>OZ038379.1:41859161-43059161 GCA_964036045.1 Eutreptiella sp. 'Long Island Sound 2002' | reverse complement strand
CATGAACGTTAATAACCGAACGCAATGCTCACAAGACCAAAGGCCCCAGGCCATTTTCGTTTTTCGAGCCAACTCAACGATGGCTCCACGCAATTCAATGCGTACCAAAACTCTTTTTTTGAGAAAGGGCAAATTTTGGTCGAAAATTAGGTCAAAATGGCCAAATTCCTGAGGCTCGTGCTCGAAGCCTATGGGGAGTTGAGCCTTGAACCAAGGCAATATGTAAAGTGAAGACCACGAATGACATCGTGGATGCCTTGGTTGATTTTTACAACGTTGTCTTCTATTTTATATAATCTCGCCTTGTGAGCACGCATGCCATACTGCCTCTTTGCTCACGCGCTCATATGCAAGCACTAATGACACGAGTGGGCGGAGACAATCTAACCATAGTGGGCATATTTGAGGGCACCTACTATGGGCCTACTCCAAGAATGTTTACTCATATTTTTGCTCCTCAAGGTCCCAAAGATATGTACATACTAGAATCGCCGATATATGCACTTTTTCCCATAAATAGTGTGCTTCAAGGATTGAGGTGTTAAAAATGTTTCCATTATGCTTTGAACCTCAACCCTTGTTGCAAATGGGAATCAAAGCTTCGGTTTGCATCCATGCAAAAGCCCGAGGCTCCTTTCTCTTGTGATATGGAGATACGATTTTTCGAGTGACCACTTTTGGGTGAATCTTGGCCGTTTTGCCCAGAATGGCCACAAACCCCTTCTCCCCCTGATTTTACCCCCGACGTTGCGTGCGCCAATTGACCAAGGGTAAGGGCAATTCGGAGAGGGCACATAAACCCGCATCGAATGGGGTGTTTCCCCATGTGGCTTCTCCTCTCGAAGGAAGAGTTGTGAGTCACCCAATTTGGGGTATGTTGCCATTCTGCCCCATTTGTGTGTCACTTTCCCTCCAATGGAGAAAATAGCTAGAGGCGACCATGAGAGTTGGCAAGTGGCATATTTTGGGACCTGAGTCCCATGTGTCTATAGCATCTTTGGTTGGAAGGATCCTCGCCGTGGCCATGGAGATATGAAATCATGAGTGCGGGCTATTTTGGCCAAATTTCGCTGTTTTTCCCATTGTATGCCATGTTGGAGCTACCATATCTCCATGGGGCACAAGATCTAGCCAGGAAGGAAGTGTGATTATTGTAGCATATGACCAAGGGTTGAACGCCATTGAGTTTCGTATTTGCTCCCCTGGCTCGTCCGGAGTTATTCAACTTTTGGTGCGATCCATGATCTCCCCCGTTGCACCACATGCTGCTTTCTGCCCCATCCGCGTGTTCATCCCCTCGATGAACAGCAAGCAGCCAGTGTCACAGCAAGCCATAACCCAAGGCATGGGACCAGAGGTGATATCAAGGGTCGTGAATCCAGGCTGGGTGGGACAAAATTGCCAAGGTTTCCCACCCCGGACGGTCGCCTGAGACGGCCCATTTTGCCATTTTGGCAGTTGTGGACCCAATTTGGATTGTCACCGGGCCGAGTGGCATGGAGATCTTTGAGAGCCAAGGTCCTGTGAGTCTTTGTTGGACTCCCAGTGAATCGCATATGGAATGGCGGATCCGATCTCCAAGCCGGCGTGGAGATATACCATTGGGGATACCCCCAATTTTGGCTCATTTTGAGCAGCCAAAATGACCCCCTTTTGGGACCCCAATTTCAGCCCCCCGTGTGGTCAATTGGCGGCCCCATATCTCTATGCCCACAAGGAGCCCGGACCTATCTTCAAGTTGTGCACTCAGATATAGGTCCTAAGTCCTGCGTCCTCTCCTGTGAGCTTTTGGCCTTGCCCTGGCCGGGCAAGTCACGCGTGGGAATGACTCCAGTTTTCGTGATTTTGCCATCATGACCCCACTTGACGAACCCGTGGTGCCCTGATGCCGGGAGCTCAGAGGGAGCCAGGTTGGGTGAAGGGTCCAGGTAGTTTGTAATTGAGGGCCATGGGGTCAATTGCCTCGTCCCTACCTCTGGCGGATCCGGACGAGAGGTCGACTTTGGAGTTTTTTGAGCTAATATCAGTCTGGGCTGAAACAGCCCACTTTGAGCTACCAACTCCTAGGGGGTAATGGCGGGGCCTAATCTCTGGCTCAGAGGGAAGTTGGGATCTGCCGTTAAGGGAGCATAGGGAGCCACTGTGGGTTGGCCTTGGAGCACCTTGGTTCCCAGGAATTCGGCTGTGTCTGGGCGGGACACCCTCCCCTATCGGCAGGGTTTCAGGGTCCGGACTGAGCAGGGCATAGGTTGTGTTTGAGCCCCCGCCCCTGCCAGCCACTGAGAGGGTCGGACCTGGGATTGGTATATGAGTGGGGACTGAGTGTCTATTGTCCTGTGATGCCCTTACCCCAGTCCAGTCTTAACCCCATGTGTACATATCCTGATGTGTTGCTGTACATACTTTTGTTCTCTTGTTTCAGAGTGGCAAGGATCCTGAAACGCTTTGTCACATGACACGAGCATGAGGATGCCCCTGTGACCGCAGTGCTTTGCCTGCCTGCTTGCTTGCGCGTGTCCGCCGCAGCATCCCGTGGCCAGGCCCCCCACGGGAACGCGTCAAAAACGTTTCACCGCCGCGGGGTTACCCATCCCTCGCGTTCCACTCGGGGCCGCCTGAACCCCGAGCACCTCGTGCTTCGCAGCGCCGCCCGGAGCATCGCCCCGAGCGTCAACAACAAGGCCGAGTCCGTGAAGGAGGTGTAGCGACCGGAACTCGGACATCAGCGAGTTCCTTCGGCCGACCAGTACCGGCCGCACTCCCAGCTACATCACCCACCTCCACAACCACCATCGGGCGTCTTGGTCCCAGCCCTGTAGATAGAGTGGACCACAGCAACCGCTTCAACAGCCACCTCAAGGACTAGTCCATCGAGAGGAGCAAGCGCCCATGGTTAACTGGCAGGAGGCGGGCAAGACGTGGCTGCTGCCCCACCCCCATGCGGTGCGCCTACTGCGTGGGTTGGTGTGGGGGCAGCACTATCGCCACAGCAACCCCCAGTGCGAAGGAGGCATGCCCGGGAGCTTCGAGCTCCGCGAGGATATGGGCGCCGACCGCCTGCAGGCAGTGGAAGACTGGCTGCGGGTGGAAGGATATGCCTACCGCTTCCGCCAGAAGCGCTGGAGGGTCTGGACCCGCCCGGACAGACCCGGCGAAGGGCTGCGCCCTGACGGGATTGAGGAGGACGAGAACCCCAACGAGTACCCGTCGGGCGCCACGATCAACGTCTCCATGTGGGACATGATCGAAAAGAAGTTCCCGGAGCCGGGGAACGAGCGCATGCTGCAGGGCAGCAGCAGCAGCGCGTCTCCTGGGAAGGAGAGGCGATCCGCCGGGGACAAGAAGCGGGACAAGAAATGGCGGGAGTACCAGGAATCCCTGGCGGCCGAAGCCGCCCAAGCCGCCAAGGGTGGAGCCCCAGCCCCCAGCCCCCAACGGGGCAGTGGAGGTCACCAACCCGGCGACACCACCCTTGGCGACTTCCTCGAAGTCGCCAAGAAGGCCAAGGCCAAACCCCGTCCGTTGCACCTGAGGAAGTCAGGCCCCAGCAGCGACCTGGAGTCGGCCCACCGTGGGAGGATGCCGGCCGACCAGGCCAGCTCCAGCAGCAGCGTCGCTCCCGACCAAAGGGACGTGGCCCGCGCCTGCGAGCGCGCCTGTGGGGTGCCCTGCAACCTTCGGGTTGCCCGGCAACGGGCCACGCAGCAGAACGCTGCCGTGGAGGGCGCCGTCGGCATCGCCCAGGAGGAGGCTGCAGATTGGGGCATGGCCTTCCGCGCCTCGACCGTGGCGGCCATTGCGGCCGGGCTCACGGCTGCAGCCGCCCAGGAGGCAGCGACTGCCCGGGTCAGGAGTGAGATGGCGCCAGCCGCCGAGGAAGCCCGCCTGGCCCAGGAGGCCATTGTCCGTAAGGAGGCCGAGGTGAAAGCGCTGGAAGAGGCGCTTGCCCAAGAGAGGGCAAAGAAGGAGGCGGAGGAAAGAGCCCACGCCGAAGCAACGGCCAAGGCCCAAGCGGACGCCGCCAGGAAAGACGCCATCGAGGCCGCGCGACGGAAGGTCGCTGAGGAGAGGGCCAAGACGGAGGCGGAGCTGGCAGCATTGGAAGCGGAGAAGGCTCGGCTGCAGCGGGCTCGGGAAGCCGAGGCTGCCCGTGCCCGGGAGGAGGCCGAAAAGCGAGCTGCGGCAGCCATGGCCGCCGCAATGGAGGAGGCGGAAGCCAAGCTCCAGCGCGAGACCCCCCCCGGAGGATCCCGAGTGGAGACCCTTCGAAAGCTCTTCGGGGGGGACGCCTTCTCCAAGATGACGCTGGATCTGGAAGAGGTCGACACGGGCAGCAGTGGGGACAGTGGCCCCACCGCCTACCAACGAAAGAGGGGTAAGGGGAAGACCCCCGAGAGGTCACGGAGGCCAGCGGGCGGACACCCCCACAACTCTGACCCCTTCTTCACCGCCAGCGACAGGGATGGACGAGACCGCCGACATCGCCGAGGAGTGGCTGGAGAAGGAGGCGGAGATGTCCCCATGGAGCCGCAGGGGGAGGGTGAGGATCTCCCTCCTCCCTACCGGAGCTCGGAGTCTTCCGCGTGCGAGACCGAGACGACCAGGTGGGGCGACATGGACGAGGATGAAGACAGGGACTTCGGTTACACGGAGAAGGCCCCATCCTCGGACCCACCGAGGGGACCCGGCGGAGGCCCACCGGGACCCCCTGGCGGAGGACCATCAGGACCCCCTGGAGGACGTCCACCAGGTGGACCCCCCTGAGGTGGACCCCCTGGCGGGGGAGGACCCCCTGGACCGGGCGGACCCGGCGGGGGCCCTCCCGGAGGACCCCCTGGGGACCCTGACGACCCACCAGGGAACGGTGACCCGGATGCCACCTGGCGGTGGATTGTCCACCTCCGCAGGAGGGTCCAGTCCCTCGAGCGCGAGGTAGACACGGGCAAGGGCGAGATGATCCGCATCGCCAGGGTCGCCGCGGGCGCACAAAAGGAGCTGGACATCGCCAAGACGGAGATGGTCAAGATCGCCAAGGTCGCCACCGCTGCCCAGAGGGAGCTGGACATCGCCGGGGGCGAGACCAGGCTGCTGCATAAGGTCATCAACGGCCTGCAGCCGAGGTTGCACGAGCTGGAAGGCCGTGGGAGCGTCGGCAGCGACCACCCACCCCTGGAGTCCGGCTCGTCCGACGACGGCTGGGGACCTGGACCAGGTCCAGGCAGAGCCCACGCCCTTGGCGGAGCCCCAAGGAGTCGTCCCAGCGCCAGTGCCGCCTCCCTCAGCGCCCCCTCTCATCACAGCGCGGGCCGCCGCAACAAGCGCGTGCCGCCCGCCAGTGGCAGTGAGGAGTGGCATGATGAGTGGCTCAGTGCAGAGTACCACAACTGCTGTGCTCCACAGCGGACACCGGTACGCCCCCGACGCCCCGCACCAGCCAATGAGCCAATCCCAATGGCTGGCGGGCGTAATGGTGGACTCAGAGATGAGGTTCCCGGAGGGGACGTAGAGTGGGATGTCGGCCGAGGCGAGGAAGACCTGGAGGAGTTCGGCATTACCCCGCCGCGTGGTGTACGACGGGTGACCGCTGAACGCAGCCGCCGGCGCCGTGATGAGGAGGCATGCATGGAAGGAGTACGGCGTGAACATCTAGGTTCAGCGTACATGGAGGAACCACGGCGTAGGTTTGAGGTTTTAGGTTTGAGGTTTGATTCTGCGGGTACTAGACGCCTTTCGGCCCCGGGGGGCCACCTGGTTGGGCCAGGTGATATCCTCCCCACCGGGTCCTAGTGGGGGGCCCTCCAAGACGCACCTCCTGCCTGGTGGCGGAGTCCCCCGGGTTCACAGGGCTCGGAGCCCCGTCCTTCCCCGGCTTCCCCGTTTCGCCACTCCCCGGTCTGTGCATCAATTCGCAGCCGTGGCTGCGGGCGCTTACCCACTGCGTCGCCCCCCTAATGCGTGGTCGCCCGGGGCGCCGGCGCCGCCGGGCCCGTGCTACTGGCTTGTCGCCAGTGGGACCCCCTTGGGCTGGCGCGGAGGCTGCCTAGCCCAGGGGTTGGGGCGTGGCGCAGTGTGCCACTACTGCCTTGGCGGGTGCAGTGCCCCGTCTGTGTGTGCGCGGCGCTCGCGGCCGGTTCGGGGGGTTCGGGCCGGTTCCCTGGTGTTGTGTCTCTCTCGTCTCCCCCTCCCCGCCCCGCGTGTTCCGCGCTGCGTGTGGCGGGTCGTCCCGTCCGGGTGTCCCTTACCCTCGCTCGCTGGTACACCATTCCACGCGGTCTGTGCGTTCCGCGCGCTCGGTCCGGTTGCCCTTCTGGTAGTCCCCGCGTGCCCGTTTCGTGTGTGTGCGCTCGCGCTCCCGCGGCGTCCGCTCCCCCCCCCCTGGGTGGTGTGGCGTGCGCACCTCGCGTGGTCCCGGCACTGGGCGCTGGTAGGGCCGTTCCACGTGGTCCGTGCCCCTCCGCGTGTCCTGCGCCGGTCCCTTGCTCCGTCTGGCGTGCTTGGGGGGGGGCGGTCCAGTCCCCGTTCCCCCCTACTTGGCTTGGGGTGGTGGGGGTGGCGGCAGGGGGTCCCCGGGGGGGTGCCTTCTACCGTTGCGAGGGGCGTCTGGGGTCATGCGTTCCCCCTCCCCCGACTGCCTGCCCACTGGGCGGGCTGTCGGGGTCCGCGATCCACGTGTTGTGGGCGCGGGCGTGCGGGTGTGGGGGCCCTGCTCTGTCCCCTCGGCCGGCACGCCCTGTCGGGGCTGCGCGCCGCGGGGTGGGTCCGTGGCGTTTATGTGCCTGGGGGGCGGGCTGGGGGGGGGGGGGGGGGGGGGCGTGCGCCGTACCCCCCGGTCGTGCGGCCGGGGGGGGCCTGTAGGGCGGGGGGTCGCCCTGCCTCATTCCGTCCCTCTGCCTTCCCTGGGCAGGCAACAAAGCGGGTGTCACTGGCGTTGTGCTGTCCATGGGGGGCGTGGCCCCCCATACCACTCCGGTTCGTGCTCACCAGGCTTCTCTGGGTACGATCTGTGCAGCGTCCTGGCGCGTAGGCGCGGGTTCGCTTGTTCTTTGCGGCCCCCATGGGAGCCGGCGGCTGGGGCGGGGGGGCAGGTCGCGCTCCGGCTCCTCTCTCGGGCGGGGGGGGGACCATCCCCCCCGCCTTGGGGGCCAGGGGCCGGGGCCCCCGCGGCCCGCGGGCCGGTCGGGGGGCGGGGGGGCGGTGTCGCGCCGCGGCCTCCCTGCTCCCCTTCTGGGCGGCGGCCTGCGGTACTCAATCCTGGCTCCCTTCGTGTCGCCGGCGCGCTCCCTTCTGGCGTGCGCGTGCGGTCGGGGCCGAAGTGCCGCCCCGGGGTGGGCTAGGGTGAGGGGCGGCCCGTGGACCGCTCCCCCGGGGGCCCTTGCAGACCTGAACCCCCCCTCTGCCCTCCCTAAGTGGGCTGTGGTCACGGGAGGGTCATGTGGGGCGCGGCCTCCATACTGTTCCGTTGTGCGCGTTGCTCCGGCACGCCAGTGCGGGCTCGCGGGAGCAGGTCCAGCCGCCGCTCCCCCCACCGCGTCGCCCCCCCGGCTCCGGGGGGGCGGAGGGCTGCGCCCGTGGCTCCCCAGCTGGGGGGGGTGCGGGGGGGGGGGGGGGGGGAGTGGGGGGGGGCCCTCTGGTCCCCTGGCGACGCCTCCTGACGGCCGGGGGGGGGGGAGGGGGCGGTATGGCAGTCCCGGCCCCGGGGGCCAGCCATCGGCTGGAGGGTCGTGCCCTTCCCCCGCCCCCCTCTATACTACTGCAGCTGGCGGCGCCTACTGGCCGATCGCCATTCGCTGCCCTTCCCTTGGACCCTTTCCCTCCATAGGCGGTGGTGCCCATCAGCTTCTCACCACCCTTTGACCTTCCTCTTCCTCCTTGCCCTAACCTTCCCTCTCCCCTCCCCTTTCCCTTCCCTTGGCCTTTCCCTCTGTAGGCCACCATGCCCATCGGCCTCACCACACTCCTTCCCTTCCCTTTCCCTTGGTCGGTTGTGCCAACGGAGCCCCCGGACTTACCCTGTTTCACTTCTCTGCGTCGAGTCCACGCAGAGGAAGGCAAATGCCTTCGCCGTTGGCCAGGTGCGTCCAAGCGGCCATCCCAAGCCGGCGGTGAGGTACCTCTCCCCAACGGCGGCTGGTGGGCCCTGGGATGGCCACTTGCGGGGTCGTTTCCCCGACGGGGGCACATAACAACCTTTCTCCTCCAAGTTCCCGCGCTCAGTCCATCCTTTGGCGAGCGCAACACAAACCCCCTACCCTCTCCTTCATGCCTTTGCTGCGCGGACGGGGGTTGTAGGGGATGCGTGGGTGCACGGGGGAGTAGGTAGCTGCAGTAGGTAGTAGTATACCTGTAGCCGGACCCTCGTGCAGGCCCTCGCTGGGGCCCCTCATCCCCCCAGCCGTTGTCGCGCGGCGCTGGCCGGCCGGGGGCGGCCGTGAGGGTTAGCGGTCAGTGGTTAGCGGGCTGCGGGGCAGCAGGTTCCGCCCGCGCTCGTTGTCTCCGCCCTCCCTCCCGCGGGGGGCGGCACGCTCTTATGCGTCGTGCCGTACCGTGGGGGGGGCGTGGGTCGGGGGGCCCAGCTCCCCCCCCCACTCTCGCGCATCCGCCGTCTGGGCCATCACCTGCGCCGCCGCTTGTGTGGGGGCTGGGGCTGTGGCGGCGGCGGGTTGTGCCGGCGGTAGCGCCAGTGGGCGAGGGCGCTGCGCAAAGCCCGGGGGAGCCAGTTGTTGGCGTCCGCATCCGTGATGCGGAGCACCGCTCCCCCTTCCAGGAAGGCCGGCAACGTCGGCTCCCTGTCGGGCCATGCCGCACGGATCACTGACCTGAGGACCCTCTCATGGTCCTCTGGGGCTGCCCATCCCCCCGGGGGTACCTCTCGGTTTCCTCCGTCTCTCCGGAGGAGCACGGCATCGAAGGGCCGGTTCCTCGACCTCCTGGAGCTCCCCTGGTTGGCCCAGCACAACCACCCGTACACCTCGCCCACCAGGGGGAGGGTCTCCTCCCCCAGAGGGTCCGGGACCGCGCCCCAGTCCCGGTCCCATGGCCGGCTTCCCTCTGCCCCCCGCGCTGGCCTCCCTCGCTGCCCCTGTGCCTGCGGCGCCGATGCCGCGCCCCGCCCCCCCTCCGCCGAGGCCATCCGCGCCGGCTCCGCCCCCGGCGCGGGGGGGGCTGGCTGGTGCCAGGGTCGTGGGGGTTGGGGGGGGACGAGCTCGCCGGCGTCGGGGTCGATGTTGTAGAGATGGTGGTGGTGGTGGTGGTGGTGGTGGTGGGTGTGGTGCGCCGGCATCTGTTGGATGCCGGGGGGGATGCACCTCACCGACTGCACGTCCGGCTGCGGGGGCGCCCCGCCCTCCGCCCCCCTCCCTTCGTCCCGCCCTCCCCCCTGGGCTCCCACGCCCCGTCCCGCCTGTCCCTTGGGGCCCGCGGCGCCCTTGCCCTTGCCCTTGGGCCCCTTTCCAGCCCCCTGCCCGTGTCGCGGGTCCCGCCTCCCGTCCCCCACGCCCAGGCCCGCCCGCTCACCCACCTCCCCGCGCCCTGCCCCCTGCACCTGGACTCCCTGCCCGTGCCCCTGCGCGCCCTTCCCGTGCCCTGGCCCCTTCCCGGCCCCCTGCCCTGAGTCGCGCCGTCCGCCGCCTGCGCTCTGCTCCCCCCCGCTGCTGCGCCCTTACTGGACCACTCGCCGGGCGTCCCGCTGCCTTTGCAGCTGCGGTAGCGTGACGCCCGGTGGCGAGCGCTTGGGCGCCGGGGGGCGGACGTGCCGCTCCCGCCCCGGGGGGAAGGGCTTGGGGGGGAACTGCTTGGGGGGGCTGGTGTGGGTGTGGATGGGGTTGGCGTGGGCGCGGTACTTCGCGCTCTCCCTGCCCACTGCCGCTGCTGCGGCGGCCGCCGGCGAGGCGCCCGTGGCCCGCGCGGGGTTCTTCCCTCGCTTGCGCGGCGTGCACGGGGTCGCGGCGTGGCCGGCCGAGGCGGTGGCGCGGCCCGCAGGGGCCGCGGTCGCAACTCCTCGCGCGCCCTCCTCGCTCTCCTCTGCTGCTGTGGCGGCCGCCGGCGAGGCGCCCGTGGCCCGTGCGGGGTCCGTCCCCCGCGTTCGCGGCGTGCTGGGGGTCGCGGGATGGCCAGCCGAGGCGGTGGCGCGGCCCGCCTGGGTCGCGGCCGCAGCCCCTCGCGCGCCCTCCTCGCTCTCCTTCGCTGCTGTGGCGGCCGCCGGTGAGGCACCCGTGGCCCGTGCGGGGTCCGCCCCCCGCCTTCGCGGCGTGCTGGGGGTCGCGGCGTGGTCGGCCGAGGCGGTGGTGCGGCCCGCCGGGGCCGCGGTCGCAACCCCTCGCGCGCCCTTCTCGCTCTCCTCTGCGTCTGCGGCAGCCCTCGGCGATGCGCCCGGTTCCTGCGCCGGGGCAACCCCCTGTGTCGGCGGCGTGCCGGGGGCCGCAGTCGGGGCCGCGGCGTGGCTCGCTGGGGCTGCGGTCTCCGCTTCCTGCGCGTCTGGGCCCCCCCCCCTGGGGCGGGGCGGCGGGGCTTGCTGCTTGGGCGACGGGGGAGGTCATCCCGGCTGGCTCAGGCTCCCGGGCCGGCGGCGGCGGCCCGACCAGCACCGCCGCCTCCGCCAGCCTCCGCTCCTCGCGCTCCGCGAGGGTCTCCCCTGTCCACTCCGGGGAGGCGGGGGAGCGGGAGCGGGACCGGCGGTGGTGGCGGTCGTCCCGCTGGGGGGAGCCATCGGAGTCTGCCATCACTGTTATCCTGGTAGGCATGCGTGGTGGCAGACGCGCCCTTCCCACTACCTCCTGGTGCATCAGTGCCGTGCCGTGCGCAGTGCCGTGTGGTGCTCTGCGTTGGGGGGGGGGGAGGTGGTGGGGGGCCGGCTGTGGCGTCAGCCCCGTGCGGGCGGGGGCCGGCGGCCATCCACCGGCATTGGGAGGGGAGGCGGGGGAGCCACGCGGCCCACGCGTCGCGCCATAGCTCCCAGTCCGGGGCGGGGCCGAGGGCCCTGGGCCCCCGGGGGTCGTCGAGTGGTGTCGGGGGGAGCCGCACCAGGTGGACCCCCGTAACGGCGGTGACCTCCTGTGTTTGCAGGAAGGTGTGTACTCTGTCCCGCGCCGCGGGCGCCGGGAGGGGGGGGCGGGGTGCGGATGTTGCCCCAAAGAGGTGGGTGGGGGTGATCCCCAGGATCCGCCCCGGGTCCCCGCGGGTCGCGACGACGAGGAGGAGCAGGGGAGTGCCAGGGCACTCTTGCCAGAGGACCTGCCCCCTGTGGTGGGCACCCCTGCTTCTGGAGAGGGGGGGGGGCAGGTCTGGGTTAGCCCAGCCGCGGGGCGCGTGCGTCGCTGGCGGGAGGGCGGGGCACCAAGTGAGCTCCCTGGGGAACGCCTCGCATACGATGGCGTACGGGGGGGTAGGCCTGGTGCCGTCGTACACCGGGTTGGTCGGCCGGGGGCGGGCGGACGCCTCGTCCGCGCCTTCCACGAACACCGTGATCTCGCCCACCTCCAGGTCCTCGTCCGGTGGGTGTAGAAGGTGGAGCGCCGCATCCAGCTCGGACACCCCCCCCGGGTACGTGGCCCGCGCCTGGTTCAGGTACGGGGCCGCGTCCCCGGGGTAGCGCGTCCTGAGGGCGTGCAGCAGGGCTGGGGCGCTGCTGCGGAGGGACATGGCAGACCCTGCTCCCGTCAGCCGCAGGGTGTCCCCCATGGACAGGGGCCGGCCCGACCGATTGGACTCGCGCTACTCCATCCAGTGCCCGTAGAGGGCCGCCTCCGGGCTGATGAGCCCCGGCTCGACGGTGTTCACGATCCGGTGCATTGCCGGGAGCAGCGTAGGGGCCCCTGCTCCGTTCAGGGCGCGGACGGCCGGGAGGGCGGTCTCGTTGAGGAAAGCCCTCACACTGCCCGTCAGGTCACACCGTGCGGCAGCGTGCGCTTCGTGTGCCTCCGCCACCGCGTCCGCCACCGGGCTCCGGACGGCCGCCTCCTGCGCTTTGCGGCGGGCCCTGGTGTGTCCCGGCCCATCCCCCCGTCGGCGTGGCATGGTGCTGCGGGCTCTGCAAAGGGCGGCGGCGGGTGGGGGTTAGGGCGCGAACACGTGCGACAGGTGCGCAACGGATGTGGGGTCCCGCAGGTGCACGTGGATCCACAGAAGGGCAGCGCCCGCGGGGCCCGCTCGTTCGTGTGAGGGGGTGTGTGCCCCCTCGATGCGCCGGTGCAGGGCCTTCTCCTCTGTGCGCCTGCGCGGGCCTGCGGGAGGTTCGGGCCAGGGGCACGCGGCCAACTGGGCGCACCGCGCGCACCTGTTGGCGCCTGTCGACGCTGCGGAGGACACCGTGTCACATTCCCCGCAGAGTTGGCAGGTGTGTGGGAGGTGGGAGGGCGGCGACCAAGGGTCGAGATGGCGGAGCCAGAGGTCGTCCCACCTCTGTCGGAGGGGGTCCCGGATCTCCAGCAGGCGGGCGCGGACGCGGCGCCGGTAGTCCTTGCCAAGCGTGTTCTGCTGGACCTCCTGCCACGTGTCGTCGGGGGGGATCCCGTGGTCGTGGAAGGCGGCGATGAGGACCTCCCACGCCGGGCGGGGGTGCCCCTGGGGGGGGCTTGCCATGTACACGTGGCGCCCGGTGAGGTGGGGCGTCAGCGCATCCCATCGGCACCCGTTCGCGGTGTCTCGGTGGAGGAGGGCCAGCAGGGTGCCATCCGCGACTGCCTCCCATCCCACTCGCAGCCCCTCGCAGCCGTCCAGCTCCTGGCGCAGCGCGGCTGCAATGCCGGTGGGGAGCATGAGGAGCAAGGGCCCCTGGGTGTCGCCCAGCCGGGACAGGGCGTCGTCGTATACCGGCCCCCCAGCTTTGAAGTGCGCCACAGCGAGCTGGGCGGCCCCGTTCTCTGGGGGGTGCCACCGGACGGTGGCCGCGGCGTGTCCCCACGTGTGTATCTCCGTAGCCCGGAGTACGTTGGCGGCGTGAAGGACGATGCAGGGCGGGACGGGTGTCCTGAGGAGTGAGGACACGTCCCCGGTCCATCCTGTTTGCGGCCCCGGGGCCGCTTGCAGCCATTCCCCCGCCGCCGCGTCCCACGGGTGGTCAGGTCCCGCCCCGCGGATCGCGGCGGGTCTCGGCCGGGTGTCCGTCCCCCATCCCTTGAGCGGGATGGCGGCGTATCGTTGCGCAGGGGTCTCCGGGGCGCGCGTGGCGGCGCACCAGGGGCTCCACTCGCGCGCCCATTCCTCACCCACGATGCGCGCCTCCCACGCGGTCATGGAGCCGCGCCCCATGATCCACGGTGGGAAGAGGGCGTCTTGTAGGTGCTTCGAGAACCCCCCCGGCAGGTCCTGGTACCGGTGGGGGCCCTCTTGGGGCGGGCACTCCAGAGTGCCATTCACGACACGGAGGGAGGCTACGAAGTCCTTGTCAGGGCGCGGGGGAGGGGGAGGGTGGTCGCCCTCCGCCGCAGTGAGCCATTGGTGTGCCCGGGCCGCCGCGCTCTGGGGCTCGCCGAGGAGTTGCTCCAGCCGGTGGTTGCGAAGCTCCAATGCAAAGTCCCCCAGCCGGAGCATGTGGTGGGGGAAATCGTCCACAGAGGTCCCTTCCGGCGGGTCGTATCGGGCTATGGCGCGGAGCTGCGCCTCCGCGTCCTCGGGCACCAGTCCGGAGCAGAATATCTCCGTCCATGTGGCGCCTGCGGAGCGCCACGAGGCCACCCACAGGGCTTTGTCTCCGGGTGGGAGGTGGCGGGCCGCCTCGTGTACCGCCTGGCGGTAGTGGGGCCAGAGGAGCTGTGAGTGGGCACATCCCACGTGCATGTGCACCGGGGTCTCCTCCGGGTCGCCGCATAAAAGGCACGGTTGTGGGACGATGGCGACGCCGAAGAGCCGCTCCTTACGGACGCCGAGCCTGCGCTGCACCGGCGTGTGGCTGTCTTGGGCCCGCAGCGCCCGGCGGTTGGTGGCCGTCGCGGTGAGGCCTAGGGCGTGGACATAGGCCGTGGCGTGGGCCGCGCCCAAAGGTGTGTGTCCCCGGTGCGTCAGCGCATGGTCCGTCTGCGCCCGCTGCGCGACCTCGCCGAGCACCCGCATCGTGGGGGGCCGTAGATCGAGATGGCCGTCACGGCCGGCGACAATGAGCTGGGCGTGGCCAGGGTCCGGGGGCGTGTTCTGCAGGACGGTGTCCTGGGACGCCGCCCAGTCCGCCTTGTGCAGTAGGGCGTCACTGTGGTGCGAGGTGGCTCGGACGTACCAGAACGGGTGCCCGGCGTGTTGCCCTCGCGCGCACAGGCTGTCCCGGAGCCACCTCAGGGGCATCTGGTTGACCACCTTCGCTGCGCCTGCGGGGACCCCCGTGGTCCGCTCGCGATCTGCGTGCCGCAGGAGGTGGAGGACGACTTCGGCGTCCACCGTGTGGACCCATGGTCGGTGGGCACCGTATTGTAGGGGGAGGGAGGCGGCCACCCCCTCCCCGTCGGGCACCGTGCCCGAGATGGCCATTGCCCACGTGCGGGTGAGGTCGGCGGCGAGAGCGACGCTGGTGGCGTGTTTGCAGGGTCCGCCCCCGGACGCGTCGGAAGAGGTGTGGCCCCAGGCCTCCGGGATCCAGTAGTACCCGGTGGGGCTGAGCCACCCTGCGTTGAGGTCGGCGGAGTGCCACCGGACGTCGGGGTGGCTGGGGGTCAGTTGGTCCACGCTCAGCGCCCTGGTGTTGCCTGGGCTGATCGCCGGGTGGTCGCGCAGCCGGATCTCCGCTCTGGTGATCGGGCTTGCCCAGGACCGAAGTGCCGTCACATGTTCCTTGAGCCACGCCGGGCCGTGCTGGTGCACCACCAGGTGTCCCGTGTCCTCCGGCTGGTCCTCCAACGCGTGCACCGCCATGTGTGGGTCCTGCGGCACCCCCGTAGCTACCAGGAGGGCGGTGCCACGGGGGAGTCCACGGGGTTCGGGCTGGCCCGCCCCCACCTGCACTATTACCCACTCGGCCCGGAGCTGCGCCCTCCCCGTCGCTCAGGTGCATTGGTCGTCCGTGGTCACCAACCACAACGGCGTCGCCGCGTGGGGCCGGGGGCGCAGGGGCTCGGGCCATGCCACGTCTGCGTTAGGCTCTTGGTGCTCGCTTTCCGCGAGCACGTCGCGGAGGATGTACATGAGGGCTGCCGGCTGGTGGTACGCCGCCCCCCGCGTGGGGGGGGATAGGCCGTCCTGGCGGCGGTAGCCCCCGACGTGGAGGTGCAGGCCGTCCGGGGTCACCCTTGGGCCGGTGTGGGCGTCCTGCTTAGCCCTCGTGGGGTGGACGAGTCTCAGGCGGGGGTCCCGCGCGCCGGTGGTGTGGAAGAGGTGGCCCAAGGCGTCGCGCCACCCGGTGTGGTTGGTGGGCTCCTGCTCACGGCGGCAATAGTGGAGGTGTTCATCGGCGCATTGGTTGAGGCACTCCCGCACCGCCGCCGGCCACAGGTCGTCGTTGTCGGGGAAGGGGTGGCGTGGCCCGTGGTGCCCATGCCACGGCGTTGTGTGTGGCACCGTCAGGCGGCACGTGTCGCGGTGTCGCAGCTTGGCGGTGCGCAGCGTGACGATGTTGCCCGGCGGGGACTGTAGTTGGACATGGGCCGCCCTGGGGCACGCGATGGGGTTGTACAGCCCCACTCCCAGGGCGGCCAGGGCCCGGGGTATGCGGTGGACCCAGTCGCCTCCCGCCAGAGTTGCGAACTCCGGGACGGGGTAGTGCACCTCGGGACATATTCCGTGCGCGCCAGCTATTTCCCAGAACATCTTGGTGACCTCGGCACGCACGGAGGTTGAGCGGTGGTGGACGAGTGTACCCACGAGGGCCACTGCTGCCTGCTGGCACCGCGTGGGCACCCGGGTGAGCCCCAGGGTCCCGTCATCCTGCAGGCTGTCCCGCGAGGCGTCGAAGGCGTACCGCGCCCTGTCCTTCGCGACCTGGACCGTGATGTGGTCCAGGTGGCGTGCAGTGTCGGAGTCGTTGGCGATGAAAGGGGCGACGTACTGCGTCACCCCTCCGAGGATCGCCAGGATGACTTCCTGCACCACTTTCGGTGGCGCGAGGGTGTTGAGGCACCAGTGGTGCACCGCCGCCAGGCGTAGCCGGTGCTTGCGCTGCAGGGAGAACTCCCCGTCCGGCTGCAGCTGGAGTCCGAGGTAGGGGACGGAGTCCGCCGCTGGTACCCAGTGCCACGGGTTCTCCAGGTGGGGGCAGAGGCGCAGCTGCAGGCCCTGGACCCCCTCCGTGCCGGCCATGGCGCACTTGCGGGGGTTGAGCTCCATGCCCATCATCCCCAGGTACGCGGCCACCGCCTCCACGCCCTCGACGAGATGCTGCAGCGTGTGGGCCACCACCAGCAGGTTGTCCATGTAGGCCTGGATGAGGCCGTGCTCGGCCCCTCAGGGCGGGCGCAGGCGGTGCCCCTGCGCCCTGAGCAGGGGCTCCAGGAGGAGCGCGTACAGCAGGGGGCTCTCGGGGTTGCCCTGCCGGACGCCGCGCAGCATGTAGACGGGCTGCGTTAGCCCGTGTGCTGTGACGATGCACAGCCTGGCGCACGTGTGAAGGAAGAGCAGGAGGTCGATGATGGCGCAGGATGAGGTGGAGGGCGCCGTGTGGGGCGGTGTCGAAGGCCTTGCGGGCGTCGAAGGAGAAGACGTAGTTGGGCCTTCCCCGCTGGAGCTGCCGCTGCGCCATGAACAGCGGGGGGCCTGTGTTGGAGCCAGGGAGGGCCCCTTGCTGCCAGTCGCTGACCACTCCGTGCCGTGTGAGCACTTCCGTAACGCGCTGGGTGAGGGGGCCCGTGAGCAGCTTCATGTCCAGCTGCCCCAGGGCTATGGGCCTGTAGTCGTCCAGTCTGGCAGAGCCTGGTACCTTGGGGCTGAGCCAGATGTGCGCGTCCCTCCAGTGCATCGGCGGCGGGGCGCCGCGGAGGATGGCCCGGTAGGAGTGGACCAGGGGTCACTGGACGGGTGCTGGGAGGGCCTTGATGAAACGGGCCTCCACGTGGTTGGGACCTGGGGCCTTGCCATCGGCCTTGTCCAGGGCGGACTTTAGGTCCTGCATGGAGTACTGCTGGACCTGTGTCCAGGCCCCTTCAGGGACCCGGGGGACGCGGCGGCCGAGGACTGCCTGGAAGCCTGGGAGGTCCACCGGGCGTATGTCATACAGTTCTCGCCAGAAGGCGCGAACTGCGAACATCACGTCGTGGGCCTCCGTGAGGAGCGTTTGGGTGTTGGGGACCCGCACGTTCTAGTCGCCTGACGGACCCGGGGCCTCTACCTCTATGGCTCCCCGCACGGCTTTCCATCGCTGGGCGATGTCGGGGACGTGGCGGCGCCAGAAGTCCTTGATGGCGCGCTTGCGGTCTGCCGCCAGGAGGGCGCGGAGCTGGCGAATGTCCTCCTCGAGGGCGGCTGCTTGCCTCTCCAGCTCCTCCTGTAGCTGGCCTTGTGTGGTCGGGCGGAACCCGGGCGACACACCCTGCAGCTCCTCCGTGAGCCAGAGCGCCGCCTCGGACCGGATGCCATGCCGGGCCGCGTCCGCCTGGTACGCTGCCGGCGCGCGCGCTGCCAGGGTGTCATAGCGGAGGACCGCTGCCTGGAGCCGCTTTCCGCTCTCCGGGGGGTCCCCCTCCGCCGGGTCCGTCCCCGCCGGGGACGGCTGCCGGCGTCCCACCACACGCGCCAGGGCGTCATGCGCCGCGTGGAGGTGTTCGAACACCTTGTCCACCGCGACCACGGGCATGGACCCGTAGTCGTGCTGCTCTGCGGGACCCAGCCAGGGCGCCAGGGAGGGTTCATCCTGCGCGGCGGTGACCGCCGCCCACAGGCAGTGTTGGACAGGTGCGGCCTCGGCGTCGTACGGGAGGAGGCGGCCCTCCGTGTGGCTGTAGGGGGTGGGCATCGCC
The DNA here is from genome assembly GCA_964036045.1 of Eutreptiella sp. 'Long Island Sound 2002'. NCBI lineage: Eukaryota > Euglenozoa > Euglenophyceae > Eutreptiales > Eutreptiaceae > Eutreptiella > Eutreptiella sp. 'Long Island Sound 2002'. The sequence goes on along the minus strand of OZ038379.1, from coordinate 43,041,294 downwards.
GCGCGCCCCGCTTCGCTGAGGAGACCCGGCAGCGCCAGGCGGACCGGGAGGTGGTCTGAGCCGACCACCTGGGGGTGTGCCATGCCGCGAGCCCGGACGCTTTCCCGCAGGGACAACGGCAGGAGGGGCTCTTTCACCAGGAAGGTGTCAACCCTGTGCCGGGACGGGTGGAGCGTGGGGGTCATGTCCTCCTCGCCGCCTGCCGCGGCCCTTCAGAAACCGCAGGCTTCCCAGCCCGCTCGGAAATGCTCCGTGGCCGGATTGGTGGGGACATCCATGTAGATGTTGGTGTCGCCGGCGATGACCACCGGGTGCCTCCCGCCGAGGCTGCGTGCCGTGGCATACAATTGTATGTCGGCCCAGAACGCCGCCCGTCCCGCCCACGGGGAGCAGCCTGCTTGCGGCCTGTCGACGTTGATGAGGGTGAGGCCTCCTCCGTCCGTGCGGATCTCCAGGGCCGCGGCCTTCCCGGGGACAATTTCCGTGAAACTGAGCACCTCGTCTTCCGCCACGTACTTGCTGCTGACCGCGGTGAGGAGCCCCCCCCCTCTCGAGGTGGAGGTGGCTCCCGTCTCCGCCAGCCGGCTGCTGAAGAAGGCGGTGTACCCCTTGTCCCGGAGCGCCACGGCCACGTGCATCTCCTGCGCCCGGGTGGCGATCCCTGTTTCCTGGAGCATGATGGCAAAGCCCCCCTCCTGGGGCAGCATGCCGGTGATTAGGTGCTCCTTGTCGGTACAGGCCGCCGGCCCCCGGCGCCGCCGGAGTGTCTCCCGGAGGGACCGGTCTGGCGGCACGAGGCCGTTGCGCAGGTTCCACGGGAGGAGCCACAGGGCGTCGCCCGCCATGTCCTCCTGGAGTCAGCTATCCCGCATCGGCATCGCCGCTGGGTTCGCCGGCGCAGCCAGGGCATTCGGGTGCGCCGCATCCGCTGAGCCCGTTCCCAGCGGGGCCCACAGGGGGGCCCGGGGGACCGGGGGAGCCAGGGGGGCCAGGGGGGCCAGCCCCGCGGGGATGGACATGGACCCTGGTGGGGCCGCACCGCCGGCCTCCGGGGCCGCTCCGGGTGCCTCCTCATCTCCGTCTGCGTGGTCGGCTGCCTGGGGTGGGGGGCGCCGGGTGTACGGGGCGTGCCACGGGGACCTCCGTGCTCTCCCCTGCAGGATGATGGTGGCCGCCTCCTTGTCGTCCGCCGGGGCTGCAGCGTGCACCGCGTGCCACGCCAGGTGTTCCAGCATTGCCCCGCTGGTGTAGTACTTGTCTGCACACAGGGGGCATTTCGTCGGCTCCGTGGCCCCTCGCGCCGGGGGGAGCGGCACCGACTTCCGAATGGCGCCCTCCGCCGCTGGTTCGAAGGGCAGGTTGGCCAGTGGCACCGTGTGTGGCGCCAGTGTGCGGCCCGGGGCCGCCGCATCGAGGGCTCGTGTCGCGGGCGCGGGCCCGAGACCCCGGATGGCATCGCGCTGCGCGTCTGCTTGCAGCCACGTTTGCCAGTGCGTGGAGCCCATTTGGCGGTCGGGCTTGCCCCTCCATCGCAGGTCGTGGAAGGCCTGTAGCCAGTGGTACACTGCGGTCGGGACCGCCAGCTGGAGCTCTCGGTCGGCGGGGTGCGCTGCTGCCGGCCACACCCCCGGCCTCGCCGCCCGGGCGTTGTCCTTCAGCCTGACCTGACGCAGGAGGGCGTGGTGTTCGCCCTCCCGTAGCGCCTTGATGATCATGCGGGTGCAGTCTGCCACGCAGATCACGGCTTCGGGCCCCGGCAGGCGCTCGGGGTCGCAGACGACGATGTGCGCGTCCGCCGGGCTGAACATGCAGACCACCCACTGCGGGTTCTGCTGTCCCCGTTGGGCCACCGCCAGGGTAGCCGCTGGGCAGGCGTGCGTGATTGGCCCCGCGTGGAGGTCCGGGACGTCCGTGGCCCTGATGGCGTCTCCCTGCCACGCGGCCCGTAGATGCTCCTCCTGGTCGGGGCTCCACACCAGTGTGGGGGGGTTGACCCACCCCGGTTCCTGCCTCTTGTTGGGGGCGCTGATGGTGTGTAGCAGGACCGCCAGCGGCCAGGGGTCCGCCGACATATAGCAGGCCTGGGTGGGCCCCTGTTGCCAGTCGACGTGGGGCAGGGGCGGGAATGCCCCTTGCCTGGCGGTGCTGTGCCAGACAGTCCAGCGGCCTCCGGCCAGGACGTGCGACCGGTACCCTCCGGCGTGGCCGTGTAGGATGGCCTGGTAGCCTGCCGTCTGCAGCACCAGTGCCTTTCCCTGCTTAGGCCCGGGTGGGGGTGTGCCATCGCCCGCATCCCAGACGCGGGTGCGCCCGCGGAATGTGGCATGCCACGGGTCTGGTGCATCGCGCTGTGGCCCTTGTATGCTTCCCGCAATCTGCGCCAGGCCGTGGTGGTGGACGAAGCTCTCCCCGCCGTCCGCTAGCAACGCCGCCGCGGCGACGTATAGCTGCTCCGCCGTGAGGGGTGCCGTCGGCGCGTGCGTTGCGGCCGGCCGGCGGGGCTGCGTGTCGCGGCAGGGGACGTGCGGCAGCAGTTGCGCCAGCCACGCCGCCACGGGACCCATGGTGACGGCTGCGACCGCGGACGCCAGCGCCATGCGGTCCGTTGGTCTGTACTGCCGGAGCCCCGTGGTATCTCGGGCGAGGTGCCTGCAGGCTGCCATCCAGGCCACCGCTCCGCAGTTCGTGACGTCCGGTTTGGCACCGTCCGCGCCGTCGCGTCCCCTTTGTTGTACCGTGGTGGCGGTGTCGAGCGGGGGGCCCTGCTGTAGCGCCTCCGGGCCCTGCCCCGGCGGGAGGGCGGGCGGGACTGGCTGCGGGAAGTCCTGCGCGCCTCGGCGCTCCGGGTGCGTGTGGTATGGGTTTTGCCGGCGGTGTTCCGGGGCTGCCCGTGGTTGGAAGGGGAGTTGGTGCAGGTACCAGTGGCCTTCCGCGGTGGACGAGTTGCGGAGCGTTAGCCACTGTTCCACCACGCCTCCTGGGTGCGCGGCCTCGACGCGGCGCTGCAACCCCAGGCGGCCTAGGCGGTTGGACGTGCACGCGGGTGGGATGTGGGTTTGCGGGTAGAGCACCCGCAGCGGCTCCAGCGCCAGGTCCAGCACTTCGTCGTTGAGCTGCTCCGTGAGAGCCGACGCCCTGTGCAGGGCGTGGAGGACCCCGGGTGTGGGGGCCGTGAGCTGTTCGAGCACCGGCCCCGGCGGGTACCGTGCACCCGGGTTCGTTAGCCACTCCCTGGTGTGGCTCAGTACAGCCTTCCACACGTCCCTCTTAAAGGCGTGCTGGGGGGCCAAAGAGGGGACCATCCGTAGGAGGCGGTGGCACGCCGGCGGCGATTGCATGGGCTGTGGGGCGGCCGCTGTGATCCACCTGCACGCCGTGCCGGGCACGATCGCCCCCAATTCCATGGTCCCCATGCCCTCGGCGTGGATCAGCGCCTGGCCCTGGACCAGGGGGAAATAGGGGCTCGAGCGCCCCTTTCCTTCCTTCCACCGTACCCAGGCGCCCCCCGCCTGCAGGCTGCGGAGCAGGGCCACGCCGGGGAGGAGCGGCTGCGGGAAAGCCCCCTTGACGGCCTGGGTGGCGTGGGCCAGGGTGCCCATGGGCAAATACCACAACGGGAGGGTCCAGGGGCCCGGCAGCGGTTGCGCCACCCCTGCGTCCCATCGCCACTCGGAGTCTGGCGGGGTGGCCGGGACCGTGCCCGTCTGCAGGAAGTGGCGTGCCTGCTTGTCGGGGTGCCGTTGGAGGGTTGCCGCGAGGCTGAGCCCCTCTGCCGCGGGTGCCACCGCGAGGCCGCCCCGGGGCCTGCGCCAGGGGTAATCCTGGTCGGCCGGCCAGGTGTGGAGGTCCCGGGCGATGTCCTCCGAGGTCCCTGTGGGGGCGTCCTCTGGTGCCAGGTGCCACATGACGGCGAGCAACGCCCACGTGGAGAAAGGCCACGCCCGTGGGGGGGTGTACACCTGGATGGTCCACTGTGGGCACGCGCGCCGCACGCGGGACGCGTGGAGCACCCCTCGGACCATGTCCGCCGCCAGGACCAGCACCATTCCCGAGGGTTGCACAATGATCCCCTCTGCGGGTCCGCCATGGCGGCCCCGGGTGTGCAAGGCCACTGCCGCCTGTCCCGCGTGGGTGACTCGGTCGACGGCCTCCTGGATGTTCACGCTGCCGCGCGCGGTCTCATCCAGGATCCAGCCCTGCGCCACCCCGTAGCGTAGGGCGGCACGTGCGGCCGCGGGTTTCACCTCGGGCAGCGCTCCTTCATCGGGGCCGCGCTGGGGGTGCTGTTTGGGGCACCAGCCTTCGCCGGTGCAGTGGCCCCGTTTCCACGCGGGGCAGAGCGCGGGCACGCTGCCCGCCGGCGGCGCAGGTTCCGCGGGCGCGCCTCCCGTGGGGGGCTCTGGTACTGCCTCCAGGTTGGAGTCCGTGCCCGCGTCCCCTTGTGGGGGGTCTCCTTCACCGTCTCTGAGTCCCAGCGCCCTGATGACCTCGTGTGCTTCGTCCAGCGTCGGATATCGGGGGCGTGTCTTGCGTGGGGCCGCGGGTTCCGCCATTGTTGCTTCGCTGTGCCTAAGAGCAGGGGGTGGGGTGCGGATGTCCCGTGGCTGGTGCGTTGGTGCGTTGGTGCGCTGCTCGTTGTGGGGGTGGCGGATGGGCGTCCCGAAGGGGGGCGCTTTCCAGCATTGCGAGGGGCGTCTGGTGTTAGGCGCTGTCCCTCTCCCAGCCGCCGGTCCTCTGGAGCGGGCAGCCAGGGTTCCGTGACCCACGTGTCCCGGGCGCGGTCGGTGCGGGCGTGGGGGCCCAGCACCGGCCCCACAGCGTGTGCCCTTGCGGGCCGGCGTTGCTCGTTGTGGGGGTGGCGGAAGAGCGTCCCCGGGGGGGGGCGCCCTCCACCATGGTGAGGGGCGTCTGAGGTCAGGCGCTGTCCCTCCCCCGACTGCCCGTCCTCTGGAGCGGGCAGCCAGGGTTCCGCGACCCGTGTGTCCCGGGTGCGGTCGGTGCGGGTGTGGGGACCCAGCACCGGCCCCACAGCGTGCTCCCTTGTGTTGCTCGCTGTGGCAGTGGCGGGAGGGCGTCCCCGGGGGGGGTGCCTTCCACCATTGCGGGGGGCGTCTGAGTCCAGGCGCCGTCCCTCCCCCGACAGCCCGCCCGCTGGGCGGGCTGTTGGGGTCCGCCACCCACGTGCTGTGGGCACGGGTGTGTGGGTGTGGGGGCCCAACACTGTCCCCTCGGCCTGCATGTCCTGCGGGGGCTGCATGCCGCGGGGGTGGTGGGGGGCTGTCCCCTGGGGGGGTGGCCTGCCACCGTTGCGAGGGGCGCCTGGTGTCAGGCGCTGTCCCTCCCTCGACCGCCCGTCCTCTGGAGCGGGCAGCTAGGGTTCCGCGGCCCGTGTGTCCCGGGTGCGGTCGGTGCGGGCGTGGGGACCCAGCACCTGCCCCACAGCGTGCGCCCTTGCGGGCCGGCGTTGCTCGCTGTGGGGGTGGCGGAGGGGCGTCCCCGGTGGGGTTGCCCTCCGCCGTTGTGAGGGGCGTCTGAGGTCAGGCGCTGTCCCTCCCCCGATTGCCCGCCCATTGGGCGGGCTGTGGGGGTCCACCACCAATGTGCTGTGGGCGCGGGTGTGTGGGTCTGGGGCCCAGCACCGTTCCCTTGGCCTGCATGCCCTGTGGGGGCTGCGTGCCGCGAGGGTGGTGGGGGGCCATCCCCGGGGGGGGCCGGCCCGCCACCGTTGTGAGGGCGCCTGGTGTCAGGCGCTGTCCCTCCCCTAACCGCCCGTCCTCTGGAGCGGGCAGACAGGATTCCGCGTCCCGCGTGTCCCGGGTGCGGTCGGTGCGGGCGTGGGGACCCAGCACCGGCCCCACAACGTGTGCCCTTGCGGGCCGGCGTTGCTGGCTGTGGGAGTGGCGGAAGGGCATCCCCGGGGGGGGTGCCTTCCACCACTGTGAGGGGCGTCTGAGGTCAGGCGCTGTCCCTCCCCCGACTGCCCGCCCACTGGGCGGGCTGTTGGGGTCCGCCACCCACGTGCTGCGGGCGCGGGTGTGTGGGTGTGGGGGCCCAACACTGCCCCCTTGGCCTGCGTGCCCTGTGGGGGCTGCATGCCGCGGGGTTGGTGGGGGGCCGTCCCCGGGGGGGGTGGCCTGCCACCGTTGTGAGTGGCGCCTGGTGTCAGGCGCTGTCCCCCCCCCCGGCCGCCCGTCCTCTGGAGCGGGCAGCCAGGGTTCCGCGTCCCGTGTGTCCCGGGGGCGGTCGGTGCGGGCGTGGGGACCCGGCAGCGGCCCCACAGCGTGCGCCCTTGCGGGCTGGCGTTGCTCGCTGTGGGGGTGGCGGAAGGGCGTCCCCGGGGGGGGTGCTTTCCACCGTTGTGAGGGGCGCCTGGTGTCAGGCGCTGTCCCTCCCCCGGCCGCCCATCCTCTGGAGCGGGCAGCCAGGGTTCCGCGTCCCGTGTGTCCCGGGTGCGGTCGGTGCGGGCGTGGCGACCCAACACCGGCCCCACAGCGTGCGCCCTTGCGGGCCGGCGTTGCTCGCTGTGGGGGTGGCGGAAGGGCGTCCCCTGGGGGGGTGCCTTCCACCATTGTGAGGGGCGTCTGGGGTCAGGCGCTGTCCCTCCCCCGACTGCCCGCCCATTGGGCGGGTCGTTGGGGTCCGCCACCCACGTGCTGTTGCCGCGGGTGTGTGGGTGTGGGGGCCCAACACTGTCCCCTTGGCCTGCATGCCCTGTGGGGGCTGCGTGCCGCGGGGGTGGTGGGGGGCCGTCCCCGGGGGGGGTGGCCTGCCACCGTTGTGAGGGGCGCCTGGTGTCAGGCGCTGTCCCTCCCCCGGCCGCCCGTCCTCTGGAGCGGGCAGCCTGGGCTCCGCGACCCGTGTGTCCCGGGTGCGGTCGATGCGGGCGTGGGGACCCAGTACCAGCCCCACGGCGTGCGCCCTTGCGGGCTGGCGTTGCTCGCTGTGGGGGTGGCGGAAGGGCGTCCCCGGGGGGGGTGCTTTCCACTGTTGTGAGGGGCGCCTGGTGTCAGGCGCTGTCCCTCCCCCGGCCGCCCGTCCTCTGGAGCGGGCAGCCAGGGTTCCGCGTCCGTGTGTCCCGGGTGCGGTCGGTGCGCGCGTGGGGACCCAGCACCGGCCCCACAGCGTGCGCCCTTGCGGGCCGGCTTTGCTCGCTGTGGGGGTGGCGGAAGGGCGTCCCCGGGGGGGGTGCTTTCCACCGTTGTGAGGGGCGCCTGGTGTCAGGCGCTGTCCCTTCCCCGGCCGCCCGTCCTCTGGAGCGGGCGGCCAGGGTTCCGCGTCCCGTGTGTCCCGGGTGCGGTCGGTGCGGGTGTGGGGACCCAGCACCGTCCCCACAGCGTGCGCCCTTGCAGGCAGGCCATGCTCGCTGTGGGGCTGGTGGAAGGGCGTCCCCGGGGGAGGTGCCTTCCACCATTGTGAGGGGCGCCTGGTGTCAGGCGCTGTCCCTCCCCCGGCCGACCGTCCTCTGGAGCGGGCAGCCAGGATACCGCGTCCCGTGTATCCCGGGTGCGGTCGGTGCGGGCGTGGGGACCCAGCACCGTTCCACAGCGTGCGCCCTTGCGGGCTGGCGTTGCTCGCTGTTCGGGTTGCGGAAGGGCATCCCCGGGGGGGGGTGCTTTCCGGCGTTGTGAGGGGCGCCTGGTGTCAGGCGCTGTCCCTCCCCCGGCCGCCCGTCCTCTGGAGCGGGCAGCCAGGGTTCCGCGTCCGTGTGTCCCGGGTGCGGACGGTGCGGGCGTGGGGACCCAGCACCGGCCCCACAGCGTGCGCCCTTGCGGGCCGGCGTTGCTCGCTGTGGGGGTTGCGGAAGGGCATCCCCGGGGGGGGGTGCTTTCCGGCGTTGTGAGGGGCGCCTGGTGTCAGGCGCTGTCACTCCCCCGACCGCCCGTCCTCTGGAGCGGGCAGCCAGGGTTCCACGTCCCGTGTGTCCCGGGTGCGGTCAGTGCGGGTGTGGGGACCCAGCACCGTCCCCACAGCGTGCGCCCTTGCAGGCAGGCCATGCTCGCTGTGGGGGTGGTGGAAGGGCGTCCCCGGGGGGGGTGCCTTCCACCATTGTGAGGGGCGCCTGGTGTCAGGCGCTGTCCCTCCCCCGGCCGACCGTCCTCTGGAGCGGGCAGCCAGGATACCGGTTCCCGTGTATCCCGGGTGCGGTCGGTGCGGGCGTGGGGACCCAGCACCGTCAGCACAGCGTGCGCCCTTGCGGGCTGGCGTTGCTCGCTGTGGGGGAGGCGGAGGGGCATCCCCGGGGGGGGTGCTTTCCACCGTTGTGAGGGGCGCCTGGTGTCAGGCGCTGTCCCTCCCCCGGCCGCCTGTCCTCTGGAGCGGGCAGCCAGGGTCCCGCGTCCCGTGTGTCCCGGGTGCGGTCGGTGCGGGCGAGGGGACCCAGCACCGGCCCCACAGCGTGCGCCCTTGCGGGCCGGCGTTGCTCGCTGCGGGGGTGGCGGAAGGGCGTCCCCTGGGGGGGTGCCTTCCACCATTGTGAGGGGCGCCTGGTGTCAGGCGCTGTCCCTCCCCCGGCCGCCCGTCCTCTGGAGCGGGCAGCCAGGGTTCCGCGTCCCGTGTGTCCCGGGTGCGGTCGGTGCGGGCGTGGGGACCCAGCACCGGCCCCACAGCGTGCACCCTTGCGGGCTGGCGTTGCTCGCTGTGGGGGTGGTGGAAGGGCGTCCCTGGGGGGGGTGCTTTCCACCGTTGTGAGGGGCGCCTGGTGTCAGGCGCTGTCCCTCCCCCGGCCGCCCGTCCTCTGCAGCGGGCAGCCAGGGTTTCGCGTCCCGTGTGTCCCGGGTGCGGTCGGTGCGGGCGTGGGGACTCGGCACCGGCCCCAAAGCGTGAGCCCTTGCGGGCCGGCGTTGCTCACTGTGGGGGTGGCGGAAGGGCGTCCCCGGGGGGGTTGCTTTCCATCGTTGTGACGGGCGCCTGGTGTCAGGCGCTTTCCCTCCGCCGGCTGCCCGTCCTCTGGAGCGGGCAGCCAGGGTCCCGCGTCCCGTGTGTCCCAGGTGCGGTCGGTGCGGGCGTGGGGACCCAGCACCGGCCCCACAGCGTGCGCCCCTGCGGGCTGGCGTTGCTCACTGTCGCAGTGGCGGAAGGGCGTCCCCTGGGGGGTTGCCTTCCAGCATTGTGAGGGGCGTCTGAGGTCAGGCGCTGTCCCTCCCCCGACTGCCCGCCTATTGGGCGGGCTGTTGGGGTCCGCCACCCACGTGCTGTGGGCGCGGGTGTGTGGGTGTGTGGGCCCAACACTGTCCCCTTGGCCTGCATGCCCTGTGGGGGCTGCGTGCCGCGGGGGTGGTGGGGGGCCGTCCCCGGGGGGGATGGCCTGCCACCGTTGTGAGGGGCGCCTGGTGTCAGGCGCTGTCCCTCCCCCGGGCGCCCGTCCTCTGGAGCGGGCATCCTGGGTTCCGCGACCCGTGTGTCCCGGGTGCGTTCGATGCGGGCGTGGGGACCCAGCACCGGCCCCACAGCGTGCGCCCTTGCGGGCCGGCGTTGCTCGCTGTGGGGGTGGCGGAAGGGCGTCCCCGGGGGGGGTGCCTTCCACCATTGTGAGGGGCGTCTGAGTTCAGGCGCTGCCCCTCTCCCGACTGCCCGCCCACTGCTGGGCGGGCTGCCGGGGCTCGTTGGATGTGTGCGGTGTGTGTGGTGTCTGTGCCGTGCGTGTCGTGGTGCGTGGTGCCGCTCTTCCCTTGTTCCTCTGGTGCTCCCCTCTCCGGTTTCTCGGTGCGGTGTTGTGCTCGCCGTGTGCCTGCCGTGTCCCCTTCCCTGTGCGCGCCCCTTGCTCGGCCGCTGGCTACCCCTTGTTCCTTTCGTGGCTTCGTTGCTCTTTACCCTTTCCTCTACCCTTCCCCCTGACATGCACTTTTTCCCTGCCTCCGCTTTGTTGCGTGTCTCGGTCTTTTTCCTTGCCCGCTCGCCATGCTCTCTCGTTGGGCTTTCTCCTTTGAACCTGCGTAGAGAGAGAGTGTAAACGGGCGTGCGGCGGCGGCGGTTTTGTCGCGACACGGCACCTCGAGCTGGCTCGTACGTCATGCGACATGCGTGTGCGACCGGCGTGTGCGTAGGTTTTTTTCCTACTTGCTCTCGTCTTGGCTCCACACACCTCTTTGGCTGCTACCTTTGCTCGTTGTCTGTTCCGCGCGCGCGGCGTGACATGCAACATACTTGTTTCTTTCCCCCCTACCTTAATGTGTCCTATTCCTCTCGCCTTGCCTATGGGTGTATGGCGCGGGCCGGGCGTTAGCTAGTGAGAGACGACGGCACGACGCAAAACATGCCTAAGCGTCTAAGACAACCCTACTTTAACGCCCAAACTACGCAAACACGAGCATACACTTCTCCTTGGGACCTGTGAGGGGAAGGGAACGTGGGTGCATGCACAAGGTAGCGTGGCAACGTGTGTTTGTCGGAATCCGGCACACGACGACGCTATGCTATTTGTGTGTATGTTCTAATCAGCGCAACAAAAAGGGTGGTTGAGCTGTAAGAGCAGTTGTCACGGTTGTCCCGCATTGCACCGGAGGGCAGGACCGTTAGCCCCCCGTGACAACCACTCCCTGGCCGAAGGCCATTTCTTTTTTCCCCGTCTCGGTTGGTGGCGCGGGCCGGGCGGTTGGCGGCGTGGCACGACATGGTAACATACTTGCGTTCTTGGTGGTGGTGTGTGGCTTGCCTACTATTTGTTTGCATGCGGCGGCATACCTTTTGTCCCCTTTCGCTCCCTTTTGCCTTCTACGTAAGCGGGCGTGCGGGTGGGGGGTGGGCACGTCTCGGTTACGCCTCGTGGTCACCTTTTGCTTTTGTTGGCGTGGTTGCCGTTCTTATCTCGTGTTCGTTGCGTAGCGTAGCATGGCATGTAACATACTTGGATCCAACTAGCCACGTGTGCACGTTGTGTATGTTTAGTTTTTGTTTGTGTGCTTTTTTGTGTGTTGTGCTTCACCTCGGTGGTGTGTGGCCTCCTTCGCTCGTTCTTCTCTCCTTTGTTGGTTTTTTGTTCCCCCGTCGTGTCCCTTCATACCATTTTGCTCGTCCGTGGCGGTGATGACCTTGCGGCGATCCGGGCACGCACGTACGTGCATACCTTTCTTTCCCTATGTGTGCGGGGGTGAGCATAGGCATTCATTCGATGTCACCTCTTGTTGGTTTTCCTTGCCGGTGCGGTTTTCGTTGCGCTTTTCGTGGCGGCGCACTTTGGCTTTGCTTGACCCAAACCTCCTTGTATTGCGTTTGTTACGGCGTTATGCATATAACATATGGCATATAACATCCTTTTTTTTCGGCGGCCGGTGGCGTTGTTGTTGCTTGTGTGTGTTATTCATGCATGACATGCAACATACTTGTGCGGCTTCTTTTTTCTTTTGTCGTGATCTCCTTCGCGTGTTACGGCGTCGTCCTATTCCCTATGCGAGTGGGCTTGTATTGCTTGGTCGTGTACTTGTGGTATGTCTCCACCGTGGTGCGGTTCGTTACATACTTGTTCTCTCCTTGTCTACCTCTTACCGCGTTGTGCTTGTTTCGTTGGTTTCTAGCGTTGCGCGGCATATAACATACTTGTTTGTCGGCGGCCGGTGGCGTTGTTGTTGTCTATGTGTGGTTTGTTTTAGGGCGCGCACAAGTCCCTAGCGCCTAGGGCACGCACTTTGCTATGTGGTTTGGGGCAAGCAACGCTCAGCATCTTCGCCGTCGCGACTCTATTGTTCGTCTCTTTTGGTGAGTGTCCTAAATTTTGCGACCTCGCCAAACAGCGGCGTAAAATTGTTGGGGGGGTTTCTGAGGTCGGAAGAGACGATTTTTCGCTTTGTTTCTTCTGGCGGTGCGTCATTTTCTTGGTATTTTTTTTTCTTCTGCTGCAATCGCGCGACGTCCTGGAGGACTAGCACTTGCTTGTACTCGTCAGGAGGAACCACGGCGTAGCCACATGGATACCGTGGAGGAGATGGAAGTGGCGGCCGTAGGAGTCCGTGGGGGACGCTGATGGGAACCTCGGTCGACCTCGCGGCCGGCGTTCATGGTCTCTAAGGCCGCGGATGCCGCCGTGTGCGAAGACCTGAAGGACATCAAGCCCCCCACGTACGATGGCAACCCCCTCAACCTCGACCGCTTCTTGGAGAAGCTGGACAATTGGGGGTTGACAGTCACTGAACACATGGATCCCGCAGATGCGGAGAAATATGTCTTCAAACGGTTCAGGTGGCGCCTGCCGGAGGTGCTCCAAGAGCTATGCTTCGTGGCGACCGAAGAGGGGAAAATCAACACCCCCAAGGAAGCCAAGAAGTGGCTCAACGAGCAGGAGCGGGTGGACGCTCCGCAGGTGGCTGCCAAGCGGACGAAGGCCATCGAACTTCATCATGATGGTCGGCAGATCCGCCTACGAGATTGACGGGACTTCCGGGGGCAATACACCCTCTTCCGCCGCAACGTGGAGGACTGGAATGAGGCTGACGAGCAGGCCCGCCTGCTCTCCATGCTGCCTGAAGCATGGATCAAGAGAGTCACCAAGGAGGAAGCCAAGAGGGCCAAGTCCAACCACCCGGTCAAGATGATGCTCCCCAAGGAGTATTATACGAACGTGGTGGCTTGGACAAGGAAGAACGTGACCCAGGATGTCAAACGGCACTCCCTGCGGAACACCCTCCTCATCACCGTCACGGGCGATCGCGAGAAGACCGCGATGTGGCGCCTTGATGAGTGTGACGTGGGTGGCGAGACCATCCTCCTGCAGGCCATCCCGGCGCGGATGAGTTGCGACGAGGTCCTGGAATGGGTTGGAGAGGAGGTACTCAAGGAGTACCGGAACCTCCACCACACCCGCGGGTTGAGGCCCGGCGACCGTGACGTCAACTACGTTGGCGAGGGGTTTCGCGGGGAAGCTGCCATGGACCCAGCGGGAGCCGATGGCGATGAGGCTCTCGACGACGATGACGACGACGATGAGCCCGCCGAGGCAGCCGTTTGTGCTTTCGGGGCCAACAACCTGAACACGGGGAGCAACCGGGGAAGCTGGAAGCCCCTGCAGAAGGGTTGGGAGAAGAAGGAGAAGAAGGAGCCCCGCCGCATCGGCGACCCTCCGCTGTCCTTTGGGGAGTTCATACGAGCTCACCCTCAGGGCTGTTTTGTGTGTTATGGGAGGAACAAAGGGTTCAACCATGACCACCGGACATGCTCCGTCCACAAGGCCGACACTGAGGCCTACAAGAAGGTGCACGGGTGGAAGAAGCGTGCACCCGCGGGTATCCGGGAGACCAAGGTGGAGGTCACCAAGGATGAGCTCTCCAAGCTGATGTCGGTGGGGACCGAGTTGGCCAAGGAGATCCAGGAGATCAAGAGGTCCTGGGTTCCCAAGTCGGACGACAAGAACAAGGAGAACAAAGAGAAGGACAAGGACAAGAAGGGTAAGAAAGGGGGAAAGAAGAAGAGTGTCAACGAGGTTGATGCGGAGGAGAGTACCCCTGCTACCACTACCGACGCCCCTTAGCGGAGCCCCTGCAGCCAAGCGCCCCAGCTAGGGCGGTCGCAGGATGGTGTCGTGGGAAGCGCCACACCATCCCAGTCGGGAGACAATGAGCACAAAGGGATTGCCGCGGGCGGAAGGCCCGGTCCGGCACCCAAAACGAAAGACAGTCGCAGTGGCAGGGTGAGGGCAAGTGAAGGCACGAACCCTTGCACCCGTCCATCCTTCGCAACCAAGAATGTATTTGATGTGCTTCAAGATCTATCCGAGAGTATCGGAGGATCAACCAGACCGCAGCTGGATGCTGCAGATGGGCAGCCTGAGCCCATTGTCCACGACCTGCACCAGACGCTATTTGAGCTTCTGGAACGGCCGGAGATCCTGAGCTTGCACGCCGTGCGCCGTGTTGGGCGTGAGCGGCAGTTGCATTTTAAGGTCCGTGCCTTATGCGGGGAAGTGGAGAAGGTCTTTGACGTGTTGGTCGACACGGGAGCTCAGGTCAGCTTGGTCAAGGCTGGCTTACTCCCGCCAGAGTGCTTGACCGACAGTCGGAAGCCTGTCAGGCTGAAGGTGGCGAAGGGTCAGTACATGGTGGGGGGCACGAGGGAAGGGGCCATTGGGCTGCAGTTCGTGAACCACCGTGAGCTGAGCCGCCCGGACCTCGGCAAGGAAATCCTCCTGCAAGGTCGCTTCTACGAGGCCCACATGGACTGGGACATGATCGTTGGGTACGACTTCATGATGGAGACGGACTCCGGCGTTCTCCCAGCCCAGGCCTCCATGACCCTGTACCAGGACGACCAGCTCTCGTGGCTTTCGTCACCTGAGCACCATGTGGAATACCAATGGATCCACCCGGAACGCAATCAGCTCGAAGTAGCCGCGCTGGGGACTGAGCCAGTTGGGGCAGCAAACCAGGAGTACGGCGTAAGGCCGGAAGTGGCGAGCCGAGTGTTGCAGACCTGTGAGCTTCGGATCTGGCCCTGGATGCGTTCTCTTCAGGAACCTCTGCCCGTCTTCGGGTCTGTGAGAAGTACTGGAGCGCCCAGGACTCTGCGTGGAAGAAGCACTGGGGTCCGCATCAGGGTTTGATGTGGATCCATTGCCCCCGAGGGGACATTCCAAGGGCGGTTGCGAAGATTCGCAAGGACCGCTCCAAGGCAGTGCTGGTTGTCCCTATGGGATGCACCGAGGAGGAAAGCACCCGGGATTGGGTGGTCTCACTGACCAACATGACCTTCAACAAGGTCACCCTACCGGCTGGAGAGAGTGTCTATCAGGACGCTAAGGGACAGCCCATGCCACCCCAGAGATGGCCAACGGAATTCCACTATGTGGATGGGGGCCTTGAACAGGCCGACACCACGGATTTCGTGTGTGTCAACCGCATCATAGCGGAGCCATGGCGGCAATGCTTTGCGGTTTCCCCTGTTGACATCGGAGAATCGGAGGACCTCCTCACTGAAGTTGAGTTGGATCTGGTTCAGGGGTATATGGATCAGTGCTTTCACGACTGGAGCAGCCAGTGTGAGGGCAAGGGCCAGGACAAAGCCTGATGGGAAGTGGATTCCATCGTCTCCGGTTCCTATGATGGGAATACCTTCTTAAAGAGAGTGCTGAACCACATGTCCAGCCAGGACGAGCCAATCGGTGGTAACCCAGCCACCTACGGCGGCCTGTTCCGAGGCAAGAGCAGAGATGGCCCTTTGGGCCACCTGTGAAGACCAATTGAGCGATCTTGTGGAAGTACCCCGCAAGTAAGCTCAGTGGTTCAGGCGCCCGGAAAGGCCAAGGCGGAGTCCGATGATTGCCCCAAGAACCAGGCATTGAGGGCCAGGCTGAAGCAGAAGTATGGGGATACCTTCTTCAGCGGAAAACCTGTGTTTCCCCCACCAGTGCGTGGACCGTATGGCGAGGCCAAGATTCGACTGAAGCCGGACCCCCGTGTGTACAGACACCGGGAGTTCGCCCTGAGGGGCGAGAGGAGGGAGGCCATGGAGAAGATCCGCCGTGAATTCATCGAGAGAGGCTGGCTTGAGCCGTGCCACTCCGAGTGGGCCTCCCCGTGCTTCGTCGTCCCCAAGAAGGTGGCCGGAGAGTGGCAGCTCGTGGTCGACTACCGCGGCCTAAACGCCCAAACGCAGCATGACAGCTATACGCTGCCCCTCATTGAGGACATGCTGCAAAAACAACACCGGCGGAGGATCTTCACGGTGATTGACCTGAAACACGGTTATCATCAGATGCCTCTCGCCGAGGAGTCCCGTGCCTGCACAGCCATGAGCACCCCACTTGGACCTCTCCAGTGGAAGGTGATGCCCATGGGCGTTACCAACGGCAATGCGGCTTTTCAGCGGATGCTGGAGAACCTGCTTGAGCCGGTGCGTGACTGTGCGGACCCCGTCGTGGACGCCGTGATCATCGCGTTCGGGGACCCCAGTATGAGCTATGAGGAGCTCCTGGAGGCACACGAGAGGGACGTCACCCGAGTGCTGGACCTTCTGGTTTGGCACAAACTCGTGGGCAGCAGTTACAAGGCCACCATTGCGGTAAGCGAGGTGGTCTTCGCTGGCCACGTAGTTGGGAACGGGCAGCGGAAGCCCATACCTGGCAAGGTGGCTGCGATTGAGCACTGGGAAAAGCCAAAGACGGTCTCTGAGCTACGGGCGTACTTGGGGTTCTGCAACTACTACTCGGGGTATATCAAGATGTATGCCGAGTATGCAGCCCCCATGACGACCATGCTCAAGGGCAACCGAGAAAAGATCAAGAAGGGGTCCAAGAAGGCTCTGGTCTGGAATGAAGAGTCCGACCGTGCCTTTGAGGGGATGAAGCAGGCGCTGCTATCCGCAGTGGGTCGGCACCTCGTGGATCCTGACCGAGGGTTCGTCCTGCGCACCGACGCTTCCGACTACGCCGTTGGCGCTGTGTTGGAACAAGTGCTTGATGATGGGAGGCACGTTCCAGTGGCCTTCTGGAGCCGAGTCCTGGCGGAAGGCCAGAGACGGACGTGGATGCCCCGAGAAAAGGAGCCGTACGCCATCGTCATGGCTCTCAGGAAATGGGCTGGGTACATAGCCCTCCATCCCGTCACTGTCTGCACCGACCATCAGAGTCTGCAGTCGTGGCACAAAGAGCACGTGGACACCCCCTCTGGTCCCGCCTCCCGACGGGCAAGATGGCATGAGACCTTGGCCAAGTTCGACCTCACGGTTGTGTATTTTTTTTTTTGAGGCATGGCGGTCCCCCGCCCAAAGCATTGCACCAAAGCGGCCTAACCATGGGCAAAATGAGCGTTCATGGTGAGCCGAAGTTCTCCGAAGGACAGCCGCGGGTATTCACCGTTGTGTATGTTCCTGGCAAGGACAACACCATGGCGGACTGTCTCAGTAGGTGGGCCTATCCCGCCAGCAAGAGCATGACGGATGTCTCTGCCCATGGCGATGAGGCTGGGACGGCTGAGGCCAACCGGATCATAGAAATGGAGCGCCTGATGGGGGAGGAGGGTGTTAAATGCTTCGTCGTCATGGCTGCTGATGCCCCCCTCGGAACGAGGATGGGCAGAGCGGTCAGAGTACTCGCCCCTGAGGGAGCTGAGTCCGACAAGCACCTCTTCCCTGAATCTTGCCTCAAGGACGACTGGACCGAGAACTACGCCAAGTCTGAGGCCTTTGAGGCCGAATATAGGGCTGTGACCGACCCTGATGACGGGCAGAAGTGGCCAAAGGGGCTGACTGAGGAGGATGGCAAGCTCTACCGGAATGGTAAGCTGCTGGTCCCAGAGTCCTGAGTGCTCGAGCTATGTGAGGCTTGGCACCACCGCATGATGCACCCAGGGGTCAAGAAGCAAGCCCTGGACATGCAGCGCCGGTTTGAGATCGACCAGATCAGTCTCTACAACGCCATCAAGAAGGTCAGGAAGGGTTGCTCCGTCTGTCAGGCCTGCAATCCCGATAACCGGAACGTCAAGGGGGAAGCCCGATTGACTCCGGTGCCTGATCAGCCCATGGAGAGCGTGGCCATGGACGTCTTCTCCATGCCCGAAGTTCACATAGGAAAGGAGACCTTTGACTGTGTGGTCCTTTGTGTTGACCGCCGCAGCGGCTACGTAGTAGCCGTTCCAGCACGCAAAAAGGGGGTTGCTTGCCAAGGAAGTGGCAGTCATGATGATTCGTCATTGGCTGACCGTCTTTGACATTCCCCCCACAATTTGCAGTGACCGAGGGCCCCAGTTTACTGGTGGCTGGTTCAAGGCCATGTGTTCCCTCATGGGAATACGTCATGCAAAGAGCGTCGCCTATCTCAGCCGGTCCAATGGCCGGGCTGAAGTGGCTGGAAGGCAGGTGTTCGAGCAGCTACGCAAGATTCACATCACCAATCCACGTCGGAACTGGTTTGAGGAGATGTGGCACGCTCTGAAGGCCCATCATGACACCCCCACTCCGGGTGGTTTGTCCCCTCACCAGATTCTGTTCGGCAGGGACCACCTTGGACGGGGACTTCCCTTGTCTGGTGATGGTATGGCCATGGACGCCAAGGAATTCTTTGCGCGGCAAGAAGCAACGGCGCAGGACATCCGCCAGCAGCTTGAGAAGGAGCATGCTGAGCGTCAGAAGTCCGCCCCGAGCTCGACAGCGCAAAAGTTCAGGGTGGGAGACCCGGTGTGGGTGATCAGACCCCGCCCTATGGGCACCCACCGCACCAAAACCTGGTTCACACCCGGAGAGGTGGTCCGCAGGATTGGTGAGGACACCAACCGCATCAAGGTGGGTCAGGGACAGTTCCGGGAGCGCCACGAGAGTCAGGTCCGTGTGCGGGAACCCGACCTCCGTGGCCAACATGTGTCCCTGGACTATGCCGCACATGAGGCTGATTCGGACGACGACTATGCTGAGCAGGACGACTATACCGTCGAGAAGATCCTGGCCCAGCGTCCGAACGCCTCGGCACCCGGAGGCTTGGATTTCAAGGTTCGTTGGCGAGGCTATGGGCCGTCCCACGACACCTGGGAACCCGTCTCCTTGTTCGTGCCGCGGATTAACACCCCCTTCATGGACTACATCCGCAAGCTCAAGACCAAGATCCATGTCTGGGACTTGGCAGCGCTCACCCGGGCTATTGCAGCCAGGGGCGCCTGATCACCGCCCTGAGGTCTCCCCTGATGCAGTTTGAGCACTTGATTGGTCGACGGATCGTCCCTCACTTGCTTGCTCTCTTCCATCTTCCGGTGACATGCCATCTGAGTGGCCATATACCCCCCCCTGCTGAATCCAGGGGAGGATGGCCCCTCTCTTCCACTCCTATTCGTCACTCCCCGCCTGGTGAATCCTTTGCAAACCAGGCAGGGCGACTGACCTTGACATTTCCTGAGCTCTTAGGGCCTTGAAGCCCATACGACGTTGCGCAACGGATGGCGCTGTCATCAGCATTGCGATTTTTGGGTGTGTGGTCTGGTCCCATGGCACTTGCGGGATCCAGACCAGTCTACGTGTGTCTGCAGGCTATATATGGCCTGAACTCAGGCGTTTTTCTGTTGAAGCGGTACCGTGGGGCCTCGCGGAGCGTGAGGCCTTCGACCCTTGAGACCCACGGGACACTGCGCTGAACTTGTTTCTTTGATCTTCGAAATCTCTGCCTTGCACTGATTTTCCCTTTCTTGATCCACTGATTTGTCTACCATTTTGCTATCACAGCTTCTCTTGGCCTTGCTTTGCTTTGACTTGAGAAAAACAAGATGCTGATCCCCTGTTTTGCTTTGACGTGAGAAAAACAAGATGCTGATCCCTTGGTATTCCTGCATACTTTGCCGCCGCAGGCTTGGTCCTGCCTTGCTTTCACGTGAGAAAAGCTGAACTCCTTACGAGCTTTTTTGAACCACAGATTGATTTTGATAATCAAATATCCTGCTGCTCATGCAAAGATACAAACCCTTGGATCGTCCAAGCCTTGCTGGCACCCAATAGCTAACGCAGCGCACCAAATCCACAGGAGGTCTAACCTGTATCGACGGTTTCTTTCAGTGAATCCATCATAGGCTGCGACGTTCCAGTTTTCAGATTCCACGATGCTGAGCGCCATAGGTCAGTAGCCGCAGGCCCTCAACGAGGGCGCTCTTGCCACAATGCTAAGCGCCACCGGCGTATTCCACACCTTTGGCCCTCAACGAGGGCGTTGCTTGCGTCCACGATGCCCTGGCATGCTTCCCCAGGACGAGGGATGCGGCGTTCAGGCCAGTGCCGGCCTACAAATAATTCTGAGAACCATGGACGGTCCTCCCATATGACACAAACCTGAACGTCAACGACAAACAGCTTCGGTAACAAACAGAGTTAACATACACGACGCAAATCGTATATATTATGCTACAGAATTTAACTATATAAAAAAAAGATGCCAAAAAAAAACACGTAACGGCAGCTTTTGGCTGCCTTCAGTCAATCTCTTGACGTGAAATTGCGTCATTTGCGTGACTTCGCGCTATGCGCCAGAAGCCTTCGCAACGCTAAGCTCTGCTACAAAACTGCAAACGCGAAGATCGTTACCGATTCCGCTTCACGCCCCTCCTAAGAGCTTAGCCAGGTTGCCGGCCGCGAAGACGGGCTTCTCCAGCGTTACTTGGCGACTCTCGCTGAGACCTCGAAGGTTGAACGAAGGCCTGCTTCGACGTTGTCTCCTCCGACGCATCATGGCTTCCGTGCAGCACGGATGCTGGTCTTGTGCACCTTTCTTCACCACGCGCTGTAACTGTGGACCATGGTCGGGAGCACCCATACTTCGTACACGCTGGCACGGAACGTGTACCCCTCGAAGGATTCGGGAATCTTCAGTTTTGTTGTCCACTCCACACGCGGCTGCTTGCAACACATGATCGGACGCGTCTAAGGCGGCTAGACGCTCCTTCAGAATTATTTTGAAGCGGTACCGTGGGGCCTCGCGGAGCGTGAGGCCTTCGACCCTTGAGACCCACGGCACACTGCGCTGAACTTGTTTCTTTGATCTTGGAAATCTCTGCCTTACACTGATTTTCCCTTTCTTGATCCACTGATTTGTCTACCATTTTGCTATCACAGCTTGTCTTGGCCTTGCTTTGCTTTGACTTGAGAAAAACAAGATGCTGATCCCTTGTTTTGCTTTGACGTGAAAAAAACAAGATGCTGATCCCTTGGTATTCCTGCATACTTTGCCGCCGCACGCTTGGTCCTGCCTTGCTTTCACGTGAGAAAAGCTGAACTCCTTACGAGCTTTTTTGAACCAGAGATTGATTTTGATAATAAAACATCCTGCTGCTCATGCAAAGATACAAACCCTTGGATCGTCCAAGCCTTGCTGGCACCCAATAGCTAACGCAGCGCACCCAATCCACAGGAGGTCTAACCTGTATCGAGGGTTTCTTTCAGTGAATCCATCATAGGCTGAGACGTTCCAGTTTTCAGCTTCCACGATGCTGAGCGCCATAGGCCGGTAGCCGCAGGCCCTCAACGAGGGCGCTCTTGCCACGATGCTAAGCGCCGGCGGCGTATTCCACACCTTTGGCCCTCAACGAGGGCGTTGCTTGCGTCCACGATGCCCTGGCATGCTTCCCCAGGACAAGGGATGCGGCGTTCAGGCCAGTGCAGGCCTACAAATAATTCTGAGAACCTTGGACGGTCCTCCCATATGACACAAACCTGAACGTCAACGACAAACAGCTTCCGTAACAAACAGAGTTAACATACACGACGCAAATCGTATATATTATGCTACAGAATTTAACTATATAAAAAAAAGTCGCCAAATAAAAACACGTAACGGCAGCTTTTGGCTGCCTTCAGTCACTCTGTTGACGTAAAATTGCGTCATTTGCGTGACTTCGCGCTATGCGCCAGAAGCCTTCGCGACGCTAAGCTCTGCTACAAAAATGCAAACGCGGGGATCGTTACCAATTCCGCTTCACTGTCCACCCTCCTGCATATGCCTTATCCTAACCGGGGCGTGGTTTGGCGCTCTATCCAGAGTGTGTTTACACGCCTATTTACCTGTTTCTTGCTCACTTTTCCGCCCCCCAGGATATGTGCATCTGTATGTTAAGTGTTGTCAGCCCATCACCGGGATATGGACTGTTGTTCCCCCCGACGGGACACGAATCGGAATACGAAGGCGCCCTGAGTCGCCGTGTACATGCTCTTACATAAGGTCCAGCCTGGACCAGTAGCTAAGTACAGATTCTTCTGTTTGAGTGCCCGTGATACCGTGTGCCCTAGTGGCTGTGATGTGCTGAGATCCTGATGGCGCCAGGCGGGAAGCCCAGTTGCCTGACTACACTCCCAGAGGTCTGCCATTGTCAGTCCCAGTGTGAGCCTACCGACTCGCAGACGCACTTGCAGTCGGGTGGCGACCTCCGGTGTCCTGACCTCGGTCAGTCTGCCTGGGAAACTGGTGGTTTGAGGAGTTGACGCCTCCGCCCAGACTGCATGGGGACTCCCCCATGTATGGCCTTCGTGGTAATGGGGCGAGGGAAAAGACGGCCTTGATGCCCGATCCCTTATGGAGGACCTCGCTCGGCTTTACCACTCTGGACTCTCGTCGTGGATATGGACATGGTGCGCCCAAGGAACGACCCGTGGGGACCCTCCCCCAGACTGCGGCCTTGGGAAGCCTGGGGTAGCCTGATGGATGGTTGTGGTCAATTTCGACCTGTGGGACCACCTCGGTCGTCGTGTGACGCCTATGTTGGCCGTGTATGCCACTGCCACTGTGGTAGTGACCGTCGCAGCCAGCACCCGGTGCGCCTGGTATCGGTTGACGGGTCCTTTGGATGCCGCACAATCGCCGCCAGGGCCCAGGACTTGATACTTGATACTATACTTGCAGTTACTAACAACTACAGCACCGTACTTGTCTTACTGTGGGATTGTAATGGGCAACCTAACCCGCAAATCGGCCTGAAGTGAGGATGTGACACCCCCTCCCTCTTCAGGGGATGGTCCTGGGTACCCGCTGCCATGCTTGGGTGCTATCGAGCCCCCCCGGAGGTTTGCTCTAAGGAGAGGGGTGCAGCGGTACCCAGAACCTATGGCCCATGGCCCGGAGGCCTGTGAGCGTCACACCCGTGTCAAAGCCGTTGACACCGGCTGTCAGCGGGATATCCCTGTTCTCTAATCCGCAAAATCTGGAATCCGATTTGTAACCATTAAATCGATGTAGAATTACCATAATTTTATTGTCTTGGTCGATTTTCGGTCAGAAATCGGTGAAATACCCGATTTCTACCGCGATTTCTAATTGTCGTAAAAATGCCGCCTATTGTCGCCTGTTCGCGCGCTTTCGTCGCTTCCCCTTGGCGAGTTTTGTGAGGAATTTTTCTCGAGTACCTTTGAGGTCCTAAGAGAACTCAAGGGCTGGATCTAGAGGGTTCTTCTTGTACTTTCATCTGGTGTGTTCACCAGAATTTTTCGCCGTTGCGTCTGAGAGAAAATCAGCGCGCAAGCTTTTCCGTTGATCGCTCGAACTCATGGTTCTCAAGGACCATGAGTTCGGACGGAACCCTACATTCCCCCCCTATGCCTTTCATCCATGCCCCTTTCACATGGACATATCACTTTGAATAGGGAAGAGGGCAATAGGGATGTTTTAGGCAGCCTATGGGTTTCGCAAACCCAAGTCGTTTGCTTGCGCAAACGCTAACTTTGTGGCCTTGTGAGCATGAACGTTAATAACCGAACACAATGCTCACAAGACCAAAGGCCCTAGGCCATTTCCGTTTTTCGAGCCAATTCAACGATCGCTCCACGCAATTCAATGCGTACCAAAACTCTTTTTTTGAGAAAGGGCAAATTTTGGTCGAAAATTAGGTCAAAATGGCCAAACCCCCGAGGCTCGTGCTCGGAGCCTTTGGAGAGTTGAGCCTTGAACCAAGGCGATATGTAAAGTACAGACCACGAAGAACATGTTCGATGGCTTGGTTGATTTTTACAACCTTGTCTTCTATTTTCTAAAATGTCACCTTGTGAGCACGCGTGCCATACTGCCTCCTTGCACACGCGATCATATGCAAGCACTAATGACACAAGTGGGCGGGGACAATCTAACCATAGTGGGCATATTTGAACGCACCTACTATGGGCCTACTCCAAGAATGTTTACTCATATTTTTGCTCCTCAAGGTCCCAAAGATATGTACATACCAAAATCGCCGATATATGCACTTTTTCCCGATAATAGTGTGCTTCAAGGATTGAGGTGTTAAAAATTTTTCTATTATGCTTTGAACCTCAACCCTTGTTGCAAAAAGGAAGCAAAGCTTCGGTTTGCATCCATGCAAAAGCCGGAGGCTCCTTTCCCTTGTGATATGGAGATACGATTTTTCGAGTGACCACTTTTGGGTAAATTTTGGCCGTTTTGCCCAGAATGGCCACAAACCCCTTCTCCCCCTGATTTTACCCCCGAGGTTGCGTGCGCCACTTGACCAAGGGTGAGGGCAATTCGGAGAGGGCACATAAACCCGCATCGAATGGGGTGTTTCCCCATGTGGCTTCTCCTCTCGAAGGGAGAGTTGTGAGTCACACAATTTCAGGTATGTTGCCATTCTGCCCCATTCGTGTGTCACTTTCCCTCCAATGGAAAAAAGATGTAGAGGCGACCATGAGCGTTCGCAGGTGGCATATTTTGGGACCCAAGTCCCATGTGTCCATAGCATCTTTGGTTGGAAGGATCCTCGCCGTGGCCATGGAGATATGGAATCATGAGTGCGGGCCATTTTGGCCAAATTTCGCTGGTTTCCCATTGTATGCCATGTTGGAGCTACCATATCACCATGGGGCACGGAATCTAGCCAGAAGGGAAGGGTGATTATTGTAGCATATGACCAAGGGTTGAACGCCATTGAGTTTTGTATTTGCTCCCCTGGCTCATCTGGAGTTATTCAACTTTTGGTGCGATCCATGATCTCCCCCGTTGCACCGCATGCTGCTTTCTGCCCCATCCGCGTGTTCATCCCCTCGATGAACAGCAAGCAGCCAGTCTGACAGCAAGCCATATCCCAAGGCATGGGACCATAGGGGATATCAAGGGTCGTGAATCAAGGCTTGGTGCGACAAAATCGCCAAGGTTTCCTACCCTGGACGGTCGCCTGAGACAGCCGATTTTGCCATTTTGGCAGTTGTGGACCCAATTTGGATTGTCACCACGCCCAGTGGCCTGGAAATCTTTGGGAGCCAACGGCATGTGAGTCTTTGTTGGACTCCCAGTGAATCGCATATGGAATGGCGGATCCGATCTCCAAGCCGGCGTGGAGATATACCATTGGGGATACCCCCAATTTTGGCTCATTTTGAGCAGCCAAAATGACCCCCTTTTGGGACCCCAATTTCAGCCCCCCGTGTGGTCAACAGGTGGCCCCATATCTCTTTGCCCACATTGAGCTCGGACCTAATTTCAAGTCGTGCACTCAGATATAGGTCCTAGGTCCTGTTTCCTATCGTGTGTGTCATTGACCTCGCACTGGCCTGGGCGGGTCACGCTTGGGGATGACGCCAATTTTGGTGATTTTGGCATCATGACCCCACTTGACGAACCCGTGGTGCCCTGATGCCGGAAGCTCAGAGGGAGCCAGGTTGGGTGAGGGGTCCAGGGAGTTCGTACCTGAGGGGCATGGGGTCAATTGCCTCGTCCCTACCTCTGGCTGGTCCGGACGAGAGGTCATTTTTGGAGTTTTTTCAGCTAATATCAGTCTGGGCTGAAACAGCCCACTTTCAGCTACCAACTGCTAGGGGATAATGGCGGGGCCTCATCTCTGGCTCAGAGAGGAGTTGGGACCTGCAGTTAAGGGAGCATAGGGAGCCACTGTGGGTTGGCCTTGGAGCACCTTGGTTCCCAGGAACTTGGTTGTCGCTGGGCGGGATACCCTCCCCTATTGGCAGGGTTTCAGGGTCCGGACTGAGCAGGGCATAGGTTGTGTTTGAGCCCCCGCCCCTGCCAGCCACTGGAGGGTCGGACGTGGGATTGGGATATGAGTGGGGACTGAGTGTCTATTGTCCTGTGATGCCCTTACCCCAGTGGAATCTCAACCGCATGTGTACATATCCTGATGTGTTGCTGTAAATACTTTTGTTCTCTTGTTTCAGAGTGGCAAGGATCCTGAAACGCTTTGTCACATGACACGAGCATGAGGATGCCCCTGTGAGCGCAGTGCTTTGCCTGCCTGCTTGCTTGCGCGTGTCCGCCGCAGCATCCCGTGGCCAGGCCCCCGACGAAAAGCGTCACTGGAGCTGCCGCTGCGCTGTGTTGGAGCCAGGGAGGGCCCCTTGCTGCCAGTCGCTGACCACTCCGTGCCGTGTGAGCACTTCCTTGATGCGCTGGGAGAGGGGGCCCGTGAACAGCTTCATGTCCACCTGGCCCAGGGCTATGGGCCTGTAGTCGTGCAGTCTGGCGGAGCGCGGTACCTTGGGCCTGAGCCAGATGTGCGCGTCCCTCCAGTGCATCGCTGGCGGGGCGCCGCGGAGGATGGCCCGGTAGGAGTGGACCAGGAGCCACCGGCCGGGTGCCGGGAGGGCCTTGATGAAACGGGCCTCCACGTGGTTGGGACCTGGGGCCTTGCCAACGGCCCTGTCGCGGGCGGACTGCTGGTCCTGCATGGAGTACTGCTGGACCTGTGTCCAGGCCCTGTCAGGGACCCAGGGGACATGGCGGCCGAGGACTGCCTGGAAGCCTGGGAGGTCCACTGGGCGTTTGTCATACAGTTCCCGCCAGAAGGCGCGAACTGGGAACATGACGTCGTGGGTCTCCGTGAGGAGCGTTTGGGTATTGGGGACCCGCACGTTCCAGAGGCCTGACGGGCCCAGGGGCTCTACCTCTATGGCTCCCCGCACGGGCTTCCACCACTGGGCGATGTCGGGGGCGTGGCGGCGCCAGAAGTCCTTGATGGCGCGCTTGCGGTCTGCCGCCAGGAGTGCGCGGAGTTGGCGAATGTCCTCTTCGAGGGCGGCTGCTTGCCTCTCCAGCTCCTCCTGCAGTTGGCCCTGTGTGGTCGGGCAGAACCCGGGCGACGCACCCCGCAGCTCCTCCGCGAGCCAGAGCGCCGCCTCGGACCGGATGCCATGCCGTGCCGCGTCCGCCTGGTACGCCGCCGGCGCGCACGCTGCCAGGGTGTCATAGCGGAGGACCGCTGCCTGGAGCCGCTTTCCGCTCTCTGGGGGGTCCCCCTCCGCCGGGTCCGTCCCCGCCGGGGACGGCTGCCGGCGTCCCACCACACGCGCTAGGGCGTCATGCGCCGCGTGGAGGTGTTCGAACACCTTGTCCACCGCGGCCCCGGGCCTGGACCCGTAGGCGTGCTGCTCTGCGGGACCCAGCCAGGGCGCCAGGGAGGGTTCATCCTGCGCGGCGGTGACCGCCGCCCACAGGCAGTGTTGGATGGGCGCGGCCTCGGCGTCGTACGGGAGGAGGCTGCCCTCCGTGTGGCTGTAGGGGGTGGGCATCGCCGCGCGCCCTACTGCGTTGAAGAGGCCCAGCAAGGCCAGGCGGACCAGGAGGTGGTCCGAGCCGATCACCTGGGGGTGTGCCATGCCGCGAGCCCAGACGCTTTCCCGCAGGGACCACGGCAGGAGGGGTTCGTTGACCAGGAAGGTGTCCACCCTGTGCCGGGACGGGCGGAGCCTGGGGGTCATGTCCTCCTCGCCACCTGCCGTGGCCCTCCGGAAACCGCAGGCCTCCCAGCCCCTGCGGAAGTGCTCCGTGGCCGGGTTGGAGGTGGCATCCATGTGGACGTTGGTGTCACCCACGATGACCACCGGGTGTCTCCCACCGAGGCTGCGTGCCATGGCATACATTTGTATGTAGGCCCTGAACGCCGCCCGTCCCGCCCACGGGGAGCAGCCTGCTTGCGGCCCGTGGGCGTTGATGAGGGTGAGGCCTCCCCTGTCCGTGCGGATCTCCAGGGCCGCGGCCTCCCCAGGGACAATTTCCGTGAAACTGAGCACCTCGTGCTCCGCCACGTACTCGCTGCTGACCGCGGTGAGGAGGCCCCCCCCTCTCGAGGTGGAAATGGCTCCTGTCTCCGTCAGCCGGCTGCTGAAGAAGGGGTTTTACCCCTTTTCCCGGAGCGCCGCGGCCGGGTGCATCCCCTGCGCCCGGGTGGCGATCCCTGTTTCCTGGAGCATGATGGCAAAGCCCCCCTCCTGGGGTAGCATGCCGGTGATGAGGTGCTCCTTGTCGGTACAGGCCGCCGGCCCCCGGCGCCGCCGGAGCGTGTCCTGGAGGGACCGGTCTGGCAGTACGAGGCCGTTGCGCAGGTTCCACGAGAGGAACCATAGGGCGTCGTCCGCCGTGTCCTCCTGGAGTCAGCCATCCCGCATCGGCATCGCCGCTGGGTCCGCTGGTGCAGCCAGGGCTCCCGGGTGCGCCGGGGCCATGGGGTGCGGAGAGCCTGTTCCCAGCGGGGCCCACAGGGGGGCCAGGGGGGCCAGCCCCGCGGGGATGGACCCTTGTTGGGCCGCACTGCCGGTCCCCGGGGGCGCTCCGGGTGCCTCCTCATCGCCGTCTGCGTGGTCGGCCGCCTGGGTTGGGGGGCGCCGGGCGTACGGGCTGTGCCATGAAGAGCAACCCGAAAAAAAGGTGAAAAGGGAATTGCAGGTGAAAAAGGAAATGCAATGTTGTCGTTGTGGTTACGCCATTAAGAAGAATGCGGTTGGTGTCCAACGATCAGTCACGTGTGACATTTGTCATGCTGTGTACCATATGTCTTGTGCCAAGCTTAGGTTTCCTCCGAAGTTTGGTTCCTGGGCCTGTGAATCTTGTGTCAGAGACATGATTGGCTCGAAGTAGACCATCAATATGTGCCTATATTCCATGTTTGTAGAGAGCTTACTTGTAGCACCATGAGAGAAAGTTTGTCTCGGATTTGTTCCACTTGAAGTGTTAAGGCATCAAGGGCGAGGGAAGGGTGGCGGGCAAGGATCCCGGGTCATATGCCCCGGATATCTGCGGATATCCTCGGGCTCTAATGCCCCGGATATAAGAATTGGGCCTAATGACCCGGATATCTGCGCTGTATCCCGGGGCATATGCCCCGGATATCTTCCTACGGTGGATATCCGGGGCATATGTGCCGGCATACGGCGCAGATATCCGGGTCATAGGCCCAATTTTTGTATAGTAATCTAGGTTCAATTAGGAAGATATGGATACATATAGGCGCTTTTTGGAAAGCTGGAGTTTCGACCTACAAGTTGGTTGTTATTCATTAATTGATCAATTGCGTTATGAATTACACGTTTTGGTGTTATAACACCTACGTTAGGGTGCCTTTTGCTTGCCGCTAATACGGGTGGACAAGGGCTGTGACGACCTTGCGGCAGATTGCGCCGGTGCACTTCGGCCCAGGCCGCCTCCCACCTTGGTGAAACCCCCTTTTTCGAGGGTTTTTTACAGGTAGGAATGGGGATTAGGGCTGGATTCCTACCTAATAGCCATGGACGGGTATGGGACAGCTGGCGATGGCCGCCGGCTGCGGCGGAAGGGGCAGTTTTACACTACAGCACCAGCTGGACATAAAGTCGATTCGGGTTCCTGCACAGTCTGTGCATATATTTATATATAGAATTTTAATGCGGATCGATTCATGCTAAATTTCTAGCACTTTCGTCGCCGTTTTGATGGATTTCGTAATGTACAGGGTCGTCGAATCTCGAATTTTTTGTGTCGATTGTATCAATTAGATGACTGTTAGTTGTTTGCGAGCGTTTCTGGCACCATTTGTCGTGTTTTGCAATGAATGACTGTATGGCGAAGCTTGTTTTCATGTTTTGCCTTTGGTTGTGCTTGGCACTTGGTTTCATAGCTTTTCTGGCTGTGTGTGGGCCGGCAGGTGCACTTCAGCCCGGGGCCACCTCCCACCTTGGGGAAACTCCCCTTTTGGAGGGTTTTTTACAGGTAGGAATGGGGATGAGGGCTGGATTCCTACCTAATAGCCATGGACGGCTACGGGGCAGCCGGCAATGGCCGCCAGCTGCGGCGGAAGGGGCAGTTTTACACTACAGCACCAGCTGGACATAAAGTCGATTCGGGTTCTGCCCGATTTGTGCATATATTTGTATAGAGAATTTTAATGCGGATCGATTCATGGTAAATTTCTAGCACTTTTCCGGACGTTTTGATGGAATCCGTAATTTACAGGGTTGTTGAATCTCGAATTTTGTGTGTTGAATGAATCAATTAGATGACTGTTAGTTGTTTGCGAGCGTTTCTGGCAGCATTTGTCGTGTTTTTGCAATGAATGACTGTATCACAGAGCTTGTTTTCATGTTTCGCCTTTGGTTGTGCTTGGCACTCGGTGTCGTAGCTTTTTTGGCTGTGGCGCACTTCACCAAATATGTCCCAAGGTATGGGCTGTGCTTACCATATGTTCGAATCTAGCAAGGTCAAGTTTTGGTTTCAAAGGTAATTTGTAATTTCGGCATGAAGGATGACATTACGGTCGTGGTTTGTGAGGGTTGTCTTTGTTGTTCAATTTGAATCACGATTGTCCAAGGCATTGGGAACATTTTTTTGAGATGCTTCCTTGTGCATTTCCGATTTCGTCATTGCCACAATTTAGAGTTCCAATTTGTTGTCTCCTTGTTGTTTGCAGCTGGTGACAAGCCAACCTTCAAGACCACCGCTAGTTGGTGTGTGGCTCACTGCAAAGAGTTTGCTTGGAAGGAGTGCCGTGAGTTGACTCCTAGGGAAAGGAACATTGATTTTGTGGAAGGTGTTGCCATGGCCACAGCCAAGAAAATTACCAAGTTGCTTGTATTTTGGAGGCAATGTGATTTGAACTTGCCACAAAGGGTGCCCACCACTCCTGAGGGTAAGAACTCCGAGGTTTGGGACACCCAATTGTCCTTCAAGTGCCCTTTGGAAGCTTCCCCTTCCCCAAATGAGCCCTCTCAAAAAAATTGCCACACCTTCTTCTGATTCTTCTCTTTCCAACCCTCACAAGGCCATCGCCCCTAAGGCATTACTTTTTGCCACACCCTCTTTCGAATCCAAATCTAAGGAACCACCTATGGCACGAGAGTTTAGGGCCTTGCTCTCTCAACTTGAAGAGTGGCAAATGGCCCGGCCGGAGGCCAATTTGTTAGAGGATTTGGAAGAGGCTAAAGAGGTGGATTGGCGAAGCAAATTCTTGCGCTTGGCAGCTGCCATGCGTGGGCTGAAGAAGAACTTTTTTTTGTCGGCAAAGCACGGTCAAAGGGCACAGCTTTGGATGCCATGGAACAAGGGGCATTTCAACATATTGCCGCATGAGAATAGTGTTGCGTGCTCGATTGTAACAGAGGGTGATCCTCTCTTTAAAATCGGCGCAATGTATGTTTTTCCTAGCCCTGTTCACAACAATTTGGGGATTGTTGGCAAGTCTAGCCAAGAATTGGAAGCTTTGTATAGTGCATTGGATGATGAAGGGCAGACCCAAACGGAGACCACACAACGTAGAGAGGCCCGAAAGGAAGTAGAGCGCTTGCATTTGGTGCTAGAGGGAAAGGAAGGTGCCGCGAAGGCACACCATGATGTGGCGCAGCAAAGCATGGCCGAGTTGACTGCACTGAGGGAAAGTGTTGGGGACGTGTGTAATGATGTGGCATCAGAGGCTATTGCAGCAAGGGATCGCATAGGTGATAGTGTTCTTGCCACGGCCGAAGGGTATGGGTGGCCACCCACTCGTGGAGAAGGCCGCAAGCAACGGTAGACATGTGCTTTGTGGAGAGAGGTGGCAACCCGAAATGAGTTGCCGGAGAAGGAGGAAGAGATGCGTAGGTTGAAAAATGCCGATGGCATTGCCAATGAGGCTCTGGAAACCGCAAAGCGTGAGTTGCATGAGGCCGAGGTGAGCTATAGTGAGGCAGACGGAATCCATGTGCAAGCATACAAGGCTGCGCTGGCCCATTTTGGCATCTCAAAATCTGCCTATTTTGGGCATGCCTACATGGGCAAATATTGCAAGCTCCTTTGCAGGCAACGCATAGCCGTAGCCATTAGTGAGCCTTGCTTCCGGCGGTGGTCGGAACAACAGAGAAGAGTTGTCGCTCTTCGTGGAGGAATCAGTTTTCTAAAGAATCAAATCCGCAAGGCCAAAAGGCAAGGGCGGTGGGATGATGTTGCGGATCCTGATTTCCGGGTACAGATTCGCATATGCGTTGGTTGGGTCTAACTTGAAGCGCGATGTGGAGTACCAAGCTGCCTTGCGAGTTCGGTAGAGATGGGTGCACCGATTGACAAAGTGGGCGGCTCTGCAGCGCCTGATAGAGGGTAGCATTGATTACACGGCTAACCCTCACCTCATTGAAAGGCTCATTGTTCGCGCCGCCAGCTTCTCGGGTGTCTTTGCATGCAACTTCCCGAACGGGAAGCCTACCCCTAAGCTTTACCTTGCCCCAACCCATGGGATCCAATTCATCATGCACCACAAATTTTGTGGGTATGATGATAGTAAGAAAAAGTTACTACCATGTCCTCCTTGGGGGTCTTGATCCAGGCCAATCCCCCCCTAAAAGCCTTTTGTTGATGTTGAGACCAATTTAATCATTTTTATCACTCCTTTGAAGTTTAAAGTACACTTTCTCAAAGTAACTAGGGTTATAACCCTAGCCCCCCATGAAGCTCACCCCTACCACTCAACTGAGCGGAGGTATCTTCCTTCATGGACGTAATACCAAAATAAAGTAGGCACTTCATCCCTAAGGCCTTGTAGGTTAGGCCTCGTGGTACCCCACCTCAAGACCCCTATACTGAACTGATTCTACCACTTATTGTGGTTCTACGTTTTACTGATTCTGAATTCAGTTGCTTGGCCATGCAGAACAAGCCACATCCAAGCCATATTTAATCATTTTTATCACCCCTTTGCAGTTTAAAGTACACTTTCTCAAGGTAACTAGGGTTATAACCCTAGCCCCCCATGAAGTGCACCCCTACCACTCAACTGAGCGGAGGTATCTTCCTCCATGGAGGTAATACCAAAATAAAGTAGGCACTTCATCCCTAAGGCCTTGTAGGTTAAGCCTAGTTGTCCCCCACCTCAAGACGGCTATACTGAACTGATGCTACCACTTATTGTGGTTCTACCTTACAACTAATTCTGAATTCAGTTGCTTGGCCATGCAGGCCAGGCCATATCCTGTGTCTGTGCTAACTGCTATGCCCCAGATTCCTAACCAACTCCATTTCAACCAAAGGAGTGCACATGAAGTGCTTGGTGCTACCTTGGAGGCCTAAGTCATGCCAGTTTTCACATCAACGTCATTTGTTTTATCCATTTGTGATCCAATCTTTGTACTTAAGCCTGCTTTGTCTATCTGCAGCCCTTCGGTGATACACTGGATTTCAAAACTATTCATTGATTCGGTCCACATCCTGTTCGTGCTCTACTTGCTGCTTTGGTCCTGTTTTTCAACACCAACACTTGCAGGATTTCATCAAAACTACTAGGGCATAAATCAAGAATATCCTTCCGGTAGCAGAGGCATCCCTTGAGAACCTTTCGAACCAACTCTTGGAAGTAAACAAGCCAAGCCCAGGAAAGAAAATGTCCACCCCATCAGTGCAAGTGTCTTCCAGTACTTGGCCAATTCGGAGTGTAACTGGGCAGCAGTGGGCCCGTCTCAATGGGTGAGCCCAAGCTCAGAGTTGCAACTGGGTCTCAAGAAGATCGAGGCCACAGAAGGGCAGAAAAAGAAGCGCCCAGAGAAATACCCTTAACCACTGGGGCCTTAGCGGCCCGTGGTGACAGCCTGCAGCACCTCCGCAGGCGAGTTGCTGTCTCCATCTCCCGCTCAGCCTGCCCTGCATCTTTGTCTATGGCCGTGGGAGGCTCTGAAGAACAAGACGAACTAAGAAGGAGAATGGACGAGTACGTACTCCACGAGGAGTATTACAAATCCGTCCGAGGTGAAGATGGAGAGAAGCCTCTTGAAGCCCTTGAGGTCCCCACCACTTACGGACATTGGTTCCTACCTTTACTCTACCCCACCTACGGACCTGGCCGACACGGTATCTCTACCCAGGCGGCTGAGAGGGTTAGCTTGGCGTCCACAGCTGCCCACAACCATCGGGACCCCCGAAGTGTGTCCAGCTTATGTGGGGGATTCCCATCTACCAGGGCCAACCTATGATGCCCTGGACCGTACGGCCGAACTACTGGCCAAGCTACTATCTGGGTCTAAAGATGCAGATGTGACAGACCTGTCTGAGGCTGTCAGGGCAGAATTGGGTATCACTGAACCCTTACCCAACCTGGCGTTGGCCTCACCTTCCCCCGGACTGAGCAAGCTCGCTGATGATCTCAAACGATCAAGGGTTTCCAGGTTACTACCCAAGGTCACATGCCCCAGCCCCTTTCATCCCCGTGCCAGAACAGTCCCCATCGCTGAGCTACAGGACGTGCCCGTGACAGGGATGGAGAAAAAGGGACTCACAGCCCTGGCACCTCTCGCTGGCAGCCCCCTCCCGCCCTTCAGACCCAACGTCAGGAAGTGGGATGAGTGGCAAACCAATTGCCCAGGCGAACATCCAGTTGCATTTGCCGGACTTCGACCCTAAAAACCTGCCTGAATGGGCAAAGGATTTCGCTGAGTTTTTTTTACTAACCGGCCAATCTCATGTGGATGTGGCCACTAAATGTTCTCTTGTAAAACGCTCATGCGAAAGGAAACTTCTGCAAAACCAGGTGAAGCAGATTGTAAAAGCGTGTTCTACTTGGGCTGAGGTTTTCCAAAGATTGGACAAAAAATTCCCGGTCTACGAAGCAGACCTCAGTGTTCGCACACAAACTGAGGAGCTCCCTATGCTCCCTGATTTTCCTTCCGTTGCGCGAGTCTCTGAATATTTGTGCGACCTGGAGTATCTGTTCTCACAAATGAACGTGGGTTCCTAAGGATCCAGGGAACCCCACCTCTGGCTCGTGAGTAAAATCCCTACATGTACGTGGGACAATTGCTGCACCATCTTAGAGAGGAAGAGTCGGACCCATACGTACGATGATCTTGTGGACGTGCTCATCGAACTGGCCCCTGAGAGGGAGAATGACTCCCATATGGAAAAATTGCTCAAGAGACACCTGGGTAGAGGTGCCACCCCTACCCCTGAACGTGGCGAAGGCAAAGGGCTTAAAAATCCCACTAACGCCAACAAGGGTAGTGGTAAAGGGGGGGGTAACCTGCGTGCCATGAGTGAGGTTAAACCTGAAACCAGTGCTCCCCCACTCTTCTACTCTAAACCTGTTAATGACAAGGG
This sequence comes from Eutreptiella sp. 'Long Island Sound 2002', assembly GCA_964036045.1. Classification (NCBI taxonomy): domain Eukaryota; phylum Euglenozoa; class Euglenophyceae; order Eutreptiales; family Eutreptiaceae; genus Eutreptiella; species Eutreptiella sp. 'Long Island Sound 2002'. The sequence goes on along the minus strand of OZ038379.1, from coordinate 43,006,622 downwards.
AGGACCCTGTCATGCCCCTGACTGCGACCACTGCAGTGGTTGTGTGCTGCAATTGAAAAGACAGCAGCACACTAAAGATGGGAAAACAGTGACCCATCAGGATCATTTCAGGTGTACCATCAGCTGTGGGTACTGTGGCAAACGTCGTCACTACGGAGACGAATGTCACATCATAAAACGTGAGAGTAACAAACACAAACGGCAGGAGGCTGAACGTCAGAATGCTCAAACACCCACCAGAACTCCCCAGAATGGCGACAAGGGTTGTAAACCAGGAGGCAAGGGGGGTGGCAAGGGTGGAACCCCCAACCCCCAGAGGTGCTCATCAGCGCCCGCTACTTCTCCCTCCCCGGCCGCTGCTGACCCCAAGAAACGCCCACAGGGGGATAACGCCTCCCCTGAGCTGTCTAACTCCAAGACGAGGCGACTGGCCTGGATTGCCAAGTCTTTAATGGCTGCAGGGCTTGATGTGAAATTCCCTGCTGAGGAGTAGGGAGGCGGCTCTGAAGAGGAGGACTTGGTTTTCTGGATCCTGGTGAAAATCGGAGATCAAGCTTTTTGAGCAGTGCTTGACACCGGCGCAACACTCTCTATAGTGCCCCGGCGCCTGCTAAAGACTTTCAAGAAAACTAAGACAGTGGCCATAAGAGTAGGGGATGGGCGGACCATCCATTCCTTCGGGGGTTGTGGGTGTGTCTGTTTGTCTTTGCGACGAAACTGTGACGCAACACTGCAGAGTGTTTGACACTGACGCCTTTGACATCGTCATTGGCACCGACTTCCTGCGAGGAAATCCCCAGGCTAAAATGTTGTCTCTCCAACGCCCCTATTCTCTACTCTGCGACTTTGGCAGTGGGCTCTTCTCCGTACCTTTGGAGCTGTGAGGACGAAGAGAGTCTGGGCTGCACTACGCAGCAAAGACTAACTATCGTACTGAAAACTACAAATTGCCCCGTCACGTTCTTGAAAATCGACTGGCGGCCCTGCAGGTATAGCTGGATGAGATCCAGGTTGAATGGTTTGCGAGCCAACAACAGCACATCATGCAGTTGTATTGCTCGAAAGATATGAATAACGCTTTCCGTTTCTTCTAGAAAGCAATGGGCCTGGCGTATGCTAACCCTCCCTTCTCCCTGCTCCTGAAGGCTCTAACTTAAATCGCTTATGAGGGAGGAAGGGTTGTCATGTGTAGGTAGGTAGGTAGGTCATCTCGGGACTGGGGTTGCCCCGCAGGGGGGTCTTACCAAGGGGCTTTTGTTCACCCAGCCACGGCCCTACAAAGCGGCTCCCCCACATGGGGGAAGGGCGCGGTCGCCGCGAGCAGTACCCTACTGCGAGTTATGCCCAGAGAGGTAACCCATGTTCAACCGAAGTCTCACATTCCTCTCCTTCGGGCGGATGATACGTGGCGGAGGGTCCCATCGCACATCCTCATCAACCTCTGGTTTCTGGGGCCCAGGGGCCCGGAGCCAGGTTAAAGGCCCTGTCCTGCAGGCACCCCCACCTGGGTTGGTTTTCAGTAGGCGGGGGGGGGACTTGAAGAAGCACGTGCTACGGGACTCGCATGCTGTGGCGCACACTCACGCCTCCTGACTCGGTCGAGCTTTTGCCCTCCCGGGGGCCGGGGGTTTGAAGTAGTTCGTTGCCGTACGGTCGTCGGTTGTATAATGGTAGAGTTGCAGTATTCTGTCGTGTCCGTGGGTATGGTCGTACGCGGAATTGGCCCACCATGGTGTCGCCTACCCGTGGGATGCCGTTCCGGTTTCGACCCTTGCATGCCCGGCTGTTTCGGTGTTGGCCGCCTTGCGTGTGGTCTGTTTATGGTCGCGTCTTTGTTGCTGCTGCGGTTTGGTTGGTGCATGGCTGTGTTAGCCGCCCGATGGTTGGCTTGTTCGTCGTTGGGTCCTTTCTGCTGCTGCTGGCGCTGTCGCATCGTGGGCTGTCGTGTAGATGTTGTGTGCTCAGTTGTATCCTTCGTGCGAAGGCCCCCGGGCGCACAGCCCGTTATGGTGAGTCGTTGTGGTCTAGGTCTTGCCGTGGCCAGCATGTCAGATGCGTGGTACGTTGTGCTGCGACCGGGGTGTGGCCGGCACGTTGTGTTGGTTCGCTGTTGTCGAAGCCGCAAGCAGTCGGCCTGTTGGGGGTTGCCCTTTTGCCCGCATTGCTTTCGCCGGCTACGCGGTTGTCGTGTATGAGTGTGTGGTTGTCGTGTTGCCGCCAGCGTTATGCATGGCCGGTTGTGTTGCCGTGGCGTCGTCTGCGCCGCCTAATGGCCGGCTTGTCCTGTTGTTGGGTGTGTTGGCCCCATGGTGGCCATTGGTGGTCGGTTGCGGTTGTTTGGCGGTGCACGGACCCCATCATGGTGCGGTTTGCTGCGTTGGTGTGTTGCCATCCTCATGGTGGGGCGTGGTGTGTTGGTGTATGGCCCCCCTCATCCTGGGGCATGTTGTGGTGGTCTGTGGCCCCCCTCATGGTGGGGCGTGCTCCGTTGGTGTGTGCCCCCCCACATGGTGGGGCGTGGTGTGGTGGTGTGTGGTCCCCCTCATGGTGGGCCATGGTGTGGCGGTGTGTGGCTCCCCGCTTGGTGGGACGTGCTGCGTTGGTGTGTGGCCCCCCTCCCAGTGGGGCGTGGTGTGGTCTTGTGTGGCCCCCGTCATGCTGGGGCGTGTTGTGGTGGTGTGTGGCCCACGTCCTGGCGGAGCATGCTGTATTGGTGTGTGGCCCCCCTGTTGGTGGGGCGTCGTGTGGTTGTGTGTAGCCCACCTCATGGTGGGGCTTGCTGCGCTGGTGTGTCCCCCCCCCAATGGTGGAGCGTGCTGTGGTGGTGCCCGCTTGGTGGGGCGTGGTGTGTTGGCGTGTGGCCCCCCTCATGGTCGGGCGTGGTGAGATGGCAGGTGGCTCCCCAGATCGTGGGGCGTTGTTTGGTGGTGTGTGGCATCCCGCATGGTGGGGGGTGCTGCGTTGGTTTGTGGCGCCCCTACTGGTGGGGCGTGTCATGGTGGGGTGTGGCCCCCCTCACCGTGGGGCGCAGTGCGTTGGGGTGCGGCATGTTGTGTTGTGTGGCGTTGTGTTCGGTGTGTGGCCTCCTGTATGGTGGCGCGTGCTGCGTTGGTGTGTGGCCCCCCTCATGGTGGGGCGTGTTGTGGTGGTGTGTTGCCCCCCTCATGGTGGGGCTGTGTTGCGTTGTGTTGTTGTGTCGTGTTGCGTTCCGTTGTGTTGTGTATGGTGGTGGTGTGTGGCCCCCCTCATGGTGGGGCGTGCTGCGTTGGTGTGTGGCCCCCCTTCATGGTGGGGCGTGCTGCCTCGGGGTGCGGTGCGTTGTCTTGTGTGGCGTTGTGTGTTGTGGTGGTGTGTGGCCCCCCGTATGGCGGGGCGTGCTGCGTAGGTGTGTGGCCCACCTCATGGTGGGGCGTGTTGTCGTGGTGTGTGGCCCCCTCATGGGAGGGCTGTGTTGCGTTCTGCTGTGTTGTGTGGTGTCGCGTCGCGTTGCGGTGTGTTGTGTTGTGTTGTGTTGCGTTGTGCTGTGTGTGGTGGTGGTTTGTGCCCCCCCGAATGGTTGGCGTGCTGCGTTGGTGTGTGGCCCCCCTCATGGTGGGGCGTGCTGGGTTGGGGTGCGGTGTGTTGTGTTGTGTGACGTTGTGTTGTGTGTGGTGGTGGTGTGTGGTCCGCCTCATGATGGGGCGTGCTGCGTTGGTGTGTGGCCCCCCTCATGATGGGGTGTGCTGCGCTGGGGTGCAGTGTGTTGTGTTCTGTCGCGTTGTGTTGTGTGTGGTGGTGGTGTGTGGCCCCCCTCATGGTGGGGCTTGCTGCGTTGGGGTGCGGTGCGTTGTGTTGTGTGGCGTTGTGTGTTGTGGTGGTGTGTGGCCCCCCGAATGGTGCGGCGTGCTGCGTTGGTGTGTGGCCCCCCGAAACGTGGGGCGTGCTGCGTTGGTGTGTGGCCCTCCTCATGGTGGGGCGTGCTGCCTTGGGGTGCGGTGTGTTGTGTCGTGTGGCGTTGTGTCGTGTGTGGTGTTGGTGTGTGGCCCCCCGAATGGTAGGGCGTGCTGCATTGCTATGTGGCCCCCCTCATTGTGGGGCGTGCTGCGTTGGGGTGCGGTGTGTTGTGTTGTGTGGAGTTGTGTTGTGTGTGGTTGTCGTATGTGGCCCCCCTCATGGTGGGGCGTGCTGCGTTGGTGTGGCTTGTGTTGTGTTGTGTGGCATGGTGTGTTGTGGTAGCGTCTGGCCCCCCTTATGGTGGGGCGTGCTGCGTTGGGGTGCGGTGCTTTGTGTTGTGTGGCGTTGTGTTGTGTGTGGCCCCCCTTATGGTGGGGCGTGCTGCGTTGGGGTGCGGTGTGTTGTGTTCCGGGGCGTTGTGTTGTTTCTGGTGGTGGTGCGTCACCCCCCTCATGGTAGGGCGCGCTGCGTTGGGATGCGGTGTGTTGTAATGTGTGGCATTGTGTGTTGTGGTGGTGTGTGGCCCCCCGTATGGTGGAGCGTGCTGCGTTGGTGTGTGGCCCCCCTCATGGTGGGGCGTGCTGCGTTGGGGTGCGGTGTGTTGTGTCGTGTGGCGTTGTGCTGTGTGTGGTCATGGTGTGTGGCCGCCTGAATGGTGGCACCTGCTGCGTTGATGTGTGGGCCTCCTCATTGTAGGGCGTGCTGCGTTCGGGTGTGTTGTGTTGTGTTGTGTGGCGTGGTGTTGTGTGTCGTGGTGGTGTATGGCCCCCCTTTTGGTGGGGCGTGCTGCTTTGGGGTGCGGTGTATTGTGTTCTGTGGCGTTGTGTTGTCTGTGGTGGTGGTGTGTGGCCCCCCTCATGGTGGGGCGCGCTGCGTTGGGGTGCGGTGTATTGTGTTGTGTGGTGTTCTGTGTTGTGATGGTGTGTGGCCCACCGTATGGTGTGGCCTGCTGCGTTGGTGTGTGGTTCCCCTCATGGTGGGGCGTGCTGCATTAGGGTGCGGTGTGTTGTGTCGTGTGGCGTTGTGTCGTGTGTGGTGGTGGTGTGTGGCCCTCGAATGGTGGGGCTTGCTGCGTTGGTGTGTGGCTCCCCATCATGGTGGGGCGTGCTGCGTTCGGGTGCTGTGTATTGTGTTGTGTGGCGTTGTATTGTTTGTGTTGGTGGTGTAAGGCCCCCCTCATGGTGGGGCGTGCTGCGTTGGGGTGCGGTGTGTTGTGTTGCGTGGCGTTGTGTGTTGTGGTGCTGTGTGGCCTTCCGAATGTTGGGGCGTGCTGCGTTGGGATGCGGTGTGTTGTGTTGAGTGGCGTTGTGTTGTGTGTTGCCCCCCTTGTGGTGGGGCGAGCTGCTTTGGGGTGCGGTGTGTTGTGTTCTGTGGCATTGTGTTGTGTGTGGTGGTGGTGTGTGGCCCCCCTCATAGTGGGGCGCGCTGCGATGGGGTGCGGTGTGTTTTTTAAGACGTCACAAATTTCTCAGTGCGGAGCCAGTGATACTATCATACAAAGCCAGAAGCTAATGTACAAAGTCATGGACTCGCATAACCCACGGGCCCCAGAGGCGCCCAGCGGTGTCATGTCGGAGCGGCGGCGGTAACTGAGGGGCATTGGGGACCCGCTGGCAGGTGTAGGAATGAGTAATTGAAGGGCAGCACGACTTCAGAGCCGCGCAGCTTGCATTGCACGCACCGAATACGTATGACATACGGAGGGAGGCACATAGGAGCGGTAAGGGTGCGGACACAGGGAGCGATGCATGGAACCGGAGGGGCGCCGTAGGCGCCACAGACGAAGTAAAAGACTTGAGAGAATGATTTGGGGGAGATGTCAAGGCGCTGCCTATAGCGTCTTAATTGTCGGGAGTTCCGAGGTGAAAAGGGGGAGGATAAACGGAAATTCTGTCGGTCTGGACCCTGAAAAAACGCATTTTGGGATGTCCAAGCGCTTGGTGGGGCTTGTCGCGTTGGTGTGTGGCCCCCCATCATGGTGGGGCGTGCTGCGTTCGGGTGCTGTGTGTTGTGTTGTGTGGCGTTGTATTGTTTGTGTTGGTGGTGTAAGGCCCCCCTCATGGTGGGGCGTGCTGCGTTGGGGTGCGGTGTGTTGTGTTGCGTGGCGTTGTGTGTTGTGGTGGTGTGTGGCCTTCCGAATGTTGGGGCGTGCTGCTTTGGGATGCGGTGTGTTGTGTTGTGTGTTGCCCCCCTACTGGTGGGGCGAGCTGCGTTGGGGTGCGGTGTGTTGTGTTCTGTGGCGTTGTGTTGTGTGTGTTGGTGGTGTGTGGCCCCCCTCATAGTGTGGCGCGCTGCGACGGGGTGCCGTGTGTTGTGTTGTGTGGCGTTGTGTGTGGTGGTGGTGTGTGGCCCCCCGTATTGTAAGGCGTGCTGCGTTGGTGTGTGGCTCCCCTCATGGTTGGGCCTGCTGCGTTGGGGTGCGGTGTGTTGTGTTTGTTGGCGTTGTGTTGTGTGTGGTGGTGGTGTGTGGCCCCCCTCATGGTGGGGTTTGCTGCCTTGAGGTGCGGTGTGCTGTGTTGTTCGGCGTTGTGTTGTGTGTGGTGGTGGTGTGTGGCCCCGGGAATGGTGGGGCGTGCTGCGTTGGGGTGTGGTTCCCCTCATGGTGGGGCGTGCTGCGTTGGAGTGCGGTGTGTTGTGTTGTCTGGTGTTGTGTCGTGTCTGGTGGTGGTGTGTGGCCCCCACCATGGTGGGGCGTGCTACGTTGGGGTGCGGTGTGTTGTGTTGTGTGGCGTTGTGTGTTGTGGTGGTGTGTGGCCCCCCGAATGGTGTGGCGTGCTGTGTTGGTGTGTGGCCCCCCTCATTGTGGGGCGTGCTGCGTTGGGTTGCGGTGTGTTGTGTTTTGTGGCGTTGTGTTGTGTTTGCTGGTGATGTGTGGCCCCCCTTATGGTGGGGCGTGCTGCGTTGGGGTGCGTTGTGTTGTGTCGTCTGGCGTTGTGTGTTGTGGTGGTGTGTGGTCCCCCGAATGGTTCTGCGTGCTGCGTTGGTGTGTGGCCCCCCAAATGGCTGGGCGTGCTGCGTTTGGGTGCGGTGTGTTGTGTTGTGTGGCGTTGTGTTGTCTGTGGTGGAGGTGTATGGCCCCCCTCACGCCGGGGCGTGCTGCGTTGGGCAGCGGTGTGTTGTATTGTGTGCAGTTGTGTGTTGTGGTGATGTGTGGCCCCCCCAATGGTGGGGCGCGTTAGGTTGTCGTGTGGTTCCCCCTCATGGTGGGGCATGTTGTGGTTGTTTATGGCCCCTCTCTTGGTGGGGCGTGCGTTGTTGGTTTGTGTTGGCCGGTTGTTTTTGGTTGTGGCGTTGTTGCTGCTTGGCCGGGTCGGGCGGGCTGGCCTCCCGAGGGCGTGCGGTCCGCCACCCGTTTGTCCTGGACGGGACGGACGGGCCGGCCTCCCGAGCGCGTACGTTGCGCCACCCTGTGTTGTTATTTCGCGGATGTTGTTGCCCTGCTGCTCCTTTTCCCTTGTTCTGCTTTCTTGTGTGTGCGCGGTTGTTGGCCGGGTGTTGGCGGGTGCCCTGTTTTGCCCCCCCCGGGGGGGGTTGTGCCTGGCGAGTGTCCTCGTAGCGCCGCTGCTCTTCCTCTCTCTCCGTGCTTGCTGGTTTCCCTTGTTGGCCGCCCGCGGGCGGTTGCTGCCGCCGGTTGTGCCCCCCCCCCCCCCCGGGCTGGTCCGGGTTTCGTTGTTGCCTGCCTCCTGTTGCTTGTTTTCGCGCGCTCGGGCTCCGTGTTGCCCTTGCTCTCCTCCCGCGGTTTCGGCACCCTGCTCCCTCCCCCACCCCTCTGGGTTTGTGTTGCGCGGCTGTTGCCGCCCTGCGGCTGGTCTTTCCTTGTGTGCCCGCTGCTTGTTTGCTGCTGCGATCCGTTTGGTTTGTCTGCGCGCGTCGGCGCTGGCTGTTGCCCCCCCTGCCCGCCCCCACCCCCTGGTTTGTTTTCCGCGAGTGGCGCTTCCGTGCCCTGTGCGCTCGCCCTGCCTGCTTTTTTCTGCCCTTCTGTCTGCCGTTTGTTTGCGCTTGGTGCTGCCCCCCCCCCCCTGTGCTTGTCTCTCTTTCGCAGGCGTCAACGCTCTTGTTGCTTTGCGTTTGTGCGTGCTGTTTTGGGCGGTCCTGGGTGCGGTGTACCCTGCCGTGTTGCGCCGTGTTGTGTTGTCCTTCGTGTGTGGTATGGTGCCACCTTGTGCTGCCTTGGGCTGCCGTGTGCTGTGTGGTGCGGCGGCGTCTGGTGTGGCGCCGTGTGTGTTGCTGTATGTGTTGCTGTGCCGTCCTGCTGTGTTCCCTGCTGTGTGTTTGGGCCTGGTGTCTTGTTGCGTTCCGTGTTGTTCGGGTTGCGTCGTGCTGTGCTGTCCTGGCCTGTATTTCTGTGTGCTGTGCTGTGCCGTGTCTCTTGGTGCTGTGCTACGCTGTGTTGCGTCTTGCTGTTCCGTGCCTTGCTGTGTTGCTGTGCACTGTGTTGTTTGCTTGGTGCCCTGTTGCTTTTTCTTGCTCCTTTGGCTGGTTCTCTGTGCTGTGATGTGCCCTCGGGTGCTGTGTGCTTTGCCGCGTGCTGTGTCGTGCTGTGCTGTGCTGCTGTTTGTTGTGTTGCGTCTCGGGGTGTGGTGTCTTGGTGCGCTGTGCTGTGCTGTTCGCGTTTTGTTTTCCTGTTGTGTCTGGGTCTGCTTTTCTGTGTGCTGTGCTGTGCCTCTTGGCGCTGTCCTGCGCTGCGATTGGTCTCGTTGTCCCCTGCGGTGCAGTGCTGTTGTGTACTGTGTTGTGTGCGTGGCGCTGTTTTGCTTTTTCCCGCGCTTTTGGGTGCTGCTTTGTGTTGTGCCCTGCTCTTGGGTTTTGTGCGGTGCTGTGGGGTGTCGTGCCATTTGGTGCGTCGGTTGGTTGTGTTGCCCTGTGCTGTGTGAGCTGTGCTGTGTGCATATTGCTGTTGTGTTGCGGTGTGTGTTGTTTTTTGTGGCTGTCCGTTGTGCTGCAAGCGCCCTTGTGGTGCGCTGTGTCCTCGGTGCATTTTCAAAAGCAGAAAAAACTGTTTCCCGTGCATTTTCAAAAACAGAAAAACTGTTTCTCGCTGGTGCCTTGCCTTGTGTACCCTCTCCTCCCTGCATGCAACAATACGACACACTGAAAAAACCAGCCTGCTTTATTTACTTAACTTAGGCTGCCGTGCACCACAGGCCTCGTTCTTGAGCTTGTCGGTTGCGTCTTCGGGGTCTTTGAGACCGTGCACCTGCAGCGAAAGCGGGGGGCAAACGCGACGGGGATGGGGCAGTAGCGGGAGGAGAAGATATCGCTGCCTCTCCCTCTCCTGCCGCTGCTGACCCCAATAAACGCCTACAGGGGGATAACGCCTCCCCTGAGGGGTCTAACTCCAAGAAAAGGCGACTGGCCTGGATGGTCAAGTCTCTCATGGCTGCAGGGGTTGATGTGAAATTCCCTGCTGAGGAGTAGGGGGACGGCTCTGAAAAGGAGGACTTGGTTTTCTGGTTCCTGGTGAAAATCAGAGATCAAGTTTTTTGAGCAGTGCTTGACACCGGCGCAACACTCTCTATAGTGCCCCGGCACCTGCTAAAGACTTTCAAGAAAACTAAGACAGTGGCCATAAGAGCAAGGGATGGGCGGACCATCCATTCCTTGGGGGGTGTCGATGTGTCTGTTTGTCTTGGTGACGAAATTGTGACGCAACACTGCAGAGTGTTTGACACTGACGCCTTTGACATCGTCATTGGCACCGACTTCCTGCGAAGAAACCCCCAGGTTAAAATGTTGTCTCTCCAACGCCCCTATTCTCTCCTCTGCGACTTTGGCAGTGGGCTCTTCTCCGTACCTTTGGAGCTGTCAGGACGAAGAGAGTCTGGGCGGTGCTACGCAGCAAAGACTAACTATCGTACTGAAAACTACCAATTGGCCCGTCACGTTCTTGAAAATGGACTGGCGGCCCTGCAGGTATCCCTGGATGAGATCCAGGTTGAAAGGTTAGCGAGCCAACAACAGCACATCATGCAGTTGTATTGCTCGAAAGATATGAATAACGCTTTCCGTTTCTTCTAGAAAGCAATGGGCCTAGCGTATTGAAGCCGGTTCGGACCTCTGTGGCCATCTTGGGGTCACTTGGGGTGTGTATCTATGTGCCGGCAAGCCGCCACTGGCTGATATCATACTCTCCCGTCCACCTGAATGAACCGAATATGATAGTGTGATAGGTTTGGCCATTCCGGCTACGAGCGGCCATAATCAGTACCGAGGCGCCGCCAGCGGAGATTTATATATCAGAATATCAGGAATCAACAGGGTTTTATTATCATAATGTTTCCGTAATTTTTCAGCCTTTCGTTCTGATGGTCAATGTATCGGCGACTGTCAGTTGGCTCGCCATTTTGCGTTAACCGATTGGTTAACTGTTATTTCCAGATATTTTGGCAGAAACCCCGATGAAGGGTCAGATTTCATCAGTAAAGGGTTCGTTGCTTCCGCAATCTTCTAAATATGCACTCGAAATTTTATTCTGAATTTTTCGCGATGTCGAAATCGGATTTTCGACTTCGACATCGCCGCACTTGATTTGGTCTTCTTCGAGTGGTCATACTCTTTTCCCTATGCCCGAATCAGGTTTCCTCTATACTCGCCACCCATTTGACTTGGAGATATGAGGGAAACAAAAGTGAATCGTGGGACCACTTTGAAGGGCCATATCTACGCGCGAGTGTGAGGAAAGAGAATAAGGAAGGTTGGGTTGCAAGCGCCTCAGTCTCAACTTAATTTAGGAAGCATCAAACGCCTTTGGTGTGTACACATGCCAGGTGTATCAAGGGATAATGGTCAAGGGGGTAGAAAGTGATATATAACTCTTGGACCGTGCAACCGAATATTTCTTTGCGACTTTCGAGTGTGCCGCATGAGTGTTGGGGTTGCATAGCAACTTTCCTTGGGTTCCTACATATTTTTAACGTGAAGTTATGTCCACAGAGGGACATGGCATACCATGGTGGGAGCCACTTTTTGAGGGTATGTGTTATATGCATGGTATGTGCTTGATATGCTCACGCCCATGTTATATATCTTCGTGTGGCCGAGGAGATGGGGAGCCGGACGTGACCAGGGCTTCGCCCATGTCCCAATTGTGGGATTCAAAGCGCTAGACTAAGTCTACCGCGTATGTATTGCTCATGGTATGTTTCGCAAAGAGATCCATGAGTGCACTCCCATTTTCATGGGGCATGTAGATATGGGTGGCGAAGGTATCTCCATGCGCTCGATTTGGGATCCAAGTGGGGGAATTGTTCGTAAATGGTTCCAATCATTTGTGTATCGAACCATGAGCGGATATCATGGGTGAGCATAGAGATATACTATCATGACAACTTTGTATTTGGACATATTTTCATGTTTTTGACCCCAATTCATGCTCATTTGTGTATTTTATGTGCTCAACTGGTCGGCTAACAGTAAAGTGCCTAGAGATTCGTGAACTATGGTATGTTGCTTATATATTGGCATATGCTTTGGTGTTGTACCTCACCATATGCCGGATCACGTGGTCACTTTGGCTTGGCACACGAGGCCTCACAAAATTAGGTCTCAAACTCGTGAGCTGACTTGTGAAGCATGTCATGTACATGACAGGAGGGGTTTCGGGGCCAATGATGGAATATTCTTGGGCATCGACCTCTGGTCTATGTCACCCTTGTATACTACTTTCCGGTTTGACACATGCATGGAGCATTTGGATATTTGCCTTGTGAATTTTTGAGTATATAATTGACTTTTGGGCATAATGGATTGATTTGCCTGATTTTGCCATGTTGTGAGGTCATCATCATGGGGCAGTTCTCCAAGCCCAATCGACTCCAAGCCCAACCAAGGTTATGTCAGGGTAGGGCATGGTCCTGAGTGCCACTCTAGGCCATGACACGTCACCTCCCCTATTGGGCTAGGATTTAGAGGCTTGGGAGTGAACACATTTTTGGGGTTTGTGTAGTGACTTTTGACACATGGCATTCAGCCATCTCATTTGACCCGGTTCAGGGCAATATGTTGGTGAGTCAAGGGAAGGTCTTGAGTCCAGGGAATGAGGGGTTTATGGCTGTGAAGGTATATGTTTACCACTTTCCCCAACTTTGCATTATTTGTGTTCATATGCCAATTTCAGGGCTTTCCTCTTTGGTGCAATTCCTGTACATGCCCGCCACCGTGAGACGGCCGGTGTGCTGAACAGAAGCCCGCAGCCTGATTTGGATTGTGAATTGGGTTATTGCTGTATTTGTGGGATCTGGTTGCTGTTTCAGGGTTGCAGGGGGATTTTATTTCTATATTTTTTGACTTTGGACCCTTGGAATTTGAGGAATGCAATCACTGATCCGGAGTAAATCAGCAGGGGTTACAGGCGGAAGGGGCATAGCGGGGGCCGGTTCTGGTAGGGACCTTCTTTATGGTAGCAGAGGCGTACCTGCTGCCCCTACCTACCGCCGACCCGGGGACTTGGGCCCTTATGAGCCCTGCCCAAGTACGCCCCAGGTGCGTATTGTGGACTCGGTGGAGACCTCGCCGGAGATTGGAGCCATAGAAGAACCGAGACGTTCAAGAGCATGGCGAACTCCGGAAGTTGAAGCCCGAAGAGAAGTACGACTTTCGGGAAGAGGAGGACGTGACATGGAGGACCTGGTCTCCATGTGTGAGCGTCGCTGCCGAAAGGCATGCAACCTCCGCTCCGCCGCGGAGGACTCTGACGAGGCCTGCCATTCAGGCAGCAGTGGAGGACGGGCCCGGCGCTACCGGAAGCGCGGGTCACCCAAGTCCGCGGCAAGGGACGCCGGGGCTATGGACACGGACCCCAGCCCGGTCAGGCTGTGGGAATCCGAGGAGCACTCCGAGGGCTATCGGACAGCCTACGAGCCACCTTCGGAGTCGGAGATGTCCGCGCTGATCGCCAGGGCGCATACGGCCCCCGAGCCCGCCCTGAAGCACGACGCCGAGGGCTTGGAGAGGCCAGCCAGGGCCCGGACGGCACCTGTGCCCCGGCACACGGGACCAGAGACGGACGCCATAGGCGATACGCCCATGAGCGACGAGTCTGAGGTTCCGGGAACCGCGGGATGCGCCGGATCAGGCGGAAAGCAGGCTGAGTGCCACTGCGAGCACGTGTCCTTCCTCATGGGCAAGTACCCAAAGATGGGGATGGACGCCATCGTGCATCGCCTAGACCGCCTGGACAACGCGAAGGACGGTCTAGAGGAGGACGTCGCCGGGATCCTGGATGACCAGTCGGCCGCGGAGAAAGACATGGAGGAGCTGCGAGCGGAACGGGACCGGTACCGGGAGAATCTGGAGCTGGCCCTGGAGAAGCAGCAGCGAGTGGTGGACAGCCTCCTCCACCTGGTGGAGGACATGTCGGGACACCTGGAAAGGCTAGAGGAGCTACAGCCCCTCGCCTCGGGTCCGGAGCTCCCGGCAAAGCCGGCCGCGGCAGAGCTGGTGGAGCGGGTTAAGACCCTCAGGAGCGCCATGGATAAACCCATGGGCGGCCCTGCAGAGGCACCCTACGCGCCTCCGCGTGTTGACCCGGGTGCGCTGCCTTTTGTTCCCATGTTCAGCGAATCCACAATGCTCGGGGAACAAACGGCGCCGGCTGGGTCCATGCGGGAAGGGCATGTAACCACGGACCCGAGGAGCCTGACGGTACAGATGTCCCATGCAGCCCAGGCTGTACCGATCACGACGAATATGGTAGTTTATGCGGAAGATGAGATCCAGAGCCAGACCATGCAGGGGCGAACCATGGGAAGCGCCGACGGACACGGTCGAGGTCATCCAGGCGGAAACCTGTGGGCGAAAGACCCCAATACGGGGATATGGACGGCCGATGGAGCAGGTCCTTTCCGCATTCCAAACCACATGGGTTCAGGCCCAACTGGACTGCACTCCATGGAGGAGAGGGATGTACGGGAGTGTACTCACGGCCCCCGGCCACAGGTGGTATCCGTCTCGGTGGAGTGGTGGCCGGGGACGTCGGAGACGCCATCAGGATTGACGACCTCAGGGGAATCAAAATCCCCTACTATGATGGCAACCCCTCCAACCTGGACGACTTCATCCTGGATTGGGAGGACTTCGCCGAGGAGGTCGTCGGCGAGATGCGGGGAGCGCCGCGGGACAAGTGGGTATGTCGGACATTCCCACACCGGCTGGCGCAGGACCTGAAGGAGGAGCTGCGGGATCAGATCCGGGAAGGATTGATCCGCACGGAGCAGGCCTGCCTCCAGTGGTTGGAGGATGAGGAGCGGGTGGACGCTCCGAACCAGAAGCTGGAGGACCTGTGGTCCATCCCGCTGCCGCTGGACCGCGGTGAGTTGCGGGTCCGGGAGTGGAACCGGTATCTGCGGAAGTACCGCAGATGCCTCAAGCTGGTGGAGGACTGGAACGAGGCCAGTGAGATCCGCCACTTGCTGAAGGACGTCCTCCCCGGCAACTGGAAGAGGAGAGTGGAGGACGAGGAGAAGAAGCGGGCCAAGAAGCGGGTGGCGGTGAGGATCATGGCGGCGGAGGATACCGATGCGGGTATCATGGAGTTCTTCAGGAGGAACCTGGGCGAGCCCAACCGGATGTTGGGACTGAAGAACGCCGTGTACGTGGAGGTATTTGGAGACTCCATGGGGCAAAGGTTGCTGCGCCTCAACAACGTGGAGTGGAGGCGCTGGGAGCCGCTGAGGATGCATGTCATCTTCGCCCGCATGAGCCTGGACGAGATCGTGAAGTACATCACGGTGGAGTTGAAGCTCAATGCGAAGAACGAGGCCAAGGTGCAGGATCGACAGGGTCATGGACAACGAGGCCACTGAGAAGACCGCCATCATCGGGAGATCCAGGAGGACACGGCCAACTCTGCGGAGGATGGTAGTGGAAGTGGCCAAGACCACTGGACCCGGGAGGATCACGAGGAGGCCCATTTCTTCGCGTTTGTGGCGCACAACGCGAGTAACCATGGGCAGGATCGGTCCAGATGGAGCCGGGTGGGACCCAAGAAGGGTAACGCGCCAAGGAGGATCGGGAACTCACCGCTCTCGTTCCGGGAGTACAGGTCGCAGCACGACGGGTGCTGGGTCTGTTATGGCAAGGAAAACAACCATGCACACGACCACCGTCAGTGCAAGGTGTATGAGGCGGACAAGAAGGCCTACTTCGCCGCCCACCCCGAGAAGAAGCCCAAGGAGCAGCGGATTTCCGATTGGAAGGCGGAGGGCGGAGACGGGGGAAAAGGCCAAGGCAAAGGCCAAGGAAAAGGCGGAGGAAGAGGCTATGGTGGTGGACCTGGGCAAAACCGACGAGCGAGGTCGATCGAGGAGGTTGCTGAGGACATGTTGAGGACGTTGGAGGAACTCAAAGCCCAGCAACGTGGTGGACAAAGTCCTGGCAGATGGCAGCCGGATGGGGCTGCGGGAAGTCAAGTATAGAGGAGCCCCCACGGGAGTGGGACCTCGGAGGTCTCTCCTCCGAAAATCAGTGGAATCCCAGAGAAAGTGAAGGCACATCGGGTGCCGAAGAAGGCTCCAGAAGAGCCAAAACCACTGAGTTTCGCCACTCCCAACCCCTGGAGCGCCCTGCCAAGGGAAGTACATGTGGGTACAGGACATGGCAAGAAGGAAGGAGCGACCACGGAGAGCCCCGTGGACGGGCAAGACCAACCAAAGATCTACACCATCCGTGATCATACCCTCGAAGTCCTGATGCACCCGGACGTGCTAGAGTTGCATGCCGTGAGAGTCGTCCATACACCGCATGGCGACGAGCGGCAGTTGCACTTGAAGGTGCGTGTACGGTGCGGACAAGAGGAATTGGTGGTGGATGTTCTGGTCGATACGGGTGCCCAGGTGAGCCTGGTCCGGAGAGGGTTGTTCAAGGAGGAATCCCTGCAGCCCAGCCGTAGACCGGTGCGCCTGAGGGTGGCCAATGGAGAGATCATGGGTGGTGGTACCCATGAGGCCACTATCAGTATGGAATTCTGGGAGCATGAGCGCTTGAACCGCCCTGATCTGGCGAAGAGAAGCACTCTATCCGGGAACTTCTATGTGGCCGACATTACTGATTGGGATATGATCATGGGGTATGACTTCATGGTGGCAAACGCCATTGGAGCCCTTCCCCATCGCGCAACGCTGGTCCCGGAGGATGATGAATGCCTCACATGGCTGTCCACGGACTATGCATGCGGATCATCCCAATGGAATGCTGAGGAAGAGGATCGGATCGTCCAAGCGGTGCAAGCTGTGGCGCCAAGTCCAGAGGAGACCGTGGAGTTCAGCTCACGGAGTATGGAATGGCGCCGCAGGTGTATGACAGGATGATCCAGACGCTGGGAGCCGAAGCGCCCGAGACAGATGTCTTCGCTTCCCGGGATGCCCCACTTTTGCGGAAGTGTAGGAGGCATTGGCATCGAGGAGACTCAGCCTGGCACAGGCATTGGGGTTTGAAGGAGTGGGGACCCATGTATTGGCATGGCTCCCTGGACAATACCAGACGTACGGTGGAAAAGATCGTCGCGGATAGGGCGAAGGGGATCCTGGTCATAACCGGCATAGGATCCAGCCCCCGTCCGCTGGAAGGTCTCAAGTCGACGCTGGACTCCATCACCCTGAACGAGATGTCATTCGGGCCAGAAGAGAAGTTGTTCATCGACGCCAAGGGTGTATCAATGCCCTCCCCGGGTCAAGCGTGGGGTACCAAGGCTTTCCTGGTGGATGGGGCGCATACCCAGCCCACGGGTGAGGAAGCATTCATCCGTAGGGTGGAGGCGGTGCCCATGAAGGTCATGTTTGAGCCCAAGGAGGGGACGGATCAGCCTATTGATGGCATTGACGTCCTGTCCCACGCCGAGATTGACGACGTCGTCAACTACATGCGGATGGGGATGCACGACCGTGTGGCAGCCAAGAAGAGGCGGGCCATGGTCACATCTCCGCATTGGTGGGATGACAAGATGTTAGTTACCGGCAAGTACGAGAAGGACGAGTTCGTGGCGAGGGTCATGGATCACATCGCGGACCAATACGATGGTCCGGTTGGGTCGGACCCACCAACATGGGATTTTCCAAGAATGGGTGCCGATAGTGACAGTCACCAGCCCGAGGCCGCAAATTTCCGAAGATTATCGATGGGAAGAGCTCCCCACGACGATGAAGACGGCATATCGGACGGGGAGAAGTCAGAATCGGACCCAGAAGAGGCCTATACCGCAGTGCGGTCGGTTGTATCTATACCGAAGCAAGCGGCTGAGGAGGCCCGGGAGAACCCGAAGGTTGCCGAGCTGAAGGAGAGGCTGATCAATGCCTATCCGCGGCTATTCAGTGGCGTCGCCAACAAGAACCCTCCAGATCGTGGGAGGTTTGGTACAGCGAAGATCAAGCTGAAGCCGAACCCGAAGATCTATCGTCATCGGGAGTACCAAATTCAGGGCGATCGGGCCGAGGCCATGAAGAAGCTGTTGGCCAAGTTCATTGAGCGGGGATGGATCGAACCCTCCGACAGTGAGTGGGCCAGCCCAGCCTTCATCGTGCCCAAAAAAGAGAAGGGCGAGTGGAGGTTGGTGGTGGATTACAGGGGTTTGAACGAGCAAACCGAGCACGACTCGTACTCGCTTCCCCTGATCGACTCCATCCTCCAAAAACAACAGAAAAAGCGGATCTTCACGGTGTTGGACCTGAAACACGGTCATCACCAGATGCCGCTACACCTGGACTCCAGGCCCTGCACAGCGATGTCGACGCCGCTGGGGCCCATGCAGTGGAAAGTGGTGCCTATGGGTGCCAAGAATGGCAACGCTGCTTTCCAGCGCATGATGGAGGAACTACTCGGTCCTGTCCGGGACTGTGCCGATCCCTTCGTGGATGACATCATCATCGGGTCCGGCACGGAGAACATGACTGAGGACGAGCTCATCGACGCGCATGAGAAGGATCTGCGCCGAGTGCTCAGCGAGTTGGACAAGCACAACATGGTGTGCAAGCCCACCAAAGCCTCACTCTTCGTGAAGGAAGTGGAGTTCGCGGGTCATGTGGTTGGTCACGGGCAACGCCGTCCCATGCCTCGGAAGCTGGCGTCCCTGCACCACTGAGAGAAGCCCCAGACCATCAGCGAACTCCGGTCCTTCATGGGGTTCTGCAATTACTATTCGGGCTATGTCCGGATGTATGCAGAACTCTCGGGGCTGCTGCACAAGATGCTGCAAGTGGGCAAGTTCGACGGCCGGAAGGGGAGCAAGAAGAAGCTTGCCTGGACCCCTGAGGCCGAGGATGCGTTCAACCGCCTGAAGAAGCGACTCCTGGGGCAGTTGGGGCTATTCCTGGTGGACCCGGAAAAGGGATTCGTGCTACGGACGGATGCCTCGGACTATGCCGTGGAGGCAGTCCTCGAGCAAGTCGGGGACGACGGGTCACATGTACCCGTGGCGTTTTGGAGCAGGATCCTGGCCGAGGGCCAACGCCGAACATGGACCGCGAGGGAGAAGGAGACATACGCCATTGTATGTGCGCTCAGGAAGTGGTCTGGGCACATCGGACTGCAGCCGGTGGTGGTTTGCAGGGACCACCAGTCCCTACAGAGCTGGCACAAGGAGCATGTCGACACCCCCTCAGGACCAGCGGCTAGGAGGGCCCGATGGCACGAGACGTTCGCCAAGTTCGACCTCAGCGTCGTGTACGTCCCGGGGAAGGACAACACTGTGGCAGATTGCCTCAGTCGCTGGGCCTACCCCGCGGGCAAGGCGTGGATGGACATATGCAGCCATGGCGACGCCGAGGAGACCGAGGAGGCCAAGCGCATCATCGAGATGGAGAAGGCCATGGAGCAAGAGGGGGTCAAGTGTTTTGTGGTGATGGCAAACCGTACAGACCTGGCCAAGTTCCGGGGCGCCCGAGTCCAGGCTATTCGAGAGGAAACCCTCGAGCAATGGATGGTGGCCCCTGTAGAGCTAGTCAGGTCGGTGCTCACAGAGGACTGGTCGGATGACTATGCGGCATCGGAGCACTGGAGCAAGTACTGGAATGCCGTGAGCGCCCCGTCGGACGACGAATGGCCCGAGGGCTTGACCGAGGATGGCGACAAGTTGTTCCTCAAGGACAAGCTGCTGGTGCCCGAAAACCGAGTGGAGGAGCTCATTGACCATTTGCACAACGCCCAGCTCATGCACCCTGGCCGAGACAAGATGCAGCAGGACCTGGAGTGGCGTTTCAAGTTCCCTCCGGGGTACTACGCCATCCTGGATAGGTACTCCAGCAACTGTGCCGTGTGTCGGGCCACGAAGAGCCCCAACCACTCCACAGCGGGCAATCCGGTGTATACGGCTATACCGGAGGCCCCTATGCGGTCCGTGGCCATGGATGTATTCGCCATGCCTGAGGTCACCGTGGAAGGAGAGACCTACGACTGTGTCATCCTGGCGATGGATAGGCACAGTGGGTATATCGTGGCGGTCCCTGGCAAGAAGTCCAAGAAGAAGGACAAGAAGGACAAGCATGGAGTGGGTCTGCAGGCCAAGACCGCCGCTAATGCCATGATCAGGCATTGGCTGACGATTTTTGATGTCCCGGCTGTCATCTGCAGCGATCGGGGCAGTCAATTCGTGGGGACGTGGTTCAAGACGATGTGCAAGCACATGGGGATTCGGCACGCCAAGACGGTGGCCTACCACAGCCGGTCGAATGGCCGGGCTGAGGTTGCCGGGCAGCACATGTTCGAGAAGTTCCGCCAGCTGCACATCAACGAACCGGTCTGGAATTGGTACAATTCGCTGTGGAGGGTACTCCAAGCGTATCACGACCTTCCGGGGCCCACTGGACTGTCGCCCCATCGCATCCTGTTCCTACCGGATCGAGTGTCACGCACTCTCCCGTGGTTGAACCATGGCAAAGTGGCCCGAGATGCGAACGCAATGATGGCTGAGGCGGATGACACGGCGGCCAAGGTGTGCAAGGCACTTCAGGACGAGCATGACAAGAGGGCCAAGTAATTCAAGCAGGGAAAAGTCCAGAAGTATGCTCTCCAAGACACCGTGTGGGTGGAGCGGCACCACAAGGATGTCCTGTCCAGGCATCGGCAGGCGTCTTGGTATGTGCCGGGGATAATCGTGCGGAAGGTCGGGCAGGATGTGTATGCGGTTCGTGTGGGGGATAACAAGATCCTGGACCGCGACCATACCCAGCTTTGTCCCCGAGCACCAGACCCCAGAGGACATCCTGTCACCTTCGAGTTCACGGCCGGCGATGTGGACTCGGACGACGAGGGTGAGGACGACGACTTCACCGCCGAGAAGATCCTGGCGGACAAGCCGGACCCAGGGGCCGCCTGGGGGGAGGCTTTATAAAGTCCGTCGGAAGGGATTCGCCGCATCCAGGGACTCGTGGGAGCCTCCGAGCAGTTTTGTGCCGAGGTACACCACGGTCTGGATGGACTACCTGAAGAAAAAGAATATTTCTTTGGATGTCAAGGACGTGTTGGTCCATTTGGTGGCTGCAGTAGCACCGTAATGGATCCCCCTTGGCATATTTGTTTGTTTCTGGGCTTGAGGAGACAAGTGAGGGCGTTCATCCGGGGATTTTTCGGCCTTGATCGGCCATATACCCCCTTCACTCGATCTCCACATATGTATTTCATTGTGGTATACTTATTTAGGTCGACCGACGACGTTTCTCTATCTTTGATCCCCTTGGTCCATGTTGTAGATCAAGAGGAGACCGAATATGGCGTAGGGCACTGGTATCAGTGTCCTCACCCCTCCCTTGGAGCATGGGGGACGCCTACGACGTGTGTGGGGCCTCCATGTGTCCTTGGGACATGGGGGGGGGGGTTGGAGCCCATTGGGGTCCTCCGGTCCTCTCTTCAATGACTTCCGAGGGGTAACAACGCTCTGAGAAGGGGGGTGAAGCCGGTCCGGACCCCCGTGGCCATCTTGGGGTCACTTGGGGTGTGTATCTATGTGCCGGCAAGCCGCCATTGGCTGATATCATACTCTCCCGTACACCTGAATTAACCAGATGTGATAGTGTGATAGGTTTGGCCATTGCGGCTACGAGCGGCCATAATCAGTACCGAGGCGCCGCCAGCGGAGATTTATATATCAGAATATCAGGAATCAACAGGGTTTTATTATCATAATGTTTCCGTAATTTTTCAGCCTTTCGTTCTGATGGTCAATGTATCGGCGACTGTCAGTTGGCTCGCGTTTTTGCGTTAACCGATTGGTTAACTGTTATTTCCAGATCTTTTGGCGGAAACCCCGATGAACGGTCAGATTTCATCAGTAAAGGGCTCGTTGCTTCCGCAATCTTCTAAATATGCACTCGAAATTTTATTCTGAATTTTTCGCGATGTCGAAACCGGATTTTCGACTTCGACATCGCCGCACTTGATTTGGTCTTCTTCGAGTGGTCATACTCTTTTCCCTATGCCCGAATCAGGTTTCCCTTATACTTGCCACCCATTTGACTTGGAGATATAAGGGAAACAAAAGTGAATCGTGGGACCACTTTGAAGGGCCATATCTACGCGCCAGTGTGAGGAAAGAGAATAAGGAAGGTTGGGTTGCAAGCGCCTTAGTCTCAACTTAATTTAGGAAGCATCAAACGCCTTTGGTGTGTACACATGCCAGGTGTATCAAGGGATAATGGTCAAGAGGGTAGAAAGTGATATATAACTCTTGGACCGTGCAACCGAATATTTCTTTGCGACTTTCGAGTGTGCCGCATGAGTGTTGGGGTTGCATAGCAACTTTCTTTGGGTTCCTACATATTTTTAACGTGAAGTTACGTCCACAGAGGGACATGGCATACCATGGTGGGAGCCACTTTTTGAGGGTATGTGTTATATGCATGGTATGTGCTTGATATGCTCACGCCCATGTTATATATCTTCGTGTGGCCGAGGAGATGGGGAGCCACACGTGACCAGGGCTTTGCCCATGTCCCAATTGTGGGATTCAAAGCGCTAGACTAAGTCTACCGCGTATGTATTGCTCATGGTATGTGTCGCGAAGAGATCCATGAGTGCACTCCCATTTTCATGGGGCATGTAGATATGGGTGGCGAAGGTATCTCCATGCGCTCGATTGGGGATCCAAGTGGGTGAAGTGTTCGTAAATGGTTCCAATCATTTGTGTATTGAACCATGAGCGGATATCATTGGTGAGCATAGAGATATACTATCATGACAACTTTGTATTTGGACATATTTTCATGTTTTTGACCTCAATTCATGCTCATTTTTGTGTTTTATGTGCTCAACTGGTCGGCTAACAGTAAAGTGTCTAGAGATTCGTGAACTATGGTATGTTGCTTATATGTTGGCATATGCTTCGGTGTTGTACCTCACCATATGCCGGATCACGTGGTTACTTTGGCTTGGCACACGAGGCCTCACAAAATTAGGTCTCAAACTCGTGAGCTGACTTGTGAAGCATGTCATGTACATAACCGGAGGGGTTTCGGGGCCAATGATGGGATATTCTTGGGCATCGACCTTTGGTCAATATCACCCTTGTATACTACTTCCCGGTTTGACACATGCATGGAGCATTTCGATATTTGCCGTGTGCATTTTTGAGTATATAATTGACTTTTGGGCATAATGGATTGATTTGCCTGATTTTCCCATGTTGTGAGGTCATCATCATGGGGCAGTTCTCCAAGCCCAATCGACTCCAAGCCCAACAAAGGTTATGTCAGGGTAGGGCATGGTCCTGAGTGCCACTCTAAGCCATGACACGCCACCTCCCCCATTGGGCTAAGATTTAGAGGCTTCGGAGTGAACACATTCTTGGGGTTTGTGTAGTGACCTTTGACACATGGCATTCAGCCATCTCATTTGACCCGGTTCAGGGCAATATGTTGGTGAGTCAAGGGAAGGTCTTGAGTCCGGGGAATGACGGGTTTATGGCTGTGAAGGTATATGTTTACCACTTTCCCCAACTTTGCATTATTTGTGTTCATATGCCAATTTCAGGGCTTTCCTCTTTGGTGCAATTCTTGTACATGCCCGCCACCATGAGACGACCGGTGTGCTGAACGGAAGCCCGCAGCCTGATTTGGATTGTGAATTGGGTTATTGCTGTATTTGTGGGATCTGGTTGCTGTTTCAGGGTTGAAGAAGGATTTTATTTCTATATTTTTGGACTTTGGACCCTTGGAATTTCAGGAATGCAATCACTGATCCGGAGTAAGTCAGCAGGGGTTACCGGCGGAAGGGGCATAGCGGGGGCCGGTCCCCGTAGGGACCTTCTTTAGTATGCTAACCCTTCCTTCTCCCTGCTTGCGAAGGATCTAACCGAAATCGCTTATGAGGGAGGAAGGGTTGTCATGTGTACCCCTGACTGGGGTTGCTCAGGTGAACACGCTTATTGGTGCCAACTGTTGGACCGAATGACTGTGGGAAGAGTGCAACTCCCTGACGGTCCCATCTATCTGCCTGAGGATTCAAACACGGCAATGCAGGCCCCTGAATGGGCCAGTTTCTTATCCATTGTCGATGGATCCCTCAACGCTGTACCCCTGTGTGATCTGGACCAGGTGCTACTGAAAGAGGTCATGGCCGAAAATCGTGGCTTGACCCTTTTTGATCTCAAAACCCGATCTCCTGAGCACCTTTCGGCCACACTTACAGGGTGTGAATCCCATGATGACGATCTAGAACCTGCTGCTGTGAAGGAGAATGCTGACAACCAACTGTCCCAAACCACCAGCTCTATTCTCCCTGTTGATCTCAGCTGTGGTGAACTCAAACACAGTGCCTTCTTGGCCAAGCTGTTGCTGGAGGAGGTAGACCTAGAGTCAACCTCAGACCCAACTTCTCCTGTTGGGAAACCTGTGCTGAACATGCAGCACACTTGCTCAAGTGAACCCTCGGCTCAGAGTCCTGACGCTCTAGCACCGCCTGCTTCTACTAACATACCCCTGTCAGAGCATGACACTCAGGAACTCCGACGACTGTTGTACCTCAGGGCTGAAGGTATTGAGCGCCAGGAACGGCTCCAATACCTCCTCCAGACCTGAAAATCCTCCATCTGGTCTGAGGAGGACCATGAGTCCTACACGCTACCTGACTCTGAGATACCCCTAGTGTATTCTCTGCACTATGGGGAACAATGTTCCCCTGGGTGGGATGATGGCTCAGTACCTGCCGAAACTGCTGATCGGCAGAAGAAGAACGAGCATGGTAAGAGCAACCTCCATGCTGAGGGAGATTCCCGGCAGAAAATCGAGAGTCTGAACCTTGACCCCCGACTGAAGAAAGTGCTCCTGACCTTCCAGGAGGTGTTCGGCGCCTTGCCGCCTCCCCTGTCCTGCAAAGAACTGGTCCAGATGGACCTGAAACTGTAACCTGAATTTGAGAAGACGCGAGTGAGACATCGTCCCTATCCCGCTCCTCAGGAACAGGTTGAGGAAATCGAGCGCCAGATCCAGGAACGCATTGATGCTGGCCTCGTTGAAGAAAAAAATAAGGGGGACTACCCACATCACTGCAGTCCGTGATTCCTGGTTGCTAAACCTGGATCGATTGCCCTGAGACTTGTTTTTGACTATGGTGAAGTCAACAAGAAAACCCGAAACAACTCGGGGAGCATTCCCAACATGGAAAAAACCCTGGAGCGTATTGCAAAATGCCGGTACAAAACCAAAATTGACGGACGCAGTGGTTTCTGGCAGGTTGATTCACAGCCGCAGCTCAGGAACAGCTGGCCTTTATAACCCCTAAGGGTCGTGTGTTAGAATGGAAGGTCATGCCTTTCGGGGTAGCCAACGCCCCGGCACTCTTCCAAACTTTTTGAACAAAATTTTGTACATACTGAGGCGCAGACCTCTTGTACAGGAGTTGATTTCCCGAGGGGCAGAAATGGAGGCCCACATCGATGACGTGAGTTTGGGTACCAATACCCAAGAGGACCATGTCCTTCTCCTCCGTGAGTTTTTTGTTGTGTGTCAGGAAAACCATCTCCGAATAAAACTCGAAAAATGCGAGTTCATGAAAGAGGAGATGGAGTATTTGGGTTTCAATGTGGGGTAGGGCTGGTGGAGACCAGCCCCGTCTAAGATGCAGCCCCTACAGGACATGCAGATTTGCGATGACCCTAAGAAAGGTTTACACGACGTGAGGAGTTTTGTGGGCGCCTGTAACTTCTATAGGCGACAAATCCACCATTTCACTTACTGTTCTGCCCCTCTCACTGACCTAATCAAAAACACTCCTCCCTGGAGGTGGACCGCCATAGAGGAGGAGTGTTTCCAGGAGTTGAAGAAGGAAATTGCCTCCTCCAATTGCCTGGGGGTACCCCGCCCTAAGGGTGAGATAGTCCTGATCACTGATGCCAGTGATGTAGGGGGGGGGGCTGGAACGATATACGGATGGCAAGAGCTTAACCCAGCTGAACTAAGTCATTGCCATTATTGTACCACAGGACTGAACCGTGATGGTTCCCTGAAGCACGACTATCCCTGCACTGAGTGGCGACTTGTACCACTGGGACACTGGAACTGGAAATGGAACCAGGCGCGTTCCAATTACAGCACCTACGACCAGGAGCTCCTGGACGGTATGCTGGTGCTCTCATCCCAGTCCCGACTATTGAGATCTAACCCTATTGTCCGGCTCTGTGACCCGGAACCGGTGAACTCCTTTCAGAAGGGCCCACCAGCGGAGAAAGCGAAACTAAAGCGGTGGTGGACTTACCTCAGTAAGTTCAGATTGACAGTCAATCATATCCCTGGTATAAAACATGAACTGTCTGACTACATATCGCGCAACAAATTCGATGCGCTTATTGGTGAGAGCTCTGAGGCTCTTGCCAAAGAGGCTTTTCAGCGTATGGACGTCCAGCTGGACCTGTCTATCTGCACAGCACCAGAAAGATATCCTTGATTTATGCCCTAGTAGTTTTGATGAAATCCTGCAAGTTTTGGTGATGAAAAAAAGGACCAAAGCAGCAAGTAGAGCAAGAACAGGATGTGGATCGAATCAATGAATAGTTTTAAAATCCAGTGCATCACAGAAGGGCGAAAAGAAATAGACACTCATAAAGTTGGCTCGAACGCTACGTCATTGACGGGCACCAGTGGTAAAAAAATAACAAGTACCTCTTCTACGATGAACGTACAGTTGTGCCTGAGGCACGACCCGACAGGTGTCTACAGTGGTCCCATCTCAGTTCTGGTCACACTGGCGCTAATCGCTCAGTGGACTGCTTTCGTGAGTGTATCTACTCTGGTCTAATCCTGACAGAACTGAGGTCTGGAATGCAGACCATTGTTGATGCTTGTGGCTGTCATGCCAGCAAGCAGAGCGATAGTAGGGATAGGAAACAGATTTCCAGCCTACCTGCACCCTATTGTACTAACTCTCTTCTCTACGTGGATTTCGTCCACGGCCTCTCTCGCTTTGGCGGCTATGATAGTTGCCTAGTGGTCACCTGTCGCCTGTCCCGCTTCACCCGTGTGTTCCCTTGCAATAAGAAAATCACAGGTGAGCAGACTGTGAAAATGTTGGTCGAACAATGGTTCGAACCATACGGAGCACCTAGACAGGTGCACTCTGATAAGAAAGTACGCATGCGCAGTGACACAGGATGGTACAAGCGAGTGCTGAATGCCCTCAATGTTGAGGTAACCACAGGTGTACCCTATACCCACACGTGTAATCCTATTTGCAAGAGACAAAACCATGTGGTGGAACAGAACCTGCGAATCCTGATGAAACAGGAATGTACCAAAGATTGGGTACACCTGGTGCCCTGGGCAGTGTTGACCATGAACTCTCAGAGGAGCTCTTCTCCAGGTTTCACCCCCAATGAGCTGTTTCATGGAGGACAACCTGCTTCGTTCTTCGAAACCCCCTTTCCTGAGGACTTCAAGAGCCCCGTTGGGGATTGGCTGGAACACAAGCAGTCAATGGCCAAGGAGGCTGGGACTAACCTGAGACACATCCCTGAACGTGAACTGAGCCGACAAAATCGCTTATGGCGACCCGCCAGTTTCAAGGTTGGTGACCTTGTCTTGTTTCACCATTCACGACTACCCTCCTGGCCCCGTAACTGCCTACGGGACCCTTAATTTGGGCCCTATCGTATCATCAGGATAGATGGATCTAGAATCCATGTGAGCTGCAGTCCAAGTCGAGGTGGTGAACTGCTTTGTGCTCATAAGCAGTTGAGGCACTATCGCTCCTCCGATGATTTGTCCTGGGATGAGTGGCGCCTCACCGACAGTGAGGTCGAGCGTATCGACCTAGAGAAAGCTGCCAGCCCTGAGAAGGTAGACGAACTTGAAGAAATGACCGCCGATGAGATGGCAGTCAATGGCTACTACGTGGCTGCAGGTATTGCCCGCCACGAGTATAAACAGGGCTGGAAATTCCTTACCCTGTGGGACGGATATGGGCTATCTGAGGCAACCCGGGAACCCATGTCGGCCTTTATACAGCCAGACTGGAGTATCAACCCCATCTTTCGCTCCTACCTTGTTGAGAACAATGAGGGACAGCTGCTAACCCGTGTTGAGACTGTGTCCCAGCGGAAGAAGAAAAACCAATCTCCTTGTGCCTATCCATTTACTGTGCCTAACCGAACTGAGGATGCTGCAAGCTTCAGGAGGCGGTGGTATACCGCAGACATCCCCTCCTCCTGTTGGCAGCCCCCTTCGGGCCACTCCTGCAGGAGTATTGGCTCCCCCCGGAGGTACGCTTCCCCCGCACCAAGGGAGAAGCAACACTGGGGATCGTCCGAACACCACCAGACCGCTTATCTTGTTTGCAGCCCAATGGTCGGTGCGTCCTATTGCCCCAGCCTGCCACCACACATTCTCCGGGCAGTGTAGTACCAAGAACGCGCCCACGCGCTGGAATAGGTACCCGTGGGGTCGGTTCATTCCGGGGTGCCCACCTCCATACGACCACCTCACCTCCAGATCACCTGAACACGCTCGCCTACGTGAACAGATTCCCCTCAGATTGAGACGCACAATTGAGGGCCTCTACTCGCAACCCCCTCTGTTTTCTAACCTCCGGGGGGCGGTGAGCACTCTTGTGCTGATAGCTAGGCCAACTCAGTGTGTGCCAGGACAGGTTCGGGACTCCTGGAGAGCTCCAGTTATGGCGACTGTACTAACTCCCACCCTCAGTCGGGTTCGGCACTCCAGACACCTACACATCCGCTGCTTGCGGACCACTGTTCCTGCCCTGGCTCTGCTCTGCAGTCCCATGCCTATGGTTACCAGTGTGAGCCAGATGGCCGATTATCAGGTTTGCAGCCACCCAGCGAGTGTGTGCCTTGTTGACCATGTGGTGCATGGGAACTGCCCTGATGTTATGACCTTGGGGGGCCAATGAAGAACGGCGGCCTACTACTCCAGGGGGGAATGACAAGCAAGGTGCCGTGAAGCAAGGTGTGTCAACCATCCTTGGGGACAAGCGTGCCCACAGTTAGGACCCCTGACGGGTCCAAACCAATGGGGTTCTACCCTTCCCGACGGGGTTGCCATACTTCCAAGTGTGCTATGTATGTCTGTATGTGTCTCACTTCGCTCCCCGGCGTGGCTCCCGGAGACCGGGCTTTGCTGACCTCGGACTGAAGGTCCTAATCAGGTACTATTACCACCCCTATGGTGACCAATTTCTGTGCTCGCGCCTATCCTTTGAGGAAGACGGGCAAAAGCCGAACCTACTAGAGGGGAGGGGTCGCCAAGTGTGCTAAGGGCATACAAAACGCGCTTGTTTCTAATGGCCAAAAGCTAACACACTCCCGTACCCGCGGAGAAAAGCACGCGGAGCAGGAGACACCAGCACCAGCCTCCGAGAGCAGGGTGAGCACAAACGCACTCAGTCCCTGCCAAGCTTCCTGACCCTAACACCTACACACGCTACTGGGTGTCCCCGACAAAGAGGTCTTGAGCCCTATTGGCCCTCCTGTGAGATAACAAGAGGACACAGCGCCGCTAGGCAACTGTGGCCTGCCACGGACGCCTTGGTGTGTTTCCGTGACAGGGCTTTGACGGAAGGAGTGCCGTGTGCACAGCGTGCAGTAAGGGTTGTCCTTGAAGATGTCGTTCACTGACCGAATTTGTTTATGTGATCTGCGCCCTTTTTAGCATGGGCAGAAAGAAATGAGAAGTCGCTGAAGGCAACTGCTGCTGCACCAATCACACTGACCTTTCCGACCTGAGAGCAAAGGCAGATGAGGCTCGGTTAGCGCGTGAGGAACCTAACTAGCTCGCTGTATTATACAGGCCATCGGGTAGGAAAAAAACGCTGTCCCCTAACCGAGCTGCAAGGAAGCAAACTTACGGACTCCGCCCGTTCTCTTTTCGAACGTAGGGCGCAGCCCTGGGTAACCTAAACAAGGGTTATACCGCGTGCACAACGCGTGGCCTACAGCCCTTCAATGCATCATGTGTATGCAGGGAAGGGAGACGAAGGACAACATTTGTTTTTCCTATCATTAACCCACTTCTTCCAATCATCACGAGACTCAACCAGGAGATGCGCTCCTCCTGGGCTTACCTACCTGACTCACCACGCACCGTGCGAATGCCGAAGGCAACACGAACACAAGGACAACCTAGGCGTGTAAACAACCCTATGTCGAGTTATGAACAACCCTAAACGATTAATGCATCGTGTGTCATGCATGCCCTTCTTACCTTGTTTCCTTCAGAAGAATGAAGTGAATGGCGAGCAACTGCACAGCGCAAAACAAGCCTAAGCGTCTTAAGGAACCCTATTTTAGCGCTACGGCAACACGAGCACGAGCAAGCACTTCCCTTTCTGCCCTGTGAAGAGGAGGGAAGAGTGAATCGGGGCTCAGGGAAAGCGCCACAACGTGTGAAGGCCTAGTTTAGGCACATGCATCACGAGCACACCACATACACCAACACTACGTGCTCGCTGCGTGCTCCATTCGTTTCACATACCTTTCATTTCAGTTTTGACCTCTGCAGAGCAAAGGAATTGAATGCCCAAACCCTGAACGAAAGCAACGGTGACAGCCCTAGCGCTCTAACGAAACCACCGCCAAGAACGCAATGCATGCACGTGACATGACACCAACATACCTGAGAAGTGGGTTGTCAACCTGCTCTGTTGTGTGGGGTTCTGTTCAATACTTTTTCCTAGAGTTTTTTAAGAATTTTTGATGCAACTATGTCAAAATTTCTTTTAAAAGCTTTAAAAACCTCGGCTCATACATTCTTCTTCAGGAGCTGTTTACGCTTGCGCATCTCTCTTTGGGAGTGCGCTCCTGTTGCGCCTGTCTGCGACTTTAGGCTTTGGCCTAATAATGACGATTTCTACCGTCGTTTCGTCAATTTTTAGCGATTTGACTTCTCAAATTGCTACCCCTTGTGCTAAACCACAGGAATTCACTCCCTGGTGATTCCATTTTCTATTTCATTCAGGTCCAGGAGTTTTGTGCCCTCCATTGGGAGTATTGCTCCGCCCTGGCCCTTGGTCAGGACGTTTACTAGAACACTGTTTATACAGCGATCACCGTCTGCATTACAGCGTTCGACTGTACCCTAGTGGGCAAGCATGTGTGCTCTAGGGAGGGAGTCCTGGGTTCAAACCGAACTAGGGTTATAACCCTAGCCCCCCATGAAGTTCACCCCTACAACTCAACTGAGCGGAGGTATGTTCCTTCATAGAGGTAATACCGAAATAAAGTAGGAACTTCATCCCTAAGGCCTTGTAGGTTAAGCCTACTGGTCCCCCGCCTCAAGACCCCTATACTGAACTGATTCTACCACTTATTGTGGTTCTACGTTTTAACTGATTCTGAATTCAGTTGCTTGGCCATGCAGGCCAAGCCATATCCTGTGTCTGGCCTACCTTCTATGCTCCAGATTCATAACCAACTCCATTTTCTCCAAACGAGTGCACATGAAGTGCTTGGTGTTACCTTGGAGGCCTGAGACATGCCAGTTTTCACATAAAAATCATTTGTTTTATCCATTTGTGATTGAATCCTTGTACCTAAGCCTGCTTTGTCTATCTGCAGCCCTTCGGTGATACACTGGATTTCGAAACCATTCATTGATTCCATCCACATCCTGTTTTTGCTCTACTTGCTGCTTTGGTCCTGTTTTCATACAAATTATTTGCAGGATTTCATCAAAACTACTAGCGCATAAATCAAGGATATCTTTCTCTGATGACAAACCCATAAAATCCCAACACGCTGACCGTAACCGCATCCGTGTACGGTCGAGGGATTGTGTGAATCAACAAGTTGCTATGCTCTATGGTGTGAACACTTCGTTGGTGCGCAACAATGTCAATTGTTGCATTACTGCTGGCAACGAGCTTGGGTGAGGAGGAATGAGCCCAACCCTGACCTGGAGCCAATGTGATGTTGCGGAGGCCTAACCCTAGGCTTGAAAAAATGGTTTCCTACTCTTTTCTTTGGTACACGGGATAACTCTATGCTAATGGTGGGCCCTTTGGGAGTAAAAGCAAATTTAGCAGAACCTAACCCTAACCCTAACCCTAACCCTAACCCTAACGCTAATGACACATTTTTGGGGGGCAAATTGGACTACCGAGGAGATTGCAATGGTTGGAAGACATTGGATGATCATTTATGTGCACTAAAACGAAGAAATCGACATTACATTGTGTCCTACATTGTTGCATGATGTGAGCACTTGTCATTTGAGAGGGATTTGGACAGAGCAGGGTGCTGGGATTGCCATCGGTCAGATTGTTTTTCCGAAAAACCACCCCTAACACTAGGCAAATGTGAAGCGATCGCATTATTGTCATCCCGTAGTCATCCCGTTGTCATCCTGCATCATCTCTCCACACTTAGACTTTTTGTCCGGGATTCCTTGATTTGGTGGCGCAGTGTTTAGTGCGAAATCGAATCAAAAATCGTAGTGCGCCACCAGGCTGCAAGAATTCTTTTCGATAGGATGATGAGATTAGTCATTCTATGACGATTCCATGTCTCAGATCTTTGCATCCTGATGGAGCTGTCGTAATGACAAGGAAATGGTGTTGGGTGCATGGGGACAAGGTAGCCTCGACTAAGTGGCGCTCGCCGCCAGCGAGGCTACCCTTGAAACCACCGCCACCTCATCTGAAGTTTGGTGTGAAGCCACAATGGTGTTCTGTTGGTGATTGTAAGACCGACGGTATGGCATGGTTGTCTAGATTCAAGGTTCAAAAGTTCCAAACAAAGACTTTTCAAGGACAATCTGGACAAGTTTCAACGAGGTCACGCTGAAAGCTAGGAAGGCAACTCCTAGTGAGGTCTACACCCAAACTGTCAAGTGGTGACTCCTTGCATTGTGGTCATTACAACCTTGATTTACAACTTAGGCTAACAATTGTCATCATGTTGCAATTGTGGTACATGTCCGTGTTGGTTGTCTCCAGAAACTGCTTCTGCGTGTTTGCAAGGTTGTAGTGTTGCCTTGTGCCGGTTTGCTTTCAAGGTTGGACCATGGTATTCAACTTTGTGTACTAATATTGCGAAAAAGTGGATCCTCATGGATTTCAAATCTAAAAGCACCACACCTTGAGGGGTTAAAGGGCATTTGGAATTTGGCTTGTTTCGTCTAGTACGGTGCACCCGTTGGTGTTCTGGGTTGCCGGTGACCCAAAAATGACGCCGGCAATTATTACCGATCCAAGTACGGCTCCACTTTCAAGGTGCCAACCCTTGCTTTTCGGCCTTATTTAGGTTGCAAAGGTCTTTGGGTGATTTCAAGCTAATGGAGGACCGTTGCAATATGATGTTGAAGGAAGCAACAATCAAAAACCTTGAGTTGGAGATGTATGAAAGGAGGTTGAACGATGTCAAGATTGAGATGGAGAAGACAAGGCGCCGAATGGTTGCAGTTCGGGCAATTGATTATAAGAGGAAGAAGGAACTTAAGGGAAAAAACCTTAGGTTAAGGATGTCCCAGGCGCGAGCTTTGCACGTTGTCGTTAGTAGGGCAAAATGGAGGGCAAAGGCGTTGGCTCGGAATGTTATTTCTTCCTGTCTCAAAAGACAATTGCTTCGCACGCAGAATCTTTCTCTTTTTCATGGTGGTACATACAAGGCAAGTGTGCGTCAATGTGCATACCATCTGATGAGTTATCGTACTTCTGCAAACAAGGTTGGACAACACATTGTCTATGGGGCTAATGCATTTGGGATTCATGTCACACGTTTTCCTTGTAGACGCACTTTTGATCGTTGGCGTGTTCAGGGAGGTGAGTGGGCAAAAGAATGCGCGGCCCTTGCTTTTCCACAAGCCAAAAAAAGTTCGTTTCTCCTGATCCATGGGACCTACCTCTTGAGGCGCATGCCATCAAAGGTAGAAGAAACAAGACTTTGGGCAAGCCATGCATTATTTCTCTTGCTCCTCCGCTTTCGCCACTGGTTGTTGTTTCTTTGATCGAACCACAAGAGAGCGCGCCTTTGGTTGTGGTCGGATTTCATGGTCACCATGTTACTTGCACCATTGCTCCTGACAATGGAACCGATTGGGTGCAATGTGATCTTTGCAAAGCGTGGGTGCATACCTTTTGTAATAATTTGAAATCCGTGCCCAAGCAGTATGTATGCACAGGTTCTGTGCATCATGGTTTTCTCACACTTGACATACCTCGCGGTGAAGGCACCTATCTCAAAAACATGGACACTCACAGGCAGCTCATCAAGGGTTTGCTTGAGGGTAGCTATGGGAAGAATGCGGCCGGTGATTTTCAGGTGTACATGGCCCACTTGGCTGACTGTACCCCCACTTTGGGACGGACCATTGGAGAGCGATATTTTGGCCCATTTTATGCTAGTTACATCATTCTTCTCTTGCTGAACCGCATTATTGCTTTTTTGCAAGATAAAGGTCGCAATGGTGACTCGTCCCCTTGGTGGTCTTGTCTTCTCCGTTGAGCACAAACACCATACACGTGCTTGTTTCTAATGATGGGTACGGTTTTGCATGCATGTTGGGCGAAGCCTTTCTTCCAAGAGTTTCATGGAGGTCGTATTGTATCCGTTGCCGCTGCCCACCATTATGTTTTGCAATTCCAAGAGGCATTGTGTTCATGGGCCTTGGATCCCAAGCTTGCTGTGCAATTTGAGGGCAATGGAATGGCAATTGTACAAACTCACCCTTTGTTGCCGATCTTGCTGAGGCGCCTACGCATCGCTTTCCGTGTCATGTCAGAACAGTGGAAGACGTATACTATTCCTTATAGAATTGGTAGTGCATTGGATCCTATCTCTTCTGCCCATTCATCTGCTTTAAAAGCAACCCCATGCACTTCCGTATTTGAGGAAGGTTTCTTTGGGGCCTTATCAGATCAATGGAAACTGATGGGTACCACTGCTGCTCCCTGACGTGTCACTGCTTCGGCTATGAGCCGTGCAAATGCAAGTGTTGACATGCCCCTTCTACAGGAGGATGCCCTTCGAATTATTCAACGCGCCGCCCGTGTAGAGGAAATGCATGGGAAGTGTGTAAAGAATTTCCGCATTCACCCCGTGAAACGTAAGCAAGATGACAAGCGGGCCAGACAGCAAGCACAAGCACAGGCAGCACAGGCAACAGATGAGAGAGCAAAAGCAAATCAACCACGGCCACCGCCCAAGAAAAGGGAGAGGGCACCGGACACGCACGCACCTCACCAAGCAAATCGTAGAGCGGTTGCTCGTGAAGCACAGGCTATCGTAAACATGTCTGCTCAGCCCAGTTGCTCAGGTCAGGCCCGTGCCATCCCGCGCCGGCTCATTGATTGATCCTCTGTGCAAATACGGACCAGCTCAAGTAAATCCAACATTGTGTTGCTTATCGTTTTGAATGGTGAAGCTGATCCAATGACTTATTGCTTGCCTTTGTGTAGTGCTATCGTGTCGGCTTGCCCAAACCCTAACCCTAGCAGTGGCGGACAGGGCTGGCTGAGAACTACCAAACGGGTGTAGGCTAGAAACGACACGTCCAAGGGCGGTCGAAGGAAGAAAACCATTGAAGTGTGTTTACCACATCCATATGTCCCCAAACAACCCCTCCTTTCCCCCCCCAAGTAGGTGTTTCAACTTTGCTAACAAGCCTTGTCCGCCGCTACCGCTAAGTCCGCCGATCCAAAAAGTAAGAGCGGCAACCACCGAACCAATGTCGGCATGTCTTACTAGGATTTTCCAATGGCCAATTGCGCATTTTCCATTTTTGGACACGTCCTGTGTACTTTGCCGTATGCCCTGTTCGTAGTATTCGTAGGAGGAAAACATAGAAACCATGAAACACGGCGCCAAAGGCGCCGGAAATTTCTTTTCCTATTAGGGCATAGTGGTGGAGGAGATCAAGGAAAAAACAATTCAGCAGATAAATTGCCTCAAAATATCCGCTCATCCACGGTGCAATGGAATCATTTGTAATTTTTTTTCTGCTCATCCGCGGGTAGGCCGTGGAAAAAAAAATTGGCAGGTCTTACAAGCTACGAGGAATACTCCAAATTGCCTTGCCTTAGGAACCTCCCATAAAGACAAAAAACACAAAACATAGAATCAGCGCATTAGACCTAACTTCAACTGCAAATATTGTTGTTACCTATGTAAACCTCAGAGTAGACAATTGTCCTCAATCTGAGGTATATACCACTTAGGCGGCCAAAACAGGTACGCTTTTGTACTGCTCTTTTGAAAGAAAACCCCGAGAAATGATGTGGGCTTTTTCAGTGAATTACCCTGTGTTTTTGACCCTGATTTTTCACACCTGTTTTTTGAGTTAAAAAAGGTACCTTTTTCGTGTCGTTGCAACAAACGGGGCTCCTTTGTACTAGTGCGTACAATTGTATCTCAATATGGAAGGACAACCCACTGTGTGTCGCACCTCGTGTCGGTTATCACGCCTTTTTTTGCAACGGATTGCGAGGCCTCGCAATGCAAGGATTCGATTTCATTTGTTTCTCCAGAAGCGAATGCACAGAAAATTCGCATAAGGGTAATTACGACAAAGGACATTCTTTTTCGAATGCGAGGCCTCGCATTCCATTTGGAAATATTCGCAAAAGGTATAGTTTCAGGAATCGAAATGCGAGGCCTCCCAATATTGGAACAGAAAACAAGAAAATGGACAGATCCACCAACTACACAGCATCTGCATTTCCTTGATGCGGCGCTGCTGCATGGGCGCCCATACAGGTCCCGCCGGCATCTCCAGTTTTCATACTGTGGTCACCGCTGGCTTCACTGCCCAACAGCGATGGTGGCGGTTTGCAACTGGGTACCGCAGATGTGATAAACAAGAGAAATGTGGGGCCAGCTGACCGTTACCAGCAACCCGAAATGCTCACGCGCGGCGGATTTGCGCGCAAAGATCGATATGCGCGTGTCCCGTGTGCAGCGCTGTGCTGGCAAGAAATTTTATTTATCTGTAGCATTCAAGAAGCCTCTTTTTTGTTGAATTGTATGGTAAAATGCACATTTTTGATTCTTTGAGATCATTGTTTATGCGGCGCAACATTGCGCATCGAGCGAAGAGGGAGCTGGAATGAACTGTCAGGCGATTGCAAGCTTTCAGTGCAACGGAACACGGGTATACCACTGCTGAATCACTATACCTATGATTTTAGCAGCTGTTTTTTCTCAAAATTGTGAAAGTCGGCAAAAAGGAGTTTTTCGCGAGCAATGACCTGTTCTTTTGGTTTCTACGGCCCCAAAATAGGGGGGGGGGGGGCTCCTACCTGAATTTTGTCCAAAAATATCAAAACCCTGAAATTTGGCCTATTTTGGGGTATTTTTGCCTGCTCTGGGCTGGTCCTGCAGAACAGTGCTGCACACCAGTGTACCGGCCTATAGAGGATTTTTGACAGAAATTCCAATTTTCTTTGGATTCTCTGGCCCCAAAATAGGGATGGGGGGGTTCCTCCCACCCGAGCTTTCTGCCAAACCATCAAAAACCCTGGAATTCGGCCTATTTTGGAGTATTTTTGTGTGCTCTGCGGTGGTGCAGCAGAACAGTGCTGCACACCAGTGTACCTGTATAGTATAGTATAGGCACGAAAAAACCATGAAAATAGGGCTGCCTTTGGAAAGAACAGGAGTGGAGCTGTTTTTTGCTATTTTGCGCGCTTGCTGCGACTGACCCGGAAACACGGCACTCAGTACTGAGGTTGAAAGTCAGACCAGAGAGCCGAGCCGCCAATCACTTCAAGGAGGAGTTCTTCAACTTATACAAAACTTTCCGCTTGCGATGCACACCCCAGCACCAGGACGAGGACGCCCCGCGTTTTGCCTCTATCGGTCGGCAGAACAAGCGCCGGTTGCGCAGAACAGGACTGCTGCGGTTCCGTGAGGAAACCATGAAGGAACGGTCTGCGGGAAAGATGCTTCAGACATGGCAATGGATGGAGAACCGGCAGGTTTGCGTCTGGATGGACAATTGTTACATTAAGCAGTATGGAACGCATCCAACGATCCAGGATCAGTCGCAAGATTGCACAGCCCTTTGCGTCTTTCAGATCCCGTGCAGGTTGCCGTATTTCAGAGGACACCCAACCATAGATGTGCTCATGGGCAGCATCAACAGTGAGGCTGCAGCGCTTGTCAGAATTAAACGGAGCTTTCATGGGATCGTGACAGACTTGGGCCTGCTTGCGGACAGACCTGCAGAAATACTGAGCATCAGAGCGCCGCTTGACATCGTGCGAGATCCACTACCAAATCCTGATTGGAAGCCGCTGCTGCTGAGTAAGCATCAGGTATCCTTCTACAAGGGCCTGGTTGAGGTGTTGGACTACATTGCATCGCTGTCAAACCACACGCACCCCATTGTGCCCATCCTCGTTGATGAGACCATACACAAAAGATGCCTGAAGTTGCTGTACTCTGACAGAACGCAGCGGTTGATCTGGCACGAAACACTGAAGAGGACTCCTGTGTTGTACGGCTGCTGGCATCCCTATAAATACCTTGTGACCAACGTATGGCGCCGCTTTCATTCGCTGTTTGTGTACTTCCGCTTTGGCCGCTTAGGAGTGGGGAAAACAGTAGGGTCGTACCCGAAGCTCAGAGTCATGGAGAGAACTATTGCCGGCATCCTCAAGTGTGCGCCGCATTTCTTGCGGCAGTTGCGAAGGAAAGCGAACAGGTTACAGGCTGTTGCCGATCACGGTGGGACGGCGATCTATCGACTGAAGAGTGAAGTATGTAGAGCAATGGTGAACCTTCTGCAGAACTGGTGTCCGCTTGTCCCCTACTGTGGATTTCTCGTTAGACAATGCAACTGGTCTGGACGGCAACCTGAAACAACCATTGACGCCCAAAATGTTTTGCGACTGGTGTTCGTGCTTTTGATTGAGCTCGGGAGGGCTGAAGCTGATCCTGTTGTGTATGTGATGACCATCGGTGTTGCGTTGATGCATTGGCAGACCTTCAACAGCGGCCTGCCAGGATTGTGCTATGGTGAGGAGGTTGGCGAAAACATGCTCAGTCGACTTGGGTCCATGAAGGATTGAAAAACGTGGGCTGTCACACCCAGCGACGTGGAAGATTTGTTTGTCCAGATCTGCTCTGCCAGAATTAACAGACGCCTGCTGGTTAGTGGTTTGTCCTCCGATATTGAAACCAAGATCCAACAGCGCGTGCACTCGTATGTTACTGACAACCGCCTGAGAATTCAGTACTGTCCTTGGCAGTCGGGTACCTCGACCATAGAGAGGCACTGGGAGGCTGATCCAGATTTTCCGTCCGACCCTTACAGCGAGCCGGACGTGGACACATACAGAACTGTGTTGACCGATGTTTTGCGTACATTTCTGCGGCAGCCCCGGAGTTTCTCACCTGCCGTAATACGATTGATGGACAACAAGGTTCCTCTGCGGTCTGATGCACAGGGCACGAACATTCTCGACACAATCTGGGCCTTTACCGATGCATAATATCAGTTTTAGGTTGATTCCCAACTCTGTTGTTGTTGTTGGGCTCACACGGGTGCTTTTGCTCACTACTGCGTGTTCAGAATGCAAGCCCTTGCAATCGTCTTTCCAAAAATTGCGTTTTTGACTATATGTTGTTACCTTAATGCGAGGCCTCGCAATACAAAGTAGGTAATTGCAGACAAATACCTATAATGTCGATTGCGAGCCCTCGCAATCACAGAACAAATATGTACATTTTTCTCCCTTTTTACAGGCCTATTTCAACATGGCGGAGAGTTTGACGCCAACAAAAGCGGGCAGAGCAGCACCAGACTTGTCACAAGTACCATCCACGCAGGAAAGGGTGCCTGAGGAGTTCTTGAGGTTCTACAAGAAGCCTTTGCAGGTGGAGGTTGACGTTGGGAGCCTTTCGATCGACAAGAAGAAGAAGTACGGCCAGATCTGGAAGTATCAACAGAAGCCAGTGGACGAGGTTACGAGAAGTTTTACGGCAAACCCTCCCGAGGAGCCCGTGACGGTGACTGCATGGCAATCACCAGGTACGTAACCCGGTCGCACCGTTGCTGTTTCATCCTCTGAAACCCCTGTTTTCATCTCCAGCCGACAATTGGATCGTCATTGCAATGCAGCACTGCGTCTGTGCGCTGAAAGGACTGCGAGACCAACGTCTTGAGCAGGGCCTCAAGCCACCGCAGTAGATGCAAGTGGTGAAGGTCAACCTGTTGAAAACGGGAACCAGTTGGGCTACACCAGTAGCAATCGCCGGTCGGAAGCTTGCCATCGATCTGGCCATCTCCGCCGTGCCACCGTCAGACGAAGCTGACAACCTTCTTATGCATTCCCGAGATTCGCCGGCTGGGCCTGACGAGACTGCAAGGGAACACATTCACTGAACCATCCCTAAAGCCGCGAGCGGAAGTGCTTGGATTCCACCAGAAGTTTCGGATGATGAACTCCAAGTCTGTTCCATTGTTGAATGCGAGGCCTCGCAATCAGAATTTGGCTACTCATCCTCCTCATGTACAGAGTTATTCAGTCAAGGCGCTTGGACCGTTCTTCACTTGGATGTACCATGCGGAGGACGCAGCGGTGACGTCGCTGGATAATTTCCGAGAAGATGGACACGCCGGTGACGATGAACCAGCTGAAGTTCCTGCAGGGTCTGTACGAGCCATCGCTCCTACAACAGGTCGCCGCCGACATGTTGAGACCAACAACGAACATCAAGAAAATCGGAGACCGGGGCTCTGCCTACCAGAAGCAGCAGTGGATCAATTGGCATTGGGGAGCCGCGCCGGACGGCGTTATCCCTCCGACCCGCAGTATGTTCCCCTCACAAGCAGGTAGGCAAACACGCAAACAAGGTAAACGCAACCTTTCACATGCTTACAGAGGCTCGTCCGGCAGGAAAGGTACCGTTGCACGACTGCAATGTCCTTTGGTTTCCGATTCCTTTGAGGGCTTGGCAGTGGAAACCTGAGGCTCCGTCGCCGAAATGGGAAACGCTCAGCAAGGCGCGATTCTGGACGGCGATGGGAAATACTCATCCAAAGCATGGGTCATCAATTCGACCTTGGTCGCCTGCGTGCACGACTGGCATCACCCTTGACCGAAGTCAAGTCCACGGAGTCCGGAAAAGTGGACGTGGTGAACATTGAGGTCACTGGAAAGGTGGTCAAAATGCTGTGCGCCCCCTACAAAGATCCGCAAGATCCCCTGAAGTTTTTGGAGGCTCTGGACACCGACATGATCATTCTGAATGCGAATCTGGCGGACGATGCTGATCCTGTGCGTCCTGTGGTGATGACCAAGTTGATAGACAACCCTGAAACGGTGCTTGTGACCTACGGCGAGGTGGAGACTGTTTGGGACACCCTGCAAACAGTTCTGGAGACGCCTGGAATTGCCGAGAACGATTACTGGTATGAAAAAGTGCAAGTGTGTTATTGGCTACCTGGCGCAGGCAAGACAGGAAAAGGCGGAATTCAAGTTAAAGCACTTGTTCTGCTGGCCGGTGTAAAGATCAAGAAAAAGGTATGTACAACGCTTTCGGATTGCGAGGCCTCGCAATGCCTTTGCCATCTCGCTACTCCTCACTACAGATCCCACCACACATTGGTTTGGGTTGCCGCGAACGTGATGAACCAGGGTTCATGCGCTTGTGCTTTCTACGTGGATGGCAACGCTGATGCGGACCAAAGACCGCACGGAGAACGTCATGATCTTCGATCGCGATGTGCACATGGTGGCGAAAGTGGCAGCGTTGGATGATCCTCCGCAAGTTTGTTCTCTGCAATTGACCAAACAGAAGCGGTCGGATTGGGCATGGAGCTACCATCACGAGGTGACGCAGCGCGTGCACGTGGGAATCGACCAGACCAGGTTGGCACAGTGCGAGCTCTGGATCCAGTTCGGCATGCCAATGTGGGTTGAGGACGAGCACGTGGGGTATACGCATCTGGAGGTGTCCGCGGCAGAGGAACCAAGTCAGCATGCCCATGGAGAAGGTGCAGACGAGGACGTGGATGATCCTGCGGACGATGACGATGAACCGCTGCTGACAGGATCTGATTGATGATCTCCTCCGAAGTCCACGCAGGCTCGGGCGTTCCAGGCTAGCGAGGCAGATGAGGACGAGCCGAGGGCGAGCCAGGCGCCGAAGCCGAAAAAGCCAAAGACCCAGGCGGGAGCTGAGCCGAAGCAGACAACACTGACGCAGCCCCAGGGAGTGAAGAGGACGCTGAACCTTCCGGATCCGGGAACAGCAGTGGGCTTGACAGCGCGGAGCAAGATGTTGGCAGCGGGATTGAAGAAGAAGAAGAAGTCCTAAAGGGCGTTGCAGTCCTATTTTGCGTGATATGTGGTCTCGCATTGCGAGGCCTCGCATTCCAGATTAGCCAATTGGCCATTTCAGCTCTGTTTTCAGAAGAGAATCTGGAGATGACGATTATACTGACCCTAAGGCAACAGTCAGTATTGCGTTGCCTCGCATTTCGAAAGCCTCACGTCTCGACGCACAGAATGTACTGATACTCTGCATTCTGTTTTGGCTTGTTTCTGAGTGCTCTGAAGCTGTGTGTAATTGCAGTGACTTACGTTGTTGCATGTCGCGTATTGCGAGGCCTCACAATAAGAATAGAAAAATGGTGTCATTTTGCAGCATTTTGGAAACCAGAGGCGTAGAAAGTGAATTTTCTAAGGTAGGAGAAAAAAGCATGCAGAGGAAAACAACCAAACGCAAGGTTTTCTAGTTGGAGGACCCCCAAAATGTGGTGCATTTTAGAGAAAAGTGGGTAAAATGGCAAAAATCGTGGCAGCCTTTTTGGAGGAAAAACATGCATTTTTGTGGGTAATTGGGCCAAAAAACTGAGTAGTCAAATTTTGTCGTACAAAAAAGTAGACAAATCAGCCAAATTACCCATACCAAATTTGCAGAGACCCCGGTACAAAAGGGTACCTGCTTCGGCCGCCTAAGTACCATCCATTTTGCAATACATTGCCCAAGGCACCTTTCCACAGAACAGTTACTTCGCCAATTCCACATTCCCCAACTGGCTATGACCGGCTATGATACGCCACGGTCTTTGCATGTCGAATACCGATGTGCTTGCACATGCTCTTGAACCAGAAGCCCACAAATTGACTCCCCCGGTCGCTGCAAATGACAGCCGGCATGTCAAAGATGGTCAGCCAATGCCCAATCATGACTTGGGCGACGGTCTTGGCTTGGAGACCCACTCCATCTGTGTCCTTCTTGTCCTTCGTCTTGGACTTCTTACCCAGAACCGCCACGACATACCTGCTATGTCGGTTGGCGGCTGAAACAATACAATCATATTTTTACCGCTCAACTGTGACCCCAGGCATGACAAACACGTCCATGGCAATGGAGCGCATTGGTGCCTCGGGGATCGCCGTATAAACCGGGTTCCCCGCTGTGGAGTGGTTCGGGCTTTTTGTGGCCCTACACACGGCACAATTGTTGCAATACCGATTCAATATTGCGTAGTATGCCGGAGGGAACTCAAACCTCCATTCCAGATATTGTTGCATCTTGTTGCGGCCCGGATGCATAAGTTGGGCGTTGTGCCAATGGTCAATGAGCGCCTCAACCTGGCTTTCCGGCACCAATAGCTCGTCGTTGAGGAAGAGTTTGTCCCCGTCCTCTGTCAAGCCTTCGGGCCACTCATCGTCCGAGGGGGCACTCACGGCGTTCCAATACCTGTTCCGATGCCCGAGGCGGCATAAACCTTCGACCGATCTTCCATGAGCACCGACTCCACGTACTCAATCGGCGCCATGAGACATTCCTCCAAAGTATCTTTCATGATAACCCGAGCTCCGGCATCCCGTCGTTGACTCAACTCTGCCTTGGATGCCATGCCCACAAAGCACTTGGTGTCGCCCTCTTCCACGGCTTTCTCAAGATCAATGATGCGTTTGGCCTCCTCTGTTTCCTCGGCGTCTCCATGGCTGGATGTGTCCAGCCAAGCCTTGCCCACGGCAGAGGCCCAACGACTGAGGCAATCGGCTACAACGTTGTCCACCCTGGTGCACATAGACGACGCTCAAGTCGAATTTCGCAATAGTCTCGTGCCATCAGGCTCGCCTTGCCGCTGGACCCGAGGGCGTATCCACATGCTCCTTGTGCCAACTCTGAAGTGTTTGATCATCGGAACATACCACCACGGGTTGAAGTCCGATGTGGCCCAACCATTTTGGGAGCGCGCACACAATGGCATAAGTCTCCTTCTCCCTCGCGGTCCACGTCCGACATTGGCCTTCCGCCAAGACGTGACTTCAAAAGGCCACCGGGACATGCGTTCCATCGCACCGGATTTGCTCGAGGACTGCCCCCAAGGCATAATCCGAGGCGTCCGTGCGCAGCATAACTCCCCTGTCCGGGTCCACCAAGAAAAGACCCAATTGACCCAATAGTCGTTCCTTCAATTTGTCAAACGCTTCTTCAGCTTCGGTCGTCCATGCCAATTTTTTCTTGCTTCCCTTGCGACCATCGAACTTGCCCACCTGTAGCATCCTGTGAAGAGGCCCCGAGAGATCCGCATACATTCGTACATGTCCCGAATAATAGTTGCAAAATCCCATGAAGGACCGGAGTTCACTTATGGTTTGGGGTTTTTCCCAGGGGCGTAGTGCTGCTTATTTCCGAGGCATGGGTTGGCGTTGCCCGTGCCCATCCACATGTCCAGCGAACTCCACTTCTCTTACAAAGAGTGAGGCCTTTGTGGGCTTGCACACCATGCTGTGCTTGTCCAAGACCCCCAATACTCGGCGCAAGTCCTTCTCATGCGCCTCAATGAGCTCCTCGTGGGTCATTTCCTCGGTGCCCGATCCAATAATGATGTCATCAACAAACGGCTCGGCACAATCTCGAACAGGTTGTACGAGATCCTCCAT
Source organism: Eutreptiella sp. 'Long Island Sound 2002' (assembly GCA_964036045.1). Classification (NCBI taxonomy): domain Eukaryota; phylum Euglenozoa; class Euglenophyceae; order Eutreptiales; family Eutreptiaceae; genus Eutreptiella; species Eutreptiella sp. 'Long Island Sound 2002'. Next base: position 42,962,414 of record OZ038379.1, on the reverse strand, counting down.
CATGCGTTGAATTGCAGCATTCCCATTCTTGGCTCCCATGAGAACTATCTTCCATTGCATGAACCCCAGCGGAGTAGACATCGCTGTGCATGGCCGGGAGTCCTCCCGCAGCGGCATCTGGTGGTACCCTTGCTGTAGGTCCAACACCGTGAAGATGCGCTTCTTCTGCTTCTTTTGTAGGATGGAGTGGATCAGCGGTAACGAGTACGAGTCATGCTGGGGTTGTTCGTTCAATCCCCTGTAATCGACAACCAATCTCCATTCACCCTTCTCCTTCTTTGGAACGATGAAGGCCGGGTTTGCCCACTCACTATCGGAGGGTTCAATCCAACCACGCCCACCAAATTCCATCAAGAGCTTCTTCATCGCTTCCGCTCGTTCCCCTTGGAGTTGATACTCCCGGTGGCGATAAATGTTCGGCTTTGGTTCCAGCTTGATCTTGGCTGTACCAAATTTCCCGTGATCCGGAGGATTCTTGTTGGCAACTCCACTAAATAGCCGCGGACAGGCTTCAATAAGTCTATCCTTCAGCTCGGCTACCTTTGGGTTCTCCTTGGCTTCTTCGGCCGCTTGCCGGGGCATTGAAACTACCGACTTCACGGCGGTATATGCCTCTTGTGGATCCACGTCGGACATCTCCTCGTCCGATACGCCCTGTTCATTGATCTGGGCGGCCGTTCCCACCGATAATTTTTGGAAAACTTCGGGCCACGGCTGGAATTCGTCGACTTTGTCACCCACTCATGGAAAACCCCATGTCGGAGGGTCAGACCCTATGGGACCATTGTATTGGCCGGCCAAATGGTCCATAACTCTTGCCACGAACTCATCCTTCTCAAACTTCCCGGTCATCACCTCCCGGTCGTCCCACCAATGGAGTGAGTTGGCCTGGGCTCCCTCCTTTCGAGAAGCAAGCCGGTCATGCACACCCATCCGCATATAGGCGACAGCTCGGTTGATCTCCGAGGGCGAGAGTACGTCAACACTATCCGTAGTGGCACTCTTTTTTTCAAACATGACCCTCATCGGCACGGCCTCTACCCTCCGGATGAACGCTTCATCACCAGTGGGTTTGACATTGTGAACCATCAACCAAGAAAGCCTTGGTACTCCATGCTTGTCCCGGGGAGGGCATCGGTATACCCTTGCCGTCGATGAACAACTGCTCCTGAGATCCAAATTGCATCTCATTGAGAGTGAAGGAGTCCAAAATCGGTTTCAGATCCTCCAAAGTACATGGGCTGGATCCTATGTCCGTCACGACCAGGATACCCATTGCTCCATCCGCAATAATCTTGTTCACCGTACGTCTGGTATCTTGTTGAGCACCATGGCAGTACATTGGCCCCCATCCTTCAATCCCCGATGCTTTGACCACGCAGAGTCCCCCTTGTGCCAATGCCTCGTACACTTCCTTAGCTGCGGGGCATCCCGGGAAGCAAAGACGTCCGTCTCGGGTTTTTCGCCTCCAAGTTGTTGGACCATGCGATTTCAAACTTGTGGCGCCATGCCATAATCCATGAGATGACTTCCGTGGTCCCCATTGAACTTGGTACTCACGGACTTGACCGCCCGCACGATTGTTTCCTCCTCATCTCCGGTCCACTAAGATAATCCTGGGGTATGGTCCGTAGATAGCCAAGCAAGACGCCCCTTGTCCTCTCGAACCAACGTTGCACTATGGGGAAGAGCTCGAATGGCGTTGCCCACCGTAAAATCATACCCCATAATAATATCGCAATCGGAAATATCTGCGGCATAAAATTCCCGGAAAGTAGTATCTGCTTCGACAAATCAGGTCGGTTCAAGCGATCATGCTCCCGTAATTCCAAGCCGATAGTGGCTTCATGGGTACTTCCACCCATAATTCTGCCATTGGCGACCTTCAAGCGCACCGGTCATTGTCTGGGCTTCAGAAATTCTTTCCAAAATAATCCCTTCCGAACCAAGCCGACTTGGGCACCCGTATCCACTAGTACATCCGCAATCACCTCTTTCTTTCCACACCGTACTCGCACTTTTAAGTGCAATTGCCGTTCCACTCCATGTGGAGTATGAACAACTCTCACGGCATGCAACTCTAGTACGCTTGGATGCATCAATACTTCGAGCGTATGATATCGCATGGTGTAGATCTTGGGTTGGTGATGCCCACCCACGGGGCTCTCCGTGGTCTCTCCATCATTTATATGTGTGCCACCCAAATCCATATGTACTTCCCTTCGAAGGGTGTTCCATGGGCTGGGACTTGCAAAGCTCAGCGTACTTGGCGCTTCCAGAGCCCTCTTGGGTACCATTGGTACCTTTTTTCTTTCGATTTTGCTGATTTGTGGCGGAGAGACCTCCAGTGTTCCATCCCCGTGGGGCCTTCTCTAGGTCCTGTTTACCGCCGCACCATCCTGCTGCGAATCACCTGGGCCTTGACTTCCCATTCGTTCTTGCAAATTTTTCAAGTCTTCCGTGGCCTTCATTAGCCACTCGGCAACCTCATCAATTCGCCGAATCTACCGATTGCCACTGGGCCTTGATCCCACATGTCGACCTCCATCAGATTGTCTCTTTTTCCATTCGTCAATCCGCTTCTCCTTGGGGACCTTTTCGGGGTGGGCTTGGAAGTATGCCCGCTTGTCCTCCTCGTGCACCTTGCACGTTTTGTGGTTGTGTTTACGCAATCGCCCCTTCCCATAGCAGATCCAGCACCCACCATGTTCCTGCCGGTACTCGGTAAAGCTCAAGGAGGGATATCCATTTCTCCGCGGCTCCTTTCCTTGACGGTTTGTTGCTTTCCTCCACCTGCCCTTGTCATGACCATACGCTTTCGTGTTGTGGGCACAAACGCGAAGAAGTGTGCATCTTCATGATCTTTCCGAGTCATGTACTACCCGCCGGAGGACGTATTTCCATCCTCAGACCCTGGATCTTGACTTCGGTCTCGGCCGACGGTTGCATCTTCTTGGATGGTGCGGTAATTCCGATCGTCCCGGCGCTCGCCATTCCCATGGCCGTGACGGTCCTCAATGTGAGCTTCGTTTTTGAAATTTAGCTTCAACTCCACGCTCACGTATTGGACTATTGAGTCCAGGCTCATGCGGGCTGGGAGCATCTGCATACCCAGCTTCTCTCCACGTCTCCACTTGACGTTGTTGAGGCGCAGCAAACGTCCTACAGCCGTGTCCCCAAACACCTCCATGTACATCGAATTCTTCATGGAGATCATCTGGTCCGGCTCTTGCAGGTTCTCCCGGAAATGTTCCATAATACGACGATGCTGATCTTCCGGCGACATAACGCGTACAGCCAAGCGCTTCTTTGCCAGCTTCTTTTCTTAGTCTTCCACACGCTTCTTCCAGTACGATGGTAGTACATCTCGCAAGAGGTGGCGAATCTCGCTTGATTCGGACAAATCTTCCACTTGCCTCAGAAGCCGGCGGTACATTTGGAGATACTTCTTCCAATCCCTCAACCGCAATTCTCCACGCTCCAACTTGAGGGGATTTGAGGAAAGATCGTCCAACGTTTGGTTTGGAGCATCAACTCCTTCTTCTTCGTCCAACCAATCGAGGCATTGCTCCTCCATATTGATCCTCTTCTCCCGAATTGGATCACGTAAATCCGCATCTGGCTTCGAGGCCAAACGGTGAAACTGCGACATGCCCACATGTCACGGGCATCCTGCTGCATCTCACCCACGACTTCCTTGGCCAAACTTTCCGAGTTGAGGTTGAAGTTGTCGCAGTTCGCAAGATTGGCGTCGTAGTAGGGAATTTTCACACCCCGAAGACCTTCGAGCCTCACGGCATTCCCAACATCCGAAGCGATCGCGCCCCCGAGGCGGACTCCTCCGAACTCCCATTTGCTCGGGAGTGGGAATATACACCCCTGATTTCCATGTCTTCACGCGGCCGGGGCTCAGCTTCTCCCACGCTCGGACCTCCCATAGTCCATATTCCCGACCGCGGGTCCCGCACTCATGGATCTTCGGCTTCTCCACTTGAACCATCTCGCCGAGCCGCTGACCTCGAGGCTTCTTCGTCCCCACTTGCCGCATAGGCAGTTCTGGCGTCGAACGTCACCGCGGCTGGAGGACTACTCCTGTGGATCTCCACAGTCTCTTCACGGGTATCCCGCTTGGGCGTACCAATCCCTGAGCCTTTTTCTGGCGTTTTTTCCCCGAGCATGACACTTGCCGAAAATAGTTGAATGTGCCTCAATAGCGAGGGGTCCACCCGTGGCGGCCCATAAGGCGCGGACTCCATGGGACCCTCCATGGGCGCCACTCCTTCTGCTGCTGTCCTCAAGGTTGTCACCCGTCTCAGCAACGACTCCGGGGCGCGCTCCCATGGCAGGTCGGGGCCTGGTCCTGGGACGGGCGTTGGAGTTCCTCCACGCTCCTCTTACTGCCTCATCCTGTTCTCGACTGCCTCCAATTACTGGATCATGTTGTCCACCACCCGTTGCTGCTGTACCAGCATGCTCTCCAACTTGGCCTCGTAGTCCTCTCGATGTAATCGAATTTTCTTCAGATCGTTGTCAAAGATGGCCAGGTCCCCCAGGATTCTAGAGGTGGTGTCATCCAACTTGTCGAGCTTCTGAATAAGGGCATCTTTGCCCAGCCGGGGACAACTTCCGATGAGGAAGACCACATGATGGCAATGGCAGCGATCGCCACTTCCAGCTTTCCCGCACGCCACCTTCTTGGTGTTGTCGTGTGGATGGCTCTTATCTCCTTCATGATCCCGTGGCAGCTTTACCGGAGCTCCACGCTCTTCGCCTCCACCCATGACGGAGTTGCCTGTCCCGTCACCGTCCATCCTCCCTACCTCCTCACCATCGCTCGTGTACCTCGGGACTCTGGTGGTGGCTGCCCTTCGCAGCACTGATTCCCGTTCTGCATCATGAGCAAGTTCAGGATTTCGGGCAGTATGTGATCGCCCCGCCGGGAAATGTAGCTCTGCGCCGGCATCATCCGAAGGGCAACAAATATGATATCTCTCAGAGTCCGAAGGAGCACTGAACATCCGGTGGACGGGGCTCGGCGTCATTTTCATCGCTGTTTCCGCATCCCCCTTGGACGGTTTTGGCGAACCGCGTTTGCGGTAGCGCCTAGTCGTTGAGCTGCTGCTGCAACTCGTGACCTCGCCCGATTATTCCACGGGTACTCGGAGAGGACAACGTTTTCCACATGATCCTTCACAAAAGGTGACGATGTCCTCCATGTCGGTACCCACTCTTCTCACCGAGTGTCCTCTTTCTTCTCTGGCTTCAATCGACGATTACCGGATGGTCTCGTCAATGGTGACCCGGGGTCTACCTGGGCAGGGCTCATGAGGGCCCAAGCTCTCTGGGTGGCAGTAGGCGGCAGTTAAACCTCTGCTACCATAAAGAAGTCCCGTAGGACCGGTCCCTGCCATTCTACGGGCCCTACCGCTTATACACGATTTCTCCACCCTCTTTCCCGTGACTCCCATCGACCTTGACCTCACAGGTGCTTCCATGTTTCAAAAAATAAAAAGTCCAAAATTCCTGCAATTACCCTTGCCATCCCTTAGCCACAAAATCCAACCGAATCCGGTATGTACACCTGTTGGCAACCCGTGCAATAGGAGGCAAACATTTGATCAATGAATTCGAATGACCAATGAAGTCCAAACAATCGATCAGGAAATTGGATGTAGTGTACCCACATCAATACATGGACATGATCATGAAGAGGGGAACAAATGAGACAATGTCGGGCAAAGAAGAGGCAGAAGCACAAGTATAAGTGAAGCCCTGGAATAGAATATGCGATTATCGAGGACGATGTTGCATCCCTACTCCAATAATCCGTTTTCTGCACCATGCACAATCGAACTACGGACATATGACACCATGCGGACTCAACCTCGAGTCAACAGATTAGGAAAAATGACATTGACTCACGGGCGATCATGCGCGACAAAATGACATCAATGACGTCCATATGTAGATGGCTAAACACAGAGCAATGATGCACGATACCATGGCATCAGCGGATTCCACATGAGCGTGGCACCACATGGCCCATCCTCACCCTTGCCTACAAGACGGTAGAAGTGGAATTAAGAAATACGCGAGATGCTCTCACCGTGCATCAAGCATGACGCCATGGCCTCCATGAAGACAAAGTGCGGCATGACCACATACATGACTTGTCCACACTCATGAATCACCAATGATCACATGCACACAGCTTGCAATGAGGACCACCAAATATGAGTCGGCAGAGTGACCTCACGGCAATACCTGACACCCGGCATGTGTGGCACATCGCATATATCATCATGCTGGCAATGCCTCGGTACTTCACACCGGACGCCGGGTGCCTATCACTTAGCAATAACATACACAATGGCCAGCAAGTGAAACGAATTGGCGGGTTCACTTGCGGCTTGCGAACAGAACATCAAGAAGGGCCAGCCCACCCAACCTCACCTGTTTAGTATCTGTCACATACCAATTGCTGGGCTCCTGCGGTTACAGTATCGCGAACCAAAGGCACGAATAAAGTGTAAGGCCAACAACGACATATGCCTCATGCCCTCATATGCTTGGACACACCACTCAATCCCATCACGTGGTGCCTAATTGCTTGGGAACCGAAGGCATTGGCAAACACAAATTGTCATGTGCATTGGAAACCATCCACACATGGACATGTGAAACCAACATTGCCTAATTGCATATTCGTGTGACACCGAACCAATTCAATGCGTGCCACTTGGAGAGAGATTGGGCAGGAGTGCTTGGGTAGGAAGATGCCCCGGGTCACATGAAGAGACCTAGATGCGGCCCGCAGAGAGAGTGCACATGGAGATATATCCCAGGTTCAATGAGAGCACATCTGACACATGGTGAGATTGACCTATCCCAAGGAGGGATTGTCCGGCCTCAAAGAGAGATTGTCCCGCTCCAATTGAGGCCCTGAGAGAGATGGTGCCGCCCCAGTCCATGCCCTAAGAGAAAGACCCTCACCAATCCATGCCCAGGAGAGAGAACCTAACCAGTCCATGGCCCAGGAGGGAGAACCTGACGAATCCATGGCCCAGGAGGGGAGCCTAACCAATCCATGGCCCAGGAGAGAACCTCACCCAAACCCAATCCGAAGAGCATGCATATGGAGGGAGAGTTTCGCCTAGCCATGACCCAGGAGAGCATTCATGCCCACGGAGTGAGAATTCCCAACCTTGACATACGATTGTCCCTATATCCAATTGCCAAATTAAGTGAACTCATGCCCTATTACTTGCTGCCAGGAGAAGGATAGTGGATCACCAACCATGTTTGACAAATGATATGAATTCACCGAAGAACACCGGGGTAAAACGGCAAATGAGAGGTTAACAACCAGGGCATAAGTGCAACTCTCCCCCTTTAGCATGTTCACCCATTTCACGTGCACACAAAATGTTCAACACACACAATCATCAAAGATTGACCCTCTTTGATTCCATGGGAGATCAATTTGTCATGACACATGCAAAGAAAACAAATGATAAGCCAAGGAATGAGGAATTACTCTTTATTGCCGAGCAATGCCGGAGTTACTTTCTACCCTTCCGGTGCGCCTACCTCAGCCACATCCACTTCCACTTCACTTCCACTAGGGATCCTCAACCTTCAAGGGACTCGTGGTAGTAAGGAAAAGTGCTTTTCCAATGCTTTAGGGTATACGTTAGTTGTATTGGAGGTGCTCTAAGCACTCTTGCATTTTTATCTTAGTATTGGCCTAAGCAGAATGGGTGATAACATATTTTGACCTATAGAACCAAACACCAAATCAGGATCTTGTGTGGACCCCCTAATCCCCGAGCAATGTGCACCAAAACATCTTTTCCTGAGTGACTGAGGCACTGATATCCTGAGGCAGAGCCTGTTAATTTATCTATGTTATCTCATGAATTCTTAGCTATCCTAGTGGTATGCACCCTAGGGGGCTGCGGCACCTCTTTTCCAGAGGTCCTGGGTTCAATTCCCAGTCAGCCTAGCTAAGTAGGAATATCCCATGTGACATGGCAGTGACCTCAGCGCCACAAGCCATGCCACCTCAGCACCAATGGGACCCAAAAACAAAGAGTGCACATCTCAAGATGGCACTATGGAAGAGTGTGAGCCCTTGGGGCAGTTGTTCAAGCAGTTTTTCTCAAACATGTAAAATATTTCATCCTGAGTTGCTTTGAATATTAATTGATGTGGTATATTGTTGATAGCTCTCTTTATCTAACTCTTTGTGACTGCAGCCCTTCATGCTTTGATCCTGTTTATCTTCTACTTGCGTATCTCTGGCTTGGGTTATCCTGGACTGGTTGTATTTCAACAAAAAAACATTTTCATCATCAAAAACAAGCAGCAGGAACCCTACACCAGCAGCAAGCAGCAGGAGAGGCACGTCAAAAACACAGTGCTGAAAACACTATAAAACATTCTGGTAGCAAGAGGCAGACAGTCTCTGCGTACCGTCAGCAATTTCCGTGCCGTACATCCAGTGCGCTGCGTACTGTCCTAAGCAAGAAGGGCGAATATGGACACAAAGATGGAGGACACCGACGCGAAGACGGCACCTGAGGCACCGGCATTGAGGTTTGAGGTTTGAGGTTTGGTTTTGCGGGTACTAGACGCCTTTCGGCCCCGGGGGGCCACCTGGTCGGGCCAGGTGATATCCTCCCCACCGGGTCCTAGTGGGGGGCCCTCCAAGACGCACCTCCTGCCTGGTGGCGGAGTCCCCCGGGTTCACAGGGCTCGGAGCCCCGTCCTTCCCCGGTCTCCCCGTTTCGCCACTCCCCGGTCAGTGCATCAATTCGCAGCCCAGGCTGCAGGCGCTTACCCACTGCGTCGCCCCCCTAATGCGTGGTCACCCGGGGCGCCGGCGCCGCCGGGCCGGTGCTACTGGCTTGTCACCAGTGGGACCCCCTTGGGCTGGCGCGGGGGCTGCCTAGCCTAGGGGTTGGGGCGTGGCGCTGTGCGCAACTACTGCCTTGGCGGGTGCAGTGCCCCGTCTGTGTGTGCGCGGCGCTCGCGGCCGGTGCGGGGGGTTCGGGCCGGTACCTGGTGTTGTGTCTCTCTCGTTTCCCCCTTCCCGCCCCGCGTGTCCCGCGCTGCGTGTGGCGGGCCGTCCCGTCCGGACGTCCGTTACCCTCGCTCGCTGGGACGCCATTCCACGCGGTCTGTGCATTCCGCGCACTCGGTCCGGTTGCCCTTATGGTGGTCCCCGGGTGCCCTTTCGGTGTGTGTGCGCTCGCGCTCCCGCGGCGTCCGCCCCCCCCCCTCCTGGGTGGTGTGGCGTGCGCACCTCGCGCGGTCCCGGCACTGGGCGCTGGTAGGGCCGTTCCACGTGGTCCGTGCCCCTCCGCGTGTCCTGCCCCGGTCCCTTGCTCCGTCTGGCGTGCTAGGGGGGGGCGGTCCGGTCCCGGTTCCCCCCTACTTGGCTTGGGGTTGTGGGGGTGGCGGCAGGGCGTCCCCGGGGGGGGTGCCGTCTACTGTTGTGAGGGGCGTCTGGGGTCAGGGGCTCCCCCTCCCCCGACTGCCCGCCCACTGGGCAGGCTGTTGGGGTCACGTGTTGTGGGCGCGGGCGTGCTGGTGTGGAGGCCCGTCTCTGTCCCCTCGGCCTGCACGCGCTGTGGGGGCTGCGCACCGCGGGGCGGGTCGGTGGCGTTCGTGTGCCGGGGGGCGAGCTGGTGGGGGGGGGGGCGTGCGCCGTACCCCCCGTTTGTGCGGCCGGGGGGGGGCTGTAGGGCGGGGGGTCGCTCTGCCTCGTTCTATCCCTCTGCCTTCCCTGGGCAGGCAACAAAGCGGGTCTCACTGGTGTCGTGCTGTCCATGGGGGGCGTGGCCCCCAATACCACTCCGGTTCGTGCTCGCCCGCCTTCTCTGGGCGCGATCTGTGCGGCGTCCTGGCGCGTTGGCGCGGGCTTACTTGTTCTCCGCGGCCCCTTTGGGAGCTGGCGGCTGGGGCGGGGGGGGCAGGTCGCGCTCTGGCTCCTCTCTCGGGCGGGGGGGGGGGACCATCCCCCCTGCCTCGGGGGGTGGGGGCCGGGGCCCCCGCGGCTTGCGGGCCGGTGGGGGGGGGTGGGGGGGGGGTCCGGCCGCGGCCTCCCTGCTTCCCTTCTGGGTAGGGGCCTGCGGTACTCATTCCTGGCCCCCCTCCTGTCGTCAGCGCACTCCCTTCTGGCGTGTGCGTGCGGTCAGGGTCGCGGTGCCGCCCCAGGGTGGCGGGGGGTGAGGGGCGGCCCGTGGACCGCTCCCCCGGGGGCCCCTGCAGACCTGAACCCCCCCTCTGCCCTCTCTGAGTGGGCTGCGGTCACGGGGGGTCATGTAGGGCGCGGCCTCCATACTGTTCCGGTGTGCCGCCGTGCGCCGCCCCAAAGCTTGGTGCACGCGTTGCTCCGGCACGCTGGCGTGGGCTCGCCCTGCGCCCGCGACCCCCGCGGGAGCAGGCGGCTGGGGGCGCTGGGGCGCGCGGTGTGCAGGTCCAGCCGCATCCCCCTCCCCCGCGTCGCGGTCCCTTCTGGGGGGGGGGGGGGGGGCGTCCCCTCGGCTCCGGGGGGGCGGAGGGCCGCTCCTGTGGCTCCCAAGCTGGGGGGGGGGGAGCGGGGGGGGGGGTGGGGGGGCCGCCCCCCCGCCCCCCTGCCCCGTCGGGCGTCGGCCTGCCATCCGTTGTCTCCGGCGTGCCCCCCCGGGGTATACTCGTGCCATGGGGGTTGCCGGGCGCCTGCGGGCGTCAGGCGCGGTTCGGGCGGCCGCCGACGGGCAAGTGCGGCGAGGGGGGGGGGGGGAGGGGGGGGGAACCCCCCCGCCCTGGTTCGCGCCCCCGTCTTCCCCAGGCCGGCCTCTGATAGGGCCGCTACGTTTGCGCCGTCCTTGGCGCCCCCGGTCCGCCGTCGGCGGGCAGCGGGCGGGGCCTGCGGGCGCCTGCCCCGGCCGCGGTGCCCCCGCACCCCGGGTGCAGCGGCCTCTTTGGGGGGGGTGCGGGGCCGCTGTTTCTTCGGTCTGCCTCCGTCCCCTCATGGGCCTGAGTGGGAGGGGGGGGGGGGGTGGGGGGGGCCCTCTGGTCCCCTGGCGCCGCCTCTTGACAGCCGGGGGGGGGCTGCATGGCTGTCCCAGCCCCGGGGGCCAGCCATCGGCTCGGAGGTCGCACCCTTCCCCCGCCCCCCTCCGACTAGAGCTGTACCCTCGTGCAGGCCTTCGCTGGGGTCCCTCATCCCCCCTGCCGTCGTCCCGCGGCGCTGGCCGGCCGGGGGCGGCCGTGAGGGTTAGCAGTCAGCGGTTAGCGGGCTGCGGGGCAGCAGGTTCCCCCCCGCGGAAGGTGGCGCGCGCTCCTGCGTCACGCCGTACCGTGGGGGGCGCGTGGGTCGGGGGGCCCAGCTCCCCCCCCTACTTTCTCGCGTCCGCCGTCTGGGCCGTCACCTGCGCCGCCGCTTGTGTGGGGGCTGGGGCTGTGGCGGCGGCGGGTTGTGCCGGCGGTAGCGCCAGTGGGCGAGGTCGCTGCGCAACGCCCGGGGGAGCCAGTTGTTGGCGTCCACATCCGTGATGCGGAGCACCGCTCCCCCTTCCAGGAAGGCCGGCCACGTCGGCTCCCTGTCGGGCCACGCCGCCCGGATCACTGACCTGAGGACCGTCTCATGGTCTTCTGGGGCTGCCCAGCCCCCCGGGGGTACCTCTCGGTTTCCTCTGTCCCTCCGGAGGAGCACGGCATCGAAAAGCCGGTTCCTCATCCCCCTGGTGGTCCCCTGGTTGGCCCAGCACAACCACCTGTACACCTCCCCAACCAGGGGGAGGGCCTCCTCCGCCAGAGGGTCCGGGACCGTGCCCCAGTCCCGGTCCCAGGGCCGGGCCCCCTCTGCCCCCCGCGCTGGCTCCCCCCGCTGCCCCTGTGCCTGCGGCGCCGATGCCACGCCCCCCCCCCCCGCCGAGGCCATCCGCGCCGTCTCCGCTCTCGGCGCGGGGGGGGCTGGCTGGTGCTGGGGTCGTGGGGGTTGGGGGGGGACGAGCTCGCCGGCGTCAGGGTCGATGTTGCAGAGGTGGTGGTGGTGGTGGTGGTGGTGGTGGGTGTGGTGCGCCGGCATCTGTTGGATGCCAGGGGGGATGCACCTCACCGGCTGCAAGTCCGGCTGCGGGGGCGCCCCGCTCCCCGCCCCCCTCCCTTCAGCCCGCCCTCCCCCCCTGGGCTCCCATGCCCCGTCCCGCCTGTCCCTCGGGGCCCGCGGCGCCCTTGACCTTGCCCTTGTGCCCCTTTCCGCCCCCCTGCCCGTGCCGCGGGCCCCGCCCCCTGTCCCCCACGCCCTGGCTCGCCCGCTCGCCCACCTTCACTCGCCCTGCTCCCTGCACCTGGGCGCCCTGCCTACGCCCCTGCGCGCCCTTTCCGTGCCCTGGTCCCTTCTCGGCCCCCTGCCCTGAGTCGCGCTGTCCGCTGCCTGCGCTTTGTCCCCCTCCGCTGCTGCGCCCTTGCTCCCTGCCGCGCGTGCCCTGGCCTGCTCCTTGCGCGCGCTCCTGCGCACTCCCCCTATCGCCTCCTGGTCCCCGCTCCGCGCTCCCGTGGCTTGCACGCAGCTCTGCCTGCGCGCCGTCCCCTCCTTCCTGGATCACGCGCCGGGCGTCCCGCTGTCTTTGCAGCTGCGGCAGTGTGACGCCCGGCGGCGAGCGCTCGGGCGCCGGGGGGCGGACGTGCCGTGCCCGCCCCGGGGGGAAGGGCTTGGGGGGGAACGGCTTGGGGGGACTGGTGTGGGTGTGGGTGGGGTGGGCGTGGGCGCGGTACTTCGCGCTCTCCCTGCCCACTGCTGCTGCTGCGGCGGCCGCCGGCGAGGCGCCCGTGGTCCGTGCGGGGTCGTTCCCCCGGTTTCGCGGCGTGCTGGGGGTCGCGGCGTGGCCGGCCGAGGCGGTGGCACGGCTTGCCGGGCCCGCGGTCGCAACCCCTCGCACGCCCTTGTCGCTCTCCTCTGCGGCTGCTGCACCCCCCTGGCGATGCGCCCGGTTCCTGCGCCGGGGCTACCCCTCGTGGCGGCGGCGTGCCGGGGGCCTTGGTCGGGGCCGCGGCGTGGCTCGCTGGGGCTGCGGTCTCCGCTTCCTGCGCGTCTGGGGCCCCCTCCCGGGGCGGGGCGGCAGGGCTTGCTGCTTGGACGGTGGGTGCGGTCACCTTGGCTGGCTCAGGCTCCTGGGCCGGCGGCGGCGGCTCGACCAGCACCGCCGCCTCCGCCAGCCTCCGCTCCTCGCGCTCCGCGGGGGTCTCCCCCGTCCACTCCGGGGAGACGGGGGAGCGGGAGCGGGACCGGCGGTGGTTGCGGTCGTCCCGCTGGGGGGAGCCATCGGAGTCTGCCATCACTGTTATCCTGGTAGGCATGCGTGGTGGCAGGCGCGCCCTTCCCACTACCTCCTGGTGCATCAGTGCCGTGCAGTGGGCAGTGCCGTGCGGTGCTCTGCGGGGGGGAGGGGGGGAGGGGTCGGGGGGCCGGCTGTGGCGTCAGCCCCGCACGGGCGGGGGCCGGCGGCCATCCATCGGCATTGGGAGGGGAGGCGGGGGAGCCACGCGGCCCACACGTCGCGCCACAGACCCCAGTCTGGGGCGGGGCCCAGGGCCCTCGGCCCCCGGGGGTCGTTGGGTGGTGTCGGGGGGATCCGCACTAGGTGGACCCCCGTAACAGCGGTGACCTCCTGTGTTCTCAGGAAGGTGTGTACTCGGTCCCGCGCTGCGGGCGCCGGGAGGCGGGGGCGGGGTACGGGTGCTGCCCCATAGAGGTGGGTGGGGGTGATCCCCAGGACCCGCTCCGGGTCTCCGCGGGTCGCGACGACGAGGAGGAGCAGGGGGGTGCCAGGGCACTCTTGCCGGAGGACCTGCCCCCTGTGGTGGGCACCCCTGGTCCTGGAGAGGGGAGGGACAGTTCTGGGTTGGCCCAGCCGCGGGGCGCGTGCGTCGCCGGCGGGAGGGCGGGGCACCAAGTGGGCTCCCTGGGGAACGCCTCGCATACCATGGCGTACGGGGGGGTAGGCGTGGTGCCGTCGTACACCAGGTTGGTCGGCTGGGGGCTGGCGGGCGCCTCGTCCGCGCCTTCCACGAACACCGTGATCTCGCCCACCTCCAGGTCCTCGTCCAGTGGGTGTAGAAGGTGGAGCGCCGCATCCAGGTCGGACACTCTCCCCGGGTATGTGGCCCGCGCCTGGTTCAGGTACGGGGCCATGTCCCCGGGGTAGCGCGTCCTGAGAGCGTGCAGCAGGGCTGGGGCGCTGCTGCGGAGGGACATGGCGGACCCCGCCCCCGTCAGCTGCAGGGTATCCTCCAGGGACAGGGGCTGGCCCGACCGGTTGGACTCATGCAACTCCATCCAGTGCCCGTAGAGGGCCGCCTCCGGGCTGATAACCCCTGGCCGGACAGTGTTCACGATCCGGTGCATCGCCCAGAGCAGCGTAGGGGCCCCCGCTCCGTTCAGGGCGCGGACGGCCGGGAGGGCGGTCTCGTTGAGGAGAGCCCTCGCACTGCCCGTCAGGTCACGCCGTGCGGCAGCGTACGCCTCGTGCGCCACCGCTACGGCGTCCGCCACCAGGGCCCGGACCGCCGCCTCCTGCGCTTTGCGGCAGGCCCTGGCGTGTCCCGGCCCATCCCCCCGTCGGCGTGGCATGGTACTGCGGGCTCTGCAAAGGGCGGCGGCGGGTGGGGGTCAGGGCGCGAACACGTGCGACAGGTGCGCAACGGATGTGGGGTCCCGCAGTTGCACGTGGATCCACAGAAGGGCAGCACCCGCCGGGCCCGCGTGCTCGTGTGAGGGGGCGTGTGCCCCCTCGATGCGCCGATGCAGGGCCTCCCCCTCTGTGCGCCTGCGCGGGCCTGCGGGAGGTTCGGGCCAGGGGCACGCGGCCACCTGGGCGCACCGCGCGCACCTGTTGGCGCCTGTCGACGCTGCGGAGGACACCGTGTCACATTCCCCGCAGAGTTGGCAGGTGTGTGGGAGGTGGGAGGGCGGCGACCAAGGGTCGAGATGGCGGAGCCAGAGGTCGTCCCACCTCTGTCGGAGGGGGTCCCGGATCTCCAGCAGGCGGGCGCGGACGCGGCGCCGGTAGTTCCTGCCGAGCGTCTTCCGCTGGACCTCCCGCCACGTGTCGTCACGGAGAATCCCGTGGTCGTGGAAGGCGGCGATGAGGTCGTCCCACGCCGGGCGGGGGTGCCTCTGGGGGGGGGTTGCCATGTACACGTGGCGCCCGGTGAGGTGCGGCATCAGCGCATCCCATGGGCACCCGTTCTCGGCGTCTTGGTGGAGGAGGGCCAGCAGGGTGCCATCCGCAACTGCCTCCCATCCCACTCGCAGCCTTTCGCAGGCGTCCAGCTCCTGGCGCGGTGCGGCTGCAATGTCGGTCGGGAGCATGAGGAGCAAGGGCCCCTGGGTGTCGCTCAGCTGGTACAGGGCGTCGTCGTATACCGGCCCCCCAGCTCTGAAGTGCGCCACCGCGAGCTGGGCGGCCCCGTCCCCTGGGGGGTGCCACCGGACGGTGGGCGCGGCGTGTCCCCATTTGCGTATCTCGGTAGCCCGGGGTACGTTGGCGGCGTCAAAGACGATGCGGGGGAGGACGGGTGTCCTGACGGGTGAGGACACGTCCCCGGTCCATCCTGTTTGCGGCCCCGGGGCCGCTTGCAGCCATTCCCCCGTCGCCGCGTCCCAAGGGTGGTCAGGTCCCGCCCCGTTTTTCACGGTTGGTCTCGGCCGGGTGTCCGGCCCCCATCCCTCGAGCGGGATGGCAGCGTATCGTTGTGCAGGGGTCTCCGGGGCGCGCGTGGCGGCACAGACACGGCTCCACTCGCGCGCCCATTCCTCACCCACGATGCGCGCCTCCCACGCGGTCATGGAGCCGCGCCGGATGATCCACGGTGGGAAGAGGGCGTCTTGTAGGTGCTTCGGGAACCCCCCCAGCAGGTCCTGGTACGGGTGGGGGCCCTCTTGGGGCAGGCAATCCAGAGTGCCATTCACGACACGGAGGGAGGCTACAAAGTCCTTGTCAGGGCGCGGGGGAGGGGGAGGGTGGTCGCCCTCCGCCGCAGTGAGCCATCGGTATGCCCGGGCCGCCACGCATAGGGGCTCGCGGAGGAGTTGCTCCAGCCGGTGGTTGCGAAGCTCCCATGCGAAGTCCCCCAGCCGGAGCATGTGGTGGAGGAAATCGTCCACAGAGGTCCCTCCAGGCGGGTCGTAGCGGGCTATGGCGCGAAGCTGCGCCTCCGCGTCCTCGGGCACCAGTCCGGAGCAGAAGACTTCCGTCCATGTGGCGCCTGCGGAGCGCAACGAGGCCACCCACAGGGCTTTGTCCCCGGGTGGGAGGTGGCGGGCCGCCTCGTGTACCGCCTGGCGCTAGTGGGGCCGAAGGAGCCGTGAGTGGGCGCACCCCAGGTGCATGTGCACCGGGGTCTCCTCCGGGCCGCCGCATAGGAGGTACGGTTGTGGGACGACGGCGACGCCGGGGAGCCTCTCACTACGGACGCGGAGCATGCGCTGCACCGGCGTGTGGCCATCTCGGGCTCGCAGCGCCCGGCGGTTGGTGGCCGTTGCGGTGATGTTCTGGGCGTGGACGTAGGCTGTGGCTTGGGCCGCACTCAAAGGTGTGTGTCCCCGGTGCGTCAGCGCAGGGTCCGTCTGCGCCCGCTGCGCGACCTCGCCGAGCGCCCGCATCGTGGGGGGCCGTAGATCCAGGCGGCCTTCACGGCCGGCGACAATGAGTAGGGCGTGGCCAGGGTCCTGGGGCGTGTTCTGCAGGACGGTGTCCTTGGACGCCGCCCAGTCCGCCTCGTGCAGCAGGGCGTTACTGTGGTGCGAGGTGGCTCGGACGTACCAGAACGGGTGCCCGGCGTGTTGTCCTCGCACGCACAGGCCACCGCAGGGGCATCTGGTTGACCGCCTTCGCTGCGCCCGCGGGGACCCCCGTGGTCCGCTCGCGATCTGCGTGCCGCAGGGGGTGGAGGATGACTTCGGCGTCCACCGTGTGGACCCATGGCCGGTGGGCACCGTATTGTAGGGGGAGGGAGGCGGCCACCCCGTCCCCGTCGGGCACCGTGCCCGAGATGGCCACTACCCACGTGCGGGTGAGGTCGGCGGCGACAGCGACGCTGGTGGCGTGTTTGCAGGGTCCGCCCCCGGACGCGTCGGAAGAGGTGTGGCCCCAGGCCTCCGGGATCCAGTAGTACCCGGTGGTGCTGAGCCACCCCGCGTTGAGGTCGGCGAAGTGCCACCGGACGTCGGGGTGGCCGGGGGTCAGTTGGTCCACGCTCAGCGCCCTGGTGTCGCCGGGGCTGATCGCCGGGTGGTCGTGCAGCCGGATCCCCGCTCCGGCGATCTTGCTTGCCCAGGACCGAAGTGCCGTCACATGTTCCTTGAGCCACGCCGGGCCTCCGCGCTGGTGCACCACCAGGTGTCCCGTGTCCTCTGGCTGGCCCTCCAGTGCGTGCACTGCCATGTGTGGGTCGTGCGGCACCCCTGTAGCTACCAGCAGGGCGGTGCCACGGGGGAGCCCACGGGGTTCGGGCTGGCCTGCCCCCACCTGCACTATTACCCACTCGGCCCGGAGCTGCGCTTGCCCCGCCGCTTGGGTGCATTGGTCGTCCGTGGTCACCAACCACAACCGCGTCGGCGCGTGCGGCCGGGGGCGCAGGGGCTCGGGCCATGCCACGTCCGCGTTAGGCTCTTGGTGCTCGTTTTCCGCGAGTACGTCGCGGAGGATGTACATGAGGGCCGCCGGCGGGTGGTACGCTGCCCCCCGCGTGGGGGTGGATAGGCCGCCCTGGCGGCAGTAGCCCCCGACGTGGAGGTGCAGGCCGTCCAGGGTCACCCGTGGGCCGGTGTGGGCGTCCTTCTTAGCCCTGGTGGGGTGGACGAGTCTCAGGCGGGGGTCCCGCGTGCCGGTGGTGTGGAAGAGGTGGACCAAGGCGTCGCGCCACCCAGGGTGGTTGGTGGGCTCCTGCTCACGGCGGCAATAGTGGAGGTGTTCATCGGCGCATTGGTTGAGGCATTCCCGCACTGCCGTCGGCCACGGGTCGTCGTTGTCGGGGAAGGGGTGGCGTGGCCCGTGGTGCCCATGCCACGGCGTTGTGTGCGGCACCGTCAGGCGGCACGTGTCGCGGTGTCGCAGCTTGGCGGTGCGCAGCGTGACGATGTTGCCTGGCGGTAAATGTAGTTGGACATGGGCCGCCCTGGGGCACGCGATGGGGTTGTACAGCCCCACTCCCAGGGCGGCCGGGGCCCGGGGTATGCGGTGGACCCAGTGACCCCCCGCTAGAGTTGCGAACTCCGGGACGGGGTAGTGCACCTCCGGACATATTCCGTGCGCGGCGGCTATTTCCCAGAACATCTTGGTCACCTCGGCGCGCACGGAGGTTGAGCGGTGGTGGACGAGTGTACCCACGAGGGCCACCGCTGCCTGCTGGCACCGTGTTGGCACCCGTGTGGGCCTGGGGGTCCGGTCATCCTGCAGGCTGTCTCGCGAGGCGTCGAAGGCGTACCGCGCCCTGTCCTTCGCGACCTGGAACGTGATGTGGTCCAGGTGGCGTGCAGTGTCGGAGTCGTCGGCGATGAAAGGGGCGACGTACTGTGTCGGCCCCCCGAGGATCGCCAGGATGACGTCCTGCACCACTTTCGGTGGCGCGAGGGTGTTGAGGCACCAGTGGTGCACCACCGCCAGGCGTAGCCGGTGCTTGCGCTGCTGGGAGAACTCCCCGTCCGGCTGCAGCTGGAGTCCCAGGTAGGGGACGGAGTCCGCCGCTAGTACCCAGTGCCACGGGTTTTCCAGGTGGGGACAGCATTGCCAGCGCCTCGTGAGCCTGGACCTGGACCTAGCGCTGTACCTTCGGTGCCCTTACAATGGCCAGTGGATGTGGTTGATGACTCGCTGGAGGGACTTCAGGCGACCTTCAGGGCCCTCTCAGTCGAGGAGGTGGACACCAGCCCTGTGAAGAGAAAGGGGGAGAGAGAGAAGGATGCAGGAGAAAGCATGGCAGACGAAGGAGTAGACCATGGGCACGACCCGACGAGTGAGTCAACCTTCAAGGGCGCACCAAGCGCCTCTGGCCTCCACGCATCACCCCCTCCTACAACCACCACACTCAAAACTCCAGACCCAGCCGCTGCAACATCCGGACCCATAACCACCCCGCCTATGGCTGAGGGCACAGGCTTTACTGGTATGCCTACCTACCCTGCCTATGGTGTGGACCCATCCACCACTGCGTTTCCAGAGGCAACTACTGCCAGTGAGCCAGTGGCCTCAAGTTCTGCGCCGCGCTGGTATGCGGCGGACTATCACCATCCTCTACCCGCTACGGGAGCCTATGTGGATTTTCCTGGGTATGCAACCCTGAGTGGGCTGAGGAGAGGCCCTGGATCATGAAGGAGCAGGAGTAGAGGATCGCGGAGATCCTTGAACAGGTCCCTGACGCGGTCGGAGATCAATGAGGCACTCCGAGGAGCCACCTCTAAACTTGTTGGTGATCTCATCCAAGAGATTAAGGCTAAACTGGAGCCCCTGATTCCCCCCCAAGCGTTACCTACAATCGTGGGTGTGTCACCCCACCAACTACAAGCCAATCATCTGGTGGCGGGGTTGACAAACACCCTGGGGAGCCTGAGGAGCCGACCGATGCCGACCCCTGCTGTATTACCGAGAAGCCCCTTCATACCAAGAACGGCCCAGCCTCCCTACAGCCACGTGGAGAATTCCACGAGAGCCGAGCTGGACCGGCTGAGGCTGACAGCCCTGAGGGCAATGGTTGACGTGGAGCCCTACGGCTCTAGTGACCTAGGCGGAGACCCCTGTGATGACGAGCCGCCGTCAATGACTTCTGCTTCGTTCTCGGAGGACGACGACCCTGAGGACCCCAAGAACCCGAGCGGGCGGAAGAAGAAGAAGAAGAGGAAGACCAAGCGTGCTGAGGGATGCAGGTCTCAGGAGGCTAAGGCAATCGCCACCTCCAAGATTGTGGTGAACCTGCCTGAGTTCACAGGCAAGGATCTCAGCGAGTTCGCTGAGAACTTTGGCCGGTTGCTCCGAATGACCGGCCAAACCAATGCTAGTGGGCGAGTGAAGTGTGATCCGCTCCTGCAGTGCTGCAAGAGCAAGTACCTGGAGAAGCAGGTCAAGCAGATCGTGAGGAAGTCCGCCACCTTTGCCGACGTGTTGGTTGCCTTGGAGAGGCGATACCCTACCTACTAAACCGACCACTCCATCAGGGCCGAGATCCAGCACCTGGCCGTGCTGCCCAACAACCCCAAACAAGCCAGGCTCTCCGAGCTACTGGCTGACCTGGACCACTGGGGGGGACGACTGACGCCCGGTTCCTACAGCAGCGACAATCTGCTCTTCTGGTTGGTGGCTAAGCTCCCTCGGGAGCTGTGGGACGAGTGCCGGTCAACAGCAGAGCGCAAAGCTAGAGCCCTCAACGACGAGGATTTGTCTGTGCTACTCTTGGAGCTGGCGCTGGAGAAAGAAAGCGACCAGCACCTGAATGCCTACCGTCCTGGAGGAGGAGGCTCTGGGAGCCATGGAGTTTGAAAAAGTCACTGCCATGCCTTTCTTGGAGGGCTTGATCCAGGCCAAGCCCTCCTCAAAACCCTTTGGTTGATGCTAAGACTAACTTAAGTATTTTTATCTCTCTTTTGAAGCCTAAAGTACACTTTCTCAAAGTAACTTTGGTTGTAACCCTAGCCCCCCATGAAGTTCACCCCTACTGTTCAACTGAGCGGAGGTATCTTCCTTCATTGAGGATATACCGAAATAAAATAGGAATTTCATGCTTCAGGCCTTGGAGGTTAAGCCTAGTGGTCTCCCACCCCAAGACCCCTATACTCAATTGTTTCTACCACTTATTGTGGTTCTACTTTTTAACTGTTTCTGAATGCAGTTGCTTCGCCAAGTCAGCTTCTGTGTTGGCCTGACACCTATGCTCCACATTCCTAACCAGCACCATTTCACCCAAAGGAGTGCACATGAAGTGCTTGATGCTAACTTGGAGGCTAGAGTCAGCCCAGTTTTCATGTAGAATCTTTTGTACTATCCATTTGTGATTGAATCTTTGTGTTTATACCTGCATTGTCTATCTGCAGCCCTTCTGTGTTACACTGGATTTCAAAACTATTCATTGATACGATCCACATCCTGTTCTTGTTCTACTTGCTGCTTTGGTTTTGGGATTTTCTCATCGAAAACCTGCAGGATTTCATCACAATATCTAGGGCACTAATCAAGGATATCTTTCTGGTAGCAGAGGCAACCCTTGAGAACCTCGGAACCGATTCTGAGAAGAACACAAGCCAAAACCAGAAACAAAATGTCCACACCATAAGTACAGATGTCTGCCAGGACCTGGCCAATTCAACGTGTACAAGTTCAACTTGGCAACAGTGGGCCCACCTCAATGAGTGAGCCCAAACTCAGAGACGCATCTGGGTCTCAAGAAGATCCAGTACACAGAAGGGCGGAACAAGATGCGCCCAGATTAACCACAGAGGCCTTAGCGGCCTGTGGTGATAGCCTTCAGCACGTCCGCCGAAGAGTTGCTGCATCGATCTCCAGATCCATATGCCCAGCTTCCTCTTCAACGGCTACCCCTGCTCGAGAACCTGAGGAAGAAGGCGAATTCAGAAGGAAAATCAACGAATATATTCTCCACGACGAGTACTACAAGTCCGTCACAGGCGAAGATGGAGAGGAACCACTAGAAACCTTGGGATCCCCACCGTACACGGACATAGGTTCCTACCCTTACTCCGGCCCACCTACGGACCTGGCCGACACATTGTCTCTACCCAGGCGACCTCGAGGGCGGGTATGGCGTCCGGAGCTACCAATCACTAGCAGGAGTCCTGAAGTGTGCCCCGCATATGTGAAAGCTCCCCATCTACCAGAGCCAATTCATGGGGCCCTGGGCCGTACGGCCGAATTACTGGCCAAATTACTGTCTGGGTCCGAAGACCCTGATGTGACAGCCCTTTCTTAGGCTGTCAAAGCTAAATTGGGTATCACTGAACCCTTACCCCAGCCAGCGCTACTCTCACCTTCACCAGGATTGAGCACGTTGGCTGATGATCTCAAAAGATCAAGGGTGTCCAGGTTGCTACCCAAGGTCACTTGCCCCAGCCCTTTTCATCCTCGCGCCAGGACAGTCCCTATTGCTGAACTACAGGACGGGCCGGTGACAGAGACTGAGAAAAGAGGGCTGTCAGCCCTGGCACCTCTTGCCGGCGTATCACCTTCTGGCCTAACTCCGGGGGGTGGGAAGACGGGCAGACCTATTGCCCAGGCGAACATCCAGCTGGAACTGCCGGAGTTCGACCCCAAAAATCTGCCCAAATGGGCAGAAGAATTTGCTGAGTTTCTTCTGCTGACTGGCCAATCCTATGTGGATGTGGCCACCAAATGCTCACTGCTGAAACGCTCATGCAAAAAGAAATTTTGCAAAAACAGGTGAAACAGATTGTGAAAACCTGTTCAACCTGGGCAGAGGTACTCCAGAGGTTGGAGAAAATGTTCCCAGTCTATGAGACTGACCTCAGTGTGCGCACACAGAGAGGGGAGCTACCTCTGCTCCCTGAGTTTACTTCTGCTGCAGAAATCTCTGAATACGTGTGCGACCTGGAGTATCTGTTTTCGCGTATGAACGTGGGCTCGTACGGAGCCAATGAGCCCCACCTGTGGCTCATGAGTGAGATCCCCCAACGTACGTGGGATGATTGCCGCTCTACCTCTGAGAGGCGGAGTCGGACCGACTCGTACGTTGAACTGGTGGACCTTCTGATTGAGCTAGCTCTTGAGAGGGAGAATGATTCCCACATGGAGAAATTCCTCAAGAAGCACTTTGGTTGAGGGGGTAACCCTACCCCCGAACGTGGCGAAGGGAAAGGGCCTGAAAATCCCACTAACGCCAACCAGGGAGGTGGTAAAGGAAAGGGTAACCTACGTGCCATGAATGAGGTTAAACCTGATGCAGGTACACCCCCTTTGTACTACTGCAAACCTGTCAATGACAAGGGGGGGCCATGTCATGCCCCTGACTGCGATCAACGCAGTAGCTGTATGCTGCAGATGAAACGACAGCAGCATACCAAGTATGGAAAACCTGTGACCCATCAGGATCATTTCAGGTGTACCATCACCTGTGGCTATTGTGGCAAACGTGGTCACTACGATGACGAATGTCACATGAAGAAACGCGAGAGTGATAAACTCAAGCGGCAGGAGGCTGAACGCCAGAAGACCCATACACCCACCAAAAACCCTCAGAATGGGGATAAAGGTGGTAAAGGAGGTGGCAAGGGGGGTGGCAAAGGTGGACCCCCTAACCCCCAGAGGCGCTCATCAGCGCCCGTTGCTACAGCCCCTCCTGCTGCTACAGCCCCTCCTGCCGCAGGTGATCCCAAGAAGCGCCCACAGGGGGATAACGCTGCCCCTGAGGGGAATAACTCCAAGAAGAGGCGATTGGCCTGGATGGCCAAGTCCCTCATAGCTGCAGGGGTGGATGTCAAGTTCCCTGATGAGGAGTAGGGGGGTGGCTCCGAAGAGGAGGACTTGGTTTTCTGGATCCTCGTGAAAATCGGGGATCAAGTTTTTCGAGCGGTGCTTGACACAGGTGCAACCCTTTCCATAGTGGCCCGGCACCTGCTAAAGACTTTCAAGAAAACTAAGACCATGGCCATAAGAGTAGGGGATGGGCGTACCGTCCATTCCTTGGGGGGGGTCGATGTGACTATATGCCTGGGCGACGAAACCGTGACCCAACACTGCAGAGTGCTGGACACCGACGCCTTGGACATCGTCATTGGTACAGACTTCCTACGAAGAAACCCCCAGGGAAAAATGCTGTATCTCCAGCGCCCCTATTCTTTGCACTGCGACTTTGGCAGTGGGCTGTTCTCCGTACCTTTGGAGCTGTCCGGAGGTAAAGAGTCTGGGCTGCGCTACGCATCCAAGACTAACTATCGTACTGAAAACTACCAATTGGCCCGTGATGTTCTTGAAAATGGACTGGCGGCCCTTCAGGTAAACCTGGATGAGATCCAGGTGGAATTGTTTGCGAGCCAACAACAGCACATCATGCAGTGGTACTGCTCGAAACAATTGGACAATGCTTTCCGTTTCTTCTGGAAAGCAATGGGCCTAGGGTATGCTAACCCTCCCTTCTCCCTGCTCGCGAAGGTTGTAACCAAGATCGCTTATGAGGGAGGAAGGGTTGTCATGTGCAACCCTGACTGGGGCTGCTCTGGTGAACATGCTCACTGGCGCCGTATACTAGATGGAATGACCGTGGGAAGAGTGCAACCCCCTGACGGCCCCATCTATGTGCCTGAGGACTCAGACACAGCTATGCAGGCCCCTGAGTGGGCCAGTTTCCTGCCCATCGTCGATGGATCTCTCAATCCTGTACCCCTGTGTGACCTAGACCAGGTGCTACTGAAAGAGGTCATGGCCGAAAATCGTGGCCTGACCCTTTCTGATCTGAAAAATTGATCTCCTGAGCACCTGTCTGCCACACTTACAGGGTGTGAGTCTCCCGATGGCTTTCTGGAACCTGCAGCTGTAATGGAGGATGCTGACCACCAACTGTCTGAGATCGCCAGCACTATTCCTCCTGTTGATCCCAGCTGTGTTGACCTAAAACACAGTGCCTTCCTAGCCCAGCTGTTGCTGGAGGAGGTAGATCTAGAGTCAACCTCTGAGTCCGCTTCCCCTGTTGGGAAGCCAGTGCTACACATGCAGCGTATGCACACAGGTGAACTCGTGGCCCGGATTGCTGATGCCCTGGCCCTGCCTGCTTCTAATAACATGCCATTGTCTGAGCATGACACTCAGGAACTCTGGCGGCTGTTGTACCTAAAGGCCGAAGGTATTGAGCGCCAAGAGCGGCTGCAATATCTCAGACAGACCTGGAAATCCTCCATCTGGTCTGAGGAGGACAATGATTCCTATACGCTGCCTGATCCTGAGATACCGCTAGTGTATTCTCTGCACAATGGGCAGCAATGTCCCCCTGAGTGGGACGAAGGTTCTGTGGCTGCCGAAACTGCTGATCGGCAGAAAAAGAAAGAACATGGAAAGAGCAACCTCCATGCTGAGGAGGATTTCCTGCAGAAACTTGAGAGTCTTAACCTTGACCCCCGACTGAAGAAACTGCTGATAACCTATGAGGAGGTATTCGGCGCCTTACCGCCCCCTCTCTCTTGTAAAAAACTGGTCCAGATGGGTCTGAAACTGAAACCTGAATTTGAAAAGACGCGAGTGAGGCGTCGTCCCTATCCCGCTCCACAGGAACAGGTTGAAGAAATCGAGCGCCGGATCCAGGACTGTATTGATGCTGGCCTCGTTGAAGAATATAAGAAGGGGGACTACCCCCATCACTGCAGTCCCTGTTTCCGGGTTGCCAAACCAGGGTCGACTGCCCTACGACTGGTTGTTGAGTATGGTGAGGTGAACAAGAAAACCCAGAACCACTCAGGGAGTATTCCTAACATGGAAAATACCCTGGAGCGTATTGCCAAATGCAGGTACAAGACCAAAATGGACAAACGCTCTGGTTTCTGGCAGGTGGACCTAACCGCCGCAGCTCAGGAGCTGCTGGCTTTTATAACCCCTAAGGGCCGTTTCTTTAAGTGGAAGGTTATGCCTTTCGGGGTGGCTAATGCCCCAGCGCTTCTCCAAGAGCTAATGAACAAAATTTTGTACATACTGAGGCGCAGGCCTCTAGTGCAGGAGTTGATTTCCCAGGGTGCAGAAACGGAGGCCCACATCGACGACGTGAGTTTGGGTACTAATACCCAAGAGGACCATGTCCTTCTCCTCCGTGAATTTTTCATTGTTTGTCAAGAAAACCACCTCCGATTCAAACTCGAAAAATGTGAGTTTATGACAGAGGAGATGGAATATTTGGGTTTCGAAGTGGGGTATGGTTGGTGGAAACCAGCCGCGTCTAAGATGCAGCCCCTACAGGACATGCAGATTCGCGATGACCCTAAGAAGGGTCTACACGACGTGAGGAGTTTTGTGGGCGCCTGTAATTTCCATCGGCGTCACATCCACAATTTTACTCCTCTGCCCCCCTCACTGACCTAATCAAGAAAACTACTCCCTGGAGGTGGACCGCCAGAGAGGAGGAGTGTTTCCAGGAGCTGAAGAAGAAAATTGCCTCCTCCACTTCCCTGGGAGTACCCCGCCCTAAGGGCGAGATAGTCCTGATCACTGATGCCAGTGATGTAGGGGGGGGTGGTACGATCTACCAATGGCAGGAGCTTAACCCCGCTGAACTAACCCACTGCCATTATCGTACTAGTGGACTGAACCGTGATGGTTCGTTGAAACATGACTATCCTACCAGTGAGTGGCGGCTGGTGCCACTGGAACACTGGAATTGGAAATGGAACCAATCGCGTTCCAATTACAGCACCTATGACCAGGAACTCCTGGCCGGTATGTTGGTGCTTTCGTCACAATCCGGACTCCTGGGATCTAACCCTATTGTCTGGCTGTGTGACCAGGAACCTGTGAAGTCTTTCCAGAACGGCCCATCACAAGAGAAAGCAAAGCTAAAGCGGTGGTGGTTTTACCTGAGTCAGTTCAGGCTGACAGTTCATCATATCCCCGGAATACAGAATGAACTGTCTGACTATATATCGCGCAACAACTTCGATGCGCTTATAGTTGAGAGCTCTGAGGCGCTCGCCAAAGAGGCTTTCCAGCGCATGGATGTCCAGCTTGACCTGTCCATGCGCACTGCTGGAATCCTTGAGGGCTGGAGTCTAACCGACTATCAGTCAGAGTATAAAGAAATTCTCCAAACCCTCAGCACTGGTCTCGAACCCCGTGTCATTGACGGGCACCAGTGGTATAAAAACAATCAGTACCTCTTCTACGAGGACCAATTTGTGGTGCCTGAGGCACGACTGGATGGGTGCCTACAGTGGTCCCATCTCAGTTCTGGTCACACTGGCGCTATTCGCTCAGTGGACTTCTTCCGTGAGTGTTCCTACTCTAGTCTAACCCTGACTGAACTGAGGTCGCGTATGCAGACCATTGTGGATGCTTGTGGCTGTCATGCCAGCAAGCACAGCGACAGTAGGGATAGAGCCTGATTTCCAGCTTACCCATACCCTATTGTGCTAACTCTCTTCTCTACGTGGATTTCATCCACGGCCTACCACGCTTCGGCGGCTATGATAGTTGCCTAGTGGTCACCTGTGGCCTATCGCGCTTCACCCGTGTGTTCCCTTGCAATAAGGAAATCACAGGTGAGCAGACTGTGAAACTGTTGGTCGAACAATGGTTCGAACCCTATGGAGCACCTGAGCAGGTGCACTCTGATGAGGATGTACGCATCCGCAGTGACACTGGGTGGTACAAACGAGTGCTAAATGCTTTCAACGTGGAGGTAACCACAGGTGTGCCCTATACCCACACATCTAACCCTCTCTGTGAGAGACAGAACCGTGTGGTGGAACAAAACTTGAGAATCCTGATGAAACAGTAGCGCACCAAGGACTGGGTACGCCTAGTGCCCTGGGCAGTGCTGACCATCAACTCACAGCGGAGCTCCTGTACGGGTTTCACCCCCAACGAACTGTTCCATTGAGGACGACCTGCATGGTTCTTCAAAGCCCCCTTTCCTGAGGACTTCAAGAGCCCTGTGGGAGATTGGCTGGAACACAAGCAGTCTCTGGCTAACCAGGCTGGGACTAACCTGAGACACATTCGTGACCGTGAACTGAGCCGACGGAACCGCCTACGGCGACCTGCCAGCTTCAAGGTTGGTGACCTTGTTTTGGTTCACCATTCACGCCTACCCTCCTGGCCAGGTAACTGCCTACAGGACCCTTATTTTGGACCCTATCGTATCATCAGGATAGATGGATCCAGGATCCATGTCAGGTGCAGTCCACGTCTAGGTGGTGCACTGCTGTGTGCACCTAAACAGTTGAGGCACTATCACTCCCCTGACGATTTGTCTTGGGACGAGTGGCGCCTCAGCGACAGTGAAGTCGAGCGTATAGATCTAGAGAACGCTGCCAGTCCAGAGGAGGCAGACGAACTCGAAGAGATGACTGCCGATGAGATGGCAGTCGATGGTTACTACGTGGTTGCAGGTATTGCTCGCCACGAGTATAAACAGGGCTGGAAATTTCTAACCCTGTGGGATGGCTATGGGTTATCTGAGGCGACCTGGGAACCTATTGAAGCGGTATGGGGTGCTTCACCCATACCCGCTGCACAGCCTGTGGCGCTCTTCGCCAGGCCAGATCAGGAATTTTCCTGCTGATGCTACGGCATCTTGATTTCTGTGGGATTTCTGTAAAATACCCCAGAAATCGTCATTTTACGTCTTTTCTGGACTGGCGACGACAGTCGTCGCCTGCGCGACGCAGCTCCAGATCGAGAATTTAACTCTCGATTTCTAAAGATTTTAGGCAATTTTATTTTTGTTTTATCGTCTTTAGGAATAAAAGATCATAGCGTGACCTTTTTCGCGGCGTTCCGCGAAGGTCCATTTTTGCGAAAAGTGGCGCGTTCACGCATTTTTCAACAAATGCTGAGGCGATTCCGGGAATCGCCCAGACGCCTATGGCGTAGCTCAACAGTGGGCCTTTTCATATGTAGGTTGAATTGGCGCAGAAACGCGTCGTGTCGGCTACGCGACGCGTTGGGGGGAGACGCGCAAAATGAGTGTTTTTGACTCAAAAATCACTTTATTTTGCTGTTTTTCGCCCAGAAACCACTGGTTGGCCCAGTTTGGGCAGGATCTCAGTGGAGATCCTGATGGCGACGCCTCGTAGCCGTCAGATTTTCTGATGGCGACGACGCCGTCGCCTTCATTTCGTCTTCTTTTTTATGCTTTTTTATAGTATAGAATTGTTACTTATACATTGTACATGTCAACGCATTTATTTTGCATATTATTTTACATATACCTTCTCTTTGTCCATAGACGCCAGATTGTGTCCGCGGACGCTCTTCGTGGGGTGAGCAAGGATTCCAAGACCATTTACGCAACTCCAATGGAATCGAAGTTTGGTATAGACTTCATGTAGTACTTGGAGGAGGTTGGGGTGATGGGTTGAAGGATTTCCAATTTTTCTAATTTTTCTGTGGACGCACGGACATCACCCCCGCCGAGAATGCTTCAAAATGGTCTTGCCGCTGTCCGCGTGGTTCACTGGCGGACCTGTCGATGACTCCCACAACGTTGAGTGGTGTCCTTCTGCCTGGTTTTCGACAACTCCCGCAGCGCAACAGACTGCAGCCTAAAGTATTGCCCTGGTGGAAATACAGTGCAAGAAGGGACGCCTGGGCCAAGACTGGCCCCCAAGGCAACAGCAGCGACGACGACAGCCCTGAGATCAGCTCCAGGAGCTCCTGCGACGACGACGACGATCCCAGCAGAGGTCTCCAGGAAATCTGGACCCTGCAGCAGCTCGACAAGTGGTGTGGATGGTAAATCCCAAGAGCAACGACAGCATGCTGCGGGGAAGGCGCTGCTCGTCCACCAGTAACCAGATCAGGCGCGTTAATTCGTCGCCTTGGGTTGGTTGACCCTCCGGAAGGTCCCTTCCTAAATAGGCGTGGGGCGCCTTGGGTAGGAAATGACCCTAAATCCCCCAAATCAGGTGCGTTCATTCGTCACCTTGGGTTGGGAATCGACCCTAAAAGGCACGAGGAATTCGTCGCCTTGTGCAGGAAATGGCCCTAAATTCAGGCGCGGTGGAAGGCCTTGCCTTGGGTTTGACCCTAAATGATTTTTTCCGAATTTTCCGAATTTATTGAATTATTGATTTCCATTCTGATGGAGAAAAAGGGCCAATATGTGCGTCTAAGCGCCATCAGTCAGGGCGGAAGGCCCTGCAGCGCCCCTGGCTTGGTCACCAGAGGCTACGAGGAGTGCCGGGGACCAGTGTGGTCGCCTGAGGGGCAACTGCCCTATGAATATATCAAGATCAAAAAAAAAAAAAATTTTTTTACATGTGTGTGGTGCTCCCCCCCATGTAAATTACTCACGAAGCCCCCCCCCCCCACTGTTCTGCTGAATCAGTTGTGAAACCAGGGCACTGCAGGGGTCAGAGCGCCTCCTTGGCCTTGCCTTCCTTTGGATATAGGCAAGGCTTCTAAGGAGGGGGGTGAAGCGGTATGGGGTGCTTCACCCATACCCGCTGCACAGCCTGTGGCGCTCTTCGCCAGGCCAGATCAGGAATTTTCCTGCTGATGCTACGGCATCTTGATTTCTGTGGGATTTCTGTAAAATACCCCAGAAATCGTCATTTTACGTCTTTTCTGGACTGGCGACGACAGTCGTTGCCTGCGCGACGCAGCTCCAGATCGAGAATTTAACTCTCGATTTCTAAAGATTTTAGGCAATTTTATTTTTGTTTTATCGTTTTTAGGAATAAAAGATCATAGCGTGACCTTTTTCGCGGCGTTCCGCGAAGGTCCATTTTTGCGAAAAGTGGCGCGTTCACGCATTTTTCAAAAAATGCTGAGGCGATTCCAGGAATCGCCCAGACGCCTATGGCGTAGCCCACCAGTGGGCCTTTTCATATGTAGGTTGAATTGGCGCAGAAACGTGTCGTGTCGGCTACGCGACGCGTTGGGGGGAGACGCGCAAAATGAGTGTTTTTGACTCAAAAATCACTTTATTTTGTTGTTTTTCGCCCAGAAACCACTGGTTGGCCCAGTTTGGGCAGGATCTCAGTGGAGATCCTGATGGCGACGCCTCGTAGCCGTCAGATTTTCTGATGGCGGCGACGCCGTCGCCTTCATTTCGTCTTCATTTTTATGCTTTTTTATAGTATAGAATTGTTACTTATACATTGTACATGTCAACGCATTTATTTTGCATATTATTTTACATATACCTTCTCTTTGTCCATAGACGCCACATTGTGTCCGCGGACGCTCTTCGTGGGGTGAGCAAGGATTCCAAGACCATTTACGCAACTCCAATGGAATCGAAGTTTGGTATAGACTTCATGTAGTACTTGGAGGAGGTTGGGGTGATGGGTTGAAGGATTTTCAATTTTTCCAATTTTTCTGTGGACGCACGGACATCACCCCCGCCGAGAATGCTTCACTATGTCAGCCTTCATACAACCAGATAGGAGTATCAACCCTATCTTCTGTTCCTACCTCGTTGAGAACAACGAGGGGCAGCTACTGACCCGTGCTGAGACTATGTCCCAGCGTAAAAAGGGAAACTAATTCCCCTGTGTCGGTCTACTGACTGTGTTCTAACCTCACAGGTGCAGTGAGCACACTTGTGCAGACGTGCCTGTGTCTGGGTGTAAGAGCAGTTGTCACAGTTGCCCCGCATTCCATTGCAGGACAGGACCGTTAGCCCCCCGTGACAACCACTCCCTGGCCGAAGGCCATTGCTTTTTCACAGACTACTGCTAACTGAGCACTGCACTGACCCTGTCTGTGTGCTGCAGACCCATGCCTATGGTTTCCAGCGTGGACCAGGTGGCCGCTTATCAGGTTTGCAGCCACCCAGCGAGTGAATGCCTTGTTGACCATGTGTTGCATGGGGACTGCCCTGATGTAAGGATTTTCGGAAGCCAGCGAAGAACGGTGGCTTACTACAACAGGGGGGAATGACAAGCAAGGTGTTATGAGGCAAGGTGTGTCTTCCCTCCTTGGGGACAAGCGAGCCCACAGTTAGGACCCCTGACTGGTCCAGACCCATGGGGTTCTACCCTTCCTTACAGGGGTTACCATACCCCTATGTGTGCTACGTATGTCTGTGTGTGTCTCACTTCTCTTTCCCGCGTGGCTCCCGGAGACCGGGCTTTGCTGACGTGGAACGAAGGTCCTAATCAGGTACTATTACCACTCCTATGGCGCCCAACTTCTGTGCTGGGTGCCTATCCTTGGGGGAAGACGGCAAAAGCCCTACCTACTAGAGGGGAGGGGTGGCCAAGTGTGCTAAGGGCATACAAAACCCCCATTTTTGCTAAAGGCAGGAAACCTAACGCACTCCCCTGCCCAGGTGGAAAAGCACGCGGGACAGGAGACACCACTACACTACACTCACTAACGCCAGCACCGGCCTTTGAAGGCAGGATGAGCACTCATCACCTGCACTCAACTCCTGCCAGGCCTGCTGACCCTAACACCTACACACGCTACTTGGCGTTGCTGTCAATGAGGTCTCGGGTCCTATTGACCCTCCTGTGAGAAAGCAAGAGAACACAGTGCTACTAAGCGGCTGTGGCCTAACAGGGATGCCACTACGCGTTTCCCTGTCAGGGCTTGGAGGGAGGGAGTGCTCAGCGTGCGTGCACAGCGTGTATGTCGATGAAGTCGGACTGCACTCGTCACTCCTGGCTGAGTTGCAGTTTGTTGTTTGTGTGATCTGCGCAGCATATTTTAGCGCTGCTCAAAGGGACTGCACCAATCACCCTGACCTTCCCACCTGTAAAGCAAAGGCCAATGGCTGAGGTTCAGGACTGAGGAACCAAGACGGCCTCCACGTGTTATACGCCTCTCAGGCTGCCCTATAATACGCTGTTCCTGAACCACAGTACAAGGAAGCAAGCTTAAGGAACTCCAGCCGTTCTCTTAAAGAACGTAGGGTGGAGCCCCTGGGTAACCTAAACAAGAGTTCCACCGTGCGCAACACGCGTGGCCTACCCTTTAATGCGCCATATGCATGCACAGGTATGCACAGGTTCTACCATTCCATTTGTTTTCTCCTAATCTTACCCAACATAACCAATCACAGTGTGACTCAACCAGGAGGTGAGCTCCTCCTGGGCTAACCTACCTTACTCACAACGTATCATGTGAATGCCGAGGAAAATACAAGCGCAAAACCACCCTGGGCGCTTAAACAAACCTACGGCGAATGATAAACCACTCTAAGCAATTACTGCACGGTGTGTCATGCACACTTCCCTTGTCTTGTTTCCTGCTGAAAGGGGGAGAAAGTGGCGCACTGCACAGCGCAAAACAAGCCTAAGCGTTCTAAGCAACCCTACTTTAGCGCTACGGGTACACACGAGCAAACAAACACGAGCAAGCACTTTCTTTTCTTACCTGTGAAGAGAGAACAGGGGTGAATTGGGGTACAGGGAAGGCGCCACAGCGTGTGAATGCCTCAATTAGGCACATGCATCGCGAGCACAGCGCATATTCTAACCCTACGTGCGCGCTGCGCGCTCCATTCGCATCGCATACCTTTCATTCCTGTTTTGACCTGTGCAGAGCAAGAGAGAGGAGCACCCGAACCCCCAACGAACACAGCGTTGACAACCCTAACGTTTTAACGAAGCAACCAAGACGAACACGATGCATGTGTGTGAGATTACACTGGCATACCTGAGAGGTGGGTTGTCCACCTGCTCTGTTGTGTGGGTTGAGTTTGAACACTTTTCCCTGAAGTTTATGAAATTTTCGATGCAACTGTGCCAAAAGTTCCTTTGGAACTTTAAAAACTACGGCTCATACCTTCTTTTTCAAAAGCCGTTTACGCTTGCGCAACCTTGTTTTTGAAGTCCGCTTCCGTTGCGCTTGTCTGCGACTTTGAGTTTTGGTGGAAAAATGACGATTTCTCGCAGGATTTTGTCAATTTTTATCGATTTGACTTGTTAAATCGCTACACCTTTCGCTAAACCGCAGGACCCACTCCCTGTTGGTTACATTTTCAATTTTCTTCAGCTCCTGGAGATTTGTGTCCTCCATTGGGAGTATTGCTCCGCCCTGGCCCTTGGTCAGGACGTTTACTAAAACGCTGTTTATACAGCGATAGCCGTCCGCATTAGAGCGTTGGACTGTACCCTAGTGGGCAAGCATATGTGCTCTAGGGAGGAAGTCCTGGTTACAAACCCCACTACCCCCAAATTTTTACCAAACGTTTTCGTCGCACGCTGGCAGCTTTTGAGGAATGCCCCATCGAAGGCATACAGTACCATGTACCGTGGACAGAGCCCACCTCAGGCCTCAGTCCACAGAAAGGATTCCCGCGCGCGTGCAGAACACTAACATACACGCGCACAGACAGACTTTGCTGAGGTACAGACCCAGAGAAAGAGTTTTCGGATCGGATTTTCTGTCAGTATTTAGGCATAAATGATATTACAGTGTTGAGATAATTTGTACGGCTAGATCGACCTGAGTGACAAGTGACGAGATATATTTGTTTTGCATCATGTTTTCAAATGCCAATCGCTCAGTGAGTCATACGCATGCATCATACAAGATTTCAGAATATTTTGCGTGCATTGTAACAAGAGCTTGAACTCAGGTGCCATTTATTCACTTGTCTCTCTTTTGGAATGGACCTCATGTGCCGGACGCTTGGTATCTTCGTAAGTTTGTTAAAAAAAAATGTTGTTACGTCTCTGTCGCTTCTTCACAGCATTGTTTTTGAACCCCAAGGAGGGGAGTGTACCGTGGACAGAGCCCACTTCAGGCCTCAATCCACAGAAGGGATTCTCGCGCGCGTGCAGAACACTAACATACACGCGCACAGACAGACTTTGCTGAGGTACAGACCCAGAGAAAGAGTTTTCGAAGCGGTTTTTCTGTCAGTATTTAGGCATAAATGATATTACAGTGTTGAGATAATTTGTACGGCTAGATCGACCTGAGTGACAAGTGACGAGATATATTTGTTTTGCATCATGTTTTCAAATGCCAATTGCTCAGTGAGTCATATGCATGCATCATACAAGATTTCAGAATATTTTGCATGCATTGTAACAAGAGCTTGAACTCATGTGCCATTTATTCACTTGTCTCTCTTTTGGAATGGACCTCATGTGCCGGACGCTTAGTATCTTCGTAAGTTTGTAATATTGTTTCATTGTGTTTGTGTGTGGGCTTGTGTGTCTTGCATGTTGCGTGCCTATGGGATAAAGTTTTCTTTTTCTTGCATTTGAAAGTGTTTTTCAAGTGAAATTTGCAATCAAATTCTAAGCAATTATTTTCCAATATACGACAAAGCCCATTACAGTACAGTACCGTCGAGGGTACAGTACCCCATCCACGACATCATTCACGGTATATTACACTGTTTTTCGAGGGTACCTACAGTGTGATAGGCTTCTATGAACTGATGAGGATGTTTTTTGTACGTTTAATGCATTTTCTGAGGTAACTTTGGGAATATTTGAGCGTTTTTCCTTGGTCCTCCTAGCTTAGCTAACTAGTACTCCAGGGGGGAGTAATAAAAAGTCACTGCCATGTCTTTCTTGGAGGGCTTGATCCAGGCCAAGCCCCCCTTAAAACCCTTTTGTTGATGCTAAGACTAACTTAAGTATTTTTATCTCTCTTTTGAAGCCTAAAGTACACTTTCTCAAAGTAACTAGGGTTGTAACCCTAGCCCCCCATGAAGTTCACCCCTACCACTCAACTGAGCGGAAGTATCTTCCTTCATTGAGGATATACCGAAAGAAAATAGGCATTTCATGCTTTAGGCCTTGGAGGTTACGCCTATTGGTCTCCCACCCCAAGACCCCTATACTCAATTGTTTCTACCACTTATTGTGGTTCTACGTTTTAACTGTTTCTGAATGCAGTTGCTTGGCCAAGTCATTTTCTGTGTTGGCCTGACACCTATGCTCCACATTCCTAACCAGCACCATTTCACCCAAAGGACTGCACATGAAGTGCTTGTTGCTAACTTGGAGGCTAGAGTCAGCCCAGTTTTCATGTAAAATCTTGTGTATTATCCATTTGTGATTGATTCGTTGTGTTTATACCTGCATTGTCTATCTGCAGCCCTTCTGTGTTACACTGGATTTCAAAACTATTCATTGATACGATCCACATCCTTTTCTTGTTCTACTTGCTGCTTTGGGTTTCAGATTTTCTCATTAAGAACCTGCAGGATTTCATCAAAATATCTAGGGCACTAATCAAGGACATCTTTCTCATGGCAAAGGGTACCAGGGACCCGGACCTGGACAGGGGACTACCCACAAGCACACCCGTATCATGGGCAATGTCCAGGAGCTCTTCTGGTGTGACGCCAAAGACGAGCATGGTCACCTGCAGCACGCCTCCTACTGCGAGCAGCGAGATTGCTTCGTAGTCCAAGGGAAGAAGCAGGAGACCAACACCGGCGCCAAGCCTAAGATGCCGGATCACTACAGGTGTACTATCACCTGTGTCTTCTGTGGAAAGAGGAAGCACTACGAGGATGAGTGCTACCACAAGCAACGCTTGTTGGCGAAGCTGAAGGGTGAAGATCCTGGCAAACGCTCTGGCAAGAGGAGCGGCAAAGGCAACGGCAACATCTCCGGCAAGGGCAAGGCGAAAGGTCGTGGGAAATGACAAGACAAGAACCAAGGTGGACGAGGAAAAGGCGCTAATTGCCAGCCAGACAAGGACAACAAGAACCAGGACAAGAACAGAGGCCACCCCAACCCTAATCCAGGGGGGAACTCAGAGCCCTCTGGAGGGCAGTCTGGTCCTACCACACGCTCGCAGACACAGGCCCAGAGAGAACAAGGGTTCAAGCGTGAGCATGAAGGTGGTGATGACGGCAACGCCAAGAAGAGAGGTGTTTTCATGAGGATGGCCCGCAAATTGCGGGACAAGGGGTTTGAGGTGACCTGTCCCGCGGAGTTCTGACAGGGGCCGCTCCGGTGGGGCCCTGGACCTGGTCTTCTGGGTATGTATCCAACTAGGGGGACGTGAATACCTGGTGGTATTGGATACTGGAGTCACCATATCTTTGGTGGCCAAGAAAACTTTACGTTGTGGGAGCCTGAAGAACACCATGACCACCGCGGCTATACCAATGGGGGACGGACATGTGGTGCACAGCTGCGGGGACTGTGAAGTGGAGGTACCAATGGGCTTTCGAACTATCGCCCATCGGTTCTATGTGATGGACACCCAGGCCTTCGACTTTGTATTGGGGACTGACTTCTTCGTGCAGCACTCCTAGATACAATCCCTGACGCTACAAGCGCCCTACCTCCTCTACGTGGACCACGGCAATAACACACAATCCGTGCCACTGGAGCAGTCAGAGTATACCTCGAGCAACCTGAGGGTATCGAAGGAGGAACCCTCGAATATTATGGTGGCCTCTAGAACTGAGGACTATCAACTATTGGGGGAAGTCCTAGACCAAGGTCTGAAGGAGTTGAATTACTCCAGAGAAGACCTGAGCATGGAGTTGTTCACCCGCGACAAGCAGCATGTCTTGGACCTCTACTGCAGCAAGGGGAAAAACTGCTGCTACAAATTTTACTGGCCCTCTTTCGGGATGGCCTACGGGAACCCCAGGTTCCGTGAACTGGGGAGGGCTTTGACCAAGGTGGCCCTGGAGAGTTCACGTATGGTCCTGTGTTCCCCCGATTGGGGAGCCCATGGTGGCAACGAGTACTGGCCAACCCTCCTGGACAGGGTGACTATCAGCTCTGTTCGGTTACCTGATCAGGCCATCTACGTGCCTCTGGGGCGCAAGACGCCCATCGGGAAACCTGGATGGGGAAGTATGCTCAGCGTGGTGGACGGAGGTCTTACCTCCATCCCCTGGGAGGACCTGGACTCGACTCCGGTCCAGGCTATACAACAAGAAAGCGATGGACTCCCCCTGGGCGACTTGAAAGATCGACTACGACCTCAAGATGCTATTGAGACTATACCCGCGGGGGATGAATACGTCGTGACTAACACCAATGCCCCCAACTCTCCCTGCCATGTAATTGTTCCTGATGGAGTCTCTGAGTGTGGACTATCCGAGCTCCCCAGCTCTATCCACTCTGATGACAAAAGTGAGCATGACGCCTTCTGTGTGCAGACATGCGTGGAGGAAGTGGAGAACGCCGAATACGTTGCCCCACTAAACCCCCTACTCTCCATGAGGGTGGAAGACCCCGTGGACGAGGAGCTGGACCCCGGATCCAGGCTAAGGGAGTACGTGGACTCCAAGAGGAGGTTGGTGGCGAAAACGCTATGCTAGGCTAAGCCTACCAGCAGCTCATGGCCACTGAAGCAAGGACGTATGAGGAATTTATCGCAATTGAAGGAGGACCTTGAAGAGAAGATCACCACCTGGCAAAGGGAGGTAGATCTGAAGCTCATGAAGAGCGTGTGGGGTGCCCATGTGAGGACCCCAGAGGAGGACGACCTCTCGGAGAAATGTGTATGCGAACCCCCTCGAGCGTGCCTATGTTGCCTTTGTCCACCGGAGATGGTTGAACGAGACCTACTATATGCCTACCAAGGGTTGAAGGATACTACCAAGGGCAAAAAGTCGGTGGAGGATCACCTCCCGGCTTCTATTACTCAGGAGGGAAGCAACTTACACTCTGACAAAGACATGGAGGACAAGATCAAGCTATTGGATCTGAAGGTGTTCGGGGAACTACCACCCCCAGCCTCATGTGATAAGCTGGTACAGTTGGACCTTAAGCTGAAACCCGAGTTTGTGGGCCATAAGATGCCGAGGAGACCCTACCCAGCTCCTAAAGAGCAGGCCGACGATATTGAGCGACAGATACAAGAGTGTATCGACGCTGGCCTAGTCCTGGAGTACAGGGATTGGGACTACCTCCAACACTGCAGCCCCTGTTTCCTGGTGGCAAAACCTTGGTCTACAGCCAAGCGGCTGGTAGTGGACTATGGAGAGCTGAAGAAGAAAAAGCTGAACCACTCAGGGTCCATTCCTAATATGGAGTTCAACCTTGAGAAGATAGCCTCCCGTCGCTACAAGACCAAGATGGACAAGAGGAGCGGATTCTGGCAGGTGGACCGGACGCCCGAGGCTCAGGAGCTACTAGCTTTCATCACCCCTCAGGAGAGGGTGTGTAAGTGGAAGGTTACGCCCTTTGGCGTGGCCAACGCACCCGCTCTATTCGAAGAGCTGATGAACAAGATCTTGTCCATCCTACAACGAAGACCCAAGGTGCAAGAACTCATATCCCGTGGGGCCCAGATGGAGGCGCACATCGACGATGTATGCCTCGGGACTAATACCCAGGAGGATCACCTAGTCCTCTTGGGTGAGTTCTTTGCCGTCTGCCAGGAGAACCACACACGACACAAGCTGGAGAAGTGTGAGTTCATGCAGGAGACCATGCAGTACCTGAGGTTTGACGTTGGCTATGGGTGGTGGACCCCTGCGGCCTCTAAGGTCAAACCCCTGATGGATGCTAAGGTACGACATGAAGGCCCCAAGAAAGGACTCCATGATGTACGCAGTTTCATTGGGGCGCGCAACTTCTATTGCCGCCATATCAAGAACTTCACCTACACCAGCGCCATTCTCATGGACTTGATCAAGAAGAGTACTACTTGGCGCTGGGGCCCCCAAGAGCAACAAGTGTTTGACGAGCTCAAAGACAAGGTGGCCAACGCTAAGTGCCTGGGCGTGCCTAGAGCACAAACTGAGATTATCCTGGTGACCGACGCCAGCAATGTGGGCGGTGGAGGAACGTTGTTCCCATGGCAAGCACTAGAGAACGAGGAGTTCGACTCGGCTATTTCCCAATAGGGGACTAAAGGTCTCAACCGAGATGGAACTCTCAAGCACAGCTACCATGACGACAAGTGGCTCCTAGTACCCCTTGGCCACTGAAACTGGAAATGGAACCAGGCCAGGGGGAACTACTCCACCTATGAGCAGGAATTGCTCGCGGGTATGCTGGTGCCATCCTCTCAGGCACGACTGTTGGGGAGTAACCCTGTGGTCTGGCTGTGCGACCAAGAGCCGGTCCGCACTTTGTAGAAGGGTCTCCCCCCCTGAGAAGGCCAAGCTACGGCGCTGGTGGACCTACCTCAGCTAACTACGGCTGAGGGTACACCATATCGAGGGAGTGAAGAACGAGAGTGCAGACTACATTAGCTGCAACAACTTCGACGCCCTGATTGGTGCCCGGTCTGAAGCGCTGGCTAAGGAGGCGTTCAGCCGTATGGACGTGCACTTGGACCTCAACATGACTATGATACGCCCCCTAGATGGACTCCAACAAGCGGAATACCTGAAGGAGTTTGGAGATATATACAAGCGCCTGGAGAGTTGCCTTGAACCCCTCCTGGTCAACCAAGAGCAGTGGAAGAGGGACAAGAGCTACCTCTGGCACGAGGACCGCATCGTGGTACCCAGTGACAGAGTCCCAGCGCTGCTGAAGTGGACCCATGAGTCCCGCGGTCATGTGGGTGCTGACCGTACCCTGAGGCTATTCAAGCAGTGGTTCCACACTACGTGGACTGATGACCAACTGCGGAAGACCCTCCAGCCTATCGTTGACAAGTGCCCCTTGTAGGTCCTGCGAACCTGGGGATATCAGGGACAGAGGTCTCTACTCGACCCTGCCCATCCCCCACTGTGCTAACAGTGTTCTCGACGTGCACTACACGGGAATGCCGAAGTTTGGGGGCTATGACCTCGCCCTCGTGGTGACCTGTGGGTTGACCAGGTTTACCAGGGTGTTCCCATGTACCAAGCACATTACCGGAGAGGAGACTATCAAGATACTCGTGGAGGAGTGGCTTTGTGTCTATGGGGCGCCCAAGGAGATCAACTCCGATGAGGATGTACGAGTACGCTCAGATACCGGCTTGTACAAGAGGCTGCTGAGATCCCTCAATGTCCAGGTGTCTACGGGGATCCCCTACTCTCACAGGAGCAACCTCCTATGTGAGCAACAGATTCGTGTCATCAAGGAGAATGTAAGGATATGGTGCAAAGCGGAAAGCACCAGAGACTCGGTGAGACTACCCTCCGTCATATCCTCGATGATGAACTTCCAAGAGAGTTCGGCGACTGGCTACTCGCCCCATGAGCTATTCCTAGGGCGCCCGGCGTGGTTCCTACATGCTCCCTATCCAGAGGATACCCATTCTTCTGTGGGTGAGTTGGTCCAGGAGCAACAAGCGAAGCTGGACCAGGCCAAGGCTATGCTCCAGAGAGTGAGGGAGCGTCAGTGGAACAAGAAGAACAAGCACCGGGTGCCGGCTTCCTACCAAGAGGGGGACTGGGTGCTGGTGCACCACAGCCAACTACCCGCCTCGCCACGCTCTACCAGCGATGACCCCTACTTCGGGCCCTACAAAATTCTATCTGTGGATGGACACCGTATCACAGTACGGTGTTCTCCCCGTCTAGGGCTGACCCTGGTGTGCGCTGCTCAACACCTGAAGCGCTACTATGATCCTGAAGACCTATGTGGGGAGGATTGGGAGCTAAACGACGAGGAGATTGCCACCCTAGAGCTACAGGGGGCTGCCAGCCCTATGGAAGTTGAAGGGGACCTCCCCAACATGAACGCCCCGAAGATGGCTAAGGAGGGCTTCTACCTGGTGAAGTCTGTCCTACACCACCGCTATTGCCAAGGTTGGCGATTTCTCACCCTCTGGGAAGGGTTTGGAGTCGAAGA
This sequence comes from Eutreptiella sp. 'Long Island Sound 2002', assembly GCA_964036045.1. Classification (NCBI taxonomy): domain Eukaryota; phylum Euglenozoa; class Euglenophyceae; order Eutreptiales; family Eutreptiaceae; genus Eutreptiella; species Eutreptiella sp. 'Long Island Sound 2002'. The sequence goes on along the minus strand of OZ038379.1, from coordinate 42,921,076 downwards.
GGCCACCTGGGAGCCCTTCTCAGCGTTTGTACTACCTGATGGACGCCTAAACTCAGTTCTGGTAGACCACTTGTCCCAGAACAACCTTGGTGAGTTGCTGAGGCTCGCTGAAACGCTTGCCTCCAAGACTAAAGCTAGCGACTGAACCTTACCCTTACCTGCCTAAGCGTATGTGTGAGTGTGCTATTCCTAAGGTCCTGAGAGCAAGCCGCAGAAATGGTGTCCTAATTATACCCAAGTATGCACGCTTGCTAAACCTGGCGGATGTCTTACCGGTGCCGTGGGGTACGCCCGGGGTCTTTCCGCCCCTAGGCGCCCAGTTTCTGTGCTGGCGCAAAACCTTGGGGGAATACCCAGCATACTAATCCAGGTATTGTTTTTTCTACCTACCTGCCTACTACGGAAGAGAGGTGGCCAAAAGCTAGGAAGGCATGAAAACCCCTTTCTGCTACAATGGCCAAAATCTAGCTTAACCATTGCCACTGCCCACCAACCCCGCTAAAATTGCAGGAAACGGGTGGGACAGTGACACACGCACTACAGGTCCTACACACCCTACAGTGGCACCATCCTGGTGGGCGAGCACTTCTGCAACTGGCTCAAGCCCCCACTCAGGACTACCACTCCTACACGCACGCTCTACTGGGTGTTGTTGAGGACGAGGTCACGAGTCCTAATGGCTCCCCTGTGGGATTGCAAGAGAACACAGAGCTACTAAGCATCTGTGGCCTAACAGGGAAGCCACAACGCGTTTTCCTGCTAAGGCTTAGAGGGAAGGAGTGCTCAGGTTGCGTGCACAGCGTGAATGTTGAAGATGTCGGACTGTGCTTGCCACTCCTGGCTGAGCCGCAGTTTGTTGTTTGTGTGATCAGCGCCGCATAATTTAGCACAGCTTGAGACTGCACCAATTCACCCTGACCTTCCCACCTGTAAAGCAAAGGCGGATGAGTAGGGTTTGCGGCTGAGGAACCAAGACCACGTCCACGTATTATACGCTTCTCAGGTAGCCCTATAATACACTGTCCCCAAACCCAAGTACAAGCAAGCAAGCTTAAGGAACTCCACCCGTTCTCTTATAGAACGTGGGGTGGAGCCCCTGGGTAACCTAAACAAGGGTTGTACCGTGCGGACCACGCGTGGCTTATCCTTTAATGTGTGTGTGAATGCACGAGCATGCACGAGTTTTCCAACAACCTGGTCCAATCTTTCTCTTTCCTACCAATCTTACCCACAATCACAAACTGCACCAGGGGGTGGCCCCACCTGGGCTTACCTACCTTACTCACCGATGGAGAGCAAAGCAGGGGAAAGGGAAAAAGCGAAACAAAAGCGAGCAAATCGTTTATGCATAGGTGTGTATGTTCTAATCAGTGCAACAAAAAGGGTGGTCGTGCTGTAAGAACAGTTGTCACGGTTGCCCCGCATTACACCGCAGGGGTGGACCGGTAGCCCCGCGTGACAACCACTCCTTGGCCGAAGGCCATCTGTTTTCCCCTAATCTCACCTCTAATCATCTGCAATCTTCTAATCTATCCCTCTATCGTTTGTTAGCGCTGCTACACGAGACGAGCAATGTGCATGCTGCATACGAGACGAGCACACCTGTGGTTTATACCTGGTTCATCGGAGTTTCTTTGTTGATTTTTGAATTCTTGGAATTTTGATTCTTTCTGTCAGTTTGGGTGGAATCTTTATGTTCATTTATTTATGTGTGTTTCGTCATTTTCGTCATTATACATAACATACGTTTATAATCTTATTATATCTTTGTTTTCCGGCGCTTCGCTAAGACCCACTCCTGCGCGCCGTCTTTTTCTGCGTGGGAAATTCCTGATTTAAACAATCAGGAGATGACCACAAATTTTATAAAAATGTGCATCTGATGCACAATTGGATTCTGGTCAGGTATGTGTTTTCAGGAAACTCCTAGCCGTCATTTGACGGATTTAGGTGTTGTCGCTTCGCGTTTGCGTGGATTCGTCCCTCATCCTTTCATTCCTCTGTTGTACAGATATCCTCGCAAAGCGTCGCTGAGTAGGCCGCTGTTCGGGCCGAAAAGCAGCAGCAGGAGACTGAACCAGAACCAAGACCCGACCAAGGGGCAATTTTAATTTAATCGTCGCCCCCCGCCCCAGTACCAGGACAGGTGTCTCCATCAGGTTCCATGAGACTTAAATCCACCGTCCTATGAGAGTCTGGCGTTGGGTTGTGTTACGCTGCAGCTTGGAGGGAGGGATGCATATGCATATGGTCTTTGCATGCCCAATTCTAACCCTACCAAGCCATAGGAACCCCTGCAGCGCCAAGAGCGCTGAGTTTTCTGTTGGAAGTTATCATGAACAATGCAGCAAGAGTCGCTGGCCATGGTAAAGCGCCCTTTTCCAATGTTGGAGAAGCTATAGGTATTTTAAAGTAGGTGTGGAAACCTAGGAAAGGCCAAGAAAAAATCCCTTTTTCCTGAAAATGTGACGATGGTGGCCACAACAGCACAAGGGGGGAGTAAACAAAAGTGCTTTTCCAATGCTTTAGGGCATACTTTAGTTGTATTAGAGGTGCTCTGAGCACTCTTGCATTTTTATCTTAGTATTGGCCTAACCAAAATAAGTGATAACACATTTTGACCTATAGAACCAAACACTAAATCAGGATGTTGTGTGCACCCCTTAATCCCCAAGCAATGTGCACTGAAACATCTCTTCCTGAGTGACTGAGGCACTGATATCCTGAGGCAGAGCCTATGATTTTATCTATGTTTTCTCAGGAATCCTTAGCTATCCTAGTGGTATGCACCCTGAGGGGCCGGGGCACCTCTTTTTGAGAGGTCCTGGGTTCGATTCCAAGTCAGCCTAGCTAAGTAGGAATATCCCATGTGACATGGCAGTGACCTCAGCGCCACAAGCCATGCCACCTCAGCACCTATGGGACCCAAAAACAAAGAGTGCACATCTCACGATGGCACTTTTGAAGAGTGTGAGCACTTGGGGCAGTTTTTCAAGCAGTGTTTCTCAAACATGTAAAATATTTCATCCTGAGTTGCTTTGAATGATAATTGCTGTGGTCCATTGTTGATAGCTCTCTTTATCTAACTCTTTGTGACTGCAGCCCTTCATGCTTTGATCCTGTTTATCTTCCACTTCCTTATATCTGGCTTGGGTCATCCTGGATTGGTTGTATTTCAACAATAAAGCATTTGCATCATCAAGAACAAGCAGCAGGAACCCTACACCAGCAGCAAGCAGCAGGAGAGGCACATCAAAAACACAGTGCTGAAAACACTATAAAACGTTCTGTGGTCCCCCATGCACTTAGGCGTGGCACTGCCGAAGCAGATGCGCCCATTCACGTACACCAGTCTCCTCCCAAGTGCAGTGATGCACCCAAGGGCGACAGCCGGTGTGGGCCTGGGCACCACACCAGGGTTTAGCCAGATAGCAAATCTGGGCCCTCTATCATCCACTCGGGTTGCCCTAGCTTCCGATTTGCTTCAATTTGCGTAACAGGATAGAACTAACACTATTGGCACCCGCTGAGAAGAATTTTCAGGCGATCGGCCCGCAATAAGGAACACAGAGCAGATGCACGCCAACTGGAACACGAGAAGGGCGCGCTCACACACAGCAGGCTCGGTCCTAGCGAGAAATGTGAAATTTGCCATCCTGTGACTTATAAATAATATAAATCCAAAACTGCTGAAATCGCTGAAACCGGTGGAGTGTAGGATAGAGTGCAGCCAAAAGGGATCCGAACCGGCTTCACCACCCTTCCCAGAGCATTGTCACCTGCTCGGAAAAAAATACAGAGGACGAGAGGATCCCGGTTACTCCCTTGGCACCCCCCTCATTGTGGGAGGGTACCACATACACCGTGGCCACCCGCCCAAGTAATTGGGGGGAGGTAGGATAGGAACTCAAAAAAAGTAAATCCCTCCGGTCACCACTAAGCCTAAAGGCATAGGCTCGGCGGATCGAAGATAGACACAAAGCAACGTCGTCGACTAGTCTACATGAAAGACCACAAACAGGTATATGATGCTCGCCATGACCAGCATTCACCCCATGCTGGACGCGCATTCCCAGCACCAGACTTGAGGGCAATGCATCACGTCCAGGAGACATTGGCACTTGGGTGGATGACAGTGCACCATGACAAGCATATACACGAACAACAGAAATGAATTTTTTTTCGGAAAAACACGTTTGTGAAAAAAATCCTCCGTTTTGAACCGTGCTCCAGTCGCAAGATGAGCTCGAACAGACGTCGCCATCGAATCTGGCTTGCGACCACATGGTACCGGATCCGGTCGAATTGTCCCTAGGTGCCAAAATAGTGGAAAAATGAGCAACAAATCTTCTACTAAAAATAGTAACATTTGTTACTAAAAGTAGCACACGTGAAAAACTGAAATCTCCAAATTGAGGGACGCTGAAGGGAAGCCGTTCTCAGCAATGCAACGGCGACAGCTATTCAGACGATGCGGATTCAGACGAAACGCCAAACGGGGCCAGTATGGTCGAGTTTCAAAGATAGAAATTTTGCTACCAAAAATAGCACAAGTGTTCTAAAAATAGAACGTGGCGTGCTAGAAATAGAAGTAGTGGTTGGGGGGGATTGAGCACAACCGGTGGCCCCCAATGCGTCCGGCAAGCTCCAGAAAGGTGCAATCGCTCCGAAAAATGACAAAAACAAGGCAACAAAGCAAACTGGGTGGGGAGATCAAAACAAATCAACATCAACTTCATATCCCCCGTAGACCCTGGAATTTCATATATATATATATATATATATATATATATATATATATATATATAGCAGAAGTGTCGCTCCCGCCAATGCACTTACCAAAGGCTCCACCCAAAGTAGTACAAAATTATGAGCGGTTCTTGACAGCCATGGTTCCGTGGGATTCCCCTGAGCAAGCGGTGACCGCTTGTGCACAGAAAAAATACGAACACAACCCAAGACTGATCTTGGTTCCAAATGCCCATCTCATGTCAATGAAATTGTTTCGGGAGGTACTTGGGAGGTTCCGAGCCATGGCACGTGCAATACTCCGGCAAACAAATGAAATGCAAAGATGTGATTGGAACAAACAATGCGTAAGAAGCGATGGCCTCAATCTCGGTCGCCCATGAACAAGTGAACCAGCACATCCTTGACATCCAACTTGATTTTCTTGGCTTTGAGGGAATCCAACCACACGGACGTGTACCGCGGTACAAAACTGCTTGGAGGATCCCAGGAGTCCCTGGATGTAGCAAAGCCCTTCCATCGCACCTTGTATAGCCGTCCTTCTGGGGTGCAGGGATCAGGCTTGTCCGAGAGGATGCGCTCAGCGGTGTACTCGTCCTCCTCCCTGTCGTTGTCGGAGTCGAGGGCGTCTGCGGTGAACTCAAAGGTAATGGCAGGGCCGTGGGGATGCGGTTCCCGCGGGAGCAACGGAGTGGGATCCCGCTCCACCGATTTATTGTTCCTTACTTGGATCACGTACACATCTTGCCCGGTTTTCCGCAATATGACGCCCGGTATGTACCATGACAGCTGCGTGTGCCGGGACAGGACGTCCTTGTGGTGCCGCTCCACCCACAGGGTGTCCTTGAGCGGATATTTGTGAACTTCCCCGGATTGGAAACGCTCGGCCTTCTTCGCATGTTCCGCCACCATGGGATCACACACTTTCGTGGCTGTGTCGTCGGCTTTGTCATCATGGTGTTGGCCTCCCTTGCCACATTACCATGGTTCATCAACGGGAGAGTACGTGAAACTCGATCCCGCAGGAATAAGATACGATGGGGGGAGAAACCAGATGGTCCGGGTAAATCGTGGTATGCCTGCAGAACCCTCCAAAGGGAATGATACCAACTCCTCCCAGGCTCCTCAATATGCAATTGCCGGAATTTTTCGAACAATTGCCTGCCTGCCACCTCCGCTCTTCCGTTCGAACGGCTGTGATATGCCACCGTCTTGGCATGCCTCACGCCCATGTACTTGCACATCGTGCGAAACCATGCGCCAATGAACTGCGTACCGCTGTCGCTGCATATCACGGCTGGCACATCAAGTACCGTCCACCAATGCCGGATCATTGCTTGCGCCACAGTCTTCGCTTGCAGCTCACTCCGTGCTTGTCCCTCTTGTCCTTCTTCTTGCATTTTTTGCCCGGGACCGCCACGATGTATCCGCTGTGGCGATCGACTGCTACAATTACACAGTCAAAGACCTCGCCTTCCACGGTGACTTCCGGCATCGCAAAGACATCCATTGACACAGACCTCATGGGACTCTCCGGAATGGCCCTGTACACGGGGTTTCCAGCAGTTGACCGGTTGGGACTTTTAGTGGCCCTGCAGACCGCACACACCTTGCAATACTGGTTCAAAACTGCGTAATAACCCGGAGAGAACGAAAAACTAGACTCCAAGTCCTTTGCAATTTATCTCGTCCCGGCTGCATCAACCGAGCGTTGTGCCAATGGTCAATGAACTCCTCCACCCGGTTCTCGGGAAACAGAAAGCTTGTCTTTTGGAGAGAGCTTGTCCCCGTCTTTGGTCAATCCCTGCGGCCAATCGTCGTCGGATGGCGCACTCACCGCATTCCAGTACTTAAGCCAATTGTCCGAGTTTGCATAGTCATCGGACCAAGTATCCATCAAAACCGATTGTACTCCTTCAATGGCTGGTACCATCAGGGTTGGGATAAGCGAGCGTTTAGCGACTGAACGGTCGTTTGTTTGTTACGCTTAGGGAAATTTATTAACAAACGACGTTTTAACAAACGACGGCCCGCAGGCCCCTGCCGCGGCGTAGCGCGCGCACTTCCTGTGTGCCGTGCCCGATGTTTTGCGTTGTCAGAGCCTATGAACTGAAGGATTTTAAAATGCACAGGATTCCAAAAACCACAGGTACAGAAAATTGATGGAGGATGCCATGGCAGGATTGACAGTGCAAATGTGAGGTACTTTATAGAATTTGCGATGATTTTAATTTGGACTTCGTTTCATTAACATTGGTGGTTGAATTTTTCTGCCTGTCTTGCGTTTGCAGGGCCTCACAAGAAGCAAGTGAAGAAGAAGGAGAAGAAGAACAGGAGGGAAGAATATGAAGAGAGAAAGAACAGAAGAAAGAAGCGGAAGAGGCGAAGGAGATCAAAGAGACGTTAAGAAGAAGACAGCAGAAGATCGAGAAGCTGCAGCAGCGAAGAAGACTGAGGAGTGAAGACAAAGAAGACGAAGAAGGAGCACAAAAGGAAGAAGGTGCTGTCAGTGTCACTTGAGTGTTCGCGCGTGCTGTGAGTGTCATTTGAGTGTTCGCGCATGCTGTGAGTGTCATTTGAGTGTCGGCGCGTGCTGTGAGTGTCATTTGAGTGTCGGCGCGTGTTGTGAGTGTTATTTGAATGTCGGCGCGTGCTGTGAGTGTCCTTTGAGTGTCGGCGCGTGCTGTGAGTGTCATTTGAGTGTCGGCGCGTGCTGCGAGTGCCATTTGAGTGTCGGTGCGTGCTGTGAGTGTTATTTGAATGTCGGCGCGTGCTGTGAGTGTCATTTGAGTGTCGGCGCGTGCTGTGAGTGTCGTTTGAGTGTTCGTCGCGCTCGCTTCTGTTGTCTCGACAGTGAGCCTTCGTTGTCCTTTATATGACCCTTTATGGTGGACTCAGTCAGTTTGCTGCTGCATCTCAGTGATGTCATTTGAATCTCAAAATTTCACTTCTGCACAGAGGCTTCAAGTGACGCCAGGGACCTGTTATGTGTGCTGCAGCAGCTGTACAGATACATGCGCTTGCTTTATTTTTTGCTGGTTAATCACTTTTTGCCATTTGCCATTTTTGGCCATTTGGTGGTCAGCCTGGGGACAGGTGCCTTTGTGAGGCTGGATCTCCTGGGGCCTTGATCTCGAACGCAATGGTTTTCAAAAATATCTGAATTATTCTTTTTTCAAAAGAAGCAGAATGGTTTTTATAAAAATCCGAAACATTATTTTCTCCACAAAAAACATTGTGAGTCTACTTTTTTTGAAAAAGCACTAGGAAGGGGCACAATAGAAGCAAGTAAACCATTAGAAGCAAACCGAAACAACATGAACAAGGAAAAAATTAACATCATCAGCCCTGACATCATGAGTGACATCATCAGTGATGGCATGAAAAATTTTGGAAAATATTGTGGAAAGGACTAATGGGGCAGAATAGACACAAGCAAACCATTAGAAGCAAACCGAAAGGACATTAACAAGGAAAAAAATTAACAAACGACGTTCGTTTATTTTCATCGTTCGTTCGTTCGTTTGTTCGTTATTTTTCCAAAAAAAATTAACAAACAACGTTTGTTAATCCCAACCCTGGGTACCATGTCATCTTCCTTCATTTGCGCCTCCACCGCTTGCACCTTGGCATCTTGGAGTTGGGCAAGCTCCGCGCGGGATCCCATCATCGGAAAGCATTTGACCTCGCCTTCTTCCAGGAGACGCTCCGCGTCGATGATACGTTTGGCCTCCGCAGTCTCCTGGGCGTCGCCATGCACGGAGATGTCCATCCATGCCTTTCCGGCCTGGTAGCCCGAACGCCTGAGGCAATCGGCCACGGTGTTGTCCTTTCCGGGCACATACAATACGCTCAAGTCAAACTTGGCTAGCGTCTCGTGCCACCGAGCCAGTCGGGCTGCCGGACAGGGCAAACCTACCTGGGAGGTAGGTAGGTGCACTCGGTTGTGGAGAGGCGCCCCATGGTTTCCTCTGGCGTTGGCGCTGTGACGAACAGGAAGAGGCTCCGCGCTTGAAGAGGGGAGGCGACTTACATCCCGCTAGACCTGACTGGTGGCGCCCAACAAAGCGGCCCCAGGTAACACCAGGAGGGCTGATCGCCGCCAGCATGACGTACCTGTCTCGCGAGGAGGATGTACCCCCGTGCTTGCGCACGTCCCCTTCTTTGGGCGGAATCCTAGGGGTTCACCGGACTTCCTGGCGTATCCCGTTCGCAAGGCATGCATGCATATTCTTGGTACTCGGGTTCGGAGGCGCTTGGGTGTCTCACGCTCCGCCTCGAGTCCCAAAGCAGCGCAGCCCTTAGGATGCAGCCTCATCCCCCGGGCTCCGAATCCCGTTTGGCGGGGTCACCTGAATGGCACGGGCTGCCTCAGTGCCCGGGCTATGGACACCGGGTTTCCTCCTGTTGTGTGGTGTTTGTGTTTGGGTCCCGGTTCCGCGGTGACTCCTCCACCCCTGGCCGGGGTGTAGGGTGCGTGTGTTTGGGCTGAGGACTCGGCTTTGCCCCACCATTTCTGGCTGGGTTTCGTGGTGCGTGCGTTTAGGGTTGGGTTCAGCGGTAACCTCGCCACTCCTGGCTGGGGTCTAGAGTGTTTGTGTCTGGACACGGGTTTTGGTCGCGCTCCGCCTTTCCTGGCTGGGGTTCGTGGTGTGTTTGTGTGGGTTTGGGTTTGGCCTGCACTCCTTTTTTTTCTGGCTTGGCTGTTGTGGCGTGCGGCCTCTTGCGTGCGCCGTGTCCGTTTCCCGCCACCTTCTGGTAGGGCTGCCTGTGGCGTGGGGGTGTGCGGGGGTTGCCGTGGGTGGGGTTTGTCCCCCCCGCTCACCTTTTGTTTTTTTTTTGTTTTTCGGGCTGCGGGGGAGGGTGTGTGGATTTCGGCCCTGCCGTGTCGTGGCTTCGTGGTGTCCGCCGCTGCCTGTCCCGGTCTTGGGTCTCTTGGTCTCCTCCCCCTGTTCCCCATTCGTTTGAGCTGCGCCCATGTGTTTTTTTTTGCTGCCCGCCACTTCTCCATTGGGGTGTGTGCCGGCGTGTTAGGGGTGACTGTTCCTCCGGTGGGCTGCTGCTCTCGGCTGGGTGTCGCCGGGTTCGGCAGGGCGGTCCTCCAGTGTTCTTTCTGGGGGGCCCGTCGCTGGCTGGGGGGTTTGCCCGCCTCTTTTGGAGTGGGTGCGTGGCTTCGCGGCTGTGTGTCTGTCTCTTGCCCCCCCCCTTTTTTTCGTCTGTGCTGTTTGCCTGTTTCCTTTTTTTCTTGTTTCGGAAGGTCTGCCTGTTCCTCCCTCTGCCTTCCCTGGGCGGGTGCACGCACTGGTCGGCATTCGGTGTGGCTGACCGGGTTGCTGTTGGTGCTTGCGCTCCGCTGGGCCTTCCCCCGGCCCAAGGGGTCGGATGGGATATGTACACGCTTGGCCTGGTGGCCTTTCCTGTCAGGTTAGGTTCTCGCCCTGCCGGCTGGGCTTCTGGCTCTGCCGGCTGGGCGGTTGCGCCAGGCGGTTTCGTGAGGTCCTGGGTTAAGGGGGGTGGGGTTTTCCGTGTCCCTCCGCCTTTGTGGTGCCGGCTTTAACTTTCTGGTGGCGGTTCGTGTGGGCGCGCCGTCGCCGTCGTTGCCGGGCGTGCGGTGGCCCCTAGCTGGTGTGCGGCGGGTTGGTGTGGTGTTGTTACACGGTTGTGGGGGCGTTTCCTCCCCTTCCGGGGCTTGCGGTGGCTTCCCCGTGTTAGACCCTCGGTTAGTGTCCCTTGCTCTGGTGCTGTGGTGTGCCTTGGTGCGCTGTGCTGTGTCGTGCCGTGCTTTGCCTCGCTGCGCTGTGCTGCTCTGTGCTGTGTTGCGGTGCGCTCTCCTCTGTCGTACGGTGCCGCGCTGTGTCCTGCCGTGGTGTGCCGTGCCGTGGCGTGGCTGGCTGCGCCGTGCTGTGCCGCGCCGCGCCGTGTGGTGTTGTGGTGTGTCGTGTCGTGGGGTGCGTTGTCATGGTGCGTTGCATGGCTGTGCGCTGCGGTGCGGTGTGACGTGTTGCCCCCTGTTGTGCCGTGTATCGCTGTGCCGTGGTGTGTTCTGGGCCCTTTTCACTGCCATTCCGGCGTGGGGTGGGATCGGCGCTGGTTAGACTGGCCCGCTTCGTGGTGTGTGACGCGGTCCCGGGTTATGTGGCTGGCTGGTGGCTGGATGGCACAGTTAGGCGTGGTGTGGCTCATTGGATCTGTGCTGCGGGGGTCGGGGTGTGCCGTTCGGGTTGGTGGGTTAGGCGGGTGTCCGCGGGGTTGCCCTCCCCGGATACCCGTGCCTTGGTCCCGTGTCCTCTGGGGGTCCTTGCCCCTAGCCCTGGGTGTCGCGGCCGCGTCCCCTTCCTCTTCTGGTGCCTGTGCCTTTGCCTGTGTGGTGGCCCTTGCTGCGGCTGGGGTCGTTGCCTGGCGGCGAGGGCGTGGTGGTGGGCTGCGCGGCGATCTTCCCGGGGGCTCCCTTGGTGGCTGTAGCCCCTTCTTCCCGCGTCGGTGTGCCTTCTTTCCCCTGTGCGGGGTTCAGTGGTTGGTGGGCGTGAGCCGGTGCGGTTCCTGTGGCGTCAGGTCCGTCGTTCGGTGGCGCGTCTTGGCGGGCGTGCGCCTCCGGTGTCGCGCGGTGTCGGCTGGGGGTGGGGCGGTGCTGGTCATTCCATTGTGGCGTGCCCTTCCTGTGTGTGCGCCTTAGTGCCCGTCGCTGCGCCATCTCTCTTTGTGCCACGGCCCCTGGTCCTTCTCCTTCCTGGCCCTTTGATGGTTGCTTGCCCTTGCGTTGTGTCACTCCGGTGCCCTGTCCCTGTGGGCGCCTGCCTGCTACCTTGGGCCTCTCCTCGCCCCCTTGCCGGGGTGTTCTTTCCCTTCCCTTGCCCTTCCCTTGCCCTTGCCCTTTCCCTTCTTGGTGTGGTGGTGGTGGGGTGGGGGGGGGGGCCTGTGGGGCGCCGATGGCCCATGCCTTGGGGTGGGTGGTCTGAAGCCACCGGCGGGGGGTTGGGGCGGTGAGGGGGGGGCGGAGGCCCTGGACCGCGTGGGCGCGGGCGGATGTGGACTCGCGGGTAAGCACGCACCGTCTTCGCCTAGGGATTGGGTTGGGACGCACGGTGGCGGCGGTAGCGGGGCATTCGCTGTATGTGGGCTGACATTGAGGGTTGGTAGGGTCGCAGGATCGCTGCTGGTGGACCCTGGCGCTGTTTTGGTCTGGTCCGGGGTGGTCCGTGGGCCTGGGATGCGGGCTTTTAGGGGTGGCGGGACGAAGCGCGTCGCGCCTCGGCTGCGGCCCGCTTCGCCATGAAGGTGGTGGCGGCGCATTGGTGACGGTGGGGGGGCGCTGTGCTGGGTGCTGCTGATGCCGGGCCTGGGATGGCTGGGGCCGGATGTCGTAGGGGACGTCGTCGGAAGGTCGGGCTTGTGCAGCCGTCGAGGCACCGGGCTTGGGTTTTTGCTTGGATCTGGCTGCGGGTTGAGGTCGTGGTGCCCCGACAGGTTTGGGTGGTTGCTTGGTGGCGGTCTTGGGTTTCGGCCGGGCTGCGGGCGCGGGCTTGGTTTGGGCGTGGGCCTTGGCGGCGGCGGGGCCTGCTCGCGGTGGAACGGGTTTGGGGGCCTGTTTGGGTGGTCTTCCCCGCGGCTTGTGGGGTGGAGTGCTGGACGAGGACGTGGTGGTGGTGGCGGATGAGGTGGTTGTTGTGGTGGAGGTGATGGGGTCGGAGGCGGAGGAGAGGGCTGTGGGGGACGGCGGTGGGCCCTGGGCAGCGGGGGCGAGCGTCGGATGCTGGGTCCTGTGAGTAATGAGGACAAGGGTGCGGGGTTGGGCACCAGGCGTGTGTGCGCACTTTCCCTGGTGACCTGTGCGTGCCGGTGCCGGTGTAGGTGTATGTGGCGGTGTGGTGGCGTTGTCTCGGCTTTGCGGGCAGGTGGGTTATCTGGGGGTGTCCACGTCAGCTCCAGGACGTGTGGGTGCGTTTGCTGGAGGTACTGGAGGCTGCTGAAGAAGCATTGCTGGAGGCTGGGCATGTCCTCCTCCGTGAGATGGGGGTAGGTTTGGTTGGGGCTGTCTGGGCCTGGCCACAGCAGCACCATGAGGCGGGCTGCCACCATGTACGGGCAAGAGTGTAGGGTGCTGGGGCGCGGGGGGGTGGGTCCCTTGCGGTTCGGGGGGCCTCCCTCTCCTGGGGGCACAACTTGACCTTCCACAGCCACCGGTCCGTGGGGATCCCCCAGGTCCGTTGGGTCCACTTGGCAAGGCAATACATCGCCCTACCAAGGCCCTGGTTGCCGCTGCGGATGGAGAGCAGCGTGTCCAGGGACTTGCGTTCCCACGTGCCCCAGACTTGGGGGTTGTCAGGCTCGTCCTCCCTGGTGTACGTGTCGCGGCCTGGGTTGTGTGGGGGAGGGGGCGTAGTCGGCGGGGAGAAGGGAGTCGATGCCGTGTACCACCCAGTGGCCAGTTGGTGCGTGGTAGTGAGTGGTGGAGAGGATGTAGTGTATGTTGTAAATGAGGGTCATGGAATTGGAGGGGGCTGGCTGCTGGTTGTCGGGGGTGGGGAGGTCTCCCAGGACCTGGTGCCTGAAGTTGCTCAGGGAGGCCATCCGGTCGACCCATGTCTCCCTTTCCGACTCCTTGGTGTCGCTGGGGGTGGCGCTGGCCTGGGGTTGGGCCATGTCGGGCTCGTGGTAGCGGGTGCGGCCCTTGGTGTCCACCTGCCCCGGGATGTGGTGTCCGACTAGGTGTCGCCCCCAGTCGATGGGGGGCACCCAGATCCGGCGACCCATGGGGGGCGGGCTCCCACCGGCAGGGGTGGCGAGTGGGAGCCAGTCGCGTGGGGCGACTTGGAGGAAGGCTTCGAAGAGGAAGTCTCGGACGCCCTCCCCCAGGGTGGCCGCCTGGACCAGGATGGTCGCCCGGATGGGCTGGGTGGTGCCGGAGGTGTGGAGCTGTTACACCCCCTGGTCTCCAAGCCCCGGAGGTGCTGCCGTACTGCTGCGGGGTTGTGTAGGGCGTAGGGTTCGGTCAGTGCGGCGGCTGGTGGTGCGGCATGTGATGGGGGGGGTGGTGTTGGTTTGGGGGGTGGCCGTCGTTGTCGCGTGTCGGGTCTGGTGACGGGGTTTCCTCTTGGTGGCCGCGGGAGGGGGGACTCGGGGTGGTGCGTGTTGGCGGGGGCATCGCAATCCATCCGTTGGTGGGGGCCTCCGCGTGATGCGTCTGTGGCCGCGCCTCGAGGGGGGGGGCGGGGGGGGAGGGTGTGGGGGTGGCACTGCTGGAGCTTGGGGGGGGCGGGGGTGGGTGTTGTGCTGGTTGGGAATCTGGGCGTCACGCCGGGTCGTATAGGTGTTGTGTGTGCGTGCCGTGCGGTCCTTGTGGTCCCTGGCTGGCTGCGGTGCCGAGGTACGGGTAAGAGGCGGCTGCCTGGGCATCCGGGCGGGGCTGTGGTTCGTAGGTAGTGGGTGGCTGCCGGTGGAAGGTGCTTACCGGCATGGGGTTTGGGTGGGGGGGCTGCTGATGGTGGCGGGGTGCTCCCTCTAGGCCCTGGTGCTGCTGGTGCACGTGCGCGGCGGCCCGCGGGTCCATGGGGCTGTGCTCTCTCGTAGTTCTGCCTGTACTGTGTGATATTGATGTCGTCTGTGTTTATGTTCCAGGCATATCATTCGCGCGCGATTTCGCAGATAAGTCGCGATCGCCGGAGTCTTTACTCTGCTGCCTACTGCTAACAACAGGTTACAACTCCAACAAGGAACGATATTGCCCTCCTACAGAAAAAACCCAAGCTGAGGCCAAGTGTCATGAGGTTGTCTCCATGTTATGATTTGTCACCGGGATTGGTAAGGATTGCGAAGTGTGTGTTGAGCTACACTGCCCATTGTTAATTTTCTAGGTTGCTGGAACTCTCGAATGCCCTAAAGAGGGTAAGGGGAAGCGTATATTCCCAAAAGGTGCAAATTGCAATGCTGAGATCAATGGAATGATTCACGCCCTTCACTCCATCATTTTGCCTAGGGCATGCCTAACATGACCTGTCGTACGAAGGAACAAGTGTGTGAATGCCCCCCCAAATGCTTTTGGGTATCTTATTCGTTGTTGATTGGTGTCTTGCTTTTGGGTAGTTGTTGAAGGGTGCCGAGGCGAGGCTTCACCAATTGAAGGACCATGCCTCCTAATGTTATCGCCGTACTGTTGCTGAGAGGGCCTCGAGCCGCAAGGCAAATGGTTCAGTGAACGAAGTAAGATTTCAAAGAAAGGTCCAACAAGTTTCGCTTAGCAAATTGAAGCAAAGTGTGAAGAACTGCAGGACTCAGGGTCATGCTTTGGTTGCAAAGGGTAAGGGTTTGCAAAACATTGTTAGTGCTTGGAGGACTCACAGTAACACAGGATCACAGTATGCCGCGAAAGCTCCCAACACCACACCGCACCAACTCGTAGCCCTCGAATGAACCATCTCTACAAAGGGGTAGCGGATGCAAAATTGTGACGCCGGCGCGTTTCTTGGATTGACACGGTGGTTCCATTCTTGATTTCTTGCCCTGCTGTGCTTTCCGGTCCATCTTTTGTTGTTCTTGGCTGTTACAGGGGACTTCAAGGCTTGGTGACGGTTCCATGGGTTTCAGCATCCTCATAATAGTGGCGGGGAGGGCATCACCTACTGCAGTAGGTAGTCAGCGGATCACTGATCCGCGAGGGTCCAAATCCCCCCCCTCCCCCCCCCAAAAAATTATCCGCGGCTCACGACTCACCTACCCCATAAATCCCACACCTGTGATGATTCACCAGGTAGTAACAGTAACACATAGTGCAAGTACAAAGCACCATATTGATCCACTGATTTTTGTAAAATAATGATCCAAAAATGTAAGGTCCATAAAAAGAAATGCTTGTGTGTAGTGGCCCTGCTTGCTAGGCCGCGGACACAGTGTCCTTGAAACCGAAAGTTGACAAAACACGAGTGGTTTGCGGGCACATTCCTGCTGCTCACATTATCACAACGTTTGTCCAATGGCTGCAGGACATATTTGATTTGTTGCTTCGCTTTGCCCACTGAAGAGGACCCAGGGCAGTGTAAATGATCAAGACAGGATTACTTGTTTCTTTTTTGGAACTTGCATTTTCGGATCATTGCAACTACGAGGTGCTAATTTGTAGCGCCAGAGGGCACACAGGAGCAGGAAATGGAACTACCGATGAGAACAGAGTATGGACATTGTGCCACTGCAGCTTTGTGTCTATATCCTTGTCACACAAGTAATGGCCATTACATTCGGGCTACGCGAAGCAGGCGACGGTGAAATGCGGCAGAGAGCGACAGGAAGGCGACAGGATGGCGACAGGAAGACGACAGGGTGGCGACAGGAATGCAACAGGAAGGCAACAGGAAAGCGGCAGGGAAGCGACAGGAAGCGACAGGCAGGCAACACGAAGGCAACAGGGGAGCTGCGACAAAAGCGCAACAGGGAAGCGAGAGGGCGGCGACAGGGTGGCGACAGGGTGGCGACAGGGAGACGACAGGGAGGCTACAGGAAACAAGACATAGCGACACGATAAGCGACAAGAAAGCGAAAGGAAGACGACAGGGGGGCGATAGGGCTAGCGGCGACAGGGAAGCAACAGGGAAGCGACAGGAGAAAGCGACAGGAGAGCGACAGGAGAGCGACAAGAGAGCGACAGGAGAGCGGCAGGGTGTTATTTTGCAACAGGAAGGCGACAGCAAGGCAACAGGGGTGCGACAGGAGAGCGACAGGTGACTATCGGACTGCCCGTTTGAGGTGTTTGTGGCTTTCCACGTCAAATTGACTTTCACAACCAAATGATGCCATTTTCATAGATAAATGGGAGATCAAGGAATGGGACAGCAATAATGAAGATACTTGAGCGCCGCAAGACGGTGAAACGCAAGGCAAAAGGGAAAGATCACAACAGCGACAAGGTTTCCTTTTTTCTCGGACTAACCAGCGCCAAAAATGCGACAGGCAGGCGACAGTAAAGTGACAGGGAAGCGACAGGTAGGCGACAGGCAGCCGATAGGAAAGTGACAGGCAAGCCACAAGAATGCAACAGGGGAGCAATAAGGTAACACATTGGGCGACAGCGAGGTGAACGGCGGGCGACAGGGAGGCCACAGCAAGGCGACAGGCAAGCGACAGGCAAACGACAAGCAAGCGACAGGAGAGTGACAGGGTACCACGTTGGGCAACAGGGAAGCGACAGACAGGTGACAGGGAGGCGACAGGGAAGCGACAGGAAGACGACAGGCAAGCGACAGGAGGGCAACACGGAGGCAACAGGAAATCGCGACAGGAGAGCGACAGGAA
Organism: Eutreptiella sp. 'Long Island Sound 2002'; assembly: GCA_964036045.1. Taxonomy (NCBI): domain Eukaryota; phylum Euglenozoa; class Euglenophyceae; order Eutreptiales; family Eutreptiaceae; genus Eutreptiella; species Eutreptiella sp. 'Long Island Sound 2002'. The sequence continues at coordinate 42,904,048 of OZ038379.1, read as the reverse complement.
GGAACCACAGAAGAGGGAGAGGAAATCGGCAGGAAGGCGTCACACAAAAAGTACCATCGCAACAGGAGGCGATAGGAAGCGACAGGATGGCGACAGGAGGGCGGGAGGACAGCGACAGGGAAGCAACAGGGGAGCGACGGGGGAGCGACAGGAGAGCGACGATGAAGCAGCAGGCAAGTGACAGGGGAGCAACAGGGGGCAAAAAGTGCCAAAGAAGCGACAGGGAGGGAACAGGGAGGCGACAGGACGGCGACGGGGGAGCGAGGTGGGTCGAATCTATTTGCAAAGTCTTTTCTTGTGATTGCACACGCGTGCCCGCTACGGAGCTTCGCAAGCCGGGGGGGGGGGTTCGGCGGGCCGGCCTGCCAGTGCCACCGAGCTAGCCAGCCACCTTGCCAGCCACCTAGCCAACCACCATTGTTTGTACACGCATGTTTGCCTCACTGCCCTTGCTCTCAAGATCTGAAGATGATGTCACAGATCCATGGAGTGTGTGGTAAAATGCTGCGGTAGAACAAAACAGTTCTTTTTGCAAATGCGATGCATGATATGACATGCCTGTTCCCATGACAAGTATTAAGGTTACTATGTTCTGACCGGAAAGGTGTCTGACTTTGTGTTGGGTTACATTGAAGCCGATTCGGATCCCGTTGGGCTGCATTGTTCTTGATTTCAGCGATTTGTGCGATTTCAGCGATTTCGTATAAATATTGAGGAGAATTCTGAATTTAACCTATTTACAAACCAAAGGATGGAGGATTTAACATTTCTTGTTCGAACCAGGCCTGGTTTGTATGCGCGCGCCCTTCTCGGTTCCTGTTGGCGCGCTCGTGCTCTCTGTTCCTAAATGCGGGCCAATCGTGTGAAATAGTTTCCCAATGCATGCTAATAGTGTTAGTTCTATCCTGTTGCGGAACTGGAGACAAATTGGAAGCTAGGGCAAGTCCAGTGGATGATAGAAGGCCCGGAACTGCAATCTGGCTGAACCCTGGTGTGGTGCCTCCGACCACACCGGCTGTCGCCCTTGAGGGGACTGGTGTGAGTTGATTGGTGCATCTGCTTTGGCAGTGCCAAGGCTACGTGCCTGGGGTATCACAAGTCCCCTGAAGCTGGAGGAGCCCTTGTGGAAGAGGAGTGGAAGTGGAAGTGGCTGAGGTAGGCGCACTGGGCGGGAAGAACGTACCTCGGTCGTTGCTCCGCCATAAATGTCTTCTATTTCTCTTCTTTGTCCATTGTTTGCTTTGCGTGTGAATCATGATAAGCAATCTTTGGATAGGGATGGGGTGTGTGGAACATACTGTGTGCACGTGCAATGGGTGGAAATGCCAAAGGCGGAGAATTGCACTCTTGCTGACCTTTGATGCTAATCTCTCATTTGCGTGTTGCCGTTTTGCTCCATTGAGCTTCAAGAAGTGTCTTCGGTGAATTCATATCATTGTTCGAACACGGTTGGTGATCCACTATTTCTCCTTTGTCAACTTGCAGTATGGCATGAGGATAGCTCATTTGTCATTTGGCAATTGGGTGGAGGGATAATCCTAAATGAATGTTTGAGATTCCCACTTCAAGTGCATGCATGCTCTCATGGGTCATGGCTAGGCGAGAGTCTCTCTCCATATGCATACTACCATGGGTCATGGCTAGGCTATGCGCTCGAGATTGGGTTTTGGTGAGGTTTTCTCTCTTCGGCCATGGATTGGTTAGGTTCTCCCTCCTGGGCCATGGATTGGTTAGGTTCTCTCTCCTGGGCATGGACTGGTGAGGGTATTTCTCTCAGAGCATGAGTAAGAAAAAGTCACTGCCATGTCTTTCTTGGAGGGCTTGATCCAGGCCAAGCCCCCCTTAAAACCCTTTTGTTGATGCTAAGACAAACTTAAGTGTTTTTATCTCTCTTTTGTTGCCTAAAGTACACTTTCTCAGAGTAACTAGGGTTGTGACCCTAGCCCCCCATGAAGTTCACCCCTACCATTCAACTGAGCGGAGGTGACTTCCTTCATGGAGGACATACCGAAATAAAACAGGCATTTCATGCTTTAGGCCTTGGAGGTTAAGCCTAGTGGTCTCCCACCCCAAGACCCCTATACTCAATGGTTTCTACCACTTATTGTGGTCCTACTTTGTAACTGTTTCTGAATTCAGTTGCTTGGCCAAGACATTTTCTGTGTGGTCCTGACATCTATGCCCCACATTCCTAACCAGCACCATTTCACCCAAAAGAGTGCACATGAAGTGCCTAATGCAACCTCTGAGGCAAGAGTCAGACCAATTTTCATATAAAATCTTTTGTATTATCCATTTGTGATTGAATCTTTGTGTATAAACCTGCTTTGTCTATCTGCAGCCCTTCTGTGTTACACTGGATTCCAAAACCAATCATTGAATCGATCCATATCCTGTTCTTGCTCTACTTGCTGCTTTGGTTTGGGTTTTCAACTACAAAACCTGCAGGAATACATCAAAAGATCTAGGGCATAATTCAAGGACATCTTTCTGGTAGCAGAGGCAGTCCCTTGTGACCTTCTGAACCGACCCTGAGAAGAAGTGCAGCACAAAAGCTCAACAACAAGTTCATCATGTCCAGGCCAAGCGTCAGGACCTGGCCCATCAGAATTGTCCAAGTGCAAATGGGCAGCATGGCCCACCCAATGAGTGAACCACCTTACCGAGCTCCACATCATCTCAGTGGCGCATCTGGGTCAGAAGGAGATCCAGAACGCAGAAGGGCGGAAGAAAATAAAGGCCTTACCACCGAGGCCTTAGCAGCACACGGTGGAGACAGCTTCAGTCACCTCCACAGACGTGTAGCTGCCTCAGTATCCAGATCCAATTGTCCGGCTTCATCCTCTACAGCGATTGAAGGACCTGAGGAGTATGAGGAACTAAGGAAGAAGATGGATGAGTACATCCTACATGAGGAGTACTACAAATCCATCCGTGGGGAAGATGGAGAGGAGCCATTGGCTGTACATGGATCCAGACCACGTACAGAACTAGGGTCCTACGCGCACTCTGGTCCTCTGTCCACTGCATCCCTGCCAAGACGACTAAGACCTGAGTATCCAAGACCATGTTGTCCAACCCCAAGGGCTCCCGAAGTGGGGCCGACTCGAGTCGAAGAACAACATCATCCAAGGCCAACCTACGGTGCCCTGGATCATACGGCCGAGCTGTTGGCCAAACTCCTGTCTGGATCAGAAGATCCAGATGTGACGGCCCTATCGGAGGCCATTAAGGCTAAACTGGGTATTGCAGAACCCTTACCCAAGCCAGAGTTGCCCTCTCCCTCTCCAGGACTGAGTACCCTGGCCGAAGATCTCAAGAGATCAAGGGTCTTTAGGCTGTTGCCTAAGGTCACCTGCCCCAGCCCCTTTCACCCCCGTGCCAGGACAGTGCCTATGGCTGATCTACAGGACGTACCTGTCACAGAGAGTGAGAGAAGAGGGCTGTCAGCCCTGGCCCCTCTTGCCGGCGTGTCGCCTTCAGGCCTAACTCCAGGGGCCGGGAAGACGGGCAGACCAATTGCCCAGGCAACCATCCAGCTGGAACTGCCGGAGTTCGATCCCAAAAATCTGCCCGAATGGGCAGAGAATCTTGCAGAGTTCCTTTTGTTGACTGGCCAATCCGATGTGGATGTGGCCACCAAATGTTCACTACTAAAACGCTCATGCAAAATGAAATTTTTGCAAAAACAGGTGAAACAGATCGTGAAAACCTGTTCTACCTGGGTAGAAGTATCACCTATGATTTTATGAAGCAGGCTCATCCCAAAATTAATTTTGGCTGATTTTTGACGAAAAATGTGACATTTTGGCGGAGAGAGGCTGCCAAAACTGGTCCATGTGCATTCCTTTGCTCCTGTGACGCGTTTTTGTTGCATCGGGCACCCTTGAAATAGGGGGGGGGGTCTTGGAAGTCCCCGCCAGGGCGAAAAAACCTGTTTCGGGCCAAAAAATGGCAAATTTTGGCACATTTTTGACAAAAAATGGCAGATTTTGGCGAAGACAGGCTGCAAAAATTGGTCTGTATGACTTTTCTTGATGCTGAGACGTGTTTTTTTGTATTGGGCACCCTCAAAATAGGGGGGGGAGTTCGTGCCAGTCCCCCACGGAGCAAAAAAACCTATTTTCGGCCAAAAAATGGCCTTTTTTTGGCCCATTTTTGACGAAAAATGTCAAATTTTGGCGAAGACGGGCTGCAGAAATTGGTCTTTATGAGGTTGTTTGCTCCTGGGACGTTTTTTCTTGTATCGGGCACCCTCAAAATAGGGGGGGGGGGTCGTTGCCAGTCCATCACAGGGCAAATAAAACCTATTTTTGGCCAAAAAAATGGCCTTTTTTGGCCCATTTTTGACGAAAAATGTCAAATTTTGGCGAAGACGGGCTCCAGAAATTGGTCAGTATGAACTTGTTCGTTCCTGAGACGTGTTTTTTTGTATTGGGCACCCTCAAAATAGGGGGGGGGGTCGTTGCCAGTCCACGACAGGGCAAAAAACCTATTTTTGGAAAAAAAATGGCCTTTTTTGGCCCATTTTTGACGAAAAATGTCAAATTTTGGCGAAGACGGGCTCCAGAAATTGGTCAGTATGAACTTGTTCGTTCCTGAGACGTGTTTTTTTGTATTGGGCACCCTCAAAATAGGGGGGGGGGTCGTTGCCAGTCCACGACAGGGCAAAAAACCTATTTTTGGCAAAAAATGGCCTTTTTTGGCCCATTTTTGACGAAAAATGTCAAATTTTGGCGAAGACGGGCTCCAGAAATTGGTCAGTATGAACTTGTTTGTTCCTGAGACGTGTTTTTTTGTATTGGGCACCCTCAAAATAGGGGGGGGGGGTCGTTGCCAGTCCACAACAGGGCAAAAAACCTATTTTTGGCAAAAAAATGGCCTTTTTTGGCCCATTTTTGACGAAAAATGTCAAATTTTGGCGAAGACGGGCTCCAGAAATTTCTTACTCTTGAGACGTGCAACACATCAGCAAATTGCAACATGTATCCTTCACATTTGACACAACAACATTGACCAAATATTATGACCGTAACCATGCAAAAAAAGGCTGAAATATGGCAGTTTTGGCGAAAAATGGGGGTATACTCGCATGTCACGAGAGGTAGATGGCTTGGTGGATGTTCGTATGTTTTGGAAATCGTCAAGTGGTTCCATGGAACACCTTTGATTGATCCGCAGCCTCTTAGAAAGAGATAGAATGTGTTTTATGATGAAAGAGTGGTGAAAAAAGGCCAAAATGTGGCATTTTGGGCCAAAAATGGGGGTAGATTCGCACGTTACGAGAGCTTGATGGCTTGGTGGATGTTGCTATGTTTTGGAAATCGTCAAGTGGTTCCATTAAACACCTTTGATTGATCCGCAACCTCTTAGAAAGAGATAGAATGTGTTTTATGATGAAAGAGTGGTGAAAAAAGGCCAAAATGTGGCATTTTGGGCCAAAAATGGGGGTAGATTGGCACGTTACGAGAGCTTGATGGCTTGGTGGATGTTGCTATGTTTTGGAAATCGTCAAGTGGTTCCACGGAACACCTTTGATTGATCCGCAGCCTCTCGGAACAAGATAGAATGTGTTTTCCGACGAAAAAATGGCAAAAAAAGGCCAAATTGTGGCTTTTTGGGAGGTAATTGACCGTTTACGAGACTTGGGAGCAGTTCCGAGCGGGGTATCGTGATTGAAAAGGTGCGGGTGGTTGGTATCTTCGATTGTACGCGCAAAAAGCGCTTCGTAATCGCGTATTTTCAGATTTCTGAGCCAAAAATTGCTCTCGGCGAGTGAAAATGCGCGCGCGGCGACAGTTTCTGTTGGTTTTTTGGCATCCGCTGCGACAATAATTTTGGGATCTGGCGACTTCATAAAATCATAGGTGTACCTGAGGTTGGAGAAAACATTCCCAGTCTATGAGACTGACCTCAGCGTACGCACACAGATCGAGGAGCTACCTATGCTCCCGGAGTTTCCATCCGCTGCGTGAATTTCTGAGTATGTGTGCGACTTGGAGTACTTGTTTTCGAGGATGAATGTGCGCTCCTACGGAGCCACTGAGCCCCACCTGTGGCTCATGAGTAAGATCCCCCAGCGTACGGGGGATGATTGCCGCTCCACCTCTGAGAGGAAGGGCAGGACCCACTCGTACGGTGAACTGGTGGATTTCTTGATTGAGCTAGCTCTTGAGAGAGAGAATGACTCCCACATGGAGAAATTCCTCAAGAAGCATTTGGGACGAGGTGGTACCCCTACCCCCGAACATGGCGAAGGGAAGGGGCATAAAAATCCCACTAACACCAACCAGGGAGGTGGTAAAGGGAGGGTCAACCTACGTGCCATGAACGAGGTTCAACCTGATGCAGGCACACCCCCCCTGTTCTACTGCAGACCTGTCAATGACAAGGGGGGACCTTGTCATGCCTCTGACTGCGATCTCCGCAGTGGCTGTATGCTGCAGATGAAACGTCAGCAGCATACCAAAGATGGGAAAACTGTGACCCATCAAAACCATTTCAGGTGTACCATCACCTGTGGTTACTGTGGCAAACGTCGTCACTACGAGGACGAATGCCACATCAAGAAACGCGAGAGTGACAAACTCAAGCGTCAGGAGGCGGAACGCCAGAAGACCCAGATGCCCGCCAGAAATCCCCCGAATGGGGATAAAGGTGGTAAAGGAGAAGGCAAGGGGGGTGGCAAAACTGGACCCCCTAACCCCCAGAGGCCCTCATCAGCGCCCGTTGCTACAACCACTCCTGCTGCTACACCCGCTCCTGCCGCAGGTGACCCTAAGAAACGCCCCCAAAGGGGATGGCGCTACCCCTGAGGGGAATAATTCCAAGAAGAGGCGCTTGGCCTGGATGGCCAAGTCCCTCATGGCTGCAGGGGTGGATGTGAAGTTCCCTGATGAGGAATAGGGGGGCGGCTCCAAAGAGGAGGACTTGGTTTTTTGGATCCTCGTGAAAATCGGGGATCAGGTTTTTCGAGCGGTGCTTGATACCGGTGCAACAGTTTCCATAGTGGCCCGGCGCCTGCTTAAGACTTTCAGGAAAACTAAGACCGTGGCCATAAGAGTAGGGGATGGGCGTACCATCCATTCCTTGGGGGGGGTCGATGTGACTATATGTCTGGGCGACGAAACCGTGACCCAACGCTGCAGAGTGTTGGACACTGACGCCTTTGACATCATCATTGGCAGCAACTTTCTACGAAGAAACCCCCAGGTAAAAATGCTGTCCCTACAGTGTCCCTATTCTTTGCACTGCGACTTTGGCAGTGGGCTATTCTCCGTTCCTTTGGAGCTGTCAGGACGAAAAGAGTCTGGGCTGCGCTACGCAGCCAAGACGAACTATCGTACTGAAAACTACCAACTGGCGCGTCACGTTCTTGAAAATGGACTGGCGGCCCTTCAGGTAAACCAGGATGAGATCCAGGTGGAATTGTTTGCGAGCCAACAACAGCACATCATGCAGTTGTACTGCTCGGAACAACTGAACAATGCTTTCCGTTTCTTCTGGAAAGCAATGGGCCTAGCGTATGCTAACCCTCCCTTCTCCCTGCTCGCGAAGGTTCTAACCAAAATCGCTTATGAGGGAGGAAGGGTTGTTATGTGCACCCCTGACTGGGGTTGCTCTGGTGAACATGCTTACTGGCGCCGTATGCTAGATCGAATGACCGTGGGAAGAGTGCAACTCCCCAACGGCCCCATCTATGTGCCTGAGGACTCAGACACAGCTATGCAGGCCCCTGAGTGGGCCAGTTTCCTGTCCATCGTCGGGGATCTCTCAATCCTGTACCCCTGTGTGACCTAGACCAGGTGCTACTGAAAGAGGTCATGGCCGAAAATCGTGGCCTGACCCTTTATGATCTCAAAAATCGATCTCCTGAGCACCTATCTGCCACACTTACAGGGTGTGAGTCTCCCGATGACTATCTGGAACCTGCAGCTGTAAAAGAGGATGCTGACGACCAACTGTCTGAGATCGCCAGCACTATTGCCCCTGTTGATCCCAGCTGAGTTGACCTAAAACACAGTGCTTTCCTAGCCCAGCTGTTGCTAGAGGAGGTCGATCTAGAGTCAACCTCTGAACCCGCTTCCCCTGTTGGGAAGCCAGTGTTACACATGCAGCCTATGCACACAGGTGAACCCATGGCCCGGAGTGCTGATGCTCTGGCACGGCCTGCTGCTAATAACATGCCATTGTCTGAGCATGACACTCAAGAACTCCGACGGCTGTTGTACCTGAAGGCCGAAGGTATTGAACGCCAAGAGCGTCTGCAATACCTCAGACAGACCTGGAAATCCTCCATCTGGTCTGAGGAGGACGATGAGTCCTATACGCTGCCTGATCCTGAGATACCTCTAGTGTAATCTCTACACTATGGGCAGCAATGTCCCCCTGAGTGGGATGATGGTACTGTGCCTGCCGAAACTGCTGATCGGCATAAAAAGAAAGAACATGGAAAAAGCAACCTCCATGCCGAGGAGGATTTCCTTCAGAAACTCGAGAGTCTTAACCTTGACCACCGCCTGAAGAAACTGCTGATAACCTATGAGGAGGTGTTCGGCGCCTTGCCGCCTCCCCTTTCTTGTACAAAACTGGTCCAGATGGACCTGAAATTGAAACCAGAATTTGAAAGGACGCGACTGAGGCGTCGTCCCTAACCCGCTCCACAGGAACAGGTCGAAGAAATCGAGCGCCAGATCCAAGAATGCATTGATGCTGGCCTCATTGAAGAGTATAAACGCGGGGACTATCCCCATCACTGCAGTCCCTGTTTCCTTGTTGCTAAACCAGGGTCGACTGCCCTACGTCTTGTTGTAGACTATGGTGAGGTCAACTAGAAATCCCAGAACCACTCAGGGAGTATTCCTAACATGCAAAACACCCTGGAGCGTATTGCCAAATGCAGGTATAAGACCAAAACGGACAAACGCTCTGGTTTCTGGCAGGTGGACCTAACCGCCGTAGCTCAGGAGCTGTTGGCCTTTATAACCCCTAAGGGTCGTGTCTTCAAGTGGAAGGTTATGCTTTTCGGGGTGGCTAATGCTCCAGCGCTCTTCCAGGAGCTTATGAACAAAATTTTGTACATACTGAGGCGCAGGCCTCTAGTACAAGAGTTGATTTCTCGGGGTGCAGAAATGGAGGCTCACATCGACGACGTGAGTTTGGGTACTAATACCAAAGAGGACCACGTCCTTCTCCTCCGTGAATTTTTCATTGTCTGTCAAGAAGACCATCTCCGAATCAAACTCGAAAAATGTGAGTTTATGAAAGAGGAGATGGAGTATTTGGGTTTCGACGTGGGGTATGGCTGGTGGAAACCAGCCGCGTCTAAGATGCAGCCCCTACAGGACATGCAGATTCGCGATGACCCTAAGAAGGGTCTACACGATGTGAGGAGTTTTGTGGGCGCCTGTAATTTCTATCGGCGTCACATCCACAATTTCACTTACTCCTCTGCACCCCTCACTGACCTGATCAGGAAAACTACTCCCTGGAGGTGGACCTCCAGAGAGGAAGAGTGTTTCCAGGAGTTGAAGAAGAAGATTGCCTCCTCCAACTGCCTGGGAGTGCCCCGCCCTGAGGGCGAGATAGTCCTGATCACTGATGCCAGTGATGTAGGGGGGGGAGGTACGATCTACCAATGGCAGGAGCTTAACCCCGCTGAACTAACCCACTGCCATTATCGTACTACTGTACTGAACCGTGATGGTTCGTTGAAACATGACTATCCTACCAGTGAGTGGCGACTGGTGCCACTGGGACACTGGAATTGGAAATGGAACCAAGTGCGTTCCAACTACAGCACCTATGACCAGGAACTCCTGGCCGGTATGCTGGTGCTATCGTCACAATCCCGACTCCTGGGATCTAACCCTATTGTCTGGCTGTGTGACCAGGAGCCTGTGAAGTCTTTTCAGAAGGGCCCACCACCAGAAAAAGCAAAGCTAAAACGGTGGTGAACTTACCTGAGCCAGTTCAGGCTGACAGTGCATCATATCCCCGGGATTAAGAATGAACTGTCTGACTATATATCGCGCAACAACTTCAATGCGCTTATTGGTGAGAGCTCTGAGGCGCTCGCCAAAGAGGCTTTCCAGCGTATGGATGTCCAGCTTGACCTGTCCATGCGCACTGCTGGAATCCTGGAGGGTTGGAGTCTAACCGACTATCAGTCAGAGTATGAAGAAATTCTCCAAACCCTCAGCACTGGTCTCGAACCCCGTGTCATTGACGGGCACCAGTACTATAAAAACAATCAGTACCTCTTCTACGAGGACCGAATTGTGGTGCATGAGGCACGACTGGATGGGTGCCTACAGTGGTCCCATCTCAGTTCTGGTCACACTGGCACACTGTCGCTCTGTTTGCTGGCATGACAGCCACAAGCATCCACAATGGTCTGCATACGCGACCTCAGTTCAGTCAGGGTTAGACTAGAGTAGAAACACTCACAGAAGAAGTCCACTGAGCGATATCGCTCAGTGGACTTCCTCCGTGAGTGTTTCTACTCTAGTCTATCCCTGACTGAACTGAGGTCGCGTATGCAGACCATTGTGGATGCTTGTGGCTGTCATGCCAGCAAACAGAGCGACAGTAGGGATAGGGGCCTGATCTCCAGCTTACCCATACCCTACTGTGCTAACCCTCTTCTCTACGTGGATTTCATCCACGGCCTACCACGCTTCGGCGGCTATGATAGTTGCCTCGTGGTCACCTGTGGTCTATCTCGCTTCACCCGTGTGTTCCCTTGCAATAAGAAAATCACAGGTGAGCAGACTGTGAAAATGTTGGTCGAACAATGGTTCGAACCATATGGAGCACCAAAGCAGGTGCACTCTGATGAAGATGTACGCATCTGCAGTGACACTGGGTGGTACAAACGAGTGCTGAATGCCCTCAACGTGGAGGTAACCACAGGTGTACCTTATACCCACACGTCTAACCCTCTCTGTGAGAGACAGAACCGTGTGGTGGAGCAAAACTTAAGAATCCTGATGAAACAGTAGCGCACCAAGGACTGGGTACGCCTAGTGCCCTCGGCAGTGCTGTCCATGAACTCACAGCGGAGCTCTTCTACGGGTTTCACCCCCCACGAACTGTTCCATGGAGGACGACCTGCTTGGTTCTTCAAAACCCCCTTTCCTGAGGACTTCAAGAGCCCTGTGGGAGATTGGCTGGAACACAAGCAGTCTCTGGCTAACCAGGCTGGGACTAACCTGAGGCACATTCGTGACCGTGAACAGAGCCGACGGAACCGCCTACGGCGACCTGCCAGCTTCAAGGTTGGTGACCTTGTTTTGGCTCACCATTCACGCCCAGCCTCCTGGCCACGTAACTGCCTATAGGACCCTTACTTTGGACCCTATCGTATCATCAGGATAGATGGATCCAGGATCCATGTCAGGTGCAGTCCACGTCTAGGTGGTGAACTGCTGTGTGCACCTAAGCAGTTGAGGCACTATCACTCCCCTGACGACTTGTCTTTGGGTGAGTGGCGCCTCAGCGACAGTGAGATTGAACGTATAGACCTAGAGAACGCTGCCAGTCCCGAGGAGGCAGACGAACTGCAAAAAGATGACTGCCGATGAGATGGCAGTCGATGGTTACTACGTGGTTGCAGGTATTGCTCGCCACGAGTATAAACAGGGCTGGAAATTCCTTACCCTGTGGGATGGCTATGGGTTGTCTGAGGCGACCTGGGAACCTATGTCAGCCTTCATACAACCGGATGAGAGTATCAACCCCATCTTCCGCACTTACCTCGTTGAGAACAACGAGGGGCAGCTCCTAACCCGTGCTGAGACTATGTCCCAGCGTAAGAAGCGAAACTAATCTCCCTGTGTCAGTCTGTGCCCTGCAGACCCATGCCTATGGTTTCCAGCGTGAGCCAGGTGGCCGCGTATCATGATTGCAGCCACCCAGCGAGTGTGTGCCTTGTTGACCATGTGTTGCATGGGTACTGCCCTAATGTAATGACCTTGGAGAGCCAACGAAGAACGGTGGCTTACTACACCAGGAGGGAATGACAAGCAAGGTGTTATGAGGCAAGGTGTGTCTTCCCTCCTTGTGGACAAGCGAGCCCACAGTTAGGACCCCTGACTGGTCCAGACCCATGGGGTTCTACCCTTCCTTACTAGGTTTACCATACCCCTATGTGTGCTACGTATGTCTGTGTGTGTCTCACTTCTCTCCCCGGCGTGGCTCCCGGAGACCGGGCTTCGCTGACATCGGACCGAAGGTCCTAATCAGGTACTATTACCACTCCTATGGCGCCCAATTTCTGTGCTGGCGCCTATCCTTGGGGTAAGACGGCAAAGGCCCTACCTACTAGAGGGGAGGGGTGGCCAAGTGTGCTAAGGGCATACAAAACCCCCATTTTTGCTACAGGCCAAAAGCTAACACACTCCCCTGCCCACCAGGAAAAGCACGCGGGACAGGAGACACCACTACACTACACTCACTAACGCCAGCACCGGTCTTCGAAGGCAGGGTGAGCACTCATCACTTGCACTCACCTCCTGCCAGGCCTGCTGACCCTGACCCCTACACACGCTACTGGATGCTGCTGTCGAAGATCACTCAGGCCCTAATGGCCCTCCTGTGAAGAAGACAAGAGAACACAGCGCTCCTAAGCAGCTGTGGCCTAACAGGGGACGCCACAACGCGTTTCCCCTGCTAGGGCTTGGAGGGAAGGGGTGCTCTCGTTGCGTGCACAGCGCAGATGTCGTTGAAGTCGAACTGCCCTCGCCAGTACTGGCTGAGGCACAGTGATTTGATTGGTGATCAGCGCCCCTGTTTTGCTGGGGCAGAAAAATGGATAGCCGCCGAAGGCAGCTGCTGCGTGCACCAATCACCCTAACCTCTCCCACCTGTACAACAGAGGCAAATGAAGGGGTGTTTGCGGCAGAGAAACCAAGCCACACTCCAGGTATTATACCCTTATCAGTGTGACCTATAATACACTGTCCGCAAACACGCTGACGGATCAGCTCCCCTGTCAAGCAAGCAAGCTTTAAGAGACTCCTCAGGTTCTCTTAAAGAACGTACCGAGGAGCCTCTGAGTAACCTAAACAAGGTTTACCGTGCGCAATTCGCGTGGCCTACCCTTTAATGCATCATGTGCACGCAGGGAAGGGAGGCGAAACCAGTTCCACTCTGACTCAACCAGGAGGTGAGCTCCTCCTGGGCTAACCTACCTTACTCACCATGCATCGTGTGAATGCCGAATGAAGCGAACACAAAACAAGCCTAAGCGTTTTAAGCAACCCTACTTTAACGCCACGGCCACACACACGAACAAACCGTTTCTTTACTTACCTGTGAAGAAGAAAAGAAGGGTGGATTTGGGGTACAGGTAAAGCGTCACAGCGTTTGAATGCCTCGATTAGGCACATGCATCGCGAGCACAGCGCATATTCTAACCCTACGTGCGCGCTGCGCGCTCCATTCGCATCGCATACCTTTCATTCCTGTGCAGACCTGTGCAGAGCACGGGGAGGAACACGCCAACCCCCAACGAACACAGCGGTGACAACCCTAACGGTTTGACGAAACAACCAACACGAACGCAATGCATGCGTGTGAGATGACACTGACATACCTGAAGGGTGGGTTGTTGACCTGCTTTGTGGTGTCGGCTGAATTTGAATACTTTTCTCTGAAGTTTCTAAAAATTTTGATGCAACTGTGCAAAAATTTTCTTTAAAACTCTAAAAACTACGGCTCATACCTTCTTTTACAAAAACCGTTTACGCTTGCGCAACCCTTTTCTTCGAGTCCGCTCCCTTTGCGCTTGTCTGCGACTTTGAGTTATGTGTAAAAATGACGATTTACGCGTCGTTTCGTCGATTTTTAACGATTTCACTTGCTGAATCGCAGCCCCCTCCGCTAAACCGCAGGAATCACTCCCTGCTGGTTACATTTTCTATTTTTTTCAGCTCCTGGAGGTTTGTGAACTCCATTGGGAGTGTTGCTCCGCCCTGGCCCTTGGTCAGGACGTATACTAAAACGCTGTTTATACAGCGATAGCAGTCCGCATTAGAGCGTTCGACTGTACCCTAGTGGGCAAGCATATGTGCTCTAGGGAGGGAGTCCTGGGTTCAAACCCCACTACCCCCAAACTTTTTCCAAAAGTTTTCGTCGCACGCCGGCGACTTTTGAGGAATGCTTCCTCGAAGGGACATCATTCACGGTACATTACACTGTTTCTCAGGGGTACCAACAGTGTGATAGGCTTCTATGAAGTGATGAGGATGTTTTTAGTAAGTTTAATGCATTTTCTGAGGTAATTTTGGGAATATTTGAGCCTTTTTCCTTGGTCCTACTAGCTTAGCTAACTAGTACTCCAGGGGAGAGTAAGAAAAAGTCATTGCCATGTCTTTCTTGGAGGGCTTGATCCAGGCCAAGCCCCCCTTAAAACCCTTTTGTTGATGCTAAGACAAACTTAAGTGTTTTTATCTCTCCTTTGTTGCCTAAAGTACACTTTCTCAAAGTAACTAGGGTTGTGACCCTAGCCCCCCATGAAGTTCACCCCTACCACTCAACTGAGCGGAGGTACCTTCCTCCATGGAGGATATACCGAAATAGAACAGGCATTTCATGCTTTAGGCCTTGGAGGTTAAGCCTAGTGGTCTCCCACCCCAAGACCCCTATACTCAATTGTTTCTACCACTTATTGTGGTCCTACTTTGTAACTGTTTCTGAATTCAGTTGCTTGGCCAAGTCATTTTCTGTGTGGTCCTGACATCTATGCCCCACATTCCTAACCAGCACCATTTCACCCAAAAGAGTGCACATGAAGTGCCTAATGCAACCTCTGAGGCAAGAGTCAGACCAATTTTCATATAAAATCTTTTGTATTATCCATTTGTGATTGAATCTTTGTGTATAAACCTGCTTTGTCTATCTGCAGCCCTTCTGTGTTACACTGGATTCCAAAACCAATCATTGATTCAATCCATATCCTGTTCTTGCTCTACTTGCTGCTTTGGTTTGGGCTTTCAACTACAAAACCTGCAGGAATACATCAACAGATGTAGGGCATAATTCAAGGACATCTTTCTGGGGCTGACTGGGGCGGGACCATCTCTCTCAGGGCCTGGATTGGGGCGGGACCATCTCTCTTTGAGGCGGGACAATTGAAGCCGGTTCGGACCCCCGTGGCCATCTTGGGGTCAGTTGGGGTGTGTATCTATGTGCCGGCAAGCCACCATTGGCTGATATCATATTCTCCCATCCACCTGACCTAACCCGATGTGATAGTGTGATAGGTTTGGCCATTCCGGCTATGAGCAGCCAGATTCAGTACCGAGGCGCCGCCAGCGGAGATTTATATATCGGAATATCAGGAATCAACAGGGTTTTTTTATCATAATGTTTCCGTAATTTTTCAGCCCTCTGTTCTGATGGTCAATGTATCAGCGACTGTCAGTTTGCTCGCGATTTTGCGGTAACCGAATGGTTAACTGTTATTTACAGATATTTTGGCGGAACCCCCGATGAAAGGTCAGATTTCATCAGTAAAGGGTTCGTTGCTTCCGCAATTTTCATATTATACACTCGCAAAATTAATCCGATTTTTTCAGACTTTCAGAATCCGATTTTCGACTTCGACATCGCCGCACTTGATATGACGAATCTCGAGTGGTCGGACATTTTTCCCCGATCACGAATCAGCCTTTCTTTTTGTTATGCCCTTCATTTGTCTTGGAGATATAGTCGAAACAAAAATGATTCGTGAGACCACTTTGAAAGGTCATATCTCCGGCTCACGGCGAGGTATAACAATTTCGAGAATTGGGTTCGAACTGCCTTGGTCTCAACTTAATTTAAAAAGTATCAAACGCCTTTGGTGTGTACACATGCCCGGTGTAGCAAGGGATAGGGGTCAAGAGGGTAGAAAGTGATATATAACTCTTGGACCGTGCAACCGAATGTTTTAATGCGACTTTCGAGTGTGCCGCATGAGTTTTGGGGTTGCATAGCAACTTTCTTTGGGTTCCTACGTATTTTTAACGTGAAGATATGTCCATGGAGGGGCATGGCATATCATGGTGGGAGCCACTTTTGGAGGGTATGTGTTATATGCATGGTATGTGCTTCGATATGCTCACGCCCATGTTATATATCTTCGTGCGGCCGAAGAGATGGGGAGTCACACGTGACAAGGGCTTTGCCCATGTCACAATTGTGGAATTCGAAGCGCTAGAATAAGTCTACCGCGTATGTATTGCTCATGGTATGTTTGGCAAAGAGATCCATGAGTGCACTCCCATTTGCATGGGGCATGTAGGTATGAGTGGCGAAGGTATCTCCATGCGCCCGATCGTGGAACCAAGTGGGCGAAGTGTTCGCAAATAGTTCCATTCATTTGTGTTTTGAACCATGAGCGGATATCATGGGTGAGCATAGAGATGTACTATCATGACAACTTTGTATTTGGACATATTTTCATGTTTTGGACCTCAATTGTTGCTCATTTTTGCGTTTTGTGTACTTACCTGGTCGGCTAACAGCAAGAAGCCTATGGGGAGTCGAACAATGGTAGGTTGTTCATATTTTGGCATATGCTTTGGAGTTGAACACCACCATATGCCAGATTGCGTACTCCATTTGGCTTGGCGCACGAAAGATTACAAGAAGTGGTCTCAAGATCATGGGCTGACTTGAGCAGTGCGTGGCGCCCATATCCGAAGGGGTTTCAAGGGTAAAGTGGGGATGTACATGGGCATTGATTTTTGGTCTCTATCCTCCATGAATATTAGACTTCGATTCCATGCATGCTTTGAGCCTTCGGATAAGTGGTAACTTCAATTTTGAGCATATATTTGATATATGGCCAATATGGTGTGAATTGGCAGTTTTTGGCATGTTATGAGTTCAAACTCATGGGGCATATCTCTAAGCCCATTCGACTCCAAGTCCAACCAAGTATATGTCAGGGTAGGGCATGGTCCTGAGTGCCTTTCTAGGCCATGACACGCCACCTCCCCTATTGGGCTAGGATTTGGAGGCTTGGGAGTGAACACATTTTTGGGGTTTGTGTAGTGACTTGTGACACATGGCATTCAGCCATCTCATTTGACCTGGTTCAGGGCAATATGTTGGTGAGTCAAGGGAAGGTCTAGAGTCCAGGGAATGGGGGGTTTTTGGCTGTGAATGTGTATGTTTACCTCTTTTCCCAACTTTGCTTGATATGTGTTCATATGCCAAACTCAGGGCTTTCCTCTTGGTGCAATTCTTGTACATGCCCGCCACCGTGGGACGACCGGTGTGCTGAACGGAAGCCCGCAGTGTGGATTGGATTGTGGATTGGGTTATTGCTGTAATTTATGGGATCTGGTTGCTATTCAGGGTTGAAGGAGGATTTTATTTTCTATAATTTCGGATTTTGGACCCTGGAATTTGAGGGATGCAATCGTTGATCCGGAGTAAATCAGCAGGGGTAACAGGCGGAAGGGGCACAGCGGGGGCCGGTCCTGGTAGGGACCTTCTTTATGGTAGCAGAGGCTTACCTGCTGCCCCTACCTACCGCCGACCCGGGGACTTGGGCCCCTATGAGCCCTGCCCAAGTATGCCCCGGGTGCGTATTGTGGACTCAGTGGAGACCACGCCGGAGATTGGAGCCAGAGAAGAGCCGAGACGCTCAAGAGCATGGTGAACTCCGGAAGTTAAAGCCCAAAGAGAAGTACGACATTCGGGAAGAGGAGGACTTGACATGGAGGACCTGGTCTCCATGTGCGAGCGTCGCTGCCGCAAGGCATGCAACCACCGCTCCGCCGCGGAGGACTCTGAGGAGGCCTGCCATTCAGGCAGCAGTGGAGGACGGGCCCGGCGCTACCGGAAGCGCGGGTCACCCAAGCCGGCGGCAGGGGACGTCGGGACTATGGATACGGACCCCAGCCCGGTCAGGCTGTGGGAATCCGAGGGGCACTCCGATGGCTATCGGACCTGCTTCCCCTCGGAGTCGGAACAGATGTCCGCGCAGACCGCCAGGGCGCATACGGCCCCCGAGCCCGCCCTGAAGCACGACGCCGAGGGCTTGGAGAGGCCAGCCAGGGCCAGGACGGCACCTGTGCCCCGGCACACGGGACCAGAGATGGACGCCGTGGGCGATATGCCCATGGGCGATCAGTCCAAGGCGCCAGGAACCGCGGGATGCGCCGGATCAGGTGGAAAGCAAGCTGAGTGCCACTGCGAGCACGTGTCCTTCCTCATTAGCAAGTACCCAAAGATGGGGATCGACGCCATCGTGCACCGCCTCGACAGCCTCAAGAACGCGAAGGACGGCCTAGAGGAGGACGTCGCCGGGATCCTGGATGACCAGTCGGCCGCGGAGAAAGATATGGAGGAGCTGCGAGCGGAACGGGACCGGTACCGGGAGAATCTGGAGCTGGCCCTGGAGAAGCAGCAGCGAGTGGTGGACAGCCTCCTCCACCTGGTGGAGGACATGTCGGGACGCCTGAAAAGGCTAGAGGAGCTACAGCCCCTCGCCTCGGGTCCGGAGCTCCCGGCAAAGCCGGCAGCGGCAGAGCTGGTGGAGCGGGTTAAGACCCTCTGGAGCGCCATGGATAAACCCATGGGCGGTCCGGCAGAGGCATCCTACGCGCCTCCGCGTGTTGACCCGGGTGCGCTGCCGTTTGTTCCCATGTTCAGCGAATCCACAATGCTCGGGGAACACACGGCACCGGCTGGGTCCATGCGGGAGGGGCACGTAACCACGGACCCGAGGAGCCTGACGGTACAGATGTCCCACGCCGCCCAGGATCTACCGCCAACTACGACTACCCATGCAGTTTATGCGGAAGAGGAGATCCAGAGCCAGACCATGCAGGGGCGAACCATGGGAAGCGCCGACAGACATGGTCGGGTCCACCCAGGCGGAGATCTGTGGGCGAAGAACCCCACTACGGGGATATGGACAGCCGATGGAGCAAGTCCTTCCCGCGTTCGAAACCCCATGGGTTCAGGCCCAACTGGACCGCACTCCATGGAGGACAGGGATGAACCGGGAGTGTACTCACACCCCCCGGCCACAGGTGGTATCCGTCTCGGTGGAGTGGTGGCTGGTGATGTCAGAGACGCCATCAGGATTGACGACCTCAGGGGAATCAAAATCCCCTACTATGATGGCAACCCCTCCAACCTGGACGACTTCATCCTGGATTGGGAGGACTTCGCCGAGGAGGTCGTCGGCGAGATGCGGGGAGCGCCGCGGGACAAGTGGGTATGTCGGACATTCCCACACCGACTGGCGCAGGACCTGAAGGAGGATCTGCGGGATCAGATCCGGGAAGGATTGATCCGTACGGAGCAGGCCTGCCTGGCTGGAGGATGAGGAGCGGGTGGACGCTCCGAACCAGAAGCTGGAGGACTTGTGATCCATCCCGCTGCAGCTGGACCGCGGTGAGTTGCAGGTCCTGGAGTGGGAACGGTACCTGCGGAAGTACCGACGGAGCCTCAAGCTGGTTGAGGGCTGGAACGAGTCCAGCAAGATCCGTCACTTGCTGAAGGACGTCCTCCCCGGCCACTGGAAGAGGCGAGTGGAGGACGAGGAGAAGAAGCGAGCCAAGAAGCGGGTGGCGGTGAGGATCATGGCGGCGGAGGATACCCATGCGGGTATCATGGAGTTCTTCAGGAGGAACCTGGGCGAGCCCAACCGGATGTTGGGACTGAAGAACGCCGTGTACGTGGAGGTATTTGGAGACTCCATGGGGCAAAGGTTGCTGCGCCTCAACAATGTGGAGTGGAGGCGTTGAGAGCCATTGAGGATGCAGGTCATCTTCGCCCGCATGAGCCTGGACGAGATCGTGAAGTACATCACGGTGGAGCTGAAGCTCAACGCCAAGAACGAGGCCCACGTGCAGGATCGACAAGGCTATGGACAACGAGGCCACCGAGAAGACCGCCATCATCGGGAGATCCAGGAGGACACGGCCAACTCTGCGGAGGATGGCAGTGGAAGTGGCCAAGACCACTGGTCCCGGGAGGATCACGAGGAGGCCCATTTCTTCGCGTTTGTGGCGCGCAACGTGAGGGTCCATGGGCAGGATCGGTCCAGATGGAGCCGGGTGGGACCCAAGAAGGGCAAAGAGCCAAGGAGGATCGGGAACCCACCGCTCTCGTTCCGGGAGTACAGGTCTCAGCACGACGGGTGCTGGATCTGTTATGGCAAGGGAAACAACCATGCACACGACCACCGTCAGTGCAAGGTGTATGAGGCGGACAAGAAGGCCTACTTCGCCGCCCACCCCGAGAAGAAGCCCAAGGAGCAGCGAATTGCCGATTGGAAGGCGAAGGGCGGAGACGGGGGAAAAGGCCAAGGCAAAGGCCAAGGGAAAGGCGAAGGAAGAGGCTATGGTGGTGGACCTGGCCAAGACCGATGAGTGAGGTCGATCGAGGAGGTTGCTGAGGACATGTTGAGGACGTTGGAGAAACTCAAAGCCCAGCAACGTGGTGGACAAAGTCCTGGCGGATCGCAGCCGGAAGGGGCTGCGGGAAGTCAAGTCTAGAGGAGCCCCCACGGGAGTGGGACCTCGGAGGTCTCTCCTCCGAAAATCAGTGGAATACCTGAGGAATCCAAGGCACAGCGAGTGCCGAAGAAGGCTCCGGAAGAGCCAAAACCACTGAGTTTTGCCACTCCCAACCCCTGGAGCGCCCTGCCAAGGGAAGTACATGTGGGTACGGGACATGGCAAGAAGGAAGGAGCGACCACGGAGAGCCCCGTGGATGGGCAGGACCAGCCCAAGATCTACACCATCCGTGACCATACCCTAGAAGTCCTGATGCACCCGGACGTGCTAGAGTTGCATGCCGTGAGAGTCGTCCATACGCCTCATGGTGACGAGCGGCAGTTGCACTTGAAAGTGCGAGTACGGTGCGGACGAGAGGAGAAGGTGGTGGATGTGTTGGTGGATACGGGTGCCCAGGTGAGCCTGGTCCGGTGAGGGTTGTTCAAGGAGGAACTCCTGCAGCCCAGCCGGAGACCGGTCTGCCTGAAGGTCGCCAATGGAGAGATTATGGGTGGTGGCACCCATGAGGCCACTATCAGCATGGAATTCTGGGAACATGAGCGCTTGAACCGCCCTGATCTGGCGAAGAGAAGCACTCTATCCGGGAACGTCTTTGTGGCCGACATTACAGATTGGGATATGATCATGGGGTATGATTTCATGGTGTCCAACGCCATTGGAGCCCTTCGCCATCGTGCAACGCTGGTCCGGGAGGATGATGAATGTCTCACATGGCTGTGCACGGACTATGCATGCGGATCATCCCAATGGAATGCTGAGGAAGAGGATCGGATCGTATGAGCGGTGCAAGCTATGGGTGCCAAGTCCAGAGGAGACCGCGGAGCTCAGCTCACGGAGTATGGAATGGCGCCGCAGGTGTATGACAGGATGATCCAGACGCTGGGAGCCGAAGCGCCTGAGACAGACGTCTTCGCTTCCCGGGATGCCCCACTTTTGCGGAAGTGTAGGAGGCATTGGCATCGAGGAGAGTCAGCCTGGCATAGGCATTGGGGTTTGAAGGAGTGGGGGCCCATGTATTGGCATGGCTCCCTGGATAGCACCAGACGTACGGTGGAGAAGATCGTCGCGGATAGGGCGAAGGGGATCCTGGTCATAACCGGCATAGGATCCACCCCATGTCCGCTGGAAGGTCTCAAGTCGACGCTGGACTCATTCACCCTGAACGAGATGTCATTCGAGCCAGAGGAGGAGTTGTTCATCGACGCCAAGGGTGTATCAATGCCCTCCCTGGGTCAAGCGTGGGGTACCAAGGCTTTCCTGGTGGATGGGACGCAAGCCCAGCCCACGGGTGATGAAGCATTCATCCGTAGGGTGGAGGCGGTGCCCATGAAGGTCATGTTTGAGCCCAAGGAGGGGACGGATCAGCTTATTGATGGCATTGACGTCCTGTCCCACCCCGAGATCGACGACGTCATTAACTACATGCAGATGGGGATGCACGACCGTGTGGCAGCCAAGAAGAGGTGGGCCAGGGTCACATCTCCGCATTGGTGGGATGACAAGGTGTTGGGCACCGGCAAGTACGAGAGGGACGAGTTCGTGGCGAGGGTCATGGATCACATCGCGGACCAATACGATGGTCCGGTTGGGTCGGACCCACCGACATGGGATTTTCCAAGAATGGGTGCCGATAGCGACAGTCACCAGCCCGATGCCGCAAATTTCGGAAGATTATCGGTGGGAAGAGCTCCTCACGACGATGAAGACGGCATATCGGACGAAGAGAAGTCAGAAATCGGACCCAGAAGGGGCCTATACCGCAGTGCGGTCGGTTGTATCTATACCGAAGCAACCGGCTGAAGAGGCCCAGGAGAACCCGAAGGTCGCTGAGCTGAAGGAGAGGCTGATCAGTGCCTATCCGCGGCTATTCAGTGGCGTCGCCAACAAGAACCCTCCAGATCGTGGGAGGTTTGGTACAGCGAAGATCAAGCTGAAGCCAAACCCCAAGATCTATCGTCATCGGGAGTACCAACTTCAGGGCAATCTGGCCGAGGCCACGAAGAAGCTATTGGCCGAGTTCATTGAGCGGGGAAGGATCAAACCCTCCGACAGTGAGTGGGCCAGCCCAGCCTTCATTGTGCCCAAGAAGGAGAAGGGCGAGGGGAGGTTGGTGGTTGAATACAGAGGTTTGAACGAGCAGACTGAGCACGACTCGTACTCGCTTCCCCTGATCGACTCCATCCTCCAAAAACAACAGAAAAAGCGGATTTTCAAGGTGTTGGACCTGAAACACGGTTATCACCAGATGCGGCTACACCCGGACTCCAGGCCCTGCACAGCGATGTCGACGCCGCTGGGGCCCATGCAGTGGAAAGTGGTGCCTATGGGCGCCAAGAATGGCAACGCCGCTTTCCAGCGCATGATGGAGGACCTACTCGGTCCTGTCCGGGACTGTGCCGATCCCTTCGTGGATGACATCATCATCGGGTCCGGCACGGAGAACATGACTGAGGACGAGCTCATCAACGCGCATGAGAAGGATCTGCGCCGAGTGCTCAGCGAGTTGGACAAGCACAACATGGTGTGCAAGCCCACCAAAGCCTCACTCTTCGTGAAGGAAGTGGAGTTCGAGGGTCACGTGGTTGGTCACGGGCAACGCCGTCCCATGCCTGGGAAGCTGGCGTCCCTGCACCACTGGGAGAAGCCCCAGACCATCAGCGAACTCCGGTCCTTCATGGGGTTCTGCAATTACTATTCGGGCTATGCTCGGATGTATGCAGAACTCTCGGGGCCGCTGCAGAAGATGCTGCAGGTGGGGAAGTTCGATGGCCGGAAAGGGAGCAAGAAGAAGCTTGCCTGGACCCCTGAGGCCGAAGATGCGTTCAGCCGCCTGAAGGAGCGACTCCTAGGTCAGCTGGGGCTGTTCCTGGTGGACCCGGACAAGGGATTTGTGCTATGGACGGACGCCTCAGACTATGCTGTAGGGGCAGTCCTCAAGCAGATCCGGGACGACGGGTCGCACGTCCCCGTGGCGTTCTGGAGTCGGATCCTGGCCGAGGGCCAACGTCGAACATGGACTGCGAGGGAGAAGGAGACGTATGCCATTGTCTGTGCGCTCAGGAAGTGTTCTGGCCACATCGGATTGCAACCGGTGGTGGTTTGTACAGACCATCAGTCCTTGCAGAGCTGGCACAAGGAGCACGTCGACACCCCCTCGGGACCGGCGGCAAGGAGGGCCCGATGGCATGAGACGTTCGCCAAGTTCGACCTCAGCGTCGTATACGTCCCGGGGAAGGACAACACTGTGGCAGATTGCCTCAGTCGACGGGCCTACCCCGCGGGCAAGGCTTGGATGGACATATCCAGCCATGGAGACGCCCAGGAGACTGAGGAGTCCAAACGCATCATCGAGATGGAGAAGGCCATGGAGCAAGAGGGGGTCAAGTGCTTTGTGGTGATGGCAAACCGTACGGACCTGGCCAAGTTCCGGGGCGCCCGAGTCCAAGCTATTCGAGAGGAAACCCTCGAGCAGACGATGGTGGCCCCTGTAGAGCTAGTCAGGTCGGTGCTCACAGAAGATTGGTCGGATGACTATGCGGCATCCGAGCACTGGAGCAAGTACTGGAATGCCGTGAGCGCCCCGTCGGACGACGAATGGCCGGAGGGCTTGACCGAGGATGGGGACAAGTTGTTCCTCAAGGACAAGCTGCTGGTGCCCGAGAACCGAGTGGAGGAGCTCATTGACCATTGGCACAACTCCCAGCTCATGCACCCTGGCCAAGACAAGATGCAGCAGGACCTGGAGTGGCGTTTCAAGTTCCCTCAGGGGTACTACGCCATCCTGGATAGGTACTGCAGCGACTGTGCCGTGTGTCGGGCCACGAAGAGCTTCAACCACTCCACAGCGGGCAACCCGGTGTACACGGCTATACCAGAGGCCCCTATGCGGTCCGTAGCCATGGATGTTTTCGCCATGCCTGGGGTCACCGTGGAAGGAGAGACCTACGACTGTGTCATCCTGGCGGTGGATAGGCACAGCGGGTATATCGTGGCAGTCCCTGGCAAGAAGTCCAAGAAGAAGGACAAGAAGGACAAGCATGGAGTGGGGTTGCAGGCCAAGACCGTCGCTAATGCCATGATCAGGCATCCGCTGACGATTTTTGATGTCCCAGCTGTCATCTGCAGCGATCGGGGCAGTCAGTTTGTGGGGACGCGGTTCAAGACGATGTGCAAGCACATTGGGATTGGGCACGCCAAGACTGTGGCGTACCACAGCCGGTCAAATGGCTGGGCTGAGGTGGCCGGGCGGCAGATGTTCAAGAAGTTCCGCCAGCTGCACAAAGACGAACCGGGCCGGAATTGCTACAATTCGCTGTGGAGAGTACTCCAGGCGTACCATGACCTTCTGGGACCCACTGGACTGTCGCCCCATCGTATCCTGTTCCTACGGGATCGAGTGTCACGCACTCTCCCGTGGTTGAACCATGGCAAGGTGGCCCGGGATGCGAACGCTATGATGGCTGAAGCGGACGACACGGCAGCCAAGGTGTGCAAGGCACTTCAGGACGAGCATGACAAGAGGGCCAAGTACTTCAAGCAGGGAAAAGTCCAAAAGTATGCTCTCCAAGACACCGTTTGGGTGGAGCGGCATCACAAGGACGTCCTGTCCAGGAATCGGCAGGTGTCTTGGTATGTGCCGGGGGTAATCGTGCGGAAGATGCAGGATGTGTATGCGGTTTGTGTGGGGGATAACAAGATCCTGGACTGCGACCATACCCAGCTTCGTCCCCGAGCACCAGACCCCAGCGGGAGTCCCGTCACCTTCGAGTTCACGGCCGGCGATGTGGACTCGGACGACCAGGGTGAGGACGACGACTTCACCGCCGAGAAGATCCTGGCGGACAGGCCGGACCCGGGGACGCCTGGGGGGAGGCTTTATAAAGTCCGTTGGAACGGATTCGCCGCATCCAGGGACTCGTGGGAGCCTCCGAGCAGTTTTGTGCCGAGGTATACCACGGTCTGGATGGACTATCTGAAGAAAAAGAATATTTCTTTGGATGTCAAGGACGTGTTGGTCCATTTGGTTGCTGCTGTAGCACCGTAATGGATCCCCCTTGGCATTTTTGTTTGTTTTTGTGCTTGGGGGACGGGTGAGGGCGTTCATCCGGGGATTTTTGGG
Source organism: Eutreptiella sp. 'Long Island Sound 2002' (assembly GCA_964036045.1). Classification (NCBI taxonomy): domain Eukaryota; phylum Euglenozoa; class Euglenophyceae; order Eutreptiales; family Eutreptiaceae; genus Eutreptiella; species Eutreptiella sp. 'Long Island Sound 2002'. Next base: position 42,878,401 of record OZ038379.1, on the reverse strand, counting down.
CCTTGATTGGCCATCTACCCCCTTCACTCGATCTCCAAATATATATTTCATTGTGGTATACTTATTTAGGTCGACCGACGACGTTTCTCTATCTTTGATCCCCTTGGTCCATGTTGTAGATCAAGAGGAGACCGGATATGGCGTAGGGCACCGATTATCAGTGTCCTCACCCCTCCCTTGGGGCGGGGGGGGCGCCTACGACGTGTGTGGGGCCTCGATGTGTCCTTGGGACATGGGAAGGAGGGTTGGAGCCCATTGGGGTCCTCCCGTCCTCTCTTCAATGACTTCCGAGCGGTAACAACGCTCTGAGAAGGGGGGTGAAGCCGGTTCAGACCCCCGTGGCCATCTCGGGGTCATTTGGGGTGTGTATATATGTGCCGGCAAGCCGCCGTTGGCTGATATCATACTCTCCCATCCACCTGACCTAACCCGATGTGATAGTGTGACAGATTTGGCCATTCCGGCTATGAGCTGCCATATTCAGTACCGAGGCGCCGCCGGCGGAGATTTATATATCGGAATATCAGGAATCAACAGGGTTTTTTTATCATAATGTTTCCGTAATTTTTCAGCCCTCTGTTCTGATGGTCAATGTATCGGCAACTGTCAGTTGGCTCCCGATTTTTCGGTAACCGAATGGTTAACTGTTTTTTAAAGATATTTTGGCGGCAACCCCGATGAAGGGTCAGATTTCATCAGTAAAGGGTTAGTTGCTTCGGCAATTTTCATATTATACACTGGCAAAATTAATCCGATTTTTTCAGACTTTAAGAATCGGATTTTCGACTTTCACATCGCCGCACTTGATATGACGAATCTCGAGTGGTCTGACATTTTTCCCCGATCACGAATCAGCCTTTCTTTTGTTATGCCCTTCATTTGTCTTGGAGATATAGTCGAACCAAAAGTGATTCGTGAGACCACTTTGAAAGGTCATATCTCCTGCTCACGGCGAGGTATAACGGTTTCGAGAATCGGGTTCGGACCGCCTTGGTCTCAACTTAATTGAAAAAGCATCAAACGCCTTTGGTGTGTACACATGCCCGGTGTAGCAAGGGATAAGAGTCAAAAGGGTAGAAAGTGATATATAACTCTTCGACCGTGCAACTGAATGTTTTGATGAGGCTTTCGAGTGTGCTGCATGAGTTTTGGGGTTGCATAGCAACTTTCCTTGGGTTCCTACGTATTTTTAACGTGAAGATATGTCCATGGAGGGGCATGGCATATCATGGTGGGAGCCACTTTTGGAGGGTATGTGTTATATGCATGGTATGTGCTTCGATATGCTCACGCCCATGTTATATATCTTCGTGTGGCCGAAGAGATGGGGAGCCACACGTGACAAAGGCTTTGCCCATGTCCCAATTGTGGAATTCAAAGCGCTAGACTAAGTCTACCGCGTATGTATTGCTCATGGTATGTTTGGCAAAGAGATCCATGAGTGCACTCCCATTTGCATGGGGCATGTAGATATGAGTGGAGAAGGTATCTCCATGCGCCTGATTGGGGATCCAAGTGGGAAAATTGTTCACAAATGGTTCTAATCATTTGTGTATTGAACCATGAGCGGATATCATGGGTGAGCATAGAGATATACTATCATGACAACTTTGTATTTGGACATATTTTCATGTTTTTGACCTCAATCTTTGCTCATTTTTGCGTTTTGTGTACTTACCTGGTCGGCAAACAGCAAGAAGCCTATGGAGAGTCGAACCATGGTAGGTTGTTCATATGTTGGCATATGCTTTGGGGTTGAACACCACCATATGCCGGATCGCGTACTCCATTTGGCTTGGCGCACGAAAGATTACAAGAAGTGGTCTCAAGATCATGGGCTGACTTGGGCAGTGCCCGGCGCCCATATTCGAAGGGGTTTCGAGGGTAAAGTGGGGATGTACATGGGCATTGATCTTTGGTCTCTATCTTCAATGAATATTAGACTTCGATTCCGTGCGTGCTTTGAGCCTTCGGATAAGTGGTAACTTCAATTTTGAGCATATATTTGATATATGGCCAATATGGTGTGAATTGGCAGTTTTTGGCATGTTATGAGTTCAAACTCATGGGGCATATCTCTAAGCCCATTTGACTCCAAGTCCCACCAAGTATATGTCAGGGTAGGGCATGGTCCTGAGTGCCTTTCTAGGCCATGACACGCCACCTCCCCTATTGGGCTAGGATTTGGAGGCTTGGGAGTGAACACATTTTTGGGGTTTGTGTAGTGACTTGTGACACATGGCATTCAGCCATCTCATTTGACCTGGTTCAGGGCAATATGTTGGTGAGTCAAGGGAAGGTCTAGAGTCCAGGGAATGAGGAGTTTATGGCTGTGAATGTGTATGTTTACCTCTTTCCCCAACTTTGCTTGATATGTGTTCATATGCCAAACTCAGAGCTTTCCTCTTGGTGCAATTCTTGTACATGCCCGCCACCGTGGGACGACCGGTGTGCTGAACAGAAGCCCGCAGTGTGGATTGGATTGTGGATTGGGTTATTGCTGTATTTGTGGGATCTGGTTGCTATTCAGGGTTGAAGGAGGATTTTATTTTCTATAATTTTGGATTTTGGACCCTGGAATTTGAGGGATGCAATCGTTGATCCGGAGTAAATCAGCAGGGGTAACAGGCGGAAGGGGCACAGCGGGGGCCGGCCTGGTAGGGACCTTCTTTACAATCTCTTGTTGGGATAGGACAATCTCACCATGCCTCAGATGTGCTCTCATTGAACGCGGCATATGTCTCCATGTGCACTCTCTCTGCGGGCCGGATCTAGGTCTCTTCATGTGACCCGGGGCATCTGCTTATCCAATTTTCTTACCCAATCTCTCTCCAAGTAGCATGCATTGAATTGGTTATGTCTAACCTGGAAGTGGATGTGGCTGAGGTAGGCGCACCGGAAGGGAAGAAAGTAACTCGGGAGTTGCTCCACAAGGCAAAACAATTCCTCAGTCCTTGGCTTATCATTCTTTGCTTTGCATGTGTCATGACAAATTGATGTCCCATGGAATCAAAGAGGGCCAATCTTTGGTGATTGTGTGTGTTGAAAATGTTGTGTGCCCGTGAAATGGGTGAACATGCTAAAGGGGGAGAATTGCACTTATGCCCTGGTTGTTAACCTCTCATTTGCCGTTTTACCCCGGTGATGTTCGGTGAATTCATATCATTGGTCAAACATGGTTGGTGATCCCCTATCCTCCTCTTGGCAGCAAGCAATAGGGCATGAGTACAGTGGATTTGGCAATTGCATATAGGGACAATCGTCGGTCAAGGTTGGGGATTCTCACTCCGTGTGCATGAATGCTCTCCTGGGTCATGGCTAGGCGAAACTCTCCCTCCATATGCATGCTCTTCGGATTAGGTTTTCGAGAGGTTCTCTCCTGGGCCATGGATTGGTTAGGCTCTCCCTTCTTGGCCATGGATTGGTCAGGTTCTCCCTCCTGGGCCATGGATTGGTTAGGACCTCTCTCCAGGCATGGATTGGGGTGGGACCATCTCTCTCAAGGCCTGGATTGGGGCGGGACCATCTCTATTCGAGGCAGGACTACCTCTCTTTGGGATGGGACAATCTCATATGGATCTGCTGTCATTGGACCCGGGATACCTCTCTTGGTGCACTCACTCTGCGGGCTGGTTCTAGGTCTCTACATGTGACCCGGGGCATCTGCTTATCCAATTTTCTTACCCAATATCTCTCCAGGTAGCATGCATTGAATTTGTTCGGTGTCACACGAACATGCAAATAGGCAATATGGATTTCACTCGTTCATGCGTGGATGGTGTCTAATGCACATGACGATTGTGTTTGCCTATGCTATCCGGTCCCAAGCAATTAGGCACCAAGTGATGGGACCGGGTGGCATGTCCAAGGATGTGAGGGCATGAGACATGTGTTGTTTGTTGGCTGTTTTACTCATTTCTTTGGTTCGCGACATTCTAACGGTGGGGAGCCCAGCAATTGGTATGTAGCATACACTAAACATGTGAGGTTTGGTGGGCTAGCCCTTCTTGATGTCTCCTTTGCAAGCAGCAAGTAAACCCGCCAAGCCTATTCACTTGCTGGCCATGGTGTATAACATTGCTGAGTGACGGGCACCCGACGTCCGGTGTGAAGTACCGAGGCATTGCCATCATGACAATATATCTCACACATGCCAGAGGTCAGGTAGTGTTTGCCATTGCCGTGAGGTCACTCTCCCGACTCATATTTAGTGATCCTCATTGCAAGTTCTTCAATCGTGCACGTTGGTGACTCATTGGGCTGGACGAGTCGTATATGGGGCCATGCCGTACTTTGTGTTCATGGAGGGCATGGAGTAGTGCGGGATCCACGGTGGGAACATTTCTCATGTTTGGATTGTAGGTGGGTAGGTCATCTCGGGACTGGGGTTGCCCCTCAGGGGCATCTTACCAAGGGGCTTTTGCTCCCCCACCCACGGCCCTACTTCACGTGCCCCCACAAAGCGGCTCCTTGACATGGGGGAAGGGCGCGGTCGCCGCGAGCAGTACCCTATCGCAGGTTCTGCCCAGAGAGGTAACCCATGTTCGACCGAAGTCTCACATTTCTCTCCATAGGCCATCAACGCGGGAGGAAGCCGCCAACGCCAGAGAAAATGTGGACGCCGCCAAAGAACACGCGAAGAACAAGAAGCCACCAACACCGAGAAACGGAACATGAGTGGTAGGAGGGAATACCTAACGGGAAGAAGCGATGGTATGAAGGGCGCCCACGCCCGCAAAACCGAGAGAAGGGAGCCAGACGCCACCAGAGAGGACACGACCGCGACCAAACACACAAACCACAAGCCCGAGGGCACAAAAAGAGCAAGTGGTATGCCCACACACGCAGGCATGCGCGAGCAAGGTATGGCGGGGGAGCGCGAGGCCGAACCCGCCGCCGCGAACACCACGGGGATAGAAGGACCCAAGATAGACAAAGAGAACGACCCAATCAACGCCGCCACGCCAGCGCACCCGCAGACCGGGAAACCACCCAGAAGCCCACCCTCCTCCCTCTCTCTGTAGGCCATCAGCACAGGAGGAAGCATAACACAACAAGCAGGCCTGCCCGCACGAGCCACACGACCTCCACCGCCACGAACAAGCACCATGGTATGAACACAAATGCAAACACAGGTATGTTGTCTGCCACGCAACGGAGAACGCAACAATAATGGCACCAGCATGGGTAAGGAGACAAGCGCAAGTATGTTAAGCAGTAGCCTAGTTACCTAGTAGGCCCACACGCCCCAATCCTCCCTCTGTCTCACAGGACCCAACAGGAGGGAAAGAAGAGGGCCTGAGAACCGGGGCCAAGGAAGCAGGCAAGGGGAAAGACCGAGACACACACCAAGGCGGAGGCAGGGAAAACGTGCATGCCAGGGAGTAGGGCGAGCCAACGGAGGGCAGAGGAAAGGTAAAGAAGGTCCCTACCAGGACCGGCCCCTGCTGTACCCCTTCCACCATTTCCTGTCACTCCTATGGTTTCGCTTCTCACCAGGTTCGGCATGATCTTGCCCTATCCTCCACAATTTCCCACAACAAATAGTAAAATGTGGCTCCTTCACACAAGTCCTGATCCCTTGCAATAACCAACTCCCAAGTACAATAGCTCAGATCCAAAAAATCCACACTGATGGCTTCCAAGGGTGTTTGAGGTCCCGCGTTGACACTCAACAACTCCTTTCAACACGCCGGTCGTCTCACGGTGCACACGGAGACACGGGCGTTGGGCATGTACATAGAATTGCACCAATAGAATAATGGAAAAGCCCTGAAATTGGCATATGAACACCAATCAAGCAAAATTGGGGAAATATGGAAACATACACAATCACAGCCATAGCCCCCTCATTCCCTGGACTCAAGACCTCCCCCCACCCACGGCCCTACTTCACGTGCCCCCACAAAGCGGCTCCTTGACATGGGGGAAGGGCGCGGTCGCCGCGAGCAGTACCCTATCGCAGGTTCTGCCCAGAGAGGTAACCCATGTTCGACCGAAGTCTCACATTTCTCTCCATAGGCCATCAACGCGGGAGGAAGCCGCCAACGCCAGAGAAAATGTGGACGCCGCCAAAGAACACGCGAAGAACAAGAAGCCACCAACACCGAGAAACGGAACATGAGTGGTAGGAGGGAATACCTAACGGGAAGAAGCGATGGTATGAAGGGCGCCCACGCCCGCAAAACCGAGAGAAGGGAGCCAGACGCCACCAGAGAGGACACGACCGCGACCAAACACACAAACCACAAGCCCGAGGGCACAAAAAGAGCAAGTGGTATGCCCACACACGCAGGCATGCGCGAGCAAGGTATGGCGGGGGAGCGCGAGGCCGAACCCGCCGCCGCGAACACCACGGGGATAGAAGGACCCAAGATAGACAAAGAGAACGACCCAATCAACGCCGCCACGCCAGCGCACCCGCGGACCGGGAAACCACCCAGAAGCCCACCCTCCTCCCTCTCTCTGTAGGCCATCAGCACAGGAGGAAGCATAACACAACAAGCAGGCCTGCCCGCACGAGCCACACGACCTCCACCGCCACGAACAAGCACCATGGTATGAACACAAATGCAAACACAGGTATGTTGTCTGCCACGCAACGGAGAACGCAACAATAATGGCACCAGCATGGGTAAGGAGACAAGCGCAAGTATGTTAAGCAGTAGCCTAGTTACCTAGTAGGCCCACACGCCCCAATCCTCCCTCTGTCTCACAGGACCCAACAGGAGGGAAAGAAGAGGGCCTGAGAACCGGGGCCAAGGAAGCAGGCAAGGGGAAAGACCGAGACACACACCAAGGCGGAGGCAGGGAAAACGTGCATGCCAGGGAGGAGGGCGAGCCAACGGAGGGCAGAGGAAAGGTAAAGAAGGTCCCTACCAGGACCGGCCCCTGCTGTACCCCTTCCACCATTTCCTGTCACTCCTATGGTTTCGCTTCTCACCAGGTTCGGCATGATCTTGCCCTATCCTCCACAATTTCCCACAACAAATAGTAAAATGTGGCTCCTTCACACAAGTCCTGATCCCTTGCAATAACCAACTCCCAAGTACAATAGCTCAGATCCAAAAAATCCACACTGATGGCTTCCAAGGGTGTTTGAGGTCCCGCGTTGACACTCAACAACTCCTTTCAACACGCCGGTCGTCTCACGGTGCACACGGAGACACGGGCGTTGGGCATGTACATAGAATTGCACCAATAGAATAATGGAAAAGCCCTGAAATTGGCATATGAACACCAATCAAGCAAAATTGGGGAAATATGGAAACATACACAATCACAGCCATAGCCCCCTCATTCCCTGGACTCAAGACCTTCCCTTGACTCGCCAACATGATGCCCTGAACCAAGTTCAATAAGATGGCTAAATGCCATGTGTCAAAAGTCACTACACAAACCCCAAAATTGTGTTCACTCCCAAGCCTCTCAATCCTAGCCCAATAGATTCGGGCCACGCGAGGCAGGCGACGGTGAAATGCGGCAGGGAGCGACAGGAAGGCGACAGGGTGGCGACAGGAAGACGACAGGGTGGCGACAGGAAGACGACAGGCCAGCGGCAGGAAAGCGGCAGGGAAGCGACAGGAAGCGACAGGCAGGCGACAGGAAGGCGACAGGGGAGGTGCGACAGGAGGGCGACAGGAGGGCGACAGGGCGGCGACAGGGTGGCGACAGGGAGACGACAGGGAAGCGACAGGAAACAAGACATAGCGACAGGATAAGCGACAGGAAAGCGACAGGAAGACGACAGGAGGGCAACAGGGCTAGCGGCGACAGGGAAGCGACAGGAAAGCGACAGGAGAAAGCGACAGGAGAGCGACAGGAGAGCGACAGGAGAGCGACAGGAGAGCGGCAGGGTGTTTTTTTGCGACAGGAAGGCGACAGGAAGGCGACAGGGGTGCGACAGGAGAGCGACAGGCCTGTGGAAGACAACAAGTGGGACAAAATAGTACATGGATTTTTATACAGGTGGATATATGTAAAGAAAATGAGAACCAATGTTTTACATTTATTTGGATTCTTATGAAGATGTCATTTCATTGTTAGATGGATAAACTTTTAGCGTTTGGTGAATTTTCATCTTTTATCGATTCATTCCGCAGGTAGATTTCGCCTGAAACTGAGAACTAAATGATAAAGATAAGTGTCAACTGCGAACTTTCCCGATCAGAAATGACCCCGACAGGTCCCGACAGCAAGAACTCGTCCCGACAGCAAGAACTTTTATTTATGCAAGCATTTCGTTGAGTTAATCCAAAAATTGTTTCTGATTGCGTTTTTGTCCTCTTCTTTTCACATTTTCTGTTTATGCTCTCATGCTCTCCGTTATCTCAGACAAGGCCGCAAGAAGAAGAAACGAGAAAGAAAAGGTACTTGTGTGTGTGTGTGTGTGTGTGTGTGTACAACGCCCGCACAGCAGAGCGCAGCACCATTCAGCACCGTACGGCACAGCACAGCACAATTCAGCACCGCACGGCACAGCACAGCACAACTCAGCACCCCACTAATCTTCAACCTGCAGCGACACGCTGAAGCAACTGACGGAGCAGTTTGAGAACACACAACTGGTTGATCAAGTCCAGGTAATTCACTTTGCCAAAGTGCACTGCTTTTTCAGTTTGCCGCTTCCTCTCTTTCAAACAATGAACCACTATCTCAGACTATTATGAACAGTCTGTTGACGCAGTTTGACGATCTGAAGACTTTAACGGCTGATGCTGTCGACGCTGCTTGCGCAGAACTGAATGTATGTCGCAGAGGGTAGTAGCGTCGAGGGCTTACACGTGCTTCGCACTTGTGCATTTTCAGGATTTGCACAAGGAAAACGTTGAGAACGATTTGCAAGTTTGCCGCACACGAGAGGACACACGGGGCCTGCTCGACGCCATCGCCAACGGTTGAGACTCTTGCGCATCACTGTGATCTTGCACTGCTGACTGCGCCTATGCTGCCTGAAAGCTTAACGATGACGAGCATTTCGTAGTGCCAGGCACGCGCGTGGCTGTGTGTGCCTGTGCTGCCTTGGGACAACCGAGAGCCTTGGACTTTATCAGCTGTGTGGACTTCTATGGTTGCTGTGGGGGGAATTGCATCCTTTGTTCTGTCGGATGATGGTGTGGAGGTTTGGGGATTTTTTCCAGCTTTCTCTATCTGGCACTGGTGTTCAAGCACACGGGAAGGGGTGTACGATGTGCCGAAATTTGGACAGTGCCTGGGGGCCGGTGTGGTATCGTAATAAGAGGAGCACTTGGTTGCTCTGAAGTGGGTGTGCAACGCAAACTCACCTTTTCGTGGTGATTGTTTGGAAACGCACCCACAAGGTAAGTTGAGTGTAGCACAATCGAAATTCAACCACCCTCTTTTCTCTGAGTGTTTGTTTGTTGGACCTTTGAGCGTGCACAAAGAGGCAGTGATGTTTCATGGCCCAGCCAGCACCATGAAGCATTTTCAAGGCCAAAGGATGTCTCTCTGCTTTGTTTCTGGTTGCATGGTGCCCTGGTGGTCAAGGCAAGTACCATGGAGGTAGGGCCCAAATTTAAAGGGCTAAAATTGGTCATTCCGTTGTAGCACAAGCGTCATCACAAGCACCATGAATAGCGTCAGCACTCACATCATTAGGTTTGCACGTGTTGCAGAGCTGAGCGCAGACTCTGTATCATTGATAGAGAACCCTCTTTGCAGCAATCGACATTGCGATGAACCACTCTTGACACAAAAAGTGCAGTGAACGGGAAACAAGGCAAGCAATGTGTGACACAATGACGTCGGTGTTTTTTACATGTGATGTATGCCACAGAAACATTTTGGCAGGTTTTGTGCCACATTATGGGCTTGGGCTGGGAATCCAAAGTTTCCTAAATTGTGGTGTGCAGTCTGTTTGCTCATGATAGTTTTGGGTGACTTGGGGTAGGAATGACAAGTCATCTAAATTGTGGTGTGCAATGCTTTTACCAACGCATTTTCAGAGAAACATACTAATGTCCGACGTCCCACCACAAGAGGTTCTAGTGAACCGAGCGTATGAAGAAAGTGAGGTAGAGTACCTGCTGGCTTTATGCAAGCGCATGGGGCTGGGTCAATGGGCAGCTCTGGTCAACAATGCAGCCCCATGGCGCACGCGAACTGCCTTGGGCTCAATCATTGTGAACAGCGAGCACGGCAGCTAGTTGGGGACGGAGCGCGGCAAGAGGATTTGGGCAAAGTATTGCGGGATAAATACGGCCGATTGGCTGGCTGCTGTCAAGAAGCTACGGGAAGAGGTGTTGAAAAAGTACACGAAGTACGACACCCCGGCTTGGAACATCAAGTTTCCGTCCTATTTCTTGGACGCAAGTACTAGTACGCAAAAGCCCAAAGCCAAATAAATGTACGTTTGATTCGTGTAGCACATTGCTCTTTCATCGTTGCACCTCAGGAGCGCATTGCTATGGAGAACGCATTCTCCAACATCAAGAAGTTTGGTCTTTTTCATCGAGTTAAGAGCCGAGGTGGATCGTACGAATATAATGAGTTGACCTACTTCTTCTTGGCGGCGTGTGTACTACATAATTGTCAGATTCAGTTTGATTTGCAAAATGGTTGCGAGCCTACAGCTGAGCGGCCATGCAAATGTGCATAGTAGATCACCAAGAGTGTTAGGAATTTAGGATTGTCAAACAATGCAAATGATTGAACCATCGATCTACGATTTGCATCATTGCTTTGCACACCTTTGGGGAGGTTTGCTAAGGCGAGATCTCACAATTTGGCATGAATAAAGAACATTTTTAGTACTATCGAACTGCCTGTTTGAGGTATCTATGGCTTTCCATCGATAGGGTAACACGTTGGGCGACAGGGAGGCGACAGGGAGGCGACAGGGAGGCGACGGGAAGGCGACAGGCAAGCGACAGGCAAGAGACAGGCAAGCGACAGGAGAGCGACAGGTTACCACGTTGGGCGACAGGGAGGCGACAGGGAGGCGATAGGGAGGCGACAGGGAGGCGGCAGGAAGACGACAGGCAAGCGACAGGCAAGCGACAGGCAAGCGACAGGAGAGCGACAGGTTACCACGTTGGGCGACAGGGAGGCGACAGGGAGGCGACAGGGAGGCGACAGGGAGGCGGCAGGAAGACGACAGGCAAGCGACAGGAGGGCGACAGGGAGGCAACAGGAAATAGCGACAGGAGAGCGACAGGAGGGAACGACAGGAGAGCGACAGGAGAGCGACGGGAAGGCGCCAGGCAAAAAGTAGCATGGCGACAGGAAACGACAGGAAGCGACAGGAAGCGACAGGATAGCGACGGGAGGGCGGCAGGAGAGCGATAGGGAAGCGACAGGGGAGCGACAGGGGAGCGGCAGGACAGCGACAGGGAAGCAACAGGCAAGCGACAGGGGAGCGACAGGGGGCTGAAAGTGCCGAAACAGCGACAGGGAGGCGACAGGGAGGCGACAGGATGGCGACAGGAGGGCGAGGTTGCCCGAATCTAATGGGGGAGGTGGCGTGTCATGGCCTAGAGTGGCACTCAGGACCATGCCCTACCCTGACATTACTTTGGTTGGACTTGGAGTCGATTGGGCTTGGAGAATTGCCCCATGAACATGACCTCACAACATAGCAAAATTAGGCAAATCACACCATAGTGCCCAAAATTTAATTCTATACTCAAAAATGCATCCGGCAAATATTCAAATGCTCCATGCATGTGTCAAACCGGAGAGTAATATACAAGGGTGATATAGACCAAATATCAATGCCCAAGAATGTTGCAAGATTGGCACCAAAACCTCTCCATATATACACATGCCATGCTTCACAAGTCAACTCACGAATTTGAGACCTAATTTTGTGAGGCCTCGTGTGCCACGCCAAAGTGACCACGTGATCCGGCATACGGTGAGGTGCAACATCAAAGCATATGCTAACATATAAGCAACATACCATAGTTCACAGATCTGTAGGCACTTTACTGTTAGCCGACCAGTTGAGCACATAAAATACAAAAATGAGCATAAAATGAGGTCAAAAACATGCAAATATTGCTAAGCTCAAGATAATCACAATAGTATATAACTTCGCTCACCCATGGTATCAACATATGGTTCAAAACACAATTGCTTGGGACTATGTGCGAACAATCCCCCCACTTGGATCCCCACATGGACGCAAAGGGACACCTTCGAACCTCCTCACGACACGCACCATGAAAATGGGAAAATTGATAGTGGCGCTTGTGGGTCATTTTGTAAACCTTCCCACATGCACTATGTGTGCGGTAGACTTTGTCTAGCGCTATGGAGCTCACCATTGGGACATGGGCAAAGCCCTTGCCACGTATGACTCCACATATCTTCCTACAACCGGAGATATATAAAATGGGCGTGAGCATAGCGAAGCACATACCATACATATAACACATACCCTCAAAAATGGCTCCCACCATGGCACGTCATGACCCTCCATGGCCATAACTTCACGTTAAAAATACGTAGGAACCCAAGAAAGGTTTCTATGCAACACCAACACTCATGCGGTACACTGGAAAGTCGCATAAAAATGTTCAGTTGCATGGTCCGAGAGTTAGAAATCACTTTCTACCCTCTTGACCATTATCCCTTGCTACACCGAGCATGTGTACACATCAAAAGCGTTTGACGCTTCCTAAATTAAGTGGAGACTAAGGTGATTCAAACCCATATCTCAAGATTGATATTCCTCGCAGTGAGCCGGAGGTATGATTTTTCAAAGTGGCCTCATAAATCAATTTTGTTTCGCCTATATCTCCAAGAAAAATGAAGGAGACAACAAAAGAAAGGTTGATTTGTGATCGGGGAAAAATGTGGGACTACTCGAAATTCATCATATCCAGTGCGGCGACCTTGAAATCGAAAATCCGATTCTGAATGTCTGAAAAAATCGGATTAATGTTGCAAGTGTATAACATGAAAATTGCGGAAGCAACGAACCCTTCTCTGTTGCAATTTCACCCTTCATCGGGGTTTCCGCTAAAATATCTGGAAATAACAGTTAATCAATCGGATACCGCAAAATGGCGAGCCAACATCCAGTCGCCGATACATTGACAGTCAGAACGGATAGCTGAAAAATTACGGAAACATTATGATAAAAAAACACTGTTGATTCCTGATATTTTGATATATAAATCTCAGCCGGCGGTGCCTCGGTATTGAATATGGCCGCTCATAGCGGGAATGGCCAAGCCTATCACACTATCACATCAGGTTAGGTCAGGTGGATGCAAGAGTATGATATCAGCCAATGGCGGCTTCCCATAGATACACACCCCAAGTGACCCAAAGATGGCCACGGGTGTCCGAACCGGCTTCACCCCCCTTCTCAGGGCGTTGTATCCGCTCGGAAGTCATTGAAGAGAGGACGGGAGGACCTCAATGGGCCCCAACCCCCCCCCCATGTCCCAAGGATACATGGAGGCCCCACATACGGCGTAGGCGTCCCCCATGCCCCAAGGGAGGTGTGAGGACACACACGATTGGTATCCTCCGCCATATCCGGTCGCCTCTTGATCTACAACATGGACCAAGGGGATCAAAGATAGAGAAAACGTCGTCGACCAGTCTAAATACGTATACCACAGTGAAATATATATGTGGAGACTGAGTGAAGGCAGTATATGGCCAATCAAGGCCCAAAGGTCCCCGGCTTAACGCCCTCACCCGTCTCGCAAGCACAAAGACAAACAAAAATGCCAAGGGGGATCCATTACGGTGCTTTAGCAACCACCAAATGGACCAACACGTCCTTGACATCCAAAGAAATGTTCTTTTTCTTTAGATAATCCATCCAGACCGTGGTATACCTTGGAACAAAGCTGCTCGGGGGTTCCCACAAATCTCTGGATGCGGCAAATCCCTTCCAACGAACTTCATATAGCCTCCCCCCAGGCGTCCCCGGGTCTGGCTTGTCCATCAGGATCTTCTCAGCGGTGAAGTCGTCGTCCTCACCCTAGTCATCCGAGTCCACATCGCCGGCTGTGAACTCGAAGGTGACGGGACGTCCGCTGGGGTCTGGTGCTTGGGGACGAAGCTGGGTGTGGTCGCGGTCAAGGATCTTGTTATCCCCCACACGAACCGCATACACATCCTGCCCGACCTTCCTAACGATTACCCCCGGCTCATACCAAGACACCTGCCGATGCCTGGACAGGACATCCTTGTGGTGCCACTCCACCCATACGGTGTCTCTGAGAGCATATTTCTGGACTTTTCCCTGCTTGAAGTACTTGGCCCTCTTCTCATGCTCGTCCTGAAGTGCTTTGCACACCTTGGCCGCCGTGTCGTCCGCCTCAGCCATCATAGGACTCGCATCCCGGGCCACCTTGCCATGGTTCAACCACGGGAGAGTGCGTGACACTCAATCCCGTAGGAACAGGATGTGATGGGGCGACAGTCCAGTGGGCCCCGGAAGGTCGTGGTACGCCCGGAGTACTCTCCACAGCGAATTATACCAACTCTGGCCCGGTTCGTCAATGTGCAGCTGGCGGACCTTTTTGAACATCTGCCGCCCGGCCACCTCAGCCCGGCCATTTAACAGGCTGTGGTACGCCACGGTCTTGGCGTGCCAGATCTCCATGTGCTTGCACATCGTCTTGAACCACGTCCCCACAAATTGACTGCCCCGATCGCTGCAGATGACAGCTGGGACATCAAAGATCGTCAGCCAATGCCTGATCATGGCGTTGGCGACTGTCTTTGCCTGCAGCCCCACGCCATGCTTGTCCTTCTTGTCCTTCTTCTTGGACTTCTTGCCAGGGACCGCCACGATATACCCGCTGTGCCTATCCACCGCCAGGATGACACAGTCGTAGGTCTCTCCTTCCACGGTGACGTCAGGCATGGAGAATACATCCATGGCCACAGACCGCATAGGGGCCTCCGGTATAGCCGTATACACCGGGTTGCCCGCTGTGGAATGGTTGGGGCTTTTCGTGGCCCGACACACGACGCAGTCGCTGCAGTACTTGTCCAGGATGGCGTAGTACCCCGGTGGGAACTTGAAGCCCCACTCCAGGTCCTGCTGCATCTTGTCCCGACCAGGATGCATGAGCTGGGCGTTATGCCAGTGGTCAATGAGCTCCTCCATTTGGCTCTCAGGGACCAATAGCTTGTCCTTGAGGAATAATTTATCCCAATCCTCGGTCAAGCCCTCAGGCCATTCGTCGTCCGACGGGGCGCTCACGGCATTCCAGTACCTGCTCCAGTGTTCGGATGCCGCACAGTCATCCGACCAGTCTTCTGTCAGCACTGACTTGACTAGCTCTACGGGGGCCACCATCCATTGCTCGAGGGTTTCCTCTCGAATAGCTTGGACTCGGGCGCCCCGGAACTTGGCCAGGTCCGTACAGTTTGCCATCACCACAAAGCACTTGACCCCCTCTTGCTCCATGGCCTTCTCCATCTCCATGATGCGCTTGGCCTCCCCGGTCTCCTCGGCGTCTCCATGGCTGGATATGTCCATCCATGCCTTGCCCACGTGGTAGGCCCATCAACTGAGGCAATCCGCCACAGTGTTGTCCTTCCCCAGGGACGTATACGACGCTGAGGTCGAACTTGGCGAACGTCTCATGCCATCGGGCCCTCCTTGCCGCCGGTCCCAAGGGGGTGTCGACGTGCTCCTTGTGCCAGCTCTGTAAGGACTGATGGTCCGTACAAACCACCACCGGTTGTAATCCGATGTGACCAGAACACTTCCTGAGCGCACAAACAATGGCGTACGTCTCCTTCTCCCTCGCGGTCCAGGTTCGACGTTGGCCCTCGGCCAGGATCCGGCTCCAAAACGCCACGGGTACGTGCGACCCGTCGTCCCGGACCTGCTCGAGGACTGCCCCTACAGCATAGTCCGAGGCGTCCGTCCGTAGCACGAATCCCTTGTCCGGGTCCACCAGGAATAGCCCCAGCTGACCCAGGAGTCGCTCCTTCAGGCAGCTGAACGCATCTTCGGCCTCGGGGGTCCAGGCAAGCTTCTTCTTGCTCCCCTTCCGGCCATCGAACTTGCCCACCTGCAGCATCTTCTGCAGCGGGCCCGATAGTTCCGCATACATCCGGACATAGCCCGCATAGTAATTGCAGAACCCCATGAAGGATCGGAGTTCGCTGATGGTCTGGGGCTTCCCCGAACGGTGCAGGGACGCCAGCTTCCAAGGCATGGGACGGTGTTGCCCGTGACCAACCACATGACCTGCAAACTCCACTTCCCTCACGAAAAGTGAGGCTTTGGTGGGCTTGAACACCATGTTGTGCTTGTCCAGCTCGCTGAGCACTCGGCGCAGATCCTTCTCATGCGCTTCAATGAGCTTGTCCTCAGTCATGTCTTCCGTGCCGGACCCGATGATGATGTCATCCACAAAGGGGTCACCACAGTCCCGGACAGGACCGAGTAGGTCGTCCATCATGCGCTGCAAAGCGGCGTTGCCATTCTTGGCGCTCATAGGCACCACTTTCCACTGCATGGGCCCCAGCGGCGTCGACATCGCTGTGCAGGGCCTGGAGTCCGGGTGTAGCGGCATCTGGTGATAGCCGTGTTTCAGGTCTAACACCGTGAAGATCCGCGTTTTTTGTTGTTTTTGGAGGATGGTGTCGATCAGAGGAAGCGAGTACGAGTTGTGCTGGGTTTGCTCGTTCAAACCTCTGTAATCAATCACCAACCTCCACTCGCCCTTCTCTTTCTTGGGCACGATAAAGGCTGGCCTGGCCAACTCACTGTCGGAGGATTCAATCCAGCCCCGCTCAATAAACTCGGCCAACAACTTCTTCATGGCCTCGGCCCGATTGCCCTGAAGTTGGTACTCCCGATGACAATAGATCTTGGGGTTTGGCTTCAGCTTGATCCTCGCTGTGCCAAACCTCCCACGATCTGGAAGGATCTTGTTGGCGACGCCACTGAAGAGCCGCGGATAGGCATTTCTCAGCCTCTCCTTCAGCTCGGCGACCTTCGGGTTCTCCTGGGCCTCTTCAGCCGCTTGCTTCGGTACCGATACAACTGACCCCACTGCGGTATAGGCCTCTTCCGAGTCCGAGTCCGACTTTTCCTCGTCCGATATGCCCTCTTCATCGTCGTGGGGCGCGCTTCCTACCAATTATCTTCGGAAATTTGCGGCATCAGCCTGGTTCTTGTCGCTTCCGGCCCCGATTCTTGGAAAATCCCACGTCGGCGGTTCCGACCCAACTGGACCATCATATTGATCCCCGATGTGATCCGTGACCCTCGCCAGGAACTCATCCTTCTCGTACTTGCCGGTGACCAACATCTTGTCATCCCACGAATGCGGAGATGTGACCATTGCTCGCCCCTTCCTGGCTGCCACACGGTTGTGCATCCCAATCCGCATGTAGTTGACGACGTGGTCGATGTCGGCGTGGGACAGGACGTCAATGCCATCCATTGGCTGATCCGTCCCCTCCTTGGGCTCAAACATGACCCGCATCCCTACGTGCTCATTTGGATCAGGTACTTCACACAGTGGTTTTACCCAGTTTAACCGGGTTGAACTCGGAAGGGGCGCGGTTGAACCGCTGAACCGCGGTTGTACCGCGGTTGAACCACCGCCAGCGCTGGCAGCGGCGGCTGCGCCAGCGGCGCGCGCTTTTCTGAACAAAATATTTGCATAACCACCTGAAACTGACGCGTGACAAACCTTTTTTAAAAAATGTCCCACCACTGGCTGCAAGTGGTGAACAACCACTACAGCGGGTGGGGGGACCAACAGCTGGTGGACGACTTGTTCACCTTTTTTTGCACAAACGGCAGTACAAATTGCGTATGGAAACAACTTGCTGACCGAATTGGTAACAAACAGAGGGCTTTCAAACAGACAAAAAGGGCTACAAAAAAAGCTTTCACAGGATCCGACGCTGTGCGCCTCATTTTGGATCTTGGGATGCCGAAGCGAAGGTATGTGGCATAATGCACACATGCCTACAAGTGGTTCAACGTGGTTCAACAGTGCTGTTGAACCCTTATCACAAATGAACAATTGTGATTGTGCTTCATGACAACGTTTGCACGGCAAAATAATCGCTTAATGTTGCCCAAAGCATGAACATATGAGTTGCAACGTGTTGCCCGCGTCACAAACGTGAATACTTTGTGGTTTGTACCATTGGACGCTTTTTGGTGCCATTACGGCAACCCATTCAACCGCAGGTTCAACCGCGCACTTTATCCCAATTTCTCGGTTCAACCGTCCCTAGGTACAAGAAGCTTATTTCGTGGGCCGATGCCAAAGAGAAGAAAACCCGTGCAAGCACCGTCCCATGGACACATTGCTTTCCGTCGTATGCAACGATGGATAAAGCTTGGTCCACGTTAAGTGAGAGACAAGTACTAAAAACGACCATCAAGGATGGAAGAGTTGGGGTTCGTTGGGATGTGGATGATTGGTTACAATATATAGGTGATCAAAGGGATGTGCTAGAAGAAATGCACTTCCCAAGATTTAGGGATGATCACCCCTATGTACTTATAGTGCGTGGTGATGGGTTTCCATGTGGAGCAAGGTCATGGGCCCTAATTGCATGTGGTTTTGCAAACCACATGCAAAAAGCACGAACTTTGCTCTACAATTGGACCCTTGACCTTGCTCTCGTAAGTGAGCATGAAACGGATCTTGTGCGTGTCCTCTTTGGAGAGACACTAAAAAAAATACAACAAATTATTGACTGTGGCTACATGTTGCTCCAAGGGTTTTGGGTGCAAACGGTTGTCATTATTGGAGGTGATAGCCCTTGGCTTCGTCAGATACTTCGTCTATCAATATTTGGTGAAATTGGTTCAATTTATTCTTTTGCGACATGGTCTAGGGAGAAAGAAAGATGTGTAGGGTGTGAATGGCGACGAAGTACAAGACTTGAAGCAAAATTCCTAAAGTATAGGAAGCAAGGAGTTAGTTGTGTTGGTGCAAAAGGGTGCATCGAAAGTCCACTATTGAAAGTGGATAACCGTATAGGGTGTGTCATCACGTGTCTCCTTCATCTTGTGATACGATGTGGTGAATACTTAACAACGTTTGTGCGCACACGAGCCACAATGTTGACGGTACCACAACGATCCAAGGTTCAAAGCCTCCTAAAGGACGCTAAAACCAATTTTTCTTTGAAAGGCCGGTCCTTCCCCGATGGATAAGAGACATGGCACTTGTTTGCCAATTGGTTGCCCATTGCAAAGAGTTTACGTCTAACACCACATGTCACCACTACCGTTGAGGACATGGGGAAATTGCTAACCGCTATCTATCGGTGGACACATGATCCATTCGTCCAAGGGTGTGCACAAATTGCAAAGAGGTTTTCAAACACGATATGTCCCCATAAACGATCACCCTACTTGCTTTGGCTCCGCAACAAGGGGGCCATCGTATTGGGTAATTTGCAACCTTGGGGGGGGGCCATGTTTTGTGGCGACATTGTTGAGTCGCTTAACTATGTCTTTAAAGACAACTTTCTAACCACAAATTCCCGGGATGGTGGTTGTAAGGCGACCAAGGAGGAAAAGGATGAGACAATGCTCCGACATGTGCACGAGCGCACGTTCCTCTACAAGGAGATGCCTCCATGGGATGGGCGGCGGAGACGGGAAGATGAGCGCGTAGTGCACGCTCAATTGGAAGTTGGCAACTAGGAGCTGTGTGTGTGGTTCAACTGTGGTTCAGGAGGTTCACCCGTGCGGTTGAACCGGCTTCCCCACGGTTTCACCCCTGCCTCTCTCAGGTGGCTTTGCGCCATGGACCCCGAGTCTTTGGGGAAGGCCTTGCAGGACTGCCTGCGGGCACTGGGTACGGGACAAGGCGCCGATCCACCTGCCGCGCCAGCGCCACAAGCAGCGGCAGCGCCTCCAGCTCCCCACCTGGCCGACAAGTTCCCGCTGAAGGAAGAAGTGGTGGTCCACAACACCTGGAACCCTGACACCACCCTGGCGCCCGAGACGCCTGAGTGGCGGTGGCTGGCTGACGTGACGCCGAAGTACGTGTTCCCCCGTGCCCTGACGCTGTGGATGAATAAGCACCGCCAAGAAGACAAGGATGGGGTCCAGTCCTACCCCTGGGAGACGAAGTGCCTGAGCGCCGGGGAGTTTTCGGAGTGGAAGGTCTGTGTGTGAGTGTGTTTTGGGGTCGTTGTGTTGGTCTGCTGTTGGCTTGTTGTTTGCTAGTTGATTGTGCTGGTGTGTTTTGGTCTTTTGGTAGATGTTTTGATATGACGCATGCTGCGTTTTGTTGCTGTGTGTTTTTGTGTCTATGAATGTTCTGATGTGCATTTGTGTGGTGCGGTTTCTGATTGTAGGTGCTGCGTGTGGGCCTGTCGAGCGACCCCCAAGGCCACATGTCCCTGAACGAACCAGGTCTGGATGCCCTGTTCAGGATATGGGCCACTGTGGGGTGCGGTGTGGCCAGGAGCGTGTCCTGGTTTGGCGCGAATTCCGTGGGCCGGGGCGGTGGTCACAGCGCAGGACACGGTCCACGCTTCTTCTTCAAGGCCCCGGTGGAGTTGCCATCAGGTTGGTTCGACGAATCAGAGGTCCAGCGGTACACGGCGACTCCGAGCAGCATGCTGGCTATGGGCGCCACCATCTGAGGTGGGGGAAAGCACAAGAAGGCCAAGGCAAGCGCCGCGACGGCAGCAGCGGCGCCAACAGCAATGGCACCATCGCCATTCGTGCAGCCAAGTGTGGTTCAAGCGATCCAGGGGGTGCAACAGGTGTGCAGTAGTTCAACCGTCGTTTCAGCGGGTTCAACCGTGCGGCTGAACCGCCTTCACCGTCTTCAACCGTGCACAGTTGACCGTCACCTTCCTACAAACTGAATCGCGTTCCCCCACTTCTGCGGTTCACCTGCCTCCTTGCTTTCTCTGCAGTTGACCGCCAGTGATGTGCCTGAGCACATGTTCGTGGTGGATCGGCGTGGCCCTGGCATTGTCGTCCACGGGCGATGGCCACCCATGCCCATCGTGGAGTGGTGGGACGTGTGGTATCGGCAGATCTCTGGCGCCGCTCAAGTGGTCGACCGCATGAGTCGTGGCGTGCAGCGGGGCTTGCGGGAATTGAGCAATGCTGGGCAAGGCAGTCCTGCGCCAGAACAGCAGAGGTCAACGCCCCTGGAGTCCAGTCCAGCCGTCACCATCGCGCCCCAACCAAGTCCTGTGGGAGAGAGCTTTGAGGAGTTCTACAAGAGTGTGTGGGACCACCCGCTTGGAGCAGGTGCAGCATCCGAGAGCAGTGGAAAGGCCCCCAAGCCTCCACGTCTTCCAGCACCACCGCCACCAGAAGAGACGAGCACCCCCGGCAGCAAAGTGGCTCCGAAGTCCCTGTTTCAGTCTGCCCGGAAGGAGCTCCAGAAGGAGAAGCGCACAAGTGCAAAGGCTGAAGCACCGCCCGCGAAGGCCCAAGTCTCTGGTGACAAGAAGCCGAAAAAGAAAGCCAAAACTGGCAGCGGTGCTTCCTCGAAAAAGCGGAAAATCGCTCCGGACAACAGTGAGACGGACGAGTCAGACCCCCTTTTTGAAGAGCGGGAATGGGTCCCAGCCGCAAAGCATATCTCAAAGAAGAAGAAGAAGAAGGTAGTTCTGGCCCCCAGTTCCGAGAGTGACTCCGGCACGGTCCCCAGAGACACGGTGCAGGATGTGAAGGCCCTGGCAACTGAGTTGGCTGCGGGATCGAAGGATGGCGACGAGGAGAAAGCGATCAGGGCAGAATCGGCACATGCGTCAGCACTGGAGGTGTGCACGGTTGAACCGGTGAAGTGTAGTTCAACCGCACACTTGAATTGCCTGAACCACGGTTTCACTATTTTTTCCTTTTTGCAGAGCCTGGATCAAGCCCAACAACGACGACTGGCCGTTGACGACACGCGCAAACAGCTGCGACAGCGGTTCGGATGGGCGGCCAACACGCAGATTCGATGGGTCATTGTGGAAGGTCCTGATGGCGAACCACGTCTGGCCGTGGGTACCCCGGGGAAAGCCACGAAGGGGACCCCCCGGCCCAAATAGGGGGAAGAATTGGCCTTCCTTCCCCCGCTGCGGGAGGAGGAGGGCGATGCAGCTGGGACAACGTGGCCAGTTATTGCAGTCAAGGACAGCACAAGCTTCAGTAACCCCCACGCTGCCGAGGAGGCGTTGAGAGAGCGCCGCGCCCAGAAACAGGAAGCGATCGATGAGGAGGGCAAGAAGACAATGGAGGACGACCCCTCGTACAGTCCACTCGAGGAGAAGGAGGTCAATCCCGCGCCGGAAGCTGAAGCGGGAAAGGACAGTGACAATGGGGTTGCTGTGCCGACGCCGCCCGTGATTCCAGAGCCAAAGGACACTGAGAGGCACATTACTGTGCCTAGTCTGCGGGAGGTGCCGGAGCCAAAGGAGAGTGAAGAACAGGTGGTGAAAGAGGAAAAGGTGGAGTCTGCTGGTCCAGGGGTGCAGGAGCACAAGGACAGTGGGGAGGACTCGCCTGCAGCCCCGGTTGGTCAAAAGGGGATTGACGAGGTTGGTGGAGCGCCGTAGGACGCGGAAATGCCTGCATGTAAGCAGGAAGATAACGAAGAGGCAGCCCCAGAGGTTGGTGCACCAGTGCCTCACGTGAAGGAAGAGCCACTCCCAAACGACTGCCTCTTTACTTGCCTCAAGGGAATGAGGGGGTGGCAGTGGCGGGAAGGACATGGAGCACGGTACCGTAGGCAGTTGTGGGGGGCCGTAATGGTGCAGGGGCATCACCGTGTGCAAGTTGCAGTGCAAACGAGGAGAGATCCGGAACTGGTCCGGCGCGTGAACGCACACATCCGAAGTGTACTCCCCCAACTAACCTACACTGCGCTCGCAGTGGTCCATGGGGTGGGCGATCATCCCATGCTTGTACATACGCATCCAAAGGATGACAGTCCCCTTACGGGGGAAATAGCCCTGGGTGATTTTGTGGGGGGGGAACTGTTTACCAGTGCCCTACTTTGTGCAAATGGGCCTTCTCTTCCTGCATGGATACGTTGGGGGCGTGATTTATTATGGGGACACATTGTGGATCCTTGATATGGGGTCATGTTTAACGCTCTTAGGCCCCACATGCCTCTTGCGTGGTCTTGACAGCGCATTGTGCTCGTACCGTACACAGGCATTGCATGGGGACGTCTGCTTCTGGCGATGCAGAATGAACTGGTCACGTTTGGCTTCCCAAGGTGAAGATGTTTTTTTTGTGTAGCGCTTCGTGCAACAGCGGTTGAACCGGTGAAGCCGGTGCAACCGCGCGCCTGTTCAGCGGTTGAACCACCTCGAAAGCCGGTTACATTTTAGTGCAATCCATGAGGAAACAAGCTTCTGACAATCAAGTGTAGGCTTGCATGTAATTGTTGTTCACTAAAAAGGGTCCAAAGTCCTAAAGGGAATCCAAACAAGGCGCAGGGTTGTATGTCACCACGCCTAACGAAACGTTGATGGTGAAGCCGTGCGGTCTCACCAATACAGCCGCCACCACTGGCACCTACACCACCACCGCCATGAAATATGATCTAAGAGAAATAGGTCTCCAGTGTGTTGCACCAATGAGGTAAGAAGGTTTTCAAAAACATTCTTTTTAGGGAGTGTGGCATCTCTTGCAGGGCTGAAAAATAGCGGTTTTCAGGTTGCTACTTAGCAATTTGTTGCTGTACCACGATAGGGGTTCAACCGTGGGGAAGCCGTAATGAAAGTGCGCGGTTGAACTCGGTTGAACCACGGTTTCACTTGGGTAATTCAAGGGTACCTGATCCAAATGAGCACGTAGGGATGGGCACCGCCTCAACCCTACGGATGAATGCTTCATCACCCGTGGGCTGGGCTTGCACCCCATCCACCAGGAAAGCCTTGGTACCCCACGCTTGACCCGGGGAGGGCATTGATAAACACTTGGTGTCAATGAACAACTCCTCCTCTGGCCCGAATGACATCTTGTTCAGGGTGATGGAATCCAGCGTCGACTTGAGACCTTCCAGCGGACATGGGGTGGATCCTATGCCGGTTATGACCAGGATCTCCTTCGCCCTATCCGCGACGATCTTCTCCGGCGTACGTCTGGTATTTTCCAGGGAGCCATGCCAATACATGGGCCCCCACTCCTTCAAACCCCAGTGCCTGTGCCAGGCTGAGTCTCCTCGATGCCAATGCCTCCTACACTTCCTCAAAGGTGGGGCATCCTGGGAAGCGAAGACGTCCGTCTCAGGCGCTTCAGCTCCCAGCGTCTGAATCATCCTGGCATACACCTGCGGCGCCGTTCCATACGCCGTGAGCTGAACTCCGCGGTCTCCTCTGGACTTGGCACCCACAGCTTGCACCGCTTGGACGATCTGATCCTCTTCCTCAGCATTCCATTGGGATGATCCGCATGCATAGTCCGTGGACAGCCATGTAAGGCATTCATCGTCCTCCCAGACCAGCGGCGCAAGATGAGGAAGGGCTCCAATGGTGTTTCCCACCATGAAGTCATACCCCATGATCATATCCCAATCTGTAATGTCGGCCACATAGAAGTTCCCGGATAGAGTGCTTCTCTTCGCCAAATCAGGGCGGTTCAAGCGCTCATGCTCCCAGAATTCCATACTGATAGTGGCCTCATGGGTGCCACCACCCATTATCTCTCCATTGCCCACCTTCAGGCGTACCAGTCTACAGCTGGGCTGCAGGGATTCCTCCTTGAACAACCCTCTCCGGACCAGGCTCACCTGGGCACTTGTATCCACCAAAACATCCACCACCAACACCTCTTGTCCGCCCCGTACACGCACCTTCAAGTGCAACTGCCACTCGTCACCCTGGGGTGTATGGACGACTCTCACGGCATGCAACTCTAGCACATCTGGGTGCATCAGGACTTCGAAGGTATGGTCACGGATGGTGTAGATCCTGGGCTCGTCCTGCCCGTCCACAGGGGCTCTCCGTGGTTGCTCCTTCTTTCTTGCCACGTCCCTTGCCCACATACACTTCCCTTGGCAGGCCGCTCCAGGGGTTGGGAGGGACCAAAATCAGTGGTTTTGGCTCATCTGGAGCCTTCTTCGGCACCCGATGTGCCTTCGCTTTCTCTAGGATTCCACTGATTTTCGGAGGAGAGGCCCCCGGGGTCCCACTCCTGTGGGGGCTCCTCTAAACGTGGCCTGCCGCAGCTCCCTCCTGCTGCCATCTGCCAAGACTTTGTCCACCACGTTGCTGGGCTTTGAGTTCCTCCAAAGTCCTCAAAATGTCCTCAGCAACCTCCTCAATCGACCTCACGCGTCAGTCTGGGCCGGGTCCTTCACCATAGCCTTTTCCTCCGCCTTTCCCTTGGCGCTTTCCTTGGCCTTTTCCACCGTCTCCGCCCTTTGCCTTCCAATCGGCAATTCGTTGCTCCTTGGGCTTCTTGTCGGGATGGGCAGCGAGGTAGGCCTTCTTGTCCGCCTCATATACCTTGCAATGCCGGTGGTCATGTGCGTGGTCGCTCCCCTTGCCGTAGCAGACCCAGCAACCGTCGTGCTGTGATCTGTACTCGCGGAACGAGAGCGGCGGGTTCCCGATCCTCCGCGGTTCCTTGCGGTTCTTGTTGACCCTTGGGTCCAGGCGGTTCCACCTGGACCTGTCCTGCCCATGCTCCTTCATATTGTGCGCTACGAACGCGAAGAAGTGGGCTTCTTCATGATCCTCTCGGCTGGTCGCGGTCCAAAGATCTTGGCCGCTTCCACCCCCTTCCTCCGCGGTGCCGACCGTGTCCTCCTTGACCTCTCGGTGTTGGCGATCTTCCCGATGACCTCGATGGCCATGGCCCTGTCAATCCTGCACGTGGGCCTCGTTCTTGGCGTTGAGCTTCAGCTCCACCGTGATGTACTTCACGATCTCGTCCAGGCTCATGCGGGCGAAGATGACCTGCATCCTCAACGGCTGTCCGCGCCTCCACTCCGCGTTGTTGAGGCGCGTCAGCCTTTGCCCCATGGTGTCGCCGAATACCTCCACGTAGACGGCGTTCTTCAACCCCAACATTCGGCTGGGCTCGCCCAGGTTTCGCCAGAAAAACTCCATTTTTCCGGCGTGGGTGTCCTCCGATGCCATGATCCGTACGGCCACACGCTTCTTTGCTCGCTTCTTCTCCTCGTTCTCCACCCTCTTCTTTCAGTGGCCGGGGAGGACGTCCTTGAGCAGGTGTCGGATCTCGCTGGACTCATTCCAGTCCTCCACCAGCTTGAGGCTTCTTCGGTACTTGCGGATGTACCGATTCCATTCCCGGACCCGCAACTCCCCGCGCTCCAGCGGCAGCGGAATGGACCACAAATCCTTCAACTTCTGGTTGGGGGCGTCCACTCCCTCCTCGTCCTCCTGCCACTGGAGGCAGGCTTGCTCCGTCTGGATCAATCCCTCGCGGATCTGATCCCTGAGCTCCTCCTTCAGGTCCTGCGCCAGCCAGTGTGGGAATGTCGGACATACCCACTTGTCCCTTGGCGCTCCCTTCAACTCGCCAACGACCTCCTCGGCGAAGTCCTCCCAATCCAGGATGAAGTCATCCAGGTTGGAGGCGTTGTCATCGTGGTAGGGGATTTTGATTCCCAAAGGGTAAAGAACAACGAAGCCCCGAAAGAAACGGGAGTTAGCCAGCAGACGAGCAAGGGACGCGCGCAGGGAAGGGGGCACGGCAAGCACACGGGGAGCACATCACCGCAACAAAGCACCAGAGAGGGGGGCACCAGAGGGATAGGCGAAGGGCAACACCCAGCACCAGGGCACGCACCGCACAGGCACCACACGCACCGCACACACCAACACCCGCACCCGCGGCACGCGGCCAGCGTCCCCGGCAGCCCGCCCAGAGGGCGGGCAGCAGGGGAGAGGGGGCGCCGGAACCCAGACGCCCCCCGCCAGCCCCGTGGCGCGCAGCCCCCCACAGGGCACCCGGGCCACGGGGCCAGTGCAGGGCCCCCAAGCCCGCACACCCGCGCCCACAGCACGTGGGTAGCGGACCCCGACAGCCCGTTCAGGAGGCGGGCAGCCGGGGGAGGGGGAGCTCCTGACCCCAGAGGCCCCTCACAAAGGCGAACGGCACCCCCCGCCGGGGAACCCTTTCCGCCAGCCCCACAGCGAGCGATGCCGCCCCGCAAGGGCGCACGCTGTGGGGCCGGTGCTGGATCCCCACGCCCGCGCCGACCGCACCCGGGACACAGGGGTCGCGGGCCCGGGCTGCCCGCTCCAGAGGACGGGCGGCCGGGGGAGGGACAGCGCCTGACACCAGACGCCCCTCACCACGGTGGCAGGCCAACCCCCCCGGGGACGGCCCACCACCACCCCCGCGGCACGCTGCCCCCACAGGGCATGCAGGCCAAGGGGACAGTGTTGGGCCCCCACACCCACACACCCGCGCCCACAGCACGTGAGTGGCGGACGCCATCAGGCCGCCCAGTGGGCGGGCAGTCAGGGGAGGGACAGCGCCTGACCTCAGACGCCCCTCACAATGGCCGAAGGCAGCCCCCCCGGGGAAGCCCTTCCGCCACCCCCACAGCGAGCAACGCAGGCCCGCAAGGGCGCACACTGTGGGGCCGCTGCTGGGTCCCCACACCCGCACCGACCGCACCCGGGACACATGGGTCGCGGAACCCCGGCTGCCCGCTCCAGAGGACGGGCAGCGGGGGGAGGGACAGCGCCTGACACCAGACGCCCCTCACAACGGTGGCAGGCCGGCCCCCCCCGGGAAAGCCCCCAACCACCCCCGCGGCACGCAGCCCCCACAGGGCATGCAGGCCAAGGGGACAGTGTTGGGCCCCCACACCCACACACCCGCGCCCACAGCACGTGGGTGGCGGACCCCAACAGCCCGCTCAGTGGGCGGGCAGTCGGGGGAGGGACAGCGCCTGACCTCAGACGCTCCTCACAATGGTGGAAGGCAACCCCCCCGGGGACGCCCTTCTGCCACCCCGACAGAGAGCAACGCCAGCCTGCAGGGGCGCACGCTGTGTGGCCGGTGCTGGGTCCCCACGCCCGCACCGACCGCACCTGGGACACACGGGTCGCGGAACCCCGGCTACCCGCTCCAGAGGACGGGCGGCCGCGAGAGGGACAACGCCTGACACCAGACGCCCCTCACAATGGTGGAAGGCACCCCCCCCGGTCACGGCCTTCCGCCAGCCCTACTGCGAGCAACGCCGGCCCGAAAGGGCGCACGCTGTGGGGCCGGTGCTGGGTCCCCACGCCCGCACCGACCGTACCCGGTACACACGGAGAACGGAACCCTGGCTGCCCGCTCCAGAGGACGGGCGGCCGGCAGAGCGACAGCGCCTGACACCAGACGCCCCTCACCACGGTGGCAGGCCACCCCCCCCAGGGACGGCCCCCCACCACCCCCGCGGCACGCAGCCCCCACAGGGCATGCAGGCCAAGGGGACAGTGTTGGGCCCCCACACCCACACATCCCCGCCCACAGCACGTGGGTGGCGGACCCCAACAGCCCTCCCAGTGGGCGGGCAGTCGGGGGAGGGACAGCACCTGACCTCAGACGCCCCTCACAATGGTGGAAGGCACCCCCCCCCCGGGAACGCCCTTCCGCCACCCCCACAGCGAGCAACGCCGGCCCGCAAGGGCGCACGCTGTGGGGCCGGTCTGGGTCCCCACGCCCGCACCGACCGCACCCGGGACACACGGGTCGCGGAACCCTGGCTGCTGGCTCCAGAGGACGGGCGTCCGGGGGAGGGACAGCGCCTGACACCAGTCGCCCCTCACAACAGCGGCAGGCCACCCCCCCCCCGGGGACGGCCCCCCACCAGCCCCGCGGCACGCAGCCCCCACAGGGCATGCAGGCCAAGAAGACAGTGTCGGGCCCCCACACCCACACACCCACGCCCACAGCACGTGGGTGGCGGACCCCAACAGCCCGCCCAGTGGGCGAGCAGTCGGGGGAGGGACAGCCCCTGAACTCAGACGCCCCTCACAATGGTGGAAGGCACCCCCCCCGGGGACGCCCTTCCGCCACCCCCACAGCGAGCAACGCCGGCCCGCAAGGGCGCACGCTGTGGGGCCGGTCTGGGTCCCCACGCCCGCACCGACCGCACCCGGGACACACAGGTCGCGGAATCTTGGCTGTCGGCTCCAGAGGACAGGCGTCCGGGGGAGGGACAGCGCCTGACACCAGTCGCCCCTCACAACGGCGGCAGGCCACCCCCCCCGGGGACGGCCCCCCACCACCCCCGCGGCACGCAGGCCCCACAGGGCATTCAGGCCAAGGGGACAGTGTTGGGCCCCCACACCCACACACCCGCGCCCACAGCACGTGGGTGGCGGACCCCAACAGCCCGCCCAGTGGGCGGGCAGTCAGGGGAGGGACAGCGCCTGACCTCAGACGCCCCTCACAATGGTGGAAGGCACCCCCCCCGGGGACGCACTTCCGTCACCCCCACAGCGAGCAACGCCGGCCCGCAAGGGCGGACGCTGTGAGGCCGGTGCTAGGTCCCCGCGCCCGCACCAACCACACCCGGGACACACGGGTCGCGGTACCCCGGCTACCCGCCCCAGAGGACGGGCGGCTGGGGGAGGGACATCGCCTGACACCAGAAGCCCCTCAACACGGTGGCAGGCCATCCCCCCCGGGGACGCCCCCCCCCCACCCCCAAGGCACGCAGCCCCCACAGGACATGCAGGCCAAGGGGACAGTGTTGGGCCCCCACAGCCACACACCGGCGCCCACAGCACGTGGGTGGTGGACCCCAACAGCCCGCCCAGTGGGCGGGCAGTGGGGGGAGGAGGAGCGCCTGGCCTCAGACGCCCCTCACAACGGTGGAGGGCACCCCCCCCGGGGACGCCCTTCCGCCACCCCCACAGCCAGCAACGCCGGCTCGCAAGGGCGCACGCTGTGTGGCCGGTGCTGGGTCCCCGCGCCCGCACCAACCACACCCGGGACACACGGGTCGCGGTACCCCGGCTGCCCGCCCCAGAGGACGGGCGGCTGGGGGAGGGACAGCGCCTGACACCAGACGCCCCTCAGCACGGTGGCAGGCCATCCCCCCCAAGGACAACCCCCCACCACACCCACGGCACGCAGCCCCCACAGGGCATGCAGGCCAAGGGGACAGTGTTGGGCCCCCACACCCACACAGGGGCGCCCACAGCACGTGGTTGGCGGACCCCAATGGCCCGCCCAGTGGGCGGGCAGTCGGGGGAGGGGGAGCGCCTGACCTCAGGCGCCCCTCACAATGGTGGAAGGCACCCCCCCCGGGGATGCCCTTCCGCCAACCCCACAGCGAGCAACGCCGGCCCGCAAGGGCGCACGCCCGCACCGACCGCACCCGGGATACACGGGTCGGGGAACCCTGGCCGCCCGCCCTAGAGGACGGGCGGCCGCGGGAGGGACAGCGCCTGACACCAGACGCTCCTCACAATGGTGGCAGGCCACACCCCCCCGGGGACGGCCCCCCACCACCCCCACGGCACGCAGCCCCCAGAGGCCATGCAGGCCAAGTGGACAGTGTTGGGCCCCCACAGCCACACACCCGCGCCCACAGAACGTGGGTGGCGGACCACAACAGCCCGCCCAGTGGGCGGGCAGTCGGGGGAGGGGGAGCGCCTGACCTCAGACGCCCCTCACAACGGTGGAAGGCACCCCCCCCGGGGACGCCCTTCCGCCACCCCCACAGCGAGCAACGCCGGCCCGCAAGGGCGCACGCTGTGGAACTGGTGCTGGGTCCCCATGCCCATGCCGACCGCACCCGGAAAACACGGGTCACAATACCCCGGCTGCCCGCCCCGGAGGACGGGCGGTCAGGGGAGGGACAGCGCCTGACACCAGACGCCCCTCACAACAGTCGCAGGCCACCCCCCCCCGGGGACGGCCCCCCACCAGCCCCGCGGCGCGCAGCCCCCACGGGGCGTGCAGGCCAAGCCAGGTAGGGGGGAACCGGGACTGGACCGCCTCCCCCCAAGCACGCCAGACGGAGCAAAGGACCGGGGCAGGACACGCAAAGGGGCAGGGACCACGTGGAACTGCCCTACCAGCGCCCAGTGCCGGGACCGCGCGAGGTGCGCACGCCACACCACCCAGGGGGGGGGGGGGCGGACGCCGCGGGAGCGCGAGCGCACACACACGCAAAGGGCACGCGGGGACTACCAGAAGTGCAACCGGACTGAGCTCGCGGAACGCACAGACCGCGTGGAATGGCGTACCAGCGAGCGAGGGTAAGGGACACCCGGACGGGACGGCCCGCCACACGCAGCGCGGGACACGCGGGGCGGGAAGAGGGAAACGGGAGAGACACAACACCAGGTACCGGCCCGAGCCCCCTGAACCGGCCGCAAGCGCCGCGCACACACGGACGGGGCACTGCACCCGCCAAGGCAGTAGTGGCGCACTGCGCCACGCCCCAGCCCCTAGGCTAGGCAGCCTCCGCGCCAGCCCAAGGGGGTCCCACTGGCGACAAGCCAGTAGCACGGGCCCGGCGGCGCCGGTGCCCCGGGCGACCACGCATTAGGGGGGCAACGCGGTGGGTAAGTGCCCGCAGCCACGGCTGCGAAGTGATGCACTGACCGCGAAGTGGCGAAACGGGGAAACCGGGGAGGGACGGGGCTCCGAGCCCTGTGAACCCAGGGGACTCCGCCACCAGGCAGGAGGTGCTTCTTGGAGGGCCCCCCACTAGGACCCGGTGGGGAGGATATCACCTGGCCCGACCAGGTGGCCCCCCGGGGCCGAAAGGTGTCTAGTACCCGCAAAATCAAACCTCAAACCTCAAACCTCACATTCCTCTGCTTCGGGCGGATGATACGTGGGGGAGGGTCCCATCGCACAACCTCTTCAACCTCCGGATTCTGGGACCCAGGGGCCCGGAGCCAGGCCAGAGGCCCTGTCCTGCAGGCACCCCCACCTGGGTTGGTTTTCAGTAGGGGTGAGACGACTTGAAGAAGCACGTGCTACGGGATTCACATGCCATGGAGCGTACTCACGCCTCCTGACCTGGTCGTGCTTGCGCTCTCCCAGGGGGCCGGGGGTTCGAAGTAGTTCATTGCGGTTGGTTGGTCGGTTGTATAATGGTAGAGTTGCGGCGCTGTGTTGCGTTCGTGGGTATGGTCGTTGGCGGGCGTCGCGCACCATGGCGTCGCCAACCCACGGGACGCCGTTCCCGTTTCAACCCTTGCATGCCCGGCTGATTTGGTGTTGGCCGGCTTGCGTGTGGTCTGTTTATTGTCGGGTCTTTTTCTCTGCAGCAGTTTGGTTGGTACAAGGTTGTGTTAGCCGCCTTACCGTCAGCTTGTTCGTCGTCCGGTCTATCGCGCTGCAGCCCGCGGGCGCAGCCAGATGTTGTCTATGTTGTCCTCTCGGTTAGTTGTGAGGTTTCTTGCGGCCGGCCTATCTCATGTGGCGGCAGTTGTGTTGCAACCGGGGTGTGCCCTGGCGCGTTGTGTTGGCTGGCCGTTGTCGTAGCCGCCATTGGTCGGCTTGTCTGGGGTTGTGCGGTAGCCTCTATGGGCTTGGCCGTCCGCGTTAGGTCGCTGTAGGCCGTCCCCTACTGTAAGGTTTTCGGGCACCCTATATTTTCGCTTTTTTCTGTGTGAAGTCCTGATATATGTGTACAAACTTAAATTGGCTATCTCAGCACTCTTTTGGACAGTGTTGGTATCAGTCAATGAGG
This sequence comes from Eutreptiella sp. 'Long Island Sound 2002', assembly GCA_964036045.1. Taxonomy (NCBI): domain Eukaryota; phylum Euglenozoa; class Euglenophyceae; order Eutreptiales; family Eutreptiaceae; genus Eutreptiella; species Eutreptiella sp. 'Long Island Sound 2002'. The sequence continues at coordinate 42,845,816 of OZ038379.1, read as the reverse complement.
AATTTCTGTAGTTTTAGACTGATGGTGTTTACACCATTTTTCAAACTATAAAACTGAGTTTGGATCAGCGACGGCGAGTCCGGAGATCGCGGGCGCCGATCCAGAAAATCTGGGTTTCTGACGGTTCTTCAGAGTTTCAATCAGTTTTATTGTTTGGATTAATTGTATATCAGTTTTAAGCATAGGCGAATGATACAGCACTATTGCTGTGCCGATCCGCGCAAGTTTTTCTTGGCCCAAGTAGGCCATGTTCTTGATTTTTTATAAAATTGTAGGTGTCTTCAATCCTGAAGTTACATACACCAAATCACAGCCCATTGGTAGGGCTTTGCATGCATGTGCTGATTTGGTGTCCAAACGGGTTGGTGCACCGGCACCACATGTTGGGGGGACACCCATGATTATGTTGTACATATGCATTGTTTTGTTCATTTTCCAATGTTATACGTCCCCCTTTGTTCATATCTTCTTTAGGACATGAAAGGGACCGTTTCGAAATCACTCTCAGGATTTCGTCGAATGCGTAGTATGTTTCCGTCGCCGTGTGTGGTCGCCTTTGGGGTACATTTTTGGGTTACTTGAAGGAAAACTTGGTCAAGGTTCAAGGAAAGCAAGTTCAAGGTTACTCAGTTCCAAAAATGAATAGAATTTCGAAACGCCTCAACGATGACGACGACGACGACGACAACCACGACGACGTTGAAGACGACGACCAGGACGACGCGAACATTGTCGACGAGATCTATGGAGTAATTGGTAAACCCCAAAATCATGTTCAAGAAGTTCCTTGGTGCCAACACCGATTGAGGACCATTAGACTGTTTTGTACTACTACAAGGACATTGATGACCAAGGAGACCTTCACCATCGCGCTGGGAGTGCGTAGCGCTGGAGAACAAGTTGCAGCGCGATTATCCCAATTGTGTCAGCGCGTGATAGTTTTCATTTGAGTACTCCAAGTTGGGTGCCATGGACAAAGTGCCATGGACCTTTGGATTGATTTCAAGATTATATCATGATCATTGGTTAGTTTTCAACCTCCAGCAAGGACGACAGCGCTGCCCACATCCTGCAGATTATGAAGTGGTCAATTGGGAAGTCAAAAATATCAAGATTTCAGAAAAAAAATTCGTGGTATGGGCGAAGGAGATTCGCCACCATAATTGTAATCATAATAACTATGGGCCATGAGAAATGGTCCTATTGGTTATTTTCGTATTATATTATATGATCAGTGTATGATTTTACAAACTGTGAATTTTTCTGATTTGCTTTGTGTTGTTGTTGGTCTTAGGGTCAGGACATCTCAGAAGTGCATTTTTTTATTTTTTGTTTGTTTACTATTTTTTTTCACTATTTCTTTTTTGAAGAAAAACACATATTTCTCCGGGTTCTCTTGGGAGAATCAGCCCTAGACCCACGCCATTTCTGACTGGGTGTGTCTGAGCTTGGGAGGGGAGTGTTAACCCGGTAGAACTATGTGGTGGTGAACACCCGACCCCAATGCTTTGCATTTTTCCCACCACGTGTTTTTGTTGCACTACACCTTCTTTGTGCTTTTCAGCCTGAGATGTGTCTCTGGACTTGGGAGAGGAGTGTAAGGTTTTCGTGCAACCTATATTTTTGCTTTTTTCTGTGTAAAATCCTGATATATGTGTACAAACTGAAATTGGCTATCTCAGCATTTTTTTCAAAAGTATTGGTATCAGTCAATGGGGAATTTCTGTAGTTTTACACTGATGGTGTTTTCACCATTTTTTATACTATAAAACTGAGTTTGGGTCGGCGACGGCGAGTCCGGAGATCGCGCGCCCAGATTCAGAAAATCTCGATTTCTTCCGATTTTTGATAGTTTTCAATCAGTTGTATTGTTTAGATTAATTGTATATCAGTTTTAAGCATAGGCGAATGTTACAGCACTATCGCGGTGCCGATCCGCGCCAGTTTTTTTGGCTCAAGTAGGCCATGTTCGTGATTTTTTATAAAATTGTAGGTGACCTCAATCCTGAAGTTACATACACGAAATCACAGCCCATTAGTAGGGCTTTGCATGCATGTGCTGATTTGGTGTCCAAACGGGTCAGTGCACCGGCGCCACACCTTGGGGGGACACCCAGGATTATGTTGTACATATGCATTGTTTTGCTCATTTTCCAATGTTATACGTCCCCCCTTGTTCATATCTTCTTTAGGACATGAAAGGGACCGTTTCGAAATCACTCTCCTGATTTCGTCGAACGCGTAGTATGTTTCCGTCGCCTTGCGTGGTCGCCTTTGGGGTACATTTTTGGGTTACTTGAAGGAAGACTTGAGCAAGGTTCAAGGAAAGCAAGTTCAAGGTTACTCAGTTCCAAAAATGAATAGAATTTCGAGACGCCCTCAACGACGACGCCGACGACGACAACAACCACGACGACGTTGAGTACGCTGACCTTGACGACGCGAACATCGTCGACGAGATCTATGGAGTAATTGGTAAACCCCAAAATCATGTTCAAGAAGTTCCTTGGTGCCAACACCGTTGGAGGACCATTTGACCTTTTTGAGCCCTACTACAAGGACATTGATGACCAAGGAGACCTTCACCATCGCGCTGGGAGTGCGTAGCGCTGGAGAACAAGTTGCAGCGCGAATCTCCCAATGGTGTCAGGTCGTGACAGTTTTCATTTGAGTACTCCAAGTTTGGTGCCATGGACAAAGTGCCATGGACCTTTGGATGCTTTTCAAGATTACATCATGATCATTGGTTAGTTTTCAACCTCCAGCAAGGACGACAGCGCTGCCCACATCCTGCATATTATGAAGTGGTCAATTTGGAAGTCAAAAATATGAAGACTTCAGAAAAAATCATTCAGGGTATGAGCCAAGAAGATTGGTGACCATAATTGTAATCATAATAACTATGGGCCACGAGGAATGGTCCTATTGGTTATGTCTGTATTATGTTATATGATCAGTGGATGATTTTACAAACTGTGAATTTTTCTGATTGGCTTTGTGTTGTCTTTGGTCTTAGGGTCAGGACATCTCAGAAGTGCATTTTTTTATATTTTTGTTTGCTTACTATTGTTTTTCACTATTTTTGTTTGGAGAAAAACACATATTTCTCCGGGTTCTCTTGGGATAATCAGCCCCAGACCCACCCAATTTCTGACTGGGTGTGTATGAGCTTGGGAGGGGAGTGTTAACCCGGTAGAACTATGTGGTGGTTAACACCCAACCCCGATGCTTTGCATTTCTTTCACCCTATTTTTTTGTTGCACTACACCTTCTTTGTGCTTTTCAGCCTGAGATGTGTCTCAGGACTCGGGAGGGGAGTGTAAGGTTTTCGTACAACCTATATTTTCGCTTTTTTCTGTGTAAAGTCCTGATATATGTGTACAAACTGAAATTGGCTATCTCAGCACTTTTTTTCGACTGTGTTGGTATCAGTCAATGAGGAATTTCTGTAGTTTTACACTGATGGTGTTTTCACCATTTTTTATACTATAAAGCTGAGTTTGGATCGGCGACGGCGAGTCCTGAGATCGCGCGCGCCGATCAAGAAAATCTGGATTTCTGCCAATTTTTAAGAGATTTCAATCAGTTTTATTGTTTAGATTAATTGTATATCAGTTTTAAGCATAGGCGAATGTTACGCCACTATTGCTGTGCCGATCCGCGCCAGTTTTTTTCGCCCAAGTAGGTCATGTTCGTGATTTTGTATAAAATTGTAGGTGACCTCAATCCTGAAGTTACATACACCAAATCACAGCCCATCAGTAGAGCTTTGCATGCATGTGCTGATTTTGTGTCCAAACGGGTCGGCGCACCGGCACCATGCGTTGGGCGGACACCCATGATTATGTTCTATATATGCATTGTTTTGCTCCTTTTTCAATGTTTTATGTCCCCCTTTATTCATATCTTCTTTAGGACATGAAAGGGACTGTTTCAAAATCACTCTCGTGATTTCGTCGAATGCGCAGTATGTTTCTGTCGCCTTGTGTGGTCGCCTTTGGGGTATTTTCTTGGGTTACTTGAAGGAAAACTTGGGCAAGGTTCAAGGAAACCAAATTCAAGGATACTCATTTCCAAAAATGAATAGCTTTTAAACCGGTAGAACTATGTGATGATTAACACCTACGCTGTGTTTTTTGTCCTGGCTCGTCTGTTTGTGGCGTGTCCAAGTGTGAGGTTGTCGCCAGCACAATGCTTCACTGGTTTTGTTGGTTGGCCGTCGTCTTCGCCGCCAATGGTCGGCTTGTCCTGCTGTTGGTTGTGTTGGGCCCTGGTGGCCGTTTCAGGTCAGTTCCTGTTGTTCCGGTTGCGTTGGGCCGGCACGACATGCTTTGATGGTGCACCGCCCCCCTCATGGTGGGGCGTGCTTTGGCGGTGCTAGGCCTTCCACTTGGTGGGGCGTGTCCTGGTGGGGAGAAAAGTTTCGAAAACTGGTACGACATGCCCTGTCCCGCCCTGGAGCAAGCGTTACATGCACAACCCGTCATCTTGTACATCGCGGTGCCCTTCAGCTTTCCTTTCGGTCTCGCTTGTGCCGATGGTATGTACACCCCTGTCGGTGGCAAAGCCCCTTCGGTCCTCTTTGCTGCATTCCCGTGTTCCCTATGGGAGCCCCGGAGTGCTCTGCCTGCGTGGTGGTGCGGTGTTCGTGGTCGTGTCCGCTGGCCAGCCGCGTTGGCTCGCTCCGCGGGATGCCGGTCTCGCTGTGTTCCGTGTCGTGCCGTGCTTCCTGTGGATGGTTTCTAATGCACATGACGATTGTGTTTGCCTATGCCATCGGGTCCCAAGCAGTTAGGCACCAAGTGATGGGACCGAGTGGCATGTCCAAGGATGTGAGGGCATGAGCCATATGTTGTTTGTTGGCTTTTCTACTCATGTCTTTGGTTTGCGACACTCTAACTGTGGGGAGCCAAGCAACTAGTATCTAGCATACACTAAACATGTGAGGTTTGGTGGGCTGGCCCTTCTTGATGTCTTCTTTGCAAGCAGCAAGTAAACCCGCCAAGCCTATTCACTTGCTGGTCATGGTTTATGATATTGCTGAGTGACGGGCACCCGACGTCCGGTGTGAAGTACCGAGGCATTGGCATCATGACGATATCTATGTCACACATGCCAGAGGTCAGGTAGTGTTTGCCATTGGACGAGGTCACTCTCCAGACTCATATTTAGTGATACTCATTGCAAGTTCTTCAATCGTGCACCTTGGTGACTCATGGGGGTGGACAAGTCATATATGGGGCGATGCCGTACTTGGTGTTCATGGAGGGCATGGAGTAGTGCTCGATCCACGGTGAGAGCATTTCTCATGTTTCGAACTCATGTTTCTTAATCCATGAAGCAGGTCACAACCATACCCTAGCATATTACCCTTAAGGGATCATTATATGGCCCTATATATAGGACCATTGTAGATTATATTCCATTTCCGTGTTGGGAACATAGGATGTGGGATAGATAAGGCAATCTTGGATCTTTTGTAGTTATATGAATTAGTGGATGATAGGGTGGATTTTCCATTTGTGCATGTCAGGTATTTCATTGGCTATGTGTATCATATCTGTTTGCACCATACCATTTAGTCCACACTATCGTTGTGTCTTCTTTGTCAAGCAATGTTGCTGCCCATGCCACTGCGACCTCCGCTCCTGACCCTACGGTCTGGTTTCATGGTAGCAGAGACGAAAGTTTTTCGTCTCTGTTGGGCGTTTGGCATCGCGGAAAGCAATCGGTCCGCGAAGTTGTGGACCAAATTCAAGTCAAAATCCCTTCCCCGGGAGGGATAGCTGACGGTATCCAGGTCCCCAATCTCAGGACCTCCTCGGCCCTTAAAGGGGCCGGATCCGTCAATGCTAGCCGAGCCTGCGAGGTGCCAGCTGTATGGCCAGCCCTCCGCAGCCTGGCTACTCTCTTGCCAGCGAGCGCCGTCATGACCCCATGGACCGGGCAGGGGCCGCAAAAACGGGCCGAGCCCCAAGTGGCTACCAATTCCAAGTCTCCGAAATCCCCGAATGTTTCCATCGGGGCCCCCCATTTCTCGAGATCCGGCTGGTGTATCTGGGATGGTTGGGGGGGAGATAGACAGCCACCCTCAGAGAGAGCTAAGAGGACCACAATCGCCTGTTCTGGGCACGGGAACCGTTTTTAGCACCGAGGATTCGGCAATAATCGAACCACCTACTAGGATCATCGAGCGTACCAGCGCTGCACCCTCGCGCACTGCCGACTGGGGTACGATGGCTTCGCCTACGGGCCCCATCGGGGTCGACTCTGGCACTCCTCCGTCGCTAGGTGGGTTGCCAGAGCCCCAGGTCAGAAAGAACCTGTTTGCGGCAGGGCCCATCAGCCCTATTGTGGACCAACTTGACGCCAAAAACTGTCAAGTCAACCCGCTCACACCTGATCCCCATGGCCTTCTGGGCCCGGTTCGTGAGACCGTGGCCCTAATCCAGCAAGCCCTGTCGGGGACCAGGCAGAACCCCACTATGGTCGAATCGTCGCCCACTCCAATGAGTGGTTCGCGGCGGTTGCCCTCCCTGGTGAAGGAATCTCCTTCCTTGGCAGGGTATCCAAATTCCCCAAGCGGATCCAGGCAAAATCCTACAATCATCGAGGGATCCCCTTCACGCAAAAAGAGGAGGATGAGTGTGACCAGTGGTTCCCCCTGGCGTTGGAACAGGGAAACGACGACGAGAAGGAGGAGATTGGAGTGCTGGAACGTCGCACCCTCCATCATTCCCCTATTTCTGTTGCCTCGTCGCCTGTACCGCCCGAACCTATGTCAGGGACCACGGATGGCCCCATGCTTGTGGAAGAATCCACGGCGCCCCACTACATCATGGTCGAGGACTCTCCGGCCCCTCAGTGCATTGTTGTGGAGGAGTCCCGGGTGCCTATGAGCGGCGTCAAAGACCGCCCGTGTCTGGTCGTGGAATCTCTGGAGTCTACGGAGGGCCGGGCCGGTGCTACGTCCCCAGTGCCTATGAGTGGCACGAAAGATCGTCCATCCCTAGTGGATGATTCCGCGACGGTGCCGAGGGTTAACAATCTGTACTGGGGGGGAGGAAATCCGGTGGAGGGAGGTTCAGCAACCCTCCGAATAAACTTGGTCTCTCCCCCCTAAACTACATCTCCTATGGAGGACCCCCAACCGCGGTTGCTGCCCAATTGGGGAAGGGGATCCAGAGGTTGCAACGGGCTCAGACCCTGTTTTTGCTTCTCACCCACGAATCCAATCACCTATGGTGGTTCATCAGTCACCGCAATATATTGTGGTGGAAGAATCCTCAGCGCCACCACTGCAGCCAAATACATTTGGTCCTGTTTCCCCTCCGCCGTCACCCCTTAGCGCTTGCATCGAACACGTGGACGGCATCCTGTACTTAGTTGGGCCATCCCGTGATGGGGGTTCGGGGGGGGGGGTCATACCTCTAGGTGGGGGGGCGCCTGCGCCTGTTGCTACGCGCCCCACACCCTCGTTATGCCTTGCGGGAGGGGCCCTCTGGTCCCTCCGTGGCCGGGGGGGCTGCTGGCGGAGGCGGTGGTGGGTCATCTCCTCCTCGTGCAGGTGGGGGTCCCTTGTTTCGACATTCTGGGGGCTGCGCTGAAACGCGGGGGGAGGCTGAACTAAAGCAAACCTGTGGCTGTCCCAGTTGTGTGGTGCACTATGAAACGTGCATCCAATCTCTGATGACTCAAGTGCGGGACTTGAATGCTCAAAATCTAGAGCTGCAGTGATTCCAGCAGGACCCTTCTCAGGCAGTAGCCTCTACCGCTGGCATCAGTCAATCCTACGGGGACCGGATGACGCAAATCTTGTCCAAGTTGGCTAAATTTGACGCTGTGGTTCAGGGCTACCAACAGGATTCTAAGGCGGTGGCGGCCAGCGTAAAATGTCCAACAGCAACACGGCCAAATTCTTTAGCGCAGTGGAAAGGATCGCTACGCGTTATGCCGCCGTTGCATCTAGGATCGATGCGTGGGACCATTGGTATGCCACGCCTACAGAACCTGATACCGTCATCCTGCCCCCGCCATTGGCGCCTCCACCCGTTCCTGATCCTGAGCCGGCGGCGCCTACCGCGCCCATGGGCGCGCCCTCCAGTTCATCTGGTGGTGCTTTTGTTCTTCCTTTTTCCGGTCCGGCCATGCCACGATTGCAGCTACCATCCAAACGGTTGTCGGGATTTGGGGTGGCCAAGGGGGGGGGAAGGAACGTCCCGAACACCCCCATCACCAGAAACCTACTTAGTGGAGGGGAACCGCCGAAAAGCAGAAAAAACCTGCTATTCCCAAGTGGAGGGCGGCGCCTAAGGGCGAAGAATACCCCTCAGAGCCTACGGCCCCGTGGACCGGTGCGGAAGAGAACTCCTCTTCGTTGGGGAACATCAACCCCGTTACGAAAAAAATTTTCACTTCCCCCGGGGAAACCTTCTTATACGCCATCCCATCGTACAGACACGTGTACAGTTTCTCCAGTGAAAGTTGCACCCAGTACAAGTGGAGGTGCACCCCCAACCATGGCTCCCCCCGCTTACCACCCATACCAAATGCCTATGGTGCAGAATAGTTACACCAAAGCGGTGGAGGAGAGTGATATGCCTAAACCGCATTTTAATGGCCAATTAGAGAACTACGAACAGTGGGTGGAGAAGCTTCAACAATGGTTGGGCGTGGTTGATCCCACATACCGATAAGCTACCGAGGCCCCCATGATTTTGAGTACCTTACCCCCGTGGCTAAAAGGGATCATCAACACACGAGTCTCCGAGGCCACTCAACACACACGAACGGCCCTAACCCTCAAAGAGTAGTGGGACTTTTTGGGCCGAAGAAAGATGGCGAGCCCTCACCCCCAGGGTGGTTAAATGGCAACTGACTCTCATCGACTCGGAGGATTTCTATGCTCGTGGGCAACAGTTGGTGCCTTTGAGTAACAAGACCCCCCCCCATGTGATCCGTGAGCAGCTCCTAAGCAAGCTCCCGTGGATCAAGGAGAAGGTGGTTAAAAAGGAGGCCAAAAATAGCCAGAGCAGTTAATTGGTCGATTTTAGTGGGCTGGACCCTTCGCCGGGTCGCGCCCCCTTCGAAAATGAACTCAGGAGATATAGCGCTCAACGTTGCACCACGGTTCCTGAGATCGTTTCCTATTCCCGGCGGGGGCTGATAGTTGATTGCAAAGAACCGGATCTACAGGAATGGATCTTGCAACTCAACAACACCCCTGAAACGAGCGGCTACACTATGAAAGTGGAGCAACGTAGTCCTCGTTTGAAGCCTGAGGATATCTACGCCCTTGCTCATACAGACCTCTCGCAGAGGGAAGCTCTCGATCGCCTCAATAAGGGGGACAAGACGACGGTGAACTACACTCATCGCCCTTCTCACAATAAAGCCGCGGTGAATGTGGTTAATGTGAATGCTACGGCGGACCCTACCACCGCCGCACCCACTGACACCTCCATCAACGCCGTGGGTCACCCTCAACCCTCGGCGAAGAAAACCGTGGACCCCGGGACTAAACCGCCACCTTCCTTTTGGGTTCCCTGTTCCAAACGTTACAAAACAACGTAAACAAACGGATATGGACTACCATATTGATTGGGGTGTCACCAATAGCATGCTTTGGCCGTGTAGGCCCAGTTCTGCATGCAATGACAACCATTGTACCGTTCAGGGTAAGTCTAAAGATGGCAAACCTAAAGGTGGTAGTGACGATAAGGGTGGTGGTGATAAGGGTGGTGGCGGCAAGGGCGATAAAGGAGGAAAAGGAGCGCCGTACGGGCGCGGATGTTGTTAGGAGTGCCCAGAGGAGCCCTCTTCGAAAGAAGAAAATCTCGGGCACCCCTTTAACAGTACAGTGGCTCTCGTTCCTTCGAGAGTCATGAAAGGGGCATATCGTGACTAGTGAGGTTCAGACCGAACTTTCCGTTCAGGTGGTTTTGCCCAATGGAGAATTTAAGGCTTTCCGTGTTTTGCTGGATTTTGGGTGCCAAGCGGTCGCTTTGGCCGGCCCCAATGTTTTTGGAGACCAAATCTTTGTAAAACATTAGTCCCCCCAACGGAGGCGCCTACTCCAAGCAGATAACGAGACGCCTTTGCCGGGGGGGGGGGGGCGAGCAAATAGACGTCAAAATTCAATTTACGGGGGTTGTGGATGGTACTCTTTCACTTCCTCGTGTTGCCCAATGTGTCCAACTCTGTCCCAAAATTACCTTGGGATATGGTTTTGGGGCACCCATTGGGTTATGAACATTGTGTGAGCCATTTTGCTCGTTTCAATTGTTTGTACTCTCACCATCCAGTGCAACCCCGTTTTTGGATTGAGGACTTCCGTGAAGCTCCACGAACCGGCAAACCATTTTTGGTCAAACCCATTCATGGTAAAGTGTGGGGCATAACCGTTCCAATCATTGGGGCGGTCGGTCCTATGCACCCGGCCCCGGCAATTCTGGTCACGCCCCCTGGTGGCGAACCGCCTAACGGTGTTGAGGCCGGGAAATACATATCCTATGCCTTGACCGCTTCCTCCGTGGCCCCCATACAGGATGGGGCTTGTGCGTTGGAGGGTTGAATTTGCTCCCGAGACCCTTGCCCGTGATGTTCTACCTGCACGGCGTGATGGGTCCGTGTGGGAGCAGTCTGACTATGGCCTCACGCCATATTTGGCCGCACGGGTCAAAAAACAATTCGGCAAAAACACCGATGTGGACGCCTTCAATAGGGTCCCGGGTATGGCTCAGGCTACCCGTTAGGTTTCGCCACTGGATGATTTCTTTTCGACCCCCGCGGACCCATCCAAATTGTATGGGATGTGCCCTCCCTATCATCGGCTTTCTGATTGTGTCCGGAAAATTTGGCAAGAAAAACTACGAGCCATCGCCGTAGGGCCGAAATGGACACATAGGGAGTGGTGGAAACCCGTTATGGAAATTACTTTACAAGGGTACCACCTTCCTGGGCCGGAGACTAAGGCCCGTCTCTATCAACATAACCACCTCACGCCCCTTCCCCAACGGGGTTGGTCCATGCCGGCGCTATATGTGGACGGTGGTATTGCGGAGGAAATTTTGGTGGCCACTAAATGTCATGTGGCCTTCGTTTTGGTCAGCGGCCGTCCCTAACCCCGACACGGATGACAAGCCGGTCATGGCCTCGGAGGGGGAGTCGGAGGATGAAAGGGTGCCGAACCATTTGACTTCGGTGCGCACTCTCACATATCAAGCGGCCCATAAAAAACTCCTCGCTCCCGTTACTCTTGACCCTACCCCCGAAGATTTGGAGGCGCAAGAATGCGTGTGTTCATGCATTGCAAAAATTGAGAAAGAGTTATTGGGCGGGGGGGCAACTACCGTCAAGCGCTACCGAAGAACTAACGGCGCGGAAAAATTGTTGGCGGCCTCTCGTGTTGGTGGCGTTGTCACCATGCAAGAACCTATTGTGTCTCCGAGGTGGAGCTCATGAGGAAACGCATCCTCGCAGACTATGAGCAGGATGTTTTTGGTGGGGAGGTTCGTCTCCGTCCGGGCCAGGAACATCCTAAGATCTGTGGTACGGAGCAGTTGGGGTTTGCTAAGCTTGAACTATACCCGAACGCTAAACCCAAGTCCCTGAAGCCTATACGGTTGGTGGGGGAGCGTGCCGCGGTGGAGCAAGAAATAGTGGAAGATCTTTTGGCTCGTGGCTGGATTGAGCCGTGTCCTGCCTCCGAGTGGGCGTCCAACGGTTTCGTTCTCCCCAAGAAGGAGAAATGAGAATGGCGCCTCGTTGTGGATTGCCGCCAACTTAATGAGACGACCTTGCCCGACGCGCACCCCCTGCCCCTCATTGAAAATATGTTGGAAAATCAATCCAAACACAAGATTTTCACTATTGTGGACTTGAGTAAAGGGTTGCATCAAATTCCCCTTCACCCTGAGTCCCGGGCTAAGACCGCTATGAATTTGGCGGGTAAGCGATAGCAATGGCGAATTATGCCTATGGGTATCAAGCATGGGCCCGCTATTTTTCAACGGGTCATGGACCACATCTTGCAAGGTTTGGATTGAGCGGACGTATATATTGATGATATCATTATTGGTTCCTCCGGTGATACAGGGGAGGAGCTATTGGCTAACCACGACCGCGACGTGCGTGCCGTCCTGGATAGGCTAAGGAAAGAGGAGTTGGTTGCTTCGGTTAGCAAAACCGATCTCTTTGTGCGTTCCGTTGAATTTCGTGGCCACGTGTTGGAAAATGGCACACGCCGGCCGGCGCAGGGAAAATGTTGGCGCTTGACTGTTGGGAAAAACCGGATAATGTTCGGGAGCTCCGGGGGTTCTTGGGGCTCGCCAACTATTATTCTGGTTACGTCCAAAACACCGCCTCCATAGGTACCCCTTTGATTGAAATATTGAAAAATTTGCCTAAGCATAACAATGGGAAGAAGAGAGGCCAAACTTGGAATGCTTCGGCTAACGAGGCCTTTTTGAAGCTCAAGCGTGCCATCACGGATATTGTTCCCCTCCAACTAGCCGATTGGGATAAGGACTTTGTCCTCACCCCGGACGCTAGTAATTGGGCGGTGGGCGCGGCCCTACAGCAGAAAGGTCCCAATTATGCTCTTCGCCCCCTTGCCTTTTTCTCCCGTAAATTGTCAGGCAGCCAATCGAATTGGAGCCCACGGGAAAAGGAGTACTACGCCATAGTGGCGGCACTTCTCAAGTGGCATGGTTGGGGGGGGAATAAGCGAGCGGAGGTCCGTACAGACCACCGTAGCCTTGAAAATTGGGCTCCGGAGGACCTTAAAACCGTGGGGGTCCCTCTCCACGCCAAGCGCGTTGGCATGAGTTGTTCTCTAAATTTGACCTCCATGTGGTTTACACCCCGCGGCCCGTGAACCCCGTGGGTGATTTCTTGTCCTGTTGGGCCTACCCTGCTTACCCGGCGTTGGGCGATGTGTCCATACATGGGACAGCCCAAGCGGCCGGGGATGTGCGGTACATGATGGCGGCCGAGAAGGAGGAACTTCCCGCCCGCCCCCTTGTATTTCGGGCAGTTGTGGCGCCCGTTGTTACTAGGTCTAATGCGGGGCCCCAGGCTATTGAGGCGCCCACGTCTGATCGACCCCCTCGGGCTTCGGCTCCAGTGGGGGGGGGGGGGCGAAGAAAAAGAAGAAGTTTCGAAGACTGGAGCCAATTGCCAAGATCCAAAAATCTTGGAAGTCCCACAAGAAGGCAACACCTATACATAGGGAGGATGCTCCCAATGTTTTTGAGATAAATCGGGCTAAACACTACCCAAATTGTGAACGCTACAAAAAAATGTGGCAAGATGCCTTGAATGGGAGCTTCCAAGACGGAGTGAGGTTGGTGAATAACAAGCTCGTCCGTAATGGACGCTGGTGTGTTGCTCTGTCGCTAGTGCATCGTTTGGTGGCCGAAGACCACGTAGCACTTCACTTAACTACCTCCAGTCTGGAAAAACACTGGAAGGAAATTAACCCTGGCGTGGAAGGTGAGGGATTGTGCTGAAGCTGGTTCGGACCCCCGTGGCCATCTTTGGGTCACTTGGGGTGTGTATCTATGTGCCGGCAAGTCGCCATTGGCTGATATCATACTCTCCCATCCACCTGACCTAACCTGATGTGATAGTGTGATAGGTTTGGCCATTCCGGCTATGAGCGGCCATATTCAGTACCGAGGCGCTGCCAGCTCAGATTTATATATCAGAATATCAGGAATCAACAGGGTTTTTTTATCATAATGTTTCCGTAATTTTTCGGCCTTTCGTTCTGATTGTCAATGTATCGGCGACTGTCAGTTGGCTCGCGATTTTGCAGTAACCGATTGGTTAACTGTTATTTACAGATATTTTGGCGGAAACCCCGATGAAGGGTCAGACTTCATCAGTAAAGGGTTCGTTGCTTCCGCAATTTTCATATTATACACTCGCAAAATTAATCCGATTTTTTCAGACTTTCAGAATCGCAGTTTCGACTTGGACATCGCCGCACTCGATATGATGAATCTCGAGTGTTCATACATTTTTCCCCGATCACGAATCAACTTTCCTTTTGTTGTGCCCTTCATTTTGCTTGGAGTTATAGTCGAAACAAAAGTGATTCGTGAGACCACTTTGAAGAATCATATCTCTGGCTCACGGCGAGGAAAGTCAATATCGAGAATTGCGTTGGAACTGCCTTGGTCTCAACTTAATTTAGGAAGCATCAAACACCTTTGGTGTGTACACATGCACGGTATAGCAAGGCATAATGGTCAAGAGGGTAGAAAGTGATATACAACTCTTGGACCGTGCAACCGAATGTTTAAATGCGACTTTCAAGTGTACTGCATGAGTGTTAGGGTTGCATAGCAACTTTCCTTGGGTTGCTACGTATTTTTAACGTGAAGTTATGTCCATGGAGGGGCATGGCATATCATGGTGGGAGCCACTTTTTGAGGGTATGTGTTATATGCATGGTATGTGCTTGGATATGCTCACACCCATGTTATATATCTCCGTTTGTAGGAAGATATATGGAGTCATACGTGGCAAGGGCTTCGCCCATGTCCCAATGGTGAACTCCATGGCGCTAGACTAAGTCTACCGCTCATATAGTGCATGTGGGAGAGCTTACAGAGCGACCCACAAGCGCCATTATCAATTTTCCCATTTTCGTGGTGCGTGTTGGGAGGAGGTTCGAAGGTGTCCCTATGCGTCCATGTGGGGATCCAAGTGGGGGGATTGTTTGCAAATGGTCCCAAGCAATTGTGCTTGGAATCATATGTTGATACCATGGGTGAGCGAAGTTATATACTATTGTAATTATCTTGGATTTGGCATTATTTGCATGTTTTTGACCTCATTTTATGCTCATTTTTGTGTTTTATGTGCTCAACTGGTCGGCTAACAGTAAAGTGCCTAGGGATCTGTGAACTATGGTATGTTGCCCATATGTTGGCATATGCTTCGGTGTTGTACCTCACCATATGCCGAATCACCTGGTAACTTTGGCTTAGCACACGAGGCCTCACAAAATTAGGTCTCAAATTCATGAGTTGGCTTGTGAAGCATGTCATGTACATAACCCGAGGGGTTTCGGAGCCAATGATGGAATATTCTTGGGCATGCACCTTTGATCTATATAACCCTTGTATCTTACTTTCCGGTTTGACACATGCATGGAGCCTTTGAACATTTGCCGTGTGCATTTTTGAGTATATAATTGATTTTTGGGCATAATGGTGTGAATTGCCTGATTTTGCCATGTTGTGAGGTCATCTTCATGGGGCAGTTCTCCAAGCCCGCTCGACTCCAAGTCCAACCAACTTTATGTCAGGGTAGGGCATGGTCCTGAGTGCCACTCTGGGCCATGACACGCCACCTCCCCTATTGGGCTAGGATTTAGAGGCTTGGAAGGGAACACATTTTTGGGGTTTATGTAATGACTTTGGACACATGGCATTTAGCCATCTTATTTGACTGGGTTCAGGGCATCATGTTGGCGAGTCCAGGGAATGAGGGGTCTATGGCTGTGATTGTGTATGATTACATCTTTCCCCAACTTTGTTTGATTTGTGTTCATCTGCCATTTTCAGGTCTTTCCTCTTTGGTGCAATTCTTGTACATGCCCGCCACCGTGGGACGACCGGTGTGCTGAACGGAAGCCCGCAGTGTGGATTGGATTGTGGATTGGGTTATTGCTGTACTTGTGGGATCTGGTTGCTGTTCAGGGTTGAAGGAGGATTGTATTTTCTATATTTTTGGATTTTGGACCTTGGATTTTGAGTAATGCAATCGCTGATCAGGAGCAAGTCAGCGGGGGTGACAGGCAGAAGGGGCACAGCGGGGGCCGGTCCTGGTAGGGACCTTCTTCATGGTAGCAGAGGCGTACCTGCTGCCCCTACCTACCGCCATCCCGGGGACTTGGGCCCCTATGAACCCTGCCCCAGTACGCCCCGGGTGCGTATTGTGGACTCGGTGGAGACCACGCCGGAGATTGGAGCCAGAGAAGAGCCGAGACGCTCAGGAGCATGGCGAACTCCAGAAGTTGAAGCCCGAAGAGAAGTACGACGTTCGGGAAGAGGAGGACTTGACATGGAGGACCTCGTCTCCATGTGTGAGCGTCGCTGCCGCAAGGCATGCAACCTCCGCTCCGCCGCGGAGGACTCTGAGGAGACCTGCCATTCAGGCAGCAGTGGAGGACGGGCCCGGCGCTACCGGAAGCGCGGGTCACCCAAGCCCGCGGCAGGGGACGCCGGGGCTATGGATACGGACCCCAGCCCGGTCAGGCTGTGAGACTCCGAGGGGCACTCCGAAGGCTATGGGAGAGCTTATGAGCAACATTCGGAGTCGGAGGAGACCGCCAGACCGCCCACAAGGGCGACCACTGCCCCAAAACCCAGCCTGGAGCATGAAGCCGAGGCATTGGAGAGGCCCGCCAGAACCAGAACGGCGCCTGTGGCCCGGCACACGGAGCCAACGCGGGATACCATGGGCGACACACCCATGGCGGAGGAGTCGGAGGCGCCGGGAACCGCGGGATGCGCCGGATCAGGTGGAAAGCACGCTGAGTGCCACTGCCAGCACGTGGCCTTCCTCATGGGCAAGTACCCAAAGATGGGGATGGACGCCATCGTGCATCGCCTCGACCGCCTGGACAACGCAAAGGACGGCCTGGAGGAGGACGTCGCCGGGATCCTGGATGACCAGTCGGCCGCGGAGAGAGACATGGCGGAGCTGCGAGCGGAACGGGACCATTACCGGGAGAATCTGGAGCTGGCCCTGCAGAAGCAGCAGCGAGTGTCGGACAGCCTCCCCCACCTGGTGGAGGACATGTCGGGACGCCTGAAAAGGCTAGAGGAGCAACAGCCCCTCACCTCGGGTCCGGAGCTCCCGGCAAAGCCGGCAGCGGCAGAGCTCGTGGAGCGGGTTAAGACCCTCAGGAGCGCCATGGATAAACCCATGGGCGGCCCTGCAGAGGCACCTTACGCGCCTCCGCGTGTTGACCCGGTTGCGCTGCCGTTTGTTCCCATGTTCAGCGAATCCACAATGCTCGGGGAACACACGGCACCGGCTGGGTCCATGCGGGAAGGGCACGTAACCACGGACCCGAGGAGCCTGACGGTACAGATGTCCCATGCCGCCCAGGATCTGCCGATCACTACGACTGCCCATGCAGTTTATGCGGAAGAGGAGATCCAAAGCCAGACCATGCAGGGGCGAACCATGGGGAGCGCCGACGGACATGGTCGAGGTCATCCAGGCAGAAACCTGTGGGCGAAGGACCCCAATACGGGGATATGGACGGCCGGTGGAGCAAGTCCTTCCCGCATTCCAAACCCCATGGGTTCAGGCCCTACTGGACCGCACTCCATGGAGGAGAGGGATGTACGGGGAGTGTACTCACACCCTCCGGCCACAGGTGGTATCCGTCTCGGTGGAGTGGTGGCTGCGGACGTCGGAGATGCCATCAGGATTGACGACCTCAGGGGAATCAAAATCCCCTACTACGATGGCAACCCCTCCAACCTGGACGACTTCATCCTGGATTGGGAGGACTTCGCCGAGGAGGTCGTCGGCGAGATGAGGGGAGCGCCAAGGGACAAGTTGGTATGTCGGACATTCCCACACAGGCTGGCGCAGGACCTGAAGGAGGAGCTCAGGGATCAGATCCGCGAGGGATTGATCCAGACGGAGCAGGCCTGCCTCCAGTGGCTGGAGGACGAAGAGCGAGTGGACGCCCTCAACCAGAAGTTGGAGGATTTGTGGTCCATTCCGCTGCCGCTGGAGCGCGGGGAATTGAGGCTCCCAGAATGGAATCGGTACATCCGCAAGTACCGAAGAAGCCTGGAGCTGGTGGAGGACTGGAACGAGGCCAGCGAGATCCGACACCTGCTGAGGGACGTCCTCCCCGGGCATTGGAAGAGAAGAGTGGAGGATGAGGAGAAGAAGAGAGCGAAGAAGCGCGTGGCCGTACGGATCATGGCATCGGAGGACACCCACGCCGGAATAATGGAGTTTATCCGGCGAAACGTTGGCGAGCCAAGCCGAATGTTGGGGTTGAAGAACGCTGTGTACGTGGAGGTATTCGGCGACACCATGGAGCAAAGGCTGATGCGCCTCAACAACGTGGAGTGGAGGCGCGGAGATACGCTGAGGATGCAGGTCATCTTCGCCCGCATGAGCCTGGACGAGATCGTGAAGTACATCACGGTGGAGCTGAAGCTCAACGCCAAGAACGAGGCCCGCGTGCAGGATCGACAAGGTCATGGACAACGAGGCCACTGAGAAGACCGCCATCATCGGGAGATCCAGGAGGACACGGCCAACTCCGCGGAGGATGGTAGTGGAAGTGGCCAAGACCACTGAACCGGGTCCCGGGAGGATCAGGAGGAGGCCCATTTCTTCGCGTTCGTGGCGCACAACGTGAGGGACCATGGGCAGGATCGGTCCAGATGGAACCGGGTGGGACCCAAGAAAGGCAAAGAGCCAAGGAGGATCGGGAACCCAACGCTCTCGTTCCGGGAGTACAGGTCTCAGCACGACGGGTGCTGGGTCTGTTATGGAAAGGGAAACAACCATGCACATGACCACCGTCAGTGCAAGGTGTATGAGGCGGACAAGAGAGCCTACTTCGCCGCCCACCCAGAGATGAAGCCCAAGGAGCAGCGGATTGCCGATTGGAAGGCGAAGGGCGGAGACGGGGGAAAAGGCCAAGGCAAAGGCCAAGGAAAAGGCGGAGGAAAAGGCTATGGTGGTGATCCTGGCCAAGACCGACGAGTGAGGTCGATCGTGGAGGTTGCTGAGGACATGTTGAGGACGTTGGAGGAACTCAAAGCCCAGCAACATGGTGGACAAAGTCTGAGCGGATCGCAGCAGGAGGGTGCTGCGGCAGGCCATGTCTAGAGGAGCCCCCACGGGAGTGGGACCTCGGAGGTCTCTCCTCCGAAAATCAGTGGAATCCCAGAGAAAGCGAAGGCACATCGGGTGCCGAAGAAGGCTCCAGAAGAGCCAAAACCACTGAGTTTCGCCACTCCCAACCCCTGGAGCGCCCTGCCAAGGGAAGTTTATGTTGGCAAGGGACGTGGCAAGAAGGAAGGAACGACCACGGAGAGCCCCGTGGACGGGCAGGACCAGCCCAAGATCTGCACCATCCGTGACCACACCCTCGAAGTCCTGATGCACCCGGATGTGCTAGAGTTGCATGCCGTGATAGTCGTCCATACACCGCATGGTGACGAGCGGCAGTTGCACTTGAAGGTGCGTGTACGGTGCGGACAAGAGGAGTTGGTGGTGGATGTTTTGGTGGATACGGGTGCCCAGGTGAGCCTGGTCCGGAGAGGGTTGTTCAAGGAGGAATCCCTGCAGCCCAGCCGGAGACCAGTACGCCTGAAGGTGGCCAATGGAGAGATCATGGGTGGTGGCACCCATGAGGCCACTATCAGTATGAAATTCTGGGAACATGAGCGCTTGAACCGCCCTGATCTTGCGAAGAGAAGCACTCTATCCGGGAACTTCTATGTGGCCGACATTACAGATTGGGATATGATCATGGGGTATGACTTCATGGTGGCAAACGCCATTGGAGCCCTTCCTCATCTTGCGCCGCTGGTCCGGGAGGATGATGAATGCCTCACATGGCTGTCCACGGACTATGCATGCGGATCATCCCAATGGAATGCTGAGGAAGAGGATCGGATCGTCCGAGCGGTGCAAGCTGTGGGTGCCAAGTCCAGAGGAGACCGCGGAGTTCAGCTCACTGAGTATGGAATGGCGCCGCAGGTGTATGACAGGATGATCCAGACGCTGGGAGCCGAAGCGCCCGAGACGGATGTCTTCGCTTCCCGGGATGCCCCACTTTTGCGGAAGTGTAGGAGGCATTGGCATCGAGGAGACTCAGCCTGGCACAGGCATTGGGGTTTGAAGGAGTGGGGGCCCATGTATTGGCATGGCTCCCTGGACAATACCAGACGTACGGTGGAGAAGATTGTCGCGGATAGGGCGAAGGGGATCCCGGTCATAACCGGCATAGGATCCAGCCCATGTCCGCTGGAAGGTCTCAAGTCGACGCTGGACTCCATCACCCTGAACGAGATGTCATTCGGGCCAGAGGAGAAGTTGTTCATCGACGCCAAGGGTGTATCAATGCCCTCCGCGGGTCAAGCGTGGGGTACCAAGGCTTTCCTGGTGGATGGGGCGCAAGCCCAGCCCACGGGTGATGAAGCATTCATCCGTAGGGTGGGAGCGGTGCCCATGAAGGTCATGTCTGAGCCCAAGGAGGGGACGGATCAGCCTATTGATGGCATTGACGTCCTGTCCCACGCCGAGGTCGACGACGTCGTCAACTACATGCGGATGGGGATGCACGACCGTGTGGCAGCCAAGAAGAGGCGGGCCATGGTCACATCTCCGCATTAGTGGGATGCCAAGATGTTGGTCACCGGCAAGTACGAGAAGGATGTGTTCGTGGCGAGGGTCATGGATCACATCGCGGACCAATACGATGGTCCGGTTGGGTCAGACCCGCCGACGTGGGATTTTCCAAGAATGGGTGCCGATAGCGACAAGAACCAGCCCGACGCCGCAAATTTCCGAAGATTATTGGTGGGAAGTGCACCCCACGACGATGAAGACGGCATATCGGACGAGGAGAAGTCGGATTCAGACTCGGAAGAGGCCTGTACTGCAGTGCGGTCGGTGGTATCGATACAGAAGCAAGCGGCTGAAGAGGCCCAGGAGAACCCGAAGGTCGCCGAGCTGAAGGAGAGGCTGATCAATGCCTATCCGCGGCTATTCAGTGGCGTCGCCAACAAGAACCCTCCAGATCGTGGGAGGTTTGGCACAGCGAGGATCAAGCTGAAGCCGAACCCCAAGATCTATTGTAATCGGGAGTACCAACTTCAGGGCGATCGGGACGAGGCCATGAAGAAGTTGTTGGCCGAGTTCATTGAGCGGGGATGGATTGAACCCTCCGACAGTGAGTGGGCCAGCCCAGCCTTTATTGTGCCCAAGAAGGAGAAGGGCGAGTAGAGGTTGGTGGTGGATTACAGGGGTTTATAAAAGCAGACCGAGCACGACTCGTACTCGCTTCCTCTGATCGACACCATCCTCCAAAAGCAACAAAAAAAGCGGATCTTCACGGTGTTAGACCTGAAACATGGATATCACCAGATGCCGCTACACCCGGACTCCAGGCCCTGCACAGCGATGTCGACGCCGCTGGGGCCCATGCAGTGGAAAGTGGTGCCTATGGGCGCCAAGAATGGCAACGCCGCTTTCCAGCGCATGATGGAGGACCTACTCGGTCCTGTCCGGGACTGTGCCGACCCCTTTGTGGATGACATCATCATCGGGTCCGGCACGGAGGACATGACTGAGGACGAGCTCATCGAAGCGCATGAGAAGGATCTGCGCCGAGTGCTCAGCGAGCTGGACAAGCACAACACGGTGTGCAAGCCCACCAAAGCCTCACTCTTCGTGAAGGAGGTGGAGTTCGCGGGTCACGTGGTTGGTCACGGGCAACGCCGTCCCATGCCTGGGAAACTGGCCTCCCTGCACCACTGGGAGAGACCCCAGACCATCAGCAAACTCCGGTCCTTCATGGGGTTCTGCAATTACTCTTCGGGCTATGTCCGGATGTTTGCAGAACTCTCGGGGCCGCTGCACAAGATGCTGCAGGTGGGGAAGTTCGATGGCCGGAAGAGGAGCAAGAAGAAGCTTGTCTGGACCCCTGAAGCCGAAGATGCGTTCAGCCGCCTGAAGGAGCGACTCCTGGGGCAGCTGGGGCTGTTCCTGGTTGACCCGGACAAGGGATTCGTTCTACGGACGGACGCCTCGGACTACGCTGTAGGGGCCGTCCTCGAGCAGATCCGGGACGACGGGTCACACGTACCCGTGGCGTTCTGGAGTCGGATCCTGGCCGAGGGCAAACGTCGAACCTGGACCGCGAGGGAGGAGGAGACGTACGCCATTGTTTGTGCGCTCAGGAAGTGGTCTGGCCACATCGGATTGCAACCGGTGGTGGTTTGTACGGACCATCAGTCCTTGCAGAGCTGGCACAAGGAGCACGTCAACACCCCCTCGGCACCGGCGGCAAGGAGGGCCCGATGGCATGAGACGTTCGCCACGTTCGACCTCAGCGTCGTATACGTCCCCGGGGAAGGACAACACTGTGGCAGATTGCCTCAGTCGATGGGCGTACCGCGCGGGCAAGGCTTGGATGGACATATCCAGCCATGGAGACGACGAGGAGACTGAGGAGGCCAAACGCATCATCGAGATGGAGAAGGCCATGGAGCAAGAGGGGGTCAAGTGCTTTGTGGTGATGGCAAACCATACGGACCTGGCCAAGTTCCGGGGCGCCCGCGTCCAAGCTATTCGAGAGGAAACCCTCGAGCAATGGATGGTGGCCCCTGTAGAGCTAGTCAGGTCGGTGCTCACAGAGGACTGGTCGGATGACTATGCGGCATCCGAGCACTGGAGCAAGTACTGGAATGCCGTGAGCGCCCCGTCGGACGACGAATGGCCTGAGGGCTTGACCGAGGATGGGGATAAACTGTTCCTCAAGGACAAGCTATTGGTCCCAGAGAACGGAATGGAGGAGCTCATTGACCACTGGCATAACGCCCAGCTCATGCATCCTGGTCGGGACAAGATGCAGCAGGACCTGGAGTGGCGCTTCAAGTTCCCACCGGGGTACTACGCCCTCCTGGACAAGTACTGCAGCCACTGCGCCATGTGTCAGGCCACGAAGAGCCCCAACCACTCCACAGCGGGCAACCCGGTGTATACGGCTATACCGGAGGCCCCTATGCGGTCCGTGGCCATGGATGTATTCGCCATGCCTGAGGTCACCGTGGAAGGAGAGACCTACGACTGTGTCATCCTGGCAGTGGATAGGCACAGCGGGTATATTGTGGCGGTCCCTGGCAAGAAGTCCAAGAAGAAGGACAAGAAGGACAAGCATGGAGTGGGGCTGCAGGCCAAGACCGTCGCCAATGCCATGATCAGGCATTGGCTGACGATTTTTGATGTCCCAGCTGTCATCTGCAGCGATCGGGGCAGTCAATTTGTGGGGACGTGGTTCAAGACGATGTGCAAGCACATGGGCATTCGGCACGCCAAGACCGTGGCGTACCACAGCCGGTCAAATGGCCGGGCTGAGGTGGCCGGGCGGCAGATGTCCGAAACGTTCCGCCGGCTGCACATTGACGAACCGGGCCGGAATTGGTGTAATTCGGTGTGGAGAGTACTCCAAGCGTATCACGACCTTCCGGGACCCACTGGACTGTCGCCCCATCGCATCCTGTTCCTACGGGATCGAGTGTCACGCACTCTCCCGTGGTTGAACCATGGCAAAGTGGCCCGGGATGCGAACGCTATGATGGCTGAGGCGGACGACACGGCGGCCAAGGTGTGCAAGGCACTTCAGGACGAGCACGAGAAGAGGGCCAAGTACTTCAAGCAAGGAAAGGTCCAGAAGTGTGCTCTCCAAGACACCGTATGGGTGGAGGGGCACCACAAGGATGTCCTGTCCAGACATCGGCAGGCATCATGGTATGTGCCGGGGGTGATGGTGCAGAAGGTCGGGCAGCATGTGTATGCGGTTCGTGTGGGGGATAACAAGATCCTGGACCGCGACCACACCCAGCTTCGACCCCGAGCACCAGACCCCAGCGGACGTCCCGTCACCTTCGAGTTCACAGCCGGCGATGTGGACTCGGACGACGAGGGTGAGTACGACAACTTCACCACCGAGAGGATCCTGGCGGACAAGCCGGACCCGGGTAAGCCTGGGGGGAGGCTTTATAAAGTCCGTTGGAAGGGATTCGCCGCATCCAGGGATTCGTGGGAGCCTCCGAGCAGCTTTGTGCCGAGGTACACCACGGTCGGGATGGGTTATCTGAAGAAAAAGAACATTTCTTTGGATGCCAAGGACGTGTTGGTCCATTTGGTGGCTGCAGTAGCACCGTAATGGATCCCCATTGGCATTTTTGTTTGTTTTTGTGCTTGGGAGACGGGTGAGGGCGTTCATCCGGGGATTTTTGGGCCTTGATTGGCCATATACCCCCTTCACTCGATCTCCACATATATATTTCATTGTGGTATACTTATTTAGGTCGACCGACGACGTTTCTCTATCTTTGATCCCCTTGGTCCATGTTGTAGATCAAGAGGAGACCGGATATGGCGTAGGGCACCGATTATGAGTGTCCTCACCCCTCCCTTGGGGCGTGGGGGACGCCTACAACGTGTGTGGGGCCTCCATGTGTATTTGGGACATGGGGGGGGGGGGGTTGGAGTCCATTGGGGTCCTCCCGTCCTCTCTTCAATGACTTCCAAGCGGTAACAACGCTCTGAGAAGGGGGGTGAAGCCGGTTCGGACCCCCGTGGCCATCTTTGGGTCACTTGGGGTGTGTATCTATGTGCCGGCAAGCCGCCATTGGCTGATATCATACTCTCCCATCCACCTGACCTAACCCGATGTGATAGTGTGATAGGTTTGGCCATTCCGGCTATGAGCGGCCATATTCAGTACCGAGGCGCCGCCAGCTGAGATTTATATATCAGAATATCAGGAATCAACAGGGTTTTTTTATCATAATGTTTCCGTAATTTTTCGGCCTTTCGTTCTGATTGTTAATGTATCGGCGACGGTCAGTTGGCTCGCGATTTTGCGGTAACCGATTGGTTAACTGTTATTTACAGATATTTTGGCAGAAACCCCGATGAAGGGTCAGATTTCATCAGTAAAGGGTTCGTTGCTTCCGCAATTTTCATATTATACACTCGCAAAATTAATCCGAGTTTTTCAGACTTTCAGAATCGAATTTTCGACTTGGACATCGCCGCACTCGATATGATGAATCTTGAGTGGTCATACATTTTTCCCCGATCACGAATCAACCTTCCTTTTGTTGTGCCCTTCATTTTGCTTGGAGTTATAGTCGAAACAAAAGTGATTTGTGAGATCACTTTGAAGAATCATATCTCCGGCTCACGGCGAGAAATATCAATATCGAGAATTGGGTGGGAACCGTCTTGGTCTCAACTTAATTTAGCAAGGATCAAACGCCTTTGGTGTGTACACATGCCCGGTATAGCAAGGGATAATGGTCAAGAGGGTAGAAAGTATTATATAGAACTCTTGGACCGTGCAACCGAATATTTGATTGCGACTTTCGAGTGTACTGCATGAGTGTTGGGGTTGCATAGCAACTTTTCTTTGGGTTGCTACGTATTTTTAACGTGAAGTTATGTCCATGGAGGGGCATGGCATATCATGGTGGGAGCCACTTTTTGAGGGTATGTGTTATATGCATGGTATGTGCTTGGATATGCTCACACCCATGTTATATATCTCCATTTGTAGGAAGATGTATGGAGTCATACGTGGCAAGGGCTTCGCCCATGTCCCATTGGTGAACTCCATGGCGCTAGACTAAGTCTACCGCTCATATAGTGCATGTGGGAGAGCTTACGGAGCAACCCACAAGCGCCATTATCAATTTTCTCATTTTCGTGGTGCGTGTTGGGAGGAGGTTCGAAGGTGTCCCTATGCGTCCATGTGGGGAACCAAGTGGGGGGATTGTTTGCAAATGGTCCCAAGCAATTGTGTTTGGAATCATATGTTGATACCATGGGTGAGCGAAGTTACATACTATTGTATATATCTTGAATTTGGCATTATTTGCATGTTTTTGACCTCATTTTATGCTCATTTTTGTGTTTTATGTGCTCAACTGGTCGGCTAACAGTAAAGTGCCTAGAGATCTGTGAACTATGATATGTTGCTTATATGTTGGCATATGCTTCTGTGTTGTACCTCACCATATGCCGGATCACGTGGTCACTTTGGCTTAGCACACGAGGGCTCACAAAATCAGGTCTCAAATTCATGAGTTGGCTTGTGAAGCATGTCATGTACATAATCGGAGGGGTTTCGGAGCCAATGATGGGATATTCTTGGGCATGGACCTTTAATCTCTATAACCCTTGTATCTTACTTTCCGGTTTGACACATGCATGGAACATTTGAACATTTGCCGTATGCATTTTTGAGTATATAATTGATTTTTGGGCATAATGGTGTGAATTGCCTGATTTTGCCATGTTGTGAGGTCATCTTCATGGGGCAGTTCTCCAAGCCCATTCGACTCCAAGTCCAACCAACTTTATGTCAGGGTAGGGCATGGTCCTGAGTGCCACTCTAGGCCATGACACGCCACCTCCCCTATCGGGCTAGGATTTGGGGGCTTGGAAGGAAACACATTTTTGGGGTTTATGTAATGACTTTGGACACATGGCATTTAGCCATCTTATTTGACTGGGTTCAGGGCATCATGTTGGCGAGTCAAGGGAAGGTCTTGAGTCCAGGGAATGAGGGGTCTATGGCTGTGATTGTGTATGATTACATCTTTCCCCAACTTTGTTTGATTTGTGTTCATCTGCCATTTTCAGGGCTTTCCTCTTTGGTGCAACTCTTGTACATGCCCGCCACCGTGGGACGACCGGTATGCTGAACGGAAGCCCGCAGTGTGGATTGGAATGCCAAATGTGTCCCTATGTGCCATTCACGGGCATGACACCAAGCACAAGCAAGGGTACATGACCCCTCTGCCCATACCTATGGAGTCCATGGACTCCATTGCGCGTGATGTCTTTCACTACTCTTCCAACTCTCATGATGGAGAGGTGTATGACCAAATGCTCCTATGTGTTTGCCGGCTTTCTGGCTGCCTCATCGCCATCCCTATTCCTAACCCTCGTCATGAAGACTAGGATAAAGGGCTAACGGGCCAAAGAGCGGCCCATTTGGTAATGGAACGCGTGGTTGATAGGTTCACAGCCCCTCGTGAAATATGCTCGGACCATGGGCCACAATTTGTGAGCCAATGTTTCCAAAGCCTTTGTTCTAAGATTGCTGCCCGCTCAACTATGTGTGTCACGGGTAGACACCAAGGTAATGGCAAAGCCGAAAATACTGGCAAGGAGCTAAGGCGTGCCGTTGCTAAAGCCCTTACCTTGAAGAGGGGCACTAATTGGGTAGAGGTGTTGCCCGCCGTTGTACGAGCGTGGCATGAGACTACAGTTATTTCAGGATATACGCCTAATGAGGTCCTGCTTGGTCAACACAACCGTACTAAGGGGCCCCCTCTTGCTGAGCCTAAGGGGGTTGCCCAAGACGCCGCTCACTACTTCTAGCGGCGTGAGGAGCTTATTGCTCTTGCACGTAGGGCTATGATCCAGGTGCAAGAGACGATGGCTCATAAATTTAATAAGAGGAGGAGAATGTCCCCCAATTCCTCAAAAAGGGCACGCGTATGGGTCCGTCGCCAACGTAAAAACCTTGACGAGAAGACTTGCCCCCATTGGGATGCACCCTATGAGGTCGTGGCCAAGAAGGCTCACGACCTCTGTGTTATTCAAGTGGACCAAAGGGAACTAGTTGACGTCCACAATGATTATCCAATGAAGACGGTCAACTCGCCTTGCTCCCCCGTGCCTCTAAATTACACGGAGGAGGTTGCTAGAGTGCCCTCCCCATTTGAGGAGGACACCAATAACGTGAAGAAAATATTGGGTCACCGTACTCATCGCAAGAAACTTCTCTTCAAGGTACGTTGGGAGGGTGATACCAAGGATTGGATTACCGAGGAGCCCGTCAAAACCTTCTTACCGTCCTACAATAAGGTTTGACGAGATTAGCTGCAGAAACAGAATCTCACCCAAACCATTTATCTCCTCACCCACCTTGGTGGACCGCTGTCCTGAGCGTACCACGCAAAAAGCCCTAACCAATATGGGGATATATTGTTGTTTGTGGAAGGGAGGAGAGAGCGAGAAGCGGTGGGAGACAGGAAGAAAGCGTGAAGACAACGTGCATGCCCGGCGCGCCCCTCGGTTACAAAAGTCCCCACCGCAGCGGGGCGCTGGGCACGGCATGTTTACTCCACCGTCTACCTCTCTCGCCGCTAAAGGCTTGAGCGTCCTTGGGGTGGGGTGGCGTGGCATATAGCCTCGGGCGGAAGTGGGACGTGTTCTTTCGGGGGTCTGAATGCCATTCAGACCCCTATCCGTGGGTCTTACTGGAGCACTCCTACCAGAGCCAGGAAGAAGTCCTGCCCACGATGATGCCCCCCGTCAAGGGTGCTAACAACCTGGCAAGCACTTCCCAAAGACTCTACCGGGTTGTGCGCATGGTGATTTTTGCAAGGTTTCGGAGTGCCGCCCCGTACCGAAACCACAGCCCAACGACCTTCCTTGACCCGTGACCCAAGCCAGCGAGCTAAAACATTTGCTCAAAATGGCGAAGGCTTGAAAGCTTCAGTGGGTTGGCGGGTACAACCCATTTTCCCTTTTTTGTATTGGGCGTGATGGTTTTCCACCGATTAGCCCTTGTCCACACGAGGGTAAAGTATACAAGGTACGTAGTACTCTTGTGGCTCACATTACATGGGGAAAGCCTTTCGTGGCATGCAAGATTGCCACTACATACGGCGAGGTCTTAAGCCTAGAGGGTGGGGTCCTCCTCTACGTACAAGATTTTTAATATGAATTGCAATGCGTGCCTTTGCCCTGTCACTCCTTGAGTGGGTGGGGTCTTCAAAGGCAATGGCATCTCCGACGAGTGGGTATGTATCCCCGGTCGTCACGCGTGCCCGTGTTGGGAGTGAGTACCCTTCATTGCCATTGCATGGGGCCACATGCTCGTTGGGTATATTATTCATGTTCATAACGAGTGTCACGGGGAATATTCCTGCCTGCAACAAGAAGGAAACAAACAACAGGAAGAAAAGGCGAGTGTGCACGTGCATCTATTTATGAGAGAATATATATGTTGATATTTTCTCTAGAGTTCCCCACGAGTGGACTTGCATTTCCACAACACCCGAGGGGTCCTATCCCAACACCCAACCAAAAGGGTTGGGATATGGGCGTGGCATATTTTTGTGGAGGCCCAGTGCGTGGACCTGGGTTTCCACAACACACACGGACCTCTTTCCCCGTGACACACCGAACCGGGTTGTGCCCCATGTCCATTGATTGCGTGTGTGTGTGTGTGCATGCCCTTATTTTAATTACGGGTGGATATGGTTACCGATTACGTGGGTTATCAACCGCCCCCCAATCAAGCAAGACCTAGGTTGACCTGCCTTTGGGTTTTGTAACTGTGTACACTATAGCAAGTTTACACACGGAGGTGTAAACATGCACCGTCATACACAGTGTATGGGGGTAGGGGGAGTAATGCTCCTTTGGGGCGTGTCATCGTGCCCCCGGGGAGCTGGTCGGGCTGATACACCAGCGGGACAGTATGGGCGACCTCCCAAAGTTGGCGCATGGAGGTGACCCCCTGCCTTACTGCCCGCCGGTTACACACCCACCGACAAAGGTGACACGCAAGCTAACCTAAGTGTCTATACGCATGCCCCCAAGACACACACGAACACCAAGCAACAAGGTGACATATATATACACGTATTCCTTTGTGCATATGTTTACCGTTTGTTGTATGTACATAGGTGGTTTGTGGGAGCTTTTGTTTGTGTAGGCGTGTGGCACCACGTGGTCCAAGGCCGCCACCACGAGGCCCACACCCTGTGACGCCCTCCGGGCGAGTGTGTATCTCCGGGCCCTGCCATTGGATGTGCGCGCACAAGTATGTCTTGTGTTTGTTGGCGTGCATCGCTCTATTATGTGTATGTATGATATGTATGCGTAATATGGCTCCTAGGTGGTGGGTTAGCAGTGAGGTCAGGTTATTATTAAATGGTTAAGAGGTGTGTCTATTCAACTGTGTCTACTCACATCCTCATCCCATCTTCGTACCTTCTCCTTTACCCTCTAAGTGGTGCATCACGTGTGACACACATGCTAGCATTAAACATCAACAAGGACACGGCCCTTGGCTGAGCCATGCTAGCGGGCATCATATTCTGGCCACAACCGTGGCTGTTGGGTTTTGCGGGCATCCACAAAGCTCACCGGCTTTTCCTGGGGATCATTTCTGATTGTGGCGGTTCAGTTTGCAAGTGGGCCTTTGGCTAGGCCTTGTTCCTGCATTTTCAAGCAAGTGTGCCAGCAAGCTTACATCTTACAAGCAAGAGCTCACTCCTTACTGCAAGCGTTGAATCAAGCACATCAAGAGCATCAAGCACATACAATCCCTCATAAATTGTCTGAGGCATGAAGGTGCAAGGTGTGGTCATCGTACCCCTGTTTTCAATTGTGCCTAGTGTTTGTGGTCCTTTACGCTGAGGCCATCGTGACCTCTTTTCTCCATTCAGTGCGCTACTGCGTGCACAGTGGGTCCATCGTGGCCGTGTTTGTTAGTGGCCTAAGCGTGGCACAAGACAGAGGCAGGCAAAAGGCAGTAATGCATCGCACGGCAACATCCAAGCATCATTGTTTCCCTGACCTCTAACTCTACTTTCCCACGCGCTCCCGGTTGCAGGCACAGTCCTAAGCTATTGTCACTGCCTCCTGTCGCTGTTGTTGACAGTTCTCTCCGAAAAGTAAAATTTTGGCACTGTTGCGTTGCAGCATTTTGCCGGTACCGTTATGCTCAGATTTGTTTAAAAGTGTGATTTCACTTTACCTTTATTTTTAATTCTGAAGAAAAATACCAATTTTTCCTGCTGGACCCCACATTGCCTTGTGCGACACGCGGGGACCAGACTCTGCGCGCAACAGCTTCCGACTTCGCATACTACTTATTGCGGGATCTGCGGGATCCCGTTGCTGAATTTGCGGATTTTGGCAGTGGTTCGATTCCCACCGATTGGAGCTACTTCAGCGGCCGTACGGCCGGTTCCGAGATTGCCAGCGGAGGTTCCAATTCCCATAGGAGGGATGATGTGCTAACCCAACATTTGTTGCTGTTTGTGACTGCTACGTTCCTCTTGGGCATATACTTCCTGCCCGTGGCAGTCGTTTTAGTGGTAGGGTGAAGCAGGTCACAACCATACCCTAGCATATTTCCCTTATGGTGTCATTATATGGCCCTATATATGGGACCATTGTATATTATATTCCGTTTCCTTGTTGGGAGCATAGGATGTGGGATAGATAAGGCAATCTGGGATCTTTTGTAGTTAGATGAATTAGTGGATGATAGGTCGGATTTCTCATATGGGCATATCAGGTATTTCATTGGCTATGTGTATCATATCTGTTTGCAGGATACTATTCTGTCAACACTATCATTATGTCTTCTTTGCCAAGCAATGTTGCTGCCCATGCCACTGCGACCTCTGCTCCTGACCCTACGTTCTGGTTTCACCGGCTTGTCGACAAAGGTAAGGATGGGCCATGTGTGCCCAAGCTTCGCGAGTAATCCAATGATGCCATTGTGTTTTATATGCCTTCCTTTGTGTGTTGCCATACACTTAATGGACCGTGGCGATGTCATTGTGTCAATGAGTCTTCACAAGCCGTTGTATCGGGAGTGTGTGGGCATGACGTCATACGTCCATGACGGAACGCATAGTTCGAGTGTGCATGGTCTATAAATCGATTCTTGGAGTAGGGATGCAATATCGTCTTCGGTAATCGCATATCTTATTCCATGGCTTCATCTTAATTTCTACCTGCCAACTCCTTTGCCCCACATTGTCATTATTTGTTCCCTTCTGCATGACGTTCGTGTATTCATAGACCCAAGTGCCTCTGTCCTCAACACTTCCCTCAATTTGAATTGGTGGATCACGTATTTGGATTTCCATTGCCAACGGTTGCCGAGGGGTGTGTTTGTGGGACATTTTTAGAATTTGGAAATTTGTGTTTGGTAAGCATGGAAGCATTGGTGAGATCTAGGACAATGGGTGTCTGTAATAACGTGCCTATTGATGGGTCTCTTTTACGACGCTTTCTCCTTTGGCTTTGAATTTGTGATTTATATCCCAAAATCCATCTGCTTCGGGAACTGCTGTGTATCACCGTACTCCGTTGGTTTTAAATCCTGCACTGTCCACTCCAAGTGTTTGTTCCAAATCCGTCACAAAGGTTTCAAAATATTTCGCCCAAATATTTGCCATCCGCTGAACTCCCTTGCATCCCTTGCATAGCACCAATACTGTGTTTCTCGTGATTCCTTGAACCCTCGCTGTTCTTCAAGTACTTCACTGTGGCACGGGGACTCGCCGGTAACCCCGTCAGTCGTCTACTACAATCTGGATCTCGCCACCGGTTGGGCATCGCCACTTTGGTGCTAAGGGACAAAACAAAGGGATGCCAAAAAAAAATAATAATAATAATAAAAAGCCAAACTCAGCAAAATCCAGACAACTAACTCTACTGCTCACGCTTCTCTGTCTGCGCGTGACTTCTGCTGGCGCGCGCGTTCGTTCACTGCTGCTCTGGCCTCCGCCAGTGCCAGCAAATTATACAATCCTGCCATGCTGTTGGCAATCCAATTACAATCCCATTACACTCCCTTCACTATCCCAACACCACGACTCTGCAAGAACGGAGTGGGGTGCCAGAATAAGACAAACAAAGGTTATAAACGGTTCTTTTGTTCTGCCACGACCCTCAGAGGAGTGACTGCTAACAATAAGTATACTACTGCACAACCGCACTCCCTTCACAAGGGATTCATGCACCTCAGCAATGCCAATTCTATTATAAAAAACAGCTGCAGTGAAGTAGCTGCACTCCCTTCACACGCTGAGAGACTCCCTTCACACAGTAGCAGTGCCTATAATAGCAGTGCTGTCTGTGCTACACAAGCCAACAAAAAAAGAATACATGGAGAAGGGACCACAAAATTTAATATTACTAACTGCAACCAGCAAACAATAGATTGTCCCCATCAGTAACATCCAGTCTTCAGCCACAGCTCGCATGATATATCCTGCCAGCTCGTAATGCCCGGCACCTTCAAAAGATCTCGGCACTGAGTTCGCTTGGCGCCCTTCACGCACTTCCTCGTCAGTAACAAGGCTGCTCGTACATCTTCGATCCACAGACACACTGCACCTCGCTCCCTACAGCACGTCGTCGACCAGTACAGTCCTCTGGCTGCGCACACTCAGTGGACAGCACGTCCGCTCCGCTCATCACTACATGGCGCCAGCGCCAACATGTCCTGGTCGCTTACATGCACCGCGCTCTGATAATGTGGCATGCGCGCACAAACAACCCGTCCAGGATGACCCGCGCAGCTCAGGCACACTTGCGGCAGCGATCCTCAACTCTTCTTGCCGTCTTCACTGGCTGCTCCCATAAAATGAACACTTTTGATTGCTCGCGTCGGAGGCGCACTCGCTGCGCGCTGCTGCTCCTCATACTCCCTGTTGTGTCTTCTCCCTCGATGTGTCTTTTTGCCCGTTGTACAAAAACTTGGCGGCTTACCCAACTTGCAGCGCTCCTTCAGCTGCGTCAACTTGTCACGAACTTGATCACGCTCGCTACGCAGGCGATCTCGTTCTTGTCGCAAGCTTGCAATCTTGTCATCTCTCCACGCAACCGCTTGACATCTGCATCTCCTGCAATCTGCACAAGAGTCCTCTCCGCCCATGCAATGAACACGTTTTCAGTAGAGCTGCACAGCGATGACGCAGGCACAGGATCAGAACTACTACGAAGGTACCATGTAATGACGTGCCTATTGATGGGTCTCTTTTACGACGCTTTCTCCTTTGGCTTTGAATTTGTGATTTATATCCCAAAATCCTTCTGCTTCGGGAACTGCTGTGTATCACCGTACTCCGTTGGTTTTAAATCCTGCACTGTCCACTCCAAGTGTTTGTTCCAAATCCGTCACAAAGGTTTCAAAATATTTCGCCCAAATATTTGCCATCGGCTGAACTCCCTTGCATCCCTTGCATAGCACCAATACTGTGTTTCTCGTGATTCCTTGAACCCTCGCTGTTCTTCAAGTACTTCACTGTGGCACGGGGACTCGCCGGTAACCCCGTCAGTCGTCTACGACGATCTGGATCTCGCCACCGGTTGAGCATCGCCACTTTGGTGCTAAGGGACAAAACAAAGGGATGCCAAAAATAAATAATAATAATAATAAAAAGCCAAACTCAGCAAAATCCAAACACCTAACTCTACTGCTCACGCTTCTCTGTCTGCGCGTGACTTCTGCTGGCGCGCGCGTTCGTTCCTTGCTGCTCTGGCCTCCGCCAGTGCCAGCAAATTATACAATCCTGCCATGCTGTTGGCAATCCAATTACAATCCCATTACATGTCACAGGGAAGAAGGTGGAAAGATCAGGAATAGGCGGTAGAGCCCGCACAATGGCAGGGGCCGGTCCTACGGACCTTCATTACTGCGCCAGCTCACCCCAAGTGCAAAAACAGCCGATCCGGGTCTCGAACCGCCTGTCTGGCACCGGTAGCGCATTTGCGAACGTATGCGCTATCGGACTGTGCTACTGTTGCGTGTCCCATATAACAGATTTACTGTATATCGATTTGGTCCCCCGGAACACAAATTTTTAAAAAAGCATGAGCGCCGAACGCATTCGGCGCAGCCTAAATTCAAATTTCCCTTCGAGGCTTTCGAGGGCTTGGTTGACCCCCAGGGTCCGAGTTTTTAAGAACATTCGTCTATTTGACCCTAATTCGAGCCATACAGTTTGAGAGACCACCATAACAAGCAGAAGCAAGCTTGGAGGGAACAAGAGAACAGGAAGGGTGACTTGACCCACAATGCACCACCAGGGCACACACCTTCAAACATTATATCACGACAGCCATAGGGGCAATTGGCACCCAAATGGCTACATAAAGTCTCAAAATTGCCCCATTGGAAGGCTTGCATTCAATGGTAAAGTGGGAGAGAAGATGTCATACCCATAGGTGTTTATGGTTGGTTGCAAGGTTGGCATAGCATCCAACATGGGCACTTGGTAAGGCATTGACAAAGGCACTTGCATGGGCAAAGGAGCAGTGGTTGATGAAGAAACACCCAACATGTCCAAACCTTGCATACCTCTACCAAAGTTGAATGAGGTGTTCAGTGGCGCGAGAAAGGAAAGACAGTAAAGGTCAATGGCAGGGAGAGAAGAAGGTGTGGCCACATTGCCCAAAGGAGCAGTAAGATCCAAGCCCAAGGAAGGAGCCGTAGGCACAAGAGAGGGAAGCGGGTAGGAGCCGCACGCCTTCGAAGGGCTCGAAGCTTTGATGCAGCAATGGCCTGTGCGAAGGCTTGGGCCAGTGGTTTCACCTTGCCACCATACTTCTTATGGAGTTCGGCGACATCTTTGCCCATAGCCACAGCCAATTGCTTGGCCAAGGCTCATGCGTCATGCCTTTCAGCGGTTTGTGCCTTGAAAGCACTTCCCACCTCATTGCTAGTGAGGCAGCCCCCAAAAGCCTTGACCCTTGCCACCGGCCCCAACCTTTGCTTCTCCTCTTTGAGCTCCTAGGGAAGCGCAAAGAGGGCGAGGTCTAACTTCTTCTTCATGGACCGGATTTCTCTTTGACTCTGTTTCTTCTTTTCAGAGGGCTCCACATTTTTCATGGCCTCCAAGGGCTCGGCGGCGTTGATGGGCCACAAGCCTGTGGTGCGGAAGCCATTTATTATGTTAAGAGGAGTGAACGACTCATACAAAGACCGAGTCGCCATGCCCACATAGTCGGCCCAGGGAATATAAATGTCATCCTTTAGATGCACTTTTGTACACTTACTGTACCTTACATGGTAAGGGCCATGGCAAGTGTTGTTTGTTACACCGATGAAGTGGGTGGCATGAGGGGGGATCACAACTATGTGGCATCCCAATTGTTTGGCTAGCACGATGGTGTCGGTGGTGTACCAAGTGGTGTGGCCATCCGTAAAAAGAAGAAAAAGGTTGTCAGGGGAGCATTTGGTGGTAGGTTGGAAGACTTGCATGACCAAAAGGAAGAAGGTTACCTTGTCCAACCACCCATTGTTGGTTCCCACAAACCTCGGGCTCCCAACTTGTTGAGTTGTGAGGTCGACAGCCATGAGACCGAATTAGGGAGGACAAAGGTGGAAGGACCACAAACCCCATCTACCATTCTCCAAACAACCACGGTGACCCAACTCCTATCCAAGAAAAAAGGCGACCGCACTTGCCGGGTACCCTTAGGGGCAACACCCTTGGTTTTCTTTGGGGAGTAACTAATGTAAGCTCCAGATTCATCTAACATGACCACCCGCCCACTAGGTATCCCGTTAGGGAAGGAGGTAGCCACAAAGGCCTCCAATTCCTTGAGGAAAGCACAAATTATGTTTGGATCTTGCGCTTTCAACCTTGCGGATATCGGTTTGTTGGATGGTCCGGTCGGTGAGGTTGAGGTGGCGTTCCTCGAAGCGGAAGTACCATCCATTGGAGAGGAGGCCGTCCTTAGTGTCAAACATGACACCTTGAGCCTCGGCCGCTAAAGCAACGAACTGCCTTAGCGGCCAGGCCGCTTGGGTATCGTTCCTCTTCCAATGGTGGATGGCCCATTCCAGAATCTTTTCCTCGGCCTTGGGAGTGAGTGTCATTTGGGACTCACGTTTTTCCCATTTCTCGTAGGTGCCGACGCGGAATTGTTGCAATTTTCCATAAAAAGTGGCCTTTGGAACACTCCACCTAAGGAATGCCTCATCGGAAGAAACCCCACCACGGAGCCCAACATCGTGCTTCAAAGTAGCGGCAACGGCCTTGCGTCAGGGCTCTGCCCTTTGGCTTGGAAAGAGCACCCAATCGGGGTGTGTCGCCTTCCATGTTGCCAAGGTTGGCATCTTCTTGCTCTTGGTGCGATTCAACTCCATATGAGGCATGTAAGAAGAAGTAAAACAACAAAGAGCAAGAAGACCCCAGCGAAGGCAGTGTGGAATGACAAATGACAAAATCACAATTTTCAAAGCATAATTGACTACTAAACCGAGATCTGCAACATAAATGTTTGCAAATGGGAGCTACCCTCACCTAGTCCAAGTATATTGCGAACCTTGGTCGGACCATTTGGTCCACATTTTTCCAATTTTGGACATGATGCCCAACGTACCCCCCAAATCACTCTTGCAGCACCAGTGCAACCAAACACAAAGTGAAGACCCAAACTCAAAACTGCTGGGATACACCAACTGTCCACTCATGGGTACCAAGTAGGGCCTCCAACTGGTGCCCAACACATCACTAAGGGAGCCTACAAGCTTGATTCGGCTACATTTGACCTAGAAGCACAAAAGGGACACAAATTGGGCACCTAACCATGAATGCAACCAATGAATGGTGAGTTCTCAA
This sequence comes from Eutreptiella sp. 'Long Island Sound 2002', assembly GCA_964036045.1. Classification (NCBI taxonomy): domain Eukaryota; phylum Euglenozoa; class Euglenophyceae; order Eutreptiales; family Eutreptiaceae; genus Eutreptiella; species Eutreptiella sp. 'Long Island Sound 2002'. The sequence goes on along the minus strand of OZ038379.1, from coordinate 42,808,617 downwards.
GTGCACCGACCTCCCAACTTCACTAAACAAGTACAAAGCAAAATGACACACCTCGACGCTTTTGCAGTAGGTGCAAATAGGCTTTGAGCCTCAACTGCAAAAGAAACCGCCTAAAACAAAAACATGGCACTCTTGCAATACTGTCCGTGGCCAAAACATTCAGTCTCATTTGCTGAGGTAAACACGGAAAACACCACTGGTGAAGGACCCAAAGTTCGACGAAAAATCGAGTACCTACAGTCCATTAGACGAAAATCGAAATGGCGCACCGGGTAGACAAACAGTCAAAGAACCCGATCCCAGCTCCTCATCCTCCAATGTGGCAAAAATCTCGAGAAATCTTCACAGGTGCATCCACAGGTGCAATGAGGGCTACCCGTTCGGGCACATGAGGAACATCTTGAGCAGGGGATGCCACTACAGCAGCAACAACCTCAGCATTATTCTCGGGGATGCCGAGCGAGGTGCTTTCCAAAAGAAAGTCCTCGTCCAAGAGGCCAGGCGCCGGGGGCTTAGAGGCTGGAGCATGTCCACTCAAGATGCCTGCCACTTTGTGAGCAGTGTCCCTTGATGCTTGGTGATACACCATCATTGTGTTGGGCCTTACTTTAAAGTACTTAGAAGTCTCGGGCAATGGCAACCCTGAGTTAGCAGCTTTAGTCATGGCTTCACGTCGAGCCAAGTCCTTGAACACCAATTTGCGTTTCAGTAGCTTAGAGGCCAAATCAGCAGCGCCCTGGCAAAGTTCTGTGGTACCACGTTCCTGGCCAAGCTGGATTTGGTGGAATTTGATACGACGGAAACGAGGGACATTGCCCTTTTGAGGCAACAATGCAAGCTGCCTCTTGTAGGCTTCAATGGCACAAAAGAGCTTGTCGGGAGAAGGGAAAATGGTCTCACTGTACGGTTCATTGCCCACATTAAGCAGCGTACCTTGCATGTTTTTCATCGTTCCTAAGTGAAACTTCAGTGACTCCACACCATCCACCTCCTCAAGAGAAAAGATGTGTCTTGGAATTTCATCAAGCTATCACCTCTAAGGCCAGTTCGAAAACCTAAAATCATGATGTTGAATCGCTGGGTCTCAAACGCCGAGGCAAAGTTAGTCTTCTTATACAACTTCTCAAGGTCTTCATCTTTTAGAACACTAGTCGGAGGTTGTTCTGCACTTGTGCCTGCTTTGTGGTCAAGATGCCTTATAGCACATTGCTGAGTAAACGTGTCGAACAAGGAAAACTGAGTTGTTGAAGACATCACGAGTTTGGGGAAACCACCACCTTTGTTGAACACGTAACCAATGGCATTGATGTACGTTCTGAACGTTGTTGCACCCAATTTTCGGAATGGGATGTTATGTTCAACACATATTTTGTGCCGTTGCTCAAGATTTGTAGTTGTTTGTCCTCTTTGTCAGTGAGCAACTCGGCATGCAACACGAAGCGCCCAAAGTCAATAAGTAGATTGTTCACTTGTGGTGGCAATATATTGGTCTTTTCCAACATGTCCACAAATTGCAGTAGCGCTTTCACAGAGCTTTGGGCGGTGCCCCGTGTTCCCGCTTTTCCTTGGATTTGTTCGTCATCAAAAACTCCCTCAAAGATTTCCGAGTTCTGGTTTCCATTGAAACCGTCCAAGGCAGTTTGTAGCACACAGATGACCTCTTGCGTTGTAGGAGGTGCATTCACAGCTGCCTCCAAGAGGGTTTGCAGTCGTTTGGCCATTTTTAGGTCCCAAAGCTGAAGAGCACAACAAAATTGTTGAAATATGCCCAAAAGGAAATTTGCAAAAAATCAACCTCCTATTGATGTTACTCCTTTTTCTTTGGGGCCCTTGATGATGTCATCATGTGGCATCCACACAACCAAAACGGTTTTTTTCAGTTGAAAAATCGGAATTTTTAAAGTGCTTTGTTTTGGCTCCGTTGCAACCCCCTGGCGCTGAAAAGAGGTCACAACCCGTTTTTTTGATAAAAAACGGGCTGTCCGGAGACAGCCCGTTTTATTTTGGTGAAAAATCGGGCTGTCCGGAGACGGCCTGTTTTTTTTGGTGAAAAAACGGGTTGTGTGGCTGGGGACGGACAACCCGTTTTTTTATGAAAAAAAAACGGGCTGTTAACCCTTTTTTAAAACTCTGGAACTCGCGCGCAAGTCTCATTTGCCGAGGTTTTCCCTTAGCCCCGTATGGCGAGTTTAGCGAAGGATTTGGTCACTCCATAGTCACAAAGTGCCTTGAAAATGGGCTGTTTTGAGACCAAAAATCTGTGCAAAATGGATCAACAATCTGTTTTCCGAAAGATACTTTTCGACCATTCGGGGTGCACAAACAAGTGGAATGAGCCCATTCTGAGCCCATGTTGAGCAATTTTGGCACCTCTCAAGCCGAAAGGGTGTTGACGATGGGCCAATTTGGGACCACAAATGGCTCAAAAACGGCTCAAAACCATGGTTTTCCAAAAATGATCCTAGTCTAGTTGTGGTGCCCAAACGGATGAATACAGTTTATTTCGAGCCCCTTTTGAGCTGCTCTCATCCACTCCAGTGCGTACCTGATTTGTCGTTGAAGTCTCCTGAAGGATGTTCCTTACGCCACCAGCTCGGTCCTAATATTCAATCCTAGTTTGGGGTTCAGCGGATGTAGCTAGATAGCTGAGGAAGGCAAGGCACTTCACCTAACCATGTTGTCAGCAGGCTGGGCACGCAAGGTTTGAAACTTGCAGGGTATCCCTGCGTGTGCGCTACAGGGTATTGCCGCGCGATGGCTCAGTGCGCACTACAAAGACATCGCGCGGGTCATAGCGCGCGCTATGGCTTGGGCCCTTGGGTTTGTAACCACATGTCCTAATAAGCAGGGCAAAAACGCCTATTTCTCTAAGGTTTCAGATGCTTCCGGCACCGCAAGTGACGTTGTCAATGTCAGGAAAGATTGCAAACATTTTGGGCCCCCACTATGGGTGGTCCTTGTGGAAGAACGAGGACCTTTTGGCGGACCTAGTTGAGTTTTTTTGCTCAGGGTCTGCCGTCCAACGGTCTTTGTGGGCCAAGTTGGAAAAAAGGATCCCCGTGTCTGAAGCAGAGAGGAAGTGTCGCAGGACCGAGGCTGCCAACGCCGTCACACCCCTGTCGGTGGTGGACTTGGTCCTGCTCCTGAAGATTCCGAGAAGAAGATATTATTGCGCGCGCTTTGCATGTGACATTGCGCGCACATCCGCTCATAGCACGCGCTTCGTTGACTTCTGCGCGCGCTACATCCTCATGTTGCGCGCGCTATTTTCCTCAGGTACAAAGATTTGATTACTTGGACCCGAAGTAAGGTCCCCACACGCCTTTTTTCTCTACCGTCCTATGCTAGTTTCGCCACAGAATGGAACCAGCTTGAAAGTAGGCAGCATTTAGAGGTTGACGTGCACACAGATGGCGTCACGGTCTTTTCGCAGTGGCCCCTGCAGCACTTTTTCGACTATACATTTTCCTTTGATTCCATTGTTTCTAACCTCCAATACCTCAGGGAGTGCCAAGGTGAGCTGTGGATCGTTATGAGGGGGGATGGGTTGCCTTGTGGGGGGGAATCGTGGTGCCAGATGTCCATTTCCTTTGCCAACCATGTTCACTTGGCAAGGACGTTGTCCTACCACTGGACTGTTAACGTCACCCTTTTGTGGTGAGAAGACCACCTCTGTGTTGTCCGAGGTCTTGGCTAACAATTTTGCTTTTCTCCAGAGTGCCATTGACAGTGGTGTGGTTCCCATCCGGGCCGCATCCAGACGCTGCAGGATTCTCTGTGGTGGGGATAGCCCTTAGCTGCGTCGGTTGCCGGGTGTCACTACACATTGGATGGCAGGTAGTCTGTTCACTTACATGACGTGGTGCAAGTTCACTGCAACGTGGTTGCAACAGGATGTGGATAGAACCACCGAGCGAGATGAGCAATTGCTAGGGCTCATTGCACCTGGGGCCAAGTGCAGGCCCATGGATATATTTGGTTTTGTCCAGAGCAGGTTGTTGAAGGTGCTTCTGAGGAGGCGTCACCTCATACCATGTGTTCTGCACCTTCTGATTTTTGTAGGGAGGGAAGTCACTGCCTTGGTACGCAGATTGGCCAAGTCTGTGCTTCCTAGGACTAGGGTCTCTGTTCAGGCTATTCTTCACAGGTCGGGCTGTCACATAGCACTACAGGGGACAGCAAAGCCAGATGGGGAAGAGACTTGGTGCCTTCTTAAGGTTTGGGAGGAACTGGCCCCCGTCCTTGGGGGTGACATGAGGATGCACACAGCAGTGGTTGCCATGTACATACTACTGGGGGACATGTATGGCACCATGTTTGAAGAGGGAGCATTGCAGGCTCCAGAGGTTGCCCAGGCTTTCCAGAGGTGGGTCTGCCACGAAAAAAGATCACCTTATATTATCTGGCTGTTGCACGATGCTACAGTCGCTATTCAGGCCATACAGCCCTATGGCCTAGGAATCTTTTCAGGGGATCTTTTGGAAGAGAGCAACAGGGTGCTGAAGGACATTTGGTACTCCTTTTGTGATAGGGGTGGGGAAGCAGGAAGCCTACTGCCACGCCGCATTAAGATGCTGAGGCAGGTTAATGAGTGTCTGTTCCTGCACTTTGAAGTACCAAGGTGGAACGGGACCTCCAGAAGCAACCTGTGCAATGCACAAAAATTGGCCGACGACGTTAGGGCATATTTTGCGGATGAGGAACTGTGGTAGCGCGCGCTATTTGTTTTATAGCGCGCGCTACATGTTATCTAGTGCGCGCAATGACCACTATCGCGCGCGCTAAGCTGTTTTCAAGCGCCGGAACCCTTGAAATCGCGATATACAATCAGAAGTAGAGTGCTATGACTACGCACTTCAGATTGGGTTCCAATTGCGAATGCATTGACAGACACAGAGATTTGCTGCTTTTCTGTCCGTTTTTATTGTCGTTTTCTATTTTTTTGTCACTGCGTTTTCCTTTTTGTATTACCCTACGTGCTCATTTGGATCAGGTACTTCACACAGTGGTTTTACCCGGTTTAAACCGGTTGAACTCGGAAGGGGCGCGGTTGAACCGCTGAACCGCGGTTGAACCGCGGTTGAACCACCGCCAGCGCTGGCGGTGGCGGCTGCGCCAGCGGCGCGCGCGTTTCTGAACAAAATATTTGCATAACCGCCTGAAACTGACGCGTGACAAAGCTTTTTTAAAAAAAATTAAAAAATGTCCCACCACTGGCTGCAAGTGGTGAACGACCACTACAGCGGGTGGGGGGACCAACAGCTGGTGGACGACTTGTTCACCTTTTTTTGCACAAACGGCACGACAAAACGCCTATGGAAACAACTTGCTGACCGAATTGGTAACACACAGAGGGCTTCCAAACAGACAAAAAGGGCTACAAAAAAAGCTTTCACAGGATCCGACGCTGTGCGCCTCATTTTGGACCTTGGGATGCCGAAGCAAAGGTATGTGGCATAATGCACACATGCCTACAAGTGGTTCAACGGGGTTCAACGGGGTTCAACGGTGCGGTTGAACCCTTATCACAAATGAACAATTGTGATTGTGCTTCATGACAACGTTTGCACGGCAAAATAATCGCTTAATGTTGCCCAAAGCATGAACATATGAGTTGCAACGTGTTGCCCGCGTCACAAATGTGAATACTTTGTGGTTTGTACCATTGGACGCTTTTTGGTGCCATGACGGCAACCCATTCAACCGCCGGTTCAACCGCGCACTTTATCCCAATTTCTCGGTTCAACCGTCCCTAGGTACAAGAAGCTTATTTCGTGGGCCGAAGCCAAAGAGAAGAAAACCCGTGCAAGCACCGTCCCATGGACACATTGCTTTCCGTCGTATGCAACGATGGATAAAGCTTGGTCCACATTAAGTAAGAGACAAGTACTAAAAACGACCATAAAGGATGGAAGAGTTGGGGTTCGTTGGGATGTGGATGATTGGATACAATATATAGGTGATCAAAGGGATGTGCTAGAAGAAATGCACTTCCCAAGATTTAGGGATGATCACCCCTATGTACTTATAGTGCGTGGTGATTGGTTTCCATGTGGAGCAAGGTCATGGTGCCAAATTGCATGTGGTTTTGCAGACCACATGCAAAAAGCACGAACTTTGCTCTACAATTGGACCCTTGACCTTGCTCTCGTAAGTGCGCATGAAACGCATCTTGTGCGTGTCCTCTTTGGAGAGACACTAAAAAAAATACCACAAATTATTGACCGTGGCTACATGTTGCTCCGAGGGTTTTGGGTGCGAACGGTTGTCATTATTGGAGACGAGCACCCCTGGCAGCAAAGTGGTTCCGAAGTCCCTGTTTCAGTCCGCCCGGAAGGAGCTCCGGAAGGAGAAGCGGACAAGTGCAAAGGCTGAAGCACCGCCCGCGAAGGCCCAAGTCTCTGGCGACAAGAAGCCGAAAAAGAAAGCCAAAACTGGCAGCGGTGCTTCCTCGAAAAAGCGGAAAATCGCCCCGGACAGCAGTGAGACGGACGAGTCAGACCCCCTTTTTGAAGAGCACGAATGGGTCCCAGCCGCAAAGCATATCCCAAAGAAGAAGAAGAAGAAGGTAGTTCCGGCCCCCAGTTCCGACAGTGGATCCGGCAAGCTCCCCAGCGACACGGCGCAGGATGTAAAGGCCCTGGCAACAGAGTTGGCTGCGGGATCGAAGGATGGCGACGAGGAGAAAGCGATCAGGGCAGAATCGGCGCATGCGTCAGCTCTGGAGGTGTGCACGGTTGAACCGGTGAAGTGTAGTTCAACCGCACGCTTGAACCGCCTGAACCACGGTTTCACTATTTTTTCCTTTTTGCAGAGCCTGGATCAAGCCCAACAACGACGACTGGCGGTTGAGGACACGCGCAAACAGCTGCGACAGCGGTTCGGATGGGCGGCCAACACGCCGATTCGATGGGTCATTGTGGACGGTCCTGATGGCGAGCCACGTCTGGCCGTGGGTACCCCGGGGAAAGCCACGAAGGGGACCCCCCGGCCCAAAAAGGGGGAAGAATTGGTCTTCCTTCCCCCACAGTGGGAGGAGGAGGGCGATGCAGCTGGGACAACGTGGCCAGTTATTGCAGTCAAGGACAGCACAAGCTTCAGTAACCCCCACGCTGCCGAGGAGGCGTTGAAAGAGCGCCGCGCCCAGAAACAGGAAGCGATCGATGAGGAGGGCAAGAAGACAATGGAGGACTCCCCCTCGTACAGTCCACTCGAGGAGAAGGAGGTCACTCCCGCGCCTGAAGCTGAAGCGGAAAAGGACAGTGACAATGGGGTTCCTGTGCCGACGCCGCCCGTGATTCCAGAGCCAAAGGACACTGAGAAGCACATTCCTGTGCCTAGTCCGCCGGAGGTGCCAGAGCCAAAGGAGAGTGAAGAACAGGTGGTCAAAGAGGAAAAGGTGGAGTCTGCTGGTCCAGGGGTGCAGGAGCACCAGCACAGTGGGGAGGACTCGCCTGCAGCCCCGGTTGGGCAAGAGGAGATTGAGGAGGTTGGTGAAGCGCCGAAGGACGAGGAAATGCCTGCATGTAAGCAGGAAGATAACGAAGAGGCAGCCCCAGAGGTTGGTGCACCAGTGCCTCACGTGAAGGAAGAGCCACTCCCAAACGACTGCCTCTTTACTTGCCTCAAGGGAATGAGGGGGTGGCAGTGGCGGGAAGGACATGGAGCACGGTACCGTAGGCAGTTGTGGGGGGCCGTAATGGTGCAGGGGCATCACCGTGTGCAAGTTGCAGTGCAAACGAGGAGTGATCCGGAACTGGTCCGGCGCGTGAACGCACACATCCGATGTGTACTCCCCCAACTAACCTACACTGCGCTCGCAGTGGTCCATGGGGTGGGCGATCATCCCATGCTTGTACATACGCATCCAAAGGATGACAGTCCCCTTACGGGGGAAATAGCCCTGGGTGATTTTGTGGGGGGGGGACTGTTTACCAGTGCCCTACTTTGTGCAAATGGGCCTTCTCGTCCTGCATGGATACGTTGGGGGCGTGATTTATTATGGGGACACATTGTGGATCCTCGATATGGGGTCATGTTTAACGCTCTTAGGCCCCACGTGCCTCTGGCGTGGTCTGGACAGCGCATTGTGCTCGTACCGTACACAGGCATTGCATGGGGACGTCTGCCTGTGGCGATGCAGAACGAACTGGTCACGTTTGGCTTCCCAAGGTGAAGATGTGTTTTTTGTGTAGCGCTTCGTGCAACAGCGGTTGAACCGGTGAAGCCGGTGCAACCGCGCGCCTGTCTAGCGGTTGAACCACCTCGAAAGCCGGTTACATTTTAGCGCAATCTATGAGGAAACAAGCTTCTGACAAACAAGTGTAGGCTTGCATGTAATTGTGGTTCACTAAAAAGGGTCCAAAGTCCTGAGGGGAATCCAAACAAGGCGCAGGGGTGTATGTCACCACGCCTAACGAAAAGTTGATGGTGAAGCCGTGCGGTTTCACCAATACAGCCGCCGCCACTGGCACCTACAACAACACCACCGTGAAATATGATCCAAGAGAAGTATGTCTCCAGTGTTTTGCAGCAATGAGGTAAGAAGGTTTTCAAAAACATTCTTTTGAGGGGGTGTGGCATCTCTTGCAGGGCTGAAAAATAGCGGTTTTCAGGTTGCTACTTAGCAATTTGTTGCTGTACCTCGATAGGGGTTCAACCGTGGGGAAGCCGTAATGAAAGTGCGCGGTTGAACTCGGTTGAACCACGGTTTCACTTGGGTAATTCAAGGGTACCTGATCCAAATGAGCACGTAGGGTACTGCTGGAACAGGGGTACTTTAATGTAACCCTCTTGCCCATGCAACCCGTGGGCTGTGGGTATCCGCCTCCTGCAGCACCGCCAACAACTGCTGCAGCGGCCACACCAGCTGCTGCGGCGCCGCCACCACCGCCACATGCAGCTGTAAAACCAGGACTGCAGCAGCCGTCGACGACGCCGTGTAGCATGCAACCACAGGTTTCTTGCCGTGCACACTACTGTTTCCGTTGCGCGTGCTACGCTCTGATTGTGCGTGCTACCCGTCTCGTTGTGCGCACTAGGCAAGTCCTCGTTGCGCGTCCTTGTTAAGCCATTAACCCGTTTGTCTTATTTCCTGCAGACGCTGTCCCAGCAGCTGACCCAGTTCTCCTCAACGCAGCCTTTGTGGCCCGCACCGCAGTCCCCGTTATGAATTGCCTCACAGCAGTTGTCTCCCATGCTGTTCCCCGGTGGGCCGCCGACCTTGGGCTCCCAAGTGCGCGGCAGTCTTCCAGTGGGGCAAGTGCAGCAAGTGCTCTTCGCCCCACTGGTAGTGCAGTAGCAGCAATTGCAGCAGCAGCAAGTGCAGGCTAAGGCCCAGCAAGCCGGCAGCCCACAACAGCAGCAGCAGCAGCAAGTCGAACCGAGACAGCAGCAACAGCAAGTGCAAGCACCGTTTCAGTCTCCCCCACCCGGGCCACGTGCGGGGTTCGCCTTCAGCAGCGACTTCAAGAACGGAATCTGGAGCAACAAAAACAGCACCATCTGCGCCCAAGGCCCCGACTGGGCATGGCTGAAGGACGTCACACCGGCCTACCTCTTCGAGGTGGCCTTCTACAAGTTCTGGCGCCAAAGGGCTACGGCGATTGCCAGGATCCCCGACGGAGCTGTGAAACCCTGCTGGCATGACGAGAGCATTACTGGCAACTGGTGCAGTCTGGCGAACCTGTTGAACCCCTCCGTGCCAACCCAAGAAGGACAAGCTGCCTGTGGACACTGCAAGGTGGAGGGGTACCAGCTGCTGTTTTCGTGCTGGGCAAGTTACGGGTGGGGTCACGTTTGGACTCACCCGCCTCCGGGTGCCACCGCAAAGACCGTCCACCACTTCTACTTCAACAAGACCCACCGAGCTTTATCAATGCGACGGACGCGGGGGCAATGGCCTTCAAGAACGAATGTCTCTCGGTGAGAAGTGCGGGGGCCAGTTTGCTGCGGGGGTCAGCCAAGAAAGGAGCCAGTGCAGCAAGGGCACTTGCAACCGGCGCCAAAGTCAAGACCACGGCGGTCAAAGACGAGGAGCAGCCGCAGCAGCAGCAAGGGCAGCAACAGCAGCAGCTCCAACAGCAGGCAGCAGTGCAGCAGACAACACTGCAGCTGCTCCAGCAGCAGCAGCGGGTGCAGATGGCCCAGCAACAACAACAACAACAACAACAACAACAACAACAACAACAACAAGTACGCGCTATGTTTGCCATTGCGCGCGCTGCCGACATTGTTGCGCGCGCTCCATTTGCTGTAGCATGCGCGATTTGACCGTTTGCGCACGCTACGGCCCCACCGCCTGTCCTGTTTTCACGTAGGTGGGCAGCTTCGAGCAGCTCCTGTGCTTGGGTACCCGCAGAGGGCCGTTGATGATAAGTGTGCCCGCGGACATTGCCGGGGAGTCCAAGGATGCGGCCGACTGGCTTGACGGGCAGAAGGAGCAAGGCCCCACCCCGGTGCTGGCCCGGGCTAAGCGGCAGATGGAGGAGCTGGAGGTGGACTGGGCCGACGCCTTTGCCATGCCGGATTGAGACGGAACCCGTGACAGTCCGAAGGCAGAAGAAGACGCGTACCGAGGAGCCACCAGCCACCAGCCACCTACCACGAGGCCATCCCCGGCTCCCACTCCGCTAAGCCACTCCACCCGCGTGGCAGGGTCCTTGCCCAGAAGACTGCCGACCAGCAGCTGATGGCAGCAGCGGCACAGAGAGTCCAATGTCAAGCGGAACAGAACAAGAAGAAAGAGGACAAAGCAAAGAAGAAGAAGAAGGAAGGGGAGGAAAAGAGGAAGAAGAAGGAGGAGGAAGAGGAAGAGAAGAGGAAGAAGAAGGAGAAGGAAGAGGAGGAGAAGAGACGGAAGAAAGCAGACGAGGAGAAAGCAGAAAAGATAATGCTGCAGCGTGCGCTATCGGTGTCATTGCTCGTGCTATGCATTTCGTCGCGCGTGCCATGCCCTGTATTGCGCGTGCTATGCCTCTGCGCTTCTCTTTCCAGGCAAGCAAGACTGGCCCCGACGTGAAGAAGGCACCACAGCAGGCACCGCAGCCGCAGGTAGCATCAAAGCCAGCACCTAAGCAGCCGCTCCCAGTCCCAGACCAGCCACAAGAACAAGGAGGTCCGTGCGGTTCCGCCCCACCCAGTACGGCTCCAAAGGCCAAGAAGCAGAGCAAAGCCGACGCGGACAAGCTGGCAAGAGATGAGCTCATGCTGCGCCGAGATTGGTCCTACAAGGACAGCTACAAGCCTCGGTGGATCATCTACTGCACCACTGCAATCGCGCCGATGATTGTGGAAGGAGCCGAAATCAAGCCAGCAGGGGCCAGGAGGGCCCCTCAGGACCACGTGGCCGTCATCATCCCCAACGATCAGTGGAGCCCCAGCCAACAAGGGAGCCAACAAGGGGAGGAGGAGGAGGGTTCTAGGGCGTGGTGCGGAACCCCTAGTTAGAACGCAATTTCTGGAACACCCTACCCTCAATTTTGGGGCAAACCACCTGAAAAAAGGAATTCAGCACCCTCAAAAACCCCCATCCCCTTTCTTTCCCCACACAACCCTCATTGTAGGGGTGGTTTTTTTTGGGGGGGGTGGTCAAAGAGTTAGAGCACAGTTAGAACAGAGTTAGAACACAGTTAGAGCACCTTGCTCTAACTAGTTATCGCGCTAGTTATCGCGCGACAATTCGGCTATCGCGTAGTTTTTGCGTGTAGTTATCACGCACCCCTCCTCCCTCCCTCCCTAGGACAAACAACACAAAAGACTTGGCACAAAGCATGTGTGGTCGTTTTTCATACAAAGTCATCAATGTCTGAGGCCTTGGCTGCCTCCAGTCCCAAAAGCCCTTGCTCCAGGGCGCTCATGGACATGCAATGGTGCATGTGGCGGAGGGACATACTATGCCTCACCAAAGACCAACCCTTAAAACAATTTTTGAGCCTCCTCTTGTAAGGCCCATGGCAATACTCCGTTGGGATGGAAGAAAACTGAAAAATTATCCTCCATTTCTCGGCTAAAAAGGTGGAATGTGCCAAGCACCAATGGATCCACCTCATGGGGGACCAACCTGAGTCTCCCCACGCTTTTGAAATTGTGTGGTCAACGCACGGTGGCGTTTCACTTGGGTTAGAGTGTACATCTCCCTCACCCTCCAAAGCTCATACAAACCCTCAATGCATTTCACCATGACATGCGCAACAACCCATAACGAAGGTCCCCCAGGGGTCCTCACTGTGGGGACATGCTCTTTGAGGCAATCCACAAATTGCCTTTGGAAGGGGGGGGGGGTTAGGAAAAATTTGGTGCTTGTTAGATCGAAATCTTTTTCTGCTGCCCTTGAGGCCGAAGGGAGACGTTCCCTCAGAGGGATGCCTGAGGTCTCATCCTTGACAGCTTGTTTGAAGGCCTGCAAAGCTGCAGGAGCTTGGGCCTTACCAGGGGTACCAGGGGGGAGGGCCTGAAGGGTGGTCTCAATGCGTTTTGCAATGCCGTTTAGGATGCGGCATGCTGCATGTTGGTAGTCCCCCGACCGCCTATCAGGGGTCACACTTCTCAGGAATGCCCCCATGCTGAGGTGGACTCCACCCCCCTTTGCTCAACAATACCATTGGGGTCTTTGCACAACCAACAATTAGACCCAACCCCCCCCATTGCCCGTGTCCCCTTCCCATCCCCTGTCAAAATGACAGTGCAAGTCAAAAATTGATTTTGAAAGAGGACAACGTCCTCCTCCACATCCCTCACCTCTTGGTTGAGGTTGGCGGAGATCTCCAGGCTTCTCAAAAAAGCCTGTTCATCTCCGCCATCCATGCAAAACCATGAGGCCCATAGCTTCACCTTCGAAGCATACTTTGCCCCCCCCCATACATTAACCCATACATCCGCACGGTTGGAGGATGCCTTCCACAAGGAAGTCGCATCAACTGAAACAACAACAATGGCAACACCACTAGCGGGGGGTTTCCCAATGATTCGGGCCATAGATATTGCATTTTGCATAATTGATTGCAAAGGCACATTAGCAGCTGCCCTATTGCGGCCTGTGGTAGACTTTTCAGTGGTTGTTTGGGGAAAGTAGGGCATGATCCGTTGCCGAACGGTCCTTAGGTACCGTTGTGTGCAACGGCGGGGCATTCGCAAAAGGGCCCGCTGGGAGAGATGCATGCTGCATGCCATGCGTAGCATGCTCAGGGCCTCATGCTCCTGAGCTGTGAATGCAAGATGGCCACCAAGTGGGCCAGACAGGGCAGTGCACGCCCCACCACTCAAACAAACTTCTCCTTTGGTGTTGGTGCCACACACAACGTTTGGGTCACCCAAAAGAACTCGCACCAGCCGCTGAACATCCTTCAAACGCCGCCGCCGGGCCTTGGGGCACTGCAGATCGGTGTACCGCCGGAGGTTAGCTGCGTTTAGAGCCCTCAGGGCCTCATTGACAGCATTATCCATGAAGAATAAGAGGGCCTTGGCAGGAAATGAGGGAGGGTTTTGAAGCAAGGGCCCAAAAAAGCACACGCGATAACCCACGTGATAAACCCCGCGATAACTAGATCATCGCGCGAGAAGTCCCGCAATAACCCCTCGCGATTACTAGTTAGAACGCGATAACCCCCCACGATAGCTAGTTAGAGCACCCAGTTAGAGCGCAATAACTACCGTCATAACTAGTTAGAGCAGGGGTTAGTGCGCACTAACTGGGGGGGTTAGAGCAAGCATTGGGCACCCTAAAACCTTCACAAATTGTTTGACCGCTTGGTTGGTTTCTCCTCCCGTTGATTTTGCACCCAGGAAACCTTGGAGATCTCAACAATGTGCACAGACGGGGTACATGGCGCCACAATCACAAATTCAAATCAATCAAATGGACATGTTTCGGGCATCCCACCAAAGTAATGGCAATGACAGAAAAAATAAAAACAATGAACAACAATCGAATCACAAATTACACTAACTGGAGGGGTTAGAGCAAGCATTGGGCACCCTAAAACCCATGGACACCAGGTGCTGCGGCCACAGAGGAGTGCAGTGCAGAACCCCCTCGCACTATAAAAAATCACGCTCAATCGCTCGCCCTCCCATGGCAATGGAGCGTGTAGTGCCCTGGTGTTGAACAACAACGGGGCTTGGGGGGTGGCGGTGCATGCCCAACCCTCCACCGCCCTACCCTTGCACACACGGGTGTGCCGCTTTTTTTCCCTCAGGGAGGGATGCAGCATGCCACCACTCTCCACCAAAAAATCACCCCCGTGAAAGACCCCACACACACAATAAGCGCCATGGGCGCCCCATCACGCAAATGGGCGTGGAGGCCCATGGTGTCCGTCCCTTGGGGGCGAAAAACTTGGATGCTACTCCATGTGAACCATGGTGGAGCATTGGAGGTGCAATACGCATTGAGGTCTGCGACCAAGGGGGTGAGGGCAGGCCTCAGGGTAGCAGCGGCCATGTGGGTCGCCATGAAATTAGAGGGGTTGGGGTTTCCACTTCCCACGAGGCCGAAGTGGCACATGTCCACTTGGGCCCCATATCGCTCCTCCCCACGAAAAATGCCCTTGGGCAACCCCCTTAGCAAACCCACGAGTCATTGACTCCCACTCCTACTCCCGCTACCCTGACTCCGCACCCCTTGCGGCGCCAGCCGCTGCTGCGCGCCGAAGGAGGCACTGAGGGTGGAGGTGAGGCTGCGCACCTGCGCTTCAGCCACCCCCAGACGCTGCTGGAGGTCATCCCCCCTCCTCCGCTGCCCCCCCACCTCCACCCTCAGCTGGGCCGCCTCCACCTCCGCCTTCCGCCTCCGCTCCTGGGCCTCCCTCAGGGCCTCCCTCATCGCCTCCACCTCCTCCCCTCTCTTGGCGGCCAGGTTGAGTGCCTGGTCCAGGGCACGCTGGGTGTTGCCCTGGACCTTTTCGGCCTTCGCCGAGGCCGCCTTGTGGTCGGCCGACCGACCCTTGGCCAGTGCGGCCTCAACCGCCGTGGCGGCCGCCTGCTCCACCAACACCTGGCAAGCGTCCGTCACGTGGGTGGCCACACTGGCCGCCAAGGCCTCCACATCGAGGGCCTCAGAGGGGGGGCGGGCCGCCACCTTCGGCACCTTCGACGGCTTGGGGGAGGGTTTGGGGGCGGGGGTTTGGCCCTTACCCCTAAGGGAAGGGTGATAATCCGGCTCAACCACCACCACATCTGGTCCCCGCTTCGTCTGCTTTCCCGGCCTTCCCCCCTTGGATGCATACTGCCGAATCCGTTCATCAGTGGCGTCCACCACAGAAGGGGGGGGGTCATACCCACCAACCTGGTGGATGCCCCCCCCCCTGTGCAGCTTCTGCCACACTTCCCTCCCCGTATACTCCCCCTCCCACAAAAAACACACCCTCAAAAGGAAATAAGATTTCCTTTGGGGGGGGTCGCTCATCCCAAACAAACACAAAAAAGCCGCAACCGTTTCCCCCTCTGCGGCATTCGGCCACTTGGCCGTTTCCCCCCCAACCCACACATAGGAGGGGAGGGTGAGGTTGGTCTTCCTCTCCACCCCCCCCTCCTTCTCGGGGATGGTGACCTGCCGGTACCATCCCGTCCCCCCCATCCTGCAGGCCTCATCCCCAAGCTCCCCCAACCGCCACGACGCTCCTTCCGGCAGCCTCTTTCCCCCCTCCAGCTCCACACCGGCCGCCACCGGCTTGGCGGGCCATGCCCCTGCTGCTTCTGCTGCTCCTCCTGCTGCCTCGGCTGCCTGGGCGTTGTCCTTGACGAAGAGACGGGGCAGCTGCATGATGGTAGCCTGAAAAAAACAAAAGAAACAAATAAAAACACGCCATAACCCGCGCGATAACCCCCGCGATAACTAGGTTATCGCCCCATAACCCCCGCGATAGCCCCCCGCGATGACCCCGCAATAACTAGTTAGAGCGCGATAACCTAGCGCGATAACTAGTTAGAGCACCTAGTTAGAACGCGAGAACCTAGCGCGATAACTAGTTAGAGCAGGGGTTAGAGCAGGGTGTTGTGGGAAGTTTTCACACCTGGTGACATGGGCACATGCCTTGGCCCTCCTTCTGGCGTCGTCCAGCACCAGGTTCATCCTCCGCAGCCACAGGAAGTCCGTGACGGCCGCATACTCCCCCACCTGCCTCCACTCCGCCACCTGGGCAACCCCCTCCACCTCAGGGGCCATCCTCGCCACTCCTCCATACAATCCCCTCCTCACCACCAAAATGCACCCTGGCGGCACCTTAATCCCAACATGCCCTTGCATGGAGGGCCGGGGCAGTGCCTCCCCACGGCACACCTTGGCCAAGGGGCACTGTTCGGGGTGGCCTGCGACCACCCCGGCCTTCTCATTAGTGAGGGGGGCAATCACCTCCATCCCATTCCCCCACCCCGACAACAAAAAAACCCCGGTGGTTGTTCCCACCGGGAGCAAGCACTGAGCAGATTGCTCAATGCTGACCCCATTGGGGTCCTCCACCACCTTCTCTTCCTCCCCCCCCTCCGCCTCCTCCCCCTCCTTGCATGGCACACAAAGGCCATCTTTGTGGGCGGCGCACAAATTCAACCGATTACATCCGTAGCAATTGGCTACCACCTTCCCCCTACACCTAACCGCCCCATCACACTGGACTCTCTTGGCCACCCGGCCACCAGGTGCCCCCAGCTCGGGCCTTTAAATGGACTCCGTCACGTGCAGGTTGGCAAATCGAAGATTCCCCCCCTGGGTAAGCTCAATGGCAAGAAAAGCCATGAGGCGGGGGTGCCTCACCCCCGTGGGGGAGGCCTTGGGAATCCCCGACCCCCGGTGGACATCAAGGGCATTAATAAAAAAGGCAATGCCCCTCTTGAATGGCACAGCCCTCTCCACCCAAGGGTCAGGGAACCCCGAACTACTGGAGGGCACAAAAAGAAAATGTGACCCATCCTCCTCCTCATGATTATGGGTTAGCATAATAAGGCAATTGACAATCAATGTGTCTTCATGAATGGTGTAGGGGGGGGGCGTCGCGATGGAGGTGCTGGGGGGTGTGGTCATAGCTCGAACATTTGGCAATGTCAAGGATGTCAAGGATGGTGCAGCTCCATCCAACTCCCCCCACCACAGTCTTCTTCGCCGTCTCAAGCACACGATCTGCCACCCTTTTGAGGACTGGCAGATCATGGAGCTTGTGGGGGTTGTCCTTGTGGTGGTTGGCACCCCCATAGTTGCCATACAATGTGCGGCGGGTCCGGGAATCTTGGGGCCTGCCGACAATGGGGGGGTTCTCATTGAAAATATCTGCCTTCTCTGAGAGAGGCACCCTATCCAAATCATCCAAAAGACCTTGCAGCTGCACATCACCCAAAAAATCGTGTTCCAGGAGGTGGTTGACCACCAGCTTTCCCCCCACCGTGAGCACTAGGTCATTGGGGTCCCTATTAAAGGCCCCCAAGGGCTCGGCGGCAACCACCTCCTCCGCCTCCCCAATAAGGGGGGGTGTTGCCCCAAATGGAAAAAGAATCACCCACTACCCCGAAATAATGTTGGGAGTGGTGACCCAATACCACTCACACTCCCACTCCCTTGTGGGGCAAAGGGAGTGCATGGGGAGCTTGATTTCAGGGTCGTCAGTGCATACCCGGCGGGTGTTGTGGGTGAGGGGTTGGGGGAACCAACCATCCGACTTCATCTTCCGCTTACCCGGTCGGATCTTTACCTTTTGGGCACTAATCATGTGGGGCTTCCCCTTCCCAGCCCCCACCTCCTCCACCTCCTCCGCTTCCTCCTCCACTTCCTCCTCTTCCTCCTGACCCACATAAAGCGTCGTCTTCGTCCCCGCACCCTTCTCGGCATGGGCGGTGACAGACTCCAACACCGCATCCACGTCCTCTGGGTGCAGCTGGATAAGGAATCCAGTAACCCCTGGATTTACCTCTAGCAACTCGAAGATGTAGTTGCTGAGAACCAGGGGGTCTCTCTTGTCGACCATGAAGGGGGACTTATGGACAAGGAGTCCAAAGTCCACACCATGTTCAAAGCGAGTCGCCACAGGGCGCCTCACGTTTGCGTCACCCATCGTAAACCCCTCAGGACCGCCAAGGCGACGGACCCCAAGGAGCTTTTGATGGTGCTTGCACCAAGCATGGGCAGCAGCAAGGGCCATTATCAAAGAATACGAAGGCTTTGAGAGCTAAAGCGAAAAGGGGAAACATAAAATGAAGCGCGATAACCCACGCGATAACCCACGTGATAACTAGTTATCGCGCGATAACCCCCGCGATGGCCCCCGCGATAACTAGGTTATCGCGCGATAACACCCGCGATAACTAGTGCTCTAACCCTGTTCTAAACCCGTTCTAACTAGTTAGAGCACAAAAGGACCAAATCGCAAAAAGTGCAAAACGGGCAATATGGAGCAAACGAAACATGCAAGGCACATTGTTGCATTATAGTGCACCCATGGAAAAAGTGAAATTCCGGGTTCCAACCATATTAACAACACCCAAAATTGGGGGGGTTCCGCACCACGCCCTAGAACACTGCATCCCAAAGAGGACGACTGGTCGGAGTTCATGCCCACCTGCCAGGTGTTCTCCGCCTAAAGCAAAGCGAATGAGGAGTTTGACAAGTGGCAGTCGTGGTGGGAGACGTACGAGCCCGATGAAATTGTGGACCTCAACCCCGACCCAAATACCATGAGGATGTCCCGGTCAAACCCACCAACCCCAAAGAAGAAGCAGCCCCAAGGAGACCCGGCAGCCCAGCCACCAGCCCCCCCACAAGAAGACGAGGGACCTGCCGAAGCTGCAGCACCAGCAGAAGCACCAGCAGCAGGTGCACAGGAAGAGGAGGCACGAGCCTGAGCAGCAGCTGCACAAGAAGACGACGCACGAGCCCCACCACAAGAAGAAGAGGCACCAGCGGCCGCGCCACAAGAAGGAGAGACAACAGAAGGAGAAAGAGCAGCCCCGAAAGAAGAAGAGGCACCAGAAGGAGCAACCCCAGAAGGTGACCCAAGTGCACCAGAAGAAAGGGACACAGCCCTAGCCGCAGCCGGGGCAGAAGACCAAAGGCCAGCATGGGAGAAGCAGTGGGAGTCCGAAGTGGTGGTCACAAGCATTGAGAGTCTAAGATCACTGGATGATAGTGTGCGCTATACCTGGTATAGCGCGCGCCGTAAGATCCATAGCGCGCGCTGTAAATATTTTGCGCGCGCTACACCGTTGTTGCCCATGAGGACCTGAAGTGTTGCACACTTTTCAGACCTTTCAGAAAGTGTTTTTGCATGTGTCTTGGGATGGGTGAGCAACAGGAAGGGTTTTTGAAAAGCAAGGGCTTTTTGAGAAACACAGGACACCGAAAAAAGCATGGTTTTGAAACATTTTCAGCTTTTGAAAAACGGGACAATATAGCGCGGTGGAGCGCGCGCAATAGGCGCGCTACAAAGGTCATATTTTTCAAAATTTGCGCGCACTATAGAAAAAATGCACCATTGCGCGCACACAGGGATATTCCACCCAATATTGGTAGCTGGCCAACATCATCGGGGGGAATGGGTTGTCCAAGGAAATGGCCATACATATGTCGGGCATGGCAGCCCGTTTGCACAGGGAAATCCCACAGCACCTTCCCGGTATCACTACGGTTGCAGGGGCAAATCCTAATGCGCGAAGCAAAGGCTAAGTTCATAACGTGACGTCACCGTCTCGTTCAGAGGCGAGTTTTTTCTCCTCTTAGAGAGCCACATTGGGGCACGAAAAGTCTCCCTCGGTTTTTGGTAACCCATCGATATGTCGGAGGAATTCCAATTTTTCGAAGACCCACGAATTTTGCAGTTCTGCGCCGCTGCCTGTTCGCGAAGGAGGCGGGGCAGAGGCGGGAGGTTACGTGTGCATTGGACATAGATCTTTCACCATGACCCCCCCCGCTATTTTGGGGGTGCCGGATCCAAAAAGAAGCACGGTTGGGCCTCATATGCCGCCTAGAGATGTGTAACTTCCCAAGTGACAACCCCTTTGTGACTGCTAAGATGTGCCCGAATTTGTTCACATGTATGCGTACGCGTTATCGTACGCACTGATTTTGTAACGCACATGAACCAGCGAACCAGCGCGTACGCGTTGCGATCTGAGTGTGTACGCGTTGTGTTTTGAGTACGTACGCGCTGGTATTTTGGCGCGTACGCGTCGGTATTTTAGCGCGTACGCACTCAGATCGCAATGCGTGCGCGCTGCCCATGGTGCCCGTACGCTGTCTGCAGTACTGGCGGTTGAATTGTGCTCTTTTGACGTGACAAAGAAAAACTTTTACTTTGCTTCATGTGTGTTTTCCTTTCCTTAGTGCTTTCCTGCACCACATGCCCGGCAAGAAAAAACCCGGAGAGAAGAAGGTGGCGAGGAAAGGCTCCGTGCCTGCCGCCGAAGCCGGGGCCGTGGCAAAGAGGGCGCCGCGGACAAGGGTGGGTCAAGTGTAATAACGTGCCTATTGATGGGTCTCTTTTACGACGCTTTCTCCTTTGGCTTTAAATCCTGCACTGTCCACTCCAAGTGTTTGTTCCAAATCCGTCACAAAGGTTTCAAAATATTTCGCCCAAATATTTGCCATCGGCTGAACTCCCTTGCATCCCTTGCATAGCACCAATACTGTGTTTCTCGTGATTCCTTGAACCCTCGCTGTTCTTCAAGTACTTCACTGTGGCACGGGGACTCGCCGGTAACCCCGTCAGTCGTCTACGACGATCTGGATCTCGCCACCGGTTGAGCATCGCCACTTTGGTGCTAAGGGACAAAACAAAGGGATGCCAAAAATAAATAATAATAATAATAAAAAGCCAAACTCAGCAAAATCCAAACAACTAACTCTACTGCTCACGCTTCTCTGTCTGCGCGTGACTTCTGCTGGCGCGCGCGTTCGTTCCTTGCTGCTCTGGCCTCCGCCAGTGCCAGCAAATTATACAATCCTGCCATGCTGTTGGCAATCCAATTACAATCCCATTACACTCCCTTCACTATCCCAACACCACGACTCTGCAAGAACGGAGTGGGGTGCCAGGATAAGACAAACAAAGGGTATAAACGGTTCTTTTGTTCTGCCACGACCCTCAGAGGAGTGACTGCTAACAATAAGTATACTACTGCACAACCGCACTCCCTTCACAAGGGATTCATACACCTCAGCAATGCCAATTCTATTATAAAAAACAGCTGCAATGAAGCAGCTGCACTCCCTTCACACGCTGAGCGACTCCCTTCACACAGTAGCAGTGCCTATAATAGCAGTGCTGTCTGTGCTACCCAAGCCAACGCAAAAAAGAATACATGGAGAAGGGACCACAAAATTTAATATTAGTAACCGCAACCAGCAAACAATAGATTGTCCCCATCAGTAACATCCAGTCTTCAGCCACAGCTCGCATGATATATCCTGCCAGCTCGTAATGCCCGGCACCTTCAACAGATCTCGGCCCTGAGTTCGCTTGGCGCCCCTCACGCACTTCCTCGTCAGTAACCAGGCTGCTCGTACATCTTCGATCCACAGACACACTGCACCTCGCTCCCTACAGCACGTCGTCGACCAGTACAGTCCTCTGGCTGCGCACGCTCAGTGGACAGCACGTCCGCTCCGCTCATCACTACATGGCGCCAGCGCCAACATGTCCTGGTCGCCCACATGCACCGCGCTCTGATACTGTGGCATGCGCGCACAAACAACCCGTCCACGATGACCCGCGCAGCTCAGGCACACTTGCGGCAGCGCTCCTCAACTCTTCTTGCCGTCTTCACTGGCTGCTCCCATAAAACGAACACTGTTGATTGCTCGCGTCGGAGGCGCACTCGCTGCGCGCTGCTGTTCCTCATACTCCCTGTTGTGTCTTCTCCCTCGATGTGTCTTTTTGCGCGTTGTACGAAAACTTGGCGGCTTACCCAACTTGCAGCGCTCCTTCAGCTGCGTCAACTCGTCACGAACTTGATCACGCTCGCTACGCAGGCGATCTCGTTCTTGTCGCAAGCTTGCAATCTTGTCATCTCTCCACGCGACCGCTTGACATCTGCATCTCCTGCAATCTCCACAAGCGTCCTCTCCGCCCATGCAATGAACACGTTTTCAGCAGAGCTGCACAGCGATAACGCAGGCACAGGATCAGAACTACTACGAAGCTACCATGTAATAACGTGCCTATTGATGGGTCTCTTTTACGACGCTTTCTCCTTTGGCTTTAAATCCTGCACTGTCCACTCCAAGTGTTTGTTCCAAATCCGTCACAAAGGTTTCAAAATATTTCGCCCAAATATTTGCCATCGGCTGAACTCCCTTGCATCCCTTGCATAGCACCAATACTGTGTTTCTCGTGATTCCTTGAACCCTCGCTGTTCTTCAAGTACTTCACTGTGGCACGGGGACTCGCCGGTAACCCCGTCAGTCGTCTACGACGATCTGGATCTCGCCACCGGTTGAGCATCGCCACTTTGGTGCTAAGGGACAAAACAAAGGGATGCCAAAAATAAATAATAATAATAATAAAAAGCCAAACTCAGCAAAATCCAAACAACTAACTCTACTGCTCACGCTTCTCTGTCTGCGCGTGACTTCTGCTGGCGCGCGCGTTCGTTCCTTGCTGCTCTGGCCTCCGCCAGTGCCAGCAAATTATACAATCCTGCCATGCTGTTGGCAATCCAATTACAATCCCATTACATCAAGACGTGGTGGAGGGAGACGTGGATTTGGAAAAGAAGGAGGAGGAGGAGGATGAGGTGGTGGCCGAAGGCAATAGGCCCGCCGAGATTGTGAAGCGGGCCTTGGTAGTTGGGGAGTTGGAGGAGGATGAATTAGTGGAGCGTTGGTTCAAGGACACTCGTGAGGCAGGAGGTCTTGCTCACGGTGGTCATGGTGTTGCTGTTGTTCGTTTAACGTTGGGTGAGGAAGACATTAAGTGTGTTCCGGAACTGCCAAGTTCATGGCAAGATCTTTTGCTTTTTGATGTGAATGCGCAAGCACTAGGTATTATTGCTGTTGTTGATAGTCGTTCCGTTCTTGCATGGCTGAATGCCGATGCACTAACCCACACCCTTCTCCCTGCTGCTTTGTTTGAGTTTGTGGGTGAGCGTTTGCTGATGGTTTCCATTAGCTTGAGTGTTGGTGAGTGTGACGCACTTTTCACAACTATGAATGCGTCCTTGCGTAAGAGAGTTGCCAAGACCCTTACCCACAAATATGCCGTGCTCAATGATGGTACCCTTTTCCCCAATCCTGTTGCCAGTGAGGTGGATAGCATTTGTCGCACGGACTCCTTGGTGTGGTACATGGGTTGTGCATCAGATGACTGGAATGCGCATGGCCCCATTCAATGCGTGAAGGGTAGGGACCGGAGCACCAAGAGCTTGAAGACAGACTCTATGTTGCCGGCTTGTTCAGGGTTGGGTTGACTGAGTCAAAAACGACAGGTGGTGACTGAGACTTGACTAAGTCAAAAAATTGATGACTGATGACTGACTTGAGTCAGTCATCGGCGATCGTGACTGGTGACTCAGTCATGACTCAGTCGCCCCAAAAGCTTGACTCATGAGAGCATACTAAATTTTTTTCGAAAATTTTGAAAAAAGCATGGTGCCCTCGAAGCCGGCACCCCACAAAGCATGCAAAAGCACAAGATGAGCTTCGAAGCGCAAGATTGTTCTGCAGTAATGTACGGTGACATTGGCTTTAAAAGTAGGTTCGTAGGTTCGAACCCTGCCGATCCCAGCAATGCACCAATCGCTCGCCAATTGCCCATAAGCTGAGCGATCGCGCCACGGTACAAACCACACTGGGATTCGAACCGGCGATCAGTGACTCGTAGTGCCTATTCAGTCACAGTCACCACTCGACATAGTGACTTGACTGAGTCGACTGAGGCGGCGTGACTGGTGACTTGACTTGACTGAGTAAAAAAATCGTGACTCGTGACTGACTTGACTGAGTCAACCCAACGCTGGGCTTGTTAAGATTTTTGTTGCCGGCAGTTGGCGGTTAGTCCTGTCCCAAACATTATCTTCACCGCCAGCCTGCCAATTAATTTGGATTTTATCAATTATTTGGACATTTTTATCACTTTTGAAGTATTACGGATTTACTGGCATACTCAAATCCGCGTGGTGCGAAGTTTAATTTTACATCATGAATTTCGTCGTTGACAACTCTTGGTCTACCCTGGTTTCGGATGACGAGAAAATCCGCAACGTGGCCTGGTCAGCGTTCGTAGGAAACCTCAAAACCTACGTTCGCTTGGTACCCCAAGAAGTTAGAGGAGCCGTGGTTGAGAAGGGCATGCAATGGAATGGGGCCGGTTATGGCCAAGGGTCATTGGGACGCCTTATCTACGAATTATCTGGTGAATGCGTTTTGTCCGTAAGCTTTGATGAGTACCGCAACGTAGTGCTCGTAGCACTTGCTCTTTATTGGACTTTACCCACTATGCCATTAGTGCTAGAAGGGTCAACCAAAGCAGCGGCTTTTGCAATTTGTAAGGTTTTAAGTGATGAGGATTCCAAACCATCCTCCGCCCCTTCCGTGCGCATGCCTTGGGAGTTGCAACAAACACCCTTGCCTAAGCAATATTCCGAAATTATAAAGAAACTCACACATTCTCTTGATGATTCCGAGCGTGCACGTCTTCTCAAAGATGTACCTTTTTTCACCGACTTGCCTCATGATCCACCAGTGAATAATCATGGCAAGGATGCCAGTGTGGCAATTGAACGCACGCATCGCGCATGGGAGTCACAAGTGTACAAAGCCATTCGGCTTTTAGTGTCATTCGATTTGTCTATGGAAGATGATTCATCTTCGGTACCATCTTCGGTACCGTTTGAACCCGAAGCGCTTTGTGAGCGCCTTTTTTCAATTCTTTTGGACTTGGCATTACGCATGCAAGAGCACCGAAAAGCTAAGTCTATTCCTGAATCCCTTCCTCACAAGAATCCCCTTTTTTCAAAAGCGGATCTCGCCTTAGCCAAATCAAATTCGGAGTTAAACCGTTTTCGGCGTTCCAAACCCTCTTCTCAGCCCATGGCGGAAGATGCGGGCAACGGACAAGGCCGCTTCAATCGGAATTTCCGCGGTAACCGTCGAAACAACAACTCCCGGCGCCAAGGCAAAGGCAAGGATGGAGGAGGAAAAGGTGCATACCGCCCTTCCGCGCCCAGAGCCTCCGGTAGTGGGGACGCCCAAGGATAATGGGGCCGAGGTAGAACTCGTGTTTTGAGCTTGCTCAAAACACTGGTTCAACTTAATTACCTCTTCATTAGGCATTTGTCAGTTTGTTGCCTTTTGCCATGTCTGGGCTTCACGGGAGCAGCGGGATGCAAGAGGACGCAATTTTTGTGTCCGACGACTCACACGCGGAATCGGGTACGGCCAAGGAATTGGCCGAGTTGAAGGCCATGCTCCGTCGACAGGATGCGGAGGTGGAGCGCTTGGGGACGCAATTAGCCGCCACGGAGATTGAAAAGCGCAAGGACACGGAAATCCCGGACCTCAACCTAGCCGGGATAGAGGAGTTTTTGAAGAAGGAAAGAGTCACGGTTTGGATGAAGGATGCATGTGCGGTATTAAAGCAGTATGTGACGGCGGTTCCGACGCCGAGTAGGCCAGCAGACGTGGGAGGTAAGCAAGGAGAACAATTAAGTCTCGGAGATGCGTTGGCGTACAGGATGTGGAAGGTCCTCATTGTTGCACATGCGACTTACGTGAAGAGGTATTCGCCGGGACAAGCATCGGGGCCCAAAGGAAAGTCGGAAAATTTTGATGAGGCCATGGCGAATGGCGGGGATTCGTGGAGATACAAGAGTATTCAATTCAAGAAGCGGGACGGGGTGGCCTACTGGTTATCCAAGGCCGGAGACTGGATACCGGTGGACGCACAACCCAGCGAGGATTGCCGTAGATGCACGGCGGCGGGAAAGCTGGAGAATTTGCGGCACTGGTGTTTCCGGTGCCCATTGTGGTCGTGACGAGAAAACCCGTGGCGGTATCGAGATGCCGTCGCGGGGATCGAACCACCGGGGGAGCAGAGGCCGACGTACCGGTGGTTGGCGCTTGAGTTTGAGTCGCACCGACGTGAGTAAGAACCCACAACACCTGTGGGTGTTGCAATTCGGGGTTGGAAGCCGTCTACGACGGCTGGATACGCGTCCAGTTTGCGAAGGTTGGCAGACCTTGAGGAATCCTTGGGAGAAGAGGGCAACTTGCCTTCCATCCTATCTCGGAAACTCGCTCAACACGTTCAAAATGGTGGCAGCTCAAGTGGGGCGAGAGGCATCATCTCGGCAGTACGGGCTTGTGAGGACCTCCAAATGGTTGCAGGGGTCGTCAAACCACTGCATTGGAGGCTTGCTAAAGCGGGGGCCCAAGCGGGAGTCCAAGAGTATGCAAGTCCTGTACTACTGCGTCATTTGGTGGATAGAACGACTTCGGATGGCGAAAGGGCGGTCGTGGCCATGGCCCTGGTGTCTTATGTTTGTTTTCTTAGAGTGGCGGAGGCTGCTAGCGTACGTGTTGGGGATGTACGTGACAGCAGTTATTTGGTTTTTTGGAATAGTAAGACAGGACATGAAGGGTGGCAGAGGAGGCCGGTGCCTCCTTGGGTCAGGCCGTTTGTTGAGTGGCTTCACGACTGGGCTAAGGGACGAGGGTGCGCCAGGGACGACTTGCTCTTTCCTGCAGGGGCTCCTCAGCTCGAGAAAACAATGGCGGACTTGGTGCGTGGGACAGCATGGTCCCGGCATCGATGGCACTGTTTCCGACGTGGAGGAGCTGCAGCGTGCTGGAAGAGAGGACCGGCCCTGCCTCATTTTAAATGGTGGGGCCGATGGGCAGCAACGGCGACGGCAATGGCGTATATGCTTGGGTACCGAGATGAAGAGGTTGTGGCCCCGCTTTGTCTACCACAGGTTTGGGGTTCCGTATCAGCGGCAGCTTTCGCGGATCCGCAGCAAGTATGGGGAGACAACCCGCCCAGCCGCGGCTAGCCGCGGCTAGGAACACCCCCATCATGTTCGATGAGCGGCATCAGGACAAAAACCGACCGGTGTGGGGCCGGAGCGAGCGACGCCGAGCAGCGCCCAGTATGTTCAGGGGTAAGAGATTTGCAGGGGAGCCGAGATCTGATGCGGCAGACTTGGGCAGTTCATCGGAGGACACGGGATCATGGGGTGTCGCGCGACAGGCAGACCTGGAAAAGGGTATTAATTTTGAGCTGTCGATTTCTCGCAGACGGATTTGAAAATCGTGTTGAAATCATCAAATTTGTTGATAATTTTATTTTGTTTCAAGAGAATTCCAACAATTAAATGCAGAACTTTCTGTTTTACTTGTCTGTTTTAGCGCGATAAGCACCTTGTTGCACCCTTGTTGCGCCCCTTGTCGCGCCCTTATCGCGCCCCTTATCGCGCGATAAGGGGCGCGATAACCCCCTTGTCGCGCCCCCTTGTCGCGCGATAAGGGGCGCGATAACCCCCTTGTTGCGCCCCTTATCGCGACTTACTTTGTTCTTCTTTTCATATTTCTCTTACCCAATTGCCCTTTTCCTTGTCTTAGGGGCTCCTATCTGCCCTACACCATGTCTTTGGAGGACCTTGGGGTGAGCGGCCTCACCATCCAGGAGTGGTTGGATGCCCACAAGAGGGTTGTGGGTACAAGAAGGGTTGCGGGTAACTCACTAGTAGTGCAAGCTGCCAGCATCACAACAGTTGACCAACCTGTCAGTTTTGCTGAGACTGCTAACTTTGCTCTTATTCGGTGTTGTGCCCCCGTTCTGAAGGCAAGGGAAGGGTGCCACTTGAGTGATTTACTTTTTTCCATTCTTCAAACCAACCCCCACTTGGATGGTTTCCTATTTGATTTGTCCTTTGCTGACACAAACGATCTTAGCAAGGTGCTTGGTGAGCGTGTTGCCAAGGGTGCAGGTACCCGAGTTGCTAATTTCGTTAACCCCATGTATCCTGACAATGAGCCTGAGCAACCTGTTAAGCGAGTTGGTTGCACATTTAGTTCCCAAAAGGTTCGTGCCTATGAGAAACCAGTTGTTCATAATGAAAGAGTGTTTGAGGTTCGTGATTGCAACCGGGTTTTGCCTGTGTACTCCGTACAGAATAGTTCTGGCTTGCAGTGGAGTGAACCTTCGCCAATTTGCAACAATTCACCATTTTTGGCGACAAAAGTCATACTTCAATGAACCCGAGGTCCTTTGTTATTGCAAGGCTGTTGAACAATTTGCAACTGGGTGGGGTGACCTTGGGTGGAAAGTGAGCACATGGGTCCATTGGACATGTGCCCACTCCCCCTTTTTTGCAAAGAAGTATAGAAACTTCTATATTTTCTCTAGTATACCTAGTGAAAAGAAAAATAGCCCTTTTAAAAGGGATTTGCACAATAGTTGCAAAGGTTGGGCATTGCTCAACCCCGGCCTATCAATTTTCTCCATGGGCCATGTTGTAAATATGTCTAACCTTGACTTAGGTCTCTTGGCAAGGAAGATCATGCAAGCAAAAGAGAAGGAGAGGCGTGGCATCCTCTTGGGGAGGAAGTACTTGAAATAAGGGGGCCCATTGTGTTATGTGTCATGCTTGCGAATGTGAAGGGCGTTCGGAGGGACCTTTGGGGGGGTGCACTAAGGGGTGCACTAAGGGGTGCACTAAGGGGGGTTAGTGCGCACTAAGGGGGTGCACTAAGGGTGCAACAAGGGGGGGGTTGTTGCGCAACAAGGGGTGCACTAAGGGTGCACTAAGGGGTGATGTGCAAATTTGAAAATCGGTGTTGTACCCCTAGGAACGAAGAACCCAGGGGTGCTAGGGCACAAACAAGCACTCCATGTGCCTATGAGGTCCCTCCAACCCCCCCCATGGCCTAGTAAGGTAGTTTAGGGGGCTTTGAAAAAAGGGTGCACTAAGGTACCCTTTTCCAGGTGCGCCTGGTGCGTGACACCTCACAGGAGTATCGGCCGATGATGGGCCGAGTGTGCGTTCGGGTGTACGAAGGACTGCAGAGGTTGTTCCGGCGCCAGAGGCAAGAAGGAGTTCAAGAGCAGGACCGACGATGGGGAGGCCAGATGTCGCTGGGCGGGGACTTGCGGGTCCTGCCGGTTCACTGCCCAGTGGGGGATCGGATGCCAGCAATGCAGCGAGTCCTGGGGAGCAAGCGCCACGCCATGGAGGAGAGCGGGCAAAGTTCAGATTCACGGCGCCGCCGCCGGGACGACCGAAGGCGCCAACGAAGTCGGGGCCCTGGCGGTCAGCCGCTGAACCTACCCGAGGGCACCGAGGAGTCAAGCGTACGGTGGGTGGCAGAGCCCTTTCAGTACCAGCAGGGCGGCAGGGTGGCGCGGCGATGGCGGTGGCGACGCCTTCAACGAGATGCCCGGTTGCCACAAGGGTGGCGGGAGCTGCACGGCGACCGCGACACAGCGATGGAGAGTCCGGGCCGGGACGGAAGCGATTCAGGACTCTACCCAGTGGAACCGGCAGCACAAGGGGGGGGGCTCGCCAGCCACGGTGACCAGCCCCTGGGCTCCCCCTTGAGAGTGCCTGGGATTCTGGGGGGTTGGGTGGGCACGGAGGCTAGCCTGCATCTTAAAGGTGGAATCCTCCTGACCATCATGGCTGTGCTGACCCAACACTTCTGGTGGCTTAAGTGTAGGCTACAGTGTGCGGTAGGGGTACTGGTGCGTCGTCTGTGGATACTGTTGAATCGCATTGTTTCTGTTTGTGAAGACTTTCGGTTGGGTGAGCCCCTGGGGATTTGCCTGATGGCAGTGCAGTGCCTCTCGCCAGGGGTTTGGGATTCTGTTAATCACCTCTCCACTTCTCCCAAGCCTAGGGAAGCGAAGGTCACCCCGGAGATTTTGGAGGCTGGGATAGGTAATGTAGGGTGCTATGCGATGTCTGACGCGGAATGGGATGCTGCGGTGCCCCCGGAGTTTTTGGAATTCATGAGAACTTTCGATCTGCGGGAGGCTGAGAGGGGAAATGGGAGGGTGCGAGCAACGGTGAGTGGAATGACGGACGCCATTCGGAGGACTGGTGTTTTACATGATGAGTCACCCTCTCTTTCGCCAACCTGTTTTCCCTTTGTAATACCCAAAAATGATATTAAATGCTCTTTGATTTTAAGTTGCGTAGGTATTCACCGGGGATTGCATCTCAAGCCACCTAAGTTTTCGCTAGCGTCTTGGGAGGGAATAGGTAGGTGGATGGCGGAGCAGCCGGCTGGGGTGGAACTGTACGGTACTCATATCGACCTCTCTGATGCCTTCTGGTCGTTCCTGTTGCCCAGAAAAGCGAGACGAATTTTCCGCTTCTTTACCCACCAAAAGGGGGGGCTCGTGTCGCTGGACCGCCTCCCGTTTGGATGGGCCTTTTCGCCCTATCTGTGTCAGGAGATATTGGGGCGGGTGGTGGGAGATGCAGTGCCGGATGGGGTCTTTTTGGTGCATTACTTGGATGACTTTATTTTGTTATCCAGCGACAAACCCCTGCTTGGGTCGACCACGAGTCGCTTGAAAGATCGTATCGTGCGGGCGGGATTCTTGGTTAGTGCTAAGAGCACACTGGACCCCGTCCAGAAGCTGCAGGCCTTGGGGAAGGTGGTTGATTTGAAAGAACGTTCCATCCAAGTGCAGCCTTTTGTGTTCCTCCAGTTCCTGGTTGCGTGGTTGCGACTGGCCACGGGGGGGTACTCGAAGCGGCGGCTAGACAAGCTGCTGGGTACCCTACAGTGGCATTTGCGGCCACGACGCGGGTTTTCCTTGAACCAAAGTAAATGGTTGCGCTACAGGGATAATTTTTTGTTCCTACTAGCACTGCCACGTGATCAATCACTGTCTGACCACACGCTGGAACAGGTACGTCAGGACCTCAAGGGACTGACCGGCATGGAAATTACACTGGAACAGTGCAGTTTACAAATCAGATTTCTGGAGTGTATGTTACAGAACCCATTGGGACCTCACCCGCTGTCGTTGCCTGACTTCGTACACTGTGTCTCCGAATCCACACCCCCACAATTGGAAAAACTGATGGACCCGGAAGCGCCTGGGACAGCCTCTATGCTGCGGTCACTGGTACCCAGCTGGGTAAAAAAGGCGGCCCACTACCGCCTTTCCCGGGCCACTGCGCGGCTAAACCTAACCTTCCTCCGCCATCTGTTTGTTGCAAAAGGCTACCCCTCACACATGTGGCAGCCACTCCTACGAAAAGGGGCACTGGTGTGGGGCCTGGATTTGTTCGACAGCAGGTGACTGATAGTGAACGCTCAGCCCCAGGGACCTTCGACAT
This sequence comes from Eutreptiella sp. 'Long Island Sound 2002', assembly GCA_964036045.1. Taxonomy (NCBI): domain Eukaryota; phylum Euglenozoa; class Euglenophyceae; order Eutreptiales; family Eutreptiaceae; genus Eutreptiella; species Eutreptiella sp. 'Long Island Sound 2002'. Next base: position 42,777,351 of record OZ038379.1, on the reverse strand, counting down.
CACGAAGTGAATGTGCAAGCATAATGCTGTGTGTGCATGGGATATAAATAAAAATATGTGTGCGTATGGTGTCAACACTGAACGCTAACAGGGTCACGTATGACAGGATTTCCTTAAGCCTGTGAATGCCCGCTACTCTGCAGAAACCACATGTGGTAGCCGTGTCTTTATTTTGTTGGTTTTGCTGCACTGTCGAATTTTGCTGTGTCAACCGAAGCTTGCAATTTGAAGCACGCAACTATCAGCCTGACGAACCAGAGTAGCATCCTTGTTCAGAGCAACGAGCTAATTTAAGTTACAAATACCGGCTGACAACCTCATTCAACCGTGTATCTCCTCTTTGTCCTTTTGTGCTCATCGTGAATAACATCAACGACTACGATAATTATCTTCGTCAGCAAAATGCAGAACGTGTCTATTGTACCTACTGGCTATCCGATCAACGCAATGTAGCATCAAGGTCCTCAACACCAGATGCACAACACAGGACCCCAAGGACATCCTCAAACGGGACAACAGGGCCAATCTTTCAATTTTGGGTTTCCAAATGGCAATACGTTCTCACTGCTACCGGGTGGACAACACATCCAGGCTCAGCAAGTTGCAAGTCCCTGTCCTACACAACAAACCGCCCCACAGCAGCAATTCGTGCAGCTGCAGAACACAAATCTGACTCAAAATACTGGAGGCCTTGGGGGTTTTGTACCAGAAACCCCATATACGCAAAATTCGGTGAACACACCGGGGACATCCTCTACGGTCCAGTCCCAACCAACACCAACCCCGACTGCTTCATCACAAGGAACGCCACCTGCTACAACTCAGTTGTCGCCTATCCAGCCTACAGCGCTCTTCCAGGAACACTCCCAAAATTCCTCACAGGGTCTTCACCACCATGTGGCCTCTCCCCCTACCTCGACCTCGGTGGGACCACAGGCGCAGAACATGGGACAGCCTGCCCAACCGGTGTACAATACGGGCGGTTTGTGGCGCGGAATGCAACCGATGCAAAGCTGGGCCTCGCGAGCACCAACTGGACCCAGAGGCTATGGTGGTTTTGGAGGAAATGGGAGCTTCGGCAGACAATGGCCGTGTCACAACTGCGGCATACCGGGACACGATACAAAATGTGCACCATCATGACCGGAATGCCTCTGGACCCAATCAAAATTGCGAACCACATCGCCGAATTGGAGCAGCGGGACCAGATAAAAGATGTACAAACTGCACAGATCAATCAAGCCCTCGCTGCACGTGGTCTTGCCCATCTGCAACGTCCTCTACCAAGTGAGCTGAAACGCATGCGGGGCACCAATTTTGGCAATTTCCAACAGAGTTTCGGATCTCAAATCGGCTACAACCAAAATTTCCCCCAGCGGCAGCAAGCTGCAGTGATAAACGCGGGTGCGCAACCCCAACCTTCTGTGGGAATACCCCAAATCAGCATGCAGCCACAGGCTTCGTTTCCAGAGCCTGCCCTCACGAATGTAACCGCTGCGTGCGTGGTACCGCAAATGCCCCCGCCTCCAAATGGACCACCGCCTGAGGCTGCATGTGCCACGGAGGAATGGGTGGTGGATTGGGGTGTATTTCGGGGTGTGATTACCAATGCGCATACAGAGACCACCAAAAGGCTCCAACCACTCCGTGGCTACCGATCTTGGTCAGTCTCTGACCCTTGGACTGGTTTCCTCTCAGTTGTTTTCGACACGAAGGAAAATGCAGAACACGCTGAGATCGTCCTGCGATCTATAGCAATGACCACCCCTGATGGGAAGGCATACCAGCTCGAAACGAAGGGACCAATGCCCAAAGGCAGTCACCCTATGTTCGCGGCTAAACCGGCGGCTGTGGAACAAGCCAAACGCGACAGTGGAACTATGAAGGAGCCAAGCCCTGATCCTGCGGGTGATTTGACCATGTCACAAACCGAAGCCGATATTGCCTCTAAGGTTACGCCTGAAGCTAAACGATACAGAAGACCAGTAACATCTGGGAGCGCTAGCACTGGAGCCAAAGTGACCGATAATCCGTCCTCATCGTCATCTGGCCCGACTAACGCCACTGCGGATGCGACCGAGCCTGAGAACCTACCGGTAGCCGCTGTACTCCGTTTCGAGGCGCTGGAAACTGCCCAGCGACAACAGGGCGCGGCAATCGAGGCCCAAGGCAAAAAGCTGGAGTCACTGGAGTCCAAAGTGAACGACACCTCTACCCAAGTTGGTCTGGTCGGCAACAATGTCAAACAAATGCTCCGTGCCCAACAAGAACAAGCCATCAAAAACAGCCGTGAGTGGCATAGCATCGGAGAACTGGATGCTGTGGGCCGTAGACACCTACGGGGTTCGGTTAAGAAGCCAAAAACAGGGACGGCCTACTACATCATAGCCGCTGGGATCTGCGGTACCAGATATACGGCGCACCAGGCCCTGGTACGCGACACTGACGGTCCACGGGTCTTCTGGCGCCCTATGGCGGATGGAGTCGAGGGCTTCTCTGACAACGACGACCATGAATGTACTCCGGAGTGGGTGTTTGAAAAAGTGGAGATTGCCACTGAAATCACGGGGAAACTCAACCACCATCTGGACGAGCAACACTCTCGGCTGAAACGAACCCTCGGGGAAGCTGATGCAGTTATACTGGAGTGATCCGATGACGCCGCTGGCTGTATGGAGTCCCTGGCCTCGGTGGAGCAGTCCCTTTTGCCAGCCTGGGAGTCACTGCTAAGCAGTTTCCGCGTGATAGGGGCCGTAGCCAAACAAAGCCTCTCTTTTCTGCCGCCAAATGGCCACGACGTCATCACGATAGCTACCATGGCCCTGGAGTGTCTCACCGCCATCAACGATGTTCATGTCACTCACTACCCATATGGCACTCTCCCTGGAGACCCGCCCACCTTCATCATGTGCCACTCAGTATACCAACGCCTCACGAAACAAACACCCCTGGGTGTACCTCCCACCCCACTAATGTCAAAAATTCAGCAGCAGCTGCAATTGCTGCACGCACTCAAAGACCGTGGCCACCAACTCCAACAGGAATTCAGAGAGGCGTGTCTCGCCGCAAAATGCCTCCAGGAAGGGGACCCTACACTGCAACCTTTTGTACGTTTCCATACCCACCTCCCCCTGCCTGAGGTTATCGCAACGTGGTGCCCTGTGCTTACGTGTTTCTGGAGATGTAACCAACAATACCCCATCCTCGCTAGAATCTGGGAAAAGTGGGCACTGCCGCGCGACTTCTATGTCTGGTCGGACGTGCAAACCAACCATGTACTGGAATTCTTCCAGGATCTGCAGGTGACCTGCCTACACACACTGGGGGCATCATCGTGCTCGCTACCAATATCACTGTCGTTTGCTGATGCACTCAAACGTAGTTTCATGTGTACCGATGCCCTGAGTGCGCCACCGTGGTCTTTTATGGCCAATGGGGGGGTCACCCACACACTGGCTGAAACCTGCTTTGGAAGAAAAAATTCCTCTATATGGCCCCAACCACCGCAATCCTCTGCGGGGATGCGTGCGCTGATGCCTTCTCTGGTGTCACTGCATACGCCCCAAATGAGCCTGCATGTCTGCTCCCCCCCAATAGAATGGCGCACCGATACACCCCCGTTCGGGGTGTCTACCGAATTAATTTTCCGAACACTAGAGGACCCGGGGGACAGTGTGTTCTTTGCCCTGGTGCCAGCGAACTCCGCAGCAGTCCCGCTGCTGATTCGCTTGATGAATAACCGGAGGGCAACACGAATCGCAGAACATCTCTCCCTGGGTCGAATGCTCCCATCGTACTGTACGGGCTTTGCTAAATACCTGCGGGGGGTCCTGTGCAACTATTGGCTGGTATACCCTGAACAACACCTGCTTTCGCTCAACCCTGATGTACTCTTTAACTCCTTTGCGTCTGTGATTGCTAAATACGGCGGGTCAATGTCCGCAGTACCACCCGCGATCCTGCGCTGGAGGTTACAATCCAAGGAGTGTAGGGAATATTTTCGCTGGGCCTACCAGATGGAGTCCGATTTGCGTGCCCGGAAACTACAAGCAACATGGAACGCTAAACGTAGAGTCCTAAAAACATCATTTTCATGGGAGGGGGTACCACAATCATATGATGCGATCAACAAAATTGTGCACATGTGCAAAACCTCAACGGGCCGCAAAATTTCGTCATGGGCCCAAGTAAGCCCGGAGGTGTCAGTCCTAACGGCCGGCACGTGGATCTATGTAATTTGGTCCATGAGTGACAATTTTGTATACGTTGGCCAATGCGGCGCCAAATTTTCCGAGCGCCACGCTTTTCAGCGCATGATCGAACATATTCAAGAGTCTAGGGACTGGCAACTACTACACCGGAATAAGAGGCAACGCAACCCATTTTTTGAATGGGTGCTGCGCCACGGTTTTCACGGCATCCAGCTCTCCCTGCTTGAACGCGTACCACATTGGCAGGCGGACCTACGGGAGGTGTGGTGGATGCACCGTTTCGGCCGCCCATTGCTCCTCAATAAATACATCCCGGACCTGAAAGTCCCCAGGTGGGCATGGCTCCTCCGTGTAAAAACTTTCAAACGCAAACTACAAAAACAGGACAAACTGCCTGCAAAAATGGATGCAACAGATAGGGCCCATAAGTTCATCCACGGGCTGCGCACCACACTCACGCACGCAGAGCAGCTCAGACTGGTCATAGACTCCCGGGAGTTGTGCTCTGCGGGCCTCGCCTCCCAAGTCTTTACCAAGGCGCGCCACAATATCAAAAGGGACACCGGCAATGCGCTGCCGCGAAAACTGGTCCTGGGAATCCCCCTCCTCGACCCTGTAGGTAAACGTGCTGTGGTACGTAGCACCGTTTCCACCTTCCAAACATGCCCCCATGTACCTGCGATGTACCGCGAGTTCCTAAGTAAGTCCATTGTATGTGTCCGCAAATCCACGCCATCGGTTATGGACATCTGCCAGTCCTACAAACCACGCCTCACCACTGATGTTTTTGAACAACGGGTGCAGTCGGGCCGTTGGAGGTGCAACTGTCAGTCACTACACACACAGTTTGGAGTGCCCCTGGTGCACGGCCATGTGTTCACACGGAACTTCAAGTGGTTATCCTCTCTCTCCCCACTCCTGCGCCCGGAGGTGTTTGAACAAAATATGAAAAACCGCCTGGTGCCATCCTGGAATAATGTTTCCCGAGCCGTGTCCAGGGATGTCCAACGAGCGCTCAGCGAACTGCGTTTCCTAACGCCAGCGAGTAGAGCCATGCTCACGGCCAGCATCCTGCTAGAGGCCAAATCTGTATATACGCGAGCCACAGCGAACTGCCCCCCCAAACACCATGTGTCAGTAGTACAGGACCAGCTGGGTCTTCTCCCTGCCAATTTCGTACTGGGCCCCTTTGATAAGGGAACCTCCCGCCTCTGGATGGCTTGCGAAGGCTACTTCTACCCCCAGTTCCACTCCAATTTTTACCAGTCCCCAACCTGTTTTACTGAGATCATCCGGTCTTCGTCTGCGGAACATGCATCCATGGAACTTTTCAACTATCTGGTGTCTGGTGCTCAGGCCTTTTTGGCCAACAAGACGGACAGTCGACCCCCGACACCCCTATGCGCACCGCTCCACGACAGAATCGGTGAAAGACTGTCCCAGGTATCCACCCTGATTAGTGAGCACAATGAGCGGTGTGTCACCGAGGGAAAGCCGTATCAGCTGATAGCTGAAATGTCTAACGAGTGCCGAACGTTCTGGAAACAGCTGGTCAACCAAGGGGTTCGGAAACTCAAGACGGGCACGGCAAATCGGGCCCGAGGACCAGTTGCATTGCCCCGAGCGACCCCCAAGCTGACGAGGGGCCTGCGTACCCCTGTGGTCAGGTACCCCGGGGTGTCAAGAGCAGTACCTACCTGTGCACCCACTGCCCCAGTGTGCAACTGTCGGTCCAGGGTGAGACCCCCGCCAGAGCCCCCACCAACAAACCCCCCCACGCATGTACATGGCACCGTGGCGAGGCGCAAGGGCAGACCCACCACAGGTTCCGTGAACAACGTATGTGTACTGCCCAACGATGTAATGCAGTATATCTGTGCGTATCTGGGGCCGCGACAAACACCCCTGCTGCTCAGTACGTGTCAGTTCTTGCTGTACCGCTCTATCTCTTTCATTAAGTTTACCGATTTCATATGGTCTGGTCTGCAGCCAGTTTTCAAGTGGACTGCCAGGGTCTACTCGGTAATCCATTGCCCTATTTTCCGAGCATCAGTTGTGGGCGAAAGCTCTGTGAACCCAGGGAAATGGGTGACCAGCCCACTGATTGCATTGCCGGTGCCGTGTGCTCGGCGCCAAACTAAATTGTACCCTGTCCCCAACTCCCAACTACTCGTGAAATTTAAGTCCCAGGAGCGTCGAGCGAAAATGAAGGCGCGTGAAGTACTCACTCAGGACAAACACCCATATAGGCGCTTGGGGAAACTGATGGGAAGGTGCCTATCGCTCCTCTGGAAGGAGGCCGTCACCGTGCTGAACTCAAACGAAATTGTGGCCATGGGGGATATTCTACACCCCCTCAGAAAATGGCTGTCGAATCTGTCAGAACCCCCGCCCCAGTCCCAGTACCAGTGGGTTGAATTTGACATAAAAGAAATGTTCCCGGAAATCCACAGAACTGACCTGTTGCCAGCCTTAAGCTGGATCCATGAACAGCTAGTAAAAAACAAAACCACCAGGGGAACGCTGCGTTTTTTCATCTCCAAAGACGGGAACCGAAAATTGGATAACTGCTCGCGAGGGGCCCGTACCTCCTTCCACTGTTTTACGTTCTCCGATGTAGTCAGATATGTGCTGTTCGATACGTTTGTTAGCGATTGCTTCCTAAACTTGTCATCTGGGCTGAGTCAGAATACGGGGATCCCGTTTGGCGGATCATGTTCCGCTCAGCTTGCGAGCCTGGTGTTGATCTTTCGAGAAAAAACCACACCGTTGGGACACACCTTGAACCAAAGTAAATGGTTGCGCTACAGGGATAATTTTTGGTTCCTACTAGCACTGCCACGTGATCAATCACTGTCTGACCACACGCTGGAACAGGTACGTCAGGACCTCAAGGGACTGACCGGCATGGAAATCACACTGGAACAGTGCAGTTTACAAATGAGATTTCTGGAGTGTATGTTACAGAACCCATTGGGACCTCACCCGCTGTCGTTGCCTGACTTCGTACACTGTGTCTCCGAATCCACACCCCCACAATTGGAAAAACTGATGGACCCGGAAGCGCCTGGGACAGCCTCTATGCTGCGGTCACTGGTACCCAGCTGGGTAAAAAAGGCGGCCCACTACCGCCTTTCCCGGGCCACTGCGCGGCTAAACCTAACCTTCCTCCGCCATCTGTTTGTTGCAAAAGGCTACCCCTCACACATGTGGCAGCCACTCCTACGAAAAGGGGCACTGGTGTGGGGCCTGGATTTGTTCGACAGCAGGTGACTGATAGTGAACGCTCAGCCCCAGGGACCTTCGACATCACGAAGTGAATGTGCAAGCATAATGCTGTGTGTGCATGGGATATAAATAAAAATATGTGTGCGTATGGTGTCAACACTGAACGCTAACAGGGTCACGTATGACAGGATTTCCTTAAGCCTGTGAATGCCCGCTACTCTGCAGAAACCACATGTGGTAGCCGTGTCTTTATTTTGTTGGTTTTGCTGCACTGTCGAATTTTGCTGTGTCAACCGAAGCTTGCAATTTGAAGCACGCAACTATCAGCCTGACGAACCAGAGTAGCATCCTTGTTCAGAGCAACGAGCTAATTTAAGGTACTCGCAGGGGCGTATGCCTGGTCGAGATTTGGACCGGAAAGGGCGCCAGCCACCCCTGTTAAAGTGTTGGAGGGATTGGCGACAGCAATTGCACGCATAGGCCAGAACTGGAGGCCGCTGTCGGAGTCGCGCATGCGAAGGGTACGGCAGCTGGGAGGGTGGTGCCTCTCTGAAAGGCCGGCATCTAGGGGCCATTTGTTTGGGGCTGTGATATTGGTGGATGCCGCCAAAGACGGTGTTTGCTACAGGGTGGGTGGCGTGTTGCCTGCTAACCAATCTGTGCGAACATGGGTATGCCCGGACGGACCCTGTAACCAGCAGGTGGCAGAGCTCATGGGCATCGCGTGGGCGGTGAGATTGGCGGTGCGGTTGGGTTGGAAGGTTTTCACTGTCTTCGCTGACAGTATGGTGGGCATTGCTCAGGTGAGGGGTTTGAAGGCTGCATCCCATCTGCGTACCCAGTTGCGTGTGTTGCGCGCACTGACGTGGGTGCTGTATAACACAGGAGTGATAGTCCGTCTAATTTGGGTGCCATCAGAGCTTCATCCTGCCGATCCAATGAGTCGAGTGGACATGGATTTCGGGGGGCGGGTGCACCAAGCTGAGTTGGAGGCGTGGGAGAGATGGCGAGTACTGCAGCGATATCCTGAACTCTGCTGGGTGCAAGGCCTAGCTTATGTCTGACGCCCACCTGAGTCGCGCCGCGGGTGTCAGGAGCCAGCCTGGTAAAGCTTTCCAGTGAGCCTGAGGCAAGCATGTGTTTAGTATTGTTTCGTGCATGCACTAGGGTTAAACTCGTGTTTTGAGCTTGCTCAAAACACTGGTTTAACTTAATTACCTCTTCATTAGGCATTTGTCAGTTTGTCCCCCCCCCCCCCCCACCCCCTGCCACTAATCGGGGCAGGTGTCTGCCACACTTCATAGCTGTTTTGTGGAGTGAGAGCAGTGGTGTGTCCAGCTTAAGAGCGACAGTGGTGGGCGCAGTGGGTGGATTGAAGGTGAGAGGGTGGCCTGCTTTGACCCCACCCACCCACCCCCTGCCGCGATTGAGACACATCCGCGCATGACCAGCTATGATTGGCAGGGACGGGGCACTGTATGTTGAATGTAACTTTACTTTCGTCGGCGGGACATGACAGAATACGCGGGTGAGTGGGTGCGTGAACGTGTGGGTATTGGTCGGGTCCCCTGCGGGGAGGCGAACGCTGTCAGTCACGACGATGTTATACTGTAACTGCTAAGATCTGTTCACATAGACGCGTACGTGTTGAAATCTCAACACGTACGCGTTGGTTTTTTCTTTGTTGGAAATTTGTCATTTTTCATGCAAAATTCATGTGTGGGGTATCACCTTACCCAACCCAACCCCTCTTTGCACTTCCCCTACACCACTGGGTGCCACTGCAAACATTGCCGACCGTAGGTCGCCTTCTCCCTCTGCAGAGTGTCCCGAAAACCATACTGAATTTCCCAAAACCTTGCTTTCAGATTGTCCTCTGACGCGTGCGTGTTGGAAGTGCAACGCGTACGCGTTGGGTGCGTGGCGCGTACGTGTTGGCCGGTGTTTCGACACGTACGCGTTGGTAACTTAACACGTACGCGTCGAAACAGCAACGCGTACGTGTTAGATTGCGGACGCGTACACGTTGATCTGCTGGTGCGTACGCAAGTCGTACGCACCGCCTACGTGTTATGTGCTATGGCAGCTGGTTGGTCTAGAGGTATGTGCATGTTCCCCACGTTTCGGAACCCTGGGTTCGAACCCCTGCACACGCACTGTGTCTGCACCTTAGGATGAGGACACACAAGAGCAGGAGAGGGCGTGAGGCGACCCCAACCGCATGACCAGGGGCCCACAAAGGAGGTGGAATCCGGCTGAAGACGCGACGAGGAGATGCTTGCCAAAGACCTACCTAGTGGGGCAACCAACAAACACAGGCGCTGAAGACAGGCATTGAAATGAGACCACCAGCTGCCCTTGGTTTTTTTTAGCTCCCTCCCTTGCAAAGCACATCACTTCACCAGAACACCATGTTGAATGCAATGTGCATTGAAGACGTAGTATACTTGCCCAAAGCAATTCAATGGAATCCCAAATCAAATATCGTACACAAGAGCTGAAACACCATACAGACTCCTAAGGCGCGTTGGCCTTCCAATACGTTTTGTGTTCCTTCACGTGTGCTTGCTGTGTCCATGCACGCACCCATACATCCCACCCCCTCTTTAACAAACCCCAATCCAGATTATCATTTTTTACAACTTCCCTCCACCTGTAACTACGAAGCCAACCCCAGATACTGTACATTCGCCAACTCCTGGTCAACTCCATGTCGAGAGCATTCAACTTGCTTGTACTTGTGCACTGTGTTGTTGCTACGCCTTGTGCATGAAACGTGAGGAACTATTGATATTTTACAGCTTTTGGTTGCGTTGCTTTGTTGTTATGATGCAATATGTGGATTTTTTGGGTTGAAGCCAACTTTTTGGAAGTCAAGTCAAAGTTGGCGCGCCAACTTGGCAGTTGGCGCGCGCCAACTCAAGAGTTGGCGCGCCAACTTGGCGCGCCAACTCTTGTGTTAGCGCGCGCCAACTCCGGTTTCGGCGCGCGCCAAGTGCCCCATTCTTCCTCTTCTTTTGCACCCTTTATGCATTCCCTTTCCCTTCTAGGCATTTCTCGTTATCATGCCTCCAAAGCAACCCAAGAAGGGCAAGGGGAAGAAGGTGACAGTCACCGACCCCACGTCTGCCCCAGCCCCAGCCCCCGCTGCACCACCTAACCCCGAGGTGCAGGCGGTGCTCGACGCCCACATCGCCAACGTCGGCTCCGAGCACTTCCCCGGGGGCTATTTTCCCATCCCCTACACCCTCACCTCCCCGGACGCCGAATCCTTCCCCCAGCTCCCCCCCCTCCGCGAACCCCTGGAGGCCGCCCTCTTCGGCAAGTGGGACCAGCCGGGCAATCCCCACTTGGTCTGGCGAATTGACGCCACCCGTGTTAACTTCGCCCTGACCAGGGGGGTTCTTAGCAGGTTCTGCTGTGCCGTGATGGGCCGGTACCCCACGACGCTCGCGGTCGAGTTGACTTTTGTACCGTGTAGGAGTGTTTTCAGCACGAGAGGGGCATGAAACCCGGGGTTTTTTAGGGTAAAAAGTTTCCATTTACACCAAAAAGGAGGAAAAACTCCCTAGGTAGCCAGTGTAACAACATAATAGACACCCGCCATGATTTGGCTGCATTCCAAAGCAAGTTGGTGAATGTCTCTTGGCTTCGTAGTTACACCCTTCCACGAAAACTTGCCTCACCAGTCTACCTCTCCGCCCCCGTACCCCCCCTTTTACTTTCCTTGCCCCCCCCTTGAAGCTCCTAAACCGAATCTCTGTTTTCAGAGTCTTGTGCCTTTCTTCTGCCTTGAAGGCAGCAAAGGCGCCAAGGGCATGCCACTGCTTAGCATACCCAAGCATGTGGTCAACCCAAAGGTGCACCCACAGGGTTTGCCCCAGTTGGCACCTTTTGTGATGCACTGCCATTTGGGGTAGCACATTTTTTAGGGCTTCAATCTCTTGGGCTCCTAACAGCCCCTCCTTTTTGGCAATGGTTGCACTTCTGTGGAAACAGTCCCACCACGAATCAAAATTTTGCGCCCAAGTGTGACCCCCTTCCACAACATGTTGCAAGAGACCTTCATTGTTCAGCCCTACAATGAGGGGACCCCAGGCCTTTGTCGAAACAAATAGAATTGCTGCGCTCTGTTCACAACGGAGTGACGGTTTGTCACCCGCCTGCCCTGCGATGTCTTGCGGTGCAACACTGTGTGAGGCAACCCTGCAAGGATTTACATGGGTCTGCACCCATGTAATAGCGCGTCTCTTCGTGAAGCGATGGTGCTGTACAAGAGCCCTCCAGCATCCATCAAGGCCACTGTGGGTTACACGTGTGACCCCATGCAATGCATAGTCAGGAGGCCTGTACTTGGGCACAATGCTACGTAGCACCTGCCCCTACCAGGTCCAGTGTGACAGAATGGGTGAAAGTCCCTTTCCAAAGTCGCGATCGCAATGTGCCCTGCATTTGCCGCATACCCAGCACACTGGGTCCTCACTGGTGCAGTTCCATCTTTGGATGCCTGCCATTGCCTGTTGTGCAACGACATCTGCAACCAGGAAAATATTCCTTTGTCTACCACGCGCAGAACGGAATCAACGTTTTTTGTTCGTCAAAAATGAATCCATAAAGTTTTGTTGTTCCGGGGGGTTTTCGAACGTGCCGGACGTCATGGAAGCATCCGTTTTGTTCATTTCCACCGTTTTCCATGTGAGAAGCGTATCGTGCCGTTGCCTCTACCTTGGCTTTCGTGCTCCGTGTGCCGCGCGTGTTACGCGTGTTACGTGTTCTAAGCGTTCGCTTCTAGGTGTGCCTCTGGAACTCGAATAACTCGTGTCGCATATCCGTGCAAGGCGTGTTCCGCGTTCCGCACGTAACCGACATCACGCTTCTGGAGGCCGGAACCCACGTTTTGCGCGAGCTACGCGTCCTCCTGTACCTCAGCCCTTTCTTTATGCCCGCACCGCTTTTCCCGGATAGCCACAAGCAGTGGCTCGCCAAGGGGGGCCACCTGGGCAGTTGGGGGAGCGCGGCCACGCTGAAGCACAACGCGTTCATCGTGTTCCAGATCAAACAACAGACATGTATGTGATTGTTCAATGGGGTGGAGTACGGGTGTTGTGCCTTTCGATGTCCCCCACGTCGATGTGGTTCGTTTCACATTTTTTTTTTCTGTTTCTGGGCCGTGCCACACATTTCTGCACAGCTGGGTGGCACGCAGCCTGGGTCAACCGCAAGAAGCCCGGCAGCAAGGATCGCCGAGAAGATGAGATGTACCTCACCAACGTCACCGCATATCAAGTATGCATGCATGACAAGTGCCATTATGTTCCGTTTCGTCGCACCGTGCCGGTCCCTAGTCTCCATTTTCGATAAGCTGCTTACCCCACCAACTGCCTGCAGATCAAGACGAAGCCAAGCAAGCCCCGGGATCCCGCAAAAGTCCAAGATTGCCGCGCTAAGCCGGATGGATGGTTCGAGTACACAAAGGTTGTTCTGGGCGTGCTGCGTGTTGCATCTGTATGTGATTCTGCCCCCTGTTCTACGTGTGTTGCGCGTGTTGCGCGTTCTGCACGTTCCGCCGGTGTGCCTCTCGCTCCGCCTCTGGGGGCACCACCACCGTGTTACGCGTGCTGCGCGTTCTGCAGATCCAAGCGAACCGGTTGTGGACCTGGTTGGAGGGCGAGGCAGAAGAGAGTGAGGAGGAGGAGGAGGAGGAGGAGGAGGCAGCGGACGATGGAGACGAGGAGGAGGAAGAGGAGGAAGAGGAGGAAGACGACGACGTGCCATTGACACCCCATGGCAAGAAGCAGGCCCGAGGCACAGTGAAGAGGGAGCATTCAGAGGACGAGCCAGATGATGTGCCGGAGAAACACTCCTCTTCTGCTGCAAAGGCTTCTGGAAAGGCAGCACGGTCCACCATGCTGGAGGTCAAGCAGGAGCCGCAGACAATGGCAGAGAAGAAGAAGCGGAAGGCAGAGGAGCGGAGCCCGCCCAAGGTGCCACCGAAGAAGTCCGAGGCCGAGATGCCCAAGAAAAAGAAGGACAAGGACAAGCCGGCCCGTGGGAACGTGTCCTTTGCGATTAGCGGGAAGGGCCCGCAGAAGAGCATCAGCGCCGCACCGACAAGAGCAGAGAAGTTCCAGCATGAAGGCGGGTACGACCGTGATCTGGACACAATGCAGAGAATCTTGGAGACGGACTTCAATGCGACCGTGGGTCGCCTGGTGATGCACTACAAGGAGTGCCTGTCGGAGGAACCCAGGTCCAAGCAAGAGCTCGGGTTGGCCCTGCTGCTGCACACCAGTGTGCGGGCCCTGAGCGTGCAAAGCGTGCTGAGATGCGGGACCAAGAACGCCCAGTCGGCTGCAGCAGCCCGTGAGCACTTCGAGAAGCGCTACCCATCGAGCAGCCCGAGACAAGTGGCGGAGGGGATTTTGAAGGGCCTTTCGGTTTGTACGGGTTGCGCCGCCGCGCCGCAATGGCCGGTGGACCTCAGCCCGCCGGCAGAGGGCCTGAGTTTGGGCAAGCTGAAAATGGAGGGCCTGCGAGGTGGTCGTGGAGGTGGGGTCAGCGATCGGGTGAGCGCAATGGGCATCGAAGACATCGTTGACATGGACACGGATGTTTTGCAGGTGTTGCGCGCGTCCTCTGTTGTGTTTCTACGTAGTCGCTCCGCGCGTCATGCGCGTTCTGCGCGTTCTGCGTGTTTGCTTCTACTGTGCCTCTGGAGGACCGATCGTGTTTTCCGCGTTCTGCAGGAGAAGTTTGTCCGGTTTGTCCGGATGGCCGGCCTGATGGCGTACGAATTGGAAGAGGAACGGCAACTCGAACTTCCGGCGTCTGGAGCATGGTCGTTGGTGCGCACCCGAGAGCTGGCGGCGAAGAAACCGCGGGTATCTGTGTGCTTTGTGGTCTCGGTGGTGTGCGCGCTGGTGCCTCCGCGCCGCCTCTGGAGGCCCATGGTAGCGTGATGCGCGTTCTACGCGTGTTACACGCATGATTCCTTGCACGCTTCTGGAGGAGGACTTGCCGTGTTACACGTTGTGCAGACTGCCGCTTGGGATTGGGCGCCCCCGCACATGAGCGGGTACCCGCACCTGCCAGGCCCGCCACCGCAGTACCAGCAGTCGTACGACGAAGACCCGCAGTGGCCCAGCTATCCGCCACTGCCGCGGGGCCCGCCGCCGCATGGCCAGCCGCCGCGGGGCCACCCGCCTCCCTTGCCCTATGGTGCGCCGCCGCGGGGCCACCCCCCTCCCCTGCCGTATGGCGCGCCGCCGCGGGGTTCCCCGCCTCCCCTGCCCTATGGCGCGCCCCCCGGCGCATCGGGCGAGCCGCCGGAGCTTCGTCCGAAGGCGCTGCTCGGCCCATTCGCCGATGTGGCAGAGAGCAAGAAGGTGCGTGGGCGGCTGCGGAACCAACCCGATCGTACGTCCTCCGTTGCGGCTTTCAATGCGTGGTTTGTACGGAGCCGTGAGTCACATGTATGTGGAGCCCCGGTCTCGGCTGCCCGATGTTCTGCCACTTGGTTGCCCCCCTCGTGTTTCCACAGGATCCGCAGGAGACGGGCGAGACGCGGGACGATCCCCAGAGCATCAAAACAGAAGGATCTGGCGCCGTTGGGATGGAGGTGGAGCAGGTCGCTGTGCTGCGTGTTCTCCACGCGTGCTTCTTTGTCGCCTCTAGAGGCTGGTACGCCCCGTGTTGCGCGTGGTGCGCGTTCTCCGCGTTCTACATGTCTTGCCTCCGCCGTGCCTCTGGAGGACAGACATCACGTCGTTCGCGTTCTGCAGAAGCCTCCCCCAGAGACGGAAGGTCAGGGGGCCAAAGAAGGACCCAAGGAGCCCGCAGAAGGCGCTGCAGAAGGCGCTGCCGCACGCACGGAGGTCTCAGCAGGGGGCGATGATGGTCCGGCAGGTGAGCAGGTGCGCGTTGCGGGGTCACTGCTGTTTGCGCGTTATGCCCGTATGGTTTTGTTTCGCCTCTGGAATCCGCCCTGGCATGTGTTGCGCGTTCTGCGCGTGTTACGCGTTACACGTGTCTCGATTCTGGCCTTCCTCTGGAGGACAGCACCCCGTTTTCCGCGTTCTGCAGGCGCCTGTGCGAGTGAAGGAGGAGCCCCCCGACTCCCCGGAACGCCATGCCGAACCGGAGACGGCAGCCGAGGGCAAGATGACGGACGGCGAAATCCAAGAAGTGTAGAGGGTTGGGAGGGCTGGGAGGGGGAGGACGGGTGGGAGGGGGAGGGGTTCCAGGGGTTTTTCTCCCCGCTTGGGGAACCGAGTCCGGGATGGCCGGACCCCGACGAGTCCCGGGGGCGGCAGAGTTCGCAGCCCGCTTTGCGGGTCCCCCCTTGGGAAGTTTCGGCGCAGACAGGCGCTTTTTCTCAACAGGCGCCGGACTGGTGGCGTCGTAATATGTGGTAGCTATACCCGGTTTCTTGGCTGTACGATAACGGAGTATTATGGCGATCGGACATGTAGTGCCCGGCGCCCAGCACAAGCGAACTGGTGGTGTCCCGTAAAAAAAGATACCACACCTGTTGCCTATTGCTCTGCGGTCGGGGAATCGAGGTTGAAACCCCCCCCCTCCGCTGCAGGTTGCTGTGTGGTAGGGGAATTGAGGCTCAAACCACCCCCCCCATGAAAAAAACACCCACAGTGCCCTGTGCTACGTGTGCTGCGTGTTGCCTCTGACTGTGCCTCTGGACTGCGTGTGGCGCGTTCTGCGCGTGTTGCGCGTTATCGGCGTTGCCTCCGGTTCTGCCTCTGGAGCCTAAAAGTACGTGTTCCGTGTTGTGCAGACACACCGCTCTTCAAAAATGCCATTTCCCACGAATCTTTGGGCGGGTTCACTCCCCGTGGAGGACTGTGCAGCAAATATCATGCATGGAGTCCGGCCAGGCCAAACTGAATTAGTCGGGTACACCGAGGATGAGGTGTGGGACCACATGTTGGCTCCCATCGAGGAATTACAGCGGGCATCCCTCCGGAAGGCGAACCTCTCCCACTTGATCCCCCTAGTACCAAGGTACAACGCCTTCATCCTCCTACTAGGCATGGTACGGCCCATGCAAGTAGACGGCATCTGGGAACGGGACGGGTTACTGTACAACCCCTTCATGGCACAATTGCTAAGCCGCAAGCAGTACTACGTCTTGCGCCGTAACATCCGGCCCGACGTTGTTGAACTACTGGAGGAGTGCAATGGGCAATGGGCTGGTGCCTGGCGGTTGGGTGGCGCGGCTTGTGGGGATGAGTCCGTGGTGCCGCACAAAGGCATACGTGCCGGCCCACTGCGGATGTTCATCGCCCGCAAGCCCCACTCCACCGGCATCAAGCTCTATTGCCTTGCCGATGCCACCAGTGGGTACGTGGTGGACATGTACCTGTACACGGGTAGACGCGGGCACCTGCGGCGGTTCGGCAACAGCGCGGGCAACTACAATGCCAAGCAGATCATGACCATGTGGGCAGGTCTCCTCCCTTCCGGGACCATCCTCTGTGCGGATTCCTTTTTTGGATCCCACGAGCTAGCGCGTGACCTCGCTGCGGAGGAGAAAGCATTCTTGATGATGACGAAGCGCTCCACGTACGGGGTGGACAGGGCAGGAGAGCTTCTAGGAGAAGGACAAACCGCCACGTGCACTGTGGACGACGCGAGGTACGCCATGGTGGTCTTCAAGAACCCAAAGGTGGGTCACAAGCCGCCCCGCGTAGTGCCGATGCTCACCAACGTCCACTTCCCACAAGCCGGACCCGTGCATCGCCGCAGCGGGAATGAGGTGAACCCGGTGGTCGCCAGCTACCGCCAGCTATCGCGTGGGGTAGATGGCGTCAACCAGATGGCGCTCCAGATGCGCCAGATGGGACGTCAGATGACGTGGTCGCATGCGGTGCGTGCGTTCGTCCTCCGGTATGCCGTGGTCAACGCATACGCGACCTGCCGGTCCCTCGGGGGGGTCCGAACGGGTACCATGTTTGACTGGCAGTTGGACCTTATCCGGCGCCGCTTTTGTACAGTGGCGGTGGCCAAGCCCATCCACGTGCCGGTGCGGATGCCGGGCCGCCGGGTGTGCGCCCATTGCAACCGGGGCAAGACCCACTACGTTTGTTGTGGGTGCGGCAAGTGGTACCATGTGGGGTGCTTTGCCGTGGCGCATGGGGTGACCGGGGTGGTAGAGGCAGATGTGGAGGAGGAGGGCGACGAGGCCGAGGTGGATGGCAGCGAGAGGGAGGAGAGTGAGGATGACACGGAGGAGGAGAGTGAGGAGGAGGGGGAGGAGGATGAGGAGGAAGAGAGTGAGGAGGAGGAGGAGAGTGACGGGGAAGAGGACGAGGACATGGAGGTTGACGAAGATTAGGAAGGAGAAGGTGGTGGAGGGCGGACGTGGTGGAATCGTGAACTTCATGGCCGCCAAGCCTCTGCCATCCCTACCCATGGGACCAGTGCGAACCCTGGGGGACAACCGCGTAGGCTGGATACCCAAACTGTGAGGACGCGGCCCCCCAAAAGTGCGCGCGTGTGCAATAGTGACGTGCTACGCGTGCTACGCGTTTTGCGCGTGCCGGAAGTCTGCTTCTAAGTCTGCCTCTAGAACTCCGTGCTGCGCGTTCTGCGCGTTCTGCGCGTGATGCGTGTGTTGTTTGCGTTCTGCACGTGCTGCGCGTGCTGCGCGTTTTGAAGCAACACGCGCAGCACGTATTGTGCCGCGCAGACCGCTTCCGGACAATAACGTCCCCTCCGTAGACAAAGGAATATGGGGGTTTTCCATGTAACCCCCTTGTACCTCATACCTTGTGTTTAGGGCCTCTTGCACCTGCTCATCCATTTTGCTAACCCTTGTGAGCGATCGTAGCACAGCACGTTTTTCAGAGCCGTGCAAAATGCACCAGCTACCAAGCGGTCTGCCCGATCCAAGCACTCCAAGCATAAAATGCTCGAAGTGCCGCTTGTGTAGTTGTGTGCCATCCACACATAGCCGTACCCATAGGTCCGGGTACAAATTTCCCTTACGGGCGGCCATCATGAGTCCCAGCTTCTCCCTCAAATTTGTACCGGGCCCCAGCAATGCGTGGTCCCCGTCCATTGCATTGTAGTCCACTACTGGTGGTGCACTAAGATCCTCCTTCACACGTCTGATTTCATCAAGGGGGCATTTGATCCTGGACGTGGGGATGGAGTACTGGAGGGCCCGCCAGCTTTTGCCCTCTTTGCGGCAATCCCACAGGAGGGCCTCGGCATGCCACATGTGGTTTTTGGGCATGGGCCCTTCCGTCGTTTTCAAAATGAGGGTGCCCACGTTTTCGCCAGCTTGCACTTGCCAGGTTGGGCCAAGAATTTCTGTGACTGCCGTTTGCAGTTCGGCCATCCGTTCCCATCTCTTAGTCCTTCCCAGCTGTTGGTACTCCTTGAACGGGGGCATGTTCCTTGAGGGGGGGAAAAAAAACCTAGGGAAAGACAACAGGGGGGGGGGGGTGCATGGACACAACAAGCTTCACATGTACAGGCAACATGCAACACGTACGTCTGCGCGTACGAGCCGCGTACGCGTTCCATTCTTAATGCGTACGTTCCACAACACCGAATCGTACGTTTCATGAACCCAACGCGTACGCGCCAGAAAAGCGAATCGTACGCGTCATGACCCCAGCGCGTACGCGCCAACACAGCAACGCGTACGATGCAACACCGTAACGCGTACGCACCACGCACGCCAGCGCGTACGCGCCCCTGCCACAACGCGCGCGTGTTGACGCACACTTCACCCATCAATCATTAATGCACAATGCATGCACATGCTACCCGGCACACAGCCGGAACCCAAGACTGCGCAGCAGCACGAGGTCCTCCCAGGACACCTTGCCAAGACCGACCTGGGTAAAAAACACCAGTGCGTAGCGCTCACCACGCCACGGGGCTGGCATGTGCAAAGCACCACTGCAAAAAACAACCCCATTCCGGGCATCCAATGCCACCCCATCCTCATCCACTCTGTCTTGGCCCTCTGGCCCTGCAACACATGCCATTGTGTAGGGACGGGTTCCCTTTGTGGGGAACACGAGCCCCGCCTCTTCCACACAAAACTCCCCACCTGAAAAATCACCAACAGTCACAATGGCACACAAGGGCAAGTGGTCCTGGTGCTTGTGCCCTGGCATAGTGCTTGAAGGGGAAATACCATGGTTCACTTGGACGGCAGTCCAAGTGAACCACGATGGCAACCGTGCGCGCCCGTAGGCGTTGATGGCCCGGCACACCTTCGGGAAGTTGCGTGTTGCAACCGCCACCCGGACATTGCCACGCTGCACCACCCCAAACATCGCGGAACGCAATCGTACTCCCCACCTGTCCTTGGACTGCCACACCCCCCCATCCAACCCCTCCAACAAAAAACATATGTGAGAGGAGGGGAGAGCAGCAGCCCCTGGGAGTCAACTCCCACCACCATTGCCACCGCCGGGCTGCTCCGCCGGCTTGCCGGACTGTAGACTCCGGACATTGTACTTGTCCGTCAATGCTATAAGGGCTGTGAGAGTCTTCTGTCCCTGTGATGTCTCCCTGCCTCTTGCATCCTGCAGTGAATCCCTCAGGTCCTCAATGGATGTGGTGGCTTGGACAAGGCCATCCCTGATTTCCATTGCTGCCAGCTGCAAAAAATTCTTCTGATCTTCCACATCTTTCCCCCCCTCCCCAGGGCCAGGGCTGGATGGGCCTTTCTTGCTTGCCCTCACAGAGGCATCCTGCAGCTTCACTCTTAACTCCCTAATCTCATTGTCTTTTTCTCTTCGCTCATCCTCCCACTTTACACGCTCTTCCCTCAGCATGTCCTCTGCAGCTTTCTGTGCCGTCGCACTCTCCTTGCGCACCTTCTCAAGTTCCACAATTCGCGCCTTTAGCTGCGCCTGTGTGTCTTTGAGGTGCTCACGCAGTGGTCCTGAGGGGGAGATGGGGGGCTGTTGGGTGACTACGGGCCCCCCCTTGGCACCAAGCTTTGGTTTCTTGGCGCGGGACATACGAGAACCATGCCGCGATTGGTCGGTGTCGTAGCCCTCCTCATCCCCCCCTGTCCCCGTGTCCCTCTTCCCCCCAACCTTTCCCGCAAGGAGAAGCTTCCACCTCTCCATTGCACCCTCCACCTCTGCAACAACAGCAGCGTCGGTGATTGGGAGGTAACCCGCCACCCCTGACCACTGAGCACGCTTGGCCTGCTTGAGCTGCCCTCCATGCACACGCCATGTCTGCACGTAACTGTGGCTGTCACCTTTGATCTGGTACAAAGTCCCCCCAATAAAAACTGCTGCAGGGTCCCTGCCAACGGCATGGCCCTTCATCCACATGGGAAAGCGGACCATCATGGGCTCAAGCCATGAGACCGCACCACTGTCTTCCTTTACCTTTGCTTGCAACGTAACCTGATCAAAAAAACTATATTTGGCAACATCCCCAACATGGACGTTGTCCACCACATCCTCCTTACTCACCTGCACCAACTGCCCTGCAATTGTCCCTATCGACTCAGGGTCCGGGGCAACCAAGGGAGCGCCTGGGGGGCTCCGAAGAAGCGCCTTCGGCTGCAGCGCCTTCCGGCCCGAATCCGGAGGCGTCGGGTGCACTTGTGCTTCAGAGGGCCAAGGGCGCCGCTCCTTGTACTTGAAGGGGGTGACGTTCAACTGCAAGAGGAAAGCGTAGAGACACGTTAATTATGAAACAACACGTGTGGGCAGCGCACGCAACACGTTCGAGTTGGTGCATTAGCGCGTACGATCTACTGGGGCAACACGTAGGTGCTGGTACGTCAATGCGTACGAGGCGCTCGGGCAACGCGTACGTGTTGCTACCCCAACACGTACGATCTGTGTGGCCTACGCGTACGTGTTGGTAGGTCAACACGTACGCACCAAAAACGTAACGCGTACGAGGCACTTGCGCAACACGCACGCGGTGCGTACGTGCCACATGCGCAAGAAATGCATACCTCCCCATAATTATCACAATGGTCCACGCACCCACATGAGTACGCCATTCCGCCCGTCGCCGTCGGCCGCTGCACCACCCAGTTCTGCTCCACCGCCTCCGCAACACTAGCGGGCGCCACATGCAGGGCATGCCCCATGGCTGCCCACTCCATCCATTCCGGCCCATCCTCGTCCCGCCTCAACACATAACCACACGTGGCAAACGTGAACACCAACGAACCTTTCTCAACCGTAAACCGTGTCCCGCCGTCAAAACTTGCCTTTGGGAGGTACCAACGGTGAAACCGAGCCAAGGGACATGGTGGCTCCTCGGGGCCGGGGGGGCACTTAAAAAAGAAAGTTGCACCTTGCACACCATGGCCCAAAATCACAACGTCACCACAATAGGGGATAGCTTGCCGTCGCCGAACAAGCAACGGAGCCGAAAAATGGGTAAAAGATTCCCAAGGGATAGGAACACCTTTGGCATCTTTCAGAAATTGAACCATAGGAGGAAGGGCATACAATTGGCGAGCAAGATGCACCTTTGACATGGTGGCATCATGCTCCAAAGGGACAAACGGGATGAACAAAGTGTAGCGCCCCTTCTCCCCACCACCTGCCCCGCGATGAAAGGTGCAACCTTTTAAAACAAGGATGTCACCCAATTCCATGGAACACACATCCCAACGATTGGACTCGTGTTGCCCAACCTGATGTGAACCCACTCCGACTTGCAAAGCACACTCGGCAGGAACATTGTCCAAGGGAATAAAGACTTGGATGCAATCCTTCATCCAAGGTGGACCCATAAGGTTGTGATCCGAACGGACCAACTGATACCCATCCCATGGGGCACATGGGGTACAATGTAGCAATTTCAGATCCACAGGTTTCAACGCACTCCACTCAACACCCTCAATGCGCGTCACCGCACCCAACACTTGCGTGCGCAACTCCTCGGGCAACCATTTCGACGACCGTTTTGTTTGCTTCCGAATCACGTTGGCACTTGCATAAGTGTCATCTTCCAACGTAATCACCTCCCAATCACGGGGGGCAATGTCAACGTTTAAAATGGCTTCGCCAATAACAGCATCAAACGAATGCCGTTCAATGAAATAACCGGCATGTGCAAACCCATGCACATTTTCAACGGGTGCGTCCGGAAGCAATTGGTTTGAGGGCAAGGGCATATCACAAAAAAATGGTGTGGGTGCACCGTAACCCAATGCAAAAAACTCTGCTGCGGTTGCATACACATACGGCGTTGAGCAATCGGGGTGGTAATTTACCGAAAGGGGTGGGGGCACGCATTGAATGGGGCCATGCTCATTCCATTCATCCGATGCACAACCCATGTACCGGACAAAGGAGTCCGTGCGACAAATGCTATCCACGTCACTGGCAACGGGATTGGGGAAAAGGGTACCATCATTGAGCACCGCACATTTGTGGGTAAGGGTCTTGGCAACTCTCTTACGCAAGGACGCATTCATAGTTGTGAAAAGTGCGTCACGCTCACCAACACTCAAACTAATGGAAACCATGAGCAAACGCTCACCCACAAACTCATACAAAGCAGCAGGGAGAAGGGTGTGGGGCATTGCATCGGCATTGGGCCATGCAAGAACGGAACGACTATCAACAACAGCAATAACACCTAGTGCTTGCGCATTCACATCCAAAAGCAAAAGATCTTGCCATGAAATTGGCAATTCCGGGAGACCCTTAATGTCTTCCTCACCCAACGCTAAACGAACAACAACAACACCATGAACACCGTGAGCAATATCTCCTGCCTCACGAGTGTCCGTGAACCAACGCTCCACCGATTCATCCTCCTCCAACAACCCAACCTCCAAGGCCCGCCTCACAATCTCGGCGGGCCTATTGCCTTCGGCCACCACCTCATCCTCCTCCTCCACCTCCTCCTCCAAATCCACGTCTCCCTCCACCACGTCTTGACCCACACTTGTCCTTGGCGCCCTCCTTGCCACGGCCCCGGCGTCGATGGGAGGCACGGAGACCTTCCTCGCCACCTTCTTCTTCGCCGGTTTTTTCTTGCCGGGCATGTCGTGCAAAAAAGCACTAAGAAAAGGAAAACAGACATGAAGCAAAGTAAAAGTTTTTCTTTGTCACGTCAAAAGGAGCACAATTCAACCGCCAGTACTGCAGACAGCGTACGGGCACCATAGGCAGCACGCACGCGTTGCGATCTGAGTGCGTACGCGCCAAAATACCAACGCGTACGCGCCAAAATACCAGCGCGCACGCACTCAGAACGCAACACGTACACACTCAGATCGCAACGCGTACGCGCTGGTTCGCTGGTTCATGCGCGTTACAAAATCAGTGCGTACGCTAACGCGTACGCATACATGTGAACAAAATGGGGCAGATCTTAGCAGTTACAACTGGCCACTACGGTGGCAACTGAACAGGCCAGTGAGCCTGAGGCAAGCATGTGTTTAGTATTGTTTCGTGCATGCACTAGGGTTAAACCGGTTCCTCACCGGTTGCGTAATAGGTGGCAATGGTGGTCACGCCACGCCCCCCCTCGTGTTTTGGATTTGCTCACTAGGGGCTTTTTCCCAATATAAAGCTCCCAGTCTTTGGGAAGGGGCATCTCGTTTCGTGTACGGACGAAGAGCTCGCTTTCGCCCGCGAAACTTTGTGCGAATATGAGAGCATTGGCGCCGTGGAGCGCGCTCTACCATCTCTTATAAAGTATTTTGTGCCTTGGTTCGTCATTTCCAAACAAGAACCAAATGGAAACATTAAAAGGCGCTTCATCACCAATCTCAAGAAAGTGAATCGGTTCATCAACACGAAACCATTTCGGTTGGATCATTGGTCTTCCCTGAGTTGCGCCGAGGCATGTTTGCCTCAAAGATCGACTTGTCTCATGCATACTTCCATTGTCCCCTCTCTCCACATTTTTCCGATTACGTTGGTGTACAAGTAGGAGACGAATGTTTTCGTTTCCTAGGACTCCCGTTTGGACTTAACGTCTCCCCGCAAGTGTGGCAATCCATTGTCAAGGTGCCCTTGCGCATATGGCGCTCACGTGGCATTCTTGTGTTCGTATATGTCGACGACATATTGGTTTTGGGCCATTCTTTTCGCGAATGTAATTCTGCCACCGAAGAAGTTTTACGAACATTGCAAGAAGCAGGTTTCGTCGTTAATTTTAACAAGTCCCAACTCACACCTTCGCAACTAGTGGAATTTTTGGGGATAGACATCGATTTTCGGTTGGGTGTCATCTCCATTCCGGACCGCAAACGAAAATCCTACCGCAAGGATTTGGGCAAACTCATCACTAAGGAATCCATTTCCTTGAGGTCAGCAAGTGCCATTTTAGGCAAAGTGCGCAGTTTGCTCGCATGCTTCCCGGGTTTGCACATGCTCACCGACGAGTTGGTCGAATTTGTGCAGCTTGCCCATCGATACGGTTTTGACAAAGTCTTGCCCATTCCTCTCACCTTGAAACATCAAGTGTTGGCGTGTTAACACCATCTCCTTTCATGGGGAGGGCGACCCATGCTCACTCCACCCACGAGGTTTTTAGCAACCGACGCCAGCGATCACGAGCTTGGCGCCATTGATTTGTGTACACGTGACATCACACACGCTTACACTTCCGCTTCCCTTCACATCAATGTAAAGGAATTACAAGCTTCCACTTTAGGAGTGTTGGCGTTGTGCAAACCCAACGATGTGGTCAAACTTCTTGTTGACAACACATGCACATATTATTATTTGCTCAATCAGGGTGGCCGACGCAAGCACCTCAATCGGGTGATTCGCGAGTTTTTCGAGAGGTGTTGGGAGAGACGAATGCAGCTTCTTCCAGTCTGGGTGCCCTCTGCATCCAATCCCGCCGACGAGATTTCGAGGCGAGGGAAAGACCCCCAAGAGTGCCGTCTCAACAGGACAGTTTTTCTACAGCTCACACACATGCTGCGATTGTCCCCCGTGATCGAAGTTTTCGCATCGGCAACCAACACACAGCTTCCTCTCTTCATCTCACGCTACCTGCATCCGGAAGCCTTTGCCCAGGACGTTTTAAAAACCGATTTGGCACGCATGCCTCTCATCTACGCATGCCCTCCGTGGCCCATCAGAGGGCAGTTTCTCCAGCACTTCCAAATGTTCCCAAACCTTCGGTGCATGCTCGTGGTGCCACTTTGGCCGGGTTGCCCGGGGTGGCCCCGTCTAATGCGGCTCTACGATCCGCGATTGAGGCCCGTGCGCGTCCTGCCGCGGGAGGGGCTATTTCTAGATTGCTTCAATCAGCCCATGCCAAAGCCAAAGACTTCCCTTCTTTGCGTTGCATTATCGAGCAGGTTTTCAGGGAGAAAGGATACACTGACACGGCGCTCCACGCGCTTTTGGAAAAGCATTCGAAATCTTTAGTCAGGTACGACTCAGCCTTTAGGCTGTTTTGCGCCGTTGGACTAGAGATGGGGTATTATTCTTTCCCCGGTGTTTCAACCGCACAAGTGGCGAGCATTCTTTCCACCATAGATATCGACTCCGCGCCACAAGCACGCTCAGCCTTTGCAGCACTGCAAAAATTTTCAACCATGCATTCACTCCAATTTGACCCTGCCATCCGCGCTATGCGTCAACGTTGGAACCAATCCACACCAAAATACACTGTTTTTTGGTCGGGTGAAGCGCTTGTGGCACGGCTGCTTGGCCAGCCGTTGGATTGGTCTTCTCGTTTCCAGTTACGTTCACGTCTCATCATTGTGCTCCGGTTGTTCCAACTTTACCGCTCATTTGATTGTGCCAACATGGTGCGTTTGTGGGGCAACATTGATGATCAATGGTTCATGCCCACGCGTCGCAAGGGATGGTCTACCTTAAGGTGGGACCGTATATTACGTTTACAAGGTTTGGACCATATGTGCCCTTTTTCTTTGCTAACCGCATATATTAACGTGACCACAGAAGGTGCTTCTTCCGATGGATCACCGGGTCCTGTATTTTTGGCAGTCACACGCCCGTTTAGTCCCTTGTCGCCAGCACGCATTTCTTCCCTCACTAAGGAAATTTTGCAAGACGCCGGCGTCGACGCCGACTTTTTCGGCGCTCACTCCACACGTGGCGCCGGTCTCGACTTGTTGCGTCAGTTGGGACTGTCGGCGGAGCAGTCAGCCGAAGTTGGCAGTTGGGCCAACTTAACCGCCTTTAACAGCCATTACTCCAGGCTAGGAGCGAAGGACTTTTTAGCCAAGGCGCTGCAGTCTCGCTTAAGTTCAGTGCACAGTCCTTCAAGCTCTTGGTGCTCCGGTCCCTACCCTTCTCGTACTCCCTCTAGCAATCGAGACGAGAGAGGAAGGGAAGAGGAGGGGACGGAGCACCAAGAGGTTGAACCCACCCCCCCAGCCCAAGAGCCTGCAGTAGGTTCGGGTGAGGTTCGACCTCCGGCCGCCATTATGCGTACTTCGGGCGAGCCGGGCCCTTCTAACCCGCCTCGTCCCGCCATGCCCATTGTGCGTGGGTGGCGCAAGAATCCACCGCGGGGCAAGCGCCCGGCGGACACCGTTTTGGAGTCACGCCCCAAGCGCCGAACAGTTACAGCCAGTGGTCGGGTGTGCACGCAGTTTATGCATGATTGAGTGCAACGGTGCAAGAACATGTTTCTTCCGGACACCTGAACCACCGGCAACAAAAATCTTAACAAGCCGGCAACATAGAGTCTGTCTTCAACCTCTTGGTGCTCCGTCCCCTCCTCTTCCCTTCCTCCCTCGTCTCGATTGCTAGAGGGAGTACGAGCCCCCACCCCTTTCGGTAAATTACGTCCCCGATTGCTCAGCGCCATATGTAGGATTCGAACGAAATTTAGAGGCGAAATTTTCAAGGTAATTTTCAAAGAAATTTCAACGAAATTTAAGTTTTTCTTTCAAACCAAAACTTCAATGAAAATTTGCCGTTCCTTCTTTTTTTATAGACAACATGACAAACAACCAAATATGAAGTGCGTAGTCATAGCACGCTACTTCTGATTGTATATCGCGATTTCAAGGGTTCCGGCGCTTGAAAGCAGCATGGCGCGCGCGATAGTGGTCGTTGCGTGCACTAGATAGCATGTAGCGCGCGCTATAAAACAAATAGCGCGCGCTACCACAGTTCCTCATCCGCAAAATATGCCCTAACGTCGTCGGCCAATTTTTGTGCATTGCACAGGTCGCTTCTGGAGGTCCCGTTCCACCTTGGTACTTCAAAGTACAGGAACCGACGCTCATTAACCTGCCTCAGCATCTTAATGCGGCGCGACACCAGGCTTCTTCCCCCCCTCACAATGATCCACAGCTCTCCTTGGCAATCCCTGGGGTATTGGAGGTTGGAAACAATGGAATCAAAGGAAAATATACAGTCGAAAAAGTGCTGCAGCGGCCACTGCGAAATGACCGTGACGCCATCTGTGTGCACGTCAACCTCTAAATGCTGCCTACTTGCAAGCTGGTTAACCATTCCATTCTGTGGCGAAACTAGCATAGGACGGTAGAGAAAAAAGGTGTGTGGGGACCTTACTTTGGGTCCAAGTAATCAAATCTTTGTACCTGAGGAAAATAGCGCGCGCAACATGAGAACGTAGCGCGCGCAGAAGTCAACGAAGCGCGTGCTATGAGCGGATGTGCGCGCAATGTCACATGCAGAGCGCGCGCAATAGTACCTTCTTCTCGGAATCTTCAGGAGCAGGACCAAGTCCACCACCGACAGGGGTGTGACGGCGTTGGCAGCCTCGGTCCTGCAGCGCTTCTTCTCTGCTTCAGACACGGGGACCCTTTTTTCCAACTTGGCCCACAAAGACCGTTGGACGGCAGACCCTGAGCAAAAAAACTCAACTAGGTCCGCCAAAAGGTCGTCGTTCTTCCACAAGGACCACCCATAGTGGGGGCCCAAAATGTTTGCAATCTTTCCTGACATTAACAACGTCACTTGCGGTGCCGGAAGCATCTGAAACCTTGGAGAAATAGGCGTTTTTGCCCTGCTTATTAGGACATGGGGTTACAAACCCAAGACCCCGAGCCATAGCGCGCGCTATGACCCGCGCTATGTCTTTGTAGTGCGCACTGAGCCATCGCGCGGCAATACCCTGTAGCGCGCACGCAGCGAGGAACTTGAGCACCTGGGGGCACTTTACCGTAGTGGAGTACATGGGGGAGTTTGGGTGGGAGGGGTGTGCTGACGAGGAGATCCTGCTGTCCAGTTGTGGGTTGAGCGCCCCCACCCCCGGCAGTCCCCGCAGCACCTCCCCAGCAAAGCCGCCCCCGCCGAGAATCCCAAACCCCCTGCCCTGCCCCGCCGCAAACCCACGCGACCCAAAAAGCCCCCCCGTCCGAAGCGCAGGTCCTTCGAATCAGCATCAGGAACACCCCCATGGCTCAAACAAGTTCTTTTGATGAGAGTCATGCCTTCGTGTGCCATCCTTTTCATTTTTGGAATGCCCTCCATGCTTCCTCTCAAGCGTTTGCGTTTGCGTCCTGCATTGGGCAAGGATGTGGCTTGTCTTCCAGCCAGCCAAGCCCCGACAGAGTGAGTGTTGTAGCTGCTAAGATCTGCCCCATTTTGTTCACATGTATGCGTACGCATTATTGTACGCACTAATTTTGTAACGCGCATGAACCGGTGAACCAGCGCGTACGCGTTGCGATCCGAGTGCGTACGCGTTGTGTTCTGAGTGCGTACGCGCTGGTATTTTGGCGCATACGCGTTGGTATTTTAGCGCGTACGCACTCAGATCGCAATGCGTGCGCGCTGCCTATGGTGCCTGTATGTAACTACGAAGCCAAGAGACATTCGCCAACTTGCTTCGGAATGCAGCCAAATCATGGCGGGTGTCTATTATGTCGTTACACTGGCTACCTAGGGATTTTTTCCT
Organism: Eutreptiella sp. 'Long Island Sound 2002'; assembly: GCA_964036045.1. Taxonomy (NCBI): domain Eukaryota; phylum Euglenozoa; class Euglenophyceae; order Eutreptiales; family Eutreptiaceae; genus Eutreptiella; species Eutreptiella sp. 'Long Island Sound 2002'. Next base: position 42,748,066 of record OZ038379.1, on the reverse strand, counting down.
CCTTTTTGGTGTAAATGGAAACTTTTTACCCTGAATAACGCGCGAGGGTCGTGGGGTACCGCCCCATCACGGCACAGCACAACCTGCTAAGAACCCCCCTGGTCAGGGCGAAGTTGACGCGGGTGGCGTCAATTCGCCAGACCAAGTAGGGATTGCCCGGCAAGTCCCACTTGCCGAAGAGGGCGGCCTCCAGGGGTTCGCGGACGGATGGGGGCTGGGGGAAGGATTCGGCGTCCGGGGGGGTGAGGGTGTAGGGGATGGGAAAATAGCCCGCGGAGAAGTGCTCGGAGCCGACGTTGGCGATGTGGGCATCGAGCACCGCCTGCACCTCGGGGTTGGCGGGGGCAGACGTGGGGTCAGTGACTGTCACCTTCTTCCCCTTGCCCTTCTTGGGTTGTTTTGGAGGCATAATAAAGTGAGATGCCTAGAAGGCGAAGGGAATGCATGAAGGGTGCAAACGAACAGGAAGAATGGGGCAGTTGGCGCGCGCCAAAACCGGACTTGGCGCACGCCAACTCAAGAGTTGGCGCGCCAAATTGGCGCGCCAACTTTCTGGTTGGCGCGCGCCAAGTGCCAAGTTGGCGCGCCGACTTTGACTTGGCTTCCAAAAAGTTGGCTTCGACCCAAAAAACCCACATATTGCAACATATCAACAAAGCAACGCAACCATAAGCTGTAAAATATAGATAGTTCTTCACGTTTCATGCACAAGGCGTAGCAACAACACAGTGCACAAGTACAAGCAAGTTGAATGCTCTCGACATGGAGTTGACCAGGAGTTGGCGAATGTACAGTATCTGGGGTTGGCTTCGTAGTTACATACGCTGTCTGAAGTATTGGCAGTTGAATTGTGCTCCTTTTCACGTGACAAAGAAATACTTTTACTTTGCTTCATGTCTGCTTTCCTTTCCTTAGTGCTTTTCTGCACCACATGCCCGGCAAGAAAAAACCCGGAAAGAAGAAGGTGGCGAGGAAAGGCTCCGTGCCTGCCGCCGAAGCCGGGGCCGTGGCAAAGAGGGCGCCGAGGACAAGGGTGGGTCAAGACGTGGTGGAGGGAGACGTGGATTTGGAGGAAGAGGAGGAGGAGGAGGATGAGGTGGTGGCCGAAGGCAATAGGCCCGCCGAGATTGTGAAGCGGGCCTTGGAGGTTGGGTTGTTGGAGGAGGATGAATCGGTGGAGCGTCCGTTCACGGACACTCGTGGGGCAGGAGATCTTGCTCACAGTGTTCATGGTGTTGTTGTTGTTCGTTTACAGTTGGATGAGGAAGACATTAAGGGTCTTCCAGAATTGCCAAGTTCATGGCAAGATCTTTTGCTTTTGGATGTGAATGCGCAAGCACTAGGTGTTATTGCTGTTGTTGATAGTCGTTCCGTTCTTGCATGGCCCAATGCCGATGCAATGCCCCACACCCTTCTCCCTGCTGCTTTGTTTGAGTTTGTGGGTGAGTGTTTGCTCATGGTTTCCATTAGTTTGAGTGTTGGTGAGTGTGACGCACTTTTCACAACTATGAATGCGTCCTTGCGTAAGAGAGTTGCCAAGACCCTTACCCACAAATATGCCATGCTCAATGATGGTACCCTTTTCCCCAATCCCGTTGCCAGTGAGGTGGATAGCATTTGTTGCACGGACACCTTTGTGCGGTACACGGGTTGTGCATCGGATGAATCGAATGCGCATGGCCCCATAAAATGCGTGCCCCCACCCCTTTCGGTAAATTACCACCCCGATTGCTCAACGCCGCATGTGTATGCAACCGCAGCAGAAGTTTTTGCACTTGGTTACGGTGCACCCACACCGTTTTTTTGTGATATACACTTGCCCTCAAACCAGTTGCTTCGCGACGCACCCGTTGAAAATGTGCATGGGTTTGCACATGCCGGTTATTTCACCGAACGGCATTCGTTTGATGCTGTTATTGGCGAAGCCATTTCAAACGTTGACATTGCCCCCCGGGATTGGGAGGTTATTACATTGGAAGATGACACTTATGCAAGTGCCAACGTGATTCGGAAGCAAACAAAACGGTTGTCGAAATGGTTGCCCGAGGAGTTGCGCACGCAAGTGTTGGGTGTGGTGACGCGCATTGAGGGCGTTGAGTGGAGTGCGTTGAAAGCCGTGGATCTGAAATTGCTACATTGTACCCCATGCGACCCATGGGATGGGTATCAGTTGGTCCATTCGGATCACAACCTTATGGGTCCACCTTGGATGAAGGATTGCATCCAAGTCTTTATTCCCTTGGACAATGTTCCTCCCGAGTTTGCTTTGCAAGTCGGAGTGGGTTCACATCAGGTTGGGCAACATGAGTCCAATCGTTGGGATGTGTGTTCCATGGAATTGGGTGACATCCTTGTTTCAAAAGGTTGCACCTTTCATCGCGGCGCGGGTGGTGGGAAAAAGGGCCGCTACACTTTGTTCATCCCGTTTGTTCCTTTGGAGCATGCTGCCACCATGTCAAAGGTGCATCTTGCTCGCCAATTGTATGCCCTTCCTCCTATGGTTCAATTTCTGTAAGATGCCAACGGTGTTCCTATCCCTTGGGAATCTTTTACCCATTTTTCGGCTCCGTTGCTTGTTCGGCGACGGCAAGCTATCCCCTATTGTGGTGACGTTGTGAATTTGCGCCATGGTGTGCAAGGTGCAACTTTCTTTTTTAAGTGCCCCCCCGGCCCCGAGGAGCCACCATATCCCTTGGCTCGGTTTCACCGTTGGTACCTCCCGAAGCCAAGTTTTGACGGTGGGACACGGTTTACAGTTGAGAAAGGTTCGTTGGTGTTCACGTTTGCCACGTGTGGTTACGTGTGTGGTGTCGCGCGACAGGCGCTGATGGAAAAGGATCGTGAACTTGAATTTATGCTAAATCTTGTGAATCTGTTATTTTAAATTGTTTTTTTAATAAGAAATCCAAGTGCCGGCAGCAGAATCCTATAATTCGCCTGTGCTGAACTACCCTTGTCGCACCCTTGTTGCGCCCTTGTCGCGCCCCTTGTTGCGCCCCTTGTCGCGCGATAACACCCCTTATCGCGCCCTTATCACGCACCCTTATCGCGCTATAACCCCTTTCTCGCACCCCTGGTAGCACCCCCTTGTCGCGCCCCCTTTTGTGTTGTATTAGTAGGTTTCCATTGCACTTTTCCCTCTTCCTTTGTTCTCAGACCTTCTCTTGTGTCCGTGGGGACTTGCCGGTGGTCATGGAGGCTTTGGGTGCAGCCGGAGTGTGCGTTAGGGATTGGGTGGAACAACATCGGCGGGTTTTGGGGACCCGAAGGCTGGTGAGACCGGGGCTGGTGTTGCAAGCTGCCACGGTAAGGGCATCTGATGAGCAGCTAACATTCGATGCAACCACCACTTTTGCCAACATCCGTGTGACACAACAGGTTTTTGGGGAGGTCACTGGGTCGTGTCTCAGTGACATGATCTACCCCATTATGGATGCCAACCCCAACCTTTTGGGTTGCACCCTTGATTTGGTGAATGCCGACACCGATGCACTGGTGTCTGTTTTTCGAAGCAAGGTGAGCCCGAAGTTTGGAACACGGGTCACCAACTTCATCACCCCCCTTTTCTAGGACCTCGATGAAGGTGGGAAAAGAAAAACCGGGTACCAATTTTCTGCCCAAAGGGCAAAAAAGGAACAGGTCCCCGTGATACATCACGAGCGAGTTTTTGAGGTGAAGGACTGTGCCTCTGTTTTGCCGGTTTTTTCTCTTCCTTCAAATGGGTCCACGGCCTGGGCCGACCCATACTATGGTTTCACCACCCCGTTTTTTTATACTTCCGCGCCACTGTTGTAACTGCTAAGATCTGCCCCATTTTGTTCACATGTATGCGTACGCGTTAGCGTACGCACTGATTTTGTAACGCGCATGAACCAGCGAACCAGCGCGTACGCGTTGCGATCTGAGTGCGTACGCGTTGCGTTCTGAGTGCGTGCGCGCCGGTATTTTGGCGCGTACGCGTTGGTATCTTGGCGCGTACGCACTCAGATCGCAACGCGTGCGTGCTGCCTATGGTGCCCGTACGCTGTCTGCAGTACTGGCGGTCGAATTGTGCTCCTTTTGACGTGACAAAGAAAAACTTTTACTTTGCTTCATGTCTGTTTTCCTTTTCTTAGTGCTTTTCTGCACACATGCCCGGCAAGAAAAAACCGGCGAAGAAGAAGGTGGCGAGGAAGATCTCCGTGCCTCCCACCGACGCCGGGGCCGTGGCAAGGAGGGCGCCAAGGACAAGTGTGGGTCAAGACGTGGTGGAGGGAGACGTGGATTCGGAGGAGGAGGAGGAGGAGGAGGATGAGGTGGTGGCCGAAGGCAATAGGCCCGCCGAGATTGTGAAGCGGGCCTTGGAGGTTGGGTTGTTGTTGGAGGATGAATCGGTGGAGCGTTGGTTCACGGACACTCGTGAGGCAGGAGATCTTGCTCACGGTGTTCATGGTGTTGTTGTTGTTCGTTTAGCGTTGGGTGAGGAAGACATTAAGGGTCTCCCGGAATTTCCAAGTTCATGGCAAGATCTTTTGCTTTTGGATGTGAATGCGCAAGCACTAGGTGTTATTGCTGTTGTTGATAGTCGTTCCGTTCTTGCACGGCCCAATGCCGATGCAATGCCCCACACCCTTCTCCCTGCTGCTTTGTATGAGTTTGTGGGTGAGCGTTTGCTCATGGTTTCCATTAGTTTGAGTGTTGGTGAGCGTGATGCACTTTTCACAACTATGAATGCGTCCTTGCGTAAGAGAGTTGCCAAGACCCTTACCCACAAATATGCGGTGCTCAATGATGGTACCCTTTTCCCCAATCCTGTTGCCAGTGAGGTGGATAGCATTTGTCGCACGGACTCCTTTGTGCGGTACATGGGTTGTGCATCGGATGAGCCCTACGCGTTACATTTTTGGTGCGTACGTGTTGACCTGCCAACACGTACGCGTAGGCCACACAGATCGTACGTGTTGGGGTAGCAACACGTACGCGTTGCCCGAGCGCCTCGTACGCATTGACGTACCAGCACGTACGTGTTGCCCCAGTAGATCGTACGCGCTAATGCACCAACGCGTACGTGTTGCGTGCGCTGCCCACACGTGTTGTTTCATAATTAACGTGTCTCTACGCTTTCCTCTTGCAGTTGAACGTCACCCCCTTCAAGTACAAGGAGCGGCGCCCTTGGCCCTCTGAAGCACAAGTGCACCCGACGCCTCCGGATTCGGGCCGGAAGGCGCTGCAGCCGAAGGCGCTTCTTCAGAGCCCCCCAGGCGCTCCCTTGGTTGCCCCGGACCCTGAGTCGATAGGGACAATTGCAGGGCAGTTGGTGCAGGTGAGTAAGGAGGATGTGGTGGACAACGTCCATGTTGGGGATGTTGCCAAATATAGTTTTTTTGATCAGGTTACGTTGCAGGCAAGGGTAAAGGAAGACAGTGGTGCGGTCTCATGGCTTGAGCCCATGATGGTCCATGATCCGTGCCAAGGGGGGGCCCGTAGTCACCCAACAGCCCCCCATCTCCCCCTCAGGACCACTGCGTGAGCACCTCAAAGACACACAGGCGCAGCTAAAGGCGCGAATTGTGGAACTTGAGAAGGTGCGCAAGGAGAGTGCGACGGCACAGAAAGCTGCAGAGGACATGCTGAGGGAAGAGCGTGTAAAGTGGGAGGATGAGCGAAGAGAAAAAGACAATGAGATTAGGGAGTTAAGAGTGAAGGTGCAGGATGCCTCTGTGAGGGCAAGCAAGAAAGGCCCATCCAGCCCTGGCCCTGGGGAGGGGGGGAAAGATGTGGAAGATCAGAAGAATTTTTTGCAGCTGGCAGCAATGGAAATCAGGGATGGCCTTGTCCAAGCCACCACATCCATTGAGGACCTGAGGGATTCACTGCAGGATGCAAGAGGCAGGGAGACATCACAGGGACAGAAGACTCTCACAGCCCTTATAGCATTGACGGACAAGTACAATGTCCGGAGTCTACAGTCCGGCAAGCCGGCGGAGCAGCCCGGCGGTGGCAATGGTGGTGGGAGTTGACTCCCAGGGGCTGCTGCTCTCCCCTCCTCTCACATATGTTTTTTGTTGGAGGGGTTGGATGGGGGGGTGTGGCAGTCCAAGGACAGGTGGGGAGTACGATTGCGTTCCGCGATGTTTGGGGTGGTGCAGCGTGGCAATGTCCGGGTGGCGGTTGCAACACGCAACTTCCCGAAGGTGTGCCGGGCCATCAACGCCTACGGGCGCGCACGGTTGCCATCGTGGTTCACTTGGACTGCCGTCCAAGTGAACCATGGTATTTCTCCTTCAAGCACTATGCCGGGACACAAGCACCAGGACCACTTGCCCTTGAGTGCCATTGTGAGTGTTGGTGATTTTTCAGGTGGGGAGTTTTGTGTGGAAGAGGCGGGGCTCGTGTTCCCCACAAAGGGAACCCGTCCCTACACAATGGCATGTGTTGCAGGGCCAGAGGGCCAAGACAGAGTGGATGAGGATGGGGTGGCATTGGATGCCCGGAATGGGGTTGTTTTTTGCAGTGGTGCTTTGCACATGCCAGCCCCGTGGCGTGGTGAGCGCTACGCACTGGTGTTTTTTACCCAGGTCGGTCTTGGCAAGGTGTCCTGGGAGGACCTCGTGCTGCTGCGCAGGCTTGTGTTCCGGCTGTGTGCCGGGTAGCATGTGCATGCATTGTGCATTAATGATTGATGGGTGAAGTGTGCGTCACCACGCGCGCGTTGTGGCAGGGGCGCGTACGCGCTGACGTACGTGGTGCGTACGCGTTACGGTGTTGCATCGTACGCGTTGCTGTGTTGGCGCGTACGCGCTGGGGTCATGACGCGTACGATTCGCTGTTCTGGCGCGTACGCGTTGGGTTCATGAAACGTACGATTCGGTGCTGTGGAACGTACGCATTAAGACGTACGTGTTGCATGTTGCCTGTACGTGTGAAGCTTGTTGTGTCCATGCACCCCCCCCCCCCCTGTTGTCTTTCCCTAGGTTTCTTGTGATTTTACGATCGCTCACAAGGGTTAGCAAAATGGATGAGCAGGTGCAAGAGGCCCTAAACACAAGGTATGAGGTACAAGGGGGTTACATGGAAAAACCCCATATTTTCCTGGTTGCAGATGTCGTTGCACAACAGGCAATGGCAGGCATCAAAAGATGGAACTGCACCAGTGAGGACCCAGTGTGCCGGGTATGCGGCAAATGCAGGGCACATTGCGATCGCGACTTTAGAAAGGGACTTTCACCCATTCTGTCACACTGGACCTGGTACGGGCAGGTGCTACGTAGCATTGTGCCCAAGTACAGGCCTCCTGACTATGCATTGCATGGGGTCACACGTGTAACCCACAGTGGCCTTGATGGATGCTGGAGGGCTCTTGTACAGCACCATCGCTTCACGAAGAGACGCGCTATTACGTGGGTGCAGACCCATGTAAATCCTTGCAGGGTTGCCTCACACAGTGTTGACCCCAAGACATCGCAGGGCAGGCGGGTGACAAACCGTCACTCCGTCCGTAATCTAACACGTACGCGTTGCTGTTTCGACGCGTACGTGTTAAGTTACCAACGCGTACGCGGCGAAACACCAACACGTACGCGCCACGCAACCAACGCGTACTCGTTGCACTTCCAACACGCACGCGTCAGAGGACAATCTGAAAGCAAGGTTTTGGGAAATTCAGTACGGTTTTTGGGATCGGATTTGCATAGTGCAGATCCACTCATTGGTTGTGGTGACGAACCAATTGAGTCCCTTGAGTGGGTGGGATTCAATGAATCACTCCCAAACCTTGTTCGCTTGGAGCACTGTGTTTTGCGTGCCACTTTGAGTGCCTCATTGTACAAATTACAAACTGAGGTGGCTACCCTCCATCCGCTTCAAGGCACACCAATTTTTAACGAAAAGTTTCCTTCTATTGGAAGGAAGTTTGATTCCTATGACAGGGTGCAGTTTTTTGGAAAGCATCATAGCATCCCTATCAATGAATGGGGTGAGGATTATCATGACTTTCCACACCTTGAGAATGTCACAACAGATTTGCACCCTGCGTGCGCGCTACAGGGTATTGCCGCGCGATGGCTCAGTGCGCACTACAAAACTATAGCGCGCAGCATAGCGCGCGCTATGGCTCGGGGTCTTGGGTTTGTAACCCCATGTCCTAATAAGCAGGGCAAACACGCCTATTTTTCTAAAGTTTCAGATGCTTCCGGCACCGCATGTGACGCTGTCAATGTCAGGGAAGATTGCAAACATTTTGGGCCCCCACTATGGGTGGTCCCTGTGGAAGAACGAGGACCTTTTGGCGGACCTAGTTGAGTGTTTTTGCTCAGGGTCTGCCGTCCAACGGTCTTTGTGGGCCAAGTTGGAAAAAAGGATCCCCGTGTCTGAAGCAGAGAAGAAGCGCTGCAGGACCGAGGCTGCCAACGCCGTCACACCCCTGTCGGTGGTGGACTTGGTCCTGCTCCTGAAGATTCCAAGAAAAAGGTACTATTGCGCGCGCTCTGCATGTGACATTGCGCGCACTTCCGCTCATAGCACGCGCTTCGTTGACTTCTGCGCGTGCTACGTCCTCATGTTGCGCGCGCTATTTTACTCAGGTACAAAGATTTGATTACTTGGACCCAAAGTAAGGTCCCCACACACCTTTTTTCTCTCCCCTCCTATGCTAGTTTCGCCGCAGAATGGAACCAGCTTGCAAGTAGGCAGCATTTACAGGTTGCCGTGCACACAGATGGGGTCACAGTCTTTTCGCAGTGGCCCCTGCAGCACTTTTTTGACTATATATTTTCCTTTGATTCCATTGTTTCTAACCTCCAATACCCCAGGGAGTGCCAAGGAGAGCTGTGGATCATTGTGAGGGGGGATGGGTTGCCTTGTGGGGGGGGATCGAGGTGCCAGATGTCCATTTCCTTTGCCAACCATGGTCACTTGGCAAGGACGTTGTCCTACCACTGGACTGTTAACGTCGCCCTTTGTGGTGAGAAGTCCACCTCTGTGTTGTCCCAGGTCTGGGCTAACAATCTTGCTTTTCTGCAGAGTGCCCTTGACAGTGGTGTGGTTCCCATCCGGGGTGCATCCAGACGCTACAAGATTTTCTGCGGTGGGGATAGCCCTTGGCTGCGTCGGATGTCGGGTGTCACTACACATTGGATGGCAGGTAGTCTGTTCAGTTACATGACGTGGTGCAAGTCCAGTGCAACGTGGTTGCAACAGGATGTGGATAGAACCACTGAGCGAGATGAGCAGTTGCTAGGGCTTATTGCACCTGGGGCCAAGTGCAGGCCCATGGATATATTTGGTGTTGTCCAGAGCACGTTGTTGAAGGTGCCTTTGAGGCGGCGTCACCTTATACCATGTGTTCTGCACCTTCTGATTTTTGTGGGGAGGCAGGTCACTCACTGCCTTGGTACGCAGATTGGCCAAGTCTGTGCGTCCCAGTACTAGGGTCTCTGTTCAGGCTATTCTTCACAGGTCTGGTTGTCACATAGCACTACAGGGGACGGCAGAGCCAGATGGGGAAGAGACTTGGTGCCTTCTAAAGGTTTGGGAGGACCTGGCCCCCCTCCTTGGGGGTGACATGAGGATGCACACAGCAGTGGTTGCCATGTACATACTACTGGGGGACATGTATGGCACAATGTTTGAAGAGGGTGCATTGCAGGCTCCAGAGGTTGCCCAGGCTTTCCAGAGGTGGGAGCTACAAGCCTCGGTGGATCATCTACTGCACCACTGCGATCGCGCCGATGATTCTGGAGGGAGCCGAAGTCAAGCCAGCAGGCGCCAGGGCCCCTCAGGACCACGTGGCCGTCATCATCCCCAACGATCAGTGGAGCCCCAGCCCACAAGGGGAGGAGGAGGAGGAAGAGGACGACTGGTCGGAGTTCATGCCCAGCTGCCAGGTGTTCTCCGCCAAAAGCAAAGCGTATGAGGAGTTGGACAAGTGGCAGTCGTGGTGGGAGACGTACGAGGCCGATGAAATTGTGGACCTCTGCCCCGACCCAAAGACCATGAGGATGTCCCCGTCCAAGCCACCAACCCCAAAGAAGAAGAAGCCCCAAGGAGACCCACCAGCCCAGCCACCAGCCTTCCCACAAGAAGACAAGGGACCTGCCGAAGCTGCAGCACCAGCAGAAGCACCAGCAGCAGCTGCACAAGAAGAAGAGGCACCAGCCCCAGCAGCAGCAGCAGCACAAGAAGACGACGCACGAGCCCCACCACAAGAAGAAGAGGCACCAGCGGCCGCGCCACAAGAAGGAGAAGGAGCAGCCCCGAAAGAAAAAGAGGCACCAGAAGGAGCAACCCCAGAAGGCGACCCAAGCCCACAAGAAGAAGGGGATGCAACCCCAGCTGCCACTGGGGCAGAAGACCACAGACCCGAATGGGAGAAGGAGTGGGAGGCCGAAGTGGTGGTCCAAACCATTAAGGAGATCACTGAGTGACAGCGCGCGCTATACCTGGTATAGCGCGCGCCGTAAGGCTCATAGCGCGCGCTGTTACAGTAAATATGTTGCGCGCGCTACACTGTCTATGCCCGTGAGGACCTGTACTATTGCACACTTTTCAGACCTTTCAGACAGTGTTTTTGCATGTGTCTTGGGTTGGACGAGCAACAGGGAATGTTTTTGAAAAGCAAGGGGTTTTTGAGAAACGCAGGACACTGGAAAAAGCATGGTTTTGAAACATTTTCCGGTTTTGAAAAATTTGAAAAACGGGACAATATAGCGCGGTGGAGCGCGCGCAATAGGCGCGCTATAAAGGTCATATTTTTGAAAATTTGCGCGCACTATGGAAAAAATGCACCATTGCGCGCACGCAGGGCACCATGACATTCAGACACAAACAGGCCTGCCCTTGAATATTGAGATTGTTGCCTATGTTGGTGCACTTGGTTCTGCTCAACATTGGCATAGGGATTTTCCCCGCAAGGTGATCCCCGAGGGACATCATGCATTTGCTGTTTTTTTCCCTTTGAATTATCAACTTAATGGAAACCAGTGGATACATGGTTCATCGGTGCGTTTTCCTGTTCCTTGGGTTGTCCGGAAGATGGATGCTGCTTTGGGAGACGCATTTGTGTTGAATGTGTGTTCCATTCATCGTGGTGCTGGCTTGCCCGAAGGTGTGCCGCCGGTTGATGAGATCTCACAGAGAAGGAATGTACGGTGGGTGGGTTTCATGCTTCTGTCTACCACTGCCCTCCCCAAAAATGTCACGGAAGGTATTAACCCACCGTTTTGGGCAGAGGACCCTTCCATGACATTAGATGCTCCCGATGTTGCCCACTGTGGTGTCACGTCATGCAGAAAACGCCCTACCTCCATTTGTTATGGGTGTAAAAAAAAGGTTTTGTGCCCCACACACAAGACCCAGATGTGTGCATCATGTGATGCTCCTGTGACTGCCCAGGATGTACCGTCGTCCTCTGGGGATGTCGCGATGCCAGACAGTAATGGCTCTGTTTCTGTGGATTTCCCATACACACGTTTTTTCGCTGTGGGCAGTACATGTGTTCATCTCATGTGGTACCCTGAGAAGCCAAGGGTGCACAAGGCACGTGATGAGTAGGACTGTACTTGTTGGGAAGCGATGCATGGAGGTGGTGAAATTGGCACACCCACCCCCGAGGATTCTCACCTGATCCGTGCTGATGCTGGAACCGTGTTGGTGTTGCGACATGGGAGGTGGGGGGGGTTTGCATTGGGTGGTGACAAGGAGGGTGGTGACAATATGGTGAGCATAACCTGGCATACCAGGAATACCTGGGAGTATACGGGTAAAAAAGGGGGTTTTGGGAGAAAGGGGTATGTGGCATGTACAGGTGGGTACGAATGTATAATGCACAATGCATGCATAGGTGGGTTGGGGAATACCTCTAGTTTGCCAATTGTGATGATCAATGTTGTGTTTGAAAATACCCCATTTTGGGCTCTTAGGGTATACGGCCGTATACTCAAGGCTCCAATACCTCAGGATACGGCCGTATACTCTGGAGTATACGGCCGTATACTTAGAGTATACGGCCGTATACTCGTGGTATTTGTTTGCACCAGGTGGTTGTTTCAAGTTGAAAAATTCCATTGTTGTGCCTTTTGTGCCCATCATGTTGCATTCTTTGCCTTTGCCCAACAATTGCACACCACTTGAAACCAATCTAGGCTCATACTTCACTCATGATTGCAATGTATATCTCCATATGTGTCCATTCCAATCCATATTATGTTGCTTCTTGCTCTCCCAGACCCTCTTTTTCTGCCACCATGACTGATGCGGGCACTCATGCCTTGTTGAAGAAGTGGGCCGATGCCGTAGCTCTCCGCACAGTGCACAGAGGTGTTTGCAGCCCCGACAGCACACGCACCGTGTCTTGGCCTTCTCTTGAGAATTGTGCTTGGTCCACCTTGGACACCCCTGTGGCCCTGGTGAAGCTAACGCACCCCGGCGTTGCCCAACCCCATAGCCTCACTGACCCTTTGTTGTCGTTGTTTGACAACAACCCTAATCTGCAAGCTATTGTGTTGCAGCTCCATGATTCGGATGCCCGCGCTGTCGTGGAGCATGTTAAAAAAAGCTGTGGGGGGCCCAATAGGGGTCCAGGGATGAGTTTGTATTTCAGGGAATGGGAGATGCAGGATGGCTCTCCGGGGATTCATGTCTCGGGGGACGTGGCCGCTGGCTGGCGCAAATGGGAGTGCAAGGCCCAGCAAGTGCAGCGGGGGCATTGGGAGGACACCGCCCCCCTCTACTCCCTCCACTCCCAATCGCCATGGTCCTGGCATGCCGATTTGGAGGGCCCTCCCCACCTGGTACAAGGGTACTGGGATGCACCCCTCCCTTTTCTTCCCCCTCACCACCACCCCCCTTTTTGGTGTTGAACACCATCGTGTCTCCATCCCCGTTGACGTCGTCGATCATCGTCATGTCGACGACCTCAAGGATTTCAAGCAATGGGGCCATGCTTTCCAATCTGGCTTCATTTCTGTCAATTGGATGGACAAGCTTCAGGATGAGTATGGGGAACTTGGGGCAAATGCGGGGCTCAATATTTTTAATGTGGATTGGCCCGCCGAGACTCGTGCAGGGGAAAGTCACACCCGCCGCACAATGACTCCACCGGAGGGGGGTGCAATGTACAGTTTCGCAAGGGAGGTCCTCATACCCCACTTGGAGACTCATTTGGGTTGGAAGTGTCCGGTCGTGAATGTTACCACCTTTATTGTGGTGAAGGCCGGTACAGTGGATGTGGAAAAAAAACAGTGTTGGCACCGTGACATTAACCTCAGCTATGTTGCCGGCCCGGACCAACACCATGTTATTTGCTTGTTTCTGATGTTCTCCCCCACACCCGATGATGGTTTAATTGTGCTGGGGATTTTGTGGTTGCATCCCACACGGGCCTCCCGGACCCTTGGGTGGTGGCCCCAATGGCCCCATTGGACATCGGGGATGTGTGGTTGGGCAATGCACTGACTGTGCATCGCGGAGGTATTTGCCCTACCACAAACCCCCCGTGCATGGGCACCGTGTTTTTGGTTTCATTTCGGTTGGTACTTCCAGGTTGGACTACAACAACACTTGCCCTGTTGTTGTTCCCCCTTGGGCCGGCAAAGCGGCTGCATCCCCCGAAGGATCTCAAGGCCCTCATGCCACTTGTGGTGCAGTTGGTTGTGAGGTGTTGTTGGATGTGAGTGATGCTACCACAGTTTTTTTGTGTTACATGTGGTAACGTGCCATTGTGTGCCACCCACGCCGTGGAAGGGCAGTGTGGTGCCTCTGAGGAGGGCGCTTGGAATCAGGGTGAGACAATGACGCAACACAGTGGTGTTGCATGGGGTCGTTGTCCGGCCCCATTGCAGTTCTACATGCCCGTTGATGGGGCTACTTTTTTTGCAGTTCATGAACATTTGTCCCCTAGCCCCCTTCGAGTTGGGGTTGAGGGTCACCCTTCATATGAGGAGTGCCCATTGCGGCAAATGCATGCTAACCCCTTGCCTTCTGTGGGCTCGGATGGCACTTTCCTTGCTTGTCCCCCCGGTTCATTGGTGGTTTCGCGGGGTTTGATTGGTGGTGTTGCTTTGGCTTCCACCGATACCACAATTGGCGGGGTTTTGCATTGGTTTGCACTTGGGCACAAGCACCACCTCATGGATGTTGCACTGGCGGAGAGCTATGGTTGGGTGAAGTGGTGGCCGTTCAAGACGGTTTCGAGAAAGAAGAAGTCGAAGCCGAAGCCCAAGGCAAAGTCAAGGAAGGGCAAGGAGAAGGCCGGAGAAGAAGATGAGGACGTGGAGGAGGAGGAAGAGGAGAAGCAAGAGCTGTGGTGCATCTGCAATCAGGTATTTGTGGGATCCGGGCATGGGTTGAACTGTGTTGTTGTTATTCATTAAGTCCCGTTTATCTCAAAAGGTAGGGTCACTGGTGGGTTTTTTTGTTTGGCCTGTCTTCAGCGCCTCCCTATATTCCTTTGTCTACCACGCGCAGAACGGAACCAACGTTTTTTGTCCGTCAAAAATGAATCCATAAAGTTTTGTTGTTCCGGGGGGTTTTCGAACGTGCCGGACGTCATGGAAGCATCCGTTTTGTTCATTTCCACCGTTTTCCGTGTGACAAGCGTATCGTGCCGTTGCCTCTACCTTGGCTTTCGTGCTCCGTGTGCCGCGCGTGTTACGCGTGTTACGTGTTCTAAGCGTTCGCTTCTAGGTGTGCCTCTGGAACTCGAATAACTCGTGTCGCATATCCGTGCAAGGCGTGTTCCGCGTTCCGCACGTAACCGACATCACGCTTCTGGAGGCCGGAACCCACGTTTTGCGCGAGCTACGCGTCCTCCTGTACCTCAGCCCTTTCTTTATGCCCGCACCGCTTTTTCCGGACAGCCACAAGCAGTGGCTGGCCAAGGGGGGCCACCAGGGCAGTTGGGGGAACGCGGCCACGCTGAAGCACAACGCGTTCATCGTGTTCCAGATCAAACAACAGACATGTATGTGATTGTTCAATGGTGTGGAGTACGGGTGTTGTGCCTTTCGATGTCCCCCACGTCGATGTCGTTCGTTTCACTTTTTTTTTTCTGTTTCAGGGCCGTGCTGTACCCTTCGTGAACCGGCCGTTTGAATCCGAGATTCACGGTACCGTGAATTTCACCCAATTTTGCTGTGTTTTGCTCGTAACTTGGTGCTATCGTGTGCTTTTGTCGTGCTATCTTCGCCCAAAGTAAGATCCAACAAATGTGTGCAATTTACAGTTTTGAAGTAGCCGCATGGTTCAACACATTTGGTGAGATTGGCGTGAATGTGAAATTCACGCACCCAAATTCACGCATAAATTCACGCTAGATTCACAGATTCACGAGAATGTGAAATTCGCACGATTTGATCTACAAAACAAATTGTTCAATATCCAATGTGTGCAACAAATAGCAGTGACAAGACAAAATTGGGGCCGATTCGTACGAATTCGCACGAAATTCGCACGAATTTCGTACGAATTCGTACGAATGTCGTACGAATTTCGTGCGAATTTCGTGCTAATTCGTACGAGTCGGCCCCAATTTTGTCTTGTCACTGCTATTTGTTGCACACATTGGATATTGAACAATTTGTTTTGTAGATCAAATCAAAACATTACACATTACATTTCTTAATCTTTGTTGCGTTGCTCACAAATTTGTTGGGAAGGGCATAGGTTATAGGTGATAGTGGATGCAGTGGTGGGGGGTCCATTGGGGTCGAACCATTGTTGCCTTGCTCACACAGTTGTTGGGAAGGGCAAAGGTGATA
The DNA here is from genome assembly GCA_964036045.1 of Eutreptiella sp. 'Long Island Sound 2002'. Classification (NCBI taxonomy): domain Eukaryota; phylum Euglenozoa; class Euglenophyceae; order Eutreptiales; family Eutreptiaceae; genus Eutreptiella; species Eutreptiella sp. 'Long Island Sound 2002'. Next base: position 42,732,332 of record OZ038379.1, on the reverse strand, counting down.
GTTGCTAGTAGATGCATGAGGGTGGGGTGGGGGGGTCCATTGGGTCAAACCATAGGAGCGTAATCAACCACGTCTAGGGTTGGGAGGGGGGGGGGGGGGGGGCAAGGAGACCCCCCACTTACAGCCCCTGAGTGTCTGGGTGTGGGGTTATGAGGGTGCCTTGCTTGTTGCAGTGCGGTTAAGGTTAGGGAGGGTATCCTTTTTCTCTTCATAGGTTTTGTGTATTGAGTCGCTTCCCAATGGTGTTGCCTGGCTTCTCACCACAGTCAGCCGCATCGCGTCGCGGCACGGCCTGGCTCTGCAGGATCCAGCACGAGCATTCTGTAGAAGGGGTGATTGGGAGCACAGATTGTGGGGTATTGAGAGGCCTCTTCTTGTGCACTTTCCAATGTTGAACAGGGACGGCATTGCTATTTGAGGATTGCGTACAGATGGGGTGTAGCCTGTGCTGATATGAAAGCAAACAGGTATGTTTGTGTTTGTGTTTGGGTTTGTGTGTTTGTGTAGGGGTTTGTATGGTGTGTGTGTGTGTGTGTGTGTGTGTGTGTGTGTGTGTGTGTATGTGTGTGTGTGTGTGTCTGTGCGGTGTGTGTGTGTGTGTGTGTGTGTGTGTGTGTGTGTGTGTGTGCCGGGGGGGCAGGTATCGGGAAATGTGTGTGCTTGGTTCTTTGGTCACCTCACGCCGTGTGTGTGTGTGTTTGTGTGTGTGTGTGTATGTGTGTGTGTGTGTGTCTGTGCGGTGTGTGTGTGTGTGTACATTGCTGCACTGTATGTGTGTGTGGGTGCCGGGGGGGCAGGTATAGGGAAATGTGTGTGGGTGTGGGGACTCCGGTACATGCATAGGTGGTGTTGGTGTGGCTCTTCTGCCAGTGTCCTGCAAAAATGGTGCGAGATTCGTAGGAAGTTCGCACGAAATTCGTACGACACATTTCCCTGTACCTGCCCCCCCCCCCGGCACACACACACACACACACACAACACACACACACACACAGACACACACACACACCCATGCACAAACACACACATACCCCCAATGAAAGCAAACAGCCCCCCATGCACTCGACCCACACCCACACACTGCCCGCTCACACACCCTCATACGTACCTGGACAGTGGATGTGCCACGGTTAGATGTTTAGGGGGGGGGGGTTCTGTGTGTGTGCGTGTGTATGTGTGTCTGCCTGTGTGTGTGGATGGGTTTCTGCGGATGTGTGTGTGGGTGTGGGTGGGTGGGTCGTTGTGTCCATGTGTAGTTGGGTGTCCGGTTGTGTGTGTTTGTGTGTATGCGCGTGTTGGTGTGAGGTGCAGGAAGGGTGTGTCTGTATGTGTGTGTGTGTGTGTGTGTGTGTGTGTGTGTATGGCTTGTGCGTATATCTGGTTTGGTGCTCCTCACATCCTCACCCGCCCCACACACAAAGGCGCACGCCCACACCCATAACCAAAAAGACAGTCATACACCCCCCCCACACACAGAGACACACACACACCCATGCACAAACACACACATACCCTCAATGAAAGCAAACAGCCCCCCACTCGACCCATACCCACACACTGCCCGCCCACACACCCTCATACGTACCTGGACAGTGGATGTGTCACGGTTAAATGTTTAGGGGGGTGATTCTGTGTGTGTGTGTATGCGTATGATTTGTGCGGATGCGTGTATGTGGGTCAGTGTGTCCATGTGTAGTTGGGTGTGTGGTTGTGTGTGTTTGTGTGTGCGCGCGTGTTGGTGTGAGGTGCGGGAAGGGTGTGTGTGTGTGTGTGTAAGGCTTGTGCGTATATATGTGCATGGTTTGGTGCTCGTCACATCCTCACAGACAGTCGTACATGTACCCCCCCCCCCCCCACACACACATTCACATGCCATTAGTGGAATCAAACCGCCCAGCCACCCCACCCACACCCACACACTGCCCAGCCACACATACGCACACACACCTGCATAGTGGATGTGTCGTGGTTAGGTGTGTGGAGCGTGATCATTGTGAGTGTGTCTATGTGTGTGTGTGTGTGTGTGTTGATTGGTTTGTGCGTGTTTGTGTGTGGGTGTGTATCCATGGGTCCGTGGTTGTGTGTGTGGGTGTGTGGGTGTTGGTGTGAGGTTTGGGACGGGTTTGTGTGCGTATGTGGTCGGGTGGCCCCCACATCCTCACACACACCAACACACAGACGCACGCCCGCACGTAGAAACAAACAGGAAGTCACGCATCGACCCACATGCAAACCCAACCATACAACCATACACAAACCCACACAAACCCACACACCCCACACAAAGGCACACCCACATACATGTGCACATGTTGCCTGTAGCCAGGGTGCCTGCAGGGGTGTTTGGGGGGGAGGTACCCCGGGTGTTAGGACAAATGAGGGGGTGCACAAGGGTGAAATTGGTATGAATTCACGTGAATTCACGTGAAATTCATACGAAATTCGTACGAAATCCGTGCGAATTCGTGCGAATTTCGTACGAATTCACGTGCATTCACGGCCGTGGATCGGCTACAGGCTTGCCGGGTTTCGGCACCTCTCGTTTTGGGCACGGTTCGGACATGATGGATGCTTTTGGGGCGGGACCTTCATTGGATGATGCGTAACGAAGCTAGGGGAGGAATTTCGGCCCCTCAAATGTCTCGGAATGAACCAATAATATGGCATTTTCCCACAAAAACCTCAAAATTTGGGTAAATTCACGTGAAATTCACGCAATTATTCAAACGGCCACTTAACGGCCGTTCACGAAGGGTACAGCCACACATTTCTGTACAGCTGGGTGGCACGCAGCCTGGGTCAACCGCATGACAAGAAGCCCGGCAGCAAGGATCGCCGAGAAGATGAGATGTACCTCACCAACCTCACCGCATATCAAGTATGCATGCATGACAAGTGCCATTATGTTCCGTTTCGTCGCACCGTGCCGGTCCCTAGTCTCCATTTTCGATAAGCTGCTTACCCCACCAACTGCCTGCAGATCAAGACGAAGCCAAGCAAGCCCCGGGATCCCGCAAAAGTCCAAGATTGCCGCGCTAAGCCGGATGGATGGTTTGAGTACACAAAGGTTGTTCTGGGCGTGCTGCGTGTTGCATCTGTACGTGATTCTGCCCCCTTTTCAATGTGTGTTGCGCGTGTTGCGCGTTCTGCACGTTCCGCCGGTGTGCCTCTCGCTCCGCCTCTGGGGGCACCACCACCGTGTTACGCGTGCTGCGCGTTCTGCAGATCCAAGCGAACCGGTTGTGGACCTGGTTGGAGGGCGAGGCAGAAGAGAGTGAGGAGGAGGAGGAGGAGGAGGAGGAGGCAGCGGACGATGGAGACGAGGAGGAGGAAGAGGAGGAAGAGGAGGAAGACAACGACGTGCCATTGACACCCCATGGCAAGAAGCAGGCCCGAGGCACAATGAAGAGGGAGCATTCAGAGGACGAGCCAGATGATGTGCCGGACAAATACTCCTCTTCTGCTGCAAAGGCTTCTGGAAAGGCAGCACGGTCCACCATGCTGGAGGTCAAGCAGGAGCCGCAGACAATGGCAGAGAAGAAGAAGCGGAAGGCAGAGGAGCGGAGCCCGCCCAAGGTGCCACCGAAGAAGTCCGAGGCCGAGATGCCCAAGAAAAAGAAGGACAAGGACAAGCCGGCCCGTGGGAGCGTGTCCTTTGCGATCGGCGGGAAGGGCCCGCAGAAGAGCATCAGCGCCGCACCGACAAGAGCAGAGAAGTTCCAGCATGAAGGCGGGTACGACCGTGATCTGGACACAATGCAGAGAATCTTGGAGACGGACTTCAATGCGACCATGGGTCGCCTGGTGATGCACTACAAGGAGTGCCTGTCGGAGGAACCCAAGTCCAAGCAAGAGCTCGGGTTGGCCCTGCTGCTGCACAGCAGTGTGCGGGCCCTGAGCGTGCAAAGCGTGCTGAGATGCGGGACCAAGAACGCCCAGTCGGCTGCAGCAGCCCTTGAGCACTTCGAGAAGCGCTACCCATCGAGCAGCCCGAGACAAGTGGCGGAGGGGATTTTGAAGGGCCTTTCGGTTTGTACGGGTTGCGCCGCCGCGCCGCAATGGCCGTTGGACCTCAGCCCGCCGGCAGAGGGCCTGAGTTTGGCCAAGCTGAAAATGGAGGGCCTGCGAGGTGGTCGTGGAGGTGGGGTCAGCGATCGGGTGAGCGCAATGGGCATCGAAGACATCGTTGACATGGACACGGATGTTTTGCAGGTGTTGCGCGCGTCCTCTGTTGTGTTTCTACGTAGTCGCTCCGCGCGTCATGCGCGTTCTGCGCGTTCTCCGTGTTTGCTTCTATCGTGCCTCTGGAGGACCGATCGTGTTTTCCGCGTTCTGCAGGAGAAGTTTGTCCGGTTTGTCCGGATGGCCGGCCTGATGGCGTACGAATTGGAAGAGGAACGGCAACTCGAACTTCCGGCGTCTGGAGCATGGTCGTTGGTGCGCACCCGAGAGCTGGCGGCGAAGAAACCGCGGGTATCTGTGTGCTTAATGGTCTCGGTGGTGTGCGCGCTCGTGCCTCCGCGCCGCCTCTGGAGGCCCATGGTAGCGTGATGCGCGTCCTACGCGTGTTACACGTATGATTCCTTGCACGCTTCTGGAGGAGGACTTGCCGTGTTACACGTTGTGCAGACTGCCGCTTGGGATTGGGCGCCCCCGCACATGAGCGGGTACCCGCACCTGCCAGCCCCGCCACCGCAGTACCAGCAGTCGTACGACGAAGACCCGCAGTGGCCCAGCTATCCGCCACTGCCGCGGGGCCCGCCGCCGCATGGTGAGCCGCCGCGGGGCCACCCGCCTCCCTTGCCCTATGGTGCGCCGCCGCGGGGCCACCCCCCTCCCCTGCCGTATGGCGCGCCGCCGCGGGGTCCCCCGCCTCCCCTGCCCTATGGCGCGCCCCCCGGCGCATCGGGCGAGCCGCCGGAGCTTCGTCCGAAGGTGCTGCTCGGCCCATTCACCGATGTCGCAGAGAGCAAGAAGGTGCGAGGGCGGCTGCGGAACCAACCCGATGGTTCGTCCTCCGTTGCGGCTTTCAATGCGTGGTTTGTACGGAGCCGTGAGTCACATGTATGTGGAGCCCCGGTCTCGTCTGCCCGATGTTCTGCCACTTGGTTGCCCCCCTCGTGTTTCCACAGGATCCGCAGGAGACGGGCGAGACGCGGGACGATCCCCAGAGCATCAAAACAGAAGGATCTGGCGCCGTTGGGATGGAGGTGGAGCAGGTCGTTGTGCTGCGTGTTCTCCACGCGTGCTTCTTTGTCGCCTCTAGAGGCTGGTACGCTCCGTGTTGCGCGTGTTGCGCGTTCTCCGCGTTCTACATGTCTTGCCTCCGCCGTGCCTCTGGAGGATAGACATCACGTCGTTCGCGTTCTGCAGAAGCCTCCCCCGGAGACGGAAGGTCAGGGGGCCAAAGAAGGACCCAAGGAGCCCGCAGAAGGCGCTGCAGAAGGCGCTGCCGCATGCGCGGAGGTCTCAGCAGGGGGCGATGGTGGTCCGGCAGGTGAGCAGGTGCGCGTTGCGGGGTCACTGCTGTTTGCGCGTCATGCCCGTATGGTTCTGTTGTGCCTGTGGAATCCGCCCTGGCATGTGTTGCGCGTTCTGCGCGTGTTACGCGTTACACGTGTCTCGATTCTGGCCTTCCTCTGGAGGACAGCACCCCGTTTTCCGCGTTCTGCAGGCGCCTGTGCGAGTGAAGGAGGAGCCCCCCGACTCCCCGGAACGCCATGCCGAACCGGAGGGGGATCCAGATACGGAGACGGCAGCCGAGGGCAAGATGACGGACGGCGAAATCCAAGAAGTGTAGGGGGTTGGGAGGGCTGGGAGGGGGAGGAGGGGTGGGAGGGGGAGGGGCCCCAGGGGTTTTTCTCCCCGCTTGGGGAACCGAGTCCGGGATGGCCGGAGCCCGACGAGTCCCGGGGGCGGCAGAGTTCGCAGCCCGCTTTGCGGGTCCCCCCTTGGGAAGTTTCAGCGCAGACAGGCGCTCTTTCTCAACAGGCGCCGGACTGGTGGCGTCGTAATATGTGGTAGCTATACCCGGTTTCTTGGCTGTACGATAACGGAGTATTATGGCGATCGGAAATGTAGTGCCCGGCGCACAGCACAAGCGAACTGGTGGTGTCCCGCAAAAAAAGATACCACACCTGTTGCCCATTGCTCTGCGGTCGGGGAATCAAGGTTGAAACCCCCCCCCTCCGCTGCAGGTTGCTGTGTGGTAGGGGAATTGAGGCTCAAACCACCCCCCCCCATGAAAAAAACACCCACAGTGCCCTGTGCTACGTGTGCTGCGTGTTGCCTCTGACTGTGCCTCTGGACTGCGTGTGGCGCGTTCTGCGCGTGTTGCGCGTTCTCGGCGTTGCCTCCGGTTCTGCCTTTGGAGCCTAAAAGTCCGTGTTCCGTGTTGTGCAGACACACCGCTCTTCAAAAATGCCATTTCCCACGAATCTTTGGGCGGGTTCACTCCCCGTTGAGGACTGTGCAGCAAATATCACGCATGGAGTCCGGCCAGGCCAAACTGAATTAGTCGGGTACACCGAGGATGAGGTGTGGGACCACATGTTGGCTCCCATCCAGGAATTACAGCGGGCATCCCTCCGGAAGGCGAACCTCTCCCACTTGATCCCCCTAGTACCAAGGTGTGTCCCACTTGATTCTAGCGGTTCGGCCAATCGATTGTAGTGTCTGTAGAGGCGGATGTGGAGGAGGAGGGCGACGAGGCCGAGGAGGAGGGAAGCTAGAGGGAGGAGAGTGAGGATGACACGGAGGAGGAGAGTGAGGAGGAGGGGGAGGAGGATGAGGAGGAAGAGAGTGAGGAGGAGGAGGAGAGTGACGGGGAAGAGGACGAGGACATGGAGGATGACGAAGATTAGGAAGGAGAAGGTGGTGGAGGGCGGACGTGGTGGAATCGTGAACTTCATGGCCGCCAAGCTTCTGCCATCCCTACCCATGGGACCAGTGCGAACCCTGGGGGACAACCGCGTAGGCTGGATACCCAAACTGTGAGGACGCGGCCCCCAAAAAGTGCGCGCGTGTGCAATAGTGACGTGCTACGCGTTCTACGCGTTTTGCGCGTGCCGGAAGTCTGCTTCTAAGTCTGCCTCTAGAACGCCGTGCTGCGCGTTCTGCGCGTTCTGCGCGTGATGCGTGTGTTGTTTGCGTTCTGCACGTGCTGCGCGTGCTGCGCGTTTTGAAGCAACACGCGCAGCACGTATTGTGCCGCGCGGAGCGCTGCCGGACAGAAACGTCCCCTCTGTAGACAATGGAATATGGTTGCAGTTCTTCAGGTTGAGTTGCATTGAATTGATCATCAACCTCTTCAACTTCTTCCCAGGATTCTTCAGTGGCCTACACATGTTTTTGCATGTTTGAGGGCAGTGGGGTTTGAACCAGGAACATGTCGTTTGCAAGTGTAGCATGCATACCTCTCACCCACCCAGTGCCATGGTCTTGAGATACGGCCGTATACCTTGTGTATACGGCCGTATACCCACGGTATACGGCCGTATACTCCCAGTGTACGGCCGTATACGGCGAGTATACGGCCGTATACCTGCCCACCCATTTTGAGTATACGACCGTATACTCCGAGGTATACGGCCGTATACTCGGAGGTATACGGCCGTATACTCATAGTATTTGTTGCCAATTTCGATCTATTTTGCCTAGTTCTTTGTTAGAATTCCACCCTTTCTTCCCATTCAGGTCCAGTATGATCCCTGGCCACTGCGGAGCATCACCGATTACGAGGTGGCCGAGCCCGAAGTGGAGTTGGTGGCGCCAAAGGCTGCCGCAGGGCAAGTGGTCTCCGGTCGGGAGTACATGGACCCCATTCCTGTGGGTCGGGGGGATGTTGCCAGTGCGCCCTCCGACCTGGCGTGCACCACTGGCAAGGACACGGGATACTATTCCCGATTGAATGTCCGTGCCAGTGGTGCACTTTACGACATTCGCCTGCCCATTAGGGTATTGGCGAATGTCGTAAAGGGGGGGGGGGCTTTGTGGAGGCCATTTGGGGGGCTGCGGTTTGGAGCAAGAGCTCCGGGAAGGTGCGGGTTTTTTTGAGCACCACGCGGGAAAAATGGAGCATTTCGGACTCCATTATGGTGCTCCAAAGTTTTGGGGGGGAGCCTGTCCCCGTGGAGCACTCCCTCGCCCTCCAGGCCGAGTTGGCCTCGAGGGCGGGGAAACAGCTTGGGGGGAGGGGGCTGAAGCGGGCTCATGATGAGCTCGCTGAGCCAAGGGCCACCCCTGCACCCACCCCCACCCGGAAGGCCCCCAAGCCTTCCGGGTCTGCTGCTGCTGCTGTTGCTATTGGCTCGGGGGGGCTTGAGGGGTTTGGGGGGGTGGGGGGGATTGAAGCGGCTGCCCGCCGTGGCACATGCGAGGCCCTGGGGGGCCTCGATGTGCCCAGCACCGCTGACATTGTCAGCGGTGTTGTGGCGGGCTTGGGGAAGTCCCGGCTGAACATCTCCACAGACATCGGGGAGTTCAGCTGGACTTCCCTGACCTCCTTGAGGGAGGCCAATGCCTCCCTCAAGGAGGAGCTGAAGGTTGCCCATGCTGAGGGTGACGCCAAGGACAAGAGGATTGCGGACCTGGAGACCAGGTTGGCCGATGCCACCACAAGTGCCCATGACTGGCACCTCAAGGCCAAGGAGTTGGAGACGCAACTCCAAGCGGCCAAGGCCAACGAGGAGTGGGCGAGGTCCATTGTGGCCCATAGTGTCACACGGAGTGCACCCCCACCCCAAGGGTCTGGGAGTCAGGGCAGTGGGAGTCAGGGCAGTGAGTCCGCCTCCCCAGCACGTGGCCTGCCCCCAAAGCCGCAATGACTACCCCCATCCAACCCCGCCCTTGCAGCTTTATGCCGAGAGTTGGTGTACCGCAAGGTGCACATCTTGGGTGTACAAGTGCACAATGTGCATGTGCATGTGCAGTTTGGGGCTACAGGGACACGCAGGCAGGGGAAGGATTGGCGCCGTGCGCGCTTGTCAAGCGGCAATGAAAGGCAAAGGGAGCTAATTTGCCTTTCAAATGCACATGCGCATGCGAATTTTCCAAGGTGGTTCCATTGGACCACCATTCAAGTGGTACAATGCGATACTTCACAAAGAATGCCGGGCCATCGCCATATGAGGGATCCTTCTCCGCTTTCCGCCATCTGCGTTGTCGGGGCGCATAGTGTTGGGGAGGTCTGTGTTGAAACAGGTGGAGTGCTCCATAGTCCCATGCAAGGGACCCCGATGCGGTTGGATGTACATGGAGGTGGTGTTGTGGATGCGAAGGCCTACAAGGGCTGGCCGGGTGTGGTTTTCAACTCCAAAGCCCACCACGGGCCTGCCCGATGGAGGGGGGAGCGCTATGCCATTGTTTTCTACAATGGGTGCAACACAGATTATTAATACCTCCCCGATGAGTCTGTTGATGAGTTATTGGCTTATGGCTTTCGTCCTTGGGGCCACTAGTGAGCACCGTATACTACCAGTATACGGCCGTATACCTCCGCGTATACGGGCGTACACCTGGAAGTATACGGCCGTATACTCGAAGTATACGGCGAAAGATTTGTGCTGAATCGTACATGGTGTGCGCCTGTTGCATGCGCCTGTGCGCACGGTTTCACTGGGCAACTGGCCCACATATGCCTGGCACATCTCTCCACAGCAATTATTGTAAGCAATATGTTTGCAAATGCCCATCCGAAGGAGAAGGGGCTTTGTTTGGAGAGCATTCAAGATTTTTGTGAGGGAATCAAACGCCGGCATTTGACCCCCTATGCAGTATGTGCTCTGCATCCACAAACGTCAACGCCAGCACCCCATTTTGTTTCACATGTTATGGCCCACCCTGTTTTTTTTACAATAGGATTGCGGGGAAAGAGGGCAACGGCAAAGACGATTGTGGATGCAATCGGTAGCATCAGCATTGCTTGGTGACGATGTACTTTTGCGACCCCATGCCCAAGGCCTCATGATTATTTTAAAAGATGGTGAGGTGGATGTGGCCGACAAGGAGGCAATTAACCTACTCCGATGGATGCGGCGGCACCACCTTTCCATCCGGGCATTGAAGGGTTGCATGAGGACCACATGCACTTGGGACCATGTGATGGCAATGCGTAAGACCCTCACACCTTACCTGTCCAAGGGGAGGGTTTTGGAGGTGGCCACTAAAGGGGGTACCCGGACATGTGGGGTGGTGGAATTGCATGATATTGTCACCACCATGGTTGCATGTGCCCATGCCGAAGACAGCATTCGGAAGTATGAGGAGAATACATATTTGGCTGTTGTAATCTGTTCTGATGCCACTGTTTTTCATAATGCCAGTGCCACACGTTGTGACGTGTTTGTGGACCTATGGAAGGATAAGGGGGCACACCATGTTGGTCAGGCATGGGCCTCATGGTGGGTTTTTGATGGGGGGACGATATGGCCCATCTGCAAAGGATGGATGCCGTGGGGAAATTGAATGACCAAGTCAAAAAACTTGAAGCCGAGGGCGGCATAGAAATTGGGGGTACTCCCAAAAAATTATTGTGTTTTAAAAGTGGGGATGGGAAAGTCATGATGTCGGGTTCGTGTGGGAAATGTTGGAATTGCAATCTCAAGTATGACCAATTTCAAGCCCATTTGTTTGCAATTGGAGATTTTCCAGTGCTTCCTCGCATTGGGTCCCTTATGTCTTGCATCCCTCCTGTCCGCAATGTTGGAGATGTGGCACATTGTTGTGCAAGGGTGGGGACAGGCATTGGGAAACGTCTCAAGGACAGCACCCGCACATGGGGTCCATGGCACATGGGGAACAGTTCACCAGGAGCTCTAAGGGCCGTGTCCCATTTCATTTCTAACCTCCGGCAAGAAGCAAAGCACATCCCTGTGGCTGAGAGAGTGATGCGTGCTCCCTCGAAAGAGAAGGAACACACTCTCGACATTAACGCCTCCCGTCTTTTTTTCGAAACACCTGAGTTGCACGCCGAGTTGGTGCGCATTGTTGCAATGTATTGTACCCATGTTGTGAAGTGGGAGGGCAACAGGTGGCTCAAAACCAGTGCCGTCCTGCACCTCATGTTGCAGGCCTGTTACTATATGCAAAAGATTTGGCGCCATGTGGGTCCTGTTCCCATGGATCAACGCCAACGTTATGCATGCATGGTTACACAATTCACCAAGGCATGGGGGGCATATGCCCCCCATGCCTTGGTGAATTGGGGTGGAGTGTTCCGGTTTGGGTGCATTGGGTGGTGTGCCACAGTGGGGCACACCTCCAAAGGTGGGGGAATTTTATTAAGTTTTCCTCCATTCCCACGGAATGGAGGAACAAAAGTTTTGAAATGGACATCCGCCATTGTTTTCAAGGGTGGAAGCCGAGCAAGCCTTATGTCACCCGATGGGGACTAAGGCATGCTCTGCACCTGGATGCCCTTGATTGGGGCATCCGGTTTATGGTGAGCATAACCTGGCATACCAAGAATACCCGGGAGTATACGGGCAAAAAAGGGGGTTTTGGGAGAAAGGGGTATGTGGCATGTACAGGTGGGTACAAATGTATAATGCACAATGCATGCATAGGTGGGTTGGGGAATACCTCTAGTTTGCCAATTGTGATGATCAATGTTGTGTTTGAAAATACCCCATTTTGGGCTCTCCGGGTATACGGCCGTATACTCAAGGCTCCAATACCTCAGTATACGGCCGTATACTCTGGAGTATACGGCCGTATACTTAGAGTATACGGCCGTATACTGGGGGTATTTGTCTGCACCACGTGGTTGTTTCAAGTTGAAAAATTCCATTGTTGTGCCTTTTGTGCCCATCATGTTGCATTCTTTGCCTTTGCCCAACAATTGCACACCACTTGAAACCAATCTAGGCTCATACTTCACTCAAGATTGCAATGTATGTCTCCATATGTGTCCATTCCAATCCATATTATGTTGCTTCTTGCTCTCCCAGGCCCTCTTTTTCTGCCACCATGATTGATGCGGGCACTCATGCCTTGTTGAAGAATTGGCCGATGCCGTAGCTCTCCGCACAGTGCACAGAGGTGTTTGCAGCCCCGACAGCACACGCACCGTGTCTTGGCCTTCTCTTGAGAATTCTGCTTGGTCCACCTTGGACACCCCTGTGGCCCTGGTGAAGCTAACGCACCCCGGCGTTGCCCAACCCCACAGCCTCACTCACCCTTTGTTGTCGTTGTTTGACAACAACCCTAATCTGCAAGCTATTGTGTTGCAGCTCCATGATTCGGATGCCCGCGCTGTCGTGGAGCATGTTAAAAAAAGCTGTGGGGGGCCCAATAGGGGGATGAGTTTGTATTTGAGGGAATGGGACATGCAGGATGGCTCTCCGGGGATTCATGTCTCGGGGGACGTGGCCGCTGGCTGGCGCAAATGGGAGTGCAAGGCCCAGCAAGTGCAGCGGGGGCATTGGGAGGACACCGCCCCCCTCTACTCCCTCCACTCCCAATCGCCATGGTCCTGGCATGCCGATTTGGAGGGCCACACCCTCCCCACCTGGTACAAGGGTACTAGGATGCACCCCTCCCTTTTCTTCCCCCTCACCACCACCCCCCTTTTTGGTGTTGAACACCATCGTGTCTCCCTCCCCGTTGACGTCGTCGATCATCATCATGTCGACGACCTCAAGGAATTGCCCCAATGGCAAGAATACTTCTCCAATACTTCGAGTATACTGACAAATACCTCAAAATGTGTGGATTACCACACACAGGTGTGGGTGTATGGAATTGGCTTTATGGTTTTTTGACCCCCCCCCCCTATTTTCAGGGTGCTAAACTCATTTTTTCATATCCCATGGGCACACGGAACGACTAGGTGCGTGTGACAAAATGGCTGTTTTGGGGGGGTATTCTTGGTATGCCAGGTTATGCTCACCATATTGTGGTTTGGGGAAAAGGGTTTGGGTAGAGAGGGGATCAAGTTTGGCATGCAACGCATGCGGAAGAAGCATCGTGCACCAAAGCACATGTATAGGTATATATCATGTGATGTGCAATATGCGTAAGTGTGTACGTCGTAGACAAAGGAATATTAGGTATATATAACAGTAACATGGGGAAGTGGATCACATTTGACATTTCGGATGGGACATCAAACAAGGTTGCTTCTTGTGGTCTTCTGCTTTGCTCATATGGTGCTCTTTTGTGTGTACAATGTGTTTGGGGGTTGCAGGGTCATGAGTAAATGCAAGGGGGGGGGTAGGTGATGAGAATGGTGGCATGGGTGGGAGGCAGAAAGTCCCCGTGTACTCCAAGTATACGGCCGTATACTTCTGAGTATACGGCCGTATACTCCGACGTATACGGCAAGAATACTTCTCCAATACTTCGAGTATACTGACAAATACCTCAAAAAGTGTAGATTGCCACACACAGGTGTGGGTGTATGGAATTGGCTTTCTGGTTTTTTGACCCACCCCCTATTTTCAGGGTGCTAAACTCATTTTTTTATATCCCATGGGCACACGGAACGACTAGGTACATGTGCCAAAATGGCTGTTTTGGGGGGGTATTCTTGGTATGCCAGGTTATGCTCACCAAAAAAGAGAAAGCGGAGATGTTTGGTTGGTACATGGTCCCCACGGAACAGGAAAATGGTCGACATGTCAATCCTGCTGTGCGCCGGTGCAACGGTTGAAGCGGTGGACAAGTCGGGGAAGATTGTTGAGGACACGTACCGGTGCACATGCCATCAGGTTTGTGCTATGGGGCTTGCAATGTGGTGTTCTTCAATGTGCAACAAGGGGTGCAACAAGGTACCTTGTCGCGCCCCCTTATCGCGCGATAAGGTGCGCGATAAGGTACCTTGTGGCGCTTGGTACATTGCATCGTTTCATTGCATTCCATTTAATTCTGCTGTGTCCGGTGGCACCCGTGGCATTCTTTATTCGTTGCTGCACCCATGCTCCCATATTCACCCATCTGTTTTTATCTTCTCAGGTGACTGTAGTCTAATGGCCCCGTTTGGACCTTGTGCAAACACCTGAAGCACCACATGTCGCTGGGTCCAAGGTTGGACATGTGGCGCCTGCTGCTGAGGCCTTTACTGGAGTGGGGGAGGAGTGGTTCCTGCCAGGCCCCCCAGCAGTGTTTGAGGCTACAGGGTTCGGGAATGAGGTAACCCTCCCTGGGCAGGCCCCCACCCCAAAGACACATTGGTGTCGGTCATTTAAGCTGAAAGTTCGCAAGGGGGGGGTGGAAACTGTGAAGGCATTCACCCTCCCCGTCGTTTGTAGCCTTTGGACCTCAGATGCAAAGACTGATTAAAACCAAAATTTTGTGGTGGCTGTGTTGTGCTATGTTTCTTACTATGAGGGGGGGGTGTAAGAATCAGTTCAAGTGCCTGATCCCCACTGAGGACAGCTTCCGTTGGGTCACGCACCATGCATTGCGCAATTTCCGCGCCTTTGGGGGGGATGACTTGCCTGCATATGTTGAGGACTGGATGAAGGAATGGGAAGCCTCCAGTGCCCCCAGATATGGTCGTGGTATCACGAAACAGGAGGTTAATGTGGATGCAGACAGTTCAGACAGTGATGCCACCCCCCTTGCCCACAGAAAGCGTGGGCAGCCTAGTGACCTCAAGGGTAAGGGCCCAAAAAAGCCAAAGCCCGAGGGCTAGAAGGGAGGAACGCCAGCAGCAGGCAGGCAGCAGGCAGCAGCAGCAGGCGGTGTTCCTGGCAGTGCTGGTCCTGTCACCCTCAGTGCCACGAGCGTGCACAATATTGTAGGTGCACTCAGTGAGGATTTCGCATCCGGGGTGCTTGCAAGTGTGAAGGATGCAGTGACATCCCAAGCAACATCGGTTGTTGCAGCTGCACTGAGGGAGGAGAGACGGAGTGAGGTTGCAGCGCGGTTGAAGAGACAAGAGGAGAAAACAAAAAAAATGGAGGACAAACTCGAGTTGGCCCTTGCTGTAACTACGAAGACAAATGGGTAAAGTGAAGTTTCGCTAAAACGCGGTAAAACGCGGTAAATTGAGGTCAATCTTGGTTAAACGGTGTTTGCCATGTCCCTCCATGTGTTTGGGTGGTGGTAGAACAAAACCATGTCAAATTGATGTAAAATGAGGCTAAATCCATGCTTTTTCCGGTAACAGGTTGGGTCGTCTTACGTCAAACCTCGGTCCCCGTCAACTTTTGTCTTGTGCCGTGTTTGCTCCGTTTGCCTTCGTTTGTCGCACGTCAAAACTAGTTTTAGCGCGCGTCAAAACCAGTTTTAGCTTGTACTGTAGTGCAATGCATGCATGCAGCTTAAGGCAAAACTAGTTTTAGCGCACGTCAAAACGAGGAATAGCGCACGTCAAAATGCGCTTTTTGCTGTTCTCCTTCCTTTTTATAGTCTTGTGGATGCCCCAGAAGAAGGGGAAGCCAAAGAAGGCAGCACCAAAGGGGGGGAAGCAGGCCGAAATCAACCTGCCCACCGCGGGCGCCAACGACTCATCGTCCGATGACGACAATGAGGCTGGGCCGGTTGTGCCGGAGGGGCCGGCGGGTGTGGTCCGCACCATGGAGGTGCTTGCGGAGCCCCTGTTGGAGGTGACGCCAGAAGGATTTACAAAGGAGGTTGTGAAGTTCGAAGATGGGGATCTGAACCAGTGGCCACAACTGTCCGTGCGGATTGAAAACCTTTTGATGGCTTCGGAGAAGGACGGTGTGGTGCATGTAGCAGTGGTGTACGATGCCACATGTGTCCTTTGCCTCTCACCCCAGGGTCGCTCACAACGGTCGCTCACACAACCCACAGGCTTTTGGGTTCAAAGGTGGTTGCGGTTGTCATCAGGATGTGTCGGACGGATTCCGATATGATCCACCGCCTCGTCTCCATTGGCTGTGGCAACGGGCCGCAGACCGAATGCTGGGCCGCACACGACATTTCAAAAAATCAATGGGACACTAACCCGGTGGATAGGCCGCTCTGCAGCTATTTGCAGCGGAAAGCGAAAGTCACCAAACCCACAACGGCAGATGTGCCGCTCAGGTATAAGGCCTGCAAAGGCCAAGAGTGGGTCGGCCAGGGACCCATGGTTGCAGTTGCGGCGGCGCAGGTGGAGCACATTGTGCCGGATGTGACCCATCCCACAAAGTGGGAAACAACGGCCAGCCGGGTGTACGTTCTGATGGGTTCCCCTGGTCCAGCAATCTCCACCAACCCACTTGAACTGTCCATGGAGGTTCCGGCCGCTCCAAACCAAAGTTGGAACAACTACGATGTCGCTGGCTACCACCTCATGCAGGCCCTCTTCCCCCCGGAGATCCACGAGCAACTGCAGAACATTGTGAACCCGGAACGGCAGACGTTGGAGGAGTGGCCTGTCCATGGTGCTGGTTATCCGGGGGTGCGACTGCAAACCCAGCGGGACGCGGTGACTTGGTTTCCTTTGCCGCTCTAGAACGCCTTGTACACCGCCATCTACGAGCAGTGGGTCTTCCTGAAGGACAGCGACACCTTGGGGACGGTTTTGTATACCCGGCCAGAGGACACCAATACGGAGGATTGGGCAGGATACGAGCTACTTCACCGCATGCACCACTGGTCCCGCGCGTACGCCCACTTGACGCACATGGTCATTCTCCCCCTTCAGCACGTTGAGGCTGCGCAAGCTCTGCAGGTGCAGGTTAGGTCACATCGTGGACAGCACACAGCGAACAAGATGCACACGCTGCCGATGAAACTTGGGGATGCCCTGCTCATGCACGGGCCTTTGTTCGTGCGCTTTGGTGGTGGTAAGAGCAGGTACCTGGTCTTTACATTTTTGCCGCATGGGGTGCGCAAGGTTCTGCCGTGCGTGGAGGGTCCCGAGGTCATGGAGATGGCGTGCAAGCAGCCTCCACTACCGACACCACAGGAGAGGGAGTTCGACATGGGCGAGTGCACGCACGTGCCGGTGCCATGGCAGTATATGGGCGACGTCATGCATCTCTGTCGGCACATTGCAGACTGCAACATGTGGCTGGCGGTAAAGGGGGTGCAGTTCACGGACATTGCGCCCGATGGCGAGGACGATGTATCAAACTGTTCAACACCTTGGGTGCATCGATGGTGGGTGCCAGCCGTTAGCAATGCGAGGGTGCCGCGACTCAATTTGCAAATGGGCGACGTTGCGTTTGCCTTCGTGCCGGCAGCCTGGGGTTTCACGAAACAACCGACCTTCGAAGTGATGTCCTATTCGCAGATGGCCCACTACAGGGGAGCCCTGACCCCTGTCGACAACCTCCGCAACGCCGCCCAGTTGAAGGTGGACAGGTGGGTGTGCAACTGTCAGTACCAGGTGTGCACCTACCGTTTACCGTGTTCTGGTGCGCGTCATTCCTTGTTTTAGCGCGCGTCATTCCTTGTTTTAGCGCACGTCAAAAAGCGATTTAGCGCACGTCAAAGCGTGCTTTAACATACGTCAAAATGCGCTTTGCTTCGTAGTACACCGCTTTCAACACACGTCAAAGCAGGTTTTAGCGCACGTCAAAACTGGCTTTAGCGCGCGTCAAAATACGGTAACGCAAGTGGAAACATGTTCCACGTTCTTGTAGGTCCAGTTGCGGCCGTGAACCCCTTGTCCTACGGCGCGCTGGAGGACCCAAAGCTGACGCCAAGCAGCCAGCTAGTCATTGCACCGCCGTTGACATCGTCACCCGCAGGCGAAGGTGCACCGGTCGGAGACGATGCGGAGTCTAAGGGCGACGCAGACCCGATGGATCCCACGACCATTTGCACGCCTGACATTGACTTCATGGAGCGTCGGCAATTCAAGAAGGAGGCCAAGCTCGACAAAACTGCGGTGGAGATTACCGATGCGGATGGCCTGGTTGCTGAGAAAATGATCAGCCCTGCAGGCTTCGCAGCAACATGGACTCTTTCACGGTGACTTGCCCATTTTGGGTGCTGGTGGCGTCACGGAAGGGGGAGGAGACCTTGCTTGTCCCGTTGATGTATACGAGACAGAGATCAACGCATGTGTACCTTGTGGGTTGCTTCTTTGATACCTTGGGGCAGTTGCAGAGGAGTCGATGCTTTGAGTGGTCACATGTGCTCGCGTGTAACGTGGTGTGCTCCCTAGACGGCCACGCTTGCCAAGCGACGGCAGAAGCATGCGCGCATGCCTTCAGGGTCCGCTGGCACCGTGAGCGGGAGGACCGACTGCTGCGTAAGACCATCGACGTGGACATTGAGGAGAAATCGACCGGCGAGCAGTCCGAAGCTGGGCAGTCACTTGTGGGGCGCGCGAAGCGCCGGAGAGTGGGAGTCCCGCTCACAGTGAACAAGAAGAAGGCCAAGCCCCCACCAGTACGAGCGGGCCAAGCTGAGGACGTGGCACCGGGTTTGCTGGACCAGATGCGCGAGGCGCATAAGCGCGAGGTGGATCAACTGCAGCAGTCGCATGCAGCTGAGCTGAAGCGCCTCGAGGCAGTAAGCAAGACACGTGAAGACCAATGGCGTGCGAGGGAAGCCAAATGGGAAACAGAGCGCAAGTCTTTGCAGGACCGGCTCCTGATAGTCCCAAAGCCACAAGCCGGGAGTGCGCCCGTGGCAGGTGTCAGTGACGAGGGGGACAGCGCGGGGTCGACGCGATACCTCCGAGAAGCCGCGGGCGCATTGCATGGATCTCTCCACAGCTTTGTTTGTCATGGGGAAGAAGAAGAGAACCCATACACGGTCGGAGCACAAGGAGCAGGAACGAGCAACCCCGCAGCGCCGTGATTGAAGCCCGGCTACGACACTGTGTTGCTTTCCGCACCTGCCAAAAGGAAGTTGCCCCAAACGGGGTCAGGCTGTGGATCAGTGAGCCGCCCAGCCGCGCTGATGCGGCAGAGTACCTGCCAGTTGCCGCAAACGACGTTGCGACGCGGACCAACGGTGAAGCCCATCAGCGCCTCAATGCAAACGGCCATCCATGGGAGAAGCCGCCGGGGATGCACCTATGTAATGTTTTGTGGGAAATCTGGTGGACGGACGGCGACCGCCCAGCGGTCGTTACATTTTCGTGTCATTCGGGAGGGAACGGGGGAAGGCACTACCTCTGGATTCAAGGACCAGTGTGGGCACAGATGAGGGCCGCAAGTTTTTTCGCCTAATCTTACCGCATTTTAGCGCGCGCCAAAACGTGCTTTAGCGCACATCAAAACACGCTTTAGCGCACGTCAAAACACGCTTTAGCGCACGTCAAGACACACGTTGGCGCATGTCAAACACACGTTACCTGACGCCAAAACACGCTTTAGCGCACGTCAAAACGCGCTTTGGCGTACGTCAAAGCACGCTTTAGCGTGCGTCAAAACACGGCAAACCCGCAAAACACACACTCCAATTGTCCTTTGTGCCACGCAGACTGCCATGGCATACTTGCAGTATCATGAGTTGGGATCCCGCAACCATACCACCCGCCGTGAGCGCCTAAGGGCTCTGCGTGTGCAGGTGCACGCTATATTGGGGGAGGACTGGGATGTGCGGCCGGTGCCCCGGCAACGCCGTTCGCTTGAATTGATACGTCATGCAGCAGCTGCCGAACCTCATGCCGGGCCCGAACTTTGTGCGCAGGCTGCATTGTGGGACATGCGGCGGCAAGGACTTTCCCTGCGCCAGCTCCAGTATGGTTTCACAACGTCCGTCTGGTGCATGCACGCCCATGGCAACAGTGCTTTCGCAGAGGCGTGCGTTAAGTGTGCCCCAGGTCACGGAACTCAGCTTGGAGACGGAGATGTTGCAAGGGTCCCGTCTGCTTCGTGCCCAACTGCGGGGGTGCAAAACGTCGTTAAAACAAAAATTGGAGGTGTGGGGGGTGCTCGAAGTGCACTGCGTCGCTCGATAAACCCCCATGAGGTGCACACAGTGCGTTTTCCGTTATTTACGCAGGTAATGTGGGCCACTCGGGCACCACAATCGCATCGTGGAAAGGTTTCCGTGGTGATCGCGATCGATGGCACGCGGAGCCACAATCGGAGCTTCTTGCACTTCAGCGTGGGGGATGTGCGAAGCTCATTACTCTACGGTTCGTGGGTGTTCGTGCATGGTCCGGAGAAAAAGAGTGTCTTGCATCGGTTGAGTGCGGTGGCCGAATGGAACGATGAGATAAAAGACGTACAACAAACAACGTACATAGATAGTAACGGCTTCGAGTGTAGCGTTGAGTTTGAGATCATAGCCGATGGGAAGGGGCATGTGGCGTTGAGCGCGTGCAAGGGGTGGACCACTGCCCACCCCTTGGCGGTTGTGTGTTGGTTGTGTGGGAGGAGTCATGAGGTGTGTGTGACCCAATTTGGCAGTGGACATGCAAGAATTAAGGATGAGTGGGAACACATAGGGGTGGTGTTGAGTGCGGTGAAGCCTAAACAGAGGCCACCGGAGTACGGGCTGCATGGGGCACACCGCATGGTGTGTTGCGGGTGCACAGGGCTTTGCAATGCATTACGCGACCAACATGCGTTTACAGAAAAAAGAGCGTCGGAGTGGGTTCAGTTCTACCTCGACCCCATAAGAATCCAAGCTCGAACAGTGACCGCGCAGGATGTGGTTCGGGAGGATAGGGAGGGAGTGCACATTGAACAGACTGCGGCAGGGGAGTGGATTAAGGCTCAGGGATGGGAGTGCATTGCCGACGAGCTCCAAAACAGCAACCTTTTGCAACACGACATTGTGCATAACGGTGTGCGCGTGCCATGGGGGGAGGGGTTCAAGCAGGGGGGGGTGCTTTTTGGAAGCCCCGCTAACCTGGTGTGGGAAAAGGGTTTCTTGACAGCGACCAAGGTGAATGAGTTGAGGGTTGACATGAAGGTGATGGGGGCACTGCACAGGGCTTTAGGACTTAGTATTAGTTTGTGTCCCACTTGTGGGTAGACCACATGGTTGAGGTGGCGGGGTTGTACAGGGATTTGAGCCTGACGGCGGGGTTCAAGGCAGAGGGGAGACACAAGGCGCTGAAGCAGGAGGTCGGACACAGGTCTTTCAAGGGGGGAGGGAAGGGGAGCAGGCTCAGGGGAGTGCGCAAGAGTTGGGGTGAACTCATCCGAAACGACAATATGGACTATTGTTTGTTAAATAAGGGGTTGAATGTGTGGGAACCGGCATGGACCAAGCAAGAGGCATACGTGAAGAACAAAAGTGCTTGGAAGCACTTGAAGGGGGTACAGAAATGAGAAGACAGATTGTTGTTGTGCTCGTGCCATGTGCCTCAGCGTGCATGATCATGTACATGTGTGTATGTACCCAAGGAAGGGCTACGGTTGCATTTAACCATGATTTAGCTTAAGACAAACCTAGTTTTAGCGCACGTCAAAACCAGTTTTAGCTTGCAATGTAGGGTTGCAAACCTAGGACAAAAGTAGGTATATGGCATGTCAAAACCTGTTTTAGCGCGCGTCAAAACTAGTTTTAGCGCGCATCAAAATGAGGTAAAATCAAGGAAAGCCCCCGTTTTGTCTGTGGGTGAAGAGAAAACGACCGGACACGAAACACGCCGCCGTGGGGTGATGGCGGCAGCGTTTTGGGGGATTCAAAAGCAAGGAGGCTTGGTTTTTGTTCCAAAAACATTGTGGAATAGGGGTACAAGTGGGAGGAGGGCAGTAAGTGGGGTTCTCAATTTTTGCCTTGATTTGCCGCAATTTACCGCGTTTTAGCGAAACTTCACTGTCTTCGTAGTTACCGCTGAGCAAGCCAGGCTGCGGGAGGCAAAGGAAAAGGCAGAGGCAACCGCCAAGGAAACGCATGACAAATGATCCCTGCTAGTCGTCGCATCAGGTGGTCCCAGGCAAATGCACGTCGCAACACTGCTTTTTTGGCCAATGTCCCTTGAGTGGCACGGCATTTGGATTTGAAGGTGCACCATTCGACAAAAGAGGAGGATGTGTGGGAGGTTTGCCATGATGCCACTTTACTAGTAGTGCTGAGCTTGCACGGCTGAGAAGTGAGAGGGATTCTCTGGGAGAGCGAGTGGAGAGTTTGGAGGTAGACCAGGCTAACCTTCAGGATAATTTGAATGCAGCCTTGGGAACCCACAGCCCCCGTGCGACAGCAGCTGAACTCACCACGCCCCGAAAGCAGCCCAGGCCTTCAACTTCCTGGCCTGCCAGTCCATCTAAGCCTCCTTTTTCTCCGGAGTGACTCCTAAGGGGTCCTGAGTTGCATGCCACCCCCAGTGAGGAGGAGTTGCTACATTTTGCACGGGCCTTGCAGTTGAAGGGAGGGGAGAAGTTTGGTGCCCCAGTCCACACTGCACAATTCGGGTGGGGCCGAATTGGGCCCACATGGCAGGAGGCCCGCATTCTAAAGGCAACATTGAAGCCAAATGCCATTCATTTTTTGCATTTGGTGCGTGCATGGGCTTTGGCCACCCTCCCAAGTTGGTTTCATTGGTGCACTGTGCAAGTGGCACACTACACGGGTCAGCAGCCCATGGTACCTCATTCACACCCACGTGATGGGACACCTCTCAGTGCTGTGGTTGAACTTGGTGACTTCCGTGGTGGTGGGTTGTGGATGGAGTGTGGTGGCAAGCTGTGGAAACCCAAATGTAAGACCACTAGAGAGGTGGTGCAAGTGGTGAACCACTTCGGTCGAGAGGTCCAAGGGGTTGTGTGCTCTGCGCGCAAAGGGTTGGTTTTCAACAGCGGGGCCCTACACAGGCCGTGGGATTGGGAAGGAGACAGGTGGTCCATTGTTTTGTACAATGGTGCAGATGTAAGCAGAGCCTCCTTACAGGAGCGTAAGGAACTTATGGCACGTGGGTTTGCACCTTGTGGACAGCCTTGCGGCGGGTGGCAGTGCGGATCACCTGATTGCAACTAATTGCCAGTTGACCTTTGTCTTTGCCCTGTTTGCAATTGCCAATTCATTAATGATGCTAATGGGATCTTTTGTGTTCGCGCGATAAGGGGTGCAACAAGGTACCTTATCGCGCACCTTATCGCGCGATAAGGTGCGCGACAAGGTACCTTGTCGCGCCCCCTTCTTGCGCAACAAGGTGCGCGTTAAGGTACCTTGTTGCACCCCCTTGTTGCAGCACTGTTACTCCAAATCGCACCATTTTGGAAATGAAAGTCAAGGCATCAACTGCCATCCAGAAGTGCTGTTCAACCCTCGAAGGCTTACGCATGCAGCCACTGAAGAAAGTCTCCCGGAAGCAATAACAGAAACGTTTGAAAATGGCTAAGCAGATTCTTAGGTCACTGTTACAAGACGGAGAAGTACAAGTTCGGATGACACATCAAGGAGTTGTACATCTCCGTGGGGTGTGTGCCAGTGTGAAGGATGGCAGTAATGCCACAGTGGAAGAGAAGGAGGCCTTAAGGGTTGTCAGACTAGTCCGTGGAATGCGTTTAAGTATTAGGCAAATGTATAGGTTGCCAAGGGCTTGCAAGAAAAAAGATTTGGACGCAGCACGACAACAGCACACACCCTATTGGTGTACCACTAGGGCTGTTGTGTCTGAGGCAGGTGCACCTCGGGCCTCAGCGAGCAACAAGCTTCCTGAGCTTGTCCACCACCAAATTAGTTTGTCACAAGCTGCCAAAACATTTAAGACCCATGGCCCGGACATCATTGTTGTGTTGTCGGCTGATGCCACCCCTTTATGAAAAGCATCAGCAACTCGGTGTGACATTTCTGTCCACTGTTGGCAACAACCAAGTGATGCAGGGGCCCCTAACCTATGGCCAATTTGGTGGGCCATGTGGGGGGGTGATGACACACATTTCATGCTAGCCATGGACAAGGCACATGACCTCAATGGTCAGGTGCACGATTTGTGTCACAACTGTGACATTGTGTGGGAAGGGAAACCACTAGGGTTCAAGTGTGTCATCACGGGGGACGGGAAAAATATGCGTGCCGGGAACCCCTCCTCCAAATCCAAGTGTTGGATTTGTGAGGAAGATAATGGCCTAGCATTTGTTGTAGGAGACATGAGGGCGGGGGTGAGGTGGGGTGCTTACCTCAGGTGCATCCCAACCGGGGGGAGAGTAGGTGCATGACTACGTGCATGCAACATGTAGAATCCTGTGCATCCTCGTGAAAAGGCTAAGGGGGGAGTTCCACCAAAGAGGGATCCATGTTGGGGTGCGTGAGCTAGACGGGGAGATGCACGAGATCAAAGAATTTTGCAAGGGGATCCCAGAGGCAGAGAGGATTGCACCAAGGCGGGCCAAAGAGGGAAGTTTTGACCTTACAAGTGCCAATGCCTTCATGGCCAACCCCCAATGGGCAGACAACATTGTCACCATTGCCAAGGCACGTATGGGGAATGTGGAGACCCCTGCTGGCCCCTGGTATGGGTGGTCCTTCGTACCCTCTTGCACCAGTTTGCACATATCCATAGGTTTTGGAGGCAAAAAGAATTTTTTACAGATCGTGATGTTGCCATGTACACTAATGCGGTGGACCGCTTCCGCGAGGCATGGGGGGACTTAGGGTGGAAGGTGAGCACGTGGGTCCATTGGACATGTGCTCACTCACCTTATTTTGCATAGGCATATAGGAATATATACATATTTTCAAGCATTCCCAGTGAAAAAAGGAATAGCCCTTTCAAGAGGGACCTACACAACAGTTGTAAGGGATGGGCTCTCTTAAAGCCAAGGTTATCTAAGCTTTCCATGGACCATGTTGTAAATATGAATAACCTGGACATGGGGTTGCTTGCACGGAAGGTACAGGAGGCAGAGGAGAGAGACAAAGCAGAAATCCTACTAGGACGTCGCAGGTTGCGGTAGACAAGAGATGTCACAAAGTGGTTGTCTTGTGCATGCTTCATAGGGTGCAACGAGGGGTGCAACAAGGGGTGCAACAAGGGGGGTTATCGCGCGATAAGGGGGTGCAACAAGGGGTGCAACAAGGGGGGGTTGTTGCGCAACAAGGGGTGCAACAAGAGTGCAACAAGGGGTTGTACCCATTTTTGAAAAAGGTTAACAATGGAGTACACGGTTGGGAAGCACAGTCCCTATAGGTCATTTGGGCCCCCTCAGGACACATGACCCCTTAAAACCCCCCATGAGTACTACAAGACACCTTTTAGGTGTTTACAAGTTTGGGTGCAACAAGGTACCCTTTTCCATCAGGTCCCAGTGCACCACACCACATGTTGAGGCGGGACGAGGATGGGCCGGAATGGATGGAGTGGGCAGCCATGGGGCATGCCCTGCATGTGGCGCCCGCTAGTGTTGCGGAGGCGGTGCAGCAGAACTTGGTGGTGCAGCGGCCGACGGCGGGCGGCGGAATGGAGTACTCATGTGGGTGCATGGACCATTGTGATAACTATGGGGAGGTATGCATTTCTTGCGCATATGGCACGTATGCACCGCGTACGCTTTGTGCAAGTGCCTCGTACGCGTTACGTTTTTGTAGCGTACGTGTTGACCTGCCAACACGTACGCGTCGGCCACACATATCGTACGTGTTGGGGTAGCAACACGTAGGCGTTGCCCAAGCGACTCGTACGCGTTGGCGTACCAGCACGTACGTGTTGCCCAAGTAGATCGTACGCGCTAATGTACCAACGCTTGTGTTCTGCACCTTCTGATTTTTGTGGGGAGGCAGGTCACTCACTGCCTTGGTACGCAGATTGGCCAAGTCTGTGCGTCCCAGTACTAGGGTCTCTGTTCAGGCTATTCTTCACAGGTCTGGTTGTCACATAGCACTACAGGGGACGGCAGAGCCAGATGGGGAAGAGACTTGGTGCCTTCTAAAGGTTTGGGAGGACCTGGCCCCCCTCCTTGGGGGTGACATGAGGATGCACACAGCAGTGGTTGCCATGTACATACTACTGGGGGACATGTATGGCACAATGTTTGAAGAGGGTGCATTGCAGGCTCCAGAGGTTGCCCAGGCTTTCCAGAGGTGGGAGCTACAAGCCTCGGTGGATCATCTACTGCACCACTGCGATCGCGCCGATGATTCTGGAGGGAGCCGAAGTCAAGCCAGCAGGCGCCAGGGCCCCTCAGGACCACGTGGCCGTCATCATCCCCAACGATCAGTGGAGCCCCAGCCCACAAGGGGAGGAGGAGGAGGAAGAGGACGACTGGTCGGAGTTCATGCCCAGCTGCCAGGTGTTCTCCGCCAAAAGCAAAGCGTATGAGGAGTTGGACAAGTGGCAGTCGTGGTGGGAGACGTACGAGGCCGATGAAATTGTGGACCTCTGCCCCGACCCAAAGACCATGAGGATGTCCCCGTCCAAGCCACCAACCCCAAAGAAGAAGAAGCCCCAAGGAGACCCACCAGCCCAGCCACCAGCCTTCCCACAAGAAGACAAGGGACCTGCCGAAGCTGCAGCACCAGCAGAAGCACCAGCAGCAGCTGCACAAGAAGAAGAGGCACCAGCCCCAGCAGCAGCAGCAGCACAAGAAGACGACGCACGAGCCCCACCACAAGAAGAAGAGGCACCAGCGGCCGCGCCACAAGAAGGAGAAGGAGCAGCCCCGAAAGAAAAAGAGGCACCAGAAGGAGCAACCCCAGAAGGCGACCCAAGCCCACAAGAAGAAGGGGATGCAACCCCAGCTGCCACTGGGGCAGAAGACCACAGACCCGAATGGGAGAAGGAGTGGGAGGCCGAAGTGGTGGTCCAAACCATTAAGGAGATCACTGAGTGACAGCGCGCGCTATACCTGGTATAGCGCGCGCCGTAAGGCTCATAGCGCGCGCTGTTACAGTAAATATGTTGCGCGCGCTACACTGTCTATGCCCGTGAGGACCTGTACTATTGCACACTTTTCAGACCTTTCAGACAGTGTTTTTGCATGTGTCTTGGGTTGGACGAGCAACAGGGAATGTTTTTGAAAAGCAAGGGGTTTTTGAGAAACGCAGGACACTGGAAAAAGCATGGTTTTGAAACATTTTCCGGTTTTGAAAAATTTGAAAAACGGGACAATATAGCGCGGTGGAGCGCGCGCAATAGGCGCGCTATAAAGGTCATATTTTTGAAAATTTGCGCGCACTATGGAAAAAATGCACCATTGCGCGCACGCAGGGCACCATGACATTCAGACACAAACAGGCCTGCCCTTGAATATTGAGATTGTTGCCTATGTTGGTGCACTTGGTTCTGCTCAACATTGGCATAGGGATTTTCCCCGCAAGGTGATCCCCGAGGGACATCATGCATTTGCTGTTTTTTTCCCTTTGAATTATCAACTTAATGGAAACCAGTGGATACATGGTTCATCGGTGCGTTTTCCTGTTCCTTGGGTTGTCCGGAAGATGGATGCTGCTTTGGGAGACGCATTTGTGTTGAATGTGTGTTCCATTCATCGTGGTGCTGGCTTGCCCGAAGGTGTGCCGCCGGTTGATGAGATCTCACAGAGAAGGAATGTACGGTGGGTGGGTTTCATGCTTCTGTCTACCACTGCCCTCCCCAAAAATGTCACGGAAGGTATTAACCCACCGTTTTGGGCAGAGGACCCTTCCATGACATTAGATGCTCCCGATGTTGCCCACTGTGGTGTCACGTCATGCAGAAAACGCCCTACCTCCATTTGTTATGGGTGTAAAAAAAAGGTTTTGTGCCCCACACACAAGACCCAGATGTGTGCATCATGTGATGCTCCTGTGACTGCCCAGGATGTACCGTCGTCCTCTGGGGATGTCGCGATGCCAGACAGTAATGGCTCTGTTTCTGTGGATTTCCCATACACACGTTTTTTCGCTGTGGGCAGTACATGTGTTCATCTCATGTGGTACCCTGAGAAGCCAAGGGTGCACAAGGCACGTGATGAGTAGGACTGTACTTGTTGGGAAGCGATGCATGGAGGTGGTGAAATTGGCACACCCACCCCCGAGGATTCTCACCTGATCCGTGCTGATGCTGGAACCGTGTTGGTGTTGCGACATGGGAGGTGGGGGGGGTTTGCATTGGGTGGTGACAAGGAGGGTGGTGACAATATGGTGAGCATAACCTGGCATACCAGGAATACCTGGGAGTATACGGGTAAAAAAGGGGGTTTTGGGAGAAAGGGGTATGTGGCATGTACAGGTGGGTACGAATGTATAATGCACAATGCATGCATAGGTGGGTTGGGGAATACCTCTAGTTTGCCAATTGTGATGATCAATGTTGTGTTTGAAAATACCCCATTTTGGGCTCTTAGGGTATACGGCCGTATACTCAAGGCTCCAATACCTCAGGATACGGCCGTATACTCTGGAGTATACGGCCGTATACTTAGAGTATACGGCCGTATACTCGTGGTATTTGTTTGCACCAGGTGGTTGTTTCAAGTTGAAAAATTCCATTGTTGTGCCTTTTGTGCCCATCATGTTGCATTCTTTGCCTTTGCCCAACAATTGCACACCACTTGAAACCAATCTAGGCTCATACTTCACTCATGATTGCAATGTATATCTCCATATGTGTCCATTCCAATCCATATTATGTTGCTTCTTGCTCTCCCAGACCCTCTTTTTCTGCCACCATGACTGATGCGGGCACTCATGCCTTGTTGAAGAAGTGGGCCGATGCCGTAGCTCTCCGCACAGTGCACAGAGGTGTTTGCAGCCCCGACAGCACACGCACCGTGTCTTGGCCTTCTCTTGAGAATTGTGCTTGGTCCACCTTGGACACCCCTGTGGCCCTGGTGAAGCTAACGCACCCCGGCGTTGCCCAACCCCATAGCCTCACTGACCCTTTGTTGTCGTTGTTTGACAACAACCCTAATCTGCAAGCTATTGTGTTGCAGCTCCATGATTCGGATGCCCGCGCTGTCGTGGAGCATGTTAAAAAAAGCTGTGGGGGGCCCAATAGGGGTCCAGGGATGAGTTTGTATTTCAGGGAATGGGAGATGCAGGATGGCTCTCCGGGGATTCATGTCTCGGGGGACGTGGCCGCTGGCTGGCGCAAATGGGAGTGCAAGGCCCAGCAAGTGCAGCGGGGGCATTGGGAGGACACCGCCCCCCTCTACTCCCTCCACTCCCAATCGCCATGGTCCTGGCATGCCGATTTGGAGGGCCCTCCCCACCTGGTACAAGGGTACTGGGATGCACCCCTCCCTTTTCTTCCCCCTCACCACCACCCCCCTTTTTGGTGTTGAACACCATCGTGTCTCCATCCCCGTTGACGTCGTCGATCATCGTCATGTCGACGACCTCAAGGATTTCAAGCAATGGGGCCATGCTTTCCAATCTGGCTTCATTTCTGTCAATTGGATGGACAAGCTTCAGGATGAGTATGGGGAACTTGGGGCAAATGCGGGGCTCAATATTTTTAATGTGGATTGGCCCGCCGAGACTCGTGCAGGGGAAAGTCACACCCGCCGCACAATGACTCCACCGGAGGGGGGTGCAATGTACAGTTTCGCAAGGGAGGTCCTCATACCCCACTTGGAGACTCATTTGGGTTGGAAGTGTCCGGTCGTGAATGTTACCACCTTTATTGTGGTGAAGGCCGGTACAGTGGATGTGGAAAAAAAACAGTGTTGGCACCGTGACATTAACCTCAGCTATGTTGCCGGCCCGGACCAACACCATGTTATTTGCTTGTTTCTGATGTTCTCCCCCACACCCGATGATGGTTTAATTGTGCTGGGGATTTTGTGGTTGCATCCCACACGGGCCTCCCGGACCCTTGGGTGGTGGCCCCAATGGCCCCATTGGACATCGGGGATGTGTGGTTGGGCAATGCACTGACTGTGCATCGCGGAGGTATTTGCCCTACCACAAACCCCCCGTGCATGGGCACCGTGTTTTTGGTTTCATTTCGGTTGGTACTTCCAGGTTGGACTACAACAACACTTGCCCTGTTGTTGTTCCCCCTTGGGCCGGCAAAGCGGCTGCATCCCCCGAAGGATCTCAAGGCCCTCATGCCACTTGTGGTGCAGTTGGTTGTGAGGTGTTGTTGGATGTGAGTGATGCTACCACAGTTTTTTTGTGTTACATGTGGTAACGTGCCATTGTGTGCCACCCACGCCGTGGAAGGGCAGTGTGGTGCCTCTGAGGAGGGCGCTTGGAATCAGGGTGAGACAATGACGCAACACAGTGGTGTTGCATGGGGTCGTTGTCCGGCCCCATTGCAGTTCTACATGCCCGTTGATGGGGCTACTTTTTTTGCAGTTCATGAACATTTGTCCCCTAGCCCCCTTCGAGTTGGGGTTGAGGGTCACCCTTCATATGAGGAGTGCCCATTGCGGCAAATGCATGCTAACCCCTTGCCTTCTGTGGGCTCGGATGGCACTTTCCTTGCTTGTCCCCCCGGTTCATTGGTGGTTTCGCGGGGTTTGATTGGTGGTGTTGCTTTGGCTTCCACCGATACCACAATTGGCGGGGTTTTGCATTGGTTTGCACTTGGGCACAAGCACCACCTCATGGATGTTGCACTGGCGGAGAGCTATGGTTGGGTGAAGTGGTGGCCGTTCAAGACGGTTTCGAGAAAGAAGAAGTCGAAGCCGAAGCCCAAGGCAAAGTCAAGGAAGGGCAAGGAGAAGGCCGGAGAAGAAGATGAGGACGTGGAGGAGGAGGAAGAGGAGAAGCAAGAGCTGTGGTGCATCTGCAATCAGGTATTTGTGGGATCCGGGCATGGGTTGAACTGTGTTGTTGTTATTCATTAAGTCCCGTTTATCTCAAAAGGTAGGGTCACTGGTGGGTTTTTTTGTTTGGCCTGTCTTCAGCGCCTCCCTATATTCCTTTGTCTACCACGCGCAGAACGGAACCAACGTTTTTTGTCCGTCAAAAATGAATCCATAAAGTTTTGTTGTTCCGGGGGGTTTTCGAACGTGCCGGACGTCATGGAAGCATCCGTTTTGTTCATTTCCACCGTTTTCCGTGTGACAAGCGTATCGTGCCGTTGCCTCTACCTTGGCTTTCGTGCTCCGTGTGCCGCGCGTGTTACGCGTGTTACGTGTTCTAAGCGTTCGCTTCTAGGTGTGCCTCTGGAACTCGAATAACTCGTGTCGCATATCCGTGCAAGGCGTGTTCCGCGTTCCGCACGTAACCGACATCACGCTTCTGGAGGCCGGAACCCACGTTTTGCGCGAGCTACGCGTCCTCCTGTACCTCAGCCCTTTCTTTATGCCCGCACCGCTTTTTCCGGACAGCCACAAGCAGTGGCTGGCCAAGGGGGGCCACCAGGGCAGTTGGGGGAACGCGGCCACGCTGAAGCACAACGCGTTCATCGTGTTCCAGATCAAACAACAGACATGTATGTGATTGTTCAATGGTGTGGAGTACGGGTGTTGTGCCTTTCGATGTCCCCCACGTCGATGTCGTTCGTTTCACTTTTTTTTTTCTGTTTCAGGGCCGTGCTGTACCCTTCGTGAACCGGCCGTTTGAATCCGAGATTCACGGTACCGTGAATTTCACCCAATTTTGCTGTGTTTTGCTCGTAACTTGGTGCTATCGTGTGCTTTTGTCGTGCTATCTTCGCCCAAAGTAAGATCCAACAAATGTGTGCAATTTACAGTTTTGAAGTAGCCGCATGGTTCAACACATTTGGTGAGATTGGCGTGAATGTGAAATTCACGCACCCAAATTCACGCATAAATTCACGCTAGATTCACAGATTCACGAGAATGTGAAATTCGCACGATTTGATCTACAAAACAAATTGTTCAATATCCAATGTGTGCAACAAATAGCAGTGACAAGACAAAATTGGGGCCGATTCGTACGAATTCGCACGAAATTCGCACGAATTTCGTACGAATTCGTACGAATGTCGTACGAATTTCGTGCGAATTTCGTGCTAATTCGTACGAGTCGGCCCCAATTTTGTCTTGTCACTGCTATTTGTTGCACACATTGGATATTGAACAATTTGTTTTGTAGATCAAATCAAAACATTACACATTACATTTCTTAATCTTTGTTGCGTTGCTCACAAATTTGTTGGGAAGGGCATAGGTTATAGGTGATAGTGGATGCAGTGGTGGGGGGTCCATTGGGGTCGAACCATTGTTGCCTTGCTCACACAGTTGTTGGGAAGGGCAAAGGTGATAGTTGCTAGTAGATGCATGAGGGTGGGGTGGGGGGGTCCATTGGGTCAAACCATAGGAGCGTAATCAACCACGTCTAGGGTTGGGAGGGGGGGGGGGGGGGGGCAAGGAGACCCCCCACTTACAGCCCCTGAGTGTCTGGGTGTGGGGTTATGAGGGTGCCTTGCTTGTTGCAGTGCGGTTAAGGTTAGGGAGGGTATCCTTTTTCTCTTCATAGGTTTTGTGTATTGAGTCGCTTCCCAATGGTGTTGCCTGGCTTCTCACCACAGTCAGCCGCATCGCGTCGCGGCACGGCCTGGCTCTGCAGGATCCAGCACGAGCATTCTGTAGAAGGGGTGATTGGGAGCACAGATTGTGGGGTATTGAGAGGCCTCTTCTTGTGCACTTTCCAATGTTGAACAGGGACGGCATTGCTATTTGAGGATTGCGTACAGATGGGGTGTAGCCTGTGCTGATATGAAAGCAAACAGGTATGTTTGTGTTTGTGTTTGGGTTTGTGTGTTTGTGTAGGGGTTTGTATGGGTGTGTGTGTGTGTGTGTGTGTGTGTGTGTGTGTGTGTGTATGTGTGTGTGTGTGTGTCTGTGCGGTGTGTGTGTGTGTGTGTGTGTGTGTGTGTGTGTGTGTGTGTGCCGGGGGGGCAGGTATCGGGAAATGTGTGTGCTTGGTTCTTTGGTCACCTCACGCCGTGTGTGTGTGTGTTTGTGTGTGTGTGTGTATGTGTGTGTGTGTGTGTCTGTGCGGTGTGTGTGTGTGTGTACATTGCTGCACTGTATGTGTGTGTGGGTGCCGGGGGGGCAGGTATAGGGAAATGTGTGTGGGTGTGGGGACTCCGGTACATGCATAGGTGGTGTTGGTGTGGCTCTTCTGCCAGTGTCCTGCAAAAATGGTGCGAGATTCGTAGGAAGTTCGCACGAAATTCGTACGACACATTTCCCTGTACCTGCCCCCCCCCCCGGCACACACACACACACACACACAACACACACACACACACAGACACACACACACACCCATGCACAAACACACACATACCCCCAATGAAAGCAAACAGCCCCCCATGCACTCGACCCACACCCACACACTGCCCGCTCACACACCCTCATACGTACCTGGACAGTGGATGTGCCACGGTTAGATGTTTAGGGGGGGGGGGTTCTGTGTGTGTGCGTGTGTATGTGTGTCTGCCTGTGTGTGTGGATGGGTTTCTGCGGATGTGTGTGTGGGTGTGGGTGGGTGGGTCGTTGTGTCCATGTGTAGTTGGGTGTCCGGTTGTGTGTGTTTGTGTGTATGCGCGTGTTGGTGTGAGGTGCAGGAAGGGTGTGTCTGTATGTGTGTGTGTGTGTGTGTGTGTGTGTGTGTGTATGGCTTGTGCGTATATCTGGTTTGGTGCTCCTCACATCCTCACCCGCCCCACACACAAAGGCGCACGCCCACACCCATAACCAAAAAGACAGTCATACACCCCCCCCACACACAGAGACACACACACACCCATGCACAAACACACACATACCCTCAATGAAAGCAAACAGCCCCCCACTCGACCCATACCCACACACTGCCCGCCCACACACCCTCATACGTACCTGGACAGTGGATGTGTCACGGTTAAATGTTTAGGGGGGTGATTCTGTGTGTGTGTGTATGCGTATGATTTGTGCGGATGCGTGTATGTGGGTCAGTGTGTCCATGTGTAGTTGGGTGTGTGGTTGTGTGTGTTTGTGTGTGCGCGCGTGTTGGTGTGAGGTGCGGGAAGGGTGTGTGTGTGTGTGTGTAAGGCTTGTGCGTATATATGTGCATGGTTTGGTGCTCGTCACATCCTCACAGACAGTCGTACATGTACCCCCCCCCCCCCCACACACACATTCACATGCCATTAGTGGAATCAAACCGCCCAGCCACCCCACCCACACCCACACACTGCCCAGCCACACATACGCACACACACCTGCATAGTGGATGTGTCGTGGTTAGGTGTGTGGAGCGTGATCATTGTGAGTGTGTCTATGTGTGTGTGTGTGTGTGTGTTGATTGGTTTGTGCGTGTTTGTGTGTGGGTGTGTATCCATGGGTCCGTGGTTGTGTGTGTGGGTGTGTGGGTGTTGGTGTGAGGTTTGGGACGGGTTTGTGTGCGTATGTGGTCGGGTGGCCCCCACATCCTCACACACACCAACACACAGACGCACGCCCGCACGTAGAAACAAACAGGAAGTCACGCATCGACCCACATGCAAACCCAACCATACAACCATACACAAACCCACACAAACCCACACACCCCACACAAAGGCACACCCACATACATGTGCACATGTTGCCTGTAGCCAGGGTGCCTGCAGGGGTGTTTGGGGGGGAGGTACCCCGGGTGTTAGGACAAATGAGGGGGTGCACAAGGGTGAAATTGGTATGAATTCACGTGAATTCACGTGAAATTCATACGAAATTCGTACGAAATCCGTGCGAATTCGTGCGAATTTCGTACGAATTCACGTGCATTCACGGCCGTGGATCGGCTACAGGCTTGCCGGGTTTCGGCACCTCTCGTTTTGGGCACGGTTCGGACATGATGGATGCTTTTGGGGCGGG
Organism: Eutreptiella sp. 'Long Island Sound 2002'; assembly: GCA_964036045.1. Taxonomy (NCBI): domain Eukaryota; phylum Euglenozoa; class Euglenophyceae; order Eutreptiales; family Eutreptiaceae; genus Eutreptiella; species Eutreptiella sp. 'Long Island Sound 2002'. The sequence continues at coordinate 42,697,836 of OZ038379.1, read as the reverse complement.
ACCTTCATTGGATGATGCGTAACGAAGCTAGGGGAGGAATTTCGGCCCCTCAAATGTCTCGGAATGAACCAATAATATGGCATTTTCCCACAAAAACCTCAAAATTTGGGTAAATTCACGTGAAATTCACGCAATTATTCAAACGGCCACTTAACGGCCGTTCACGAAGGGTACAGCCACACATTTCTGTACAGCTGGGTGGCACGCAGCCTGGGTCAACCGCATGACAAGAAGCCCGGCAGCAAGGATCGCCGAGAAGATGAGATGTACCTCACCAACCTCACCGCATATCAAGTATGCATGCATGACAAGTGCCATTATGTTCCGTTTCGTCGCACCGTGCCGGTCCCTAGTCTCCATTTTCGATAAGCTGCTTACCCCACCAACTGCCTGCAGATCAAGACGAAGCCAAGCAAGCCCCGGGATCCCGCAAAAGTCCAAGATTGCCGCGCTAAGCCGGATGGATGGTTTGAGTACACAAAGGTTGTTCTGGGCGTGCTGCGTGTTGCATCTGTACGTGATTCTGCCCCCTTTTCAATGTGTGTTGCGCGTGTTGCGCGTTCTGCACGTTCCGCCGGTGTGCCTCTCGCTCCGCCTCTGGGGGCACCACCACCGTGTTACGCGTGCTGCGCGTTCTGCAGATCCAAGCGAACCGGTTGTGGACCTGGTTGGAGGGCGAGGCAGAAGAGAGTGAGGAGGAGGAGGAGGAGGAGGAGGAGGCAGCGGACGATGGAGACGAGGAGGAGGAAGAGGAGGAAGAGGAGGAAGACAACGACGTGCCATTGACACCCCATGGCAAGAAGCAGGCCCGAGGCACAATGAAGAGGGAGCATTCAGAGGACGAGCCAGATGATGTGCCGGACAAATACTCCTCTTCTGCTGCAAAGGCTTCTGGAAAGGCAGCACGGTCCACCATGCTGGAGGTCAAGCAGGAGCCGCAGACAATGGCAGAGAAGAAGAAGCGGAAGGCAGAGGAGCGGAGCCCGCCCAAGGTGCCACCGAAGAAGTCCGAGGCCGAGATGCCCAAGAAAAAGAAGGACAAGGACAAGCCGGCCCGTGGGAGCGTGTCCTTTGCGATCGGCGGGAAGGGCCCGCAGAAGAGCATCAGCGCCGCACCGACAAGAGCAGAGAAGTTCCAGCATGAAGGCGGGTACGACCGTGATCTGGACACAATGCAGAGAATCTTGGAGACGGACTTCAATGCGACCATGGGTCGCCTGGTGATGCACTACAAGGAGTGCCTGTCGGAGGAACCCAAGTCCAAGCAAGAGCTCGGGTTGGCCCTGCTGCTGCACAGCAGTGTGCGGGCCCTGAGCGTGCAAAGCGTGCTGAGATGCGGGACCAAGAACGCCCAGTCGGCTGCAGCAGCCCTTGAGCACTTCGAGAAGCGCTACCCATCGAGCAGCCCGAGACAAGTGGCGGAGGGGATTTTGAAGGGCCTTTCGGTTTGTACGGGTTGCGCCGCCGCGCCGCAATGGCCGTTGGACCTCAGCCCGCCGGCAGAGGGCCTGAGTTTGGCCAAGCTGAAAATGGAGGGCCTGCGAGGTGGTCGTGGAGGTGGGGTCAGCGATCGGGTGAGCGCAATGGGCATCGAAGACATCGTTGACATGGACACGGATGTTTTGCAGGTGTTGCGCGCGTCCTCTGTTGTGTTTCTACGTAGTCGCTCCGCGCGTCATGCGCGTTCTGCGCGTTCTCCGTGTTTGCTTCTATCGTGCCTCTGGAGGACCGATCGTGTTTTCCGCGTTCTGCAGGAGAAGTTTGTCCGGTTTGTCCGGATGGCCGGCCTGATGGCGTACGAATTGGAAGAGGAACGGCAACTCGAACTTCCGGCGTCTGGAGCATGGTCGTTGGTGCGCACCCGAGAGCTGGCGGCGAAGAAACCGCGGGTATCTGTGTGCTTAATGGTCTCGGTGGTGTGCGCGCTCGTGCCTCCGCGCCGCCTCTGGAGGCCCATGGTAGCGTGATGCGCGTCCTACGCGTGTTACACGTATGATTCCTTGCACGCTTCTGGAGGAGGACTTGCCGTGTTACACGTTGTGCAGACTGCCGCTTGGGATTGGGCGCCCCCGCACATGAGCGGGTACCCGCACCTGCCAGCCCCGCCACCGCAGTACCAGCAGTCGTACGACGAAGACCCGCAGTGGCCCAGCTATCCGCCACTGCCGCGGGGCCCGCCGCCGCATGGTGAGCCGCCGCGGGGCCACCCGCCTCCCTTGCCCTATGGTGCGCCGCCGCGGGGCCACCCCCCTCCCCTGCCGTATGGCGCGCCGCCGCGGGGTCCCCCGCCTCCCCTGCCCTATGGCGCGCCCCCCGGCGCATCGGGCGAGCCGCCGGAGCTTCGTCCGAAGGTGCTGCTCGGCCCATTCACCGATGTCGCAGAGAGCAAGAAGGTGCGAGGGCGGCTGCGGAACCAACCCGATGGTTCGTCCTCCGTTGCGGCTTTCAATGCGTGGTTTGTACGGAGCCGTGAGTCACATGTATGTGGAGCCCCGGTCTCGTCTGCCCGATGTTCTGCCACTTGGTTGCCCCCCTCGTGTTTCCACAGGATCCGCAGGAGACGGGCGAGACGCGGGACGATCCCCAGAGCATCAAAACAGAAGGATCTGGCGCCGTTGGGATGGAGGTGGAGCAGGTCGTTGTGCTGCGTGTTCTCCACGCGTGCTTCTTTGTCGCCTCTAGAGGCTGGTACGCTCCGTGTTGCGCGTGTTGCGCGTTCTCCGCGTTCTACATGTCTTGCCTCCGCCGTGCCTCTGGAGGATAGACATCACGTCGTTCGCGTTCTGCAGAAGCCTCCCCCGGAGACGGAAGGTCAGGGGGCCAAAGAAGGACCCAAGGAGCCCGCAGAAGGCGCTGCAGAAGGCGCTGCCGCATGCGCGGAGGTCTCAGCAGGGGGCGATGGTGGTCCGGCAGGTGAGCAGGTGCGCGTTGCGGGGTCACTGCTGTTTGCGCGTCATGCCCGTATGGTTCTGTTGTGCCTGTGGAATCCGCCCTGGCATGTGTTGCGCGTTCTGCGCGTGTTACGCGTTACACGTGTCTCGATTCTGGCCTTCCTCTGGAGGACAGCACCCCGTTTTCCGCGTTCTGCAGGCGCCTGTGCGAGTGAAGGAGGAGCCCCCCGACTCCCCGGAACGCCATGCCGAACCGGAGGGGGATCCAGATACGGAGACGGCAGCCGAGGGCAAGATGACGGACGGCGAAATCCAAGAAGTGTAGGGGGTTGGGAGGGCTGGGAGGGGGAGGAGGGGTGGGAGGGGGAGGGGCCCCAGGGGTTTTTCTCCCCGCTTGGGGAACCGAGTCCGGGATGGCCGGAGCCCGACGAGTCCCGGGGGCGGCAGAGTTCGCAGCCCGCTTTGCGGGTCCCCCCTTGGGAAGTTTCAGCGCAGACAGGCGCTCTTTCTCAACAGGCGCCGGACTGGTGGCGTCGTAATATGTGGTAGCTATACCCGGTTTCTTGGCTGTACGATAACGGAGTATTATGGCGATCGGAAATGTAGTGCCCGGCGCACAGCACAAGCGAACTGGTGGTGTCCCGCAAAAAAAGATACCACACCTGTTGCCCATTGCTCTGCGGTCGGGGAATCAAGGTTGAAACCCCCCCCCTCCGCTGCAGGTTGCTGTGTGGTAGGGGAATTGAGGCTCAAACCACCCCCCCCCATGAAAAAAACACCCACAGTGCCCTGTGCTACGTGTGCTGCGTGTTGCCTCTGACTGTGCCTCTGGACTGCGTGTGGCGCGTTCTGCGCGTGTTGCGCGTTCTCGGCGTTGCCTCCGGTTCTGCCTTTGGAGCCTAAAAGTCCGTGTTCCGTGTTGTGCAGACACACCGCTCTTCAAAAATGCCATTTCCCACGAATCTTTGGGCGGGTTCACTCCCCGTTGAGGACTGTGCAGCAAATATCACGCATGGAGTCCGGCCAGGCCAAACTGAATTAGTCGGGTACACCGAGGATGAGGTGTGGGACCACATGTTGGCTCCCATCCAGGAATTACAGCGGGCATCCCTCCGGAAGGCGAACCTCTCCCACTTGATCCCCCTAGTACCAAGGTGTGTCCCACTTGATTCTAGCGGTTCGGCCAATCGATTGTAGTGTCTGTAGAGGCGGATGTGGAGGAGGAGGGCGACGAGGCCGAGGAGGAGGGAAGCTAGAGGGAGGAGAGTGAGGATGACACGGAGGAGGAGAGTGAGGAGGAGGGGGAGGAGGATGAGGAGGAAGAGAGTGAGGAGGAGGAGGAGAGTGACGGGGAAGAGGACGAGGACATGGAGGATGACGAAGATTAGGAAGGAGAAGGTGGTGGAGGGCGGACGTGGTGGAATCGTGAACTTCATGGCCGCCAAGCTTCTGCCATCCCTACCCATGGGACCAGTGCGAACCCTGGGGGACAACCGCGTAGGCTGGATACCCAAACTGTGAGGACGCGGCCCCCAAAAAGTGCGCGCGTGTGCAATAGTGACGTGCTACGCGTTCTACGCGTTTTGCGCGTGCCGGAAGTCTGCTTCTAAGTCTGCCTCTAGAACGCCGTGCTGCGCGTTCTGCGCGTTCTGCGCGTGATGCGTGTGTTGTTTGCGTTCTGCACGTGCTGCGCGTGCTGCGCGTTTTGAAGCAACACGCGCAGCACGTATTGTGCCGCGCGGAGCGCTGCCGGACAGAAACGTCCCCTCTGTAGACAATGGAATATGGTTGCAGTTCTTCAGGTTGAGTTGCATTGAATTGATCATCAACCTCTTCAACTTCTTCCCAGGATTCTTCAGTGGCCTACACATGTTTTTGCATGTTTGAGGGCAGTGGGGTTTGAACCAGGAACATGTCGTTTGCAAGTGTAGCATGCATACCTCTCACCCACCCAGTGCCATGGTCTTGAGATACGGCCGTATACCTTGTGTATACGGCCGTATACCCACGGTATACGGCCGTATACTCCCAGTGTACGGCCGTATACGGCGAGTATACGGCCGTATACCTGCCCACCCATTTTGAGTATACGACCGTATACTCCGAGGTATACGGCCGTATACTCGGAGGTATACGGCCGTATACTCATAGTATTTGTTGCCAATTTCGATCTATTTTGCCTAGTTCTTTGTTAGAATTCCACCCTTTCTTCCCATTCAGGTCCAGTATGATCCCTGGCCACCGCGGAGCATCACCGATTACGAGGTGGCCGAGCCCGAAGTGGAGTTGGTGGCGCCAAAGGCTGCCGCAGGGCAAGTGGTCTCCGGTCGGGAGTACATGGACCCCATTCCTGTGGGTCGGGGGGATGTTGCCAGTGCGCCCTCCGACCTGGCGTGCACCACTGGCAAGGACACGGGATACTATTCCCGATTGAATGTCCGTGCCAGTGGTGCACTTTACGACATTCGCCTGCCCATTAGGGTATTGGCGAATGTCGTAAAGGGGGGGGGGGCTTTGTGGAGGCCATTTGGGGGGCTGCGGTTTGGAGCAAGAGCTCCGGGAAGGTGCGGGTTTTTTTGAGCACCACGCGGGAAAAATGGAGCATTTCGGACTCCATTATGGTGCTCCAAAGTTTTGGGGGGGAGCCTGTCCCCGTGGAGCACTCCCTCGCCCTCCAGGCCGAGTTGGCCTCGAGGGCGGGGAAACAGCTTGGGGGGAGGGGGCTGAAGCGGGCTCATGATGAGCTCGCTGAGCCAAGGGCCACCCCTGCACCCACCCCCACCCGGAAGGCCCCCAAGCCTTCCGGGTCTGCTGCTGCTGCTGTTGCTATTGGCTCGGGGGGGCTTGAGGGGTTTGGGGGGGTGGGGGGGATTGAAGCGGCTGCCCGCCGTGGCACATGCGAGGCCCTGGGGGGCCTCGATGTGCCCAGCACCGCTGACATTGTCAGCGGTGTTGTGGCGGGCTTGGGGAAGTCCCGGCTGAACATCTCCACAGACATCGGGGAGTTCAGCTGGACTTCCCTGACCTCCTTGAGGGAGGCCAATGCCTCCCTCAAGGAGGAGCTGAAGGTTGCCCATGCTGAGGGTGACGCCAAGGACAAGAGGATTGCGGACCTGGAGACCAGGTTGGCCGATGCCACCACAAGTGCCCATGACTGGCACCTCAAGGCCAAGGAGTTGGAGACGCAACTCCAAGCGGCCAAGGCCAACGAGGAGTGGGCGAGGTCCATTGTGGCCCATAGTGTCACACGGAGTGCACCCCCACCCCAAGGGTCTGGGAGTCAGGGCAGTGGGAGTCAGGGCAGTGAGTCCGCCTCCCCAGCACGTGGCCTGCCCCCAAAGCCGCAATGACTACCCCCATCCAACCCCGCCCTTGCAGCTTTATGCCGAGAGTTGGTGTACCGCAAGGTGCACATCTTGGGTGTACAAGTGCACAATGTGCATGTGCATGTGCAGTTTGGGGCTACAGGGACACGCAGGCAGGGGAAGGATTGGCGCCGTGCGCGCTTGTCAAGCGGCAATGAAAGGCAAAGGGAGCTAATTTGCCTTTCAAATGCACATGCGCATGCGAATTTTCCAAGGTGGTTCCATTGGACCACCATTCAAGTGGTACAATGCGATACTTCACAAAGAATGCCGGGCCATCGCCATATGAGGGATCCTTCTCCGCTTTCCGCCATCTGCGTTGTCGGGGCGCATAGTGTTGGGGAGGTCTGTGTTGAAACAGGTGGAGTGCTCCATAGTCCCATGCAAGGGACCCCGATGCGGTTGGATGTACATGGAGGTGGTGTTGTGGATGCGAAGGCCTACAAGGGCTGGCCGGGTGTGGTTTTCAACTCCAAAGCCCACCACGGGCCTGCCCGATGGAGGGGGGAGCGCTATGCCATTGTTTTCTACAATGGGTGCAACACAGATTATTAATACCTCCCCGATGAGTCTGTTGATGAGTTATTGGCTTATGGCTTTCGTCCTTGGGGCCACTAGTGAGCACCGTATACTACCAGTATACGGCCGTATACCTCCGCGTATACGGGCGTACACCTGGAAGTATACGGCCGTATACTCGAAGTATACGGCGAAAGATTTGTGCTGAATCGTACATGGTGTGCGCCTGTTGCATGCGCCTGTGCGCACGGTTTCACTGGGCAACTGGCCCACATATGCCTGGCACATCTCTCCACAGCAATTATTGTAAGCAATATGTTTGCAAATGCCCATCCGAAGGAGAAGGGGCTTTGTTTGGAGAGCATTCAAGATTTTTGTGAGGGAATCAAACGCCGGCATTTGACCCCCTATGCAGTATGTGCTCTGCATCCACAAACGTCAACGCCAGCACCCCATTTTGTTTCACATGTTATGGCCCACCCTGTTTTTTTTACAATAGGATTGCGGGGAAAGAGGGCAACGGCAAAGACGATTGTGGATGCAATCGGTAGCATCAGCATTGCTTGGTGACGATGTACTTTTGCGACCCCATGCCCAAGGCCTCATGATTATTTTAAAAGATGGTGAGGTGGATGTGGCCGACAAGGAGGCAATTAACCTACTCCGATGGATGCGGCGGCACCACCTTTCCATCCGGGCATTGAAGGGTTGCATGAGGACCACATGCACTTGGGACCATGTGATGGCAATGCGTAAGACCCTCACACCTTACCTGTCCAAGGGGAGGGTTTTGGAGGTGGCCACTAAAGGGGGTACCCGGACATGTGGGGTGGTGGAATTGCATGATATTGTCACCACCATGGTTGCATGTGCCCATGCCGAAGACAGCATTCGGAAGTATGAGGAGAATACATATTTGGCTGTTGTAATCTGTTCTGATGCCACTGTTTTTCATAATGCCAGTGCCACACGTTGTGACGTGTTTGTGGACCTATGGAAGGATAAGGGGGCACACCATGTTGGTCAGGCATGGGCCTCATGGTGGGTTTTTGATGGGGGGACGATATGGCCCATCTGCAAAGGATGGATGCCGTGGGGAAATTGAATGACCAAGTCAAAAAACTTGAAGCCGAGGGCGGCATAGAAATTGGGGGTACTCCCAAAAAATTATTGTGTTTTAAAAGTGGGGATGGGAAAGTCATGATGTCGGGTTCGTGTGGGAAATGTTGGAATTGCAATCTCAAGTATGACCAATTTCAAGCCCATTTGTTTGCAATTGGAGATTTTCCAGTGCTTCCTCGCATTGGGTCCCTTATGTCTTGCATCCCTCCTGTCCGCAATGTTGGAGATGTGGCACATTGTTGTGCAAGGGTGGGGACAGGCATTGGGAAACGTCTCAAGGACAGCACCCGCACATGGGGTCCATGGCACATGGGGAACAGTTCACCAGGAGCTCTAAGGGCCGTGTCCCATTTCATTTCTAACCTCCGGCAAGAAGCAAAGCACATCCCTGTGGCTGAGAGAGTGATGCGTGCTCCCTCGAAAGAGAAGGAACACACTCTCGACATTAACGCCTCCCGTCTTTTTTTCGAAACACCTGAGTTGCACGCCGAGTTGGTGCGCATTGTTGCAATGTATTGTACCCATGTTGTGAAGTGGGAGGGCAACAGGTGGCTCAAAACCAGTGCCGTCCTGCACCTCATGTTGCAGGCCTGTTACTATATGCAAAAGATTTGGCGCCATGTGGGTCCTGTTCCCATGGATCAACGCCAACGTTATGCATGCATGGTTACACAATTCACCAAGGCATGGGGGGCATATGCCCCCCATGCCTTGGTGAATTGGGGTGGAGTGTTCCGGTTTGGGTGCATTGGGTGGTGTGCCACAGTGGGGCACACCTCCAAAGGTGGGGGAATTTTATTAAGTTTTCCTCCATTCCCACGGAATGGAGGAACAAAAGTTTTGAAATGGACATCCGCCATTGTTTTCAAGGGTGGAAGCCGAGCAAGCCTTATGTCACCCGATGGGGACTAAGGCATGCTCTGCACCTGGATGCCCTTGATTGGGGCATCCGGTTTATGGTGAGCATAACCTGGCATACCAAGAATACCCGGGAGTATACGGGCAAAAAAGGGGGTTTTGGGAGAAAGGGGTATGTGGCATGTACAGGTGGGTACAAATGTATAATGCACAATGCATGCATAGGTGGGTTGGGGAATACCTCTAGTTTGCCAATTGTGATGATCAATGTTGTGTTTGAAAATACCCCATTTTGGGCTCTCCGGGTATACGGCCGTATACTCAAGGCTCCAATACCTCAGTATACGGCCGTATACTCTGGAGTATACGGCCGTATACTTAGAGTATACGGCCGTATACTGGGGGTATTTGTCTGCACCACGTGGTTGTTTCAAGTTGAAAAATTCCATTGTTGTGCCTTTTGTGCCCATCATGTTGCATTCTTTGCCTTTGCCCAACAATTGCACACCACTTGAAACCAATCTAGGCTCATACTTCACTCAAGATTGCAATGTATGTCTCCATATGTGTCCATTCCAATCCATATTATGTTGCTTCTTGCTCTCCCAGGCCCTCTTTTTCTGCCACCATGATTGATGCGGGCACTCATGCCTTGTTGAAGAATTGGCCGATGCCGTAGCTCTCCGCACAGTGCACAGAGGTGTTTGCAGCCCCGACAGCACACGCACCGTGTCTTGGCCTTCTCTTGAGAATTCTGCTTGGTCCACCTTGGACACCCCTGTGGCCCTGGTGAAGCTAACGCACCCCGGCGTTGCCCAACCCCACAGCCTCACTCACCCTTTGTTGTCGTTGTTTGACAACAACCCTAATCTGCAAGCTATTGTGTTGCAGCTCCATGATTCGGATGCCCGCGCTGTCGTGGAGCATGTTAAAAAAAGCTGTGGGGGGCCCAATAGGGGGATGAGTTTGTATTTGAGGGAATGGGACATGCAGGATGGCTCTCCGGGGATTCATGTCTCGGGGGACGTGGCCGCTGGCTGGCGCAAATGGGAGTGCAAGGCCCAGCAAGTGCAGCGGGGGCATTGGGAGGACACCGCCCCCCTCTACTCCCTCCACTCCCAATCGCCATGGTCCTGGCATGCCGATTTGGAGGGCCACACCCTCCCCACCTGGTACAAGGGTACTAGGATGCACCCCTCCCTTTTCTTCCCCCTCACCACCACCCCCCTTTTTGGTGTTGAACACCATCGTGTCTCCCTCCCCGTTGACGTCGTCGATCATCATCATGTCGACGACCTCAAGGAATTGCCCCAATGGCAAGAATACTTCTCCAATACTTCGAGTATACTGACAAATACCTCAAAATGTGTGGATTACCACACACAGGTGTGGGTGTATGGAATTGGCTTTATGGTTTTTTGACCCCCCCCCCCCTATTTTCAGGGTGCTAAACTCATTTTTTCATATCCCATGGGCACACGGAACGACTAGGTGCGTGTGACAAAATGGCTGTTTTGGGGGGGTATTCTTGGTATGCCAGGTTATGCTCACCATATTGTGGTTTGGGGAAAAGGGTTTGGGTAGAGAGGGGATCAAGTTTGGCATGCAACGCATGCGGAAGAAGCATCATGCACCAAAGCACATGTATAGGTATATATCATGTGATGTGCAATATGCGTAAGTGTGTACGTCGTAGACAAAGGAATATTAGGTATATATAACAGTAACATGGGGAAGTGGATCACATTTGACATTTCGGATGGGACATCAAACAAGGTTGCTTCTTGTGGTCTTCTGCTTTGCTCATATGGTGCTCTTTTGTGTGTACAATGTGTTTGGGGGTTGCAGGGTCATGAGTAAATGCAAGGGGGGGGGTAGGTGATGAGAATGGTGGCATGGGTGGGAGGCAGAAAGTCCCCGTGTACTCCAAGTATACGGCCGTATACTTCTGAGTATACGGCCGTATACTCCGACGTATACGGCAAGAATACTTCTCCAATACTTCGAGTATACTGACAAATACCTCAAAAAGTGTAGATTGCCACACACAGGTGTGGGTGTATGGAATTGGCTTTCTGGTTTTTTGACCCACCCCCTATTTTCAGGGTGCTAAACTCATTTTTTTATATCCCATGGGCACACGGAACGACTAGGTACATGTGCCAAAATGGCTGTTTTGGGGGGGTATTCTTGGTATGCCAGGTTATGCTCACCAAAAAAGAGAAAGCGGAGATGTTTGGTTGGTACATGGTCCCCACGGAACAGGAAAATGGTCGACATGTCAATCCTGCTGTGCGCCGGTGCAACGGTTGAAGCGGTGGACAAGTCGGGGAAGATTGTTGAGGACACGTACCGGTGCACATGCCATCAGGTTTGTGCTATGGGGCTTGCAATGTGGTGTTCTTCAATGTGCAACAAGGGGTGCAACAAGGTACCTTGTCGCGCCCCCTTATCGCGCGATAAGGTGCGCGATAAGGTACCTTGTGGCGCTTGGTACATTGCATCGTTTCATTGCATTCCATTTAATTCTGCTGTGTCCGGTGGCACCCGTGGCATTCTTTATTCGTTGCTGCACCCATGCTCCCATATTCACCCATCTGTTTTTATCTTCTCAGGTGACTGTAGTCTAATGGCCCCGTTTGGACCTTGTGCAAACACCTGAAGCACCACATGTCGCTGGGTCCAAGGTTGGACATGTGGCGCCTGCTGCTGAGGCCTTTACTGGAGTGGGGGAGGAGTGGTTCCTGCCAGGCCCCCCAGCAGTGTTTGAGGCTACAGGGTTCGGGAATGAGGTAACCCTCCCTGGGCAGGCCCCCACCCCAAAGACACATTGGTGTCGGTCATTTAAGCTGAAAGTTCGCAAGGGGGGGGTGGAAACTGTGAAGGCATTCACCCTCCCCGTCGTTTGTAGCCTTTGGACCTCAGATGCAAAGACTGATTAAAACCAAAATTTTGTGGTGGCTGTGTTGTGCTATGTTTCTTACTATGAGGGGGGGGTGTAAGAATCAGTTCAAGTGCCTGATCCCCACTGAGGACAGCTTCCGTTGGGTCACGCACCATGCATTGCGCAATTTCCGCGCCTTTGGGGGGGATGACTTGCCTGCATATGTTGAGGACTGGATGAAGGAATGGGAAGCCTCCAGTGCCCCCAGATATGGTCGTGGTATCACGAAACAGGAGGTTAATGTGGATGCAGACAGTTCAGACAGTGATGCCACCCCCCTTGCCCACAGAAAGCGTGGGCAGCCTAGTGACCTCAAGGGTAAGGGCCCAAAAAAGCCAAAGCCCGAGGGCTAGAAGGGAGGAACGCCAGCAGCAGGCAGGCAGCAGGCAGCAGCAGCAGGCGGTGTTCCTGGCAGTGCTGGTCCTGTCACCCTCAGTGCCACGAGCGTGCACAATATTGTAGGTGCACTCAGTGAGGATTTCGCATCCGGGGTGCTTGCAAGTGTGAAGGATGCAGTGACATCCCAAGCAACATCGGTTGTTGCAGCTGCACTGAGGGAGGAGAGACGGAGTGAGGTTGCAGCGCGGTTGAAGAGACAAGAGGAGAAAACAAAAAAAATGGAGGACAAACTCGAGTTGGCCCTTGCTGTAACTACGAAGACAAATGGGTAAAGTGAAGTTTCGCTAAAACGCGGTAAAACGCGGTAAATTGAGGTCAATCTTGGTTAAACGGTGTTTGCCATGTCCCTCCATGTGTTTGGGTGGTGGTAGAACAAAACCATGTCAAATTGATGTAAAATGAGGCTAAATCCATGCTTTTTCCGGTAACAGGTTGGGTCGTCTTACGTCAAACCTCGGTCCCCGTCAACTTTTGTCTTGTGCCGTGTTTGCTCCGTTTGCCTTCGTTTGTCGCACGTCAAAACTAGTTTTAGCGCGCGTCAAAACCAGTTTTAGCTTGTACTGTAGTGCAATGCATGCATGCAGCTTAAGGCAAAACTAGTTTTAGCGCACGTCAAAACGAGGAATAGCGCACGTCAAAATGCGCTTTTTGCTGTTCTCCTTCCTTTTTATAGTCTTGTGGATGCCCCAGAAGAAGGGGAAGCCAAAGAAGGCAGCACCAAAGGGGGGGAAGCAGGCCGAAATCAACCTGCCCACCGCGGGCGCCAACGACTCATCGTCCGATGACGACAATGAGGCTGGGCCGGTTGTGCCGGAGGGGCCGGCGGGTGTGGTCCGCACCATGGAGGTGCTTGCGGAGCCCCTGTTGGAGGTGACGCCAGAAGGATTTACAAAGGAGGTTGTGAAGTTCGAAGATGGGGATCTGAACCAGTGGCCACAACTGTCCGTGCGGATTGAAAACCTTTTGATGGCTTCGGAGAAGGACGGTGTGGTGCATGTAGCAGTGGTGTACGATGCCACATGTGTCCTTTGCCTCTCACCCCAGGGTCGCTCACAACGGTCGCTCACACAACCCACAGGCTTTTGGGTTCAAAGGTGGTTGCGGTTGTCATCAGGATGTGTCGGACGGATTCCGATATGATCCACCGCCTCGTCTCCATTGGCTGTGGCAACGGGCCGCAGACCGAATGCTGGGCCGCACACGACATTTCAAAAAATCAATGGGACACTAACCCGGTGGATAGGCCGCTCTGCAGCTATTTGCAGCGGAAAGCGAAAGTCACCAAACCCACAACGGCAGATGTGCCGCTCAGGTATAAGGCCTGCAAAGGCCAAGAGTGGGTCGGCCAGGGACCCATGGTTGCAGTTGCGGCGGCGCAGGTGGAGCACATTGTGCCGGATGTGACCCATCCCACAAAGTGGGAAACAACGGCCAGCCGGGTGTACGTTCTGATGGGTTCCCCTGGTCCAGCAATCTCCACCAACCCACTTGAACTGTCCATGGAGGTTCCGGCCGCTCCAAACCAAAGTTGGAACAACTACGATGTCGCTGGCTACCACCTCATGCAGGCCCTCTTCCCCCCGGAGATCCACGAGCAACTGCAGAACATTGTGAACCCGGAACGGCAGACGTTGGAGGAGTGGCCTGTCCATGGTGCTGGTTATCCGGGGGTGCGACTGCAAACCCAGCGGGACGCGGTGACTTGGTTTCCTTTGCCGCTCTAGAACGCCTTGTACACCGCCATCTACGAGCAGTGGGTCTTCCTGAAGGACAGCGACACCTTGGGGACGGTTTTGTATACCCGGCCAGAGGACACCAATACGGAGGATTGGGCAGGATACGAGCTACTTCACCGCATGCACCACTGGTCCCGCGCGTACGCCCACTTGACGCACATGGTCATTCTCCCCCTTCAGCACGTTGAGGCTGCGCAAGCTCTGCAGGTGCAGGTTAGGTCACATCGTGGACAGCACACAGCGAACAAGATGCACACGCTGCCGATGAAACTTGGGGATGCCCTGCTCATGCACGGGCCTTTGTTCGTGCGCTTTGGTGGTGGTAAGAGCAGGTACCTGGTCTTTACATTTTTGCCGCATGGGGTGCGCAAGGTTCTGCCGTGCGTGGAGGGTCCCGAGGTCATGGAGATGGCGTGCAAGCAGCCTCCACTACCGACACCACAGGAGAGGGAGTTCGACATGGGCGAGTGCACGCACGTGCCGGTGCCATGGCAGTATATGGGCGACGTCATGCATCTCTGTCGGCACATTGCAGACTGCAACATGTGGCTGGCGGTAAAGGGGGTGCAGTTGACGGACATTGCGCCCGATGGCGAGGACGATGTATCAAACTGTTCAACACCTTGGGTGCATCGATGGTGGGTGCCAGCCGTTAGCAATGCGAGGGTGCCGCGACTCAATTTGCAAATGGGCGACGTTGCGTTTGCCTTCGTGCCGGCAGCCTGGGGTTTCACGAAACAACCGACCTTCGAAGTGATGTCCTATTCGCAGATGGCCCACTACAGGGGAGCCCTGACCCCTGTCGACAACCTCCGCAACGCCGCCCAGTTGAAGGTGGACAGGTGGGTGTGCAACTGTCAGTACCAGGTGTGCACCTACCGTTTACCGTGTTCTGGTGCGCGTCATTCCTTGTTTTAGCGCGCGTCATTCCTTGTTTTAGCGCACGTCAAAAAGCGATTTAGCGCACGTCAAAGCGTGCTTTAACATACGTCAAAATGCGCTTTGCTTCGTAGTACACCGCTTTCAACACACGTCAAAGCAGGTTTTAGCGCACGTCAAAACTGGCTTTAGCGCGCGTCAAAATACGGTAACGCAAGTGGAAACATGTTCCACGTTCTTGTAGGTCCAGTTGCGGCCGTGAACCCCTTGTCCTACGGCGCGCTGGAGGACCCAAAGCTGACGCCAAGCAGCCAGCTAGTCATTGCACCGCCGTTGACATCGTCACCCGCAGGCGAAGGTGCACCGGTCGGAGACGATGCGGAGTCTAAGGGCGACGCAGACCCGATGGATCCCACGACCATTTGCACGCCTGACATTGACTTCATGGAGCGTCGGCAATTCAAGAAGGAGGCCAAGCTCGACAAAACTGCGGTGGAGATTACCGATGCGGATGGCCTGGTTGCTGAGAAAATGATCAGCCCTGCAGGCTTCGCAGCAACATGGACTCTTTCACGGTGACTTGCCCATTTTGGGTGCTGGTGGCGTCACGGAAGGGGGAGGAGACCTTGCTTGTCCCGTTGATGTATACGAGACAGAGATCAACGCATGTGTACCTTGTGGGTTGCTTCTTTGATACCTTGGGGCAGTTGCAGAGGAGTCGATGCTTTGAGTGGTCACATGTGCTCGCGTGTAACGTGGTGTGCTCCCTAGACGGCCACGCTTGCCAAGCGACGGCAGAAGCATGCGCGCATGCCTTCAGGGTCCGCTGGCACCGTGAGCGGGAGGACCGACTGCTGCGTAAGACCATCGACGTGGACATTGAGGAGAAATCGACCGGCGAGCAGTCCGAAGCTGGGCAGTCACTTGTGGGGCGCGCGAAGCGCCGGAGAGTGGGAGTCCCGCTCACAGTGAACAAGAAGAAGGCCAAGCCCCCACCAGTACGAGCGGGCCAAGCTGAGGACGTGGCACCGGGTTTGCTGGACCAGATGCGCGAGGCGCATAAGCGCGAGGTGGATCAACTGCAGCAGTCGCATGCAGCTGAGCTGAAGCGCCTCGAGGCAGTAAGCAAGACACGTGAAGACCAATGGCGTGCGAGGGAAGCCAAATGGGAAACAGAGCGCAAGTCTTTGCAGGACCGGCTCCTGATAGTCCCAAAGCCACAAGCCGGGAGTGCGCCCGTGGCAGGTGTCAGTGACGAGGGGGACAGCGCGGGGTCGACGCGATACCTCCGAGAAGCCGCGGGCGCATTGCATGGATCTCTCCACAGCTTTGTTTGTCATGGGGAAGAAGAAGAGAACCCATACACGGTCGGAGCACAAGGAGCAGGAACGAGCAACCCCGCAGCGCCGTGATTGAAGCCCGGCTACGACACTGTGTTGCTTTCCGCACCTGCCAAAAGGAAGTTGCCCCAAACGGGGTCAGGCTGTGGATCAGTGAGCCGCCCAGCCGCGCTGATGCGGCAGAGTACCTGCCAGTTGCCGCAAACGACATTGCGACGCGGACCAACGGTGAAGCCCATCAGCGCCTCAATGCAAACGGCCATCCATGGGAGAAGCCGCCGGGGATGCACCTATGTAATGTTTTGTGGGAAATCTGGTGGACGGACGGCGACCGCCCAGCGGTCGTTACATTTTCGTGTCATTCGGGAGGGAACGGGGGAAGGCACTACCTCTGGATTCAAGGACCAGTGTGGGCACAGATGAGGGCCGCAAGTTTTTTCGCCTAATCTTACCGCATTTTAGCGCGCGCCAAAACGTGCTTTAGCGCACATCAAAACACGCTTTAGCGCACGTCAAAACACGCTTTAGCGCACGTCAAGACACACGTTGGCGCATGTCAAACACACGTTACCTGACGCCAAAACACGCTTTAGCGCACGTCAAAACGCGCTTTGGCGTACGTCAAAGCACGCTTTAGCGTGCGTCAAAACACGGCAAACCCGCAAAACACACACTCCAATTGTCCTTTGTGCCACGCAGACTGCCATGGCATACTTGCAGTATCATGAGTTGGGATCCCGCAACCATACCACCCGCCGTGAGCGCCTAAGGGCTCTGCGTGTGCAGGTGCATGCTATATTGGGGGAGGACTGGGATGTGCGGCCGGTGCCCCGGCAACGCCGTTCGCTTGAATTGATACGTCATGCAGCAGCTGCCGAACCTCATGCCGGGCCCGAACTTTGTGCGCAGGCTGCATTGTGGGACATGCGGCGGCAAGGACTTTCCCTGCGCCAGCTCCAGTATGGTTTCACAACGTCCGTCTGGTGCATGCACGCCCATGGCAACAGTGCTTTCGCAGAGGCGTGCGTTAAGTGTGCCCCAGGTCACGGAACTCAGCTTGGAGACGGAGATGTTGCAAGGGTCCCGTCTGCTTCGTGCCCAACTGCGGGGGTGCAAAACGTCGTTAAAACAAAAATTGGAGGTGTGGGGGGTGCTCGAAGTGCACTGCGTCGCTCGATAAACCCCCATGAGGTGCACACAGTGCGTTTTCCGTTATTTACGCAGGTAATGTGGGCCACTCGGGCACCACAATCGCATCGTGGAAAGGTTTCCGTGGTGATCGCGATCGATGGCACGCGGAGCCACAATCGGAGCTTCTTGCACTTCAGCGTGGGGGATGTGCGAAGCTCATTACTCTACGGTTCGTGGGTGTTCGTGCATGGTCCGGAGAAAAAGAGTGTCTTGCATCGGTTGAGTGCGGTGGCCGAATGGAACGATGAGATAAAAGACGTACAACAAACAACGTACATAGATAGTAACGGCTTCGAGTGTAGCGTTGAGTTTGAGATCATAGCCGATGGGAAGGGGCATGTGGCGTTGAGCGCGTGCAAGGGGTGGACCACTGCCCACCCCTTGGCGGTTGTGTGTTGGTTGTGTGGGAGGAGTCATGAGGTGTGTGTGACCCAATTTGGCAGTGGACATGTAAGAATTAAGGATGAGTGGGAACACATAGGGGTGGTGTTGAGTGCGGTGAAGCCTAAACAGAGGCCACCGGAGTACGGGCTGCATGGGGCACACCGCATGGTGTGTTGCGGGTGCACAGGGCTTTGCAATGCATTACGCGACCAACATGCGTTTACAGAAAAAAGAGCGTCGGAGTGGGTTCAGTTCTACCTCGACCCCATAAGAATCCAAGCTCGAACAGTGACCGCGCAGGATGTGGTTCGGGAGGATAGGGAGGGAGTGCACATTGAACAGACTGCGGCAGGGGAGTGGATTAAGGCTCAGGGATGGGAGTGCATTGCCGACGAGCTCCAAAACAGCAACCTTTTGCAACACGACATTGTGCATAACGGTGTGCGCGTGCCATGGGGGGAGGGGTTCAAGCAGGGGGGGGTGCTTTTTGGAAGCCCCGCTAACCTGGTGTGGGAAAAGGGTTTCTTGACAGCGACCAAGGTGAATGAGTTGAGGGTTGACATGAAGGTGATGGGGGCACTGCACAGGGCTTTAGGACTTAGTATTAGTTTGTGTCCCACTTGTGGGTAGACCACATGGTTGAGGTGGCGGGGTTGTACAGGGATTTGAGCCTGACGGCGGGGTTCAAGGCAGAGGGGAGACACAAGGCGCTGAAGCAGGAGGTCGGACACAGGTCTTTCAAGGGGGGAGGGAAGGGGAGCAGGCTCAGGGGAGTGCGCAAGAGTTGGGGTGAACTCATCCGAAACGACAATATGGACTATTGTTTGTTAAATAAGGGGTTGAATGTGTGGGAACCGGCATGGACCAAGCAAGAGGCATACGTGAAGAACAAAAGTGCTTGGAAGCACTTGAAGGGGGTACAGAAATGAGAAGACAGATTGTTGTTGTGCTCGTGCCATGTGCCTCAGCGTGCATGATCATGTACATGTGTGTATGTACCCAAGGAAGGGCTACGGTTGCATTTAACCATGATTTAGCTTAAGACAAACCTAGTTTTAGCGCACGTCAAAACCAGTTTTAGCTTGCAATGTAGGGTTGCAAACCTAGGACAAAAGTAGGTATATGGCATGTCAAAACCTGTTTTAGCGCGCGTCAAAACTAGTTTTAGCGCGCATCAAAATGAGGTAAAATCAAGGAAAGCCCCCGTTTTGTCTGTGGGTGAAGAGAAAACGACCGGACACGAAACACGCCGCCGTGGGGTGATGGCGGCAGCGTTTTGGGGGATTCAAAAGCAAGGAGGCTTGGTTTTTGTTCCAAAAACATTGTGGAATAGGGGTACAAGTGGGAGGAGGGCAGTAAGTGGGGTTCTCAATTTTTGCCTTGATTTGCCGCAATTTACCGCGTTTTAGCGAAACTTCACTGTCTTCGTAGTTACCGCTGAGCAAGCCAGGCTGCGGGAGGCAAAGGAAAAGGCAGAGGCAACCGCCAAGGAAACGCATGACAAATGATCCCTGCTAGTCGTCGCATCAGGTGGTCCCAGGCAAATGCACGTCGCAACACTGCTTTTTTGGCCAATGTCCCTTGAGTGGCACGGCATTTGGATTTGAAGGTGCACCATTCGACAAAAGAGGAGGATGTGTGGGAGGTTTGCCATGATGCCACTTTACTAGTAGTGCTGAGCTTGCACGGCTGAGAAGTGAGAGGGATTCTCTGGGAGAGCGAGTGGAGAGTTTGGAGGTAGACCAGGCTAACCTTCAGGATAATTTGAATGCAGCCTTGGGAACCCACAGCCCCCGTGCGACAGCAGCTGAACTCACCACGCCCCGAAAGCAGCCCAGGCCTTCAACTTCCTGGCCTGCCAGTCCATCTAAGCCTCCTTTTTCTCCGGAGTGACTCCTAAGGGGTCCTGAGTTGCATGCCACCCCCAGTGAGGAGGAGTTGCTACATTTTGCACGGGCCTTGCAGTTGAAGGGAGGGGAGAAGTTTGGTGCCCCAGTCCACACTGCACAATTCGGGTGGGGCCGAATTGGGCCCACATGGCAGGAGGCCCGCATTCTAAAGGCAACATTGAAGCCAAATGCCATTCATTTTTTGCATTTGGTGCGTGCATGGGCTTTGGCCACCCTCCCAAGTTGGTTTCATTGGTGCACTGTGCAAGTGGCACACTACACGGGTCAGCAGCCCATGGTACCTCATTCACACCCACGTGATGGGACACCTCTCAGTGCTGTGGTTGAACTTGGTGACTTCCGTGGTGGTGGGTTGTGGATGGAGTGTGGTGGCAAGCTGTGGAAACCCAAATGTAAGACCACTAGAGAGGTGGTGCAAGTGGTGAACCACTTCGGTCGAGAGGTCCAAGGGGTTGTGTGCTCTGCGCGCAAAGGGTTGGTTTTCAACAGCGGGGCCCTACACAGGCCGTGGGATTGGGAAGGAGACAGGTGGTCCATTGTTTTGTACAATGGTGCAGATGTAAGCAGAGCCTCCTTACAGGAGCGTAAGGAACTTATGGCACGTGGGTTTGCACCTTGTGGACAGCCTTGCGGCGGGTGGCAGTGCGGATCACCTGATTGCAACTAATTGCCAGTTGACCTTTGTCTTTGCCCTGTTTGCAATTGCCAATTCATTAATGATGCTAATGGGATCTTTTGTGTTCGCGCGATAAGGGGTGCAACAAGGTACCTTATCGCGCACCTTATCGCGCGATAAGGTGCGCGACAAGGTACCTTGTCGCGCCCCCTTCTTGCGCAACAAGGTGCGCGTTAAGGTACCTTGTTGCACCCCCTTGTTGCAGCACTGTTACTCCAAATCGCACCATTTTGGAAATGAAAGTCAAGGCATCAACTGCCATCCAGAAGTGCTGTTCAACCCTCGAAGGCTTACGCATGCAGCCACTGAAGAAAGTCTCCCGGAAGCAATAACAGAAACGTTTGAAAATGGCTAAGCAGATTCTTAGGTCACTGTTACAAGACGGAGAAGTACAAGTTCGGATGACACATCAAGGAGTTGTACATCTCCGTGGGGTGTGTGC
Organism: Eutreptiella sp. 'Long Island Sound 2002'; assembly: GCA_964036045.1. Classification (NCBI taxonomy): domain Eukaryota; phylum Euglenozoa; class Euglenophyceae; order Eutreptiales; family Eutreptiaceae; genus Eutreptiella; species Eutreptiella sp. 'Long Island Sound 2002'. The sequence continues at coordinate 42,677,180 of OZ038379.1, read as the reverse complement.
CAGTGTGAAGGATGGCAGTAATGCCACAGTGGAAGAGAAGGAGGCCTTAAGGGTTGTCAGACTAGTCCGTGGAATGCGTTTAAGTATTAGGCAAATGTATAGGTTGCCAAGGGCTTGCAAGAAAAAAGATTTGGACGCAGCACGACAACAGCACACACCCTATTGGTGTACCACTAGGGCTGTTGTGTCTGAGGCAGGTGCACCTCGGGCCTCAGCGAGCAACAAGCTTCCTGAGCTTGTCCACCACCAAATTAGTTTGTCACAAGCTGCCAAAACATTTAAGACCCATGGCCCGGACATCATTGTTGTGTTGTCGGCTGATGCCACCCCTTTATGAAAAGCATCAGCAACTCGGTGTGACATTTCTGTCCACTGTTGGCAACAACCAAGTGATGCAGGGGCCCCTAACCTATGGCCAATTTGGTGGGCCATGTGGGGGGGTGATGACACACATTTCATGCTAGCCATGGACAAGGCACATGACCTCAATGGTCAGGTGCACGATTTGTGTCACAACTGTGACATTGTGTGGGAAGGGAAACCACTAGGGTTCAAGTGTGTCATCACGGGGGACGGGAAAAATATGCGTGCCGGGAACCCCTCCTCCAAATCCAAGTGTTGGATTTGTGAGGAAGATAATGGCCTAGCATTTGTTGTAGGAGACATGAGGGCGGGGGTGAGGTGGGGTGCTTACCTCAGGTGCATCCCAACCGGGGGGAGAGTAGGTGCATGACTACGTGCATGCAACATGTAGAATCCTGTGCATCCTCGTGAAAAGGCTAAGGGGGGAGTTCCACCAAAGAGGGATCCATGTTGGGGTGCGTGAGCTAGACGGGGAGATGCACGAGATCAAAGAATTTTGCAAGGGGATCCCAGAGGCAGAGAGGATTGCACCAAGGCGGGCCAAAGAGGGAAGTTTTGACCTTACAAGTGCCAATGCCTTCATGGCCAACCCCCAATGGGCAGACAACATTGTCACCATTGCCAAGGCACGTATGGGGAATGTGGAGACCCCTGCTGGCCCCTGGTATGGGTGGTCCTTCGTACCCTCTTGCACCAGTTTGCACATATCCATAGGTTTTGGAGGCAAAAAGAATTTTTTACAGATCGTGATGTTGCCATGTACACTAATGCGGTGGACCGCTTCCGCGAGGCATGGGGGGACTTAGGGTGGAAGGTGAGCACGTGGGTCCATTGGACATGTGCTCACTCACCTTATTTTGCATAGGCATATAGGAATATATACATATTTTCAAGCATTCCCAGTGAAAAAAGGAATAGCCCTTTCAAGAGGGACCTACACAACAGTTGTAAGGGATGGGCTCTCTTAAAGCCAAGGTTATCTAAGCTTTCCATGGACCATGTTGTAAATATGAATAACCTGGACATGGGGTTGCTTGCACGGAAGGTACAGGAGGCAGAGGAGAGAGACAAAGCAGAAATCCTACTAGGACGTCGCAGGTTGCGGTAGACAAGAGATGTCACAAAGTGGTTGTCTTGTGCATGCTTCATAGGGTGCAACGAGGGGTGCAACAAGGGGTGCAACAAGGGGGGTTATCGCGCGATAAGGGGGTGCAACAAGGGGTGCAACAAGGGGGGGTTGTTGCGCAACAAGGGGTGCAACAAGAGTGCAACAAGGGGTTGTACCCATTTTTGAAAAAGGTTAACAATGGAGTACACGGTTGGGAAGCACAGTCCCTATAGGTCATTTGGGCCCCCTCAGGACACATGACCCCTTAAAACCCCCCATGAGTACTACAAGACACCTTTTAGGTGTTTACAAGTTTGGGTGCAACAAGGTACCCTTTTCCATCAGGTCCCAGTGCACCACACCACATGTTGAGGCGGGACGAGGATGGGCCGGAATGGATGGAGTGGGCAGCCATGGGGCATGCCCTGCATGTGGCGCCCGCTAGTGTTGCGGAGGCGGTGCAGCAGAACTTGGTGGTGCAGCGGCCGACGGCGGGCGGCGGAATGGAGTACTCATGTGGGTGCATGGACCATTGTGATAACTATGGGGAGGTATGCATTTCTTGCGCATATGGCACGTATGCACCGCGTACGCTTTGTGCAAGTGCCTCGTACGCGTTACGTTTTTGTAGCGTACGTGTTGACCTGCCAACACGTACGCGTCGGCCACACATATCGTACGTGTTGGGGTAGCAACACGTAGGCGTTGCCCAAGCGACTCGTACGCGTTGGCGTACCAGCACGTACGTGTTGCCCAAGTAGATCGTACGCGCTAATGTACCAACGCGTACATGTTGCGTGCGCTGCCCACACGTGTTGTTTCATAATTAACGTGTCTCTATGCTTTCCTCTTGCAGTTGAACGTCACCCCCTTCAAGTACAAGGAGCGGCGCCCTTGGCCCTCTGAAGCACAAGTGCGCCCGACGCCTCCGGATGCGGGCCAGAAGGTGCTGAAGCCGAAGAGGCTTCTTCAGAGCCCCCTAGGCGCTCCATTGGTTGCCCCGGACCCTGAGTCGATAGGGACAATTGCAGGGCAGTTGGTGCAGGTGAGTAAGGAGGATGTGGTGGACAACGTCCATGTTGGGGATGTTGCCAAGTATAGTTTTTTTTATCAGGTTACGTTGCAGGCAAGGGTAAAGGAAGACAGTGGTGCGGTCACATGGGCTGAGCCCATGATGGTCCGCTTTCCCATGTGGATGAAGGGCCATGCCGTTGGCAGGGACCCTGCAGCGATTTTTATTGGGGGGACTTTGTACCAGATCAAAGGTGACAGTCACAGTTACGTGCAGACATGGAGTGTGCAAGGAGGGCAGCTCAAGCAGGCCAAGCGTGTTCAGTGGTCAGGGGTGGCGGGTTACCTCCGAATCTCCGACGCTGCTGTTTTTGCACAGGTGCATGGTGCAATGGAGAGGTGGAAGCTTCTCCTTGCGGGGAAGGTTGGGGGGAAGAGGGACACGGGGACGGGGGGGGGGAAGAGGAGGGCTACGACACCGACCAATCGCGGCACGGTTCTCGTATGTCCCGTGCCAAGAAACCAAAGCTTGGTGCCAAGGGGGGGCCCATAGTCCCCCAACAGCTCCCCCCCACCTCCCCCTCGAGACCACTGTGTGAGCACCTCAAAGACACACAACAGCAGCTAAAGGCGCGAATTGTGGAACTTGAGAGGGTGCGCAAAGAGAGTGCGACGGCACAGAAAGCTGCAGAGGACATGCTGAGGGAAGAGCGTGTAAAGTGGGAGGAAGAGCGAAGAAAAAAAGACAGTGAGATTAGGGACTTAAGAGTGAAGCTGCAGGATGCCTCTGTGAGGGCAAGCAAGAAAGGCCAAGCCAGCCCTGGCCCTGGGGAGGGGGGGAAAGATGTGGAAGACCAGAGGAGTTTTTTGCAGCTGGCAGCAATGGAAATCAGGGATGGCCTTGTCCAAGCCACCACATCCATTGAGGACCTGAGGGATTCACTGCAGGATGCAAGAGGCAAGGAGACATCACAGGGACAGAAGACTCTCACAGCCCTTATAGCATTGAGGTACAAGTACAATGTCCAGAGTCTACAGCTAGGCAAGCGGGCGGAGCAGCCCGGCGGTGCTCCCACGGGCTGCTAATCTCCCCTCTTCTCACATATTTTTTTTGTTGGAGGGGTTGGATGGGGGGGCGTGGCAGTCCAAGGACAGGTGGGGAGTACGATTGCGTTCCGCGATGTTTGGGGTGGTGCAGCGTGGCAATGTCCGGGTGGCGGTTGCAACACGCAACTTCCCGAAGGTGTGCCGGGCCATCAACGCCTACGGGCGCGCACGGTTGCCATCGTGGTTCACTTGGACTGCCGTCCAAGTGAACCATGGTATTTCCCCTTCAAGCACTATGCCAAGGCACAAGCACCACGACCACCTGCCCTTGAGTGCCATTGTAACTGTTGGTGATTTTTCAGGGGGGGAGTTTTGTGTGGAAGAGGCGGGGCTCGTGTTCCCCACAAGGGGAACCCACCCCTACACAATGGCATATGTTGCAGGGCCAGAGGGCCAAGACAGAGTGGATGAGGATGGGGTGGCATTGGCTGCCCGGAATGGGGTTGTTTTTTGCACTGGTGCTTTGCACATGCCAGCCCCGTGGCGTGGTGAGCGCTACGCATTGGTGTTTTTTACCAAGGTCGGTCTCGGCAAGGTGTCCTGGGAGGACCTCATGCTGCTGCGGAGTCTTGGGTTTCGGCTGTGTGCCGGGTAGCATGTGCATGCATTGTGCATTAATGATTGATGGGTGAAGTGCGCGTCAACACGCGCGCGTTGTGGAAGGGGCGCGTACGCGCTGGCGTGCGTGGTGCGTACGCGTTACGGTGTTGCATCGTACACGTTGCTGTGTTGGCGCGTACGCGCTGGGGTCATGACGCGTACGATTCGCTGTTCTGGCGCGTACGCGTTGGGTTCATGAAACGTACGATTCGGTGTTGTGGAACGTACGCATTAAGAATGAAACACGTACGCAGCTCGTACGCGCAGACGTAGATGTTGCATGTTGCCTATACGTGTGAAGCTTGTTGTGTCCATGCACCCCCCCCCCCCCTTGTTGTCTTTCCCTTAGGGTTTTTTTGTTCCCCTCAAGGAACATGCCCCTCTTCAAGGAGTACCAAAAGCTGGGAAGGACTAAGAGATGGGAACGGATGGCCGAACTGCAAACGGCAGTCACAGAAATTCTTCGTCCAACCTGGCAAGTGCAAGCTGGCGAAAACGTGGGCACCCTCATTTTGAAAACGACGGAAGGGCCCATGCCCCAAAACCAGACGTGGCATGCCGAGGCCCTCCTATGGGATTGCCGCAAAGAGGGCAAAAGCTGGCGGGCCCTCCAGTACTCCATTCCCACGTCCCGGATCAAATGCCCCCTTGATGAAATCAGATGGGTGAAGGATGAACTTAGTGCACCACCAGTAGTGGACTACAATGCAATGGACGGGGACCACACATTGCTGGGGGCCGGTACAAATTTGAGGGCGAAACTGGGACTCATGATGGCCGCCCGTAAGGGAAATTTGTACCCGGACCTCTGGGTACGCCTATGTGTGGATGGTACACAACTACACAAGCGGCACTTGAAGCATTTTATGCTTGGAGTGCTTGGATCGGGCAACCCGCTTGGTAGCTGGTGCATTTTGCACGGCTCTTAAAAACGTGCTGTGCTGCGATCGCTCACAAGGGTTAGCAAAATGGATGAGCAGGTGCAAGAGGCCCTGAACACAAGGTATGAGGTACAAGGGGGTTACATGGAAAAACCCCATATTTTCCTGGTTGCAGATGTCGTTGCACAACAGGCAATGGCTGGAATGAAAAGATGGAACTGCAGCAGTGTGGACCCAGTGTGCTGGGTATGTGGGAAATGCAGGGCACATTGCGATCGCGACTTTGGAAAGGGACTTTCACCCATTCTGTCACACTGGACCTGGTACGGGCAGGTGCTACGTAGCATTGTGCCCAAGTACAGGCCTCCTATGCATTGCATGGGGTGACACGGGTAACCCATAGTAGCCTTGATGGATGCTGGAGGGCTCTTGTACAGCACCATCGCTTCACGAATTAAGAGACGCGCTGTTACATGGGTGCAGACCCATGTAAATCCTTGCAGGGTTGCCTCACACAGTATTGCACCGCAAGACATCGCAGGGCAGGCGGGTGACAAACCGTCACTCCGTTGTGAACAGAGCGCAATAATTCTATTTCTTTCGACAAAGGCCTGGGGTCCCCTCATTGTAGAGCTGAACAATGAAGGTCTCTTGCAACATGTCGTGGAAGGGGGACATACATGGGCGCAAAATTTTGATTCGTGGTGGGACTGTCTGCACAAAAGTGCAACCATTGCCAAAAAGGAGGGGCTGTTAGGAGCCCAAGAAATTGACACCCTAAAAAATGTGCTACCCCAAATGGCAGTGCATCATAAAAGGTGCCACCTGGGGCAAACCCTGTGGGTGCACCTTTGGGTTGACGGCATGCTTGGGTATGCTAAGCAGTGGCATGCCCTTGGCGCCTTTGCTGCCTTCAAGGAAGAAGAAACGCACAAGACTGTGAGAACCGAGATTCGGTTTAGGAGCTTCAAGGGGGGGGCAAGGAAAGTAAAAGGGGGGGTACGGGGACGGAGAGGTAGACTGGTGAGGCAAGTTTTCGTGAAAGGGTGGAGGGAAGTTGTAAAAAATGATAATCTGGATTGGGGTTTGTTAAAGAGGGGGTGGGATGTATGGGTGTGTGTATGGACACAACAACCACACGTGAAGGAACACAAAACGTATTGGAAGGCCAATGCGCCTTAGCAGTCTGCATGGTGTTTCAGCTGTTGTGTATGATATTTGATTTGGGATTCCATTGAATTGCTTTGGGCAAGTATACTACGTCTTCAATGCACATTGCATTCAACATGCTGTTCTGGTGCAGTGATGCGCTTTGCAAGGGAGGGAGCAACCAAACTGAGCAACGTTCGTCTGTGGATGAGTGGTTATGGGCGTAGACTCCGGCGGCAGGGCTCCTTGGTTCCAACCCTGGCCTGGCCAACTCCAACAATAGCTCCAGCCCAGCACCAGCCACCTCGTCGTCGAACAGCCTCCGGCACAGGGATGGTGGCTCCAACAAGACCAGCCCAGCCCACGCTGGGACAGCCACAACAGACCAGCCCTCGGTAGGCCTTATTACTAAAAAAACCAAGGGCAGCCGGTGATCACATTTGAATGCCTGTCTTCGGCCCTGTGTTTGTTGGTTGCGCCTCACTAGGTCTTCTGCAAGCATCTCCTCATCGGCTCTTCGGCCGGCTCCACCTCCTTTGTGGGCCCCTGGTGTTGCGGTTCCTCGTCCTACGATCTTCCCTCTCCTCTTGGTCTTGTGTGTCCTCATCCTATGGTGCAGACACAGTGCGTATGCAAGGGTTTGATTCCAGGGTTCCGAAACGCAGGGAACATGCACATACCTCCAGACCAACCAGCTGCCATACCACATAACACGTAGGCGGTGCGTACGAACTGCATACGCACCAGCAGATCAACGCGTACGTGTCGGTAATCTAACGAGTACGCGCTGGTGAGCTGACGCGTACGTGTTAAGTTACTAACGCGTACGCGTCGGAACACCAACACGTACGCGCCACGCACCCAACGCGTACGCATTGCACTTCCAACACGCATGTGTCAGAGGACAATCTGAAAGCAAGGTTTTGGGAAATTCCGTATGGTTTTTGGGACACTCTGCGGAGGGAGAAGGCGACCTACGGTCGGCAGTGTTTGCAGTGTCACCCAGTGGTATAGGGGAAGTGCAAAGAGGGGTTGGGTTGGGTAAGGTGATACTCCACACATGAATTTTCCATGAAAAATGACAAATTTCCAACAAAGAAAAAACCAACGCGTACGTGTTGAGATTTCAACACGTACCCGTCTATGTGAACAGATCTTAGCAGTTGCAGTTTAGCTCAGCCGACCGTCAATGTGCTAATCGGGAGCGCCTGAGTTTTTTCATGTTGGCAAATAAAGTCTTCATTAGTGTCAACTACATGAAGTTGTGCCAAGCATGAGTATATCATTGCCATTGGCATCCATCATTGTTATCATGTCATCGGTAGGCCTTATTACTAAAAAAACCAAGGGCAGCTGGTGATCACATTTGAATGCCTGTCTTCGGCGCCTGTGTTTGTTGGTTGCGCCCCACTAGGTCTTCTGCAAGCATCTCCTCATCGGCTCTTCGGCCGGCTCCACCTCCTTTGTGGGCCCCTGGTCTTGCGGTTCCTCGTCCTACGATCTTCCCTCTCCTCTTGGTCTTGTGTGTCCTCATCCTATGGTGCAGACACAGTGCGTATGCAAGGGTCGAACCCAGGGTTCCGAAACGCAGGGAACATGCACATACCTCTAGACCAACCAGCTGCCATACCACATAACACGTAGGCGGTCTGAGTACTCTCCAGCTCTACCCACGGGCTGGGTGCCGGGTGCGAAGCCCCGGACGACAGGGCCCGGGCACTGCCAATAGGCGGTGTACTAACAGTGTCGGGTGCGCGCACGTCCCAGTGCCAAGCACCATCCCCAGGGACCCCGCGGCCCCTAGTACCGGCCGCCTCGGCCCTGGGAACGGTCAGCGACCCCCAGTAGAGGACGGCTGACCAAGCCTCCCCCTCCTCTCTTCCCCTACACGCCCGCCCACGTACAGGGCCCGCACCGCAGCCCAGACATGCGCCCCCCCCCGCGCTCCTGCCCCAGCCCCCCCACGGCCGCCCCTCCGCGCGCCCCGACGGCCGCCCCTGTGCTGCCTCCTCTCCTCGCCCCCTGCTGCCTCACCCATCCCAAAACTCTCCCTAGCCCTACTCCCCTTGCAGGCTGGCAGCGCCCGAGCGGCGCGCCCCCAGGGCCCCGCATCGGCGGCCGGCCGCGTGAGGGTATCAGCCACACCGAGGAGGCCCCCATGCAGGGGCTTCAGTGGCGCAGCAGGGCCAACAGGGGTATGCAGGGTGTGTGAGTGGGTGTGAGATTTAGAGGGACTACGGGAGGCTGAGAGAGCGGAGCGGCACCGCAGAGCCTGGAAGGCTTGTGGCCCAGACATGCGCGGGGGGCCTCAAAAACGACCCCTCGCCCTGCAAGACCCGCCTTACCAAGCCTGCCTGAGTGTAGCCGGCAGGACAATGCCGGAAGGGCAGTGTGGCCCCGCTGGTGATGGCGGTTCGAGGCCACGCTGCCCTTGTCCGCTCTGTGGCCCAACGGCCGGTGGTTTAAACAGGAACGAGGTGGTAGACATAAAACAAGGGGTGAATTCCCCCACGCCGTTGCTCAAGGATCCGCCCCTGTCCCCGTCCGGCTGGACGCCCCGGTATTTGGTATCCAGCATCCTTTGAGGTACGGTATAAGGCCCCCCGGCCACCACCCCGGCGCCAACACCAGGGAGGGCGTCCGGGAGGGGCAACAGCCCCCGATCCCCCAAAGGCAGCTCCAAAGGTGAGCGCACCACTGGAGGGGCAAGTCTGCGGGGTAAACAAATGCGCCGAGTAAAACCCTAATGTAATAATTAGTGCCTACTGCCATAAGTAATGCTTAACCGGGTAAAACGGCCCTCTCCCGGTGCCAGTTTAGTGCGCAGCCCCCAGAGCCGGACCCGACCGGCCTACTAAGCCGAGCCCAGAAATGGGTATGGCAGGCCAGACTTTAAGTGCTGGTAGCCACGCCTCAGTACACTCCGTGGGCTCATAAGGCCCACGGGGGCCCCAAACACCGTTACGTTCGGGAGTTAAGCCCCGGCGGTGTTTGGGGTTGTTCCTGGTTAAGAGGACTCACGTTGAGTCCCAGATACTGTTACCCCGGGGTTATGACCCCCGGTACTGCCTGCTTACTTGCCTGCTGCTGCTAAGAGGTAGGAGGGAGTACCCACGGGTCCTGCCGGAGGCTCCGAACACCCCCTGGGCTGGGCTCCCCGTCCCCCCCAGGCCGGTGCGCCCGGTTCTCCGAAGATACTGGCCCCCCACTGGCCTTGCAGGAGGCTCCGAACACACCCTGGGCAGGACTCCCCGTCCCCCCCAGGCCGGTGCGCCCGGTTCTCTGAAGAAGATGGCCCCCCATTGGCCCTGGCAGGAGGCTCCGAACACCCCCTGGGCAGGACTCCCCGTCCCCCCCGGGCCGGTGCGCCCGGTTCTCTGAAGAAGATGGCCCCCCATTGGCCTGGCAGGAGACTCCGAACACCCCCTGGGCAGGACTCCCCGTCCCCCCCGGGCCGGTGCGCCCGGTTCTCTGAAGAAGATGGCCCCCCATTGGCCTGGCAGGAGACTCCGAACACCCCCTGGGCAGGACTCCCCGTCCCCCCCGGGCCGGTGCGCCCGGTTCTCTGAAGAAGATGGCCCCCCACTGGCCTTGCAAGAGACTCCGAACACCCCCTGGGCAGGACTCCCCGTCCCCCCCAGGCCGGTGCGCCCGGTTCTCTGAAGAAGATGGCCCCCCATTGGCCTTGGCAGGAGGCTCCGAACACCCCCTGGGCAGGACTCCCCGTCCCCCCCGGGCCGGTGCGCCCGGTTCTCTGAAGAAGATGGCCCCCCACCGGCCTTGCAGGAGACTCCGAACACCCCCTTGGCAAGACTCCCCGTCCCCCCCGGGCCGGTGCGCCCGGTTCTCTGAAGAAGATGGCCCCCCACTGGCCTTGCAGGAGACTCCGAACACCCCCTGGGCAGGACTCCCCGTCCCCCCCCGGGCCGGTGCCCCCGGTTCTCTGAAGAAGATGGCCCCCCATTGGCCTGGCAGGAGACTCCGAACACCCCCTGGGCAGGACTCCCTGTCCCCCCCGGGCCGGTGCGCCCGGTTCTCTGAAGAAGATGGCCCCCCATTGGCCTGGCAGGAGACTCCGAACACCCCCTGGGCAGGACTCCCCGTCCCCCCCGGGCCGGTGCGCCCGGTTCTCTGAAGAAGATGGCCCCCCCTAGACATGGCACGAGGCTCCGAACACCCCCTGGGCAGGACTCGCCGTCCCCCCCAGGCCGGTGCGCCCGGTCCTCTGACAAAGATGGCCCCCCATAGGCCTTGCAGGAGGCTCCGAACACCCCCTGGGCAGGGCTCCCCGTCCCCCCCCCCCAGGCCGGTGCGCCCGGTTCTCTGAAGGAGATGGCCCCCCCTTGGCCTGGCAGGAGGCTCCGAACACCCCCTGGGCTGGACTCCCCGTCCCCCCAGGCCGGTGCGCCCGGTTCTCCGAAGCAGATGGCCCCCCATTGGCCTAGCAGGAGGCTCCGAACACCCCCTGGGCTGGACTCCCCGTCCCCCCCAGGCCGGTGCGCCCGGTTCTCCGAAGCAGATGGCCCCCCATTGGCTCTGAAGGATGCCCCGACCACCCCCTGGGCTGGACTCCCCGTTCCCCCCAGGCCGGTGCGCCCGGTTCAAGAAGGATGATGGCTCCCCACGGGCCTTGCAGGAGGCTCCGAACACCCCCTGGGCTGGACTCCCCGTCCCCCCAGGCCGGTGCGCCTGGTTCTCCGAAGATAATGGCCCCCCATTGGCCTGGCAGGAGGCTCCGAACACCCCCTGGCCAGGACCCCCCTGTCCCCCCCAGGCCGGTGCGCCCGGTTCTTGGAAGATGCTGGCTCCCCATGGGCCCTGCAGGAGGCTCCGACCACCCCCTGGGCTGGACTCCCCGTCCCCCCCCCAGGCCGGTGCGCCCGGTTCTCCGAAGATGATGGCCCCCCATAGGCCCTGAAGGATGCCCCGACCACCCCCTGGGCTGGACTCCCCATCTCCCCAGGCTGGTGCGCCGGGTAGTACATCCCCACAGGCCATGCAGGACACTCCGACCACCCATTGCAGGAGTTGCACTGCCCAATGCCCCCAGGCAGTGGGGCAGTGCATTGCAGGAGTTGCACTGTCCACTGCCCCCAGGCAGTGAGGCAGTGCGTTGCAGGAGTTGCACTGCCCACTGCTCCCAGGCAGTGAGGCAGTGCGTTGCAGGAGTTGCGCTGCCCACTGCCCCCAGGCAGTGAGGCAGTGCATTGCAGGAGTTGCACTGCCCACTGCCCCCAGGCAGTGGGGCAGTGCATTGCAGGAGTTGCAATGTCCACTGCCCCCAGGCAGTGGGGCAGTGCATTGCAGGAGTTGCACTGTCCACTGCCCCCAGGCAGTGAGGCAGTGCATTGCAGGAGTTACACTGCCCACTGCTCCCAGGCAGTGAGGCAGTGTGTTGCAGGAGTTGCGCTGCCCACTGCCCCCAGGCGGTGCGGCAGTGTATTGCAGGAGTTGCACTGCCCACTGCCCCCAGGCAGTCGGGCAGTGCATTGCAGGAGTTGCACTGTCCACTGCCCCCAGACAGTGCGGCAGTGCATTGCAGGAGTTGCACTGCCCACTGCCCTCAGGCAGTGGGGCAGTGCATTGCGGGAGTTCCACTGTCCACTGCCCCCAGGCAGTGAGGCAGTGCGTCGCAGGAGTTGCGCTGCCCACTGCCCCCAGGCAGTGAGGCAGTGCATTGCCGGAGGTCCACTGTCCACTGCCCCCAGGCAGTGCGGCAGTGCATTGCAGGAGTTGCACTGTCCACTGCCCCCAGGCAGTGGGGCAGTGCATTGCAGGAGTTGCACCGCCCACTGCCCCCAGGCAGTGAGGCGGTGCATTGCAGGAATTGCACTGCCCACTGCCCCCAGGGCAGTGAGGCAGTGCATTGCACGGGTTCCACTGCCCACTGCCCCCAGGCAGTGGGGCAGTGGAGGAGGAGGAGGAGGAGGAGGAGGAGGAGCGCCTGCCGCGGTCCCACGTACGGTGAGCCTTGGCGTCGTCCCCCGGGGGCCCCACGGAGGCACAGCCGAGGGAGTCCTCCGTCTTACCTCCGCTAGAGTAAGACGAATCTCGTCGCACACCTGAGAACGCCCCTCCCAGCAGGCCGTCTGGGTCAAAGCGCCGGTGTACGACAACGCTACGGTCCGATCTGCTCTCCGGTCCCGGCCACCGACCGCTCCGAACTGTCCTGGGTCCACCCGAGGTAGCGTCCCAGGATCAACGGGCACGGAAGGTGTGGGTCTCCCGGGGCATCACCCCCGACTTGAAAACGTCGCCGGGCTAAATAGAACGCGGCCCAGCACGACTATGCGCACTGCCGGCGGGCTGAGTACCGCCGGCGTCGCGAGTACGGTCACGCTACACGATCACGCGCACCGCCAGTGGCCTGGGTACCCCCGGGTTCTGTGAGTGCGGGACGTGCGTCACAGCCATAGCACCACGGTGGTGCACCGCCGTGGAGGTCACCGACGACGCCCGGCCGCAAAGGCCGAGCCCAAACGACGAGCCCTACGATACGTGCACCGAGACGGCACGTGACCGAGAAAGTGGCACCACGATGGTGCCCGAGCGAGACGGCGGCGTTCGCCGATGGCACGTGAGGCGGTGAGTACCGCCGATGACTCGTCACCTCTGCACGGGGTGTCACGGAGGGTGGCGGAGCGCCAGGTGCAGACCCCGCCATGGTGCCTCGAGTATTGGCCTGGAGGACACTCCATGGCCAGGCTGGCGCACGAAGACCGTTTGGGCAGCGCCACGGTGGCGCTCTGCCCTGAAGGTTGCGCCACGACGGCGCACGTGTACGTTGACTGCACCACGGTGGTGCCACGTCACTGAACTGGCGCCACGTCGGCGCAGGGCTGTCTAGGCAGCGCCGCGGTGGCGTTCTGCCCTGAGGATTGCGCCACGATGGCGCACATGTACGTTGGCGGCACCACGATGGCGGTCTGCCACTGAACTGGCGCCACGGAGGCATAGGGCTGTCTGGGCAGTGCCACGACGGCGCCGTGCCCCGAACACTGCGCCACGGCGGCACACGTGCACGTTGGCTGCACCACGGTGGTGTGGTGCCACTGAAGTGGCGCCACGTTGGCGCTGGATTGTTCGGGCGGCGCCGTGGCGGCGCTCTGCCGAGAAGGCCGCGCCACGGCGGCGTTCTGCCCTGAAGGCCCCGCCACGACGGCGCACGGGTACGTTCGCGGCACCACGATGGTGCCCTGCCACTGAGCCCGCGCCATGTCGGCGCAGAGCTGTCGGGGCAGGCGCCACGTTGGCGTCTGGCGGTCGGGGGGAGGCCACGTATGTGCATCTGTCCCCCACAGGACTGCATGTCTGGCCCAGGGAGGGGTCCTGGACGGTTGGCGGGCGGGGTGGGCCCGGCCTGACACAGGGAAGACGCACGAGAAATCGAGACGTATCACGACTAGCTTCGAGCGTGGCAGTGCGTGTGGGCAATCCGTCCCACAGCTACCATCCTGAGGGTTTTTAGACTGGTGCCAGGTCACCAGGGCAGTGCATTGCAGAAGTTGCACTGTCCACTGCCCCCAGGCGGTGCGGCAGTGTATTGCAGGAGTTCCACTGCCCACCGCCCCCAGGCGGTGCGGCAGTGTATTGCAGGAGTTGCACTGTCCACTGCCCCCAGGCAGTGGGGCAGTGCATTGCAGAAGTTGCACTGCCCACCGCCCCGAGGCAGTGGGGCAGTGCGTTGCAGGAGTTGCACTGTCCACTGCCCCCAGGCAGTGAGGCAGTGCATTGCAGGAGTTGCACTGCCTACTGCCCCCAGGCAGTGGGGCAGTGCGTTGCAGAAGTTGCACTGCCCACTGCCCCCAGGCAGTGAGGCAGTGCATTGCAGGAGGTCCACTGCCCACTGCCCCCAGGCAGTGTTGCAGTGCATTGCAGGAGTTGCACTGCCCACTGCCCCCAGGCAGTGCGGCAGTGTATTGCCGGAGGTCCACTGCCCACTGCCCCCAGGCAGTGGGGCAGTGCATTGCAGGAGTTCCGCTGCCCACTGCCCCCAGACAGTGCGGCAGTGTATTGCAGGAGTTGCACTGCCCACTGCCCCCAGGCAGTGGGGCAGTGCGTTGCAGAAGTTGCACTGTCCACTGGCCCCAGCCAGTGAGGCAATGCATTGCAGGAGGCCCACTGCCCACTGCCCCCAGGCAGTGACGCAGTGCATTGCAGGAGCTCCACTGCCCACTGCCCCCAGGCAGTGGGGCAGTGCATTGCAGGAGTTCCGCTGCCCACTGCCCCCGGACAGTGTGGCAGTGCATTGCAGGAATTGCACTGCCCACTGCTCCCAGGGCAGTGAGGCAGTGCATTGCAGGGGTTCCACTGCCCACTGCCCCCCGGCAGTGGGGTAGTGCATTGCAGGAGTTGCACTGTCCACTGCCCCCAGGCAGTGAGGCAGTGCATTGCGGGAGTTGCACTGCCCACTGCTCCCCGGCAGTGCGGCAATGTATTGCCGGAAGTCCACTGCCCACTGCTCCCAGGCAGTGCGGCAGTGCATTGCAGGAGTTGCGCTGCCCACCGCCTCCAGACAGTGGGGTAGTGCATTGCAGGAGTTGCACTGTCCACTGCCCCCAGGCAGTGAGGCAGTGCATTGCGGGAGTTGCACTGCCCACTGCTCCCCGGCAGTGCGGCAATGTATTGCCGGAAGTCCACTGCCCACTGCTCCCAGGCAGTGCGGCAGTGCATTGCAGGAGTTGCGCTGCCCACCGCCTCCAGACAGTGCGGCAGTGTATTGCAGGAGTTACACTGCCCACTGCCCCCAGGTAGTGAGGCAGTGCATTGCATGAGTTGCAGTGCCCACTGCCCCCATTCAGTGCGGCAGCGCATTGCAGGAGTTGCACTGTCCACTGCCCCCAGGCAGTGGAGCAGTGCATTGAAGGAGGTCCACTGCCCACTGCCCCCAGGCAGTGAGGCAGTGCATTGCGGGAGTTGCACTGCCCACTGCCGCCCGGCAGTGCGGCAATGTATTGCCGGAGGTCCACTTCCCACTGCTCCACGGCAGTGCGGCAGTGCATTGCAGGAGTTGCGCTGCCCATTGCCCCCAGACAGTGCGGCAGTGTATTGCAGGAGTTACACTGCATACTGCCCCGAAGTAGTGAGGCAGTGCATTGCAGGGGTTCCACTGCCCACTGCCCCCAGGCAGTGGGGCAGTGCATTGCAGAAGTTCCAGTGCCCACTGCCCCTAGGGCAGTGAGGCAGTGCAATGCGAAAGTTGCACGGTACACTGCCCCCAGGCAATGGGGCAGTGCATTGCACGAGTTGCACTGCCCACTGCCCCCAGGCAGTGAGGCAGTGCATTGCAGAAGTTGCACTGCCCACTGCCCCAGGGCAGTGAGGCAGTGCATTGCAGGAGTTGCACTGTCCACTGCCCCCAGGCAGTGAGGCAGTGCATTGCGGGAGTTGCACTGCCCACTGCTCCCCGGCAGTGCGGCAATGTATTGCCGGAAGTCCACTGCCCACTGCTCCCAGGCAGTGCGGCAGTGCATTGCAGGAGTTGCGCTGCCCACCGCCTCCAGACAGTGGGGTAGTGCATTGCAGGAGTTGCACTGTCCACTGCCCCCAGGCAGTGAGGCAGTGCATTGCGGGAGTTGCACTGCCCACTGCTCCCAGGCAGTGCGGCAGTGCATTGCAGGAGTTGCGCTGCCCACCGCCTCCAGACAGTGCGGCAGTGTATTGCAGGAGTTACACTGCCCACTGCCCCCCGGCAGTGAGGCAGTGCATTGCGGGAGTTGCACTGCCCACTGCTCCCCGGCAGTGCGGCAATGTATTGCCGGAAGTCCACTGCCCACTGCTCCCAGGCAGTGCGGCAGTGCATTGCAGGAGTTGCGCTGCCCACTGCCTCCAGACAGTGCGGCAGTGTATTGCAGGAGTTACACTGCCCACTGCCCCCAGGTAGTGAGGCAGTGCATTGCAGGAGTTGCACTGCCCACTGCCCCCAGGCAGTGAGGCAGTGCATTGCAGGAGTTGCAGTGCCCACTGCCCCCATTCAGTGCGGCAGCGCATTGCAGGAGTTGCACTGTCCACTGCCCCCAGGCAGTGGAGCAGTGCATTGAAGGAGGTCCACTGCCCACTGCCCCCAGGCAGTGAGGCAGTGCATTGCGGGAGTTGCACTGCCCACTGCCGCCCGGCAGTGCGGCAATGTATTGCCGGAGGTCCACTGCCCACTACTTCACGGCAGTGCGGCAGTGCATTGCAGGAGTTGCGCTGCCCACTGCCCCCAGACAGTGCGGCAGTGTATTGCAGGAGTTACACTGCATACTGCCCCGAAGTAGTGAGGCAGTGCATTGCAGGGGTTCCACTGCCCACTGCCCCCAGGCAGTGGGGCAGTGCATTGCAGAAGTTCCAGTGCCCACTGCCCCCAGGGCAGTGAGGCAGTGCAATGCGAAAGTTGCACTGTACACTGCCCCCAGGCAGTGGGGCAGTGCATTGCACGAGTTGCACTGCCCACTGCCCCTAGGCAGTGAGGCAGTGCATTGCAGAAGTTGCACTGCCCACTGCCCCAGGGCAGTGAGGCAGTGCATTGCAGGAGTTGCGCTGCCCACTGCCCCCAGACAGTGCGGCAGTGTATTGCAGGAGTTGCACTGACCACTGCCCCCAGGCAGTGGGGCAGTGCATTGCAGGAGTTGCGCTGCCCACTGCCCCAAGGCAGTGAAGCAATGGATTGCAGGACGTCCACTGCCCACTGCCCCCAGGCAGTGAGGCGGTGCATTGCACGAGTTGCGCTGTCCACTGCCCCCAGACAGTGAGGCAGTGCATTGCAGGAGTTGCGCTGCCCACTGCCCCCAGGCAGTGAAGCGGTGCATTGCAGGTGTTCCACTGCCCACTGCCCCCAGGCAGTGAGGCAGTGCATTGCAGCAGTTGCACTGCCCACTGCCTCCAGGCAGTGCGACAGTGTATTGCCGGAGGTCCACTGCCCACTGCCCCCAGGCAGTGGGGTAGTGCATTGCAGAAGCTGCACTGTCCACTGCCCCCAGGCAGTGAGGCAGTGCATTGCAGGAGTTGCACTGCCCACTGCTCCCAGGCAGTGAGGCATTGCATTGCAGGAGTTCCACTGCCTACTGCCCCCAGGCAAGGAGGCAGTGCATTGCAGGAGTTGCACTGCCCACTCACCCCAGGGCAGTGAGGCAGTGCATTGCAGGAGTTGCACTGCTCACTGCTCCCAGGCAGTGAGGCAGTGCATTGCAGGAGTTCCACTGCCTGCTGCCCCAGGGCAGTGAGGCAGTGCATTGCAGAAATTGCACTGCCCACTGCCCCCAGGCAGTGAGGCAGTGCATTGCAGGAGTTGCACTGCCTGCTGTCCCCCGGCAGTGAGGCAGTGCATTGCATGAGTTCCACTGCCCACTGCCCCCAGGCAGTGAGGCAGTGCGTTGCAGGAGTTGCAATGCCCAATGCCCCCAGGCAGTCGGGCAGTGCATTGCAAGAGTTCCACTGCCCACTGCCCCAGGGCAGTGAGGCAGTGCATTGCAGAAGCTGCACTGTCCACTGCCCCCAGGCAGTGAGGTAGTGCATTGCGGGAGTTCCACTGCCCACTGCCCCCAGGCAAGGAGGCAGTGCATTGCAGGAGTTGCACTGCCCACTCACCCCAGGGCAGTGAGGCAGTGCATTGCAGGAGTTGCACTGCTCACTGCTCCCAGGCAGTGAGGCAGTGCATTGCAGGAGTTCCACTGCCTGCTGCCCCAGGGCAGTGAGGCAGTGCATTGCAGAAATTGCACTGCCCACTGCCCCCAGGCAGTGAGGCAGTGCGTTGCAGGAGTTGCAATGCCCAATGCCCCCAGGCAGTCGGGCAGTGCATTGCAAGAGTTCCACTGCCCACTGCCCCAGGGCAGTGAGGCAGTGCATTGCAGAAGCTGCACTGTCCACTGCCCCCAGGCAGTGAGGTAGTGCATTGCGGGAGTTCCACTGCCCACTGCCCCAGGGCAGTGAGGCAGTGCATTGCAGGAGTTCCACTGCCCACTGCCCCCAGGCAGTGAGGCAGTGCATTGCAGGAGTTGCACTGCCCACTGCCCCCAGGCAGTCGGGCAGTGCATTGCAAGAGTTCCACTGCCCACTGCCCCAGGGCTGTGAGGCAGTGCATTGCAGAAGCTGCACTGTCCACTGCCCCCATGCAGTGAGGTAGTGCATTGCAGGAGTTGCGCTGCCCACTGCCCCCAGGCAGTGAGGCGGTGCATTGCAGGAGTTCCACTGCCCACTGCCCTGGTGACCTGGCACCAGTCTAAAAACCCTCAGGATGGTAGCCGTAGGACGGATTGCCTACACGCACTGCCACGCTCGACACCAGTCGTGAATCGTCGTGAAAGTCGTGCCACCACGTGACTCAGCTCTGCCATCGTGGCCCCCTCTCCGCCCAGCTCCACCCGTATGGTGCACTCTCTCTCTCCCTCTTCATCCCGTGTCTCCAAGGGCTGAGTGCCGCACCTCAAGTGCGTCCCTCCCCCTTGCAAGCCGTTTCCTGCTCACAGTGGGCACGTCGTTCTAAGTTCGGCTTTGGCAAGACGTCGACCTCGCCGTGGCAATCTTCCAGGCCGCTACGCGGGGAGGCGCGACGGGGACTGCATTCGACGTATCCGCCGCTCAAGCGTGACGCCTTGTGCAGGGGTATCATCAGTCGTCCGATTCGTCGTCCCAACGTGGGGCCCCTCTCTCCCGTGCACCACTAGGGTTGCAGCACCACGCGCCAGCGCGGTGCTCCCCTCGCACCCCCGCCCTGTGTGTCCTGGGACCCCCGCTCACCGACCCGGTCCGCCAGGCGGCCCCATGTTACTCCGCGCCATCGCGCCATGCTCTTTGTTTTGTCACACTATGGCCACGCTCGTGGTACCCCTCGTTTCTCTCCTGCGCGCCCCATCCGAGTGGGGCTGCCTGTGATGTCATTACACCTCCGTTTACCAACACCTCGATCTGCTCCCCCCCCCCGACGTATTGCGGCCACAGGCCACCCGCTCTTTTCTTGCCACAGCTACCATGTCAGACCGCTCAACACCGTCCCAGGACACCCCCTCTCCCGCCCCCGACACGGTCGAGGCGGCGCCATTCGTCGGGGGCCGTTCCCCATGTTTCTGATGGACATCGCCCAGTCCGACGATGCTGACCGTCTGCTGCGAGAGCTGGACATGCTGAAGGATGACGCACTGGAAGCGGCAGATACGGCTATCCAGGCCACCCAACCCCGCCCCGGCTGACCTGTGTGATGCCCTGCGCTGGACGGCTGCCAACGGCGACATCCAGGCTATTACAGCGGTGGCGGGGGTGTGGACGCCGCGGGGGCTCCTGCTCACAGCCACCGTAACAGTCGCCGCAGGCCCGTCTGACACGAAGGTCATCGAACACGTCCCTCTGTCGCTGGTACAAGGAGGCGCACTGCTGGAGTATGTCTCCAAGGACCCTGAGGCCCTCACAGCGGCTCTCGTCACGCGGTGGAGCCCAAGCCATGCCCCAATCTCGGCGTCACGCCTCCGCAGCCAAGTCTTCAAGGGCCTGTACACAGCCCGCGAACAGCCACCGCCCGTCGACACTGCCACCCCTCCAGACATCCAAAGCCAGAAGGTCTCCCATAAGATCCACAAGCCCATCAGCCAATTCCTTGCCCCCCACCTCCGACCGTCATGGGACCGCCTCCGCACCCGAGAGGTAGGTGCGGCCTTTTGGGCGCTGCCCAACGACGTGCATGCGGTCCTGCAGGCAGCCCATATCCCAACGGCAGACCTCGTTCCGCTGAAGTTCGGGCTCCTGGCGTGGGCCTCCTCCGTCTGCCTCACAGGACAGTACACGCCAGCCCCGGTTCCCACACCCCCCGCCCTCGCCAACAAGGGCATGTGGACCCCCGAGCAGCTGCGGCCGCTGCTCGAATGCTCGGTCTTGCCGATCCGCAGCGTGGAGCTGCTGCATCAGATCGAGCAGGCTGGCGAGCACTCCTGGGCCACAGCCCCCACTTTCGCCCTGCTGCAGGCCGGCATCGCCGACACCGCCAACCCGCCCCCGCTCACGCCGCCCAGCCACGCACCTTACCTCACCAAAGGGCAAGCAGCGCCCAGCCCCGCCGGCACTCTGTTCGCCACGGCGGCGTTCACCCAAGCATCAGCCCTGTACAAGGCCCAGGGCAAGCCCACCCCTTCAGGGTCCGAACCATCGCCTTCATCACTGTTGCCCGAACAGACAAGGCTCTCTTTCAACCTCCCAGAGCCTGCCTCCCAGGTACCACCGGCCGCCGCGGACCCCACCCCTCCGGAGTCGCCGGCCCCGGCCGTCGGGTCGGCCCCCCCCAGTCCCTCCCAGGTGGGGGAGCCTTTCGTCCCGGACCTGGATGTCACGGCCTACTCCACCGACTACGCTCGATTGCATGACGAGTATGAGGCCCAACGGCGGGAGCTGGCCGTGGCACGGGGCGACCTGGAGTCCCTCACGAGGGATCTGGACACAGTGCGCGCCGAACGGGATAATGCCCAGCAGCAGGCCCAGCGTTGCGCCGCGGCACAGCGGCAGACCGAAGCCGTTAGGCTCAACAACTTCATCAGGTCGGTTCCCCCCCTCCTGTCCATCGCCACCCGACTCCACGGCCTCCAATCCACGCCGCCAGCGTTCGCCAAAGCCGTGCGCAGTACCGTTCCGGCTTCATTCGAGCTGCCTCCCCCCGGCTCTCAGCAGTTCGTGGTCCTCGTGCCGGTCATCCTCGCCGCAGCAGTTCTCACCTCGCCCCAAGCACCCAACCTTGAGGAATTGGCCGACGTCCTCCGTAGGGCTATGGCCGCGCCAAGCGCCGTGCCGGTCCCGGAGACCCCTGCGCGTGCACCCGAACTGTCGTTCGCTGTCCCGGACCCGATCCCTAAGCCGAGGGCGGTCTCTGCCTTTCGGGCACCGGGCGCAACCGCCCAGCCGCCGCCGTCTCTGCCGTCGCCTGCTGATGCCGCCCTGACCGACCTGCTGGAGTGGATCCCGGAGATCCCCAAGGGCTGTGAGGACGAGGTTGCGCACGCACTCCACCTCCAGCTCTTCCGCCAGTACGGCGCGAAAGTCAACACCCTCCCGCAGTCGCCGATTCGGGAACAGTGGGCCTGGGTCCACAGCCACGCGCCCAGCCTGCCCGGCATCGCGGAAGTCCTGCGCTCCCTCCTCTCCAACCCCCCTGCAGTCCAACGGGTTTCTGCCAGCCCAGCCACCTCCCCAACAGAAGCTGCAGCCGCCAACCAGGCACAGGGCGCAGCGAAAAAGAAGGGGTATACACCCCAAAAAATTGATCCGCAGGTTTTCTCGAAAGCCCTGTGGGTCGGCTGGCAAGAAGTCGACGATCCGCCGTCCGGTGAAGTTGATGCAGGACTCCTCGGTGGTATCCTTCGGGATAAATTTGGTGCAGGCCTTTCCTCCATTACTGAAGAACAATTGAACCATACATCCAAGTTCACAATCGTCGGAATCCGACCAGCAGAGTACGAGCGCGGCATGCGACTGACGAGGCAGCACACGGCTCGTGGCTGGCGAGTGACGTGGGCCGAGTCGAAGAAACAACCGTTCACGCCCTGGGTGCTTGACCCTGACCGAGACCATCCGCCCCGGAAGACTCATCGGGGAAGCCGCGGGAAGCAGCGCCGTCCACGGGACCCTGACGATCAGGTGGACCTTACGGCAACGTCGGGATCGGACGGAGAACCAGACTCCAAGTATCAGCGCAGGTACAGCCCCCGCCGCTCGGACCGGTCCCCGTCCCGCCGCCGCAGCCCGGGCCATCGCCGCGACAGCCCGCCGCCGAGGCGTCGTAGCGCGTACCGCGATGAGCCCCAAGCGCTTTCCAGCCGCCACGACCACCATGCAGCGGCCCCCCTCCTGCCCTACCCGTACTCGGGGGACCCCCACGACCCCCGGGTGGCCATGGCCCACAACCCCTACGCTCCCCCGCCCTGGAGCCCCCCAGCCGACCCCCACCGCTACCAGCCGTACTTCGGTCGGCATCCGCGAGACCGGTAGCCCTGGACATGGCGGGGCGCAACGAGGACATCCCTGCCGCCGTGTCTCAGCTCCGCCACTCCCACCTCGACGGCGTCCCCCATGTCCGGGACCTGCACCTGGGCGCATACACTCCCAGCTCCCCCCCCAGAGAGTGGGGCCTGGTACCGGTGCCGGCCCCGGGCACTGCCCAGTTCGTTACGCCCCCCTACGCCCTCGAAATGTGCCTGCACCTGCCGGTGGGTGTGCACTACTACCGGGCGTGCAGCGGGGCGGACCCCTGGCCCCGTAACGTTCTGTCGTTAGTGGGCGCCGTGCACTGTGTGCAGGTGACGGGCTCCCATCAGTTGCAGCTCTGCCGCAAGGGCCTGCCACCCACCTCCTTCATCTTGCCCGAGCATCACCACGTGGTCCTCCCACAATCCCTACACAGCCGTGTCTCCATCACAGCCACGGGCCTCACCCGGGCCAGTGTCTTGGCGATAGCAGCCACGTACCACCACCGGCACCTCCGCAAGTGGGTGCGAGGCCTACCTTGCGCCCTCCCCGCAGCCGTGGACCGCAAGCTAACCCGGCACTCCACCGCCGCCGGCTCCTGCCCTGGTCCTTCCCCCACCGGCTACGTGTCGCCCCGCCCAGACGTGATGACCCTCAACGTGCAGATGTCCCTGCGACCTAAGCTCCGCGCCCTGGACGTCCTGGTGCGCGAGTGCCAGTACCCGCTAGCCCTGCATGTTCAAGAAGCGGGGCCCCTGATCATCCAACGGGTGCACCCCCTGTACCACACCATCCAGGCACCAGCAAGAGTGGCTGGGGGATGTGCCACTCTCCTCTACAGGACCCCAGACCTGGTCGTGACCAGCCACAACGCCCACCCGTCGGGAAGAGCCCTCGTCACACACTTCACCATGGCTGGCGTAACCCACTGCCACGCCAACGTGTATCTCCTCGCCGACGGGAACCTCGACACCCTCCAAGAAATCCTGGATTGGGTGTACCCGTACCTCCTCCTCACCCCGGCTAGAGTGGTTGTCCTGACAGGGGACCTGAACGCCAACTGCCGCTGGGTCTCGCACCTCCCTGTCTCCCCTGCCTCCCTCTGTGACCTCGTCCTCCCCACGCTCACGCGCCTTGGGATGCGCCGTCTACGCCCCCTTGCGGAGGCCCCCACGTGGGTGAGCCCGCAAGGTTTCGCCGGTGCCCTGGACCACATCTTCCTCCGCGCCCCTTCGGAAGCAGCCCACACCACGGAGGTGCGCTCCGATTCCAGTTTCCCATCTGACCACCTACCCGTAACCGCCACCCTCCATGACCTCCCGCCAGCGCCCCTATTGGTATGCCCTTCGAAAAAGGGCCGCTTCCCCATCCCGCGGGAGCCCCTCGCCAGCCAGCTCCGCACCCTCAACGACACCTTTCGGGCCGAACTCACTACGCCGCCCCCAGGCGCGCCCCAAGCGCAGCCATGCTATACCGAGGTGACCTCAGCGCTATACGCCGCGGCTACGGCTGCCTACGGGCCCCCCGTCCCCAGCCAGCCGGTACCGTCGACGGTACGTGTCCACGTCACCAACCTTCAACGCTACACCCTCACCTACCCGGATTGGGCGTCCCAATCGTCACACCTCGTGGAGGTCGCCCGCCTCAAAGAACGCATCCGAGCGGCCTGGGACGTTCTCCTTCTGGAGAAGGATGTAGGGCTGGCGCCCCTACCCGCTGCCCCTGGCCAGCCCACCAAAGTGGACTACCGCCGCACGTTAGGGACGCGCTACGTACCCCCAGCGGATCCGGTCTACGTGGTGGGCGTCCCGGTACCTCTTCATCAACAAGCCGCCGTTGCGTTGGACCAGCTGCGCCAAAGGCACCTTGCCCCTCTTGAGGCGCTTTCACTCGCGCGCGTCCGGACCATCACGGGATGGGAGGGCAGGCCGCTCGGCCCACCACCCAGCGCCACCACCGCAAACCTGCGAGCCATCATCCGCCGGGCGGCGGCCACTGTGCCGTACCACGATTTACTGGAGTACCGGCTGCTCGGACAATTGGAGGATGCCCAATTTGCGACGATCGTGAACCTGATCAACAGTATTCTCCGTGGGGTGCCCGTGCCCCAGGCACACTCTGCGGACTTCATCAACCTTCCGAAAAAGACGCCGCACGGCCCCATTGCGAACGGCAGGCCGCTGACCAACCTGGCCACGATATGGAAGCTCACGGCTGCCCTCATCAAAGACCACTACCAGCCCCGCCTGGTTCAGGGCGGCATCCTGCCGCCCTACCAGTTCGGGATGTCCCCGCACTGCTCCTCCGTGGAGCTACTCCGCGTCCTACACGATGTATGGTGGGACCGCTGGCGCAGGCGCCTCGAAGCGTGGGTCCTGTCGGACGATGTCCGCCACGCGTATGGCTCCATCAACCACACCACCGAGTACGCCGTCCTCACCGCCGCAGGGATCTCCCCTGCCGACGCCGCGACCCTTCAGCACCATGACCGCGCCCTTGAGGTGCACATGGGGGGGGCTGACGGTCGCTCTCCGTCCTCCACCCGGTTGGGGGCCGGCACGGGGCAAGGGTGCCCCGTGTCCGGCATGAAGTACTGCATATATGGCGAAGTTCGAGGGCACGAGGCCTGCCGTTCCGTCCCCCCCACCGACACCCCGCGGGCCCGCTGAACCGGGTTCTCCTGATGGATGATACCCAGTGGCTGCCCGGCGACCGTTGCCACTTGCCCGCCCTCGCCAGCGGCATTGAGAGGGCAGGCCGCCTCACCAACCTCCACTCTGACCCGACCAAAACGGTCTTGATCGGCACCGACATGCGCGATGGTCAGGTCTATTTCCTCAACGACACGGTATACCTCAACGGTCACCCCGTGCGATGTGCCACGAGCTAGGACTACGTCCGCGTTCTTGGCCGCCATGCCCTTCCCCACCTCTTCCATCCCGTCGACTCCAGGCGCCTGTTCTCGGGCACCCGCGCTGCGTGCCGGGCGCTCCGCGCCCCGCGACTCCCCGCCCACTACCCCCTCGCCATGTATACCGCCAAGTGTCATGGGACGGTCAACTGGTTTACCAGTGTCCGCCCCCCCTCCTACGGGGCCCTGCGCGTGCTGGACGCCATGACCGCCTCGGCCATGCGCGCCACCGCTGGGTGGACCCTCTCCGCCTCTGCTCACTTCCTCCGCGAGGTCCCCGAAGGGGGAGTCGGTATCCCCCCGGCACCGGTCGTTGGGTTTACTAACTTCTTCGGCGTCTACATCCGGCACCTGAACCACCCCAACTCCCTGGTCTGCCGGTCCACGCGCCACGGGCTCCTGACTGCCCTCTGGCGGTTCCATCCTTCCCAGCCCTGCCTCACCCCAGAGCTCGGGCTCCGGTGCACCGCACACCCCACGGACCACGATCTATTTGTCGCCCTGTGCCACCGGTACGACATCGCCATCCACTTACCCCCTGACAGCCATCTGCCACACCACACCCCCCATGTGCTGGCCCTGTCGTCACCCGGACTCGAGGTCCAGGACACCCACGCGTGGATGCTTGCAGGCCATCGCAGTACAGAGGACGCGCGACGGAAGGGGTGGCCCCGGGCCTCGCCCCGCCCCACTCCGCCGGTCGGCACCGTCCCCCCGGTTAGACGCTGCCAAGCGGTGACTGCGACCGTCCCCACGTTCTCCTGGCTCCCTGAGAACTATGGGGTCCTCCACGACGCGTCGTGGTGCCCGAAGACCCGACCCTGCGGCGGGGCAGTGGCGGTGTTCTGCCCCGTCACCCTCCGGTACCAGGTGTACCCCGTCCCCATCCCCTTGAGGCTGGACAACGCCTACATGGCGGAGCTGTACACGGCATGGGTGGCCCTCACCGCCAAGGGGCCCTCAGCCGACCCTGCCATCGGCTTCCGGTCCGGTGCGTGGCACTTTGCGGACTGCAAGGGGTACATCACGGCGCAGGAAGGGCGCCGCGAGCCGGAAGACTCGCTACAAGGAGATCTCATAAGATCGTGTCGCGACATGGCCCACGGTCACGCCCCTCCCCGTCACCTCTATTCCCATATCGCCGGCACCTGGCTCGATACCCTGCTGGACCAGGTGGACGAGGCGGCAGGGCAAGCTGCGGACACTTGCCCAGACGCCGTGGGATGGCTCGGCCCCCTACAGCAACCCCGCGTCTGCTTCTCCCACGCGGGCCTCCAGGTCTACGACGCCGTGCCCCACGCGCGCCGCGCCTTGCTCGCCTCCCACCACGCCTATTCTGCGTCCCCCCCCGCCTCAGCGCCGCCCCGACCTCAACGAGTACGCCAACATCGTCAGCCACGGCCTCATCACATGGGGGGACCACCTCACGGTCACCGGCATCCGCCTCTCCCTGTTCCCCCCAAGGGATGCGCCCTGCCCCCTCTGCACCGTGCCCGCCTCCGGGGACCACATCCTCTCATGCCCGCTAGACCCGCTCATCCGCGCCCACTACCATCGGTGGCTTGCGGCCCGACTCTCTCAGAGGTGCCATGCCTGGCGCCACTGTACGCCCACTGCTTGGGGCACCCTCGTCCTTTGGGGGGACGAGCCGTTCATACTGGCTGTGGATGGCTCCCCGGCCCACCACACCATCTCAACCTACACTATTGGTCGTCTCGGAGCCATCTCCACGCCACACAAGGATGCCCTGCTGCACAGAGGTCTGCGTCCTGCGCGTCTCCGTCGCCTACTCTGCGACGTCGTTCTCACTACCGTCCTCCTACATAAGCGGCACGCGGTGCCCGTTCTACCTCTTGCCGACCACCTCTCCCCCCTACCGCGGGCCCCCGTGAACCAGTCCCTCGCCAACGACCCACCGCCAGAGTGGTATCACGTTGCCAACTGGGCCCCAACGCCCGGTTCGGGCAGGTGGCCGGCCTGGGACGTCCTCCTAGGACTCTGGCTATCAGGGGACCTCCTCCTGGCCCCTAAGGTGAAGTCCGCCATCTCCACCCGGAACAAGCGCAGTCCGTACCGCGTCCTGTATGTGTACATCGAGAAGAACCAGATGTCGCCGGCCGTGCGGCAGGAGATTGAGCTGAAAGCCCATGACGTGATCATCTTGGACAGTCTCGGACGGCACGGGCTTGCCCCCCATCTCCCGGATCGACGCCGCCTCTGGGCCATCCATTACGGTGGCAATGGACGGAGCCTGGAGGCCGGCCTCTGTGGAGATGTGATCCCCTCGTGGTGTGCCGCACTACATTCCGCGTTCTCGGCCATCCTCACTGCGGCTTCCCAAGGACCCCGCACGGTCTTCAAGGACATGCAGGTGGCCCTGGGACGGCCCGCCCCGTGGCCTTGTCCCCGCCCGTGGCCCGTCCTCGACCTCACGCGCCCGGACATCTCCGGTGCAGCGCGCAGTCGTGCCGGACCGCACTCCTTGTCTGGCGGCGTTCTAAGTCGGAGGTGATGCCCCGGGAGACCCACATCTTCCGTGCCCGTTGATCTTGGAACGCTTACTCGGGTGGATCCAGGACAGTTCGGAGCGGTTGGTGGCCGGGACCGGAGAGCAGATCGAACCGTAGCGTTGTCGTACACCGACGTTGTGACCCAGACGGCCTGCTGGGAGGAGCGTTCTCAGGTGTGCGACGAGATTCGTCTTGCTCTAGCGGAGGTAAGACGGAGGACTCCCTCGGCAGAGCCTGCGTGGGGCCCCCGAGGGACGACGCCAAGGCTCACCGTACGTGGGACCGCGGCAGGCGCTCCTCCTCCTCCTCCTCCTCCTCCTCCTCCACTGCCCCCAGGCAGTGAGGCAGTGCATTGCAGGAGTTGCACTGTCCACTGCCCCCAGGCAGTGAGGCAGTGCATTGCAGGAGTTGCACTGTCCACTGCCCCCAGGCGGTGAGGCAGTGCATTGCAGGAGTTGCACTGCCAATCGCCCCAGGGCAGTGAGGCAGTGCATTGCAGAAGTTGCACTGCCCACTGCCCCGAGGCAGTGAGGCAGTGCATTGCGGGAGTTCCACTGCCCACTGCCCCAGGGCAGTGAGGCAGTGCATTGCAGGAGTTGCGCTGCCCACTACCCCCGGGCAGTGAGGCAGTGCATTGCAGGAGTTGCACTGTCCACTGCCCCCAGGCAGTGAGGCAGTGCATTGCAGGAGTTCCACTGTCCACTGCCCCCAGGCAGTGAGGCAGTGCGTTGCAGGAATTGCACTGTTCACTGCCCCCAGGCAGTGAGGCAGTGCATTGCAGCAGTTGCATTGCCCACTGCCCCAGGGCAGTGAGGCAGTGCATTGCAGGAGTTGCGCTGCCCACCGCCCCCCGGCAGTGGGGTAGTGCATTGCAGGAGTTGCACTGCCCACTGCCCCCAGGCAGTGAGGCAGTGCATTGCAGGAGTTGCACTTCCCACTGCCCCCAGGGCAGTGAGGCCGTGCATTGCAGGGGTTCCACTGCCCACTGCCCCAGGGCAGTGAGGCAGTGCGTTGCAGGAGTTGCACTGCCCACTGCCCCCAGGGCAGTGAGGCCGTGCATTGCAGGGGTTCCACTGCCCACTACCCCAGGGCAGTGAGGCAGTGCATTGCAGAAGTTGCACTGCCCACTGCCCCCAGGCAGTGAGGCAGTGCATTGAAGGAGGTCCACTGCCCACTGCCCCCATGCAGTGAGGCAGTGCATTGCACGAGGTCCACTGCCCACTGCCCCCAGGCAGTGGGGCAGTGCATTGAAGGAGGTCCACTGCCCACTGCCCCCAGGCAGTGAGGCAGTGTGTTGCAAGAGGTCCACTGCCCACTGCCCCCAGGCAGTGGAGCAGTGCATTGAAGGAGGTCCACTGCCCACTGCCCCCAGGCAGTGAGGCAGTGTATTGCAGGAGGTCCACTGCCCACTGCCCCCAGGCAGTGAGGCGGTGTATCGCAGTAGGTCCACTGCCCACTGCCCCAAGGCAGTGGGGCAGTGTATTGCAGGAGTTGCACTGCCCACTGCCCCCGGGCAGTGAGGCAGTGCATTGCAGGAATCGCACTGCCCACTGCCCCAGGCAGTGAGGCAGTGGATTGCAGGAGGTCCACTGCCCACTGCCCCCAGGCAGTGGGGCAGTGCATTGCAGGAGGTCCACTGCCCACTGCCCCCAGGCAGTGTGGCAGTGCATTGCAGGATTTCCACTGCCCACTGCCCCCAAGCGGTGAGGCAGTGCATTGCAGGAGGTCCACTGCCCACTGCCCCCAGGCAGTGGGGCAGTGCATTGCAGGAGGTCCGCTGCCTGTTGCCCCCGGGCAGTGAGGTAGTGTATTGCAGGAGGTCCACTGCCCACTGCCCCCAGGCGGTGAGGCAGTGTATAGCAGGAGTTCCACTGCCCACTGCCCCCAGGCAGTGAGGCAGTGCATTGCAGGAGTTCCACTGCCCAGTGCTCCCAGGCAGTGAGGCAGTGCATTGCGGAAGGCCCACTGCCCACTGCCCCCAGGCAGTGGGGCAGTCTATTGCAGGAGTTCATCTGCCCACTGCCCCTGGGCAGTGAGGCAGTGCATTGCAGGAGATCCACTGCCCCCTGCCCCTAGGCAGTGGAGCAGCGCATTGCAAAAGTCCCACTGCCCACTGCCCCCTGCCCCCAGGCAGTGAGGCAGTGCGTAGCAAGAGGTCCACTGCCCACTGCCCCCAGGCCGTGGCGCAGTGTGTCGCAGCAGTACCACTGCCCACTGGCCCAGGCAGGGCGGCAGTGTATTTTTGGAGAGACGCCCGGCCCACTGCCCCAAGGGAGGGGGGCAGTGAGCGGCGGGAGAACCACTCCCCACTGCCCTCAGGCAATGCGGCAGTGCGAAGCACGATTTCCACTGCCCACAACCCCCAGGCTGCCTGGCAATGCGTTACACTGCCCACTGCCCCCTGCCCACAACAACAGTGCAGCAGGGCACACACAGTGCAGTGTGGTACAGAGCACCAAGCAGTGCGGCACCACACAGAAGGCACTGGTGGTGCAGCGCGGCACGCAGGGTGCAGTGGGCAAATGAGACCCTGTGTGAGTGCGCGCAGGCGTCGGCAAGGCAGTGTCGGCCAAGTGCGAGAGTGCACTGGTTCGGCTATGCCACAACACACTTACACACAGCGCGCACACAACACACACAGCCCAGCCCGTTTACCTGTACCCGTGGGTAGACATCCCGGCCTTTTGCCTTTTGGTAACAGCGCCTTCGGCACTTACACGTAGGCGGTGCATACGAACTGCATACACACCAGCAGATCAACGCGTACGTGTCGGTAATCTAACGCGTACGCGCTGGTGAGCTGACGCGTACGTGTTAAGTTACTAACGCGTACGCGTCGGAACACCAACACGTACGCGCCACGCACCCAACGCGTACACATTGCACTTCCAACACGCACGTGTCAGAGGACAATCTGAAAGCAAGGTTTTGGGAAATTCAGTATGGTTTTTGGGACACTCTGCGGAGGGAGAAGGCGACCTGCGGTCGGCAGTGTTTGCAGTGGCACCCAGTGGTATAGGGGAAGTGCAAAGAGGGGTTCGGTTGGGTAAGGTGATACCCCACACATGAATTTTCCATGAAAAATGACAAATTTCCAACAAAGAAAAAACCAACGCGTACATGTTGAGATTTCAACACGTACCCGTCTATGTGAACAGATCTTAGCAGTTACAGTTTAGCTTAGCCGACCGGCAATGTGCTAATCGGGAGCGCCTGAGTTTTTTCATGTTGGCAACTAAAGTCTTCATTAGTGTCAACTACATGAAGTTGTGCCAAGCATGAGTATATCATTGCCATTGGCATCCATCATTGTTTGTGGACTTCGCCATTCCAATTGTGATGCGTCCATCAATGTCTTTCATCAAGGGCTTGGTTATAGGTGCCAGGATTCAGTGCTATGATGTCATAGAACCTCTGCCTTCCCATTGGGACCATAAATTTCATAATTTTCATACTTTTCAAAAAAATTGAAAATTTCACAAAATTTTTTCACGTTATATTTCACCTGAACTTTGAAATCCTCATTTTTCACGAAAATTTTAAATCCTAGCCGTATGCTAGTCCCCCGACACAGGACAGGGGACAAGAGGAAGGCGAGGACGAAGCACAGGGCGCCAGTCGTCCTCGCTTTCGTCCGAGTCTTCTGTGTATGCAACCGCAGCAGAAGTTTTTGCAATGGGTTACGGTGCACCCACACCATTTTTTTGTGATATGCCCTTGCCCTCAAACCAGTTGCTTCCCGACGCACCCGTTGAAAATGTGCATGGGTTTGCACATGCCGGTTATTTCATTGAACGGCATTCGTTTGATGCTGTTATTGGCGAAGCCATTTTAAACGTTGACATTGCCCCCCGGGATTGGGAGGTTATTACGGTGGAAGATGACACTTATGCAAGTGCCAACGTGATTTGGAAGCAAACAAAACGGTTGTCGAAATGGTTGCCCGAGGAGTTGCGCCCGCAAGTGTTGGGTGTGGTGACGCGCATTGAGGGTGTTGAGTGGAGTGCGTTGAAACGCGTCCAATCGTTGGGATGTGTGTTCCATGGAATTGGGTGACATCCTTCTTTTAAAAGGTTGCACCTTTCATCGCGGGGCGGGTGGTGGGAAAAAGGGCCGCTACACTTTGTTCATCCCGTTTGTTCCTTTGGAGCATGCTGCCACCATGTCAAAGGTGCATCTTGCTCGCCAATTGTATGCCCTTCCTCCTATGGTTCAATTTCTGAAAGATGCCAAAGGTATTCCTATCCCTTGGGAATCTTTTACCCATTTTTCGGCTCCGTTGCTTGTTCGGCGACGGCAAGCTATCCCCTATGGGATGCAGCGTTCTAGGGCGTGGTGCGCAGCCCCCCAAATTTTGGGTGTTGCTAATATGGTTGGAACCCGGAATTTCACATGTTACATGGGTGCACTATGATGCAACAATGTGCCTTGCATGTTTCGTTTGCTCGGTATTGCCCGTTTTACACTTTTTGCGATTGGATCTTTGTGTGCTCTAACTAGTTAGAACGGGGTTAGAACGGGGTTAGAGCACTAGTTATCGCGTGGGTTATCGCGCGATAACCTAGTTATCGCGGGGGTTATCGCGGGGGTTATCGCGCGATAACTAATTATCGCGCGAGTTATCGCGTAGGTTATCGCGCTTCATTTTATGTTTCCCCTTTTCGCTTTAGCTCTCAAAGCTTTCATATTCTTTGTAATGGCCCTTGCTGCTGCCCACGCTTGGTGCGAGCACCATCAAAAGCTCCTTGGGGTCCGTCCCCTTGGCGGTCCCGAGGGGTTTACGATGGGTGACGCAAACGTGAGGCGCCCTGTGGCGACTCGCTTTGAACGTGGTGTGGACTTTGGACTCCTTGTCCATAAGTCCCCCTTCATGGCCGACCACAGAGACCCCCTTGTTCTCAGCAACTACATGTTCGAGTTGCTACAGGTAAATCCAGGGGTTGCTGGATTCTTGATTCAGCTGCATCCCGAGGATGTGGACGCCGTGTTGGAGTCTGTCACCGCCCATGCCGAGAAGGGTGCGGGGACGAAGACGACCCTTTATGTGGGTCAGGAGGATGTGGAGGAAGTGGAGGAGGTGGGGGCTGGGAGGGGGAAGGAGAAGCCCCACAGCCCCCTCATGATTAGTGTGCGGAAGGGAAGGATCCGAGGCGCCAAGGGTGGAAGGCCGGGAAAGCAGACGAAGCGGCGGCCTGAGGTGGTGGTTCCTGAGGCGGATGCCCCCCCCCCCAATAGGGGTAAGGGCCCCACCCCCTCCCCCAAGCCGTGGAAGGTGGCGAAGGTGGCAGCCCAGCCCCCCCCCGAGGCCCTGGATGTGGAGGCCTCGGGGGCCAGTGTGGCCACCCACGTTATGGACGCTTGCCAGGTTTTGGTGGAGCAAGCGGCCGCCACGGGTGTTGAGGCCGCACTGGCCAAGGGTCGGTCGGCCGACCACAAGTCGGCCTTGGCGAACGCCGAAAAGGTCCAGGGCAACTCCCAGCGTGCCCTGGACCAGGCCCTCAACCTTGCCAACAAGAGGGGGGAGGAGGTGGAGCTGATGAGGGGGGCCCTGAGGGAGGCCGAGAAGGGGAGGCGGAAGGCGGAGGTGGAGGCGGCCCAGCTCAGGGTGGAGGTGGAGGCGCAGCGGAGGAGGGGGGATGACCTCCAACAGCGCCGGGAGTTTGCTGAGGCGCAGGTGCGCAGCCTCACCTCCACATGGTGTAGCATCCAAGTTGTTCGCCCCCAAGGGACGGACACCATGAGCCTTCACGCCCATTTGCGTGATGGGGCGCCCATGGCGCTTATTGTGTGTGTGGGGTCTTTCACCGGGGGTGATTTTTGGGTGGAGAGTGGTGGTCTGCTGAATTCCTCCCTGAGGGAAAAAAAGCGGCACACCCGTGTGTGCAAGGGTAGGGCGGTGGAGGGTTGGGCATGCAAGGCCACCCCCCGAGCCCCATGTTTCCTTTGCTCGATATTGCCCGTTTTGCACTTTTTGCGATTTGATCTTTGTGTGCTCTAACTAGTCAGAACGGGGTTAGAACGGGGTCTTTGTGTGCTCTAACTAGTCAAAACGGGGTTAGAACGGGGTCTTTGTGTGCTCTAACTAGTTAGAACGGGGTTAGAACGGGGTCTTTGTGTGCTCGAACTAGTGAGAACGGGGTTAGAACGGGGTCTTTGTGTGCTCTAACTAGTTAGAACGACGTTAGAACGGGGTTAGAACGGGGTCTTTGTGTGCTCTAACTAGTTAGAACGGGGTTAGAACGGGGTCTTTGTGTGCTCTAACTAGTTAGAACAGGGTTAGAACGGGGTTAGAACGGGGTCTTTGTGTGCTCTAACTAGTTAGAACGGGGTTAGAACGGGGTTAGAGCACCAGTTAGTGCGCATGTGCACTAACCTCTGCTCTAACTAGTTATCGCGGTAGTTATCGCGCTCTAACTGGGTGCTCCAACTAGTTATCGCCGGCGGTTGTCGCGTTCTAACTAGTTATCGCGGGGGGTTATCGCGTGGGTTATCGCGCGATAACCTAGTTATCGCGGAGGTTATCGCGTGGGTTATCGCGCGTGTTTTTCCGGCCCTTGCTTCAAAACCCTCCCTCATTTCCTGCCTAGGCCCTCTTATATTCTTCATGGATAATGTTGTTAACGAGGCCCTCAGGGCTCTGAACACAGCTAACCTCCGGCGGTACACTGATTTGCAGTGCCCCAAGGCCCGGCGGCGGCGGTTGAAGGCTGTTCAGCGGCTGGTGCGAGTTCTATTGGGTGATCCGAACATTGCGTGTGGCACCAACACCAAAGGAGAAGTTTGTTTAAGTGATGGGGCGTGCACTGCCCTGTCTGGCCCACTTGGTGGCCATCTTGCATTCACAGCTCAGGAGCATGAGGCCCTGAGCAGGCTACCCATGGCATGCAGCATGCATCTTTCCCAGCAGGCCCTTTTGCGAATGCCCCGCCGTTGCACACAACGGGACCTAAGGACCGTTCGGCAACGGGTCATGCCCTACTTTCCCCAAGCAACCATTGTAAAGTCTACCACAGGCCGCAATAGGGCAGCCGCCCATGTGCCTTTGCAGTCAATTGTGCAAAATGCAATATGCATGGCGCGAGTTATTGGGAAACCCCCCCCCCTAGTGGCGTTGCCATTGTTGTCATTTCAGGTGATGCGACTTCCTTGTGGAAGGCATCCTCTACCCGTGCAGATGTATGGGTCAATGTATGGGGGGTGGCAAAGTATGCTTCAAAGGTGAAGCTATGGGCCTCATGGTTTTGCATGGATGGCGGAGATGAACAGGCTTTTTTGAGAAGCCTGGACATCTCCGCCAACCTCAACCAAGAGGTGAGGGATGTCGAGGAGGACGTTGTCCTTTTTCAAAATCAATTTTTGACTTGCACTGTCATTTTGACGGGGGATGGGAAGGGGATGCAAGCAATGGGGGGGGCTGGGTCTAAGTGTTGGTTGTGCAAAGACCCCAATGGTATTGTTGAGCAAATGGGGGTGTAGTCCACCTCAAGATGGGGGGCATTCTTGAGAAGTGTGACCCTGACAGGCGGCCGGGGGACTACCAACATGCAGCATGCCGCATTCTAAACGGCATTGCAAAGCGCACTGAGACCACCCTTCAGGCCCTCCCCCTTGGTACCCCCCGAAATGGAGGAACATTTTTCAGTTTTACTCCATCCCAACGGAGTATCGGCATGGGCCTTACAAGAGGAGGCTCAAAAATTGTTTTAGGGGTTGGTCCTTGGTGAGGCCAAGTATGTCCCTCCGCCACATGCACCATTGCATGTCCATGAACGCCCTGGAGCAAGGGCTTTGGGGACTGGAGGCAGCCAAGGCCTCAGACATTGATGACTTTGTATGAAAAACGACCATACATGC
Source organism: Eutreptiella sp. 'Long Island Sound 2002' (assembly GCA_964036045.1). NCBI lineage: Eukaryota > Euglenozoa > Euglenophyceae > Eutreptiales > Eutreptiaceae > Eutreptiella > Eutreptiella sp. 'Long Island Sound 2002'. Next base: position 42,641,768 of record OZ038379.1, on the reverse strand, counting down.
TTTGTGCCAAGTGTTTTGTGTTGTTTGTCCTAGTGGGGGATGGAGGAGGGGTGCGTGATAACTACCCGCGATAACTGCGCGATAACTGAGTTATCGCGCGATAACTAGCGCGATAACTAGTTAGAGCAAGGTGCTCTAACTGTGTTCTAACTCTGTTCTAACTGTGCTCTAACTCTTTGACCCCCCCCAAAAAAAACCACCCCTACAATGAGGGTTATGTGGGGAAAGAAAGGGGATGGGGGGTTTTTGAGGGTGTTGAATCCATTTTTTAGGTGGTTTGCCCCAAATTTGAGGCTAGGTGGGTGTTCCAGAAATTGCGTTCTAACTAGGGGTTCCGCACCACGCCCTAGAACGCTGCATCCCATATTGTGGTGACGTTGTGATTTTGGGCCATGGTGTGCAAGGTGCAACTTTCTTTTTTAAGTGCCCCCCCGGCCCCGAGGAGCCACCATGTCACTTGGCTCGGTTTCACCGTTGGTACCTCCCGAAGCCAAGTTTTGACGGCGGGACACGGTTTACGGTTGAGAAAGGTTCATTGGTCTTCACGTTTGCCACGTGTGGTTACGTGTTGAGGCGGGACGAGGATGGGCCGGAATGGATGGAGTGGGCAGCCATGGGGCATGCCCTGCATGTGGCGCCCGCTAGTGTTGCGGAGGCGGTGGAGCAGAACTGGGTGGTGCAGCGGCCGACGGCGGGCGGCGGAATGGAGTACTCATCTGGGTGCATGGACCATTGTGATAATTATGGGGAGGTATGCATTTCTTGCGCATGTGGCACGTACGCACGTACGCACGTACGCACGTACGCACCGCGTACGTTTTGTGCAAGTTCCTCGTACGCGTTACGTTTTTGGTGCGTACGTGTTGACCTGCCAACACGTACGCGTCGGCCACACAGATCGTACGTGTTGGGGTAGCAACACGTACGCGTTGCCCGAGCGACTCGTACGCGCTGGCATACCAGCACGTACGTGTTGCCCAAGTAGATCGTACGCGCTAATGTACCAACGCGTACGTGTTGCGTGCGCTGCCCACACGTGTTGTTTCACCATTAACGTGTCTCTATGCTTTCCTCTTGCAGTTGAACGTCACCCCCTTCAAGTACAAGGTGCGGCGCCCTTGGCCCTCTGAAGCACAAGTGCGCCTGACGCCTCCGGATGCGGGCCAGAAGGTGCTGAAGCCGAAGAGGCTTCTTCAGAGCCCCCTAGGCGCTCCATTGGTTGCCCCGGACCCTGAGTCGATAGGGACAATTGCAGGGCAGCTGGTGCACGTGAGTAAGGAGGATGTGGTGGACAAAGTCCATGTTGGGGATGTTGCCAAGTATAGTTTTTTTTATCAGGTTACGTTGCAGGCAAGGGTAAAGGAAGACAGTGGTGCGGTCACATCTGCTAAGCCCATGATGGTCTGCTTTCCCATGTGGATGAAGGGCCATGCCGTTGGCAGGGACCGTGCAGCAGTTTTTATTGGGGGGACTTTGTACCAGATCAAAGGTGACAGCCACAGTTACGTGCAGACATGGCGTGTGCATGGAGGGCAGCTCAAGCAGGCCAAGCGTGTTCAGTGGTCAGGGGTGGCGGGTTACCTCCCAATCACCGACGCTGCTGTTGTTGCAGAGGTGGATGGGGCATTGGAGAGGTGGAAGCTTCTCCTTGCGGGGAAGGTTGGGGGGAAGAGGGACACGGGGACGGGGGGGGGGCACGTGTCAGACGACAATCTGAAAGCAAGGTTTTGGGAAACTCAGTATGGTTTTTGGGACACTCTGCGGAGGGAGAAGGCGACCTACGGTCGGCAATGTTTGCAGTGGCACCCAGTGGTACAGGGGAAGTGCAAAGAGGGGTTGGGTTGGGTAAGGTGGTACCCCACACATGAATTTTCAATGAAAAACGACAAATTTCCAACAAAGAAAAAACCAACGTGTACGTGTTGAGATTTCAACACGTACGCGTCTATGTGAACAAATCTTAGCAGTTACACTGATCCCACAAGCACAACATGCAGCAAAACACCAGTGTATCACCATACAAGCTGAACAATGAGGACGTATTATTCCTTTTGCGATGCGGAATACTTTCTCTTCCTCACGGGAGGAGGAAATCGCGGACCCCATGCCGGGGATTGTTCAATCGCCATGTACAAATATTCCCCTGTGCTCTCACCAGATGCGCGGATGCCAAGAAGATCATGCTCACTAGCAAACCTCATCTCCAAAGAAGCAAACACCTTCCCCAAAAAGGTGTCCAGATCCCAACCACTTTGTTGGGCAACCACCTTAACTTAACCGAACATTGGAGCTGCGCCAGCCAAGGGGGGGGGGGTTCTCGGCCGGCCGGCCGGCCCGCGCCAGCCAGCCTGCCAGCCACCTAGCCAGCCACCTAGCCAACCACCATTGCCCTGTACATGCATGTTCGCCTCACCACCCTTGCTCTCAAGATCTCAAGATGATGTCACCGATCCATGGAGTGTGTGGTAAAATTGTGTGGTAAAACAAAACAATTCCTTTTGCAAATGTGGTGCATGATGACATGCCTGTTTCCCATGACAAGTATCAAGCTTACTATGTTCTTACCCAAAAGGTGTATGACTTTGTGTTGGGTTACATGTCGCGGAATGAGGAGTTGGAGACGTAAGTGTTTTTTGGAAAGGTGCCTTGGGATATATATTGCAATATGGATGTCATATATTTCAGTGGTATATATTTCAGATTGAGGACCATGTGTACTCTAAGGTTTACATCGGTAACAACAACATTTGCAGTTGAACATACGTCTAATGCAGTTATTCTATGTGGTCTTTAGGGGAGGTTTTGAAGGCAAGGCAACTTGGAGTAAGAGGTAAGGGTGTTCTTGAAAGGTGGCCGACCCCCCCCACCCTTGCAAACCCATCCCCATCCCCATACCATGCATGAGAAGAGGCGGTAGAGTGGTGCACTTTTTTTGGCTGTTTTTCGGGGGGCGCGCCAGCCAGCCAGCCAGCCAGGGGGGGGGGAGGGGGGGGGATTTCCAAAGCCTCCCAGCCACCCAGCCGCGGCTAGGCGCAGCTCCATTCAAGAAACACACCAGTTCCAACAAAGGTCTCACCAAACTTGCTTGTAAACAACTTGGTTGCCCAAAGCTTGCGATCTATGGCAAGAATGTAACATTGACAATGATGCAAATTGCATACCAACGCATTACGAATTGTGAAGCAAACCGCAACGTCAAACCTTTGCAGAAAAGATGCAGTTCTGTCCCAACGAGCCTTGCCACCAGCAACACGGCCAAAAAAGGCCTGGGAAACAAAACATTAAAGTGCAACAATGTGAGTAAGTCAAAATGAAGGGTTAGGGAGCGCAAAATCCAGAAATTGTAATAGACACATCGTTATTGTTACAACATCTTCGTTCCAGGCGAATTCGTCGCAAAAAAATTTCGAGTTTTTGTCACCGAGCAGGCTCAAAGAGGGCTCATTCCACTTGTTTGTGCACCCCAAATGGTCTAGGATCATTTTTAGAAAAACACATTTCTGATCCTTTTTTGACCCATTTTTGGTCGCCAAACAATACATTTTCAAGGCATTTTGTGACTTTGGAGGGCCAATGGCTTGCAATGGGCTCAAAGAGGGCTCATTTCACTTGTTTAGGCACCCCAAAACACATTTTTGACCCATTTTTGACCCACTTTTTGCCCCAATATAGCCCTTTTTCAAGGCATTTTACGAGTTTAGGAGGGCCAAAACGTGCCGCCACAATCTCAAAACGTGCCAAAAACACTTGTTTTGGCATTCCATGTGGTCCGGGATCATGTTTGAAAAAAGTCATTTTTTTGCACCCGCCGGACCGTGTTCACCCATTTTTGCACCCACCTCTTTGGGCTCCGTCTCGCAGCTTGCCGTAACCCACTGGGCCTAGGTACGGGGGTCTAGGCGTCGGTTAGGGCAATTTTGAGGGGTGGAAACTACCAAAAGTGGGTGGTTGCGGCTGGATTATGTGCGCTTGAAATGGCATTTTCAGCCACGTAGCCCAAGATATGGTTTGTTTTTTGGTTTGGGGCTTTTTGAACAACATATGTTGGAAATTGTTTGTCTCATTTACGTGCAATGCTCCTGCTGCAATAGCATGAGTAGACACACCCACCCTCATAATTTTGGGGAGATGCTCTTTGATATGACAATGCAAACTCCACCCCTCTCGGCCTTTGCACAGCCATCTGCATTTTTTTTCAGTATTTCGAACAATGGGTTGCCCCTTGAATCATTATGGAATGTTGGAACATAGAGAAAGTGACATAATGGTTTAGCACTTAACATGTTGCCGGTGGCAGGTAAGGCGTAATGGTCATGGAGGTACCCCGTTGTCCACATTAGTTGAAAAAATTTAGAATGGCGGTGCAAAGGCCGAGAGGGGTGGAGTTTGCATCCTCCCATGTTGGATAATTGAAAATTCCGATGAAAGGATGGGATATGGTGAGAAGTCGTGGTCCGTTTGCCTTTGTTATTGCACCTCCTATGCATGCATGTCCAATTGCATTGTGTTCCATCCGATTGATTTGCTTGACATCCCTAGGAGCGCCCTACGGTAAGCGTTTGTTCAATATTTTTGTCCATACAGGGCCTCGGCGCAATTCACCCCCAGCCGCGGCTAGCCTTGTCTAGAGGGGAGGGGGGGGGGGTCTCTCCCTATTCTCGACCCACCAGCCACCGGCCGCCATGGCTCGGTTCACCCCATAGTGTCGAGTTAGAGGGCCCTCGAGGGCCCTTCGGCACGGGGAAGTCTAGCTGCATGTGTAGAAGAGCCCCTATTTCCCTTCATTTGGCCACTTGCAGCAGATTCTAGGGCGGTTTTGGGCAAAAAAAGGCTGATTTTGGCCCTAAATTGCAGATTTTGAAATGGAGGTCTGGCACTTGGGATGCGTGTTCACGGCCGCCACGGTTGAGTTTCTGGCTCATACTTTGTGTGGTTGTCCCTCACACCCATAGGTAGCATCCATCATAATTTTGGCCGAATCCGAAGCACAACAATGGAGCTGTGATATTGCCCATTTGGCATGTGCTTGCTGCTTGCTTATATCCGGGGCATGGGCCCGAGGATATCCGTAGATATCCGGGGCATATGACCCGGGATACAGCAGCGGTGATATCCTGGGTCATATGCCCCGGATATCTGCTGATATCTTGGGGCATGTAGCAAATCATCAAATTTGTAGATTAATCACCGCGAACAAGAGAATCACCGAGGGTTGTGACCAATCAATGAAACCGCCTTTCCGAGGTGGTTCCAATGAGCTAAGGAAGAGAAGGCCTCTAATAGTGCCACTTTGTCACCAAAGCGTGAGGTCGTGTGTGTTAGCCTCGGTCGAGTCAAAGTAGAGAAGAAACGGAAGGATAGGACACCGTCTCCATCCTCTCCGACGATCGTCATTGATCTAACAGCGGAGGAGGAGTATGCCACCTTCCCTCTCACACAATTGAGTGGGAAAGGGCCTTCTATATATGTGCTCAATGAGAAAGAGAGCATTGTATATGAACGTGAGATGTACCGTTCTCGTGCATGGTATGCCCCAGCAACAGGTGAACGTTGACACCCCAGCCGATCATCGCTTTTCCTTTGACGGTTTCTGACCGTCCCGGGATCCCTTTACCTCGCAATGTCATTCGTCCATAAGAACCCATGGTCACCGCTTCGCGCCCGCACCACACGCAAATACACACAGCACACAGCACACCGCCCACCAGGAAACAATGACAACAAACCCGTCATCAAGCAATGCCGCCATAGGGATAACCGACGCGGAGCAGCACCCACGCGCCTTGAAAGCCTGGAGCAATTCCTTCAGGCTAAGGAGTGGCACGCCCCTGTACACACGGCACAACACGAACCTGCACACGCGCCAGCACAACTGCCTGAGCTACCCGCACACGTTACAGCGGAATACCTTGCGACAGCACCCATGGATGAACTGCGTACACTACTGCCGCTGTACCAACAGCGTGCTGCATGGCTCGCACAGCAGGAAGTGTTTCCAGACACTAGACTGCAACAAGTATCTGTGCGCCTGGAGAACCCCATCACAACTACAGTACACCCACCCAACAGAGACATCGTTTACCCCGTGGACCAGGAACCACCCGCCACGGTTCCACGGATGTGCTACACGGTCTACTACTACTGTGCACGGTCGGACAAGATTCACGCCGCATGGCGGTCTTTCACACGTGCACATGGTGTCCACGATTGGACGCACATCGGTGCTCAGTTTGCGAAGTCCTTCCGTGAATATGTTTCTACCCTGTACCATTTGAAACTCCCCCCAGACCACTGGCAACCACGGGTGAATCTCACAACCACGCTCTGCGACACCTTCGACCTTGATCACTGTGTCGACGGCACACCGTGGCCTATGCACTTTCAGCACCTCATACACCCCTGGAACCCCTCATCCCCGGACTGGATACCATTCCTCAGTGGTGAACAGCCTGTCAGGTTCCTCTGGTGTATCCAAAAACAGCCCCCCCCCTTGAACCCCTGCTGGCACGCGCTCGTCGGGGCCTGCCAACGACAGCCATCATTCTATGCCCGGAATCCCACCCCTGCCACGACACACTGATGCAATACGAACAAGTACAGATACATGTAGTGGCACACACGCGCAAGCTGACTACACACGCCACAGACGTAGCACATGATCAAAAGCCTTTTACACAGCCCATCACTATTTTTTGGATCCACACCAACGCAGCCCCTGTGCTGCAGCACACTGTAACTACGAAGCCAAGAGACATTTAAATTCGCCAACTTGCTTCGGAATGCAGCCAAATCATGGCGGGTGTCTATTATGTTGTTACACTGGCTACCTAGGGATTTTTTCCTCCTTTTTGGTGTAAATGGAAACTTTTTACCCTGAAAAACCCCGGGTTTCATGCCCCTCTCGTGCTGAAAACACTCCTACACGGTGAAAAAGTCCCAAAGTTGGCTTCCCGGGCCTTGGCTCGCGCAAATTCGCAAGTTGGCGCGCGCCAACTCCAGAGTTGGCGCGCCAAATGCGGACTTGGCGCGCCAAAACTGTCAAGTTGGCGCGCGCCAACTGTCAAGTTGGCGCGCGCCAAGTGTCCCCCCACCGATCCAACCGAACAGACAGGAAGAATGGGGCTGTTGGCGCGCGCGACGACCGGAGTTAGCGCGCGCCAACTTGACAGTTTTGGCGCGCCAAGTCCGGATTTGGCGCACCAACTCTGGACTTTTGGCGCGCCAACTTGCGACTTGGCGCGCCAACTTGTGAAAAAACTTTGACTTGGCTTCCAAAAAGTTGGCTTCGACCCAAAAAACTGACATATTGCAACATAACAACAAAGCAACGCAACCATAAGCTGTAAAATATAGATAGTTCCTCACGTTTCATGCACAAGGCGTAGCAACAACACAGTGCACAAGTACAAGCAAGTTGAATGCTCTCGACATGGAGTTGACCAGGAGTTGGCGAATGTACAGTATCTGGGGTTGGCTTCGTAGTTACAACCGTGCTGTCCAACCTGAGACCCCTCGTACGTAAGGCCAAGGGACAGGTACACCCCATTCCTGTGACCTAGGCCCTGCATGAATCAAAAGATACCATTTACCGCAGATTCTGGAGCATATGGAAAAGCACCACAGAACAACTGCGTAACCGTACCGGGTGGACGAACAAAGACTACCCCAGCGCTTATGACACACGAGCAAATGCGCTGCGCTGGGCACCACAACCCTGGCTGCGCAGACTATGGAACCTTAGAAAATACAGATGTACTACCAGTGACCGCACTGGCAGATGGATATACGCCATCTACATTGACAGTGTCCGGACACGTAGAGTGTACGTCGGGCAAACTGGCGACAGGGGACTTTGAAGTCCATCGTCCAACGCATGCGGCAGCATCTAACCTGTGCCCGTTCCTGGCATACCCTGTACGGCTCTAAAGGTTGCACGAACCTGGGGTCCATCTACCCTGCGATGGCTACCCTGGGAGACGAGCATTCGGGCATCATGACCCTCGAGGAATGCAGCCCTGGTGCAGCCAATAAACGGGAACGCTGGTGGATCCGCAATTTGTTACCAACCCTGAATGTACGAGACGTCCCCACGTACAGCCGCCGGTGGGAACTGCTCTTCAGGGCCAACCTGGTCCCCAAAGTGCCTGCACGCGAGCGCCTGCGCGACACCATACATACGCTGACGACAGCCCTGCGATGTACTGCCAGCCCGTGTGACCAACTCGCACAGCTACAGCACATCAAAAAGTATGGCACCCAACAGGAGGCCCATGCCACATTTCAGAAAGTAAAGCACCGCATTGCACAGCACACTTCCATACACATCCCTTACAGAATGCCCTTGCGTGTCCCCTACCGCGGATGGACGGCTCCTGCGTGACCACGTGGCGCGACACATACACACGTTACCGATACCAGAGCACCTGCGGTCCTATTACGGCACCACGCTGTCTGCAATCAGTGTAAAAGGTAAATCCGTCTCTGACTTGATTTGCTCCCCCAAACTCACATGCACTGTAGATGAGCTGCAGAAACAGGCATCCCGACCCTGTAAGTGTGCTCAGCTGGCGAAACGACATGGACTCCCGCTTGTGGATGGCCATGCCGTTATCCGGCATCCGAAGCATGCCAGAGCAGTTTTTGGCAGCCAGGCAGCCATTGTCCTCCAGGACATCCGTAACGAGGCAATACCCTCATGGTGTGAAGCACGCAGTACGTTTTTACGCAGCGTCAGAAATATCCTACACACGCTACTTGTACAAACTGACACAGCTAGTTCCATGTACTATGACTGTCTTTCGCATTTGAAGAGTGCATGGCACGTGGAGCGCAGAACTGCACCCTGGTTTACACGCCAGGAGGCCATATCAGAGTTCCACGAGCAATGGTCTGAGTCTTTCGCTTTTACGCCATGTGATACAAACACGGGGAAGTGTATGATATTATGCCAATGCCTGTATGCCCAACGTAATCCATCCCTGTATGATGACCCCAAGCAATTCGAGATAGTCGCAGAGTTGCCCGACCACACGACAGCAAAGAAAGCTGCGCTACACATGCTGCATGAGAACGCCCAGAAATCGGGGATTCCACATGCTTGGAAATCGGGAAAAGGACGGGGACCACCAGTCACATTTTGCCTACCGAAAAACAAAATGCAGGAGGAAAACAATGAATTTAAAGCGAGGATCTTGTTCTCATACTACAGGCACCCTCTCCGCTACTATGGCCGCTTGGTGGGCCGTTGCCTGAGCCTCATGCTGAAAACCTGGAAATCCTTGGTTCCTGGGTTGGAAATGTTGAATACCACATGTCTGTTGAGGTTCGTAAGGCGATGGAACACATGGCTGCAGGGGGGCGAGGGTACAGATGCAGAACCACTGCAGCTTTGGGAGCTCGATGTGAAGGAAATGTTCCCTTCCGTGGACCGAAATCGTGTGTTCACAGCGCTGAAAAAGTTCCATGAAATTCTGGTGAAAAAACGTGGTAAACGTGGTAAGGAGTTGTTGTTTGCGATCAACCGATTCGACAGAAAATTGGACCGTCTGGGTACAGGGTATGGCAAGTATTATACTAACCTGTCTTTCACTGATGTGTTGAATTTCTGTTCATACGACATATACCATAACGACCTGTTTGTTTTCTGCAACCGGGTGATGCGCCAGAAAAGAGGACTTGCAATCGGCGGGACGGGAAGCGACCAGCTGGCCTCCATTACCCTGTCAGTTGCAGAGGAACTACACTACCCATGCATCACACTAGTTCCGCTCGATGACACCGGGCACCACCCCTCTGATTTACCCGTGCACCCTGCCACATTTCGTGATAATATCATTCGTCTCAAGAGGATGGCGACACCCCTGTCAGCCATCCAGGCGAACCTGGAGTGTATGTATGCCCTCGATCTGCAGATAGAAGGTGAAGGTGACTCCCTGAAAACCTTAGAAGGCCTCCTGTCACTCGAGGAACACAACCTGCGACCATACATCCGGATATCCAGGCCCCCACGCATCGACACCACAGCCCCGATTGAACGGGCCAAGCTGCGCTACCCCCCTGTGCACGCTGCCGCTGCGCGGAAAATTGTGCGAAGCCTGGTGCCAGCAGAAGTGAAAAAGGACCTGTTTTATCGGGAAAACCCCCACGATGCCATGAAAAACACCCTGGACACAGTGGCGTCCATCCAATCCAAGGGATACCCAAACTGTTGGTGGGAACCCTTACTCTGGGACCGGGTCGCTAAGTATGGCGGCCCCCTGGAGGCGTTACGGGCAGCACTGTCCCCTGTGACAGCCCCTGAATTTAACGACAGCCCAAGCATGCGAGATACCGTTCTGAACTCACCCGACCAAACACCAGGACCCAGAAAAAACGGGGCCGACGGCCCCGCCATTGTGGGAAACCAGGGATTGGGAAGGGATAATGTTTAGTGAAAGCAATAGCCGAAAAACACCTCAGCGTCATATACTGTTTGTGCTGCTCAGAGTTTTCTTCCACTGGAGCTTTGTTGCACTGCTTTTGTACTGCCTGCACCGTGGATCAAGCTGAAGAGGTTTTGCTGAGGGTCTGCATATAGGAGAGACGACTTGCCAAGGCCCCAGTAAGTCAAGATTTGTCCAGTATTCTATCTCCTTTTGCCCAGGCTGCATTTGAAGAGCAACCCAAAAAAAAAGGTGAAAAAGGAAGTGCAGGTGAAAAAGGAAATGCTACGTTACCGTTGTGATTATGCCATGAAGAAGAATGCAGTTGGTGTCCAACGATCGTGTGACATTTGCCATGCTGTGTACCATATGTCTTGTGCCAAGCTCAGGTTTCCTCCGAAGTTTGGTTCCTGGGCCTGCGAATCTTGTGTCAGAGACATGATTGGCTCCCACTAGACCATCAATATGTGCCTATATTCCATGTTTGTAGAGAGCTTACTTGTAGCACCATGAGAGAAAGTGTGTCTCGGATTTGTTCCACTTGAAGTGTTGAGGCATCAAGGGCGAGGGAAGGGTTGCGCGCAAGGATCCCGGGTCATATGCCCCGGATATCTGCGGATATCCTCGGGCCCTAATGCCCCGGATATAAGAATTGGGCCTATGACCCGGATATCTGCGCTGTATCCCGGGGCATATGCCGGGATACAGCGCAGATATCCGGGTCATAGGCCCAATTTTTGTATAGTTGCTTGCTTGTTGCTGCTTGCTTGCTTGCTGCTTGCTTGCCAAACCTGTTAGGTCCACCCTAGACACTAAAGAGGGTATAAAACCAAGACTGGTTCCACCAGCTCGGTGACTAAGCCTTACAACCCTGTGGTGGAGCTAGCTACCGTGTAGGGCACGCCTGTGTGCGGACCTCCTTGCCCTTTCTGCATCGGTTCGTCGAGGGTAGTCCAGGGCTTCCCTTTCCTCCCTGACCGATGGTGGAATTGTACTGCTTGGAGGGTCTATGTGTTGGTGCCTCGGAGCCTCGCTTGGGCTTCGAGCAGTGCGCATGGTGCGTGCGCAGAGGCCCTCCTCACCTGTATCTTTGGCCCTTTTGCTGCAGCTGCGGGTTCAAAGGTTAGGGGGCTGTCTCCTTAAGTACACCACCGCACTACATGTGGCAATGGACAGTGTAGTGGGCTATGGGGCTGCTTCTGTACACCGGCATTCTGCAGAGGTAGTGGGCGGTGGGTATTCTTTAGTACACCGCCGTACACCGCCGCACTGCAGGGGTAGTCGGCAGTGGGCAGGGGTACTTTTGTGTGGGGGGGGGGGGGGGGATGAGGGGGGGGTGGACGTGAGACGCTGGTCGCCAATATTCGCTGAGTCTCTCTGACACCTGCCTCCTCCATTCCCATGGAGCTGGCAAGCTGGGGTTGCCCTGATCTTTTGTGTCATTTGACGGCATCGGCTAACACACATTGACCCAGGGATAGGAAAGTGCAAGATAGCCTTTTTATACTACTGTGGTATGTTCGGTGGTATGAATGCAAACTTCCGTCTCATTCAGTGTGCACATGGGCAATGCAAAAAAAAGTCTTTGCAGTCCAGATGAACTCATGCTACAACTACTAAACATTGATGCAGAGGCATTCTGGCATGTGCACATGGGGAGCATTCGCGCCCTGCTTGCGGGCGAGCCTTTGAAGCAACATCATTGGGTTATGCATCCTGTCCAATGCTTTATAGAGTCGTGAGCCTTTTCTCTGCGCCCTGCAGCAGCCACAAGATGCACATTCTGGGTACAATCTTCATGCTTTTTTGCACTGCAACTGCAGGTATGCCTTTCGTTGTTCTGATAACTGCCAGCACATTACAGCAGATTTATGCACACATACATTTGGGTAGGTGTGAAGTATACTGCCCCCCTCCCCCCCCAGACTGTGAGCATTCCCTGCCCAAAATATTTGTTGTCCAAGACATGCACGTAGATAAGATGTACATAATATATCCTTTTCGGCTGAATTCAATTCATCTCCAGATTTGTAGGTATGAGGAGGTGCGAGGGTTAAAAGTGCAGTGTCGGGAGATTTCTGATGGGTTGGACTGTTGTGTCATTGGCCTGTCTTGTCTTCCCCCTTTCGGCGTGTTGTGCTCTGCCAATATTTTAGCCATGGGCTCCGAGCACAGCCATACCCAGGATTTTCAAGGGCATGCCCCTGTCCCCAGCAAGGGCATGGAAGGGCTAAGGAGGACCACACCTACCCCCCAGCCGCCATCCCTCGACTGCTGTTTTCCACAACATTGTGGTGGTTGGGTGTGCACACTGCTCAGGGTTTCTAACCTGTTTTTTTTGTCTTCTTTAAATGCTGGGGTTAGAGGGTTGAAACAAGCCATCAGCTTGGTACACAATCCATACAGCTGTTGTCCCGAGGAGAAGGCTGCAGCTGAGTGCATGCTGCATGCCGTCTTTGTGTGCGTAGCTGTCGTAATAGAAGAGAGTGGGCGATGATCTGCTATTGGGACCACAGAAGAAGCCCCCCGTCCTCCCATTGTAACGTTCAGTTGGACACGGAAAATTCTTGGAGGTGAAAAAAACCATTTTGGCGGCCTACAACCGCAGCATGGTAGTGCAGGGTGCTTCTCTGTGGATGTGCTGTGGTATGTCGTGGCATTGTTGTCTGATTGTGTTGGAGGATAGACCATGGAACACTTTTTCCTGGGTAAAGAGGCATTGAAAGCTGCCACTGTTGAAGAGATGGCTGCTGCCATCATGTGTGTTTGTCATACCGACAATTTCAATGGGAATGGGGAAGCGGAAGCCTACAATGAGGCCCATAAGGCTGCTGCTTCCATACAGACGCAGGTGCTAGCCTCGCAGCACAGGGCATTGTGCAGTGCCGCGCAAAGGAGAGCAGAAGACCATTGGTGGTGAGGAAATATACGGAAAAGCGTTGCGTCCACAAGTTGCACACCCCCCACAGTGATAAGGGCAAGAAAAGGAAGCAGCAGAGTGATTTGGACACGGATAGCCCTGCAATTATTCAGCACTAGACTGTGAGTCCAGTGGTGAGGATGCCAGCAGTGTTGACAAGAATGGCACTGGCTACTCTAGTTCCTGCAATGAACAATGTCATGCATCTTCAGATGACAGTCCTGAGAACAATGAACCCGTCCCACACAAAACTGCATATCCTATCCCAACATATCTTTAAATAGGTACTGCTTTTCTGTTCTGCAAGGAGAGTCTCGCCTCTTGCGTTCTACCGCTTACTCAAATACTCAATCAATTCCATCCAGAGGTATGCTGGTAGTGTGATTCGCAGACAAAAAGGTTTGTGGACCTTTTTGGGTTGGACACTCTAAGAGGAGGGAGCTCCAGCCAAACCCCATTCCGCTCCCCCCCTTCAGACTGCCTCCATCCCATCCGCCCCTTCTAATACTTCCCTTTGGGGTTGATAATGTGCCCCCCTTTCAACTGTGGGCTTGTACATGAAGTTTGCCCCTTCTTTGCATCAGGTGTTTCTTATGATGCCGCTTCCAGGGCCGAGTGGAGGCGGCAGGAGGTGCAGGAGCCCATGGCTGCCATCACTCTGTGCTGCAATCTGAAGGCCTCTGAGTGGGACGAGATCATGAAGGATTTGACTGTGCACCACAGAAATATTACTGCAGTAATTGCGGTCTGTTACTGCTACCCTGGGCTGCCCACTTTGCGAACTGGCATGCCTCTGTGTTTGTGTACATGCATGCATGTTGCAGATGTGCAGAGGGGGCTGTATTTTGGGAAGGATGACACAGAGTGTGGATAGTGGTGCCGGTGTGCAGCACAGACAGGACGCAGATTAACAGAGGTGAACAGGAAGACGTGGGCGTAGTGTGCTGTGCTGTGCTGTATGCGATGAAGTGTTGTGCAATGCGATGCAACGGGATGCGATGCGATGGGTGTGGTTCGCTGTGGTGTGGTGTCGTGTTGTGGGGTGATGTGATGTGATGTGATGTGATGTGACGTAATGCATTCTCTCGTGTGCTGTGATCTCCTTTTTTGGTCATGACAGTGAGGGTGGGTATGTTCATGCATGGAAATCTGGTCTCTGTCAACCCAATGATCCCCTTTTTGGGCCCTTCGGGGCCCAAGATTGCGCCAGATGCAGGGGCCGATAGGCTCTCGGCTGTCAGCACCACAGACGCTGGAACTATCTTTGTACATGATCAGCCAGCCCCGTTTGTTGTCAACCATTGGGAGCATCCACCATATTGAGGTGGATACTAGTCATGGACGTCTCATTTGCAAAAATGTCCAGTGTGGTCAGGGCACAATGGCCCAAATGGCCCGAATGGGACCCTGTCAGGGACTCCAAATTTTGAAGTGCAGTATCAGGGTTGCAATCATTTTTTATTCATCACATGTTGCTTGGTTGCCAAGATTCCAGTGGGCACAGAAGCCTGCTTTTCACACATGTGCTTACCCTTTCCCCAACCCGAACCAGGGTTTTGGTGACAACTGAGGATGTGGTGATATCCGACAGCCATATCACAGTAAGTTGAGTTGCCATACAAAAGGTTTCCACAGGGTGTAGGGCCCAATTCTTTGCCCTCAGGAGAGCTACGAAGTGAATTCAGCCGGGAAACTTTTGACTATGAGTGGCTCTGCACTGGCAGAGTCGCACGTTTCGGCCCTGCATGCGCTCGGTGTGTCATGCAATTTTGCACTGTTGCGGATCTCGTCAGGCACATACGCTCCCTCTCAAAAGGAGTTTGTCAGGAAAATGGAGTCAATCAGAAATGAGTGGAGATCAGGGGAAATCCTTCCTGCTCCTTGCAGGATTCCATTGGGTAGTGATATTGACTGCCTGCCTCCCGCCACCTCAGCAACAGGTACTGATCAGGGGTATCTCATACATGCTTCAGGATGTAAGACAGAGTGGACCTGGGTTTGCCGCTACACCCCCTAACAGAAGGTAATGATGTGTTGTGTCAAACGAACCAAAAACGAGACGCTCAATACATCCATTAGTCTGTCTGCACGTGTACAAATGAAGCCCCCCAAAATACACCCAGAAACCCAGAAATGGGACGTTGCCGCCATCTGCCCGGATGTCCTGGCTGGTTTTGGATGTGTGTCAGAATTCGGTGATGCTTGTTGAATCGAATCACTATGGTGGCATCAAACATTATGCGTAGCGTAGCCAACTTGCCATCTTGCTTTCCAAGCGGGGGGCTACACACTAACTGAGGGCGCCAGAGTACCACAGCGTGAAACCAGGGCTGCAATGAGCTGTATGGACAACCGTTGGCGAAAGCCCTCATTCACAGCAGGCAGTCCATGCACTAGAAGCGGTATTCTCAGTATTGCGTTTCGCATCCCCATTGCAAAGCACAATTCGTCGCAGCACATGATGGTGTGATCACACAGGATGGTCTTAAAGGTGTATGTTGTAATACGTGTTTTTTTTTGCGGTAAGCGCGTGTAAAAAATCGTCACATCCTCTAATTTTTTTTTGCGGTAAGTCGTGTAAACCCATTACACGCATTCCCACAAAAAATTAAAAATTACATGATTTGACGATTTTTTGGTACACGCTTTTCCTGAAGACGTTCAAAGATTACATGACGTGACGAATTTTTTGCACGTGTTTACCGCAAAAAAAAAATTACATGACATGACAATTTTTTTTTGCACCAAACTTACCACAAAAACAATTTGGACGCCTTTACCGCAAAGGAAAAATTTCCAATTTTACCGAAAAGAAAAAATGCATGCATGTAGCCACTGGGCCGATTTTTGGCCCACTACTGATTTTGTCCCCTGCTCTGAAATGTTGGGGACCTTCCACACGGCAGGGGTCATGTAGCCACTAGGCCCACTTGTGGTCCAGTTGGGTTTTTGTCCCCCGCTCTGAAGCGGGTCATTGAACCGCCTGGTGATGATTTGGACGGTCAGCACGTTCCCTAAGATCCTCTTTTCTTTTTCTCTCTTAACGAACGTTGGTTGTAGGGTTACCCTGCGCTATCTAGGAACCCTGTGAGGGGCTTTTTTCCACAGGCCGGTTGAGGGCCCTTTTTGAACCCCTCTTCGGGGACCTCCGAGAATGCAGGGGTTACACAGCATTTCCGCCCTCTTTTGGGCCTCGTAGAAGGCAGGGGTGATGCAGCCACTTCTGATTTTGTTCTTCTTTGTCGGGGACCACTTGTGATTTTGTTCCCCGCGCTTGGCCTTGGGGACCCCCGAGAATGCACAGGTGACGTATCATTTCCGCCCTCTCTTGGGCCCCTGAGAAGGCAGGGGTGAGGTAGCCACTTCTGATTTGCTCCCCGCGCTTGGCATTGGGGATCCCTGAGAATGCAGGGGTGAAGTAGCATTTCCGCCCTCTTTTGGTGCCCGAGAAGGCACGGGTGAGGCACCCATTTCTGATTTTGCTCCCCGCCCTTGGCGTTGGGGACCCCCGAGAATGTAGGGGTGCCACAATGTATCGCATCATAGACAGACACAGGTTGCAAACAGAAAGCAGAAGATATGTTGGAAGTTGTGCTTAATGAGATTTTTTTTGTTTCAAAACTGGTCCGTGTGAATAATCGGAAATTATTCATTGTTGGTCTGCATTTTTATGCTATAGACTGCAATTCTAGAGTCCAACTAATCCACATGTGTGTGCCTGTGTAGGGATGGAATGCAATCCAAGAGTATGAATGCTCCACATTTGTATGCGCATGTAGGGATGGATTGCAATTCCATAGTCCGGGTTACTCAAGGGAAAAGAGTGGCAACACCCAGCCGGGAACAACCGTTTTGGGGTTTTGGGTGTTACACCCTGTTTCATTATTTTTTTTAAAGTCAGGGAACATCGTGTGGTGGGCATTATTCAGCTTCCTTGCCCTCCTGAGCCCCCCCCCCCTCCAGCACCAAATTGAAGGTGCATTTTCAAGGATCAAGGGGAGTGTTCTGGCGTCCTGCAACCCTCTTGACAAGTTTACCACACCCCTATTTTGTGGTTGCCCGATCGCGTGGTGACACTTGGATTCACCGATGGGGGTGGGGGGCGATCCTACCAAGTCTTTCGGGGGATCCTAATGACTTTTGGCGGGTTTCCTAGGGAGATTTTTTTTTTGCAAAATTGGGCAAAAGCACCATCACAATTGTGTTCTCCAACCCCAAAATGGGGGGTAACATCACCCTTGTTCAAAATTTTCCCCTCGGAATGATCCCGCCTCAAAATGGGGATGGTTTTGGAATAGGCTGCAAGGGGGTGTTTTGACCCTCTTGTGGAAATAGGGTAACCAAGCCTAAAAATTTGAAGTTGGGTAACCCCATACCCCATTTTGAGGTCACCGTGTCCGAATGTTATGGTTGTTTCACACCACTTGGCGGCATTTTTGAGAAAATCACCGTTTTTGTCAAAAAAAACCAGTAGGAATCTGCAAAAAACTCGTTGAGATATGCCCAAACCATGACATGGCACCCACAAATGCGGAACAAGCGACCTCACATCATGGGGGTGTATCAATGCATGCTTTGCAAGATTTGTTTTTCTTGAACCCTCTTTGTCCAACCCCCTTTGTATGGCTTACCATCTCGCTTTGTATGGAATCAGGCATGAAACGTTCGTAATTGCTAGAATTCAGCTACAACTCTTTCAGCTGCCTGTCCACATTTTGCATGCATGCAATACGTGCGGCCACAGGCCAATGCTGCCCTCGCTCCAAGGACAAATATTTTCCCTTGGTACCTGCATGAAAAGTAGTATTGTTCATAATTCATATTTCATATATGAACGGTTCATATATGAAATATGAATTATGAACAACTTTTATGAACGCTTCTTTGTCCACAGATTTTATTATGTCTTACCCTCCCTCCATCTTCACGGAGCAGAACATGATGCTTGTTCGCCTCGGTGGTGCCACTAGTCTTCGGGACAGCAAGTGTTCCTACCTGTTGGCCCAATGGATGTCATCGTCCTCCCTCATCGGGGCCCGTTTTACGGAGGCAATGGACCACGCTCCCCTCCCGGCGGTCCACAAAACCAAGGTGCAGGCCATCCGTATGTATGCGGAGGCCCTCTTTCCCGCACCCTATCTGATAGGGCTCCTTTTGGAGTTGGGTGCACCCCGCTCCGGCCTCCGGGTGTTGTCTGAGTACATCACCCGCCGGGGCGACGCGTACACCACCCGCACGGGACTGCCCTTCCCACGGCCCATCCCCACACGGGACCAATTTGACGCAACGTGGAAGTCATTGACCGCTCCGCTTGCGTTGTCCCCCCCGGTGGAATGTGCCGACCCCCCATCGTCGGGTCGCTGCTGGCCCCTGCGGTCGTGGGCACAATACGTGCAATCCCGGCCGGCACTGTGCCAGTCTATTGACTGGACCCGCCCCCTCACCTTTGTGCTGCGGGGTAACGGGTATCCTTGCGCCGGTGGCAGTTGGTCGCGGCTATCGGTGGGGCTATTGAACCATGGGCTAAAGGCGCGTACACCCGCCTTCCTATTGGTCATCGGCATGGCCGTCACGGGGGACAAGGATATGGTTGCCATGGGCCAAATTTGGGCTCAGGTGCTACAGGTTTGTAGTCTGCATTTTCGTGTTCATAAGTTGTTCATAATTCGCGCGTTCATGGTTCGAGAACTGCCGTCATAAAACGCCGTGCTGCCCATTTATGAATTGTGAACGCGTTTTATGAACAGGAATTATGAACACCTTTTATGAACACAGGTCTTGCAATCCATCATTGACTGCAAAAAATTTTACTGGTGCAACAGCTGGGTGCCGGCAGCGATCCTCCTTGGTGGGGACCAGCCGTGGCTCCGGCGGCTGCTGGGCATCAGCGTGGCTCCCCAAGTGGGGAGCATTTTCAACGAGGCTGTGCGTGACAACACGGCCAAGCAGTGGAATGGCATCGCTGCTCGGAGGACAACACGGTCAGATGCGAACAATCATCGTCGCTATCTGATGACCCGCAAAAGTTTGGATGCGGCAGGATGCACCGGCGAGCCGCTGCTGGTCATAGCCAGAAACCCGGTATTTTTGTGCATTTTGCACTGTTGTATGGCCTTCGGGAGGCTGTTCGTGGCCTTCCTGGAGGCCCAGGTGGGAAATCATCCCCCTGTGGTGCAGGGAAGGTGCAGAAAATTTTGTACCGCAACCGGCGTGGCGTGCGTTTGGGGGCGCACAACGCACCGGACGGTGAGGAGGCCCACAACCTGTTCTGGGCCTGGGAGCAGATTGGGCCGCTCCTTGCATACGTCGAGGAGGACCCCACGTGGCAGGCGGTTGTGGGGCTGCGAACATTGCTGTGCACTTTGTACTCGCCGATTCCGGTTGTGCCGCGCCCTTCGTGGCGACTTGTTGCTGCTGCGTCTCGGGAGCGGGGAGTCGGGGCTGCACTATTTGTTGTTCCTCGAAGAGGACTGTGATGCCATGCTCGAGAGTGCGGATGCATGTGGGGTGGGATTGGCTGCTGTGTCAGGGGATGTTGTGGAGAGCGTAAATTACATTTTGAAGAAGGGATACAATGGGCATAGTGCTAGGGGTGGGGGTGCGGGTAAGAGTGCAGTGGAACGGGAAGCAATGGTAGTCCAGCAGCTTTGGGAATGGTGGTTTCCAACCTTTGACCTGCCGTTGCTGCACTACAACACCCCACACACCGCGGCGTACACCGCCGCTTCACTTCTAAGCACTACCCCCCACGCACCCCCCACCCACGCGCCCTCTGCGACCCAGCTCTCTTATTCTTTGCCGATCCATGGACGCCGCCGAGATGAGGAAGCTGCTGGAGGAGAGCCAGAGGGCGACGCTGGCCCTGGTGGTATGCTGTTCGTCGCGTTCATATTGCGTTCATAATTCGGCGTTCATAAAACCGAAACTGCCGTCATAAATGATTTATGAACCGATTTATGAACCGATGAATTATGAACGGCTTTTATGAACGAATTATGAACAGTGTCCCCCATGTGCACAGGAGCAGCGACTGGCAGCCCATGCTCCAGCTCCTCCGCCTCCTCCGCATCCTCAAGCTCAATTTCCACCTCCACCTCCACCTCAAGCTCCTCCGCCTCCTCAAGCCCACCCCCAACCCCACGGCGCTCACCCCGCCTCCGCCTCCCGACCCGCCGCCGACTCCTCGAGTGAGGAGTCGACAGACTTCTCGGAGCAGGAGAGGAAGAGGAGGAAGAAGGAGAAGAAGAAGGAGGAGAAGAAGAGGAAGAAGGAGAAGAAGAGGGAGGAGGAGAAGAAGAAGGAGGCAGCGGGGGGGGGGGGGGGGGTGAAGGAGGAGGAAGCCGCGGAGGACATCGAGGAGGTGAAGGCCGAGGTCGCGGACGTGGCAGTGGATGGGGAGGGGGTTTTGGTTGCGACCCCGTGGTTGCGGGGGGAGGTAGGCCATGCCTGGGGCCTCACCCAGGCCAACCAGCGCGTGGTGCCGACCCTCCCCTGGGCGCAATCCCCCGATGCCCCCATTTTTTTGAGCCCTGATGTGACTTACGTCACACTGCGCTGGGCGTTCCGGCGCATGTTGCGGCACCGCATCCGCAACAAGGGGGAAGGGGGGGGCTGGCGGTACGGGGGGGGGGGGGGCATGGGCGTGGAAGCCCCTGGCGGGAAAGCCCCTGTCCCCCGTCCCCGAACCAATTGGGGCGGGGGATTTGACGCAGGCCAAAGTTTTTTCGGCGCCGGGGAGGCGCTTGATGCGGAGCTCCCATTGGGAGCTGTTGTTCCTCCACTGGGAGGAACGGGGGTGGGTGAAGCTGCAGCGCACCAGGCGCAAGTTGGAGTGCATCCCCCAGTGGGAATTCATTTTGGGGGGGGGTGTATGACCCGGGGCAAGAGGCCTCGTACGAGGGGGCCGTGAGGGCCTCACCATCACCCGCCCCGCCAAGCCCCTTGCCCGGGCAGCCCCGGCCACTAGCAGCACCACAGGCCCCACCGGCACCGCCCCGAGCGCCCCTCCGAGTGCAGCGGCGAACGTGCGGACCGCCCTGGGCGCCATGGGGACCATCGGACCAGAGCCGGATTTGGAGGTATTTGCGTTCATAATTTGTTCATAATTCGTTCTTAAAACCGCGTTCATAATTCATAAATCCTGCACTGCCCGTTTATGAACCATAAACGCGATTTATGAACGCGTTTTATGAACGCATTTATGAATGGCACCGTCACAGGTCGTGGATGTGGAAGTGAACCCGGCGGACGTCGCGGGGGTTCGCATCCGGTACAAGTTGGGCACCGCGGAGTTCAGCATCGCCCTGTCCGCCTTGTACCAGCTGTTGCTGCTCAACCCCCAGCGGGGGTGTGCCATCCTGTCCTGGCTGCGGGAGTACGAGCGCTCCCGCCGCCTGTCGGACACGTGGGCGGCCAACACCCCCTGCTAGGCGGCCCTGGGGGAGTTGGGATGGGAGGGGTGTTTGGACGAGGACATCATGATGTCCAGCTGTGGGATGAACCACCCCACCCCGGCCAGCCCCCGCAGCGCCTCCCGAGCAAAGCCCGCCCCCGCCGAGAAACCCAAACCCCCTGCCGAGGCCCCCTCCAAACCCCCGCAAAGCAAGAAGCGCCCACCGGCACGCAAGTCCTTCGAATAGGGCAGCAGCTAATCGTCGGACCAGGCACTCCCCCGTCCCCATGGGAAGGGGAAGGGGAAGCAGGCGTAGCAAAAGCGGCGCGAGAAGCCCCCCTCTTTGGAGGGGGATGAGTCACCTGACCCTTGCTTGGTGAGCAGGTGTATGTGCCCTACACCGATGGTGTCTACCCGGGGGTTGTAACCTCGGTTGTGGCAGGTGGGGGCGGAAGGTGTGGGTGGAACACCCAGGGGAAAAGGAGATGTTTCGGGTTGAGAGGCATCTGTTGTATGCCTCTCATGCTGCAGCAGTGACCCATTGGGAGAACCAAAAGGCTGCCAGGGACGCCGAGGCCAAGGCCAAGGCCAAAAAGCGGTCTAACCCCAAACCGGACGCTGACCCGCCGGCTGAGCCGGCCCCCAAGCCAGCCAAACCTGAACCCAAGCCTGAGGCTAAGCAGGCCCCTCAGCCAAAGCCCAAAGCTGCCCCCCAGGCCGCCCCCATGGAGATGGATGCCCCAGCGCACCCCTCGGCCAAACCCGCAACCAAACCACCAGCCCGAAACCATGCCCAGGCCCCGGATGGAGGTGAAACCCGGGCCACGGCCCCCCTTTGGGAGGACCCAACAGACCCCAGCTCTGAGGTGTAGGGCGGCATGAACCCGCAAGGACAAGGAAGCACAAGCAAGTACAACAAAGATTGAAGCCTGAGCGATTTTTGCGTTCGTGTGCAGCTGTTCATGAATGCGTTCATAAAACGCGTTCATAAAACGCTCTGCGCGTTCATAAAACGAGAACTGAATTATGAACTGAATTATGAACCGAATTATGAACAGTGGAGGAGGTTTTCACAATTTTCCAAAATTGGCAAAAATGGCAATTTTTCCAAAAAAACCCCGGCGGAAAAAAAAAACTCTCCCCAAGGGTGGTGACCCAACCCCCCCAACTTTGAATGAACATGGCCCATGGGTACCCTAGCAAGAGCAAATTCCGTTCATATTTCATAAAACGATTTATGATGAACAAAATTACTTTTCATACAGATGCCAAGGGTTGTGGCGGTCAAAATGCTTGTGATTGAGCTTCATGTTGCTCTGCAGCTTTCTTTTGCCGCCACTCTTTGGCACCACAAGCACCGGCGGACGCACGTTTTCAGTTATGCTCACAACGCCAGGCCCAGGCATGAGAAGTGACAATTCTGCATCTCAGGAGTAGATGGAAAAAGTGAAGAAAGGGTAGGGATAAGGGAGAAAGCTGTAGTGTTCTACAATCCGGAAACATGAAGCATTGCTTTGGGATCATTATAAAGTAATGGTTGCCGACCTCCCCTACCCCCATCCCCCCGAACCTGGACCAAAAGAATGCCCTTCTTGTTTGCGCTCATGGCTCAGACTAGGCTTAGGGTGGGGGTTGGTTTTAGGTGTAAGGTTGGGGTAGCGATCATTGTTGGGATGCCCACTGGACAAATTGTTCCTGCGGGCGCTTTTGGGGGAGCACCGGTTGCGCCGCGTGGAAAACTAGCGGTCTAGCCTCACCAGGCATCTGCAACTTCTCCCTTTGGGGCCCCTTGTCTAGGGGTTTGGAGCCTTGTACGTGATAGCCCTGAGTTGACGTGCTGCACTAAGTCGTTCCATCAAACCGTCCCTAATTTGAGCACCATATCCTGCAAGACGAGGCACTCTTTGATAAACCAAGCCATCCAAGCTCAGCCCCAGCGTGTGGTACCCAAGGCTGATATCTCCTTAGGGGGCAGTTTGGGAGGTGTGTCAAAGACAGCCTGTTATAGGTAAACACCTCGAAAAAGTAGCGCACGGCGTAGATACTCCCCCTTTGGTGCGTGTGGACCGTCAGGCGCCCAGGTGCCCATGGACTCCAAAGGCCAACGCCTTTGGCAACCACCTACGGTTGGAGGCACTCTGGGTGAGGACAAAGGGGGGGGGGGGTGCGTCCTAGGAACACCGAAGTAGCCCCCCATCCATCCACCCGTGGCTACTCCAGACTTGGAATGAGGGCCAGCCCAGCAATTGTTTCCCCTTCATCCCGCCTCAGATTGTGTTTGGTGTGTTTTGTACTTCCCCTGGCATCGTGATAGGTTTGTTTAGGAGCAGGCAATCACACCATAGCGGCCTGACCACGGGCATCTGAGCGTTCATGGGGAGCCGAATTCCTAGAAGATGAGCCCTACATACACATTTGAACCAGCTCCTGAGGTCAAGAATCTACATTGGTCTCTTGACCCACGGCTGCCCACCAGAGTATTGGGAACCGGAGTGTCCCACTGCACCTATTGGATCTTTATGTACATGATGGCGGGGGTCATAAATACCACGGGGGTGTGGGGTTAAAACATTTACCCCATCAACCGAACAAATAGTAACAACGAACCAACGAAACCATCCTCGAGGGCAACATGCGGTGAAACGAAGGGTGGTGATACTTCATCACTACCCCCGAGCATACTCCAGAAAGAGACTGTTAAGTTCCTAGATGCACTCGAACGGACATAAAAAATGCATATCCCGTCATCCCCCAAACAAGCTGGCAAGGGGAATGGAAGAAGGAGCTATTCACTCGAACAAGAAAGAAACATCACATACAATGAGCTGGGGAGTGTGGACGACCGACACGGCCTCACCACACGTCGGTCAACATGGGTGGGTCTTCCTGCTTTGCAGCCGGGATCGTCCGTTGGACCTGACCCGTGGGGCTCCGACTTGTAGCCATTTGGCTCCGGGATATTGGTAAACCATTCACTGGAAGGTACAATTGACCATATATTTGGATTTAGAGTAGGAAGTGATGGCTATGTTGAACAACTAAGGGAAAACAGCACACTGGGATGATCACCTACCCACGCTGCGGGGCGTCGTGTGGACAAGCGACATTGCCCCACCACAGGGTGGTCTACAAGGGGCGTCTACCGGCTGTATGCCAGGACTTCTCCTCGGACCACACCCCATCGGGCTGTGTCTTGCCGTCCAATGGGATATTTGCAAAGACATGAACTAGACTCGTCCTAGCCTGTAATAACACTATCCCGATCTTGCCGTCATGGTAATTGTTGTGGTCGCGATAGTTTGTGCTTTTCTTTTCTTCGGATGCGGATATATTGTGTCTGCCATATGTCGAAGTCATCCCGTCTTCTTTCATATTCTAGCGTACATGCTGGAATCCTAGACGCTGGCTCAAAAGTGATCGAGCAAGCGCACTCTTCATAACGATACGGTTGCGCACATTTCCTTCCAGTTGCATGTATATTTGTCTTCTCATGAGATGTACTCCGTGCACTCGTCCTTTGTGTATCAACGACACTATGGCACTCAGCGTCTCGTTGTATAGTTCGGTGATAGTTTCAGTTGTAGTATGTATCAAAGCCTGCAGGGATGTTGTGTACGCTTGTTGTGTGTAGGAGGCCCAGTAGTGCCCTCGTTTAACATCTTGTGTTCTCTCTACCATAGTGCGATCTACGTGTTCCCACGATTGTATCACCATGGTTTGCCATGAGCTACTGAGGTTGTACACCAAAGAGTGGCATTTGCTGAAGTGTGTTTGTATCATATGATAGTGTGCTCGTGTTTCTTGTATTACAAGCACCCAATATATTTGCTCCAATGATGTGGTTTCATCTTTCCGTATTTTGTGCCTCTTTTCCTGTTGTAGCGACATCGTTTTTTGGAGCTCGGCTTTGGTGTTTGGGGAGGTGGGGGAGGTGGGAGTTTTGGCTTGAGATACTTGAGGAGAAGGAACAACAGATGGAATACTATCTACAAGGGGCAAAGGTGTTCGCACGATTATCCATCGTTGACGGGGAGTCTACCGCGGACGTTTCCACCTTTGGATACTGAATGGGCTGCAAAACAGCCCTCTCCAGTGTTAGGGACTCGTACGGATCAGCACAAATTTTACTTGGTGCACAAATGCTTCTGCTGTTGTTGAAGTTGGTGTTGCTGTCGCTGGTGTCAGTGCTGGTAGTAGTGCTGGTGTTGGTGATGGTGGTCGTGATACTAGTACTAGTGCCAGTGTTGATGCTGGTGCCAATACAGGTGATGTTGCTGGTGCCGGTGCTTCTTTCGCCGGTGCTAGTTTTGGTGTTCTTTGGGGGTGGAGCTGAAAATGCGACACAAGCTGGCTCAAAATTGAATTTCGTTGCAACACCACCGGTTAGGACATCAGAATGACCGAACACGCAAATATCATTGACGTCTGGATTGACTGATTAGATATTCCTTGAAGCCTTGAGATGCTCTCTAACAGCGGCAGATTGCAAGAACGTGCGTAGCTCTATAGGGGAAGGTTGAATTGGAACCGGGTTCACTCTTGCACTAGATTCTGCACTAGTGGTTGAGGAGGTTGGAGAGACGTGCTGCATGGCGGCAACTCGCTGCTGAAGGGTGACTGACGAAGCCAATAACGGCTACGTCAACGATTCGGGAGATAGAAGGGCATTCTGTTTTTGAACGGCCGACCGGATCCTCGCGGATGGATGGGTTGATGGATTGGGCGACACCGGAACCAGTGGATTGCGCTGATATCGGTAATTTGGTGAGTTACTGCTTGTCAATGTGCATACTCCTACAGGTTTTGGTTGGATGCTCTGATCACCCTTTGTACCGCGATTGATGGCGTACAACTGACCCTTGATCGCACGACAGCTTTCCGATCCCAGTGATCTTGAATTTGAGCTGCAGATCCCACTTTGTGTTTGACCATGAACGATATGTACTCTTAATTCCTCTTCAGCTCTGGATGCAGGCTCTACGCGAGTCCCACTTTTTGTGTGACGATGAACGTTATTTACGGAGGACTCTTCTTCGGCTCTTGGTACAATCTGTACATGGGAAATCAACAGGATATCAGCATTATCCTCGGTTTCTCTACCACGTTCTACGGACTTTGTATCCTTGCGAGAGAAGCCGTGTAGAGCGTTGTTTGATATTTGTTGTTCTACACCGTCAGCTGCATGCTCAGGTGTCCTAGGAAGCTCATGAGGAACCATAACGGGTTTTTCGTCCATGATTGATTGGGTTCGGCGTTGGTATTTCTGCACTATCTTATTTTTGGGGAGACATTTAGCAACGGATTTAGGTAACGGTATCACTAGGACTTTGATTGTTCCATATAACTCATGAGTGTCATTGACATTTGATTACATGCATTCCGAATTGTTGACTGCCCTTCAATGATCGTCTTGCGTCCTTTTCTAGCCGTGTTAGTGCTGTCATAAGACGTCCCCCTGGTTACTGCACACCCTTGGTTTTAGCTGGAAACATCCGTGCATTTCATTTCCATACCATTGCCATGTTCGTAACACGCGTGATGGTATAATGTCATGATCGTCGTGTAATATTGATCCGTGATCATGTCCAAGAAGTCGGCTATCCATAACACTTTGCACCTGTCCATTTTTGTGGCGAGTGAAGCAAAGGCATATGCAGATCGTTGCACCGCTTTTCGGGTATTCTTTGGCGGATTTCAGAAGATCTGTTGTAGCTCGAGACCTGGTAGCGCCATGGCTTATATTGGTTTTTTTTCTTCTTCACTGTATGTTATTAGTTCAAAGAGGCAAAATGATGGTAGATATGGGATCGTAGAGAGGTTAATCCACCTACGGCACGATTTGCATCTAGCAGTCAACGGTGAATCGAGCTATCATTTTCACATATGACGATTTTCTGTCTGCGATAGGGCAGTGGATGCGGAAGGAAATGTTTAATCAATTTCATGTATGATTTTTAGGTATCAATGGATATTTGCGTACTTGTACCTTGTTTATGGCCTGAAATACGCGCCACCATCAACGAAGGTTGATTGTCACATTGTGATAGGTTGTGACAACTGGCTTCACTGGTGGGGGTGGGGGGCCATCTTACCAAGTTTTTTTGGGGGATCCCAACGACTTTTGGCGAGTTTCCTAGGGAGATTTTTGTGCAAAATTGGGTAAAAGCACCATCAAAATCGTGTTCTCCGACCCCAAAGTGGGGGGGTAACGTCACCCTTGTTCAAAATTTTCCCCTGGGAATGATCCCACCTCAAAATGGGGATGTTTTTGGAATATGCTGCAAGGGGGTGTTTTGACCCTCTTGTGGAAATAGCGTAACCAAGCCTAAAAATTTGAAGCTGGGTAACCCCATATCCTATTTTGAGGTCACCGTGTCCGAACGTCATGCTGGTTTCACACCAGTTGGCGGCATTTTTGAGAAAATCACCGTTTTTGTCACAAAAAAACCCAGTAGGAACCTGCAAAAAACTTTTTGAGATATGCCCAAACCATGACGTGGCACCCACAAATGCAGAACAAGCGACCTCACATCATGGGGGTGTATCAATGCATGCTTTGCAAGATTTGTTTTTCTTGAACCCTCTTTGTCCAACCCCCTTTGTATGGCTTACCATCTCGCTTTGTATGGAATCAGGCATGAAACGTTCGTAATTGCTAGAATTCAGCTACAACTTTTTCAACTGCCTCTCCACATTTTGCATGCATGCAATACGTGCGGCCACAGGCCCACGTTCCGTTGCACCATGGAGAAATATTTTATGACGGTCAAAATGCCCGTGCTTGAGCTTCAGGTTGGAATCATTACAAAGTAATGCTTGTGGACCTCCCCTACCCCCCCCCCCTCCCTCCGAACTCGAACGAAACCAAAAGCCATTCTTGTTCACACTCGTGGCTCAGACTAGGCTTAGGGTGGGGGTTGGTTTTAGGTGTAAGGTTGGGGTTAAGATCATTGTTGGGGTGCTCACTGGACAAATTGTTCCTGCGGGCGCTTTTGGGGGAGCACCTGTTGCGCTGTGTGGAGAACTAGCGGTCTAGCCTCACCAGGCATCTGCAACTTCTCCCTTTGGGGCCCCTTGTCTAGGGGTTTGGAGCCTTGTACGTGATAGCCCTGAGTTGACGTACTGCACTAAGTTGTTCCATCAAACCGTCCCTAATTTGAGCACCATATCCTGCAAGACGAGGCACTCTTTGCTAAACCAAGCCATCCAAGCTCAGCCCCGGCGTGTGGTACCCAAGGCTGATATCTCCTTAGGGGGCAGTTTGGGAGGTGTGTCAAAGACAGCCTGTTATAGGTAAACACCTCGAAAAAGTAGCGCACGCCGCAAATACTCCCCCTTTGGTGCGTGTGGACCGTCAGGCGCCCAAGTGCCCATGGACTCCAAAGGCCAACGCCTTTGGCAACTACCTACGGTTGGAGGCACTCTGGGTGAGGACAAAGGGGGGGGGGGTGCGTCCTAGGAACACCGAAGTAGCCCCCCATCCATCCACCCGTGGCTACTCCAGAGTTGTTGAAATGAGGGCCAACCTAGCACTTGGTTCCTCTTGATCCCGCCTCAGATTGTGTTTGGTGTGTTTTGTACTTCCCCTGGCATCGTGTTAGGTTTGTTTAGAAGCAGGGTGGGTCGCGTGGCTTCTACACTGGTCTAGAGGGGACGCGATGAATCTTCGGAGGGTGTTGCCCCTCCCAGTATTCGTGGTGTGGGCTATTCATTGGTCTAGAGGGCACGCCATGAATCCTAGGGAGGTGTAGACCCTCCTAGGATTCATCGTGTGGGCTGTACATTGGTCTATAGGGCACGCGATGAATCCTAGGGCGTTGTAGACCCTCCTAGGATTCATCGCGTGGGTTCTACATTGGTCTCGAGAGGTCGCGATGAATCTTCGGAGGGTGGGGACGCTCCCACGATTTGTCGCGTGGGCTTTACGTTGGTCTAGAGGGCGCGCGATGAATGCTACGGGGGTGTGGACCCTCCTAGCATTCATCGTGTGGCCTATACATTGGTCTATAGGGCACGCGATGAATCCTAGGGCGCTGTAGACCCTCCTAGGATTCATCGCGTGGGTTCTACATTGGTCTCGAGGGGTCGCGATGAATCTTCGGAGGGTGGGGACCCTCCCACGATTTGTCGCGTGGGCTTTACGTTGGTCTAGAGGGCGCGCGATGAATGCTACGGGGGTGTGGACCCTCCTAGCATTCATCGTGTGGCCTATACATTGGTCTAGAGGGCATGCGATGAATCCTAGGTGGGTGTAGACCCTCCTAGGATTCAGTGCGTGGGTTCTAAACTGGTCTAGAGGGCACGCGATGAATCTTCGGAGGGTGTGGACCCTCCCAAGTTTCATCGTGTGGGCTGTACATTGGTCTGAGGGCACGCAATGAATCCTAGGGCGGCGTAGACCCTCTTAGGATTCATCTCGTGGGCTGTACATTGGTCTAGAGGGCACGCGATGAATCGTAGGGGGTATAGACCATCCTAGGATTCAGCGCGTGGGTTCTACACTGGTCTAGAGGGCAGGCAATGAATGCTAGGGGGGTGCACACCCTCCTAGGATTCATCGCCTGGGCTGTACATTGCTCCGGAGGGGCGCGCTAAATGCTTGGGGGGTCTAGACCCTCCCACGATTCATCGCGGGGGTTCCACACTGGTCTAGAGGGGGTGCGATGAATCCTAGCGCGGTGAACACCTCCTAGGATTCATCGCGTCGGCTATAAATTGGTGTAGAGGGCACACGATGATTTCTTGGGGGATGCGGACCTCCTAGGATTCATCGCGTGGGCTTGACATTCGTCTAGGGCACGCGATGAATCCCACGGGGGTGTAGACCCCCCTAGGATTCATTGTGCGGGTTCTACACTGGTCTAGAGGGCACGCGATGAATCCTAGGGGGGTGTAGACCCTCCTCAGATTCATCGCCTCTGTTCTACACTGGTCTAGAGGGCACGCGATGAATCCTAGGGGACTGTAGAACCTCCTACGATTCATCGCGTGGCCCGTACACTGGTCTAGCTGGGATGCGATGAATCCTAGGGGGTGCAGACCCTCCCTGGATTCATTGCCCGGGTGTAGATTGGTCTAGTGGGCAGGGGATGAATCCTAGGGGCGTGTAGACCCTCCTAGGTTTCATCGCGTGCGCTGTACATGACTTTGGAGGGCACGCCATGAATCCTGGGGGGTTGTAGATCCTCCTAGGATTCATCGCATGGCCTGTACATTGGTTTAGCGGTCACGCGATGAATCCTAGGGGGGTGTAGACCCTCCTAGGATTCAACCCGTGGGCTGTACATTGGTCTAGAGGGCACACAATGAAGCCCAGGGGGGCGTAGACCCTCCTAGGATTCATCGCGTGGGTTCTACACTGGTCTAGAGGGCGCGCGATGAATCCTAGGGGGCTGCACACCCTCCTAGAATTCATCGCGTGGGTTCTTCACTAGTCTAGAGGGCAAGCGAAGAATCCTATGGGGGTGTCGAACCTCCTAGGATTCCTTGCGTGGGCTGTACATTGGTCTAGTGACACCCGACGAATCCTAGCGGGGTGTAGACCCTCCTAGGATTCATCGTGTGGGCTGTACATGGGTCTAGAGGGCACACGATGAGTCCCAGGGGGGTGTAGACCCTCCTAGGATTCCTTGTGTGGGCTGTACATTGCTCTAGAGGGCACGCGATGAATCCTAGGGGGGTGTAGACCCTGTTAGGATTCATTGCGTGGTCTTTACATTGGTCTAGATGGGAACGCGATGAATCCTAGGGGGGTGTAGACCCTCCTAGGATTCCTTGCGTGGGCTGTACGTTGCACTAGAGGGCCAGCGATGAATGCCACGGGGGTGTAGGCCCTCCTAGTATTCGTCGTGTGTGCTGTACATTGTCGTAGAGGGCACGTGATGAATCCTAGGGGGTCGCAGGCCCCCCTGGGAGTCATTGCGTCGGTTGGACATTGGTCTAGAGGAGACACGATGAATGCTAGGGAGGTGTAGACCCTCCTAGGATTTATTGCGTTAGTTCTACATTGACCTACAGGGCACGAGATGAATCCTATGGGGTTGTAGAACCTCCTAAGATTCTTTGCGTGGGCTGTACATTGGTCTATTGAGACGCGATGAATCCTAGGGGGGTGTAGACGATCCTAGGATTCATCGTGTGGGCTGTACATTGGTCTACACGGCACGCGATGAATCCTAGGGCGTTGTAGACCCTCCCCTAATTCATCGCTAGGGCTGTACATTGGTCTAGAGGGTACACCATGAATCCTAGGGGGGTGTAGACCCTCCTAGGATTCCTTGCGTTGGCTGTACATTGCTCTAGAAGGCACGCGATGAATCCTAGGGGGTGTAGACCCTCCCCTAATTCATGGCTTGGGCTGTACATTGGTCTAGAGGGCACGTGATGAATCCTAGGGGAGTGTAGACCCTCCTAGGATTCAACGCCTGGGCTATACATTTCTCTTGAGGGCACACAATAAATCCCAGGGGGTGTAGACCCTCCTAGGATTCATCGCGTGGGCTGTACATTGATCTAGAGGGGACACCATGAATCCTAGGGGGGTGTAAACCCTCTCAAGTTTCATCGCGTGGGCTTGACATTCGTCTAGAGGGCACGCGATGAATGCTGGCGCGGTCTAGACCCTCCTAGGATTCACCGCGTGGGATGTACATTGGTGTGGAGCGGACGCAATGAATCCTAGGGGGGTGTAGACCCTCCCAAGATTCATCGCGTGGGTTCTACACTTGTCCAGAGGGGACACGATGAATCCTAGGGGGGTGAAGACCTCCCAAAATGCATGTCGTGGGCTGTACATTGGTCTAGCGGGCACACGATGAATCCTGGAGGGATGAGGACCTCTCAGGATTCATCGCGTGGGCTTCACATTGGTCTAGAGGGCACGTGATGAATCCTAGGGGGGTGCAGGCCCTCCTCGGATTCATTGCTCCGGTTGTACATTGGTCTAGAGGAGACACAATTGATGCTAGGCAGGTGCAGACCCTCCTAGGATTCATCGCGTGGGTTCTACACTGACCTACAGGTCACGCGATGAACCCTAGGGGGGTGTAGAACCTCCTACCATTCATCGCTGCGGCTGTACAATGGTCTAGAGGGGGCGCGATGAATCCTAGTGGAGTATGGACCCTCCTTGGATTCAACGCCTGGCTGTACATTGGTCTAGAGGGTAGGGGATGAATCCTAGTAGGGTGTAGACCCTCCTAGGATTCATCGCGTGCGCTGTACATTGCTCTAGAGGGCACGCCATGAATCGTAAGGGGGTATACATCCTCCAAGGATTCATTGCGTGGGCTGTACATTGGTCTAGAGGGCAGGCGATGAATCCTAGGGGGGTGTAGACCCTCCTGGGATTCATCCTCTGGGC
Organism: Eutreptiella sp. 'Long Island Sound 2002'; assembly: GCA_964036045.1. Lineage (NCBI taxonomy): Eukaryota > Euglenozoa > Euglenophyceae > Eutreptiales > Eutreptiaceae > Eutreptiella > Eutreptiella sp. 'Long Island Sound 2002'. The sequence continues at coordinate 42,608,673 of OZ038379.1, read as the reverse complement.
TCTGCATTGGTCTACAGGGAACACAATGAATACTAGGTGGGTGTAGACCCTCCTAGGATTCATTGTGTGGGTTTTACACCGGTCTGGAGGGCACACGATGAATCCTAGTGGGGTGTAGACCCTGCTAGGATTCATGGTCTGGGATCTACGCTGGTCTAGAGGGCACGCGATGAATCCTAGGGGGGTGCAGAACCTCCTAGGATTCCTTGCGTGGGCTGCACATTGGTCTAGAGAGACGCGATGAATCCTAGGGGGGTTCAGACCCTCCCATGATTCATCGCCTGGGCTGTACATTGATCTATAGGGCACGCGATGAATCTTAGGGGGCCGTAGACCCTCCTAGGATTCATCGTGTGGGTTCTACACCGGTCTAGAGGGCACGCGATGAATCTTAGGGGGGTGTAGACCTTGCTAGGATTCATGGCGTGGGATCTACGCTGGTCTAGAGGGCACGCGATGAGTCCTAGGGGGGTGTAGAACCTCCTAGGATTGCTTGCGTGGGCTGCACATTGGTCTAGAGAGACGCGATGAATCCTAGGGGGGTATATACCCTCCCATGATTCATCGCCTGGGCTGTACATTGATCTACAGGGCACGCGATGAGTCCTAGTGGGATGTAGACCCTCCTAGGATTCATCGCGCGGGGTGTACATTGGTCTAGAGGGGACGCCATAAATCCTAGGGGTTTGTAGACCCTCAATCATCGCGTGGGGTTTGCACTGGTCTAGAGCGCTCGCGATGAATCCTAGGGGGGTGTGGACCCTCCTAAGATTCATGGCGTGGCCTGTACATTGCTCTAGAGGGCATGCGATGACTCCTAGGGGGGTGTAGTCCCTCCTAGGATTCATCGTGTGGGCTGTACATTGGTCTAGAGGGACACAATGAATTCTAGAGGGGTGTAGACCCTCTTAGTATTCATCGTGTGGTCTTTACATTGGTCTAGAGGGGTCGCGATGAATCTTCGGAGGGTGGGGATCCTCCCACGATTTGTCGCGTGGGCTTTACATTGGTCTAGAGGGCGCGCGATGAATCCTACGGGGGTGTAGACCCTCCTAGGATTCATCGTGTGGCCGATACATTGGTCTAGAGGGCACGCGATAAATCCTAGGCGGGTGAAGACCCGCCTCCGATTCATTGCGTGTGTTCTACACTAGTCTAGAGGGCACGCGATGAATGCTAGGGGACTGTAGAACCTCCTACCATTCATCGCGTGGCCTGTACATTGGTCTAGCAGGGATGCGATGAATCCTAGGGGGTGGAGACCCTCCCTGGATTCATTGCCCGAGTGCAGATTGGTCTAGAGGGCAGGCGATGAATCCTAGGGGGGTGTAGACCCTCCTAGGCTTCATCGCGTGCGCTGTACATTCCTTTGGAGGGCACGCGATGAATCCTAGGGGGGTGTAGATCCTCCTAGGAATCATCGCATGGCCTGTACATTGGTTTAGCGGGCACACGATGAATCCTATGGGGGTGTACACCTTCCTAGGTTTCAACCCGTGGGCTGTACTTTGGTCTAGAGGGCACAAAATGAAGCCTAGGGGGGCGTAGACCCTCCTAGGATTCATCGCGTGGGTTCTACACTGGTCTAGAGGCCGCGCGATGAATCCTAGGGGGGTGCAGACCCTCCTAGAATTCATCGCGTCGATTCCACACTAGTCTAGAGGGCACGCGAAGAATCCTATGGGGGTGTAGAACCTCCTAGGATTTCTTGAGTGGGATGTACATTGGTCTAGTGAGACCCGACGAATCCTAGGGGGGTCTAGACCCTCCTAGGATTTGTCGTGCGGGCTGTACATGGGTCTAGAGGGGATGCGATGAATCCTAGGGGGGTGTAGACCCTCCTAGGATTCCTTGTGTGGGCTGTACATTGGTCTAGAGGGCACACAATGAATCCTAGGGGGGTGTCGACCCTGCTAGGATTCATCGTGTGGGCTGTACATTGATCTAGAGGGCACGCGATGTATCCTAGGGGGGTGTAGACCCTCCTAGGATTCCTTGCGTGGGTTGTACATTGCTCTAGAGGGCCAGCGATGAATGCCACGGGGGTGTAGACCCTCCTAGTATTCGTCGTGTGTGCTGTACATTGTTGTAGAGGGCACGTGATGAATCCCAGGGGGGTGCAGGCCCCCCTGGGAGTCATTGCGTCGGTTTAACATCGGTCTCGAGGAGACACGATGAATGCTAGGGAGGTGTAGACCCTCCTAGGATTTATTGCGTTAGTTTTACACTGACCTACAGGGCACGCGATGAACCCTAGGGGGGTGTAGAACCTCCTACGATTCATCACGTTGGCTGTACATTGGTCTACAGGGGAGGCGATGAACCCTAGGGGTGTAGACTCTCCTAGATCCATTGTGTGGGATGTACATTGGTCTAGAGGGCACACAATGAATCCTACGGGGGTGTAGAGCCTTCAGGATTCATCGCGTGGGTTCTACACTGGTCTAGAGGGCGCGTGATGAATCCTAGCGGGGTGCAGAGCCTCCTAGAATCCGTCGCGTGGGTTCTACACTAGTCTAGAGGGCACGCGATGAATCCTAAGGGGGTTCAGAGCCTCCTAGAATCCGTCGCGTGGGTTCTACACTAGTCTAGAGGGCACGCGATGAATCCTACGGGGGTGTAGAACCTCCTAGGATTCTTTGCGTGGGCTGTACATTGGTCTATTGAGACCCCATGAATGCTAGGGGGCTGTAGACAATCCTAGGATTCAACGTGTGGGCTGTACATTGGTTTAGACGGCACCCGATGAATCCTAGGGCGGGTAGACCCTCGCCCAATTCATCGCTTGGGCTGTACATTGGTCTAGAGGGTACACCATGAATCCTAGGGGGGTGTAGACCCTCCTAGGATTCCTTGCGTTGGCTGTACATTGCTCTAGAAGGCACGCGATGAATCCTAGGGGGTGTAGACCCTCCCCTAATTCATGGCTTGGGCTGTACATTGGTCTAGAGGGCACGTGATGAATCCTAGGGGAGTGTAGACCCTCCTAGGATTCAACGCTTGGGCTATACATTTCTCTTGAGGGCACACAATGAATCCTAGGGGGGTGTAGACCCTCCTAGGATTCATCGCGTGGGCTGTACATTGATCTAGAGGGGATGCCATGAATCCTAGGGGGGTGTAAACCCTCTGAGGTTTCATCGCGTGGGCTTGACATTCGTCTAGAGGGCACGCGATGAATGCTGGCGCGGTCTAGACCCTCCTAGGATTCATCACGTGGGATGTACATTGGTGTGGAGCGGACGCAATGAATCCTAGGGGGGTGTAGACCCTCCCAAGATTCATCGCGTGGGTTCTACACTTGTCTAGAGGGGACACGATGAATCCTAGGGGGGTGAAGACCTCCCAAAACGCATCGCGTGGGCTGTACATTGGTGTAGAGGGCACGCGATGAAGCCTGGGGGGATGAGGACCTCGTAGGATTCATCGCGTGGGCTTCACATTGGTCTAGAGGGCACGTGATGAATCCTAGGCAGGTGCAGACCCTCCTAGGATTCATTGCGTGGGTTCTACACTGACCTACAGGTCACGCGATGAACCCTAGGGGGGTGTAGAACCTCCTACCATTCATCGCTTCGGCTGTACAATGGTCTAGAGGGGGCGAGATGAATCCTAGTGGAGTGTGGCCCCTCCTTGGATTCATCGCCTGGCTGTACATTGGTCTAGAGGGCAGGGGATGAATCCTAGTAGGGTGTAGACCCTCCTAGGATTCATCGCGTGCGCTGTACATTGCTCTAGAGGGCACGCCATGAATCGTAAGGGGGTATACATCCTCCAAGGATTCATTGCGTGGGCTGTACATTGGTCTAGAGGGCAGGCGATGAGTCCTAGGGGGGTGTAGACCCTCCTAGGATTCATCCTGTGGGCTCTGCATTGGTCTAGAGGGAACACAATGAATACTAGGTGGGTGTAGACCCTCCTAGGATTCATCGTGTGGGTTCTACACCGGTCTAGAGGGCACGCGATGAATCCTAGGGGGGTGTAGACCCTGCTAGGATTCATGGCGTGGGTTCTACACTGGTCTAGAGGGCACGCGATGAGTCCTAGGGGGGTGAAGAACCTCCTAGGATTCCTTGTGTGCGCTGCACATTGGTCTAGAGAGACGCGATGAACCCTAGGGGGGTGTAGACCCTCCCATGATTCATCGCTTGGGCTGTACATTGATCCACAGGGCACGCGATGAATCTTAGGGGGGTATAGACCCTCCTAGGATCCATCGCGTGGGCTGTACATTTGTCTTGGGGGCACGCGATGAGTCCTAGTGGGTTGTAGACCCTCCTAGGATTCATCGCGCGGGGTGTACATTGGTCTAGAGGGGACGCCATAAATCCTAGGGGGTTGTAGACCCTCAATCATCACGCGGGGTTTGCACTTATCTAGAGCGCTCGCGATGAATCCTAGGGGTGTGTGGACCCTCCTAGGATTCATGGCGTGGCCTGTACATTGCTCTAGAGGGCATGCGATGACTCCTAGGGGGATGTAGTCCCTCCTAGGATTCATCGTGTGGGCTATACATTGGGCTAGAGGGACACGATTCATTCTAGCGGGGTGTAGGCCCTCCTAGGATTCATCGTTTGGGCTTTACATTGGTCTAGAGGGGTCGCGATGAATCATAAGGGGTTACACACCCCCTAGGATTCATCGTGTGGGCTGTACATTGGTCAAGATGGCGCGTGATGAATCCTAGGGCGGTGTAGACCGTCCTAGGATTCATCGGCTGGCTGTACATTGGTGTAGAGCGGACACCATGAATCCTAAGGCGGTGTACGCCCTCCTAGGAGTCATCGCGTGGGCTGTACATTGCTCTAGAGGGCACGTGATGAATCCTAGGGGGATGCAGACCTCCTAGGTTGCATCTCGTGGGTTGTACACTCGTTCAGAGGGCACGCGATGACTCCTAGTGGGGCATAGACCCTCCTATGATTCATCACGTAGGCTGCACACTGATTCAGAGGGGATGCAATGAGTCCTAGGGGGGTGTAGACCCTCCTACGATTCATCGCGTGGGCTGTACACTGGTCTAGAGGGCACGCGATGAATCCTAGCAATCATTGGTGGGTTCTACACTGGTGTAGAGGGGACGTGATGAATCCTAGGGGGGTCCACACCCTCGTCAGACTCATTGCGTGTGCTGTACCTTGGTCTAGACGGCACGGGATGAATCCTAGGGCAGTGTGGACCCTCCTAGGATTAATCGCGTGGGTTCTACACTGGTCCAAAGGGGACGCGATGAATCCTAGGGGGGTGTAGACCCTCCTAGGATTCATGGTGTTGGCTGTACATTGGTCTAGAGGGGACGCAATGAATCTTAGGCGGATGTAGACCCTCCTAGGATTACTCGCGTGGGTTCTACACTAGTCTAGAGGGCATGCGACGAATCCTTGGAGGGTGTAGACCCCCCAAGGATTTGTCGCATGGGCTGTACACTAGTGTGCAGTGGATGCGACGAACTGTTGGAGGGTGTAGGTCTATTAAGGTGTCATCGCAAGGGATATACACTAATCTACAGTGGATGCCATGAATCTTAGGGGGGTGAGGACCTCTAGGATTTCTCGCGTGGGCTGTACATTGGTCTAGAAAGGAGGCGATGAATCCTATGGGGTGTAGACCCTCCTAGGATTCATCGTGTGGGTTCTACACCGGTCTTTCGGGCACGCGATGAATTCTAGCGTGGTGTAGAGGTGCTAGGATTCATCCTGTGGGCTGTACACTGGTCTAGAGGGGACACGATGAATCCTAGGCGGGTGTGTACCTTCCCAAGATTCTTCGTGTGGGTTGCACACCCGTCTAGCGGGCACGCGATGAATCCTAGGGGGGTGTAGACCTCCTAGGATTCATGGTGTGCGCTGTACACTGGTCTAGAGGGGACGCCATGAATCCTAGGGGGGTGTAGACCCTCCTAGGTTTCAGCGCGTGGGTTCTACACCTACACTGGTCTAGAGCGGACACCATGAATCCCAGGGCGGTGTAGGCCCTCCCAGGAATCATTGCGTCGGTACTACACCTACACTGCTCTAGAGGGGACGCCACGAATCCTAGGGCGGTGTAGACCCTCTCAGGATCCATTGCTTGGGATGTAGATTGCTCGACAGGGGACGCGATGAATCCTAGGGGGGTGTAGACCCTCCTAGTATTCGTCGCATGGGCTGTACCCTAGTCTAGAGTGGATGCGAAGAATCTTTGGAGGGTGCAGACCCTCCAAGGATTCGTTGCATGGGTTGTGCACTAGTCTAGAGTGGATGCGAAGAATCCTTGGAGGGTGTAGACCCTTCGATGTCTCATCGCATGGGCTGTACACTCATCTAGAGTCGATGCGAGGAATTCTTGGAGGGTGTAGACGCTTCGACGTCTCATCGCATGCGTTGCACACTAGTCTACAGTGGACACCACGAATCCTTGGCGGGTGTAGACTCTCAAAGGATTCATCGCATGGGCTGTACACTAGTGTACAGCGGATGTGGTGAATCCTTGGAGTGTGTAGATCCTTCAAGGATTCATCGCATTGGCTCTACACTAGTCTGGTGACCTATGGTGACCTATGGGCACCTTTCGGGACCTTTGGGGCCCTCTAGGGACCCATGGACACCGATGGGAACCCATGGGGACCTATGGTGACCTATGGGCACCTATGGGGGCCTTTGGGGACCTATGGGGACCTATGGGGGCCTATGGGGACCCATGGAGGCCCATGGCGACCTATGGTGACCTATGGGGACCTACGGGGACCAATGTGGACCTTTGGCGCCCTGCAGGGCCCTATGGGGACATGTGGGGGCCTATGGGAATCTTTGGGATCCTTTGGGGTCCTTTGGGGACCTATGAGGGGCTTTGGAGACCTATGGGGCCCTCAGGGGGCGTATGGGGTCCTTTGGGGACCTATGGGGACCCGTGGGGACCTATGGGGAGCTATGGGGACCTATGGGGCCCTCTAGGGACCTATGGGGACCAATGGAGGCCTATGGTGACCTCTGGGGACCTATGGGAGCCTTTGGGGCACTGTAGGGGCCTATGGGGGCCTACAGAGGCCTATGGGGACCTATCGGGACCTATGGGGCATTTGGGGCCTTCTAGGGACCTATGGGGTCCTTTGGGGTCCTTCGGGGTGCTTTGGGGGCTCTAGGGTTCTATGGGGACCTATGGGGGCCTATGGGGGCCCATGGGGACCTATGGGGGCCTTTGGTGACCAATGGGGACCTATGAGGGCCTATGGGGACCTATGTTGGCGTGCCGGGACCCATGGGGACCTATACAGGCCTATGGGACGCATGGGGACCCCAGGGGGCCTAAGGGGACCTATGCGGACCTATGAGGGCCTATGGCCTAAGGCTATGGGGAGGTATGGGGACCCAGCGGATGTGGTGAATCCTTGGAGTGTGTAGATCCTTCAAGGATTCATCGCATTGGCTCTACACTAGTCTGGTGACCTATGGTGACCTATGGGCACCTTTCGGGACCTTTGGGGCCCTCTAGGGACCCATGGACACCGATGGGAACCCATGGGGACCTATGGTGACCTATGGGCACCTATGGGGGCCTATGGGGGCCTATGGGGGCCCATGGGGACCTATGGGGGCCTTTGGTGACCAATGGGGACCTATGAGGGCCTATGGGGACCTATGTTGGCGTGCCGGGACCCATGGGGACCTATACAGGCCTATGGGACGCATGGGTACCCCAGGGGGCCTAAGGGGACCTATGCGGACCTATGAGGGCCTATGGCCTAAGGCTATGGGGAGGTATGGGGACCCTATGGGTGCCCAAGGGGACCTATGGGGACGTACGGGGACCTCCAGGGCCTTATGGGGACCCTTGTGGACCTTTGGGGAACTTTGGGGAATTTTGGGGACCTTTGGGTACATACAGGGACCCATGAGGACGTGTGGGGACCTATGGGGCCTTTTTCCGGAATCTAGTTGTTTGGTTTTTTTCACCTTTTCCATGTTGGCTTGATCATTTTCAACCCCTTGATTTTAATTTTTATTTTCTTATTGGCCGGGGGGGCATCAACTTTTTGCACACCTATTTTGACACCAACCCCCCCTCCCTTTCCTCCAAGCATCATATACCTACATCAAACATATCACACATCTTGTTGTATACACTGCAAAGACAACATGCCAAAGCAGACATCAGACATAAGACTTTATACACAGTCCTTGAGGACACGGTGGTTTGCTGGGGGCAACCTAAAGCTGTTGAGGGAGTATTGTATTGCAATGGGTGAAGCCGTGTACAGTTGCAGTGCGGGAAACTTTTTATGGTTCCACTTGTGGATAGACCACATGTATTTTTTGCTAGCCAATGGCGAATCCTTTCCAGATTTGCATGTTGTGCAATGGAGGGGAGCCACCGGAGAGTGAAGCTCATGTTGCGCAATAGTGGGGGCCTAAGCCTCTTGCGTGGCAGGTTGGGCCTGCGGGTGGTTGTGGATAACCACACCATTGATGATAGTCTCCGCGGCGAGGGATGGGATCCCACCAAGTGGAGCATGCGCCGGCAAGGGCCTAGAAGTGTGCGACTCCTTGCCGCTGGAGCACGCCGTAAAGCACTTAGTGACCTAGGCCACATTAATACTTTGCTGTAGCGATTCCGGGCCTGCAAGAGGCGGCGTTGACACAAGAACTTTACCAAGAAGTAGTATCTCTTGTTTCGCATACCATGTTGTCTTGTGTCTTGTGATGTGGGTATTCACCGAACCTAATGTGAATTTGGTGCGAATTTCGCGAGAATTTCGCACCAATTTGGCACAAAATTCACATTATGATCGCATTCGCAAGCTAACAGGGAGGATGCACGTTTGGACCCATGTGAATGGAAGAAAAATGGGGACTATGAGGCTATAGTGCACCAAGGATCGGTCCTCCTTGTTTGTGGTACCCTAGGAAATATTTTTCTAGACTTTTTGGGGACATAGCTACCTTGTAAGAGGGGCGGGAAGGGGGACTTCGTGGCAAAGTATGGCCACATTCACACTAGCTTCAACGCCCATTGAAAAGGAACGTTATTCGCCCATTGACAAAGGGTACATTCCATGCCCGCCTCACCCCCCTGCCGTGCAACCGAATCATGTTTTCGCGAACTTGCTGAGCTCCTTCACAACAAATGTCGCGGCAACCTGCTTCCTCTCCACTGGGGCGGACACGGCACCATGGGGGTTGGGGCTATACTGCACGATCAAACCCAAAATTGCCCAGGTCAAAGTTCTTTCAAAAATTGCATGATGGATGTGCGTCCAAGATGGCACCAAAGGGCCTGAAACTACTTGTTAGACCACTCGAAATGGTATGGGAATGACTTTGGAAAAAAATGTTTACAACCACCTGTGTACCCACATGTGACCTTTATGACTTTGCCCTAGCTTGTGTGCTACACCAGCATGCTGATGGTGCAAAATCGGGCATTGGAGGATGCTTACAGCGCACAAACAGGTTGAAAGCGATCCCCACAACATTTTATTTTCACCACGAGGGTGCCCAATGCACTCCATGGCAATGGAACAGATGACAAGAGGGTGGAACGTAAAAAAAAAGTACACAAAAAACTTGCTTTTCAACCCTCATTTTGTGGTATTTTGCGGTCCGCAAAGACGTTGCTGAGCCGACTATTTGGGTATGAAATCCACTAGACAGTGCTTCCATTGCAAACGGCCCCATCCATGGAGATCCGAGCCACCCAAATTCGCCAAAAAGGCGCATTTTCTGGCAATTTTTTGACACAATTTGTAATATAGGTCCACCACTTGCGACACCCTTTCCCGGCTAGCACCGTTGGGTTTCTCGCTCAAAGTTTGTGTGATTGTACTTCACACCCATAGGTATTGTGGGGCAAAATGTTGCGTGATTCGAAGCACTACCACCGAGTTCTCATTTTTAGTTCAATTAGGGGGTGCTTGCTTGCTTGCTTGCCGGTTGTTGCTTGCTTGCTGCTTGCTTGCCGAACGTGGTAGATCCACCACGGAGAGTAAAGAAGGTTAGAAAGCCAAGATAGGTTCCACGAGCTGGTTGGCCCTATTTCTAACCCTCAAGTAGGTTACAGCTAGGATTAGATTCACCGGGCTTGTGGAACTAGTCTTGCCCTTACAACCCTGCTTGGTGTCTTGGGTGGACCTACCAGTTTTAGCAAGCAAGTAGCAAACAAGCAGGACACAACAAGCAAGCACCAAGAGCAAGCAAGCAACAAGCAAGTACGCATGCGTGAAATGGATAAAAATCAGAATTGTGGTGCGGTGCTTCCGATTTGGCCGATCTTTAGGTTGTTGATACCTATGGGTGTGAAGTACAATTGCACACTGTATGAGCAAGACAATCAAAGGTGGCGGCCAAGAATGGGTGTTGCAAGAGGCACACCTCGGTTTCAAAATGTGTCAAAAATGCGTAAAAAATATCCTTTTTGGGCAGTGTGGGTGCCTAGGATGTCCATGGAGGGGGCCATTTGCATTGGAATTGCGCTAGATGATGAACCAAAGCCTTCGATCACTGACTTTTGGGGTTTTCAGCCAACTAATGGTCTGAAGAACCTCTTTGTGGGCCCCAAATTACTGCTAAACCAGCCTTGAAATGCACCTTTTTTGCAAATTGTTTGGCGTTGCACCCTCTTGAGCTATGGTTGACTGCCATGGATTGCGTTGGGCACCCTTGTGGTGATGAATCATGTTGAAGGGGATCACTTCTAACCTATTGCCTTAGGAGGCCTTAATTGCCCGCCCTGGTGACGCTCAAGAAGTCGAATTTGTTACCCCGAACTTGGGTGTTTTTTTAGGGTATGAAATGCAAGGGGGGGGGGTCAGTGTTTCAGTTCCTGTTTTCCAAGCCATTTTTTGAACCATACCAATGTTACAATTCTAAATAGTCAATTTCAACCCCCAAATTAGCCAAATTCAAAAAATGAAGCGAAATTTCGCCACTCCTTTGAAATTTGACGATATCATACCCCTTTTTCATGCATTTTTTCTCTCATGAGACGCGAAAATTCGCCACTCCTTCATTTTTTGATGTTTTGATACCCTTATTGGGTATTTGTATATTTGTGTGCTAATTTGATTTCATTTGTCCCAAAATTTGTGCCTTTGATGAATTTTATGAACATTCCGACAATCTTGACATGCAGTATGTTCCCTGTTCTGAGGCAAATATGTCAGTATTTGCTTTGAGGTGACCAAAAGACATGGATCCGGCACTGCTAAGGGTGGTTGTGGCAAGTCGTGAGTTTCAGAACGTTGATGACCTCATGACGGATGTTGCCAATGGGGGCTGTGCAAGGTTATTGGCTGTCTTGGCCCTAGCAATGCGGACAAATCGACGATCACGGAAGGACTTTACACGGTTGCTGTTTGCCCATGGAATACGGAAGAAGCCCCGTTGGTACACTGTTTTCTCAAATCAATTGCTATGCTTGTGGCGACTTTTGAGAAAGATGGCAGCCCCTCATGCACAGTCCCAGGATTTACCAATGCCTATTCCTTTAGCCGGAGGACCCGCCGATTGTTGGCTCCCACAGGATCCGTGCATGCAGCTATGCCCTCACTTACTGCCAATGCACGAGAACAAGCAACCTGGCTTTGGCAAAGCATGCAGAACCACAAGATGGCGCTCTGGTATGACAGCTGGGTGAAAAAGAATTATGGGGTGGACCCGCTGCATCCTGACCACTCCATAAATTGCACAGCCGTGGCCGTGTTACATTTGCCAGCCCTACCACCATTTCCGGGTCATGTCTCACTACTTGATGCCGTTCAGACAATTGGGGCACGTGTTGATGCTTTACAACTTCGTCATGTGGATCTGCTTCGGCGGGTTTGTGCTCTTGCTGACATGATTCAGGGTACCTTTGTCAGAGTCCCCCTGAACATTGTGCGGCAGAATGTGGTATCTCTCCGTTGGCAACCAATGATGCTGTCTCAACTACGGTGTGGAACCAAACTAGATCACTTGAAACTGCTAAATACAATCCGGCATGTGCAGCAGGCAACTCGTCATGATTTACCACTGTGTGTGGATATGAAGATTCACTATGAGCTCTTGAAATACCTGTATGGGCAGAGTTACACTTCATGGAACTTCCAGTTGCACTGGTCAAGCCTCCCCCTCATCTACGGGGTTTGGCACCCGTATAAGCATATGATCACCATGCTTTACCGCAACTTTATGCCCATTACCAGTCTGATTGAGAGAGTACACACCGACTTCAAGGAAGGGGATGCGGTACCAACAAAGGTTAAGCTCCTTCATATGGAGAAGACAATACTGGCGCTTTGTCTGGATGCTGGCACTTTTCTACCAAGACTTCAGGCAAAACTTGATGCATTTGCCGTTGCCGCACAGAATGGACCATTGGACATCATGCAGTCTAAAAGCAAGGAGCTACTTTTGGGGTTGAAGGTGTTGTTGAAGGAGTATTGCCCTGCTGCATTTAGGGTTGGTGTCTTTGTGAGAGATTACAATTGGGCTGGTAGAGATCCCGGAAGTGGGAAGAATGCCTTGGCAGTGCTGGAGTCCTGTTTGTTGGTTATGCTTTCTTTGGTGGGGGATCAATGGGAGAATGTGGAGTACATCAAGACATTGGTTGGTGCTTTGGTCACATGGCAGCGTTGGCACTCTCGAACGCCCGGTTGTATTCACAGTGAGGAATATGGGGAGGCTATGTTGAGCAAGTTGTGTGCACAGCGCCGGATATGGACTACCATCACATCCCTGAGTTGCACCTTCGAAATTTTTGTAACATTGAGTGAGACCCTGACAGGGAGGAAGAACCTGCGTTTCTCAGTGACAGAGAAGTGTGTGAAGCGGTATGGGTCCAATCTGAGGAAGTTTATTCTGAGTGTTTCTGTTGCATCCTTGCCCATTGTACAATGGAAGCCGCCACCCCTTCGGGTAGTAGAAGCAGTTGTGTTGCGTAGTGTAGATGACCTTCGGTTTCCTAGTACATTTGCAGCCGTTCCACCACGTAGCGTTCTTTTCAGTGTGTTCCACAAACATATTAGGAGCTTTCTTCGTAAGAATCCCCCAAGCGATGACCTTCTTACGGTTCTACAGCAAACAGTGCCTCCATCAATGATTGCCGGGCAATGGAATGTGGATATGCAGTGAGTGATGCAAATCATCCGCCCGCCGAAGCCCAAACCCAAAATCAAACCCAAACCAGGGAAACCAGTTGCACAGCCAGGCGCCCCCCCCCCCCTCGCCCCCAGACACGGTGCACCCATGGCCAAACCTGCCCCAAGGCATCCAAAACCACCAGCCAAAACTGGCCCATAGCAACCGCAGAATAGGGTGCAGCCTCCGAATAGGGGGGGGCACCCATGTGTGGACAATGCGAGCAATGACGAGGATGATGGCCCCGAGGTGGCCTTGTTTGCAGTGCACAGTGACAGTGATAACAATAGTGTGTCGGATGATGACGGCATAGTAGCTATTGTGGACGAAGAGGAGGTTTTTGGACAGGATACTTCACAATGGGACTGACATAAATTGTTGTCTTCACAATGTACCAGATGCTGTCCCTTTATTCTGGTGTTTTTGCTTGGAGTGGCGAAATTTCGCCACATTTGAGATATTTGGTGTTTTCAATATTGTTTTTAGCACATTTTGGTTTGAGACGCGAAATTTCGCTTGCCTTTTGTTTTTGTGTGTTTTGAGCCTGTGTCCCACAGGGTATTGTTACACTGCTGCCACTTGTACCACTGATGTGCTATTCATTTTTGTGTGTGATCCTGACTCTCATGATTTTGCCTATTACATTTTTATGAGACTGTCATGATGTGTGATTTCAGCTGCTCTCTGCATAAATCCTCGATTTCCCCTTGCAAAGGCTATAATTTGAGAATAACTGGTCCGGAAACAAGCAAATCACCACTGTCTCTCAATGTTATCCTTGCCTAGAGCACCCTGATTTCCTCCAGGCCCCCACTGTCATGTCATCTGTACCCCCAAAATCAAACACCAGTGTGCGTGTGGCATCAGAGCCACCCGTATCATCACAACCCTCGCAGGGGTCCTCCGAGGGCCCTAGTCAACGGAATCCGCAGAGCCGTGGGAACAAGAAGGCCATTGCGAAAACAGTCACTCTAGCAGATGCCGTCCAGAAGACAGTGGTGTTATCCCACAAGGTCCTGAGGGTGGATGTCAACCGCGAGCATGGGCAAATCCGGAAGGTCAGCGAGACCAGACTAAAGCTGCGACTGGAGGATTTGGCAAGGGTACCTCCCGTGGGGATCATCAAGGGATTACTGGTCTGGCCTAACAATTGTATGTTACTGCACTTGCTTCTACACGTGTGTCGTTTGTATACCGGTCCAGGGAAGAATTTTCTTCTTTTATTGCCTCAGTGGGTAGCTTCTGGATCATTGGTGGTCCGCATGTCTTTTGTGTGGCGAGGAAACTGGCCAGTGAACGTGAGAAAAAGAATCTGGACCCTTTGAGATTGCAACTGAAGTTTGAGTGTATGGTTCTGAAGTGGGATACTCCCTTGCGCCAGAGGAGACGCCTAGGCGGCCACCAGCAGACAGCACAACTGTCAGACACAGGAGCATGCATGAGTGAGAGGGCAGTGCTGTTGATGGAGAACTTGGAGGAGCCTGAGAATGCTGATCTCAGTCTCACTGACGTGTGCCGCCAAATGTTGGAGGAGGCTGGACTGACAGCTGATGAAGGACGCCTGGTGTGTGACTGTTGCTCTGATGCGCATTACTGTCGTGAGCCCGAAAAAATTTGGTTGTATGCCCTGTAGGATTCCGTGGCACGACGCTGAGTACCCTTGGCTAGAATGATTGACACAACTGGCTATACAGCAATTGATGGAATACGCAATTTCGAGAACAGGAGGATCCCCTTGGCACTTGGATCATTCAAACCATTGGAGGGGCTTATTGGACCATACGTTGCACAATGTGCCAGATACATGGAGACTCCACGAGCTACTGTTGCAGGACTGGCTAAAGTGGCACGTGAATGTCAACGGGAAATGCGATGGGGCTGGATTGTTATGCATCCTGACTGTCCAGAGGAGTTGGTTCACCCATCCCGCAATATGTTGTGCAGGCATCCTGAATTGCACTATGAAATCATCGAATTCTGCTGATAGTGGCGAAATTTCGCGTCTCAGGTGGAAACATGCTCTGGACACCCAGTTTTTCTGTACAACAGGAAATACATCCGAGATTGCTACCCTGCAGCGTCATATCAAGGGGATTGGTGCATTGAAGTACCGCTGTGCAGACTGGGTGTACACTGATGACATGCCTATGCCTCCCTGGGACTCTGTGTGCAAGGCCGAATTCTGGACATCCTCAAAATATGTAGATTTCAGGAGCCACCACGCCAGACCTCGGAATTCCTTTGACATTGCCAGCTCCGAAGGGAATGTGGTTCACTTGAAGACAGTCTCTGGTTCTGGTGCAGATGCTACTGGCGGTGAGTCCCCCTTTCAGCTTTGTCTTCTGAATCCTACTACCATTTTGAATGCTACTGTCGTTGGGTTGCCGTTCATACTGGCTGTCATTGAGGTTCCAAAGGGCTGGTCCATGGGTCTACCACCTCTTGCTGTGCGACATGTTTCAATGGGGAAATCACTGGGGGTTGCTGGTGAATTGGCGGACGTTCGAATCATCATGAGGTAGCTGCAGACTGACCTAGTTGAGGAGGGAGTGAATCAGGTGAGTGTCATGGTGTACAACACTGGCAGCCGCAGTCGGAATTTCACTATGATGCAATCGGTGATGACAATTGTCACGTTGACTCCAATTCCAAGGAAGGTACATTTCCCCCTGTGAATTGATACCCCAAATCAGCCAAATTCGAAAAATGAAGCGAAATTTTGCCACTCCCGCCATTTTGCCCAATTTGCACCATCTGTTTAGCTGCCAATGTACGTTACGTTCAGTGAAGGCCCATTGCCTAGTATCTTCTGTCCTGAGGCTGTTCAATGGGTGCTGGAGGTTCTGAAAGTCCCGATGAATCTTACAAATTGGGTGCTGGTGGGGTCTTCCTCTCCAAATGTGGCTGTTCAGCTTCAGATTTGTCTCAAGTCGGAAATTTCGGTTGTATTTGGTTTCCTCAAAGCTGCGGTTGATGAACTACCTGAAGAAACTGTTGAGCTCACAACTGGTACTTTAAAAGAGGTTGACTCTCTGGCCTCAATCTACTGGGAGTTTGTGTTGCCACAACTGGACAAGGGTGGGCCTGTCGACAAGACTGGAATGGCTTATGTACGTGATGACCCTGATGAGCAGGACTGCATGGATAGTATGCCGGACGTGGATGCCAAGCCCAAGGGAACCCCAAAGCCGAAGGCATCTAAGCCAAGGGCCAAGAAGGGGGAAGCCAGCAATCCCCCCGGTGTCGATGCAAGTGGCAGTGCCGAGCCCCAAGCAACGCCTGCGAAAAGCGCTCGGTCACCCTCTGTTGAGGCTCCAACGGCGCAAGATGATGAGGAGCAGACGCAGCAGCAGAGTCAGCAGCTGGTCACGCCACACAAAGGCAATACACATCCACTGTTTGAGCCGAAGGGACAGTCACCGTCACCAGAGGGATTGGAGAACTTTGCGAATTTGGTCAGTGGTGGGACTGCACCAGCAGCCCAGCCACAGCAGCAAGCTCAAAAAGGAACGCGTTTGGGGAACAAACGACGACGGTGATTTGGTGTTGACTGCTATGATGAGACGATGGTGACCGCAGAAGCACCATCCTCTGAGCAGTCATGTTGATTTTTAATTTATGTCCGACTTTATTTGATTTGTTATTCTGACACACCCTTTGTGGGTGTTGGCACGTGGAATTGCCTTTTGTAGGCAACATTTGGTAATTTCTGTGATGTATGTTTGTGTATTGATTGATTATAAAGAGTTCCTTATGGTTCGAATCGTATGTCTGTGATATTTTGTATCAATCTTGTACTGTGGCAAGCAGGCAATGCACTGGCAGTATTTCATACCTCAATATACTGTATTTTGCCAAATGTGGTGAAATTTCGCGCCTCTTTGAGATTTCCTTAAAATGGGGGTCTGTTGCACCATACATCAGTGTACTGTTTCACAATGTGTCATCTGTACACAACAGAACCCCTTCTGTGGACAATGCAATTTGCTCTTGAGTGCTATTTCCTTGAATTTGAATGCCTGTTTTGCATGGTTTGCAGTGTCCTCAATTGCAGGCAAAATGGTCCAATTGGACAATATGGGGCATGATTTCAGCAAAAAATTTCATACGTTGTGCGCTGTGTGCAATTAGGGGGTAGTAATTCACCATTTTTTCCACCCCATGAATGGCCTTCATTTCGCAGACCCCCCCCCCCCCACCCCCCGGGCAATTAAGGCCTCCTCAGATTGCTGCTCAGCCAACACCCTGCAATGCCCCTTTGGCACAACTAGCGGGCATGGCACATGTGCTAGGGTAGGGTTACAGGGTCATTTGTCATTTTCTTCCCAAAGTTGTTCCTAGATCACTTGGGGTGCTCAAACAAGTGGTCTAAGGCTATTTTGAGCCACGTATGACCCAGATTGGCCCATGCAAGCCCCCAAAACCCTTGAAATAGGCATTTTTAGGACCATGGATGCGTACAAGCTGGTCCGGGGGAATGTGCTATCTTTGACCGCCATGGATTGCGTTGGACACCCTTGTTGCGATAACTATTGTTGCAGCAGATTGCTACCCACCTTTTTTTGCGTAGTCACCACCCTTCAATGCCCCATTGGCGTGGTGCAGCATAGAGTAGGGTTGCAAGGGGTCAGCAGCGGCTCCAAAACCAACTGGGGTGCTCAAACAAATGGTTTAAGGCTATTCTAAGCCATCTTGGACCCATATGAGCCCATGTCACCCGAAAACAACCTTGAAATGGGGAATTTTAGGACTGACAGTGCTGCACAGGGGGTTACAGGGGGACTGCGGTAGGAGGGGTGCTGGGAGGCATGTCTCTCTAGTGAGTGAAGCCATTTTGGACTCATATGAGCCCATGCATACTCCAAAACAGCCTTGGAATGGGAAACTATGGGAATGCGAGTGCCGCATAGGGGTACGGGAGCCGGGGAGTCCCAGGGGAATGCTAGGTGACGGGTGTCAGGGGAGGGGTTGTCTCTTGAGCGAGCGAGGAAGGGTTTGGGGGATGGTTATAGGGGGAGGTTATTGGCGGGGTGTTGGGGGGAGTGCTGGGCATGTCTCTCAAGCAAGCGAGGAGGGGTTTCCAAGGCGGCATAAGGACCTGCATCCTTATTTAGCCCTGCAGCTAATGTTCCCTCCTCCACCATCTCGATCCCAAGGTTTAGTCTTGATTAGTGGTGGGGTCCAAAGTGGAGAGCAATGATGTGGCATCCATGAACAAAGTTTTGAAGATCTTGTTCAGCCTAACCAACATGGCTGGCGTGACCAAACCAGCTAGTAGCCAAGGTTAGGGTCTGGTTTAGGGTGATGGTCACCGAGATGGTGGAAACAGTTGGGCCTCTTTAGTGTTGAGGGTGGACCTCCCAGGTTGGCAAGCAAGCAGCAAGTAGCTAGCAACAAGCAGCAACAACAAATTCGCGTGAGTGGCCAAAAAATATTTTCCTCCAAAGGTGTTCCTAGATCACTTGGAGTGCTCCAACAAGTGGTCTATTTTGAGCCATATGAGCCATGCTCTTCCAATGCGGCGGGGCTTTCCTTTCGAGTGAAGTGAGCACATTGATTGAGGAAAGGTTTGGGGGAGGGTTGTAAGGGGAGCGGGGGTTGCGGGGGGGGGGGGGGGGGGTGTGTTGGCTGGAGTGTTGGGGAGGCATGTCTCTCGAGCGAGCAAAGTGAGTGAGGAACGGTTTCTAGGGGTTATATGCGGGTTGGTGGCCTGAATTGTTCAGGCTTGAATCGTTCTAGCTATCCCTGAACATGTGTTTTACTTGGCCCCTTTTACCTGATGTTCAATCCCCCCCCCCCCCTTTCTTGGTCCCAATTTTCAGTTTTGATTTGGGTTAGGGTGCACAAATTATGGTTAGAGGAGGGCAAGGGGAGGTTAGGGGAGCCTGTGATTAACCAATGTGCCTCCTTGGATGCATGTAACCCCCCCCCCCCCAAACCGCCCCTTCCAGACCCCCTGACCTCCTGGACCCCCAGCCCCCCCAAACACACCCCAAGGGGGCCTATGGCCAATAGGGGGTGCTTATCCTGCGGCACCTGCGGCGCTCCCTGCGGCACGCAATTGGGGTAATTATCTTGGAACAGAGGCAATACAGAGGTACATACACACATGCGTTTGTTACGTAAATACACCCCTATATGCCGCCCAATTTTTTTATACGATTTTTACCTTTTTTGGGCCTCTGTCCCCCACAAATGGTCAACTTGTTGCCTGTCCCCAACATGGAATGGGCCGTGTATGAACTTTGTGTCGTCCCTGCTTTGGGCACCCCAAAGATGGCAAGGGTTAGGTAGCACGGGTGTGTTTGCCAGCCAGGACCTGAGCCCAAGCGGGGGGGGGGGGGGGGGTGCTCTATGGACCCCAAAATGGTTCTACGAAACAATGGGTTTTGTGGGCTTCAGAGGTAATATGCTGAACTAAGGTAAACGAAACCTATGGAGGCGTGTAAGAGTGCTTTGAGCGCCAGATTGGGCAAGACGAGGCATTTGTTGCTCATTGAAGATCCTGCCCTCAAGCTCAGCCGCGGCTCGATGTGGCAGTATTGTAGTCTCTCCTCTATAGAGAGCGATGGTGTCAACAGATCAAGGTGCACAGAAGTTTTTTGTTCCGGTGTACATATTTCCTGGACAGTGTACACTGAGGGTATTTACCCCTACCCTGTGGTGCCTGCGGCGCACCTGCAGCGCGCCCGCCGCGCCCCGTAAGCACTCCCACAGTCGCATCCGAACTGAGGGGTGGCCCCTTGCCATTGCCACGCTGCACCTACGCCTTTTTCACACTCTCCTCTTTTCTTTTTTTGCATGGGCACCAGGGTCATACTGTGAAGGGCTTATCCCCGAATCTCACAGAGTCTGTAGGTGGCCTCCAACTTATCCGTTATTTGTTTTTTCAGGTCTGAAAGTCTACGGTATGGTGCCGATCACTGCTGGGGCAGTTGCTCTGGCAAACAACGAAAAGTCGGCAAACCAGTTCTTCAAAGACATCAATGCTGTTGCAGACAAGTATTCATGGTATTGCTGTTGCAAAATGCCTTGGTGTATTGATTGCAAGACAGGTTGGGTGCCCTCTTTGACATGCCGCCCCCCCCCCCCCCTGGATATGAGTGAAGGTGGGCGCAGAGGCTTGTACAGGTGCTCAGGCATCAGCTGGTATCACAATGAGGAGAGGCGTGGCATGGGGGTGGCGCCTATAGGTATGGGTACCATCAGGGGGGCTGGGCTGCCAGAAACAGAAGCAGCCCTCAGCATTATTGGCAGCATGGTATGAGTGTAAACATGGGCAGCATGGGTGCATTATTCCCTACTTCCAGGGATGGCTTCGTGTTGGATTTGGAAGGTCCCAAGAACAATCGGACACAAGGGGCTGCTGTTCTGCAATGGTTGGACCGCTTCGCGGATGCCCTGCATTCAAGGAAGAGGCTGTTGATGGCGTTCATCCACCGATGCCCCACTGCAGATTTTGACATCTCATGCAGATGGTGCTGCCCCTCCCTTTCGTCCAACTACAAGTTCGTACATGTTGCGGTTCCACTTTTGTTGAGAATAGAGGCATCTGCTGTGTTGTTGCAAAGCTTTCTGGGTATCATTGACTGGCTCAAAATTCCAGCAGATTCTCACTGGTTTTCGGTCATTCTCCATCCATTGCTAGCCATTTCCTGTCTATTCCCAACCATGTTGCGGATTTCCAATGCCTGAGGCGCATCCTCACATGTGTGGTTAATGGTGATTGTGCTCCGATTTGCAATGCTAGAGGGTATTAATGCTAAGAAACAGATTTGCAAACCAACCATGAGGTATTTGAGAACTCTGAGTCTTGACATCATATGCGGGTGGTATTTCTTTTGCTGCAAATTGCGAACGGTACGGTTTTGCCTCAGGTTCAATGCCAGCATGTCAATGGATGCGTTCATTACTATGGCTACCTACACTGCCAGCCGAAGGGAATGGCTGAAGTTTTTTGATGCCTCTGTGGGCATTGTGGACCCGCTCAAATATGCTCCTGGGATGGCGTACAACCAGGATCTCAGCGCCTACAAATATGGATACCGGAATATGGAGTACATGCTACAC
Source organism: Eutreptiella sp. 'Long Island Sound 2002' (assembly GCA_964036045.1). NCBI lineage: Eukaryota > Euglenozoa > Euglenophyceae > Eutreptiales > Eutreptiaceae > Eutreptiella > Eutreptiella sp. 'Long Island Sound 2002'. Next base: position 42,587,512 of record OZ038379.1, on the reverse strand, counting down.
AAAGGAGTTAACAAAGTTGTGGTGTGGAACAATCCGCCCCCAAACCAGGGGTATTGGGATGTGTTGGGCTACTTTCTGAATGCTGCCCGAACGCCATGTGGGCAGTTCATGGACAATGTTCTGTTGATTGACAGCCATGACCAAGCACTCTGAACTGGAGTTCAGATCAGAATCTAGTCAGAAATTTCCTCAAATGGTAGCTCTAACCAAATGCCATTCCTTTGCAATTTTCACCAATGTTGGGTGCTGTTTTTGCTGCATTTTTCAACGAAAGGATTTCAAATCTCAGCCTGGCTCCAACACCACAATTTTCTATTTCACCCCTTCACTACTATGAACAAATCCTGAGTTGTGATTGCAAGCGACGAAAGAGTGATGCCGATGCCATCCATCCATGTTTTGGCCTGCAGATTTCTGCATACTATCTTGTGCCCCATCCAGTGCCAATATTTCACAGGCGGCAGCTGGGCATCCCGCGTGTCCGCAACAAAAGGGCACCAAATGTGCTGAACAGACAGCTCTGTGGTTCAATTGAGCAGGGGTATTGCACCACAGCCCACACGTTTTTCTGGGTGTGGCTCCAAGAGGGCAGGGGATATGTAGCCAATACTCAGAAATGCAAAAATGACATGATGTGGGAAGAAGACTTTTGTCTGTAAAATGCATTGAACCTCTGCAAAAGGAGATGCAACTGCTCTCTGTTCCCCCACCGAGGCAATTCCACAGAAAGTGCAAAAACAAGTACACATATCAGGGTCCCCAAGGCGGGTAGCCCGCGATAGTGCTGGTCGGTGTCTAAAGTTTTGTCTGGCGTGCTCACAATCCATCCATGGTTCAATAAATACAGAGTTGCATCAACCAGCCCCTCCGCCCCCCTCAAAATGGCCAAAATGTTTAGAAGGTCCTAGCCATACTAGGAGGCAACATGGGTGAGTTGGCCAGCGGCACAGGCGCCGAATTATTTTTTTTTGCCCAGTGGGAGGGGTAAAATTGTTTACATACTCAAAAAAAAAAAAAAAGAACCCTAGGTCCCCCCTGTTGGGGACCCCAAAAAGGCAGGGGTTATGTATCCATTCCCCCTAATGTGGGCCCCCGAGACGGCAGGGGTTATGTAGTCCTTTCTGATTTTGTCCCCACATTGTCCCCACATTGGGGACCCTGCGAAGGGGTCCAAGTTTTTTCTGTTTTAGATGTGAAATTTTATTTGTTAATGCCTTTCCAGTTTTTTAGCAGCTTTCTGTACAAAAAAATTTTGCGCTAAAAAGAGACTCAGCGCCAATTTTTTTTTACATGATCAGCATGTATTTCTGAAAAAGGTGCGTGGGGGGTTTGCAGGGAGTGCTGAGGGAGTGCTGAGGGAGTGCCACTGCACCGAGCCACAACCCACCCTCTCCCAAGGTGTGCTTCAGACCTGTCAAGAACCCCTCCCCCCCAGAGTGAGTTCATTTGGATCAGAGGCAATGCCTGAATTTTGTAAAGTAGGGTACTCAGCCACATTGGCCAGAGCCAATGTGCACAATTTCAGATACTAGGGGACACGGGGTTTTGGGATTGCGAGGGCGTGTGCACAGTGGCCCCCTTTCCTTAATGCCTGGTGCATGCGGTGAGGAGGTACCATTTGCAGGGATGTCATGAAAGTGGAAGGACTGGGTGCATTACATGTATCTTGTGTTTCACAACAGGGGTCCCCCTTCGCGAGGGGGGCGGGGGGGGGGGGGGGGGGCTATGCAGAGAGTTCATTGTGACGATCAGAGGTAATGCCTGAATTTTGTAAAGTAGGGTACTCAGCCACCTTGGCCAGAGCCCATGGACACAATGTCATCTGCTAGGGCTACAGGGGTCCCCCTTCGTGGCGGGGATCTATGCGGAGATTTCATTGACCTTGGCTAGAGCCCATGTGCACCTTTTCATACACTAGTGGAACAGGGGTTTCGGGATTGACAGGGTATGAAAGTGGAAGGTTTTTGGGTGCATTACACGTATTTTGAGTTTCACAACAGGGCCCCCCCTCGCAGGGCTTAATAAGCACTTCACCCTTAACCTCCTCGGCGCTCTTGACCCCTTCCCCGAGCCAATTGTTCAACAACAAAATCGATGAAAGAAGATGTCAAACACAGCCGGGGCACAGATAGCGCCTCTTCAGAATATTCTTTTCCTTCTCATTTGAAAAATTCTTTCTGTCTATTTAAAGGCTCTATCCGTCGAGTGAAGCTTCTGGAGCAAATGTCCACCAATTTTTTTACAGCAACTGAAATTTTCCGTAATTGCACTGCAATTTGGTGCCGGATGTTCTGTCCAGACACCAGTGCAGTTCTGGATGATCCGCTTAAGATATCCTCTGTCACTGCCCCGCTTATCACTGGTGGGAGTACTCCATCAACATGCTGGATGGCTATGTGCGAAGTATTTTTTTCTCCAGAGCAAACGAATGAGCAATGCACAAAACACGTTGTTGTAGTACATTGGTTGCAAACTTCTCCTGTTCGAAACAGTGTTCAGGGTCTGCTTGTTGGCCGTGTTTCCGCTTTGCACTGCTTCTTCACCACAAGCAAGGGGTCTTGTGCATCATTTGCACAGTGGCAGGTTCCGACGCCATCAAGTGGTATGGGTTTTAGGTCATCTTCACCTGTTTCAATGTGCACTACAACAGCCAGTTCTGAAGCTGCTCAGCCAACTGCATTATTGCATGAGGTGGTATCCTTTGCTGTTGCGCCTTGTTTTTCAGGGTTTGCTCAGGAATGTGGATGTTTCATCTGGTTGGGTGCTGCCTGCCTCCCCTAGGTGCATTTCAGCCCCCCCCCCCCCCCCCTCTTTGCAAATCTCTGGCTTCAGCAGAGTCTTATTTTTTTGATGGCCAATTGAACTCAGAAAGAGTCAAAGATTTTTTGATGGTTTTGGACCTAACCCTAACCTGAACGAAATTTTTTTTTAGATTTCTGGTTTTTTTTGCATTTTCATTACTTGGGGTGAAAATATTCTTTTCCGCGCGAACACCTTTTTTTTTTAAATGCTTTTGCTGAGTTCTTAGATGGTTATGCTGAAGATTCAGATGGTTTCACTCAAGTGTCATTTGTATTTTTTAAGATCATTTAGCGAAAAGAATTTCGCATTGGAAGAAAAGATTATGCTGAGAAGGCAGAGGTGATGTAGCCAATTTGCCCACATGTGGCCCGCCGAGAGAGCAAGGCAAGAAGCCAGTTCTGAGTTTGTCCCTGTGCTGGGACCCAGAGAAGGCGCCAAAATAGTTTGTTTTGGAAGCAAAAATATTTTTTAGGCGCACAAGAATACCTCCAAAAAACTCCACAGATGATCTAAAGTTGAATACGAATCGCTTTAACAAAAAGTGTCAAAGGTGACTAAAATTTTATATAGCTCTCCAAAACAACCTGCCGCATTTCAAGAAGAAACGAAAAAACGTTGCAACAACAGACCTCGGGCGTTTAAAAAAAATCCTCTTCTAAAAAGATACACTAACAGATAACATTGCTCCTACGTCTTTGCCCTGCCCCTACATGCAACATGCATTAGAAGCTACAAATTCACACCGTTCGTTGCATCTAGGGAAAGTATGACACTGCACATAAAAAAATCTTGTAGGCTGACATGTTGAATTTTTGATATGACCACCTAGGGCCCCAAAGTAATACGGAACTTCCATCCCTCCTTGCATGCAGCTTGGTCAGCCCATAATGACATTCTCGGTGAAACAGGAGAAACACCAACAGCATGCATACAACTACTGCGGATCAAGACTTCTTGTACATTACAATCCTGAATTTCCGAGATGACCACCTAGAGCTCCAAAATAATACCGAACTTTCAGCTCTTCATGCTTGCACCTTGATCTGTCTATGTTGACATTCTTAGTTAAGCACGAGCAGGACATACAATTGATGGAAATGTGTACTGGCAAATCATGACACCAATGGCTGATCATCAAAGTGGCGGGGGCTCTAGAGGTGAGAAAACGGATATATTGTGCTGTACCATCAATGTGCAGTAGGCGGTTTGCAATTGATCCAGCGGCTACCATCACCCGACCAACCTTGGACTGGGCCGGCAGGAGCAGCCCAGCAGTAGCACCTGGAACGACTGGTCGGCCAACCCGCCGGGAAGTGTACCCGCCGTTCCCCTGCAATGTGTATGACAAATGAAATTCTTCTCGGTTCCTAATTCTGTCCAAAAACGTTTTTTTTCATGGTTGATTTGAAGTGGATCTTCATGATGTGAGATCTGTGTTTCTCCGTCGGTCATACCCGCTCGTAAATTTAGATTCCAGACCAGTGGCATTGCTTCCAATGTGACTTGTACGGCCGCGACCCATAACGCAACAACACGCTAACGCGGGTGACTAACAACATCATTAGAAAGGAATAGAATTGTGTTCTGCTTCTGGAGGACCTTTCTGTAGGCTAGGTACATTTTGCTTCCAGGGTTGATACCTCAGTGTGCAGGTGTATCTTGCCTTTGAAGCAAGCCCAATGGTCTCAATTTTGGATTCAGAAGCGGGTATACCCAAAAGAATAAGACAGACATCAATTACCCATCCTTTCTACTTCTGGAGAACCTTTCGATAGGCCATGTTCGGTCTTCTTCAATGGTTCATACCTCACTGCACGAAAGTATCTTTCCTTTGAAGCTAGGCACGTGGTCTCCATTCTCAATTTAGGGGGGTATAACCAACAAAGGGAGACATATATCAATTACCCATCCATTCCGCTTCTAGAGGACACTTCAGTAGGCTATGTTGCTTCTCATCCTGGGGTTCATACCTCACTACGCAAGTGTGTTTTTGCCTTGAAGCAGTGCCACTGGTCTCAATTCTCAATTTACGAGCGGGTATGACCACAGAGAAAGATAGATCTCACATGATGAAGATCCACTTCAAATCAACCATGAAAAAATTTTTTTTGACATAATTTGGAACAGAAGAGAATTCCATTTGTCTTACACATTCCGGGGGAACCGCGGGTACACTTCCCGACGGGTTGGCCGACCGGTCGGCCCAAGCGCTAATGGCGCACTGCTCTTGTCGGCCCAATCTAGGGTTCGTCTCGCGATGGTAGCCGCTGGATCAATTGCAAACCGCCTACTGCACATTGATGGTACAACACAATATATTGTTTTTCACACCTCTAGAGCCCCCGCCCGTTTGATGATCAGCCATTGGTGTCATGATTAGCCAGTATGCATTTCCATCAATTGTATGTCCTGCTCGTGCTTAACTAAGAATGTTAACATAGACAGATCAAGGTGCATGCATGAAGAGCTAGAAGTTCGGTATTATTTTGGAGGTCTAGGCGGTCATCTCGGAAATTCAGGATTGTAATGTACAAGAAGTCTTGATTCGCAGTAGTTGTATGCATGCTGTTGGTGTTTCTCCTGTTTCAGCGAGAATGTCATTATGGGCTGACCAAGCTGCATGCAAGGAGGGATGGAAGTTCCGTATTACTTTGGGGCCCCAGGTGGTCATATCAAAAATTCAACATGTCAGCCTACAAGATCTTTTTATGTGCAGTGTCATGCTTTCCCTAGATGCAACAATCGGTGTGAATTTGTAGCTTCTAATGCATGTTGCATGTAGGGGCAGGGCAAAGACGTAGGAGCAATGTTATTTGTTGGTGAATCTTTTTAGAAGAGGTTTTTTTTTAAGACCTCGAGGTCTGTTGTTGTAACATTTTTTCATTTGTTCTTGAAATGCAGCACGTTGTTTTAGAGAGCTATATGAAATTTTAGTCACCTTTGACGCCTTTTTTTAAAGCGATTCGTATTCAACCTTAGATCATCTGTGGAGTTTTTTGGAGGTTTTTTTTGTGCGCCTGAAAATTTTTTTTTCCTTTCAAAACAAACTATTTTGGCGCCTTCTCTCGGTCCCAACACAAGGACAAAATCATAACTGGCTTCTTGCCTTGCTCTCTCGGCGGGCCAAATGGGGGCAAATTGGCTACATCACCTCTGCCTTCTAAGCATAATCTTTTCTTCCAATGCGAAATTCTTTTCGCTAAATGATCTTAAAAAAGACAAATGACACTTGAGTGAAACCATGTGATCCTTCAGCACAACTATCTAAGAACTCAGCAAAAGCTTTTACAACCTGCACTCATGCTGCCCACTTCCACAAATGACCGCTTTCACCTTGACGTTTGTGTCCTAGCTCTGAAAAAGTGACTTGTAAACCTGCCCACCGATGGGGCGCCACCGTAATCTCTCGATGCAATCGCTGTACAACCTTGGTCTTTTTGCATATGCCTTAGTGTGTGGTGGTGTGTGGCATTTGCGTGTCGGCGGGTATTGGCTAGCATTTGCGTGGTGGCCTGTTTTGGGGCTAAGGCTATGGCTGCTGTGTGCGTGGTATTTGCGTGACTGCGAGTGTTGGCTGCACTGCTGTGGCGGCGAGTGTTGGCAAGAGCGTGGTGGCTTTTTTCTGTTGCACTTGCGTGGCGGCGATTGTCGGCGAGCGATTGCATGGCGGCGTGTGTTGACAGTAGCATTGTAGCTGTTGCGTGTGTGGCATTCGTGTAGCGGCGGGTGTTGGTAGCTGTAGTGTTGGTAATGGCTCTTGTGTGTAGCATTTATGCGGCGGCCAGTGTTGGCGGGCATTGGCGTGACGGCGTGTGTTGGCAGTAGCATTGTGGCTGTTGTGTTTGTGGCATTTGCGTAGCGGCGAATGTTGGCAGCCACGCAATAGCTTTTGTGCGTGGCCTTTGCGTTGCGTCTAGTGGTGAAGCCGTTGCCATCCCATTTGCACTCGGCCCCATGTTTCTACTACCTCAACTATTTCAGCGATTTAAGCGATTTTGGGTATAATTTCCGGAGAATTCCGAATTTATACTGTCTATAAGCCACAGGAGGCAAGATTTGACACTTTTGGTTCAGATCAGGCCTGCTGTGTCCGCGCGCGCCCTTCTTGTGTTCCTGGTGGTGTGCGTGTGCTCTCTGTTCTTTAATATGGGCCGATCTTCTGTAACCTCTTTTCTCCGTGTGCCAATAGTGTTAGATTCTATCATGTTGCTGAATTGGTAGCGAATCAGAAATTAGGGCAACTCCAGTGGATGAAAGAAGGCCCGGAATTGTGATCTTGCCAAACCCTGCTGTGGTGCCTCCGCCCACACCGGCAAGCCCCGTAAAAAGGGATCGGTACGCATTAATGGGCGCATTTGCTCCGGCTTTTGCCACACCTACGCGTATGGGGGATCATGACTCCCTTAAAGCTGGAGGATCCCCAGTGGAAGAGGAGTGGAAGTGGAGGTGGCCCAACGTAGGCGCACCGGGCGGGAAGACAGTAACTCGGTCGTTGCTCTGTAATGATTGTCTTTCCTCTCTTCTTTGTCTCTTTTTTGCTTTGCATATCCCTAGGTGCTCACGTTTGACATAAAAATAGTTAAAGGTTGGTGAAAACCAGTTCAAGTACCATGTTTCACTACTGCGTTCCCTGCACACTTGCACGTTACAAAATCAGAGGCTTTCAGGTGCCTACATGCCATTTACATTGCACCTGTCCTGCCATGATGTTGCCAAAACCCATTTGAGGTTTCTCCATTCGCAACCCCCTCCCTGGCATTGACATTGGAGGAGTTGCCTGAGATGTGATGCCATCCAAAGTTCAAGTACCCTCTTTCAGCACTGGCTATTGAGCCCAGATCTGAGACACTGATGGTTTTGGTGCACCCATCCTCAGCCCCCCCCCGCCCAAAAAACCCCACAACACTAGCCATTTCATGCGACCAGAAAAACCTCTTGGTGCACTGGGAATTGAAGGGTTTCTTGATTGTCCAGCAAACTGTACTACTCTGGCCCTGTGGTTCGAGTACCTTTTTCAAAGTGTTTCAAGTACCGTTTTTTTGAATTAGTTCAAGTGGTTAAACATACAATGCAGTTCCACTCGTTTTGTCCACTGAAATTGAGGCGTGTGATGGATGCTTTTGTGCTCCCTGTGTCCCTTCAGCAGCAAGGCAGCCCTACATGCAGACGCTAATGCAATTCAATACACTTTAATACTCATGGGCCGTCCCGGCAGGTCTGAGAAGCAGCCCAGATGCGGGACAGTGCCCAAAGGGTCACTGTCGGCTGAGGCAACCCACCACATGAGGCTGTGCAGGCTTTCTGGAGGAGTGACAGGATGCTGGGACGTCTAAATGGTCAACTGGTTTAGAAACACCATGCAGACACATGTGGATTCCCAACCAGACCGCTAGCACTGTCTGTACATTATAGCACTTTGACCACTCTTACCGGTGAAAGTACCAGCTTGACCTGGGGAAACCGGGCGCCCATCGGTGAAACGAGGCCCATACTGTATAAGCCCATCAGGTAGGAAACCCGAGGGTACTTAATGTCTGCTTTTGCAGGCGCGTCAAAGGGCGCCACGCAACAGCAGAAAAATATATGACTGAACTCCGGTCGCCATGCCCTGGCAAAGGGCAACGAAGACAGTGAGAGTTGAAAATCACCCCTCTCCTTGGGTCCACCGCAACGCCCTGCGCCGGCTGCCCTTCATGGAAGGTGCACACTGGTGCTTGCTGGTGGCCACTGGAGATGATCCCCTGACTGCAAAATCCCCCACCGCTAAAATCGCCAAAACACACTACCGCAGACAAAGTTGACTCATCATTCTTGTGGGTGTGAGGGACCACAGGGCCCTGTCCTAGGAGGGCCAACTTGTGGCACTTGAGCCTCCACCCTCTGTGATCAGTACCCTTGGGCCTTTTTCCGAACAGGTTAGTACGTTGCCGAGGAGAATGAATATTTTGCCCTCTGTGGGACGTCGGGGTCCCAAAGGCCTCGTCGAACCCCCCCTCAGAGTCCAGATTATACTTGGGACGGCGGTTCCAATCGGTACGATTCACGCCTTCCTGTTGGTCACCCAAACAGTCGAAGGCTATGGCCCGATACTGAGTATCAGACTCCTGCACATGTTGTCCCCCATGGACCTCCCGAAAATTTGGTTCATCCCGGGGGAGGGCCCACCAATTGACGGTAACCTCCCCTAATGACCAGAACCTAATTTCCTTGGTTCTGACCGGGACAATTATTACTTCCCTCGCGCCATCCCATCGGCATTTTTTGACTATGCCGGCAAGCTGGGACTCTTTGGGATGCAGAAACAACGTGTGGTCACTCTAGGGTACAAAAAAACCCATGGGGCGACCGTTTTGTTCACAAGTCAGCCTTGCTGCTCTCCCCTGCTGGAGGTCAACGACGGGTTCGATTTGGAATCATGGTCTCCCTGAAACCTGGGCAAGGGGTTCAGCTCCGGCCAAAACTCTTTCCCGGCCCAATCGCAGACCATTCTATACCACTCAGGGGTTAAGATACAAGGTTCCCCGGTGGGCTCACATATCTGGATCCGCCGTTGGGGTTGAGAATCCTCAGGACCTTTCCCTTAGCGCGCCGGGCTGGTTTCCTGGAAACAATATGGGCTTGATTGCCCTGGATGTCCATACTTTCACCACTGCCAAAAACTGGTGACCGAACGAGGGTGTCACCGGTTAGGTCCTTGGACTCAGCCCGTGTATCCACCTCCACATCCAGGGGGTGCTCTTGAGGTACATGCCGCTGGCGGTTTAGTGGGCCTGGACCCACATAATCAACCGACATCTCCATACGGCCCTCAGGATCACACAAATAGCCGAAGTTTCCCATAAACTCCAGGGGCGGTTCAAAACTCAACGACCCTTCGTCGCTGGATCCATCCGAAGAGAGATCATCGCCATCTTGCGTCCTGGCGTGACGTTCCTCTGGATACTCCAGCACTGCAGCTACGTCTACGTAGTAATCCCAAGCTTTCTCTTCCCCTCCACGGGTACTTGGCTCTTAAAGAAGGTCCCTACCAGGACCGGCCCCTGCTGTGCCCCTTCTGCCTGTCACCCCTGCTGACTTGCTCCTGATCAGCGATTGCATTCCTCAAAATGCAGGGTCCAAAATCCAAAAATATAGAAAATACAATCCTCCTTCAACCCTGAACAGCAACCAGATCCCACAAATACAGCAATAACCCAATCCACACTGCGGGCTTCCGTTCAGCACACCGGTTGTCTCACGGTGGCGGGCATGTACAAGAATTGCACCAAAGAGGAAAGCCCTGAAATTGGCATATGAACACAAATAAAGCAAAGTACGGGAAAGAGGTAAACATACACAGTCTCAGCCATACACCCCTCATTCCCTGGACTCAAGACCTTCCCCTGACTTACCAACATGATGCCCTGAATCCAGTCAAATGAGATGGCTAAATGCCATGTGTCAAAAGTCACTACATAAACCCCAAAAATGTGTTCACTCCCAAGCCTCTAAATCCTAGCCCAATAGGGGAGGTGGCGTGTCATGGCCTGGAGTGGCACTCAGGACCATGCCCTACCCTGACATAACCTTGGTCGGACTTGGAGTCGATTGGGCTTGGAGAACTGCCCCATGAAGATGACCTCACAACATGGCAAAATCAGGCAAATCACACCTTTATGCCCAAAAATCAATTATATACTCAAAAATGCATACGGCAAATATCCAAATGCTGCATGCATGTGTCAAACCGGAAAGTAGTATACAAGGGTGATATCGACCAAAGGTCCATGCCCAAGAATGGCCCATCATTGTCTCCGAAATCCTTCCGGTTATGTACATGACATGCTTCACAAGTCAACTCATGAATTTGAGACCTAATTTTGTGAGGCCTCGTGTGCCAAGCCAAAGTGACCACGTGATCCGGCATATGGTGAGGTACAACATCGAAGCATATGCCAACATATAAGCAACATACCATAGTTCACGGATCTCTAGGCACTTTACTGTTAGCCGACCAGTTGAGCACATAGAACACAAAAATGATCATAAAATGAGGTCAAAAACATGCAAATAATGCCAAATTCAAGATAATTACAATAGTATAGAACTTCGCTCACCCATGGTATCAACATATGATTCAATACACAATTGCTTGGGACCATTTGCAAACAATCCCCCCACTTGGATCCCCACATGGACGCATAGGGACACCTTCGAACCTCCTCCCTACACGCACCATGAAAATGGGAAAATTGATAATGGCGCTTGTGGGTCGCTCTGTAAGCCCTCCCACATGCACTATATGAGCGGTAGACTTAGTCTAGCGCTATGGAGTTCACCATTGGGACATGGGCGGAGCCCTTGCCACGTATGACTCCATATATCTTCCTACAAACGGAGATGTATAACATGGGCGTGAGCATATCGAAGCACATACCATGCATATAACACATACCCTCAAAAAGTGGCTCCCACCATGATATGCCATGCCCCTCCATGGACATAACTTCACGTTAAAAATACGTAGGAACCCAAAGAAAAGTATCTATGCAACCCCAACACTGATGCGGTACACTCGAAAGTCGCAATAAAATATTCGGTTGCACGGTCCAAGAGTTAGATATCACTTTCTACCCTCTTGACCATTATCCCTTGCTATACCGGGCATGTGTACACACCAAAGGCGTTTGCTGCTTTCTAAATTAAGTTGAGACAAAGGCGGTTCCAACCCAATTCTCGATATTGATATTCCTCGCCGTGAGCCCGGGATTTGATTCTTCAAAGTGGTCTCACGAATCACTTTTGTTTCGACTACAACTCCAAGAGAAATGAGGGATATAACAAAAGGAAGGGTGATTCATGATCGGGGAAAAATGTATGACCACTCGAGATTCATCATATCAAGTGCGGCGATGTCGAAGTCGAAAATCCGATTCTGAAAGTCTGAATAAATCGGATTAATTTTGCGAGTGTATAATATGAAAATTGCGGAAGCAACGAACCCTTTACTGATGAAATCTGACCCTTCATCGGGGTTTCCGCCAAAATATCTGTAAATAACAGTTAACCAATCAGTTACCGCAAAATCGCGAGCCAACTGACAGTCACCGATACATTGACAATCAGAACGGAAGGCTGAAAAATCACCGAAACATTATGATAAGAAAACCCTGTTGATTCCTGATATTCTGATACATAAATCTCAGCTGGCGGCGCCTCGGTACTGAATATGGCCGCTCGTAGCCGGAATGGCCAAACCTATCACACTATCACATCAGGTTAGGTCAGGTGGATGGGAGAGTATGATATCAGCCAATGGCGGCTTGCCAGCACATAGATACACACCCCAAGTGACCCCAAGATGGCCACAGGGGTCCGAACCGGCTTCACCCCCCTTCTCAGAGCGTTGTTACCGCTCGGAAGTCATTGAAGAGAGGACGGGAGGACCCCAATGGGCTCCAAACCCCCCCCCCCCATGTCCCAAGGACACATGGAGGCCCCACACACGTCGTAGGCGTCCCCCACGCCCCAAGGGAGGGGTGAGGACACTGATAATCGGTGCCCTACGCCATATCCGGTCTCCTCTTGATCTACAACATGGACCAAGGGGATGAAAGATAGAGAAACGTCGTCGGTCGACCTAAATAAGTATACCACAATGAAATATATATGTGGAGATCGAGTGAAGGGGGTATATGGCCAATGAAGGGCCAGAAATCCCCGGATGAACGCCCTCACCCATCTTCCAAGCACAAAAACAAACAAAAATGCCAAGGGGGATCCATTACGGTGCTACTGCAGCCACCAAATGGACCAACACGTCCTTGACATCCAAAGAAATGTTCTTTTTCTTCAGATAGTCCATCCAGACTGCGGTGTACCTCGGCACAAAACTGCTCGGAGGCTCCCACGAATCCCTGGATGCGGGGAATCCCTTCCAACAGACTTTATAAAGCCTCCCCCCAGGCGTCCCTGGGTCCGGCTTGTCCGCCAGGATCTTCTCCGCGGTGAAGTCGTCGTCCTCACCCTCGTCGTCCGAGTCCACATCGCCGGCCGTGAACTCGAAGGTGACGGGACGTCCGCTGGGGTCTGGTGCTCGGGGACGAAGCTGGGTATGGTCGCGGTCCAGGATCTTGTTATCCCCCACACGAACCGCATACACATCCTGCCCGACCTTCCGCCCAATTACCCCCGGCACATACCAAGACGCCTGCCGATGCCTGGACAGGACATCCTTGTGGTGCCGCTCCACCCACACGGTGTCTTGGAGAGCATATTTCTTGATTTTTTCCTGCTTGAAGTACTTGGCCCTCTTGTCATGCTCGTCCTGAAGTGTCTTGCACACCTTGGCCGCCGTGTCGTCCGCCTCAGCCATCATAGCATTCGCATCCCGGGCCACTTTGCCATGGTTCAACCACGGGAGAGTGCGTGACACTCGATCCCACAGGAACAGGATACGATGGGGCGACAGTCCAGTGGGTCCCGGAAGGTCATGGTACGCCTGGAGTACTCTCCACAGCGAGTTGTACCAATTCCGGCCTGGTTCGTCGATGTGCAGCTGGCGGAACCTTTCGAACATCTGCCGCCTAGCCACCTCAGCCCGACCATTTGACCGGCTGTGGTACGCCACGGTCTTGGCGTGCCGAATGCCCATGTGCTTGCACATCGTCTTGAACCACGTCCCCACGAATTGACTGCCCCGATCGGTGCAGAAGACAGCCCGGACATCAAAAATCGTCAGCCAATGCCTGATCATGGCATTAGCGACGGTCTTGGCCTGCAGCCCCACTCCATGCTTGTCCTTCTTGTCCTTCTTCTTGGACTTCTCGCCAGGGACCGCCACGATATACCCGCTCTGCCTGTCCACCGCCAGGATGACACAGTCATAGGTCTCTCCTTCCACAGTGACCTCAGGCATGGCGAATACATCCATGGCAACGGACCGCATAGGGGCCTCCGGTATAGCCGTATACACCGGGTTGCCAGCCGTGGAGTGGTTGGGGCTCTTTGTGGCCCGACACACGGCGCAGTCGCTGCAGTACTTGTCCAGGAGGGCGTAGTACCCCGGTGGGAACTTGAAGCGCCACTCCAGGTGCTGCTGCATCTTGTCCCGACCAGGATGCATGAGCTGGGCGTTATGCCAGTGGTCAATGAGCTCCTCCATTCGGTTCTCAGGGACCAATAGCTTGTCCTTGAGGAACAGTTTGTCCCCATCCTTGGTCAAGCCCTCAGGCCATTCGTCGTCCGAGGGGGCGCTCACGGCATTCCAGTACTTGCTCCAGTCCTCGGATGCCGCATTGTCATCCGACCAGTCCTCTGTGAGCACCGACCTGACTAGCTTTACAGGGGCCACCATCCACTGCTCGAGGGTTTCCTCTCGAATAGCTTGGACTCAGGCGCCCCGGAACTTGGCCACGTCTGTACGGTTTGCCATCACCACAAAGCACTTGACCCCCTCATGCTCCATGGCCTTCTCCATCTCGATGATGCGCTTGGCCTCCTCGGTCTCCTCGGCGTACCCATGGCTGGATATGTCCATCCAAGCCTTGCCCGCGGGGTAGGCCCATCGACTGAGGCAATCGGCCACAGTGTTGTCCTTCCCCGGGACGTACACGACGCTGAGGTCGAACTTGGCGAACGTCTCATGCCATCGGGCCCTCCTTGCCGCCGGTCCCGAGGGGGTGTCGACGTGCTCCTTGTGCCAGCTCTGCAAGGGCTGATGGTCCGTACAAACCACCACCGGTTGCAATCCGATGTGGCCAGACCACTTCCTGAGCGCACAAACAATGGCGTACGTCTCCTTCTCCCTCGCGGTCCAGGTTCGACGTTGGCCCTCGGCAAGGATCCGGCTCCAAAACGCCACGGGTACGTGCGACCCGTCGTCCCGGACTTGCTCGAGGACTGCCCTTACAGCATAGTCCGAGGCGTCCGTCCGTAGCACGAATCCCTTGTCTGGGTCCACCAGGAATAGCCCCAGCTGCCCCAGGAGTCGCTCGTGCTACCATAAAGAAGGTCCCTACCAGGACCGGCCCCTGCTGTGCCCCTTCCGCCTGTCACCCCTGCTGACTTGCTCCTGATCAGCGATTGCAATCCTCAAAATCCAGTCTCCTCTTCCAGTTGCCGGGGAGGACGTCCTTCAGCAAATGTCGGATCTCGCTGGCCTCGTTCCAGTCCTCCACCAGCTTGAGGCTTCTTCGGTACTTGCGGATGTACCGATTCCATTCCTGGACCCGCAGCTCACCGCAATCCAGCGGCAGCGGAATGGACCACAAATCCTCCAACTTCTGGTTGGGGGCGTCCACTCGCTCTTCGTCCTCCAGCCACTGGAGGCAGGCCTGCTCCGTCTGGATCAATCCCTTGCGGATCTGATCCCTGAGCTCCTCCTTCAGGTCCTGCGCCAGCCTGTGTGGGAATGTCCGACATACCCACTTGTCCCTTTGCGCTCCCCTCATCTCGCCGACGACCTCCTCGGTATTAACCATCATAGAGGAGGACAAACAAAAAGAAATATATGTGGCACAATTTACGAAGAAGATCGAGTACATCAACAAGGATGTGGAGAGCGCCAAAAAGAAGGCGGATGAGACGTTCGAAACGCTCAAGAAAGAATACGATAAGTATTATGTTGGAGTATGTCACTACACCTTCTCGTTACCATCCGATGATGTAATGATGGACGATGGGAATGATTTCTTTGATGAAGCCATGGGTGAATATCATAATAAACGAAGAGCCATTCAAAATGTGGCGATCGCCAAACAAGTCACGGTGACAAGTTTTGAGAGGAAATACCAAGGTTGGGAAGAGTGGCAAGCAAGGAGAACGGTAGAGAAGAATGCGGAGATCTGGAACAAGAAGGTGAAGGATCAAGTTGATAACGCCTTGAAAGAGCATGCTTCACAAACTTCCGAGATGCAACAAAAAGCCCTCGCGGACCAAAAGATTATGAATGAACGAGTGGAGATTCTCATGAATGCGATGAGACTTGTTATGCCTAACATGGTTGATCCAAAAAACACAAACGGGCGGCGCAAAGATGCCACCAAAGACGCCGCCGGAGACAACAAAACAAAGAAAAAACGCGAAGCCAAAAGGAGTTCAAGTGCATCGAGCGCTTCCACGGGATCCACGAAATCAAGTGCGAGTCACAAGAGAAAGCGCGAAAGCGCCGGAAACAAGGGCCCCAAAAAGAAGAAACCGATGAATCCAAGGCGAAGACCAAGGAAAGAAAATCCAAATGGCGGAGACAAAAAAGATGGCAAGTCAAAACGGTGAATACATCATCGTTTAGAACACTTGATGGCGCGCCCGTACACGAGATACCGGATCATTTGTCTAAGCTATTGGCATTTGGTTTAAAATTCGTTCCTTCTCCACACCCCCTTTCATTTTTGAAGGTGCTAATGAGTCGACTCTCAAGTGCGTACACCGAATTGCGACGTGTCCTCATTTGGGATATTCATTATATGTTGCATCCACCGGAAGTGGATTTGTTTGATGTTCTACCTTATCCTCATTTCTTTAGATCCAAGGGTACCATGCCCAAGGATAAAATCATAGAAGGATGTGGCTCCAAGGCATTTGTCGTTGAAAACATGATATTGGACTCAAGGAATCGTGTTTTCAATTCAATCCAACACCATTACTCGAGAGGTTTAGTTCATAGAGGTGTTTCATTGAAATACTATCAACTTGAAAATTTCCTTAGGGAAAATGTGATCGTCAAGTCAGACAAGGATGGCTTGGCCGTCCTAATGCCGTTAAAGGTGTACATTAAGGAAGCCGAAGCTCACATGAACTCCATAATTGGTGGACGGAACGTATACAAATTTTTAGGGAAAGATGAAGCGACGAAGTCATCTTGGAAGGTTCAATCCAATTTTTGGCAAGCACACCTGCATGCACTCATGTTATCTATGCTGTCAGGATGGTTGTTGGAGATTTTTTCATCGTATTTGGCATGTCAAGCGATTTCGGTGCTTGGTGTGTTCTATTTGTTATGTAAGACGCATAAATCAACCACGATATGTCAAGGACGATGGAATGGAAGACCGGTAGTAGGCCTACACACATGGGCCACTACGACAGCTTCGGTTGTGTTAGGTGTGGCAGGGACAATTTTGTTGAAGCTTGATCGTACCTATGATGAGATGTCAACCCCATTACGTGATTCGTGTGACTTGGTGAGCCGAGTACATACACTTAGTCAAGTACACAATTGGAACGACTATGCGGTCACATCGTTTGATTTTCACTCAATGTACACTAATGTGACATGGACGAATGTTCATGATGCCTTTGCATTCTACAAGGGGTGGTTCGAATCCACCCCTGAGTTGACTCAGGATCTGACCGATGGTGAGATCTCTCTTTTGAGATTTCTTTTCAGTCCGTTGGGGAGCGAGAGATGGGAAAAACATTGTGTCCATTTCCCATTTCTAAGTATTGAGTACACCGAGTCGTTGACCATTGGTGAACTATTGCTAAATGTGGTGTATACACACTGCATTTTCGAAAATCCGGGGGTGGGGATATTTCAACAATTGACGGGATGGGCGATGGGGACTAATGCTGCACCAACATGGAGTACGTTAGTACTTCGGTTTTATGAAAGACTAAAGCTACATCTACACGCATCAATCAAACTCATGAGATTCATCGACGATGGTCTTATGTTCCATCCAAAAAATATGGGGCCCTCTTTGGACTCCTTTTTGAAGTCAATTTATCCCCCAAACCTGACTTTTGACATCCTACAAAGAGGGGTGGTGGCACACGTTCCTTTTTTGGATGTATTGTTTATCACCTTACACCCACTTAGTCACAGTGTGTACTGGAAACCCACACATTCGGCCCTCTACATTCCTTGGCACTCCAACACCCCAAGAAGTGTCAAGGAAGGTTGGCTGGGGGGGGAATGCATCCGTTTTTTGAGATTGTGCTCGCACGAGAGCTACTACAAGATTTCTTGGGAGCGACTGAGAGGTGCAATCATTAGATGGGGCTACCCCCCCTCCCTCACCACAAAGCCAAAGTTTTCTTGGAATGACAGGCCTAAGTACATCAACCCGAAGTCACATACAAGGAAAAGATCAAGGATACACGCCTTCCGTGCCCCACATCACAGCGCCATCCCGATTTCTTTTTCGAGAGTCCTGAGAGGTTTTGTGAATAATTTGTCTTTCCTTCCGGATGTACAATTATTTGCTACGTTGCAACCGCCGCCTAACTTGGGCAAATTTATTTCATGGGTGGCGCACGCGCGCGCTGAGGAAGGCCTGTGCTCCCGATATTTAATTTGTGTTTCGATTGTTGTTCGCTGTATCTATTTTTCTGTCATTCCCATTACTTTGGTGGGATGCTTTGCAATGGTTTGTATTTCTCTACTCTTACAGCTGAGGAGGGGCGACTAGCCTGAAACATGTTCATTTGATTGATTTAAATTTGTGATTTGGTGCCATATACCCCGCTTTGCACATTGTTGAGATGATCAGGGTTTCCTGGGTGCAAAATCATCGGGAGGTGAAACCAACTAAGCGGTCAAACATTTTGTGAAGACTAAAGCTACATCTACACCCATCAATCAAACTCATGAGATTCAATGACGATGGTCTTATGTTCCATCCAAAAAGTATGGGGCCCTCTTTGGACTCCTTTTTGAAGTCAATTTATCCCCCAAACCTGACTTTTGACATCCTACAAAGAGGGGTGGTGGCACACGTTTCTTTTTTTGGATGTATTGTTTATCACCTTACACCCACTTAGGCACAGTGTGTACTGGAAACCCACACATTCGGCCCTCTACATTCCTTGGCACTCCAACACCCCAAGAAGTGTCAAGGAAGGTTCGGTGGGGGGGGAATGCATCCTTTTTTTTGAGATTGTGCTCGCACGAGAGCTACTACAAGATTTCTTGGGAGCGACTGAGAGGTGCAATCATTAGATGGGCCTACCCCCCCTCCCTCACCACAAAGCCAAAGTTTCCTTGGAATGACAAGCCTAAGTACATCAACCCGAAGTCACATGCAAGGAAAAGATCAAGGATACACGCCTTCCGTGCCCCACATCACAGCGCCATCCCGATTTCTTGTTAGAGAGTCGTGAGAGGTTTTGTGAATAATTTGTCTTTCCTTCCGGATGTACAATTATTTGCTACGTTGCAACCGCCGCCTAACTTGGGTAAATTATTTCATGGATGGCGCACGCGCGCGCTGAGGAAGGCCTGTGCTCCCGATATTTAATTCGTGTTTCGATTGTTGTTCGCTGTATCTATTTTTTCTGTCATTCCCATTACTTTGGTGGGATGCCTTGCAATGGTTTGTATTTCTCTACTCTTACAGCTGAGGAGGGGCAACTAGCCCGAAACATGTTCATTTGATTGATTTAAATTTGTGATTTGGTGCCATATACCCCGCTTTGCACATTGTTGAGATCGTCAAGGTTTCCTGGGTGCAAAATCATCGGGAGGTGAAACCAACCAAGCGGTCAAACATTTTGTGAAAGTCCTCCCAATCCAGAATGAAGTCGTCCAGGTTGGAGGGGTTGCCATCGTAGTAGGGGATTTTGATTCCCCTGAGGTCGTCAATCCTGATGGCATCTCCGACGTCCGCAGCCACCACTCCACCGAGACGGATACCACCTGTGGCCGGGGGGTGTGAGTACACTCCTCGTACATCCCTCTCCTCCATGGAGTGCGGTCCAGTTGGGCCTGAACCCATGGGGTTTGGAATGCGGGAAGGACTTGCTCCACCGGCTGTCCATATCCCCGTATTGGCGTCCTTCACCCACAGATTTCTGCTTGGGTGGCCTCGACCATTTCCGTCGGCACTTCCCATGATTCGCCCCTGCATGGTCTGGCTCTGGATCTCCTCTTCCGCATAAACTACCATATTCGTCGTGATCGGTACATCCTGAGCGGCATGGGACATCTGTACCGTCAGGCTCCTCCGGTCCGTGGTTACGTGCCCTTCTCGCATGGGCCCAGCCGGTGCCGTTTGCTCCCCGAGCATTATGGATTGGCTGAACATGGGAACAAACGGCAGCGCACCCGGGTCAACACGCGGAGGCGCGTAAGGTGCCTCTGCAGGGCCGCCCATGGGTTTCTCCATGGCGCTCCTGAGGGTCTTAACCTGCTCCACCAGCTCTGCCGCTGCTGGCTTTGCCGGGAGCTCCTGACCCGAGGCGAGTGTTGTAACTCCTCTAGCCTTTTCAGGCGTCTCGACATGTCCTCCACTAGGTGGAGGAGGCTGTCCACCACTCGCTGCTGCTTCTGCAGGGCCAGCTCCAGATTCTCCCGGTACCGGTCCCGTTCCGCTCGCAGCTCCGCCATGTCTCTCTCCACGGCCGACTGGTCATCCAGGATCCCGGCGTCCTCCTCCACTAGGCCGTCCTTGGCGTTGTCCAGGCGGTCGAGGCGATGCACGATGGCGTCCATCCCCATCTTTGGGTACTTGCCCATCAGGAAGGACACGTGCTCGCAGTGGCACTCAGCGTGCTTTCAACCTGATCTGGCGCATCCCGCGGTTCCCGGCGCCTCGGACTCATCCGCCATGGGTGTGTCGCCCATGTTATCCCGCGTTGGCTCCGTGTGCCAGGCCACAGGCGCCGTTCTGGCTCCGGCGGGCCTCTCCAACGCCTCGGCGTCATGCTCCAGGCTGGGTTCTGGGGCCGTGTTCGCCCTTGTGGGCGGTCTGGCCGTCTCCTCCGACTCCGAAGGTTGCTCATAAGCTGTCCGATAGCCCTCGGAGTGCCCCTCGGAGTCCCACAGCCTGACCGGGCTGGGGTCCGTATCCATAGCCCCGACGCCCCCTGCCGCGGGCTTGGGTGACCCGCCCTTCCGGTAGCGCCGGGCCCGTCCTCCACTGCTGCCTGAATGGCAGGTCTCCTCAGAGTCCTCCGCGGCGGAGCGGAGGTTGCATGCCTTTCGGCAGCGACGCTCACAAATGGAGACCAGGTCCTCCATGTCAAGTCATCCTCTTCCCGAACGTCTTACTTCTCTTCGGGCTTCAACTTCCGGCGTGGTCTCCACCCAGTTCACAATACGCACCCGGGGCGTACTTGGGCAGGGCTTATAGGGGTGAAGCCGGTTCGGACCCCCGTGGCCATCTTGGGGTCACTTGGGGTGTGTATCTATGTGCCGGCAAGCCGCCATTGGCTGATATCATACTCTCCCATCCACCTGACCTAACCCGATGTGATAGTGTGATAGGTTTGGCCATTCCGGCTATGAGCGGCCACATTCAGTACCGAGATGCCGCCAGCGGAGATTTATATATCAGAATATCAGGAATCAACAGGGTTTTATTATCATAATGTTTCCGTAATTTTTCAGCCTTTCGTTCTGATGGTCAATGTATCGGCGACTGTCAGTTGGCTCGCCATTTTGCGTTAACCGATTGGTTAACTGTTATTTCCAGATATTTTGGCGGAAACCCCGATGAAGGGTCAGATTTCATCAGTAAAGGGTTCGTTGCTTCCGCAATTTTCTAAATATGCACTCGAAATTTTAATCTGAATTTTTCGCGATGTCGAAATCGGATTTTCGACTTCGACATCGCCGCACTTGATTTGGTCTTCTTCGAGTGGTCATACTCTTTTCCCTATGCCCGAATCAGGTTTCCCTTATACTTGCCACCCATTTGACTTGGAGATATAAGGCAAACAAAAGGGAGTCGTGGGACCACTTTGAAGGGCCATATCTACGCGCGAGTGTGAGGAAAGAGAATAAGGAAGGTTGGGTTGCAAGCGCCTTGGTCTCAACTTAATTTGGGAAGCATCAAACGCCTTTGGTGTGTACACATGCCCGGTATAGCAAGGGATAATGGTCAAGAGGGTAGAAAGTGATATATAACTCTTGGACCGTGCAACCGAATATTTTATTGCGATTTTCGAGTGTACCGCATGAGTGTTGGGGTTGCATAGATACTTTCCTTGGGTTCCCACGTATTTTTAACGTGAAGTTATGTCCATGGAGGGGCATGGCATATCATGGTGGGAGCCACTTTTGAGGGTATGTGGTATATGCATGGTATGTTCTTCGATATGCTCACGCCCATGTTATATATCTTCGTGTGGTCGAAGAGACGGGGAGCCACACGTGACAAGGGCTTTGCCCATGTCACAATTGTGGAATTCAAGGCGCTAGACTAAGTCTACCGCATATGTATTGCTCATGGTATGTTTGGAAAAGAGATCCATGAGTGCACTCCCATTTTCATGGGGCATGTAGATATGAGTTGCGAAGGTATCTCCATGCGCCCGATTGGGGATCCAAGTGGGGGAATTGTTCGCAAATGGTTCCAATCATTTGTATATTGAACCATGAGCGGATATCATGGGTGAGCATAGAGATATACTATCATGACAACTTTGTATTTGGACATACTTTCATGTTTTTGACCTCATTTTATGCTCATTTTTGTGTTTTATGTGCTCAACTGGTCGGCTAACAGTAAAGTGCCTAGAGATCTGTAAACTATTGTATGTTGCTTATATGTTGGCATATGCTTCGGTGTTGTACCTCACCATATGCCGGATCACATGGTCACTTTGGCGTGGCACATGAGGCCTCACAAAATTAGGTCTCAAATTCATGAGTTGACTTGTGAAGCATGTCATGTACACTACCGGAGGAGTTTCGGGACCAATGATGGGATATTCTTGGGCATGGACCTTCAGTCTATATCACCCTTGTATACAACTCTCCGGTTTGACATATGCATGGAGCATTTGGATATTTGCTGTATGCATTTTTGAGTATATAATTGAATATTGGGCACTATGGTGTGTTTTGCCTGATTTTGCCATGTTGTGAGGTCATCTTCATGGGGCAGTTCTCCAAGCCCATTCGACTCCAAATCCAATCAAGGCTATGTCAGGGTAGAGCACGGTCCTGAGTGCCACTCTAGGGCATGACACACCACCTCCCATATTGGGCTAGGATTTAGAGGCTTGGGAGTGAACACATTTTTGGGGTTTATGTAGTGACTTTTGACACATGGCATTCAGCCATCTCATTTGACCTGGTTCAGGGCAATATGTTGGTGAGTCAAGGGAAGGTCTTGAGTCCAGGGAATGAAGGGTTTATGGCTGTGAATGTGTATGTTTACCTCATTCCCCAACTTTGCTTTATTTGTGTTCATATGCCAATTTCAGGGCTTTCCTCTTTGGTGCAATTCTTGTACATGCCCGCCACCGTGAGACAACCGGTGTGCTGAACGGAAGCCAGCAGCGTGTATTGGATTGTGGATTGGGTTATTGCTGTACTTGTGGGATCTGGTTGCTGTTCAGGGTAGAAGGAGGATAGTATTTTCTATATTTTTGGATTTTGGACCCTGGATTTTGATAAATGCAATCGTTGATCAGGAGCAAGTGGGCAGGGGTAACAGGCGGAAGGGGCACAGCGGGGGCCGGTCCTGGTAAGGACCTTCTTTATGGTAGCAGAGGCTTACCTGCTGCCCCTACCTACCGCCGACCAGGGGACTTGGGCTCTTATGAGCCCTGCCCAAGTACGCCCCGGGTGCGTATTGTGGACTCGGTGGAGACCACGCCGGAGATTGGAGCCATAGAAGAACCGAGACGTTCAAGAGCATTGCGAACTCCGGAAGTTGAAGCCCGAAGAGAAGTACGACATTCGGGAAGAGGAGGACGTGACATGGAGGACCTGGTCTCCCTGTGTGAGCGTCGCTGCCGAAAGGCATGCAACCTCCGCTCCGCCGCGGAGGACTCTGATGAGGCCTGCCATTCAGGCAGCAGTGGAGGACGGGCCCGGCGCTACCGGAAGCGCGGGTCACCCAAGTACGCGGCAAGGGACGCCGGGGCTATGGATACGGACCCTAGCCCGGTCAGGCTGTGGGAATCAGAGGAGCACTTCGAGGGCTATCCGACAGCCTATGAGCCACCTTCGGAGTCGGAGGAGACGGCCAGACCGCCGACAAGGGCGAACACGGCCCCAGAACCCAGCCTGGGGCACGACGCCGAGGGCTTGGAGAGGCCAGCCAGGGCCCAGACGGCACCTGTGCCCCGGCACACGGGACCAGAGACGGACGCCATAGACGATACGCCCATGGGCGATGAGTCTGAGGCGCCGGGAACCGCGGGATGCGCTGGATCAGGCGGAAAGCACGCTGAGTGCCACTGCGAACACGTGTCCTCCCTCATGGGCAAATACCCAAAGATGGGGATGGACGCCATCGTACATCGTCTCGACTGCCTGGACAACGCGAAGGACGGGCTAGAGGAGGACGTCGCCGGGATCCTGGATGACCAGTCGGCCGCGGAGAAAGACATGGAGGAGCTGCGAGCGGAACGGGACCGGTACCGGGAGAATCTGGAGCTGGCGCTGCAGAAGCAGCAGCGAGTGGTGGACAGCCTCCTCCACCTAGTGGAGGACATGTTGGGACGCCTGAAAAGGCTAGAGGAGCTACAGCCCCTCGCCTCGGGTCCGGAGCTCCCGGCAAAGCCGGCCGCGGCAGAGCTGGTGGAGCGGGTTAAGACCCTCAGGAGCGCCATGGATAAACCCATGGGCGGCCCTGCAGAGGAACCCTACGCCCCTCCGCGTGTTGACCCGGGTGCGCTGCCGTTTGTTCCCATGTTCAGCGAATCCACAATGCTCGGGGAACACACGGCACCGGCTGGGTCCATGCGGGAAGGGCACGTAACCACGGACCCGAGGAGCCTGACGGTACAGATGTCCCACGCCGCCCAGGATCTACCGCCAACTACGAATACCCACGCAGTTTATGCGGAAGAGGAGATCCAGAGCCAGACCATGCAGGGGCTAACCATGGGGAGCGCCGACGGACATGGTCGAGGCCACCCAGGCGGAAACCTGTGGGCGAAGGACCCCAATACGCGGATATGGACGGCCGATGGAGCAAGTCCTTCCCACATTCCAAACCACATGGGTTCAGGCCCAACTGGACTGCACTCCATGGAGGAGAGGGATGTACGGGGAGTGTACTCACACCCTCCGGCCACAGGTGGTATCCGTCTCGGTGGAGTGGTGGCTGGTGACGTCGGAGACGCCATCAGGATTGACGACCTCAGGGGAATCAAAATCCCCTACTACGATGGCAACCCCTCCAACCTGGATGACTTCATCCTGGATTGGGAGGACCTCGCCGAGGAGGTCGTCGGCGAGATGCGGGGAGCGCCGCGGGACAAGTGGGTATGCCGGACATTCCCACACCGGCTGGCGCAGGACCTGAAGGAGGAGCTGCGGGATCAGATCCGGGAAGGACTGATCCGTACGGAGCAGGCCTGCCTCCAGTGGTTGGAGGATGAGGAGCGGGTGGACGCTTCAAACCAGAAGCTGGAGGACCTGTGGTCCATCCCACTGCCGCTGGACCGCGGTGAGTTGCGGTTCCGGGAGTGGAACCGGTATCTGCGGAAGTACCGCAGATGCCTCAAGCTGGTGGAGGACTGGAACAAGGCCAGCAAGATCCGCCACCTCCTGAAGGACGTCCTCCCCGGCAACTGGAAGAGGCGAGTGGAGGACGAGGAGAAGAAGCGCGCCAAGAAGCGGGTGGCGGTGAGGATCATGGCGGCGGAGGATACCCATGCGGGTACCATGGAGTTCTTCAGGAGGAACCTGGGCGAGCCAAACCGGATGTTGGGACTGAAGAACGCCGTGTACGTGGAGGTATTTGGAGACTCCATGGGGCAAAGGTTGCGGCGCCTCAACAATGTGGAGTGGAGGCGGGGGAGCTGCTGAGGATGCAGGTCATCTTCGCCCGCATGAGCCGGGACGAGATCGTGAAGTACATCACGGTGGAGTTGAAGCTCAATGTGAAGAACGAGGCCCACGTGCAGGATCGACACGGTCATGGACAACGAGGCCACCGAGAAGACCGCCATCATCGGGAGATCCAGGAGGACACGGCCAACTTCGCGGAGAATGGTAACCGAAGTGGCCAAGACCACTGGACCGGGTCCCGGGAGGATCACGAGGAGGCCCATTTCTTCGCATTTGTGGCGCACAACGTGAGAGAACATGGGCAGGATCGATCCAGATGGAACCGAACGGGACCCAAGAAGAGCAGAGAGCCAAGGAGGATCGGGAACCCACCGCTCTTGTTCCGGGAGTACAGGTCTCAGCACGACGGGTGCTGGGTTTGCTATGGCAAGGGAAACAACCATGCACACGACCACCGTCAGTGCAAGGTGTATGAGGCGGACAAGAAGGCCTACTTCGCCGCCCACCCCGAGAAGAAGCCCAAGGAGCAGCGGATTTCCGATTGGAAAGCGAAGGGCGGAGACGGGGGAAAAGGCCAAGGCAAAGGCCAAGGGAAAGGCGGAGGAAGAGGCTATGGTGGTGGACCTGGCCAAGACCGACGAGTGAGGTCGATCGAGGAAGTTGCTGAGGACTTGTTGAGGAAGTTGGAGGAACTCAAAGCCCAGCAACGCGGTGGACAAAGTCCTGGCAGATCGCAGCCGGAAGGGGCTGCGGGAAGTCAAGTCTAGAGGAGCCCCCACGGGAGTGGGACCTCGGAGGTCTCTCCTCCGAAAATCAGTGGAATCTCAGAGAAAGCAAAGGCACATCGGGTGCCGAAGAAGGCTCCGGAAGAGCCAAAACCACTGAGTTTTGCCACTCCCAACCCCTGGAGCGCCCTGCCAAGGGAAGTACATGTGGGTACGGGACATGGAAAGAAGGAAGGAGCGACCACGGAGAACCCCGCCGACGGGCAGGACCAACCCAAGATCTACACCATCCGTGACCATACCCCTGAAGTCCTGATGCACCCGGACGTGCTAGAGTTGCATGCCGTGAGAGTCGTCCATACACCTCATGGGGACGAGCGGCAGTTGCACTTGAAAGTGCGAGTACGGTGCGGACGAGAGGAGAAGGTGGTGGATGTGTTAGTGGATACGGGTGCCCAGGTGAGCCTGGTCCGGAGAGGGTTGTTCAAGGAGGAATTCCTGCAGCCCAGCCGGAGACCGGTCCGCCTGAAGGTCGCCAACGGAGAGGTTATGGGTGGTGGCACCCATGAGGCCACTATCAGTATGGAATTCTGGGAGCATGAGCGCTTGAACCGCCCTGATCAGGCGAAGAGAAGCACTCTATCCGGGAACTTCTATGTGGCCGACATTACAGATTGGGATATGATCATGGGGTATGACTTCATGGTAGCAAACGCCATTGGAGCCCTTCCCCATCGTGCAACGCTGGTCCGGGAGGATGATGAATGCCTCACATGGCTGTCCACGGATTATGCATGCGGATCATCCCAATGGAATGCTGAGGAAGAGGATCGGATCGTCCGAGCGGTGCAAGCTGTGGGTGCCAAGTCCAGAGGAGACCGCGGATATCAGCTCACGGAGTATGGAATGGCGCCGCAGGTGTACGACAGGATGATCCAGATGCTGGGAGCCAAAGCGCCCGAGACGGACGTCTTTGCTTCCCGGGATGCCCCACTTCTGCGGAAGTGTAGGCGGCACTGGCATCAGGGAGACTCAGCCTGGCACCGGCATTGGGGTTTGAAGGAGTGGGGACCCATGTATTGGCATGGCTCCCTGGACAATGCCAGACGTACGGTGGAGAAGATCATCGCGGATAGGGCGAAGGGGATCCTGGTCATAACCGGCATAGGATCCACCCCATGTCCGCTGGAGGGTCTCAAGTCGACGCTGGACTCCATCACCCTGAACGAGATGGCATTCGGGCCAGAAGAGGAGTTGTTCATCGAAGCCAGGGGTGTATCAATCCCCTCCCCGGGTCAAGCGTGGGGTACCAAGGCTTTCCTGGTGGATGGGGCGCAAGCCCAGCCCAGGGGTGATGAAGCATTCATCCGTAGGGTGGAGGCTGTGCCCATGAAGGTCATGTTTGAGCCCAAGGAGGGGACAGATCAGCCTATTGATGGCATTGACGTCCTGTCCCACGCCGAGATCGACGACGTCGTCAACTACATGCAGATGGTGATGCACGACCGTGTGGCAGCCAAGAAGAGGCGGGCCATGGGCACATCTCCGCATTGGTGGGATGACAAGATGTTGGTCACCGGCAAGTACGAGAAGGACGAGTTCGTGGCGAGGGTCATGGATCACATCGCGGACCAATACGATGGTCCGATAGGGTCGGACCCACCGAGATGGGATTTTCCAAGAATGGGTGCCGATAGCGACAGTCACCAGCCCGATGCCGCAAATTTCCGAAGATTATCGGTGGGAAGAGCTCCCCACGACGATGAAGACGGCATATCGGACGGGGAGCAGTCGGAATCGGACCCAGAAGAGGCCTATACCGCAGTGCGGTCAGTTGTATCTATACCGAAGCAAGCGGCTGAAGAGGCCCAGGAGAACCCGAAGGTCGCCGAGCTGAAGGAAAGGCTGATCAAGGCCTATCCGCGGCTATTCAGTGGCGTCGCCAACAAGAACCCTCCATATCGTGGGAGGTTTGGTACAGCGAAGATCAAGCTGAAGCCGAACCCGAAGATCTATCGTCATCGGGAGTACCAACTTCAGGGCGATCAGGCCGAGGCCATGAAGAAGCTGTTGGCCGAGTTCATTGAGCGGGGATGGATCGAACCCTCCGACAGTGAGTGGGCCAGCCCAGCCTTTATAGTGCCCAAGAAGGAGAAGGGCGAGTGGAGGTTGGTGGTGGACTACAGGGGTTTGAGCGAGCAAACCGAGCACGACTCGTACTCGCTTCCCCTGATCGACTCCATCCTCCAAAAACAACAGAAAAAGCGGATCTTCACGGTGTTGGACCTGAAACACGGTTATCACCAGATGCCGCTATACCCGGACTCCAGGCCCTGCACAGCGATGTCCACGCCGCTGGGGCCCATGCAGTGGAAAGTGGTGCCTATGGGCGCCAAGAATGGCAACGCCGCTTTCCAGCGCATGATGGAGGACCTACTCGGTCCTGTCCGGGACTGTGCCGACCCCTTCGTGGATGACATCATCATCGGGTCCGGCACGGAGAACATGACTGAGGACGAGCTCATCGACGCGCATGAGAAAGATCTGCGCCGAGTGCTCAGTGAGCTGGACAAGCACAACATGGTGTGCAAGCCCACCAAAGCCTCACTCTTCGTGAAGGAAGTGGAGTTCGCGGGTCACGTGGTTGGACACGGGCAACACCGCCCCATGCCTGGGAAGCTGGCGTCCTTGCACCACTGGGAAAAGCCCCAGACCATCAGCGAACTCCAGTCCTTCATGGGGTTCTGCAATTACTATTCGGGTTATGTCCGGATGTATGCAGAACTCTCGGGGCCGCTGCACAAGATGCTGCAGGTGGGCAAGTTCGATGGCCGGAAGGGGAGCAAGAAGAAGCTTGCCTGGACCCCTGAGGCTGGGGATGCGTTCAACCGCCTGAAGGAGCGACTCCTGGGGCAGTTGGGGCTGTTCCTGGTGGACCCGGACAAGGGATTCGTGCTACGGACAGATGCCTCGGACTATGCCGTGGGGGCAGTCCTGGAGCAAGTCCGGGACGACGGGACTCATGTTCCCGTGGCGTTTTGGAGCAGGATCCGGGCCGAGGGCCAACGCCGAACATGGACCGCGAGGGAGAAGGAGACATACGCCATTGTATGTGCGCTCAGGAAGTGGTCTGGCCACATGGGACTGCAACCGTTGGTGGTGTGCACGGACCACCAGTCCCTACAGAGCTGGCACAAGGAGCATGTCGACACCCCCTCAGGACCAGCGGCTAGGAGGGCCGGATGGCACGAGACGTTCGCCAAGTTCGACCTCAGCGTCGTATACGTCCCGGGGAAGGACAACACTGTGGCAGATTGCCTCAGTCGATGGGCCTACCCCGCGGGCAAGGCATGGATGGACATATCCAGCCATGGAGACGCCAAGGAGACTGAGGAGGCCAAACGCATCATCGAGATGGAGAAGGCCATGGAGCAAGAGGGGGTCAAGTGCTTTGTGGTGATGGCAAACTGTACGGACCTGGCCAAGTTCCGGGGTGCCCGCGTCCAAGTTATTCGAGAGGAAACCCTCGAGCAATGGATGGTGGCCCCTGTAGAGCTAGTCAGGTCGGTGCTCACAGAGGACTGGTCGGATGACTACGCGGCATCCGAGCACTGGAGCAAGTACTGGAATGCCGTGAGCGTCCCGTCGGACGCCGAGTGGCCTGAGGGCTTGACCGAGGATGGGGACAAACTGTTCCTCAAGGACAAGCTGCTGGTGCCCGAGAACCGAGTGGAGGAGCTCATTGATCATTGCCACAACGCCCAGCTCATGCACCCTGGCCGAGACAAGATGCAGCAGGACCTGGAGTGGCGTTTCAAATTCCCTCCGGGGTACTACGCCATCCTGGATAGGTACTGCAGCGACTGTGCCGTGTGTCGGGCCACGAAGAGCACCAACCACTCCACGGCTGGCAATTCGTACACGGCTATACCGGAAGCCCCTATGCGGTCTGTGGCCATGGATGTATTCGCCATGCCTGAGGTCACCGTGGAAGGAGAGACCTACGACTGTGTCATCCTGGCGGTGGACAGGCACAGTGGGTATATCGTGGCGGTCCCTGGCAAAAAGTCCAAGAAGAAGGACAAGAAGGACAAGCATGGAGTGGGGCTGCAGGCCAAGACCGTCGCTAATGCCATGATCAGGCATTGGCTGACGATTTTGGATGTCCCGGCTGTCATCTGCAGCGATCGGGGCAGTCAGTTCGTGGGGACATGGTTCAAGACGATCAGCAAGCACATGGGGATTTGGCACGGCAAGACGGTGGCCTACCACAGCCGGTCGAATGGCCGGGCTGAGGTGGCCGGGCGGCAGATGTTCGAAAGGTTCCGCCAGCTACACATCGACGAACCGGGCCGGAATTGGTACAATTTGCTGTGGAGGGTACTCCAAGCGTATCACGACCTTCCGGGGCCCACTGGAATGTCGCCCCATCGTATCCTGTTCCTGCGGGATCGAGTGTCACGCACTCTCCCGTGGTTGAACCATGGCAAAGTGGCCCGGGATGCGAACGCCATGATGGCTGAGGCGGACGACACGGCGGCCAAAGCGTGCAAGACACTTCAGGACGAGCATGACAAGAGGGCCAAGTACTTCAAGCAGGAAAAAGTCCAAACGTATGCTCTCCAAGACACTGTGTGGGTGGAGCGGCACCACAAGGATGTCCTGTCCAGGCATTGGCAGGCATCTTGGTATGTGCCGGGGGTAATCGTGCGGAAGGTCGGGCAGGATGTGTATGCGGTTCGTGTGGGGGATAACAAGATCCTGGACCGCGACCATACCCAGCTTCGTCCTCGAGCACCAGACCCCAGCGGACGTCCCGTCACCTTCGAGTTCACGGCCGGCGATGTGGACTCAGATGACGAGGGTGAGGACGACGACTTCACCGCCGAGAGAATCCTGTCGGACAAGCCGGACCCAGGGACGCCTGGGGGGAGGCTTTATAAAGTCCGTTGGAAGGGATTCGCCGCATCCAGGGATTCGTGGGAGCCTCCGAGCAGTTTTGTGCCGAGGTACACCACGGTCTGGATGGACTACCTGAAGAAAAAGAATATTTCTCTGGATGTCAAGGACGTGTTGGTCCATTTGGTGGCTGCAGTAGCACCGTAGGGGATTCCCCCTGGCATTTTTGTTTGTTTTTGTGCTTGTGAGATGGGTGAGGGCGTTCATCCGGGGATTTTTGGGCCTTCATTGGCCATATACCCCCTTCACTCGATCTCCACATATATATTTCATTGTGGTATACTTATTTAGGTCGACCGGCGACGTTTCTCTATCTTTGATCCCCTTGGTCCATGTTGTAGATCAAGAGGAGACCGGATATGGCGTAGGGCACCAATTTACAGTGTCCTCGACCCTCCCTTGGGGCATGGGGGACGCCTACAACGTGTGTGGGGCCTCCATGTGTCCTTGGGACATGGGAGGGGGGGGTTGGAGCCCATTGGGGTCCTCCCGTCCTCTCTTCAATGACTTCCGAGCGGTAACAACGCTCTGCGAAGGGGGGTGAAGCCGGTTCGGACCCCTGTGGCCATCTTGGGGTCACTTGGGGTGTGTATCTATGTGCCGGCAAGCCGCCATTGGCTGATATCATACTCTCCCATCCACCTGACCTAACCCGATGTGACAGTGTGATAGGTTTGGCCATTCCGGCTATGAGCGGCCACATTCAGTACCGAGGCGCCGCCAGCGGAGATTTATATATCAGAATATCAGGAATCAACAGGGTTTTATTATCATAATGTTTCCGTAATTTTTCAGCCTTTCGTTCTGATGGTCAATGTATCCGCTACTGTCAGTTGGCTCGCGATTTTGCGTTAACCGATTGGTTAACTGTTATTTCCAGATATTTTGGCGGAAACCCCGATGAAGGGTCAGATTTCATCAGTAAAGGGTTCGTTGCTTCCACAATTTTCTAAATATGCACTCGAAATTTTAATCTGAGTTTTTCGCGATGTCGAAATCGGATTTTCGACTTCGACATCGCCGCACTTGATTTGTTCTTCTTCGAGTGGTCATACTCCTTTCCCTATGCCCGAATCAGGTTTCCCTTATACTTGCCACCCATTTGACTTGGAGATATAAGGGAAACAAAAGTGAGTCGTGGGACCACTTTGAAGGGCCATATCTACACGCGAGTGTGAGGAAAGAGAATAAGGAAGGTTGGGTTGCAAGCGCCTTAGTCTCAACTTAATTGGGGGAGCATCAAACGCCTTTGGTGTGTACACATGCCAAGTATAGCAAGGGATAATGGTCAAGGAGGTAGAAAGTGATATATAACTCTTGGACCGTGCAACCGAATATTTTATTGCGACTTTCGAGTGTACCGCATGAGTGTTGGGGTTGCATAGCAACTTTCTTTGGGTTCCCACGTATTTTTAACGTGAAGTTATGTCCATGGAGGGGCATGGCATACCATGGTGGGAGCCACTTTTGAGGGTATGTGGTATATGCATGGTATGTTCTTCGATATGCTCACGCCCATGTTATATATCTCCGTGTGGTCGAAGAGATGGAGAGCCACACGTGACAAGGGCGTTGCCCATGTCCCAATTGTGGAATTCAAAGCGCTAGACTAAGTCTACCGCATATGTATTGCTCATGGTATGTTTGGAAAAGAGATCCATGAGTGCACTCCCATTTTCATGGGGCATGTAGATATGAGTGGCGAAGGTATCTCAATGCGCCTGATTGGGGATCCAAATGGGGGAATTGTTCGCAAATGGTTCCAATCATTTGTAAATTGAACCATGAGCGGATATCATGGGTGAGCATAGAGATATACTATCATGACAACTTTGTATTTGGACATACTTTCATGTTTTTGACCTCATTTTATGCTCATTTTTGTGTTTTATGTGCTCAACTGGTCGGCTAACAGTAAAGTGCCTAGAGATCTGTAAACTATGGTATGTTGCTTATATGTTGGCATATGCTTCGGTGTTGTACCTCACCATATGCCGGATCACATGGTCACTGTGGCGTGGCACATGAGGCCTCACAAAATTAGGTCTCAAATTCATGAGTCCACTTGTGAAGCATGTCATGTACACTACCGGAGGGGTTTCGGGACCAATGATGGAATATTCTTGGGCATAGATCTTTGGTCTATATCACCCTTGTATATTACTTTCCGTTTCGACATATGCATGGAGCATTTGGATATTTGCCGTATGCATTTTTGAGTATATAATTGAATATTGGGCATCACGGTGTGTTTTGCCTGATTTTGCCATGTTCTGAGGTCATCTTCATGGGGCAGTTCTCCAAGCCCATTCGACTCCAAATCCAACCAAGGTTATGTCAGGGTAGGGCATGGTCCTGAGTGCCACTCTAGGGCATGAAAAGCCACCTCCCCTATTGGGCTAGGATTTAGAGGCTTGGGGGTGAACACATTTTTGGGGTTCATGTAGTGACTTTTGACACATGGCATTCAGCCATCTCATTTGACCTGGTTCAGGGCAATATGTTGGTGAGTCAAGGGAAGGTCTTGAGTCCAGGGAATGAAGGGTTTATGGCTGTGAATGTGTATGTTTACCTCATTCCCCAACTATGCTTCATTTGTGTTCATATGCCAATTTCAGGGCTTTCTTCCTTGGTGCAATTCTTGTACATGCCCGCCACCGTGAGACGACCGGTGTGCTGAACGGAAGCCCGCAGCGTGTATTGGATTGTGGATTGGGTTATTGCTGTACTTGTGGGATCTGGTTGCTGTTCAGGGTAGAAGGAGGATAGTATTTTCTATATTTTTGGATTTTGGACCCTGGATTTTGATAAATGCAATCGTTGATCAGGAGCAAGTCGGCAGGGGTAACAGGCGGAAGGGGCACAGCGGGCGCCGGTCCTGGTAGGGACCTTCTTTAGGGGCCCAAGTCCCCGGGTCGGCGGTAGGTAGGGGCAGCAGGTAAGCCTCTGCTACCATAAAGAAGGTCCCTACCAGGACCGGCCTCTGCTGTGCCCCTTCCGCCTGTCACCCCTGCTGACTTGCTCCTGATCAGCGATTGCATTCCTCAAAATCCAGGGTCCAAAATCCAAAAATATAGAAAATACAATCCTCCTTCAACCCTGAACAGCAACCAGATCCCACAAATACAGCAATAACCCAATCCACACTGCGGGCTTCCGTTCAGCACACCGGTTGTCTCACGGTGGCGGGCATGTACAAGAACTGCACCAAAGAGGAAAGCCCTGAAGTTGGCATATGAACACAAATAAAGCAAAGTTGGGGAAAGAGGTAAACATACACAGTCTCAGCCATACACCCCTCATTCCCTGGACTCAAGACCTTTCCCTGACTCACCAACATGATGCCCTGAATCCAGTCAAAAAAGATGGCTAAATGCCATGTGTCAAAAGTCACTACAGAAACCCCAAAAATGTGTTCACCCCCAAGCCTCTACATCCTAGCCCAATAGGGGAGGTGGCGGGTCATGGCCTGGAGTGGCACTCAGGACCATGCCCTACCCTTACATAACCTTGGTCGGACTTGGAGTCGATTGGGCTTGGAGAACTGCCCCACGAAGATGACCTCACAACATGGCAAAATCAGGCAAATCACACCTTTATGCCCAAAAATCAATTATATACTCCAAAATGCATACGGCAAATATCCAAATGCTCCATGCATGTGTCAAACCGGAAAGTAGTATACAAGGGTGATATAGACCAAACGTTGATGCCCAAGAATAGCCCATCATTGGCTCCGAAATCCCTCCACTTATGTACATGAGATGCTTCACAAGTCAACTCATTAATTTGAGACCTAATTTTGTGAGGCCTCGTGTGCCAAGCCAAAGTGACCACGTGATCTGGCATATGGTGAGGTACAACATCAAAGCATATGCCAACATATAAGCAACATACCATAGTTCACGGATCTCTAGGCACTTTGTTGTTAGCCGACCAGTTGAGCACATAGAACACAAAAATGATCATAAAATGAGGTCAAAACATGCAAATAATGCCAAATTCAAGATAATTACAATAGTATATAACTGGTATCAACATATGATTCAATACACAATTGCTTGGGACCATTTGCAAACAATCCCCCCACTTGGATCCCCACATGGACGCATAGGGACACCTTCGAACCTCCTCCCAACACGCACCATGAAAATGGGAAAATTGATAATGGCGCTTGTGGGTTGCTCTGTAAGCCCTCCGACATGCACTATATGAGCGGTAGACTTATTCTAGCGCTATGGAGTGCACAATTGGGACATGGGCGAAGCCCTTGCCACGTATGGCTGCATATATCTGCCTACAAACGGAGATATATAACATGGGCGTGACCATATCGAAACACATACCATGCATATAACACATACCCTCAAAAAGTGGCTCCCACCATGATATGCCATGCCCCTCCATGGACATAACTTCACGTTAAAAATACGTAGGAACCCAAAGAAAAGTTGCTATGCAACCCCAAAACTCATGCAGTACACTTGAAAGTCGCAAAAAAATATTCGTTTGCACGGTCCAAGAGTGATATATCACTTTCTACCTTCTTGATCATTATCTCTTGCTATACCAGGCATGTGCACACACCAAAGACGTTTGATGCTTCCCCAATTAAGTTGAGACAAAGGCAGTTCCAACCCAATTCTGGATATTGATATTCCTCGCCGTGAGCCGGAGATATGATTCTTCAAAGTGGTCTCACGAATCACTTTTGTTTCGACTACAACTCCAAGAAAAATGAGGGATATCACAAAAGGAAGGGTGATTCATGATCGGGGAAAAATGTATGACCACTCGAGATTCATCATATCAAGTGCCGCGATGTCGAAGTTGAAGATCCGATTCTGAAAGTCTGAAAAAATCAGATTAATTTTGCGAGTGTATAATATGAAAATTGCGGAAGCAACGAACCCTTTACTGATGAAATCTGACCCTTCATCGGGGTTTCCGCCAAAATATCTGTAAATAACAGTTAACCAATCGGTTACCGCAAAATCGCGAGCCAACTGACAGTCGCCGATACATTGACAATCAGAACGGAAGGCTGAAAAATCACGGAAACATTATGATAAAAAACCCTGTTGATTCCTGATATTCTGATATATAAATCTCAGCTGGCGGCGCCTCGGTACTGAATATGGCGGGTCATAGCCGGAATGGCCAAACCTATCACGCTATCACATCAGGTTAGGTCAGGTGGATGGGAGAGTATGATATCAGCCAATGGCGGCTTGCCGGCACATAGATACACACCCCAAGTGACCCAAAGATGGCCACAGGGGTCCGAACCGGCTTCACTCTGGGCTCACCAATGGTTCCCATTCAGCCGGCTCAGGGGACGTACGCTGGTTGCTCTGGGATGATACTATGACTGCGTCAGCGGTGGGATCCCTCTTCGGGTGTGGCCCACTCTGATCTGCATCATCATTGTTTATATCCAGATCCTGACTCTGTAAATGGGGTATATTTGACACCTCATGGACCTGAGGAATGGGGCTGAATTCAGCCAACTGATCCTGATCCTGAACCTGAAAAATGGGATTGGATTCAGCCAACTCATCCTGATCCATCAGGTCCTGTCGTTCAGGCTCCACACCTGAATGCTGGTCCTCAACGTCCGCTGAGGGCTCATCTGCCATGTGCTCCTCGCGCGGAACGTAATGAAGCACGAGGGAACGTCGTGCAGGACTCAGTGTAAGGCCATAGCGTGCCAGAAAAGGGTATCCCGGAATAACTCTCGGCCCAACGGAGGCCAGATGGACAGTGACTTGCACACACTTCACTGTCACATACCTCCTGTGGTGCGAAACGGGCAATGACACGCTGCACTTCACTACTTGGCTCACACCAGCCAATTTGTTCTTGTCGGTGCCTACCAAGCAGATGCGAAACTCAGCTCTTGTATAGTGCTTCGCATCAAAGGTTTCCCACCCCGCAATGGCCAATACCTCGCATCCCGAGTCTATGTGGGTGGCGATATCACGAAGGACATTTTCAGGTGGATTATCTATAGTGTATGCACCTGAAAGTATTAGTCCTTTCCGCGGCCTTTCGGGATGGCCCGGTGGGGGCTCTGTCAGCCAAACCGGCTCACCATCGGTGAGTTGCACGGTACACAGGCAGGCCTGTTTTAGACCCAACACGAAGTCCACTTGCAAAAGTGGCTTCTTAACATGCAACCCTGGCGTCACA
This sequence comes from Eutreptiella sp. 'Long Island Sound 2002', assembly GCA_964036045.1. NCBI lineage: Eukaryota > Euglenozoa > Euglenophyceae > Eutreptiales > Eutreptiaceae > Eutreptiella > Eutreptiella sp. 'Long Island Sound 2002'. The sequence continues at coordinate 42,550,159 of OZ038379.1, read as the reverse complement.
TTACCAGGCTGCTGACGTCCCTAGGACTTGGTCCCTTTCGCTGCTCTTCCCGCTTCAAATTCAGCCTTGAGGTGGGGGTGCTTCTTCCAGCACTGATCCGCCGTGTGGCCTTTCATTTTGCAATGGGAGCATTCCTCGGGTGAACCTGTGCCCTTGGTCGTCGGGTTTACTGGTCCTGTTCCTGATTTGCGCTTGCCGGATTGGAAACACTTATCCTCCGTATGCCCCGGGAAACCACAAAAAGGACATTTAGGCCCTTTCTTGGAGACCGGTTGTCCTATGGCATCCACTTACCATTCATCTGACTCGTCAGCTGGTTCAGAAACCTGGGCATCATTCGCGTTAGGCGGAATCGCAATCACCTGTTCCTCGACGGGCTCGGCACCCGTGAAATTCAAGGACGCCAAGTTGGGGCGCTTATCCAATGGCCAAATTGCCATTTCTGGTGATCCTGATGACGCTTGACAGCGTCTTTCTGTCTGAGTTCCACATGGCAGAAAAGGTACAAGGTGAGGTAGGTGAATTCAAGCCCTCCTGACCTGTACTCCTCATTACAAATTTTATAAATGAGGCCGTCATTGTGGACCAAAGCGTCCAGGAATGTCTGTCGGACATGACCAAATGTAACCCCCTCTCGTACTTGACTGCCCCAGTAAATGAAATCCTCCATGAAGTGTTATGGCTTCGAACAGCAGCAGCGCATCGAAAGCGCAAGTCGCAAGTCGCAGTCGCAATTGCACTGCAGTCTGTGAATACTAAAGAAGCATCGAATGTCAACGGTGTGAATGAGCGCTGTAAGATACTTCGATCTCCGAACAGGGTTTTTGTCTTCGAGATTGTGTTATGTATTGGTGCCCCGTCTAAAGATCCTGCGAGGTTTGTCGATTTGGGATTTTGGATTTTGAGAAACAAAGAGGCACAGGAGTACAAGCCGAGTTCCCAAGAAACAAACCACAACAAGTGTGTAAGTGCAGCTTACGATTGTCTTGTAAGTGCAAGGTCTATTGTTTGTTTCCTTTTCTCGGGTCTCCTGAGTTGCCTTGATTGGCAAAGCCTGCTGCTTGTTTGCTTGCTTGTTTCACCCGGTGCCTGCTGGTTTTACCGGAAGCCAAAACACTCCTCAAAGCAGTACATGCAAGACACCCATATCCCACGGCGGTAACGTACAAGAGTCAAATATGTCGTGAACCGGATCCAGTCACAGTAGCAGTGTTGTTGGCGGCACCAAAAGCAGCAATGACGGCAAGAGACAATTCAAGGGCTCATCATACCCTATATAAATACATAGCATCAGGGGCTGAATTGTCTTGCGGGAATACTATGCACGCATTGAAAGGTCGCAAATATTATGCATGCACCGAGGAGCGCTCACAGAAAAGGCGAGAAATTATGGTCAATATTACCCGGCGCAACCTCTGTAGACTAGCGCTTCTGTCGCTAATGGTAGCGTTTGACGGCCGCAGTTACACCCCCCTACCAGGACTTACCCACGGGTGTAAGGCCGATACCCACAGAGTAGCGAGGCCGGCAAACGTGGCACTCACATGCACATGTATGGGGTATACCACTGCTTGTCCCCCAAATTAGAGACAATCGCAAGGCTCCGACCAAGGGCAACGCCCCCTCAAGTCGTCGTATAGGACGCATTGGGTTCGTTCACACCATGCCAGTACAACATTGTATTGTATTGTATTGTATTGTATTGTATTGTACAACATGGTTATTCTGTACACCACGTATTTCAACTACTCCTTAAACCGCATGACTCAAGACATCATCAGTCTGGCACAGTCCCACGACCTCTATGTCTCACTTGCATGTCCACTGTGGCGTGGTGTCACTCCAAAACCGAAGGACGCATGGAGCTCACTGTGGCATTAGGAGCACCTGTGACGCGTAGGGTTGGTATGTGTGCCTGTTCTGGTCATGTTGTCACCTATAAGGACCTTGATGTGAGTGGTCGAGTGAATTGGTCATGTAGCGCCATGTCAAAGACACCTCAAGTCCCTCAACCCCACGTCCCTAGGTATTGGACACTGTTACCACAGACTTGTGTGTAGCGTGCGGCGTCACTCCACTGAAGGAAGAAAATGGTCTCAGTTCCGAGAAACGAGACATGGACGCACCCAACTGGGTCGTAGTAGTGTTGCTGAAGCTCGAGGCTACTGCCCATGCTCCCCAATCTTCACCCTTCCCACAGAGCTTACCACCTTCGATATTTACAAAGGTTATTTCAGGACAGAGATACATACAGGGAGGCGGTGGAGCGTCATTGAGCAAAGCCAAAATCAAAACTTCACTTGGCTTCCCAACACTCCTGTAGTTCTGGCGCCAACAAATATATATAGAAATGAAGAGAGAGAGAGAGAGGTGACCACAGGCATCAAAACGAATGGGGCTGCGCGCTGTTGAGCGCATGCTTGACGGCACATGGAGAGCACTCCAAGCTCTTGAGTCCTCAACAAGGCTATGCTGTTGCCTGACGCCTAGTACTCCTGACTGGCGTTCACCGCCGGTCGCCCTTCGCTGAGACTCGCTGATGCTGGAGACTGTCGCCTGACGCGCAGTTTTCTGACTGGCGTTTATGGCTGGTTGCCCTTCGCTGGGACCCGCGGATGCTGAAAGCCGTTGTCTGACGCGCAGTACTCCTGACTGGCGTTTACGGCTTATTGCCCTTTGCTGGGACCCGCTGATGCTGGAAGCCGTTGGCGTTTACGGCTGGTCGCCCTTCGCTGCGACGCGCTGATGCTGGACGCCGTTGCCTGACGCGCAGTACTCCTGACCGGCGTTTACGGCTGGTCGCCCTTCGCTGGGACGCGCTGATGCGTGAAGCTGTGGCCTGACGCGCAGTACTCCTGACTGGCGTTTATGGCTGGTCGCCCACCACTTGCTGGCTTAGCGACGCTTTGATTGCTTGGACTTGCGCTTGTTTTGAATTGTTTTGTTTTTGCTGGAAGATGGCACGGTCCGAAAATCTCGGAGGACTGATGTCAACCCCCTCGCCCACCAGTACTCTAGGCAAGTTGTTCCCTCCTCATTCACTAATTGTTGGCACGAAAGGTTGCTTGGCAACTCTCTGGTCAAGAGGCAATAAGCAAGGCCACGAATACACAAAGGCTTGTCCTGTAATTCTTCTGCGTGGGTAATTTTTCCCACGACCCTCTCAAAGAGCTCTTCAGAAATCCAGTCGTTACCGAAGTTCAAACCCTGCACCATGTTTTTCGTGAACCTCTTAAAAAAGGGACCCTCGTACGGTAGCAACGCTCTTGTGAGTTCCTTGTTTTTGACCGAATGTGTAGCACCTTGAACATAAAAATTCGACAGACAGTCCTCGTACCCAGGACGCCACCAGTCATCAGTGCGTGTCGCTTCGAGAACTTCGGTGCCGGTCACTTCAAGAACGTTTTCTGGTCTGGACACTGGTTCTTCGTCACTGTCCACCCGTGCAACCACATACTCCTGATCAGGAATTTTCTCCGCTGCCCAACACCAGGCTTGTGATTCTGACCATCGAGGATAAGCATGCCTGAGGCGCACCCTCTCAGTAGGAGTTAGTTGCACCCAGACAGTTTGGTTGGGAGACTCATACCAGGCTTGTGGATCAGAGTAACCTTCAGACTCCTTCAAATATTGTAACATCACCTCTCGCCAGTTTGTTTGACTCACCACTTCGGGGACTTCTGCGTTCCAGGCCTGTTGAGACGCTTGTTCGAGCCCTGTAACCAACACGGTAAGGACCTTCTGAGCCTCGTACCATAGAACCACGTCTTCCGACTCAAAATCGATAGTTAATTCCAGCGCGGCTGCAGAAAGCTGGCAGGAGGTCTTGGCATTTCTTGTCACCTGTGGCGCTCGCTGAAGGAGAGACACTGGTTCGTCCACTTCTGTTTAATCACAATCCGAATGAAAGGAATATTCAGGGAAGTAAGGCGCAGGTTGAGACAGGGGCACTGGTTGTAACGGCGTCTGAGTCAAGGCTCTTGCATGGGCCAACAACGCAATACGCTCCTGTGTGAGATCTTCGTCGCAATCTGGCATTTTTTCTGTTCCTTCTGGCTGTTTTCTGTTACGGCGACGCTGCGCGCCTGGGAGACGACGTTGTGTCTTGTCTGGCTCTGCACCAACATTGTTTCCTTCATCCGAATCCTGGCTGACCTTCAAAACACTTCCTTTGTCTCCGTACGTCGGATGAGCGTCAGCTTGTCCAGAAGCACCTTCGGAGTGCACATTCGGCAGTGCCGCACCAGCACCCGAATTTGGACAACGCTTGGCGCTTGAACCAAAGCGCTTGAACCAGGTCTTCCACCACTTAGACTTGGAACTTGATATCATTTGATGACTTGAATTGTCTTGTAAGTGCAGCTTACGATTGTCTTGTAAGTGCAAGGTCTATTGTTTGTTTCCTTTTCTCGGGTCTCTTGAGTTGCCTTGATTGGCAAAGCCTGCTGCTTGTTTGCTTGCTTGTTTCACCCGGTGCCTGCTGGTTTTACCGGAAGCCAAAACACTCCTCAAAGCAGTACATGCAGGACACCAATATCCCACGGCGGTAACGTACAAGAGTCAAATATGTCGTGAACCGGATCCAGTCACAGTAGCAGTGTTGTTGGCGGCACCAAAAGCAGCAATGACGGCAAGAGACAATTCAAGGGCTCATCATACCCTATATAAATACATAGCATCAGGGGCTGAATTGTCTTGCGGGAATACTATGCACGCATTGAAAGGTCGCAAATATTATGCATGCACCGAGGAGCGCTCACAGAAAAGGCGAGAAATTATGGTCACTATTACCCGGCGCGACCTCTGTAGACTAGCGCTTCTGTCGCTAATGGTAGCGTTCGACGGCCGCAGTTACAAAGTGGTAGCCACTAGGTGGCGGGGAGATCAATATTCGAGATCAATCTGCGACGCCGTCAACTTCATTGGATTTCGATCTACAATGGAGCGGCCCTTGGACGATGCAGCTATGCTGCACTTCATCAGAGACAGTCTGTTTCGAAGTGATTCACCCTTGCATCACGAATTTTCGGTCTCGTTAGAAAAGTTCATCGCAGAGCGCATCGCAAGTCGAGAAAGCGAGTGGTTTGCAGGTCTCTCTCGTGATCTTCACAGCTGTTCGGAGAAGCTTGCAGATACTCAAGCCAAGGTCATCGAATTGGAACACCGCATCGATGGTTTGCAGACAACAGAGGCAAGTGCTACTGCAGCAACTGATCACCGAGTCGACATCTTACAGTCCCTGACGGAAAATGCAACTCACGCTGCTGCAAACAAGTTTTGACGCGTAGAGCATGAATGGTCGCAATGTTATGCCCTGCTCAACGACTTTGTACGAGCTTCGAGTCCACCACCTCCGAACAACTTCCAGTTTCGACAACCACAACCACAGCTACATCCACAACCACCGTCTCCTTCAAATCAACCACTGTATGCACCGCCGAGCAGTTCACCTCACCCTCCACAACAACCACTTCCACAACCACCTGTCTTCGAACCACATCCAGCACATCAGTTCGCAGTCCAGCGTGCTTCTACGCAAGAGATTTTGGGACGCCGTGTCGAGCGCTTGAATAAACTGGTCAAGAAGTTCTCTGGGAGACCTGGATCTGGAGAGTTTCGAACATGGAAGGAGGATTTATTATGAGCCTTCACCTTGTCGGACATCACCTCACCTGTCGATCAGGTGACAACCATATCATTCCTGCTTGATGGTGATGCTGCCGAGTATTATCATAGTTTGACGAAGGCTGTGCAGGATGACTGGATCGAGCTCATGCGTGTGTTAGGCCAACGTTTCGATTGCATATCCCATGAGCCAGTGTATTTGTCGAGAATGTTGAGCTTGAAAGAGAGCGAGTTCCCTCGACATGCGGACTACGTGCGAGAATTTCGTACTTGCGTTATCAAGTCGAAGGTTAACACCAGTGACATCCAGATGGGTTACCTCTCGAACTCTCGATTTGTTGAAGGTTTGTCGAACAACGCTGTTCGTCGGCAGTACATCGTTGAAGTCCGTTCAGGATGGCGTTCTAATAGACCATTTGGATTTGATACCTTGGTAGAGACCATCGCGGCAGCCTACATTGCGGCTGGGTATCAGCTGGTAGAGGTACAGAACGCATAGAGAACGACATCAGATCACACTCTGGGTCCTGCAGTGTCAAGACCCCTGCCTATGATGGTTCCACCTACTTCGACTTCCACGTTCCCATCCAACCGTATGCCAACGCCGAACGTCAACCCCATGCCGACTCCAGCTGCAGCGCCCACGGCTTTGACCGTGCCAGAGCCGATGAACCTCGATGCAATTGCCAAGCTCCGAGAAGAGCTACATGCTTACATTGGTGAACGTCGTAGTGAACGGCTCGGACGCCAAGATGGCCGAGAAAGTAGGCGTTGCTACAATTGTGGTGAACAAGGCCACTTGCCCCGAGACCATCCAAAAGGTCGACCGCCATCCCGAGGACGAGAACGTCAAGAGTCAAGGTCAAACACACCGAGATGAGATCAAAGTCGAGACAGCAAGGGACGGTTTCGATCCCGCCCCAAGAGCAGAGAAGAGCCAACAACGGCCTAGAACACAATTCCGAAGACCTGTTGGCAGACGTCCTCGAGAAGAGTTGAACAACACCACCAGCACCAATAAACCCGAAAAGAATTCGACACTTGGAGGTGTCAACGTCGAAGAAACCGAACCTGAGCATGCGTCTCTGTTCACGGTTCGAGGGCGCATTTGCGCATGTCGTGAAGACTCCTTTGACTCCAGCATGCATTTATTGGTCAACTGTGGAGCGACCAGAGACTTTATGTCAATGCAAACTGCAAAGAGGGCGCGACTTCCCCTCTATAAACTGAGAAACCCTGGACATGCCTTGACAGCCGGAGGTGTCCAAGTCGAAGTACGGTACTACACGAGAGCTTATGTTCGAGTTGGAGAGCTTGTATTTCGTCATCACTTCAAGGTCCTGGAGATTTTGCCGGATCTGGTACTTGGACTACAATGGCTTCGAAGCTACAATCCAACTGTCAACAGGAAGGAACGGTACGCCGACATCCAACATGGTTCGAATTCGTACCGGTTATCTTGTGGCGAATCAAGACAGTCCACCCAGCTACAGTTTCAAGCTGCTTCAAAGCTGGACCTTCTTTCGATACTTTCATCCAGTTCCTCAAAAGCGAGTCCGGTTGGGAATCCTACCCCACATGCCAAGGAATGCCTCGACCTACACTCGTCGACACACATTCAGCACGGTACTGACATGTATGATGAGTCCGAAACGGACGATGGTATCACCGATGAGGAGTGCAGCGATATGGAGATTGAGTACATTTCGTTGCCGAAACTCAAAAGAGAGATCCGTCGAGCTGATCTCACAGGAGGTCAAGTATTTCTGTGCTGCATGCCTCGACCAGCAGTGCCGGTCGATCAAATGTATAAGATGCAAGCCAGTGATGGCAATGATGACAGGCTTGACCCTTTTCGACGCAAACTGCCGAATCGCTTACACAAGTGGGCGGACCTCTACGACCGGGAGAAAGCGGAGTATGGATACCTACCTCCGTATTGACCTGGAAGAGATCATCGAATACGCCTCGATTCGGAAGACAATGCACTGTGGGTACACCCTTACAAAATGGATCCGAGCCAACTAGATGAACTTCGACGACAATTGGACAAGTTGCATCGATCTGGTCGGATCAGACCATCCTCGAGTCCATACGGAGCGGGTTGCCTACTGGTGAAGAAAGCTAATGGTAAATGGCGCATGTGCGTCGACTACCGAGCGAGAGTTGAATACGCGAACTGTACGAGATCGGTATCCTTTGCCATCGATCCAATCTATCTTGAGTACATTGGAAGGTTCCACTAAAGAAGGTCCCTACCAGGACCGGCCCCCGCTGTGCCCCTTCCGCCTGTAATCCCTGCTGATTTGCTCCTGATCAATGCTTGCATTTCTCAAAGTCCCCGGTCCAAAATCCAAAAATATAGAAAATCGAAAATCCAATCCTCCTTCAACCCTGAACAGCAATCAGATCCCACAAATGCAGCAATAACCCAATCCACAATCCAATACACGATGCGGGCTTTCGTTCAGCACACCGGTCTTCCCACGGTGGCGGGCATGTACAAGAATTGCACCAAGGAAGAAAGCCCTGAAATTGGCATATGAACACAAATAAAGCAAAGTTGGGGAATGAAGTAAACCTACAGATTCACAGCCATAAACCCTCCATTCCCTGGGCTCAAGACCTTCCCTTGACTCACCAACATATTGCTCTGCACCAGGTCAAATGAGATGGCTGAGTGCCATGTGTCACAAGTCACTACACAAACCCCAAAAATGTGTTCACTCTCAAGCCTCTCATTCCTAGCCCAATAGGGGAGGTGGCGTGTCATGGCTTAGGGTGGCACTCAGGACCATGCCCTACCCTGACATAACCTTGGTTGGACTTGGGATCGATTGGGCTTGGAGATATGCCCCATGAGTTTGAACTCATAACATGCCAAAAAACTGCCAATTCACACCATATTTGCCATATATCAAATACATGCTCAAAGTTGAAGTTACCACTTATCCAAAGGCTCAAAGCATGCATGGAATCGAAGTCTAATCTTCATGGAGGATAGAGACCAAAAGCCAATGCCCATGTACATCCCCACTTTACTCTCGAAACACCTTCGGATATTGGCGCCACGCACTGCCCAAGTCAGCCCATGATCTTGAGACCAATTCTTGTGATCCTTCGTGCGCCAAGCCAAATGGAGTACGCGATCCGGCATATGGTGGTGTTCAACTCCAAAGCATATGCCAACATATGAACAACATACCATGGTTCGACTCTCCATAGGCTTCTTGCTGTTTGCCGACCAGCTAAGTACACAAAACGCAAAAATGAGCAAACATTGAGGTCAAAAACATGAAAATATGACCAAATACAAAGTTGTCATGATAGTATATCTCTATGCTCACCCATGATATCCGCTCATGATTCAATACACAAATGATTGAAACCATTTGCGAACAATTCCCCCACTTGGATCCCCAATCGGGCGCATGGAGATACCTTCGCCACTCATATCTACATGCCCCATGAAAATGGGAGTGCATTCATGGATCTCTTTGCCAAACATACCATGAGCAATACATATGCGGTAGACTTAGTCTAGCGCTTTGAGTTCCACAATTGGGACATGGGCAACGCCCTTGTCACGTATGGCTCCCCATCTCTTCGGCCACACGGAGATATATAACATGGGCGTGAGCGTATCAAACATATACCATGCATATAACACATACCCTCAAAATGTGGCTCCCACCATGATATGCCATGTCCCTCCATGAACATGACTTCACGTTAAAAATACGTAGGAACCCAAGGAAAGTTGCTATGCAACCCCAACACTCATGCAGTCCACTCGAAAGTCGCATTAAAATATTCGGTTGCACGGTCCAAGAGTTATATATCACTTTATACCCGCTCCACCATTATCCCTTGCTACACCGGGCATGTGTACACATCAAAGGCGTTTGATGCTTCCCCAATTAAGTTGAGACCAAGGCGCTTGCAACCCAACCTTCATTATTCTCTTTTCTCACACTCGCGCGTAGATATGGCCCTTCAAAGTGGTCCCACGATTCACTTTTGTTCTCTTATATCTCCAAGTCAAATGGGTGGCAAGTATAAGGGAAACCTGATTCGGGCATAGGGAAAGGAGTATGACCACTCGAAGATGACCAAATCAAGTGCGGCGATGTCGAAGTCGAAAATCCGATTTCGACATCGCGAAAAATTCAGATTAAAATTTCGAGTGCTTATTTAGAAAATTGCGGAAGCAACGAACCCTTTACTGATGAAATCTGACCCTTCATCGGGGTTTCCGCCAAAATATCTGGAAATAACAGTTAACCAATCGGTTAACGCAAAATCGCGAGCCAACTGACAGTCGCCGATACATTGACCATCAGAACGAAAGGCTGAAAAATTACGGAAACATTATGATGATAAAACCCTGTTGATTCCTGATATTCCGATATATAAATCTCCGCTGGCGGCGCTTCGGTACTGAATATGGCGGGTCATAGCCGGAATGGCCAAACCTATCACACTATCACATGGGGTTAGGTCAGGTGGATGGGAGAGTATGATATCAGCCAATGGCGGCTTGCCGGCACACAGATACACACCCCAAGTGACCCAAAGATGGCCACGGGGGTCCGAACCGGCTTCACCCCCCTTCTCAGAGCGTTGTTACCGCTCGGAAGTCATTGAAGAGAGGACGGGAGGACCCCAATGGGCTCCAACCCCGCTCTCCATGTCCCAAGGACACACGGAGGCCCCACACACGTCGTAGGCGTCCCCCATGCCCCAAGGGAGGGGTGAGGACACTGATAATCGGTGCCCTACGCCATATCCGGTCTCCTCTTGATCTACAACATGGACCAAGGAGATCAAAGATAGAAAAACGTCGTCGATCGATCTAAATACGTATACCACGATGAAATATATACGTGGAGATCGAGTGAAGGGGGTATATGGCCAATCAAGGCCGAAAAATCCCCGGATGAACGCCCTCACCCGTCTCCTCATTCACAGAAACAAACAAAATGCCAAGGGGGTTCCATTACGGTGCTACAGCAGCAACCAAATGGACCAACACGTCCTTGACATCCAAAGAAATATTCTTTTTCTTCAGGTAGTCCATCAAGACCGTGGTGTACCTCGGCACAAAACTGCTCGGAGGCTCCCACGAATCCCTGGATGCGGCGAATCCCTTCCAACGGACTTTATAAAGCCTACCCCCAGGCGTCCCCGGGTCCGGCTTGTCCGCCAGGATCTTCTCAGCGGTGAAGTCGTCGTCCTCACCCTCGTCGTCTGAGTCCACATCGCCGGCGGTGAACTCGAAGGTGACGGGACGTCCGCTGGGGTCTGGTGCTCGGGGACGAAGCTGGGTATGATCGCGGTCCAGGATCTTGTTATCCCCCACACGCACCGCATACACATCCTGCCCGACCTTCCGCACGATTACCCCCGGCACATACCAAGACGCCTGCCGATGCCTGGACAGGACATCCTTGTGGTGCCGCTCCACCCACACGGTGTCTTGGAGAGCATACTTCTGGACTTTTCCCTGCTTGAAGTACTTGGCCCTCTTGTCATACTCGTCCTGTAGTGCCTTGCACACCTTAGCTGCCGTGTCGTCTGCCTCAGCCATCATGGCATTCGCATCCCGGGCCACTTTGCCATGGTTCATCCACGGGAGAGTGCGTGACACTCGATCCTGTAGGAACAGGATGCGATGGGGCGACAGTCCAGTGGGCCCCGGAAGGTCGTGATACGCTTGGAGTACCCTCCACAGCGAATTGTACCAATTCCGGCTCGGTTCGTCGATGTGTAGCTGGCGGAACTTCTCGAACATCTGCCGCCCGGCCACCTCAGCCCAGCCATTCGACCGGCTGTGGTATGCCACCGTCTTGCCGTGCCGAATCCCCATGTGCTTGCACATCGTCTTGAACCCCGTCCCCACGAATTGACTGCCCCGATCGCTGCAGATGACAGCTGGGACATCAAAAATCGTCAACCAATGCCTGATCATGGCATTGGCAACGGTCTTGGCCTGCAGCCCCACCCCATGCTTGTCCTTCTTGTCCTTCTTCTTGGACTTCTTGCCAGGGACCGCCACGATATACCCACTGTGCCTCTCCACCGCCAGGATGACACAGTCGTAGGTTTCTCCTTCCACGGTGACCTCAGGCATGGCGAATACATCAATGGCCACGGACCGCATAGGGGCCTCCGGTATAGCCGTATACACGGGGTTGCCCGCTGTGGAGTGGTTGGGGCTCTTTGTGGCCCGACACACGGCACAGTCGCTGCAGTACCTATCCAAGATGGCGTAGTACCCCAGAGGGAACTTGAAACGCCACTCCAGGTCCTGCTGCATCTTGTCTCGGCCAGGGTGCATGAGCTGGGCGTTGTGCCAATGGTCAATGAGCTCCTCCACTCGGTTCTTGGGCACCAGCAGCTTGTCCTTGAGGAACAACTTGTCCCCATCCTCGGTCAAGCCCTCAGGCCAATCGTCGTCCGACGGGGCGCTCACGGCATTCCAGTACTTGCTCCAGTGCTCGGATGCCGCATAGTCATCCGACCAGTCCTCTGTGAGCACCGACCTGACTAGCTCTACAGGGGCCACCATCCATTGCTCGAGGGTTTCCTCTCGAATAGCTTGGACGCGGGCGCCCCGGAACTTGGCCAGGTCCGTACGGTTCGCCATCACCACAAAGCACTTGACCCCCTCTTGCTCCATGGCCTTCTCCATCTCGATGATGCGCTTGGCCTCCTCGGTCTCCTCGGCGTCCCCATGCCTGGATATGTCCATCCAAGCCTTGCCCGCGGGGTAGGCCCACCGACTGAGGCAATCTGCCACAGTGTTGTCCTTCCCCCGGACGTATACGACGCTGAGGTCGAACTTGGCGAACGTCTCGTGCCATCGGGCCCTCCTTGCCGCCGGTCCCGAGGGGGTGTCGACGTGCTTCTTGTGCCAGCTCTGCAAGGACTGATGGTCCGTACATACCACCACCGGTTGCAATCCGATGTGGCCAGACCACTTCCTGAGCGCACAAACAATGGCGTACGTCTCCTTCTCCCTCGCGGTCCAGGTGCGGCGTTGGCCCTCGGCCAGGATCCGGCTCCAGAACGCCACGGGTACATGTGACCCGTCGTCCCGGATCTGCTCGAGGACTGCCCCTACAGCATAGTCTGAGGCGTCCGTCCGTAGCACGAATCCCTTGTCCGGGTCCACCAGGAATAGCCCCAACTGCCCCAGGAGTCGCTCCTTCAGGCGGTTGAACGCATCTTCAGCCTGAGGGGTCCAAGCAAGCTTCTTCTTGCTCCCCTTCCGGCCGTCGAACCTGCCCACTTGCAGCATCTTGTGCAGCGGCCCCGAGAGTTCTGCATACATCCGGACATAGCCCGAATAGTAATTGCAGAACCCCATGAAGGACCGGAGTTCGCTGATGGTCTGGGGCTTCTCCCAGTGGTGCAGGGACGCCAGCCTCCAGGGCATGGGACGGCGTTGCCCGTGACCAAACACGTGACCCGCGAACTCCACTTCCTTCACGAAGAGTGAGGCTTTGGTGGGCTTGCACACCATGTGGTGCTTGTCCAACTCGCTGAGCACTCGGCGCAGATCCTTCTCATGCGCGTCGATGAGCTCGTCCTCAGTCATGTTCTCCGTGCCGGACCCGATGATGATGTCATCCACGAAGGGATCGTCACAGTCCCGGACAGGACCGAGTAGGTCCTCCATCATGCGCTGGAAAGCGGCGTTGCCATTCTTGGCGCCCATAGGCACCACTTTCCACTGCATGGGCCCCAGCGGCGTCGACATCGCTGTGCAGGGCCTTGAGTCCGGGTGTAGCGGAATCTGGTGATAGCCGTGTTTCAGGTCTAACACCGTGAAAATCCGCTTTTTCTGTTGTTTTTGGAGGATGGAGTCGATCAGGGGAAGCGAGTACGAGTCTCGCTCGGTCTGCTCGTTCAAACCTCTGTAATCAACCACCAACCTCCACTCGCCCTTCTCCTTCTTGGGCACGATGAAGGCTGGGCTCGCCCACTCACTGTCGGAGGGTTCGATCCATCCCCGCTCAATGAACTCGGCCAACAGCTTCTTCATGGCCTTGGCCTGATCGCCCTGAAGTTGGTACTCCCGATGACGATAGATCTTCGGGTTCGGCTTCAGCTTGATCTTCGCTGTACCAAACCTCCCACGATCTGGAGGGTTCTTGTTGGCGACGCCACTGAACAGCCGCGGATAGGCATTGATCAGCCTATCCTTCAGCTCGGCGACCTTCGGGTTCTCCTGGGCCTCTTCAGCCGCTTGCTTCGGTATAGATACAACCGGCCGCACTGCGGTATAGGCCTCTTCTGGGTCCGATTCCGACTTCTCCTCGTCCGATATGCCGTCTTCATCGTCGTGGGGAGCTCTTCCCACCGATAATCTTCGGAAATTTGCAGCCTCAGGCTGCTGACTGTCGCTATCGGCACACATTCTTGGAAAATCCCATGTTGGTGGGTCCGACCCAACCGGACCATCGTATTGGTCCGCGATGTGATCCATGACCCTCGCCACGAACTCGCCCTTCTCGTACTTGCCGGTGACCAACATCTTGTCATCCCACCAATGCGGAGATGTGCCCATGGCCCGCCTCTTCTTGGCTGCCACACGGTCGTGCATCACCATCCGCATGTAGTTGACGACGTCGTCGATCTCGGCGTGGGACAGGACGTCAATGCCATCAATAGGCTGATCCGTCCCCTCCTTGGGCTCAAACATGACCTTCATGGGCACCACCTCCACCCTACGGATGAATGCTTCATCACCCGTGGGCTGGGCTTGCGCCCCATCCACCAGGAAAGCCTTGGTACCCCACGCTTGACCCAGGGAGGGCATTGATACACCCTTGGCGTCGATGAACAACTCCTGCTCTGGCCCGAATGCCATCTCGTTCAGGGTGATGGAGTCCAGCGTCGACTTGAGACCCTCCAGCGGACATGGGGTGGATCCTATGCCGGTTATGACCAGGATCCCCTTCGCCCTATCCGCGATGATCTTCTCCACCGTACGTCTGGTATTGTCCAGGGAGCCATGCCAATACATGGGTTTCCACTCCTTCAAACCCCAATGCCTGTGCCAGGCTGAGTCTCCTCGATGCCAATGCCTCCTACACTTCCGCAGAAGTGGGGCATCCCGGGAAGCGAAGACGTCCGTCTCGGGCGCTTCGGCTCTCAGCGTCTGGATCATCCTGTCGTACACCTGCGGCGCCATTCCATACTCCGTGAGCTGAACTCCGCGGTCTCCTCTGGACTTGGCACCCACAGCTTGCACCGCTCGGACGATCCGATCCTCTTCCTCAGCATTCCATTGGGATGATCGGCATGCATAGTCCGCCGACAGCCATGTGAGGCATTCATCATCCTCCCGGACCAGCGTGGCACGATGGGGAAGGGCTCCAATGGCGTTTGCCACCATGAAGTCATACCCCATGATCATATCCCAATCGGTAATGTCGGCCACATAGAAGTTCCCGGATAGAGTGCCTCTCTTCGCCTGATCAGGGCGGTTCAAGCGCTCATGCTCCCAGAATTCCATACTGATGGTGGCCTCATGGGTGCCGCCACCCATAATCTCTCCGTTGGTGACGTTCAGGCGGACCGGTCGCCGGCTGGGCTGCAGGAGTTCCTCCTTGAACAACCCTCTCCGGACCAGGCTCACCTGGGCACCCGTATCCACTAACACATCCACCACCTTCTCCTCTCGTCCGCACCGTACTCGCACTTTCAAGTGCAACTGCCGCTCGTCGCCCTCGGGGGTATGGACGACTCTCACGGCATGCAACTCTAGCACGTCCGGGTGCAT
Source organism: Eutreptiella sp. 'Long Island Sound 2002' (assembly GCA_964036045.1). Lineage (NCBI taxonomy): Eukaryota > Euglenozoa > Euglenophyceae > Eutreptiales > Eutreptiaceae > Eutreptiella > Eutreptiella sp. 'Long Island Sound 2002'. The sequence goes on along the minus strand of OZ038379.1, from coordinate 42,534,741 downwards.
CAGGACTTCAAGGGTATGGTCACGGATGGTGTAGATCTTGGGTTGGTCCTGCCCGTCCATGGGGCTCTCCGTGGTCGCTCCTTCCTTCTTGCCATGTCCCGTACCCACATGTACTCCCCTTGGGAGGGCGCTCCAGGGGTTGGGAGTGGCGAAGCTCAGTGGTTTTGGCTCTTCTGGAGCCTTCTTCGGCACCCGATGTGCCTTCGCTTTCTCTGGGATTCCACTGATTTTCGGAGGGGAGACCTCCGAGGTCCCACTCCCGTGGGGGCTCCTCTAGACTTGGCTTCCCGCAGCCCCTTCCGGCTGCGATCCGCCAGAACTTTGTCCACCACGTTGCTGGGCTTTGAGTTCCTCCAACGTCCTCAACATGTCCTCAGCAACCTCCTCGATCGACCTCACTCGTCGGTCTTGGCCAGGTCCACCACCATAGCCTCTTCCTCAGCCTTTTCCTTGGCCTTTGCCTTGGCCTTTTCCCCCGTCTCCGCCCTTCGCCTTCCAATCGGAAATCCGCTGCTCCTTGGGCTTCTTCTGGGGGTGGTCGGCGAAGTAGGCCTTCTTGTCCGCCTCATACACCTTGCACTGACGATGGTTGTGTGCATGGTTGTTTCCCTTGCCATAACAGACCCAGCACCCGTCGTGCTGAGACCTGTACTCCCGGAACGAGAGCGGTGGGTTCCCGATCCTCCTTGGCGCTCTGCTCTTATTGGGTCCCACCTGGCTCCATCTGGACCGATCCTGCCCATGGTTCCTCACGTTGTGCCCCACAAACGCGAAGAAGTGGGCCTCCTCATGATCCTCCCTGGACCCGGTCCAGTGGTCTTGGCCACTTCCACTACCATCCTCCGCGGAGTTGGCCGTGTCCTCCTGGATCTCCTGATGATGGCGGTCTTCTCGGTGGCCTCGTTGTCCATGACCATGTCGATCCTGCACGTGGGCCTCGTTCTTCGCATTGAGCTTCAACTCCACCGTGATGTACTTCACGATCTCGTCAAGGCTCATGCGGGCGAAGATGACTTGCATCCTCAGCGGCTCCCCGCGCCTCCACTCCACGTTGTTGAGGCGCAGCAACCTTTGCCCCATGGAGTCTCCAAACACCTCCACGTACACGGCGTTCTTCAGTCCCAACATCCGGTTGGGTTCGCCCAGGATCCTCCTGAAGAACTCCATGATACCCGCATGGGTATCCTCCGCCGCCATGATCCTCACCGCCACCCGCTTCTTGGCGCGCTTCTTCTCCTCGTCCTCCACTCGCCTCTTCCAGTTGCCGGGGAGGACGTCCTTCAGGAGCTGGCGGATCTCGCTGGCCTCGTTCCAGTCCTCCACCAGCTTGAGGCATTTGCGGTACTTTCGCAGATACCGGTTCAACTCCCGGACCCGCAACTCACCGCGGTCCAGCGGACCTGAAATGGACCACAGGTCCTCCAGCTTCTGGTTCGGAGCGTCCACCCGCTCCTCATCCTCCAACCACTGGAGGCAGGCCTGCTCCGTCCTGATCAGTCCTTCCCGGATCTGATCCCGCAGCTCCTCCTTCAGGTCCTGCGCCAGGCGGTGTGGGAATGTCCGGCATACCCACTTTTCCCGCGGCGCTCCCCGCATCTCGCCGACGACCTCCTCGGCAAAGTCCTCCCAATCCAGGATGAAGTCATCCAGGTTGAAGGGGTTGCCTTCGTAGTAGGGGATTTTGATTCCCCTGAGGTCGTCAATCCTGATGGCATCTCTGACGTCTCCAGCCACCACTCCACCGAGACGGATACCACCTGTGGCCGGGGGGTGTGAGTACACTCCCCGTACATCCCTCTCCTCCATGGAGTGCGGTCCAGTTGGGCCTGAACCCATGGGGTTAGGAATGCGGGAAGGATTTGCTCCATCGGCCGTCCATATCCCCGTATTGGGGTCCTTCGCCCACAGGTTTCCGCCTGAATGACCTCGACCATGTCCGTCGGCGCTTCCCATGATTTGCCCCTGCATGGTCTGGTTCTCGATCTTCTCTTCCGCATAAACTACCATATTCGTCGTGATCGGTACATCCTGAGCGGCATGGGACATCTGTACCGTCAGGCTCCTCGGGTCTGTGGTTACGTGCCCTTCCCGCATGGACCCAGCCGGTGCCGTGTGTTCCCCGAGCATTGTGGATTCGCTGAACATGGGAACAAACAGCAGCGCACCGGGTCAACACGCGGAGGCGCGTATGGTGCATCTGCAGGGCCGCCCATGGGTTTCTCCATGGCGCTCCTGAGGGTCTTAACCCGCTCCACCACCTCTATCGCGGCCGGCTCTGCCGGGAGCTCCGGACCCGAGGCGAGGGGCTGTAGCTCCTCTAGCCTTTTCAGGCGTCCCGACATGTCCTCCACCAGGTGGAGGAGGCTGTCCACCACTCGCTGCTGCTTCTCCAGGGCCAGCTCCAGATTCTCCCGGTACCGGTCCAGTTCCGCTCGCAGCTCCTCCATGTCTTTCTCCGCGGCCGACTGGTTGTCCAGGATCCCCGCGACGTCCTCCTCTAGACCATCCTTGGCGTTGTCCAGGCGGTCAAGACAATGCACGATGGCGTCCATCCCCATCTTCGGGTACTTGCCCATGAGGAAGGACACGTGCTCGCAGTGGCACGCCGCGTGCTTTCCGCCGGATTCAGCACATCCCGCGGTTCCCGGCACCTCAGACTCATCGCCCATGGGCGTATCGCCTATGGCGTCCGTCTCTGGTCCCGTGTGCCGGGGCACAGGTGCCGTCCGGGCCCTGGCTGGTCTCTCCAATTCCTCGGCGTCGTGCTCCAGGCTGGGTTCTGGGGCTGTGTTCGCCCTTGTGGGCAGTCTGGCTGTCTCCTCCGACTGCGAAGGTGGCTCATAGGCTGTCCGATAGCCCTCGGAGTGCCCCTCGGATTCCCACAGCCTGACCGGGCTAGGGTCTGTATCCATAGCCCCTGACGCCCCCTGCCGCGGGCTTGGGTGACCCGCCCTTCCGGTAGCGCCGGGCCCGTCCTCCACTGCTGCCTGAATGGCAGGCCTCATCAGAGTTCTCCGCGGTGGAGCGGAGGTTGCATGCCTTTCGGCAGCGACGCTCACACATGGAGACCAGGTCCTCCATGTCACGTCCTCCTCTTCCCGAATGTCGTGCTTCTCTTCGGGCTTCAACTTCATGAGTTCGCCATGCTCTTGAACGTCTCGGTTCTTCTATGGCTCCAATCTCCGGCGTGGTCTCCACCGAGTCCACAATACGCACCCGGGGCGTACTTGGGCAGGGCTCATAAGGGCCCAAGTCCCCGGGTCGGCGGTAGGTAGGGGCAGCAGGTACGCCTCTGCTACCATAAAGAAGGTCCCTACCAGGTCCGGCCCCCGCTGTGCCCCTTCCGCCTGTTACCCCTGCTGATTTGCTCCTGATCAATGCTTGCATTTCTCAAAGTCCCGGGTCCAAAATCCAAAAATATAGAAAATCGAAAATACAATCCTCCTTCAACCCTGAACAGCAATCAGATCCCACAAATGCAGCAATAACCCGATTCACAATCCAATCCACGATGCGGGCTTTCGTTCAGCACACCGGTCTTCCCACGGTGGCGGGCATGTACAAGAATTGCACCAAGGAAGAAAGCCCTGAGATTGGCATCTGAACACAAATAAAGCAAAGTTGGGGAATGAAGTAAACCTACACATTCACAGCCATAAACCCCTCATTCCCTGGGCTCAAGACCTTCCCTTGACTCACCAACATATTGCTCTGAACCAGGTCAAATGAGATGGCTGAGTGCCATGTGTCACAAGTCACTACACAAACCCCAAAAATGTGTTCACCCCCAAGCCTCTAATTCCTAGCCCAATAGGGGAGGTGGTGTGTCATGGCCTAGAGTGGCACTCAGGACCATGCCCTACCCTGACATAACCTTGGTTGGACTTGGGATTGATTGGGCTTGGAGATATGCCCCAAGAGTTTGAACTCATAACATGCCAAAAAACTGCCAATTCACACCATATTGGCCATATATCAAATATATGCTCAAAATTGAAGTTACCACTTATCCGAAGGCTCAAAGCATGGATGGAATCGAAGTCGAATATTCATGGAGGATAGAGACCAAAGGCCAATGCCCATGTACATCCCCACCTTACCCTCGAAACCCTTTCGGATATGGGCGCCACGCACTGCCCAAGTCAGCCCATGATCTTGAGACCAATTCTTGTGATCCTTCGTGCGCCACGCCAAATGGAGTACGCGATCCGGCATATGGTGGTGTTCAACTCCAAAGCATATGCCAACATATGTACAACATACCATGGTTCGACTCCCCCTAGGCTTCTTGCTGTTTGCCGACCAGGTAAGTACACAAAACGCAAAAATGAGCAAACATTGAGGTCAAAAACATGAAAATATGACCAAATATAAAGTTGTCATGATAGTATATCTCTATGCTCACCATTGATATCCGCTCATGATTCAATACACAAATGATTGGAACCATTTGCGAACAATTCCCCTACTTGGATGCCCAATCGGGCGCATGGACATACCTTCGCCACTCATATCTACATGCCCCATGAAAATGAGAGTGCACTCATGGATCTCTTTGCCAAACATACCATGAGCAATACATATGCGGTAGACTTAGTCTAGCGCTTTGAATTCCTCAATTCGGACATGGGCAACGCCCTTGTCACGTGTGGCTCCCCATCTCTTCGGCCACACGAAGATATATAACATGGGCGTGAGCGTATCAAACATATACCATGCATATAACACATACCCTCAAAATGTGGCTCCCACCATGATATGCCATGTCCCTCCATGAACATGACTTCACGTAGGAACCCAAGGAAAGTATCTATGCAACCCAAACACACTCATGCGGTACACTCGAAAGTCGCATTAAAATATTCGGTTGCACGGTCCAAGAGTTATATATCACTTTATACCCTCTTGACCATCATCCCTTGCTACACCGGGCATGTGTACACACCAAAGGCGTTTGATGTCTTGTAAATTAAGTTGAGACTAAGGCGCTTGCAACCCAACCTTCCTTATTCTCTTTCCTCACACTCGCGCGTAGATATGGCCCTTCAAAGTGGTCCCACGATTCACTTTTGTTTCCCTTATATATCCAAGTCAAATGGGTGGCAAGTATAAGGGAAACCTGATTCGGGCATAGGGAAAGGAGTATGACCACTCGAAGAAGACCAAATCAAGTGCGGCGATGTCGGAGTCGAAAATCCGATTTCGACATCGCGAAAAATTCAGATTAAAATTTCGAGTGCTTATTTAGAAAATTGCGGAAGCAACGAACCCTTTACTGATGAAATCTGACCCTTCATCGGGGTCTCCGCCAAAATATCTGGAAATAACAGTTAACCAATCGGTTAACGCAAAATCGCGAGCCAACTGACAGTCGCCGATACATTGACCATCAGAACGAAAGGCTGAAAAATTACGGAAACATTATGATAATAAAACCCTGTTGATTCCTGATATTCCGATATATAAATCTCCGCTGGCGGCGCCTCAGTACTGAATATGGCCGCTCATAGCCGGAATGGCCAAACCTATCACACTATCACATCGGGTTAGGTCAGGTGGATGGGAGAGTATGATATCAGCCAATGGCGGCTTGCCGGCACACAGATACACACCCCAAGTGACCCAAAGATGGCCACGGGGGTCCGAACTGGCTTCACCACCGTATTCTCGAAGATCAACCTTCTTAGTGGGTTCCACCAAATCCGAATCCAAGACGAAGATATCGAGAAAACTGCCCTCAACACGCAATTTGGCGCCTTCGAGTGGGTTGTTATGCCCGTTGGCCTCTGTAATGCGCCATCGACCTTCCATTGCGTCGTGAACGATGTCCTTCGAGACGGTTTGGGGATCTTTGTATGGGTGTACATCGATGACATCCTCGTCTTCTCGAAGGATGCGGATGAACACCAACGACATCTTGATTTGGTACATGAACTACTCTGTAAGCACCAGCTCTTTCCCTGCATCGATAAATCCACATTCTTCCAGAGTTGAGTACCCCTCTGTGGATACATCATCGACAAAGATGGAGTACACTTGGACCCCGAAAAGATCAAGGTCATTCGAGGTTGGCCTCCGCCAACTACGGATCATGAAGTTCGACAATTCATTGGATTGTGTGGATCTTACAAAGCAGTTTGTCGAAGGGTTCCAAGCTGTTGCAGCCCCTCTCACCGCGATGTTTAAGGCAGACTTCGAGTGGGAATGGACAGCTGTCCATCAGGCTTCCTTCGACAAGCTGAAGCAGGCAATGATCAATGCGACACATCTTAGTGCTATCGATCCTCGACAGCTGTATCACCTGTACACAGAAGCTTCGAAAGACTGCGTGGGTGCTACGCTGGCGCAACGATGTGCGCATGGAAAGTACAAGGGACATCTTCGACCTATTGCCTTCATGTCGCGGAAAATGCAGCCTGCCGAAACTTGATACCCGATTCGAGAACAAGAGCTGTTTGCCATCGTATTAGCCTTGAAACAGTGGTTTCACCTACTTCGAGGACCGCAGCAGGTGCACGTGCACACTGACCACGAAAGTCTTTGATATCTCATAACATGTCCTCGACCGCTGACACCAGGGCAAGCACGATGGTCCCAATTCCTCGAAGAATACAACCTGACGTTGTGGTACGTACCAGGCCTCGAGAGTCCCGAGGCGGACGCCTGCTCCCGTCGGACTTCGCAACAGTTGATGGAAATCGAAAGTGCCACACGTACACGGGCTTTCGTAATTCCCCTCGTCGAAAATTGGGCTTCACTGGAAGGAGAACCTGTCGATGAGTTCCTACATGTACTCGACGAGGTGTGGCCCCAGCCATACGACCACCTGTACGTTTCGCTTCGAAGCAGTTGCTCCGTGGGGAAGGAACCTGACGCTGATGAACTTGCGGAACCAGCCCCCCAATTCGACACTGAACCCGCCGTCGAACCGGAGGACCTGGAGCCGCTACCATCAGACACGACGACTGTCGAGCCGGAGGACCTGGGACTGGAGCCAGTACCATCGGACGAGATCATGGCTGAGGATTCACACCAACCAGACCTGCATCTCGATGATGCTGGCAACGAGCCGCACATTCCCGCCGACAACGACGACCTTCCCGATGTAACATGGGGCAGGTCCTCTGGCAGGAGTGCCCTGGCACCCCCCTGCTCCTCCTCGTCGTCGCGACCCGCGGGGACCTGGGGCGGATCCTGGGGATCACCCCCACCCACCTCTATGGGGAAAATACCCGTACCCCGCCCCCCCCTCCCGGCGCCCGCGGCGCGGGACGGAGTACACACCTTCCTGCGAACACAGGTGGTCACCGCCGTTACGGGGGTCCACCTGGTGCGGCTGCCCCCGACACCGCTCGACGACCCCTGGGGGCCCAGGGCCCTGGGCCCCGCCCCAGACTGGGAGCTGTGGTGCGACGCGTGGGCCGCGTGGCTCCCCCGCCTCCCCTCCCAATGCCGGTGGATGGCCGCAGGCCCCCGGCCGCGCGGGGCTGACGCCACAGCCGGCCCCCCACCCCCTCCCCCCCTCCCCCCCGCAGAGCACCACACGGCACTGCCCACGGCACGGCACTGATGCACCAGGAGGTAGTGGGAAGGGCGCGCCTGCCACCACGCATGCCTACCAGGGTAACAGTGATGGCAGACTCCGATGGGTCCCTCCAGCGGGACGACCGCCAACACCGCCGGTCCCGCTCCCGCTCCCCCGTCTCCTCCCCGGAGTGGACGGGGGAGACCCTCGCGGAGCGCGAGGAGCGGAGGTTGGCGGAGGCGGCGGTGCTGGTCGGGCCGCCGCCGCCAGCCCGGGAGCCTGGGCCAGCCAGGACGGCCGCCCCCGCCGCCCAAGCAGCCAGCCCCGCCGCCCCGCCCCGCCCTGACGCGCAAGAAGCGGAGACCGCGGCGAGCCACGCCGCAGCCCCGACCGCGGCCCCCGGCACGCCGCCGACACGGGGGGCGGCCCCGGCGCAGGAACCGGGAGCATCGCCGAGGGCCGCCGCAGCCGCAGAGGAGAGCAAGAAGGGTGCGGGAGGGGTTGCAACCGCACGGGCCACGGGCGCCTCGTCGGCGGCCGCCGCGGCAGCGAAGGAGAGCAGGGAGGGTGCGCGAGGGGCTGCGGCCGCGACCTCCAGCACGCCGCGAACGCGGGGGACAGACCCCGCACGGGCCGCGGGCGCCCCGCCGGCGGCCGCCGCGGCAGCAGAGGAGAACGAAGAGGGCGTGCGAGGGGTTGCAACCGCGGCCACGGGCGCCTCGTCGGCGGCCGCCACGGCAGCGAAGGAGAGCGAGGAGGGCGCGCGAGGGGCGGCGGGCGCGACCCCGGCGGGCCGCAACACCGCCTCGGCCGGCCACGCCGCGGCCCCCAGCACGCCGCGCAAGCGGGGGAAGAACCCCGCACGGGCCGCAGACGCCTCGCCGGCGGCCGCCGCAGCAGCAGCAGTGGGCAGGGAGAGCGCGAAGTACCGCGCCCACGCCAACCCCACCAACACCCGCACCAGCCCCCCCAAGCTGTTCCCCCCCAAGCCCTTCCCCCCGGGGCGAGAGCGGCACGTCCGCCCCCCGACGCGCGAGCGCTCGCCGCCGGGCGTCACGCTGCCGCAGCTGCATAGGCAGCGGGACGCCCGGCGAGTGGTCCAGGAAGGGCGCAGCAGCGGGGGGGAGCAGGGGGCCGGGAAGGGGCCAGGGCACGGGAAGGGCGCGCAGGGGCGCGGGCAGGGAGCTCAGGTGCAGGGGGCAGGGCGAGGGGAGGTGGGAGAGCGAGCGGGCCAGGGCGTGGGGGACGGGAGGCGGGACCCGCGACACGGGCAGGGGGCTGGAAGGGGGCCCAAGGGCAAGGGCAAGGGCGCCGCGGGCCCCAAGGGACAGGCGGGACAGGGCATGGGAGCCCAGGGGGGAGGACAGGGGGGAAGGGAGGGGGGCAGAGGGCGGGGCGCCCCCGCAGCCGGACGTGCAGCCGGTGAGGTGCATCCCCCCCGGCATCCAACAGATCCCGGCACACCACACCCTCCACCACCACCACCACCACCACCACCACCTCTACAACATCGACCCTGACGCCGGCGAGCTCGTCCCCCCCCAACCCCCGCGACACCAGCACCATCACGCCCCCCCCGCGCCGGGGGCGGAGCCGGCGCGGATGGCCTCGGCGGAGGGGGGACGGGGCGCGGCATCGGCGCCGCAGGCGCAGGGGCAGCGAGGCAGGCCGGCACGGGGAGGGGAGGAGGGGCGGCCATGGGACCGGGACTGGGGCGCAGTCCCGGACCCTATGGGGGAGGAGACCCTCCCCCTGGTGGGGGAGGTGTACGGGTGGCTGTGCTGGGCCAACCAGGGGACCTCCAGGAGGTCGAGGAACCGGCCCTTCGATGCCGTGCTCCTCCGGAGGGACGGAGGAAACCGAGAGGTACCCCCGGGGGGCTGGGCAGCCCCAGAGGACCATGAGAGGGTCCTCAGGTCAGTGATCCGGGCGGCGTGGCCCGACAGGGAGCCGACGTGGCCGGCCTTCCTGGAAGGGGGAGCGTTGCTCCGCATCACGGATGCGGACGCCAACAATTGGCTCCCCCGGGCTTTGCGCAGCGCCCTCGCCCACTGGCGCTACCGCCGGCACAACCCGCCGCCGCCGCAGCCCCAGCCCCCACACAAGCGGCGGCGCAGGTGAAGGCCAGAACGGCGGGTACGGGAGAGCTGGGGGGGGAGGCTGGGCCCCCCAGCCCACGCCCCCCCCACGGTACGACACGACGCAAGAGGGCGTGCCACCTCCCACGGGAGGGAGTGCGGAGACAATGAGCGGGGGGGGGAACCTGCTGCCCCGCAGCCCGCTAACCACTGACTGCTAACCCTCACGGCCACCCCCGACCGGCCGGCGCCGCGCGACAACGGCCGGGGGATGAGGGGCCACAGCGAGGGCCTGCGCGAGAATCCGGCTCTCGGTAGAGGGGGGCGGGGAAAGGACGCGACCCCCCAGCCGATGGCTGGCCCCCGGGGCCAGGACTGCCATGCCGCCCCCCCCCCCCGGCCGACAGGAGGCATCGCCAGGGGACCAAAGGGCCCCCCCCACTCCCCCCCCCCCCCTTGGTCCGTTGGCACAACCGACCAAGGGACAGGGAAGGGAAGGAGTGTGGTGAGGCCGATGGGCACGGTGGCCTACAGAGGCAAAGGCCAAGGGAAGGGAAAGGGGAGGGGAGAGGGAAGGTTAGGGCAAGGAGGAAGAGGAAGGTCAAAGGGTGGTGAGAAGCTGATGGGCACCACCGCCTATGGAGGGGAAGGGTCCAAGGAAAGGGCGGCGAATGGCGATCGGCCAGTAGGCGCCGCCACCTGCAGACGAGATCATCACACCATGGCGTCCAGCCAAAACCCCCCCCCCTCCCCAGCCCCCTCGCTCAGCTTTTATGGCACACACTCCCACAACACCCACCCTGGATAAGACAGGAGACTCTGGATAGCCACTCTGGCCCCCCTGACCCATGCTAGCCCTGTGAGATACCCGTGCTTCTTCCTTACACTTAACCGACCCTGAGGAACACACTCACTGGCCCCCACCCTGGCTTTTTTTTTGTTTTTTTTTGATCGCTGCCATAATCCCCCTGGACCACCAACCCAAACCCAGTGGCAGCCCGTGCACCCAGGGTTTTGCAAAGCCTTTGGGTTTCAGCCACGCAACCCCAGCACACATCCATCGTGCGCCCCCCCTCCCCCCCCCTCCCACACAGGCCCGAGAGCGGGCGGGGGGGCGGCCCCTCCACCCCCCCAACCCCGCACCCACCTCAGCTGGGGAGCCACGGGCGCGGCCCTCCGCCCCCCCAGGGCCGGGGGGGCACCCCCCCCCTCAGGAGGAACGGCGACGCGGTAAGGGCAACAGCGGCTGGGCCTGCTCCCGCGAACCCACACCGGCGTGCAGGAGCAACGCGCACAACGGAACGGGACGGGGGCCGCGCCCCACATGACCCTCCCGTAACCACAGCCCACTCCGGGGTGACAGAGGGGGGGTCCAGGTCAGCTGGGGCCCCCGGGGGGGCGGTCCATGGGCCGCCCCTCACCCCCCCCCCACCCTGGGGCGGCACTTCAGCCCCGACCGCACGCGCGCGCCGGAAGGGAGCGCGCCGGCGACACAGAGAGGGCCAGAAAGAAGTACCGCAGGCCGCCGCCCGGAGCGAGAGCAGGGAGGCCGCGGCGCGACACCCCCCCCCCCCCGCCCCCCCACCAGCCCGCCAGCCGCGGGGGCCCCGGCTCCCACCCCCCGAGGCAGGGGGGATGGGCCCCCCCCGCCCGAGAGGGGAGCCGGAGTGTGACCCGCCCCCCCGCCCCAGCCGCCGGCTCGCATGGGGGCCGCGAAGAACAAGCGGGCCCACGCCTGCGCACCGGGACGCCGCACAGATCGTACCCAGAGAAGCCGGGTGAGCACGAACCGGAGTGGTATGGGGGGCCACGCCCCCCATGGACAGCACAACACCAGTGGCGCCCGCTTTGTTGCCGGCCCAGGGAAGGCAGAGGGACGGAACAAGGCAGAGCGACCCCCCGCCCTACGGGCCCCGCCCCGGCCGCACAGCCGGAGGAAACGGCGCACGCCCCCCCCCCCCCCAGCGTGCCCCCCAGCATAAGAACGCCATGGACCCGCCCCGCGGCGCGCAGCCCCCACAGGGACAGAGCAGGGCCCCCACACCCGCACGCCCGCGCCCACAACGCGGACCCCGACAGCCCACCCAGTGGACGGGCAGTCGGGGCAGGAGGAGCGCAAGACCCCAGACGCCCCACGCAACGGTCGAAGGCACCCCCCCGGGGACGCCCTACCGCCGCCCCCACAACCCCAAGCCAAGTAGGGGGGAACCGGGACCGGACCGCCCCCCCCCCAAAGCACGCCAGACGGAGCAAGGGACCGGGGCAGGACACGCGGAGGGGCACGGACCACGTGGAACGGCCCTACCAGCGCCCAGTCCCGGGACCACGCGAGATGCGCGCGCCACACCACCCAGCGGGGGGGGGGAGCGGACACCGCGAGAGCGCGAGCGAACACACACGAAAGGGAGACGCGGGGACAACCGGATGGGCAACCGGACCGAGCGCGCGGAACGCACAGACCGCATGGAATGGCGTACCAGCGAGCGAGGGTAAGGGACACCCGGACGGGACGGCCCGCCACACGCAGCGCGGAACACGCGGGGCGGGGAGGGGGAAACGACAGAGACACGACGCCAGGTGCCGGCCCAAACCCCCCCGAACCGGCCGCGAGCACCGCGCACACACAGACGGGGCACTGCGCCCGCCAAGGGAGTAGTGGCGCACAGCGCCACGCCCCAACCCCTAGGCTAGGCAGCCTCCGCGCCAGCCCAAGGGGGTCCCACTGGCGACAAGCCAGTAGCACGGGCCCGGCGGCGCCGGCGCCCCGGGCGACCACGCATTAGGGGGGCGACGCAGTGGGTAAGCGCCCGCAGCCACGGCTGCGAATTGATGCACTGACCGGGGAGTGGCGAAACGGGGACGCCGGGGAAGGACGGGGCTCCGAGCTCAGTGAACCCGGGGGACTCCGCCACCAGGCAGGAAGTGCGTCTTGGAGGGCCCCCCACTAGGACCCGGTGGGGAGGATATCACCTGGCCCGACCAGGTGGCCCCCCCCGGCCGAAAGGCGTCTAGTACCCGCAAAATCAAACCTCAAACCTCAAACCTCAAACCTTCCCGATGTAAGCATGGATCGCCCCCTTCGAGTCACTTTTGGCAATGAACTTCCATATGCTCCGACCATGGCGGAACTGATTCGCTGTCGACGTCACCGTGACGGCACGTTACAATCAGTTCCCTTGCCGAAAGTTGAGTTGAACACGCCATACCCGTCGAGCCTTAAAGGTACGCATCGCCGAGTACATCGACATTATCAGTGCAAAGACTTGACTTCGACAGCTGTGTTGGCAGCGGCCTATCAAGAAGACCCACGTACGAAGCACATCTACGAAGTCGCGGTTCGAAGCCCTGCGGCACAACACCAGCTTCGCGATGCCAAGTTGTCCTTCGATGATGGCAAATTCTTCCATTTGTCGACGATGGGCAAGCGTGTGCTTGTCCCTCGAACACTGGTGACGTCGGTTGTGGCCATGTATCAGGAGTCGGAGTTCTATGGCCATTCAGGTGTCCTTCGAACAATGGCCCTGATTAAGCGCGACTACGTATGTTCGCACCTCCGACACTACGTCGAGCGATACATACTAAGTTGCGATGTCTGTCAAGCAGAAAAATCAAGGCAAGTCGACACCGCCAGAGTGCACCGACCATTACCGGTGCCCGACATCAAATAACACAGTGTGTCCGTCGATTGGGTTTCAGGATTGCCGCCGACCACAAGGGGCCATGACGCCATCATGACTGTAGTCGACCGATTCTCCAAGCGTGGGATGTTTATCCCTTGTCGCAAGGATATGACAGCCGACGACCTCATCTATGTGTTCCTGCGTGAAGTAGTTCGACTGAAAGGATGCCCTCGACAAATTGGTTCTGACCGAGACAAGCTGTTTGAGTCCCAAGTGAAGAAGGAGTTGGCTCAGCGTTTCAAGATTGAGATGCACTAAACAGGAGCCAACTGCCCTCGAGGCAATGACCTGGCGCAGCGCAGCAACCAGTCGATCCTCCAGCACCTGCGTACACACGGCATCTTCGGCAACAACGAGTGGGATGTCGACCTACTGTTCGCAGAGATTCAGTTTAACAACCTGACATCCAATAGCCTTCGGCTATCCCCGTTCGAGATAGATGGAGGATGAACACCCCATTGAGGTCGACTCGGTCGAGTTGGCGCTGATGCTACGAACCAACAGCGGCGAGCTGAAGTCGACCTTGCTGGGGGTTTGGCACCATCGTTGTCATTGATTGCGTCAGCATTGATGACGTCCGACGGCGATGCTCGAGGAGGTGGAGGTCGAGAGGAAGTTCGGGGCGTCCGGGATGTAGTACCGTAGACGGAGGCTCCGGCGGCCGACCCGGAACCTCGCATGAGTTTTTCGAAAAACCACGCTGCAGAGAAGAGTAAGGTTACTCAGGGTGGAGTCGAACAAACTCAAGGTACACAGGATCCTCCTCTAGAGCTTTGCTCGACTCCCAAGACCACGTGTCATCATCCCAATCAGATCGGTAAAGGAACGTGCGGCGCTTTCTAGATCCCACTCGACGTCTAGCCAGGATCTTGACAAGTCTGTGAGATTCTCCAGTTTGGACAGGGGGCATCGGGAACTCCCACACTGGCTGTCCCTTCTGATGGACGTAGGGCTTTATGCTGTCTCAATTGAAAAATTGCAACCCATCGAAGGGGGCAGGGATGTCAAGTTTAACATTCTCGCCCTTGTTCAGTACCTCGACAATCTGGTAAGGGCTGCACCAGACAACATCGAGTTTCCCTTTATGTCGATATTCCGGTACCAACACCCACCATCGTTCACCGACTTCAGGCACTTGAACGTGTCGCTCCATTTGCAGGACCACATGCATCTGGCGTCGACGTTCCTCGGCAAGCATTGCACGCACAGAACTCAAGGTACGTTCCGCTCGTTGCATGTAATCATTCACGGTCGATTGCTCATGTGCATGAGAAGTCATTCGGGGAAAATTCAATGGAACTCGATCCATTCGAACTGCCGAACTACAGCCAGTCGGCATATGCTGGGAGCTCAAAAGGAAAGGGAGGCCCCTCGTCGAAAGGAGGCAAGGGAGGTGTGTTCCCTCGCGGGGAATTTGCAGGAATAGCACCGAGTGGACGACCCGTCATATCAGGAGGCACCACAGGCTTGGAAGTGCTCGAGATAGCCCTGGCCAACTGGCCTGTTCCAGAATCTACCAAGAGAGGGACCCCACCCGGAAGCAGCCGGAAGTCTGCAGGCTGTATGGGCCCCCGCCCCCCATTGATGCAGAATACTTTCGAGAGCAGTGCTCGAGCCCCGATTGGTTCGATTCTGATGAAGATCTCGCTTGCTACACCGGATACGACGACTGATCCCGTTCCTCTGTTCAGCGCCCCGATGGGTCGTCAGTTCTTGGACATCGAGTCCGAAGACCTCGACATCAAGGCCATCCAGGGATGAACCGTCGTGGGCACCGAATACCGGAGAGCCGAATACCTCCAGCTATAACAACAACAATGACGCTGCCCCCAACGACTGGGTCGACCAATCCTGGCAGTGGAATGCCCCGAAGACGCAAGCTTCTACTCGAACGAACCAGTCCGACTCCTACTACTACAATGACGACGATGAACCCTGGCCACTCGGGTCCGACGACGCCACACAAAGTTGGTCGACACAACCGCCCAGCTACGATTCTGTGCCTGCGCCAGAACCGCAGTGGAAGCCCTATAACATGCCGCAATACAACCATGAAATCGAGACCGTTGATCAACTCCGACACTTGGGTACGTTCGGAATGAAGCCACCGTATCGATTTTGGACACACGAGGACGATCCAATGAAATCAGAATACACCAAGCTCCAACCATCGGTACTCACTATTGCGTCGAGCGCCATGGCTGGTCAGCGAGCAAGACACGTATTCCTAAACGAACACCATGCCGCAGTTGTGACGAAGACAAATGCCGCTATGTCCGAGTTAGGCAAGACCATCAACATCGACAGTTGGGGACGAACCGCACCATTCCCTTACGAGATGGCGCGAAGCGCACCTGACAGATCTTTCGATGAGCTTAGGAATGCCGGCGGCAAGCCGGGCGACCAGTGGTATACAAAAATTGAAGTGGCTTGCCAGAACTTTCGAACGGCTCTCGTCGACTGGTGACACTGCGACGAAGAGCTCGATTGGGGATTCTGACAAAATCTCTCCGAACATGACCCACCGAGTCAAATTGCTCGACTCAACCGCATGCATCGAGAGATCTCAGGAATCGACGACCTGATAAACATCGCCGATGGAATTGACCTGATCTTCAGGTATCGACGCCTCTGGACCCAGCACAAGATTCTTGGAGTTATTCGCGATCTCCAGAACGTTTGCCAGGCGAACGACTGGCTCTTCGAAGATCGAGCCCCCTTTCTCGCGTACAAAGTCGATTTGCTTCTTCGCCGACACCAACTGTGAGGTCTACGAGGCACCTCTCGACTTAAGTATAAGCGATATGGGTGCGCTCCACATCGAACACAGGACCTTGCAGTCCAGCTCCAGGAGTACTTTCGACTCGGAGAACAGACCGAACCCTATGCGTACAACGCCATTGCACCAGGTGCCCCCATCGACCTTGTCCAGTTGGCGACAATTTACCAGACTCGATCCCGAAGGCTCGGATACCACGACTTCAATAAGGCAATCCGACGAGTTGCTGCCCTTCACTCGACCAGTGAGAAGTATGTTAACCTCTCTCCTTTCGTGGACGCCGCTGATTTGGTTCGACGCACGGGTACCTCGAAATACCTCATGTCCCCCTTTGAGGCCGGATATGAAGGTGTACGACGTTGGCGTCGAGCGGTCCAGTTCCGAAGGGATGTCTATGCTGATGAACGGGAAGAGATTGAGCCCACCAACTCGCCTGCGAGTGACCTGTTCCAACCGGACCCCTTCCACCACCGGTTTTTGCTGGCAGAGTCGAACGCCATTCAGCACCACTTCGACATCCCGTTCTTCAAGTACCTCCCGCCGATCCGTGATGATTTCAAGGCTGCCCATCGACTTAAGGTCAGCTGCGGAGACCACGTCCTCGAAGCGGTCATTGTTGACACGGCTTCGAGCCTTGTGACAGCAGAAGCGGTTCGACTCGCTCTGCAGAGTTCCCTCGCTGATGGTCAGTATGTACATCAACACCTCGGTCGACTCCAAGAAGAAGGCCCTCGAACCGACATGCTTGAGGTCACTGACCGATATGCCCTTGGCCCTGGAGTTGATGACGTCAGTGCCATCAGTGTGCGACGAGTTTCGATTGCTGACACGCCATGGTGGCGAGCCGATACGCGAACTGGTCAGTTCTACCACAGCATGGCCGCTGGCACTGGTTCGAAGAAAACCTATCGATGGTCTCCTGGTCGACATGACAGGTTCTCCTTCGAAGTCACCAATCGGACCGATTTGTTGAGCGAGGTTGCTTGGAAACCGTCGAACCTTTGGGATTTCTATTCGACCAAGGCACAAACATTGAGACCTGGACAATTTCGAGCGCTCGCCCGTGAACATGTCTTTGTATTCCAGTACAAGTGCCCCGTCGACGGCCAACCTGGTGATCCCAACCTTTGATTGCTGAACCATCGATCTGGTATCCTGATTCAGAAGCTGGCCCTCGAAAGTGATATCCGTCGACACTACACGGGTCCTGACACCTTCAAGTTCATGGCTGGCGTCGAGACACTGAAGGAAGTGCACGAATTGTGTCGACTCGGGGTGCATCGTTTATCCACGTTTACGTGAGGCACGGACTGCTGATTCGACAAGTCCGGATGCCAGGTAACGGCTGATTCGACATGTCTGGATGCCAAGTAATGGCTTATTCAACAGTCTGGATGCCATTAATGGTATCGACTGCCTTCATATCTCGTGTCGAGTTGACAGATGTGTATGCCTGTTGGCTGTTTGTCTGCTGGGCAACCAGCTTCGATAGCTGTACCCAATGTTATGGTATGTTATGGTTCGAGGTGCCCACAGCCTTGCTGTGTGTACAGCGCCCGTGCGGTGTGCCTGGCAAAGTTGTCCTCTGCAGCTTCCGCCAAGACACAGCCGTGGCAGAGTCGAACATGGCGTATGAATGAGGCGCTGACGACAGGTATACCATGACTGCACCTCAGTGTGTGAGTTTCGACCACTGTTATGCTTCTGTAGCCAGCACATGTCGAGGTCCAAAACTTTTTTTCTGGGCCTGCTCTGCAAATTCGACATTGTGACGACCACCCAGAGAAGTGAGAACTCTTCGAGCTCTCAAGGGGGGGGTAGTGTTATGGCTTCAAAGAGCAGCAGCGCAGCGAACGCGCAAGTCGCAAGTCGCAGTCGCAATCGCACTGCATCGAATGCCAACTGTGTGAATGAGCGCTGTAAGATACTTCGATCTCCGAACAGGGTTTTTGTCTTCGAGGTTGTGTTATGTATTGGTGCCCCGTCTAAAGATCCTGCGAGGTTTGTTGATTTGGGATTTTGGATTTTGAGAAACAAAGAGGCACAGGAGTACAAGTCGAGTTCCCGAGAAACAAACCACAACAGAAGTTGGAGAGCTCACCTGCCGAACAGTTCTTGGGAACGATTAGCCCATGGAAAACGTGGTTGGGGAGGTTTCTGTTCACCCGGGGGTTGACTTCCCGCAAAACACCCTCTTTCACTTGGGTAGAACTCAGGTTCCTATGGATCATCCTCTTGTCGATCGGGTCCGCAACACCTTTCGGGATTGCTCCCAAAAGCGTTTTGATAAGCTTTTCTTCGCCGAGCACGACCCCCACGTCTTGCTCCCACCTGGCATAGGACAGAACCCAGTCCTGTGCCTTCACCCCGTCGCCGTCCCAAGTGGGAACGGCGTCCCGGACCTGTACATCCTTCAGGGCACCGGGTTCCAGTACGGGCGTGGCCATGGTGTTTCACACCCCCGGGCCATACCACGGGATTCCACCTCCACGGGGATACACATCGACGGGAGTGGGGGTTAGTGATGGCATGGGGGGCGTAGGCGCCTCCGAAAACACAAAACCTCGCAAAGGACCCATACTGGGTTTAATCTTAGGCACGTTTTCACCCTTGGGGAAATGTTCAATTGTTCCGGGTTCAAACCTACCCTCGTCATCAAAAAACCTGATATCTATTCCCCGACAATGCCTGAAATTGGCATTGGGGTCTCGGTCTCCCCTGGGTGGCATGCGGTCATGGGTTGGTACCCGATAATCTGAGACTCCATCAGATCGATGCGTCTCATAATGGAGACCATCAGGCCGGTCCTCTTGTGAATGCATGAACAGGTTGCTGGTCCCTGCCTTGGACACCCGTGAGGGTTCGCGGAAATATCCCCCAAAAGGTCCTCGTCGGGCCGGTTCTGCTCTGTCAGGGTAATAACCTCGGCCCATTAGGGTTAACTCCCCTGGGCCTGAGGTGTTCTTCCAGCAGTTTGGCCATCAGGGCATCCATAGTTTACCCGAGTGTCCTCATTTGCCCCTCAAAATACGAGTTGACTTGCCCTAGCTCTCTTGCCAGATGAGCTACGGCATTTGGGTCAAAGCCTTCAGGCAGCTCTGGGGCTGGGGATGTCCTCAGGCCTTCAATGTTCTGCGCCAGGTCCTCCAACGCTTGTACCCGCAATTCTAACTGGCCAACATGGTCTCGACTCTTCAGTCCTCTGGAGTCGTCTCCAGTTTTCAGGATCCTCATTTCCAGTTGGACGACCCGGTCTTGAGTTTCTCTGAGGACTTCTTCATGATGTCGCTGCGTGTTGGTGGTGGCCCCCTTGTAGTGAGCTTGTTCCGGTTCAATTCTGGCCAGGGCCTCCAGCAACACCTTGACCTGGGTGGGATCAGCTTTCCCTGCTGCTTCATTGGTGGCACCAAAGGGCCTCTAGTTGACTCAAACGAGTCTCTATGGCCTTGATCTCTTCCATCTGCAGCTGGAGTTGTTGCACCTGTGCCACTACACTTGCAGCGGTCTCGTCCATCTTGTTGCTGACCACGTTCAGCTGATCGGACGCTGCTCGGACTGCTTCGGCGCCTTGGTCGACCTTGGCGTTGATGGACTGCCCCTCGGCCAGAACCCCTTCTCGTTCATGTAGGTGATCCCCTGGTGCCTGGGATAGGCCGGCGATCTCCTGCTCCAAGGTGGCCGAACTGGACCTCAGGACCTCCAGTTGATTCTCCATAAAGTAACTCCGGTTGTCCAGGCCAGCGCGTCCAGGGGCTTGGGCTCCAGATAGCGTTTCCACCTGACGCATCACCTCCTCAACATGGTCCTTCAGTTCAGCAACTCGGAGATTAAGTCGATTTCCTCCCAGCCTATGCAAATCCAACGATTGCATGGTGGTTTGCCGAACCCAATCCGTCAGCTGCCGTAGCTGATGGATGGCGATGATGGTCTCGTTGATGATCTCCTCCATGATGGCCCGATACCCGGCGAAGGTCTCTGTCAGGTCTCGTAGTTGGGCAATTGCCAGGGAGGCATCGACCGGAAGTCCACAACCCGCACCCGGCGTACTCGGCTGCCATCAATCGGCGTCCACTTGACGGCATCCATCATTCGGCTTTCGTCCGGGTCTGCCTGGGCCCAGGATGACCTGCCGAAGCCTTCTTCCTTCCGCGGCTCGTTCACCGGGTGCTGTTGCGTAGTCAGGGGCCTATAAGTAGTCCCTGCCAACGCGCCGGCAGCCTGCCGGTCGCTATAGCTCAGCCTCAGCATCCGGCTGGGCATATGCTCGTCGGTAGATGAGTTTGACGGATGCCCACCCATTGGATGGACGCCTGTCCTCAGTGGCGTCGGTGTCAAGTGTGGGCTGGTTGGAGTCGTCCATGGCGATAGATCTTGTTGTTGTTCTTCTTGTTGTTCTTCTGCTCTGCAGGTTGTTTTTGAGCTTCTCTCGTACTCCTGGTGCTAGAGGAGCTGAGAGCTGCCTCTGCTACCTACTTTTACCCCACCACTCTTTCTTTGTAAAGGAAGGATGGCCATGTCCGTGTCACCCTTGGATCAACACCACGACACTGCAATGCACCAAGAAGCAGAAGTCCTCAACCTTGACTCTCAATCCAAGTATCAACAATAATACAAAAAAGAAATAGACATCCCCTGAGAGGAAGGGACAAACAATGCACGGATATGAACACAGGACCTCATACCACACCTACATGCAGATGGGCAGTTTCCGCTCTACACAAGGTAAAGGCATATGGAGGCGGGAGTGCCCTCAAAACACACAAATTCAGCGATTCCATTACACAATAACATGTCCCAATGGACTGCACACAAGGTCGCACAGCGGAAGCAAGGAAGCAATGGGCACTCAGGACTTAGGCCTCAAACGTCCAACAATAGTGCCTTCAGGGGGGCGTCCATAAGGGTGCATCAAAGACCTCACAACCTACACCATGGGGGGTTTCCCCATGACTCATACCCAGACTTCGATAGTAAGGGGGGGTCATGGCGACCCCATACCTCCCTGTCTCTGGTGACTCCATGACTGCCCCCTTGGTGGTTTGTTGTCCTCGGACTGTTCTTGCCTCACGCAGGTTTGCAGGCCCCGACGCACCATAGGCAAAGCGGGGCGCGCAAGACATACCGAGTCAAAACTGCAAATTTGGCCAAATTGGCCCACCAAGTCAGTCCGACCAGAGTAGGAAGTCGGGCAAGGGATTCATAACCGAGCACATATACTTACAACTCCAGGTTATATCAAAACACATGCAAAAAGATAGGTTAAACAGGCCCATTTGCTAACTGCTGTAAGCAAAGGGGATGCTCCCATAGATGGGGCCGAAATCCCTAATTCTGCAACATGACACGGTCATGGGACTCACCATATGTGCAATATCTCCGGCTCACGTAGAGGAGCAAATACGAACCTCAAATGTGTTGGGACCATGATCATGTGCTTCGATAATGGCCATTTACCTTCACCTGTAACACCTGTAACAGGAAAATTGTAATCCGAATTGACAGTATCAGAATCAGGAAAATCAGAATCAGGAAAAGCAGAAAAACGAAATTCGGACAAACCGAATCTCAGCTGCACAGGAACTGCAGATTCCTAAAGGTAGGTACGTAGGTATCTTTGGGAGCTCGGGATGCCTCCTTTGACAATGCAGGAAGAAGGTCTCACCAAGGGGAGGTCCTGTCGCTCCCACTGCCCTGGGTCAGGTGCCTCTGAAGCCGCTCCCGCAGGTGCTTGGGAAGGCAGTGTCGCGGCCACCCGGTCCACGTGTCCCGGGTTGGAGGGTGTCCCCACAGAGCGCACCAAAGGCCGCGGGCCGAGGGGGGAAAAAGGAACCCAACCAAACGGGTGCAAAGGCCAAGGGCACCGAAAAGAACAAGGAACAGCAGCAGGACACGGGAAAACCAGCGGCAGGGCGACGACAGCCACGAAACACAAACCAGGGGGGGGGGGGCAAACGGCCAAGTGGCGCGGAGCCACGAGAAGGCAGAGGGGGAACAAAGGAAGACGAGCGGCAGGGCGAGGACACCCGCGAAACACCCACCTTTGATTTTACCGGGCAAAAAGTGGCCAAAACTATGAATGTCCCGCCGACAGGTTCCATTGATTTAGCTCTTAGAGTTTTATCAACCTCTTTATCAGCTGTAACAATTTTCTGTGTGTTTGTTCTTCTCCTGCACTGTTATTGTAGGTAGTAGGCTGTGAAACCTTTGGAATGTGCAACGGTTGGTTCAACCTTTCTGGTTCCTTTTGTGCATATTTGAATCATCCTTCTGACATCCACCGTGTGTCTCAGATGCTTCTGCCAAACAATACTAGATAGTGTGTTTCTGCATGCTTCCAGGCAGTTTTCACAGTGAAAAAATATGCCAGGGATCGTCGAACTCAAAAATTTCCAAAATTTCAAAAACGGCGCGACGAGTTGTTCGACGTTTAGTTTCCGGTTGCTTTTGTTCATATTATTGGACTGTCTACAACATACACTGTGTGTCTCAGACCTTTTTCTCCAAGGAATAATAGAACTTTTTTTTCTGCATGCTTCGAGCCCGTTTGCAGAGTGAAAAAATGTGGAACCAATCGTCGAATCAAACGTCGCACCAATCGGCTCTTGGACCTCACCTGATGTTCCCCATCAAAGTTTGCAATTGCATCAGTCAAGGTCTGTGGGATGCAGGAGAACTCTGACACTGCAGCTGAGACATCTGTCCATTTGAACATCGGCTGACGATGTAACACACTTGCAAAGGTGTTGAAGATTTCGCTGCTGTCCAAGTTCACTTGTGTAGGCGAAACGTCGGGGTCCTCGTCTTCCTCGTCTTCTTCTTCCTGTTCCTCCTCTTCCTGTTCTTCATCTCCAGCTTCTTCCTTGGCATCTTCAAGCTCTGATTCTTGCTCAGCTCGAACGTCGACCTTGACCTTTTCTGATGATGACAAAGAAGAGGATGTACTGTCGTCTGTACTGTCGTCAGAGAACATTCTTTGGCACAGCTAAGCAAAAAAAGCAGAAACAGGCGCAAATCAATCCGGAGACCAATCGGTGCGACGTTTGATTGGTTTTTCTGACAGAACAACTGTAACGTTACAAGGAACCAGGATTATCAAATTGAATGTTAATTCAGGCGGAATGGAACGTTTCGGGCACAGGTGTTGACATTGCGGCTGCAAATTCAAATGTCCTGTCGATCTGGCGACCAATTGTGCGGTATTTCAGTTATGGCCGGACTACTCCCCGTAAAATCATAGGTGCAACCCCGGGGTGGGGGGAGACAGCAGGAAGCACCGACAAACGGCCAAGCAGCGCAGAGCAACCACAAGGCACAGAGGGAACAAGAAAAAACGCGGAGCAAGACGCCAACGGCCTAAACAAAAACCCCGGGGGGGGGGGAGGGGGGGCGGCAACAACCGCCAGCAGGCGCGGCGACAGCAAGAAGCAAAGGGGGGAGGGAAAGACAACAAGCGGAGGGGTGGGCTGGCGGGGGGCGCAGCAGCAGGCGGCTACAAACACCAGCGCACGGCCAGGAGACGCGCAGACACAAAAAAGCGGAGGGCGAGCAAGGGAACACGAGCGGCAGGGCGACGCCAGCCGCGAAACAAAAACACGGGGTGGCGCGACAGCACGCGCTCGGGAGGCTGGCCCGTCCGACCCGGCCATGACAAAGGGGTGGCGCACCACACGCGCTCGGGAGGCCGGCCCGTCCGTGCGGGCCAGGCAAACAACAGAGACATCCAGCACCTGACAACGCCGGCCGTACGGCGGCAAAGACAACAGCGAACAAACAAAACAAGCCGAGCATCGAGCCGGCTAAAACACCACGAAAAGAAACCGGAACACACCGACACAGCACGCTTCACCATGGGGGGGGAGGGCACGCACCAACAAAGCACGTCCCAACAAGGGGGGGGTCACGCACCAGCACAGCACCAACCCCGGCCAGGCAAAAAACACAACCGCAACCGAACCCAACCGCCGACTACAGCCACCCGAACACGCTGACCATAAGGCAGCGAAGACGACGCCGAACCAACAAAACAAGCCGCGCACCTGGTAAATTACGGCGTGAGCTGTGGGCAACAGCGCGCACGCGTTTGGAATGTTTCCATTGCCTGCAATGTCCGCTTTCTCAGTCTGTTCAGATTCCCTCGAATGCCGTGATACGCTGGTCCGTCCTAAGCTCCCCTGGGCGTTGAACGTACCGTGCTGTGCCGATGCATTCAGGCACTGTGTGTCCAGGGCTGGCGGAATTGGACCATCGCGCTGGACTTACAGTCAGTGGAAAACCCTGAACCAAACGGATATTCAGTGGTTGTACATTGTGTTGAGCTACCAGATGTTACGGGATTTCTGATGTGTTTACACATCGGTATCTACCCCCTTTCCTACTGTGTAATCACCCCTGGGTAGTGTCTGTATTGACTGCCCTGGATGACCTGCAGTGATAAATGGAACACGCAACATTGGTAGTGATGCACTTGAGTTCGATTAACCAGGAAATACCCAGTGCTGTGGCTAGGCGACGTGGTTTTGTTGTAGGCCCTTCATTTTCTGGCATTACTGTCCAGTTTTCCTGTGGGTCCAGGTCTTGGTGTATTGTCCCGTCTTTGTCCGCGGGGGTGAGAGATGAGTCTATGCACGCGTACCGCTTTGCTGCAGCCCATACACCCACAGACCAGATTTCTGTCCTCCCCAGTCAGGAGGGATGCCGGATTCATTTTGGCGCTTGTCCGTGCAACTACCACTGAGCTGGATAGTTTTAAATTTTGGTGCTGGCAAAGCGAGTTATGGTGAGACAGATCTAAGCTCCCCTTACTTTGTTTCTTTTTCTGAAAGCTGAACGAGGGGATACCCCTTCAGATCTTTGTTTTACTTCCGAACTCTGAATCTTCTTATGAATTTTTCTTCTGGGTTTGTTAAGCCCTAAGAGCGGGTAGTTTTTCTTGACGACCCATACGTTCCAGGGAGTTACCCTTCCTTCGCCAAGCAGCTCGTACTGACACCCCAGTTTCTCCAGCGTTGGTCACTGTGGGTGTGTAATCGTGATTACATTGATTCCCCACTGAGGGACACGTGTTGAGTTTGCTGTGTTACTCATTACCAATTACTGTTCCCCATGTAAGTGTGCCGCATTATCGTAATGGACGATGACTGTGCTGTGGGCAGATGGTTTTAGTGATGTTGCTCGGTTATCTTGAGATGTACCCTAAGCCGTAGAGGTAGAACTGCGGGCTGGTTGACAATAGCACCAATAATCCCCAGCTTATGGTAACCAGTGCAATTTGACCTACAGTACTATGAAGCTCTGGGTACTACCTTGTTCCTGTTGGCTGTGTTTGGCTTCCAACGCTACCTGTTGCGACCAAAGGCTCCTGGCCCTGCTTGATGCTGGTCTGGGACGCGTAGTTTAAATCGCCAGGCACGTCAAGGAGCGGAACCCGAGTCCTACCCTGGCTGATGCGCAGGTACTCCGAGGATGTCATAGATTACTGCTGTAGGGTTTTCGTGAAAGATAAGGTACCTACTGTTGACCTTCAGGGTCAGTTTAGAATTAATCCGGTATGTTCCTGCCCGGGGTAAGGCAACCCCTTGCAAGGGTTGAAGGGGTGACCACCCTTCCCGAGTTATTTGCCTGTCACCCCAGTCCCAAAACGGCCAGATACGTTGTCATCTCAGTGTACTTGTGCGATTCTTTACCCAAGAGGGCACTTTGAGGGTTTCTCGAAGATTCTTCGTTCTTGAGCTTTTCAGTGCTGTATGCCCTTCGTTTCCTTATTGCTAACTTCTTACTTGAGCTGTTGACCTGATTTATTCTTGTTGGTTCAGATTTTTCCGTGGCAGTGAATGGCAGTAAACGTGACTTTGGCTATGCTACTTTTCTTTAACATTACCAGCTAATCCCGGAAACCCAGAGAGGAGAAGGGTACCTGTTTCCTCCGTCGGCGGACACTATACTGGACGCGTTTCCAAGTTTAATGTTACCTCTGGGTTCCTCAGTCCTGTGCCGGCTTTTGCAGGCCACGAAGGGAGTCATGACAGCCATCAACATTCGTCCATTGGGACTGACTGAGATGGTTCGAGACTCGCTTTGGAAATGTACATAGTGCTGACAGAATGATACGCGCAAGCACACAGCGGGTAACCGTCAAGGTACCCTTGATTCAAAGCACTGCTGTCCATTGGCAGGCTCGTACTATATGCTACACTGTACGAACGGGTTCCATGTTTCAGCCACTGTGTACACCTCTGAGTTCCCGTAAGTGAGAACGAACCGGACCTGGTGCCAGCTATGAACTGATCAGCAGGATCAGTGTGGCTAAACCCAGGTGATGACCCCAGTCCCTTGGAGCAAGCACGACCCAAGTCCTCTCCCTGCGGCACTCTGAACACAACGTCCAAGTCGTGTTGACCACTGGGTGTTGTTACTAGCCCGAGTCGTGTTGACCTCTGGGCGACGTTGCCTGTTGCAATCTGCAGGTAGTGTCCCTGCAGGCAGAGAGAGACCTGGCCGACTCTGGAGAGGAGAGTCCAGTTTGCCTGCCATCTGTTGGACTCTGCACTCCAGGGGAGGGGGGAAATTTCATAGGAACTGCCAAGGCGAGTATCCTCTGGATGTTCGGTATGCGTCAGTAAGCCCGACAGCAAGTTTGCCGCATAGAACCCCCTCAAGAGTTTACCCTCCCTGTTGGTAAGCCCTGTGATGTTCTGAAATGAGTCACAGCGGTGTACAGCTGCAGGCGTGGTTTTTCCCGCGTGTTGGGCTAGGTACTGTCATACCACAGGGATGCGTTGTCCTGTTACTTTACGTTGAAGCCCAGAGGTTCTTCTGATGAACCTGCTGCAGGGTGTATAGTACCTGACTTACCTCGGATAGTCCATTGGTCTTTGGGATTAGCATGTATTAACTCAATGTTGTGTGCCTGATGCCTTCTGCAAGTTTACCCCCGTGTTGCTTCCCGCTTACTCTTTCAGCTGAGGGTACCTGGAGCCGTGCTGTCAATTGGCAGGCTCATTTTTAATAGAAAACAGACCAGGAGGCCAGGGGATAGTAAAGTGAACACGGAGCGGACCGAGACCGGCGGGAGAAAATGTTTTCTCTGCCCTGTGCCGGCCTCAACTCAGGGGGAATAAGCTACGCTTGTACCCATTCGTTGGTTCTTTACAGTCGTGTAGTATTTCCTCCCCTGCATAATGTCTTTCGTGCTGTCTTAGTTCTGACTTTCTGTGCTGACCTGAAAGGAAAAATTGAATTTGCTTGATGTTGATGGTTGAGATGATGGTAGGAAGGGTAAGCCTGGATTCAGGGCTGTGACTGAATTTTCTTGACTGTTTTTGAATGGAACCGAATTTCGCTTGGAGTTAAGTTTATCCTTGGAGTTCCCCCTGAGGGGGGGCCTCCTACCTTGCACGTGCGTCTCTTGGGAAGCCCCTGAATTTCATATTGTTTCTATTTTTTTTTGATCCAGCCTTGAGGAGTTGGCCCTCCTGAGGGAGTGGGATACCTCAGGCGACAGCCCCGCGATATGGAGTAGGTAAATTACCTTCTTGCCTCTGTGTTCAACGTACTTTCTTGTGTTCTGCTGATACCCTGTGATGCGATCTTTGTAACCCTTTCTCCTCGATATCCACAATACCTGTGAGCTTCTTTGACAGTCTCTAGACAGTCCTGAGTTTGTGGATGTACATTGTGTTCGCATTCGAGGGTAACACAAATCAAATTTTTGCAATTGGGTTGAATATTCGGTGTCTGCACCAATTCTTGGTGATTGCCTCCTCGGTTTCCCCTCACACAGCAGTCTTGAGCCCACATTCTGTCTGGGCACCTCTTTGTAGGTTATTTACTCTGCTGATATTTTGGGTTGTAGTGACTTTGCGCTTGCCTGATTTTAAAGTCCTTTCAGGTATTTTGACCCAGAGACAGACTTTCTGATTTTCCAGCTGACCGGATGAGTCTAGCTGGACCTGTGTCTAGCTTTCTCGGCAGCCCTCTGGGGCAGACTTCAGTTTTGTTCTTCTTCTCTTTCAGTTTTTCGACCTGCGAGAAATTCGTCTCTTCCTCGGATGTCCCGTGTACTGTGTACAGTACTTGGGGAAACCAGGGAGGTAGCTGAATGCAGTTACAGTTTTCATTTCGTGGGCGTGTCCCCCATTAGACACCACCACCTCCAGCTGTGTGTGTGGTCAGTACTTCAGGTGAATTCAGGTTCAGGTGTATCACTCTGATAAGCTGTTGCCTTGCTGTTACCGCAAGGTTAAACCAGGTGGGACCAGGTGCAGTTTCTGCGGTGACCCCCAGACAGGTTGTGTATGCAGTCTGTTGGAAGTTTGGGGGGGGGTCATGAAACCCTCAGGCAAAAGAATTCCTGCCTTTCTTTTTCCTTACTGCTACGTATAACCTGAGGGTGTTGTGACCTGGAACGTCTGTGTACCCTGGTGACCTGGCATGACGTGGACTGGCTGCCATGTCTGCTGATTATGTGCTTCCTAGACATCTGAGAAATTTCTGTCTGGGACTGCCTGATGCCAGTGAGTGTGCATGGGCAGCATGTGAGAAGGCGCCCCTCTTCGACATCCCCACTCGTGATATGTGGTCTGGGAGGGAGTAGAAAAAAATCATTTTTCCACAGTGACGCCTTCTGTTGGTATTGTGTTCTATTCTCATCTGTAACTGTCTTTGGATCTGCGTTCTGAGGTCTGCGATTGGCGGCGATCTGTAGAACTATTCTGTCGCGATCTGTGATCTGCGGCAGTGCTTACTGAAGCCGGTTCGGACCCCCGTGGCCATCTTTGGGTCACTTGGGGTGTGTATCTATGTGCCGGCAAGCCGCCATTGGCTGATATCATACTCTCCCATCCACCTGATCTAACCCGATGTGATAGTGTGATAGGTTCGGCCATTCCGGCTATGAGCGTCCATATTCAGTACCGAGGCGCCGCCAGCTGAGATTTATATATCAGAATATCAGGAATCAACAGGGTTTTTTTATCATAATGTTTCCGTAATTTATCCGCCTTCCGTTCTGATGGTCAATGTATCGGCGACTGTCAGTTGGCTCGCGATTTTGCGGTAACCGATTGGTTAACTGTTATTTCCAGATATTTTGGCGGAAACCCCGATGAAGGGTCAGATTTCATCAGTAAAGCGTTCGTTGCTACCGCAATTTTCTAAATATGCACTCGAAATTTTAATCTGAATTTTTCGCGATGTTGAAATCGGATCTTCGACTTCGACATCGCCGCACTTGATTTGGTCTTCTTCGAGTGGTCATACTCCTTTCCCTATGCCCAAATCAGGTTTCCCTTATACTTGCCACTCATTTGACGTGGAGATATAAGGGAAACAAAAGTGATTCGTGGGACCACTTTGTAGGGCCATATCTAGGCGTGAGTGCGAGGAAAGAGAATGAGAAATGTCGCGTTGCAATCGCCTCACTCTCACCTTTTTTTTGATAGGGTCCAACACCTTGGATCGTCATACACACTCGTTGTATCATAGGATCATGGTCAACATGGTAGAAACTTGTTTATAACTTGTTGACCATGTGTCCGGACTCAATATTATGACTCTCGAGTGTAGCGCATGAGTCTTGCGGTTGCATAGCATCTTTTCTTAGGTTCCCACTTCCATTTAACTCAAAGTTAAGTTAAGTCCGCACCCGCAAATACACGGTCCGCACAGGAGCAGGCCTCACCCCCTTCCTGGAGCCAGGCAGCGGGGTCCCCCAAGGGGGAGCAGAAGGCCCCTTCCTGTACCTTCTAGTGACGCTCCCCCTGGCCCTCGCAATCGAGCAGGATTACCCGGCCTACGCACCCTACCCCCTCCTCTCCCCCCTTGTCGGCTTCGCGGACGACACCAACCTCACCGTCGCGCACACCCCACACGACCCCCATGCCCCGGACCCCGGACCAACGGTCACCCAACAGGCCAACGACTTACTGGACGTGACCGTCTCCTACCTCTCCCACAACAACCTCATCGTCCACCCCACAAAGTCAGTGGCCATGATCAAGGGGTCTGCCACGGCTCCCACCCTAGGGCCACAAGGGCCCCCCATGCACGTCGTGACGACCACCACCCACCTGAGGGTAATCCAGGCCGCCAACCCTGAGGACGCCACCCTCCCTCCCAAGTTGCAGTCACACCTCGCCCATCTCCCCAGATATGCGTCCCCGACCACCAAGGCCCTCTCCCTGTCCCACCAGAGCCTGGCGTACTACCTCACTGGGGTCTTGAACGCCTCCATAGGCTTCCAAGCACTCCACCTGACACACCCCACCACCGCCCTCCAGCCAGCCACACTCGCCGTGACCAATGCATGGGCAGCACACGGGGGCTGGCCCACCTCCATACCCACCCGCGCCATCCGAGCGGCATGGCCCCACTATGGAGACGCCATAGGGGACGAGGTGAAAGCGGCCTACACCAGACACACCGCCCTCCTCCTTCACCGCATGACCCACAACCACTCACCGGAGGTCCGCGAGGTCACCGCCATCCGCCTCCAAGCCGCACAACGGGCCCGCAACACATACCCGCGCTGGGTACTCCACCAGACGGGCATGCCCACCAACATGAACACGCGCCTGTGGAACCACCTGCAGCTTCTCCTCCCATCCCCACACCACGCCATACTCACCAACCACACATGCCCAGAGGAAGGGCCACTAGCGGTCCTCTGCGGGGACCTCCACCATCACCCCAAGGGCACCATCCACACCATAGACCTTGTCGGGGCCTCCATCACCGTAGTATACGTCACCCTCCCCCAAATGCGGGTCCTGCACCACAGCGGGGCACACCACACCCCCTTTCTACAGCTTCCCAAATGGCCACAATACCGCCTCTTCCACCAGTACCTCACGCAGACGGCACGAGCAGCGGGACACACTCTACCGGGCAGCAAAGACATGCGCACAGCCTACCGAGAATTCAAAAAGCAACACCCGCGACCCATCCCAGCGACACCGCCCTACGCACCCACCGGATCGAAACACGAACCCGTCCCCCCGGTGACGGGCCCAGTCCAACCACTAACCCTACTACTGGCCCCGAATGAAGCCAAACCCACGCAGACCACCGTCATCCACCACGGGGCAAAATGGCGCATACCGAAACACCACATGACCGCCCGAGACCTACCAAAGGTCCCCCAAGATTCCCAGAGCATGCCACGCACATGTTGGGCCTGTGACCCCGAGGCACCAACCACACCATGGCCCGTACTACACCTCATAGCACGCAACCACACCCACCCCACAACCCACCTACCACCACAGGCCTACGCATGGATAGCCCCATGGTTCCACCGCACCGACACTAACCCCACGGTAGCATGGAACCCCGACCACGCGCCCAAATGGCTCTTCACCACTACACACACATGCCCCCGCCCCGACCCGGCAGGGGTCGCCATCCGTTACAGCATGTACGAGCCAGGCAGAACAGGCAAGCACGAGCACCCCTACTATCCGCTCCACCACTCCTGCCACACACCGGAGCACCGAACAAAAACCCTCACATGCCACGACCTAAACCCCGACACAGCCTACATCCTCCACTACATCTACTCCTACCTCACACAGGGACAGCCGGAGCAGGGACTCATAGCCCTGTCCCCCCAAGCGAAGCACATCATCTCCAAAGGAATAGGGGTGTACGCCACCCCCATCCTGCAGCCCACAACCCCAGTGGCCCACCTCGCCACGAGCCCTGCCATATACGCCTACCTGCCCATGAACCCATGCCGCCTCCCACAAGCATTACCGGCGGACCGGCTCTTCTTCACCGACGCCTCAGGCGAATCCGCCCTCACGCCCATCACCGGGGGGGCCACCCTGCAGCTAACCCACACCGGGGGACACTACCACATGGACCACCACACGGGCCACACCACCTATGGGGCCTCTTCCCACGGGGAGCTAGGGGCCATGGCCGACAACATCACCGAGGTCGCGGCCCAGCTACCCGCCCACTCCCCGCACATCGTCCGGGTCTGGTTCGTGGTAGACGCCACTGTCGACACGCACCTGCTCCTCCGCATAGCAAGGCAACCACTTCACAAAGCAACCGCGACGCGCCTCGGCACCCAGGCACTGCTACTCTGGAAAGCCCTACGCAGCCTTCTCCCCTACGTCCAACTCCACATCGTGAAACAAGAGTCCCACAGACACCAATACGGAAATGGTAAGGTCGACAACCAGGCAGTACACCAGCGCACAACACACCTACCAGCCCTCCAGATCCCTGACCTCGGCCGCAACCACACACACCTCCAACACGTGCCCCCTGTACCCGAGCCCCATCAGACCCCGGACTGGGTACCAGAGGACGCCCCCTATTCCTCCCACGACAGAGCGTACCACTACCCCAACCCCATCCAACATCTCGCCCGCGTGCTCGGCGACGCAGACAGCCGGGCGCACATCCAGGAGCTCCAGGACAGACTGCAAGTCCCCCTCTACCACTCAGCGCTCCGCCCAGCAAACGTCCCAGCCCACCTCCAAAAGCGACGCATCCAGCTCCTCAGGGAGCAACTGCCATTCCTCACCGGGGTCGCCAGATGGCTCGCCCGCAAGCACATCCACGTCCCCGACGAACACACCCGTTGCCCATGCGACCACACCACCCCGGAGGACTGGGAACACTTCAAGAAATGCCCCCTCCATACAGACAGGGACACCCTAGTGGGCTGGTCCCCGGCGGAAACCCTGCGACAACACGAAGGATGGCCAACCCACAGCCACGCACACCAGGCAACCGAACACCTCTTCCGGGACCCCCTGATCAAAGAAGCCACCATGAGAGGGGCAGTGACACAGGCCCTGCACCGACACCTCACCAAACACACGGAAAGCCCCATGGAGGCAGCAGCACACCTCCAGCTAGAAGCAGTCCGCAGAGCAGCTGCCCAAATGGTACATCGCAAACACCTCCTGCTAACACACGCGGAGCAACTCACCGACCCAACCGCCAGGGAACACATGCAGCGTCTCATCCATTACCATGCCGTGCATGACCCAGACGTCCACTAACCCGCTCCGCGCCCCGCACGTGCCCCCCGTCTCCATCCACAGGTCTCCAAGGCACCACCACAGCGCCCGGAGACCCGTCTCACACCCAAGAAGCCACCCAGCACCGCCCAGTCCGGCCGAGCCCAGCCAGGGCCAACCATCCATCGACGTAGACGCGCAAGACCCCGACAGCCCATCCAGCCCACCCCCCCCGGACCCGGGGCACCCCCCCCTCACACCGGCCACCATCCGCGACCCCGACCTCCTCCGAGCGACCCTCCAAGACAGGGCCCCGACCACCCTCCTGGGCTGGTACCGCCTACAAGAGGACTGGACCAAGCTCACCGTCAAAGCCCTCCGGGACCCGACCACCCCAGGCAGCGGCCTCCACGAGACCATAGTAGACCTCGTGCTCTGGCGAGCCCGCAAACACACCCGGGGCCAGCCCATCTGGATCCCCCCCATCGAGTGGGGCCAGGCCCTGACGCACGACACCGGCATCAACGTCACGCGTCAAGGGACCGTACGCCTACGACGGGCCCCAGCGGAGACGGACCACCCAGCGGACCCGAACCACCCGGAGCAGTGGGAACAGACCACCGCGCCCAACCGCGACACCGCCCTCCGCGCCGCCAGCCTCCGCACCCCGGACGACGACCTCCCCCCCCCACCTACAGACAGTGACCAACCCGTGCCGGAAGTTTGGGTTACAGTCCTCGAGCGCGGCCACTACTACGTGATAGCCGCTACCGCTACGTCCCCCGGCCCGCAATGGATCATCCAGGGGACAGACACCATGTTCGCCCCGGAGACCGCCCCACCAGGGGCAGTGGGGGACCCCACCACCCAGCACAGGATCCTCAGGGGTGTCCTCCAGCCAGGGGACACCTCCCCAGCCCGCGCCATGGCCCAAATCACCTCAGGGAAGGCGGGCTACCACCTGGGATTGGCCATGCTCTGCCTAACCCACTGGATCCAGCGCCGCTGGCCACCCACGGGGAACGTGCCCTGGGTTTGGGCCATCCCCACCGCCCACACACAAGTCGAGGCAGGCCCGGACACACGACCAAACCCCCCCCCCAGGACCGCAGCAGTCTCTCACCTGCGGGTACCACGCCATCCACAGGGTCCTCAACCGCGCGGGTCTTAGCCCAAAGCTAGCATGCCCCCTTCCCACCACTGACCAAGAGGTCCACCAGATACGAAAGCTCGTCTGCGAAATCCTTGCCGCGGCAGCAGAAGACAGCAAGCTTCTCCTCCAAACCGCCCGGCCTACAACTGCCCACGCAAGCGCGCGGCAAGCGGACACATACACCGACACAGCACACCCCGCCGCACAATTCCCGCCCGTGCCCCCCCCCCTCTCGCTGCTCAACCGGAGACCCACACACGCCCACCATCGCGCGCATCCCCGGGCCCCGCGACACGGGCCTCCCCCGTCCGCCCGAACACCAGCACACGCCCGCCACACACCCACCCACCGGACACCCTTCACCGCCCCCCACACTCGACAACCCACACACACCCAGTGGCCCGCCCGCGCCCTCCACACACACCCCAGAGGACCCAGGCCCACCCCCCCCGGCCCCTGAATGCAGCCCACGCGAACTGTTCCCCCCCGCGGACACCAACCCACACGACCTCGCACATTGCAGGACCCGGGCCCAGCCGAGCCCAGAAAGAGAAGGCCGCAGCCCCGCGCCTCCCTCCCCCGATGCTGCCGACCAGATCGGCCCGCCGGGCCGCCAGGTCACGACCGGGCCCCCCCAGCCGCCCGCCCCCAACCTACAACCCGAGGACATGCCCTCCATCCTCCCCGCCGTGGCCGCAGCAGAAGCCGCCGCCCACAAGCCCGCCCGCATCACAGCCCAACCCGCGTCCACCACCTCCTCCTCATCCTCAGCCTCGTCCATCTCCTCCACCTCATCCTCCGACCCCCCCCTCCCCGCCAAACTCATCCTCAAGGCCACGGCGAAAGCCAAAGCCGCGGCTGCACGCACCGACCCCCCAACCCCCACACAGGCGACTCAGGCACCCCGGCAACCCACCGGGACGACCCCCGACCCGACATCGACGCCCTCACACCTCCGGACAGAGGTACTCCTCAACCTGGAACCGGACCCCAACCCCAAACCCGACCCCAAACCAAAACCGGACCCCAACCCCAAACCCGACCCCAAACCCAAGCCGGCGCCCACGCGAGCACACACAACACCGCATACGCAACGACACAAACCCACCAGACACCTACCCCGCCCGGGCCCTCGCCCAAGCCAGGACCCCCCACCAACCGCAACCCGCGCCCCCCTCCCGCCGGCGCCCACCACCACCGCAGAGACGGCCACCCAGCACGACCCCGTCCAAGCCCTCGTCTGCATCCCCCTCACCAAGCGCCCCGTCATCCATCCCCCACAAACCACCACCACCGTCGGCCAAACCGACCCAGGGACGTGGGACCCCTCGACCACCGCCTGGCCCCCAACCCTTCCCCCATGCCCACCACATAGTGCAGCCCCGGGGACTGCCCACGATGCCCAACCCCCCACCCCCACAAGGGGGACCGGAAAACCCACAAGGAGTCCATGGGCCATACCCGCAACACCAACCCCACCACTACCCACACCACCACCACCAGCGACCCCACCACCACCACTACCAACACCACCCCCACCACTACCACTGCCCACCGCCCTACCCCACCGGGCCACAACCCCCCGTGCACGAACAGCACCAGCGGACGGGATGGCAGCCACCGAGCGCCCCACCCGCCTACCCCACCTACCGCCAGGAGCCACCCCCCCCGTGGCAGCCACCCCCCCCGTACCAGCCAGCACCCCCGTACCCCCCCGGCCACCATCCGATGGCCGAAGGGGCCCCATGGACGACGGGGGACCTCCCCCCCCAGGCGGCACCGCGCGAGGCCCCCCAGGGGCCGCCGACGCTTCCAGACTGGCCCGACTCGAGCGATGAGGCACGGTCCCGCAAACGGCGGCGCTCCCGCTCCCCCCCCGCACGGCAAACTCGCCCACGGCGCCCACACTCCCACCGCGCCTCAGCCACCCACTCGCGCCGCTCCCGCTCCCCCAGGTACCACCACGACCCCCCGGGACCCCGCTCCTGTCGCTCCCGCTCCCCCGGGCACCACCACGAGCGCCACCGCCGCCCCATGTCCCCCTCCCCCTCCCCCCACCGGCCAAACAAGACCCCCACCCCCAGCCCCCGCCACCACCACTCCCACTCCCTCCGACGCAGCCAGGCACGCCACTGCTGCCCCACGTCCACCTCCCCCTCCCCCCACACGCCCCGCCTGACTCCCCGTTCCCCCCGCCACCCGTACCCATCCACCACCCCTAGCCCCCGCCACCACCACTCCCGCTCCCCCGGACGCCACCGAGCGCGCCACCGCCGCCCCATGTCCACCTCCCCCTATCGCTCCCCCCTCCGCCCGTACCCGTCCTCCACCCCCAGCCCCCGCCGCCGCCGCTCCCGCTCCCCGAGGCACCGCCACCCCCGCCACCACCGCGGGTCCACGTCCTCCCCCCGCCGCACCACGACCACGGGCACGGACCCCCCCTCCCCCGGGCCCCCGCCTACCTCGCCTGGTGGTCTTTCCCCGCTCTGCAGGAGCTCCGCCGCTGGGTGAAGTGGGCCGGAGGAGCGGGAAGGCACGAAGGGGTGCACATGGTGCATACCTTCGAGGAGGTGCGCACCCGCACCCCCGCAAACCCCAACACGGGCCGCCCCGGAGGCCATCATGCCGCAAGCGGCATGGGAGGCCCTCCTCCGCGATGCGGTCCAGGGCCTCCGCCCCCCCTACACCCCCCAAGCCCTCCGCCAGTGGCTCCAGGCCACCCACCCCCAGGCCTGGCCCGCCGGCGCCCCCTCCCCACCCCGCCCCTCCCGCCACCACCACACCAGGAAGGGGCAGGACAAGGGCAAGGGAAGGGCAAGGGGCACCAAGGAGCACTCAGGCAAGAGGGCACGGAAGGGCCCCAAGTGAGGGCAGGCACACGCAGGGACAGGGCGCCGGAAGCGACACCACATGGGGGCAGGAAACCACCCAAGAACCAGGAAGGGGCGGGAACGGGGACCAAGACACGGAGGAAAAGGGCACCACGGCAGGCACCACGAACCCCACCCAGGAAAGGCACACCACGACGGGGAGACCAGCGCCGCCCCAGCCCCACCAAACACCCCAACACACACCACCGAAGCAAACATCGGACGCCATGCGGATCACACCAGCGCACGCCCACCGGCCACCGGAAACCACACGGAGAACGGAGGGCGCACCTACACGGGGAGAACGGGCCACACCCACAGAGGAAGCCGCAGGGAACGCCGCCGCACGGCGCACCACCACGCCCTCACGCCAGGCGACGACCCCGGCCACCACAAAGGCCACCTCACAGGCACCGGAAGAGGACGAAGGCACGGCCGCGGCACCCACGACTAGGGACCGAAACCCCCAGAGGACACGGGACCAAGGCACAGGCCCCCAGGGAGAGCAACCCCACGGACCGTCAGGCGACCACGCCTTTGGCTATAAGGGCTGGGCTGCGTTACCGTCGCGGTTTGACGCAGAGTATTGCTATGCACTTGGATTGACGGCCGGGGGCTTGATCTCAGCTGGTCTCACGTCCGTGAGGGCGTCCGTCACCAACCTGTTGCGTCCAGTGGAGGAATGGCACTGCGGCGGCACGCCGATCCCGTTCATGAAGAATTTCGAGCGCCGCAAGGGGAAGTGAAAGGCTGTGATCGATCGCGAAGGCCTTGGTGCTGCTGGACGGTGCCCCCTTCAAGGCCTTCTCCGAGCGCCGTGAAGACTGGAAGTGCCAAGATTACTACCGGTGCTACGGACCCCTGCAGTTCAGCACCGGAGATATGGCCATCCCCCTGACCCTGAGGTATGAGCTCATGCCTGCCGGTGGCACCGACCCGGACCCTCATGTCCCTGCCAGCGCAGCCGAGCTGCAGTGCAAGCCTTTCGCCACTCAAACGGCGTTCGGAAGCCACCTCCACCGTCCGACTCCTGATTAGTGTTTGTCTGCCTGGGAGAAGGAACGCCTTTCCTACACCCCGAGTACGCCTGCCTGTCTGCGAGGCCCGGTGAAGATTGAGTCCATGGGTGAGAGTCAGCGTGCACGCCCCAAGGACACCGTGATCATTCAGCAGAATTTCCCGAAGACCTACCCGACCCACCGGCCCGAGCGGCACGCCCAAGCCCCCACAGCACGGACCCAGCGAGCCACCCACACCTAACCGCACCCCCCAACCACCAGCCGGCCACACTCCGGCCCGCACTCCGCACCACGACACAAGCCAGGCTGACCTCCACTGACCCACCGCGGCACCACGCGAGACCACGGCACACCGCACCACAGCGCGCCACAGTGCAACGCACCACAGCACGACGCGACGCGACGCGGCACAGAGCGGCACAGCACGACACAACTGACCCTAACCTGAGGGACTAACCGAAGCCAGCCACCGCACACCCCGGAAGGCGCCGCGCCACCACGCCACACACCAGCACCGCAGGCCACACACGGGGCCACAGCGCGCCAGGCGATAACGGTGGCGGACCACCCAGAAGATTACAGCCGGCACCGCAGAGGGGAAAGGACACGAACAACCCCAGCCCCCTAACCCAAAACCACAAGCAGCCGCCTGGCGCAGCCGCCCAGCCGGCAGAGCCAGGACCTAACCCGGCAAGAAGGGGCGCCGAGCCCACCGTGTACAAAGCCCACCCGACCCATGGGGCCGGAACGCGTCCACACAGAACGCAACTGAAGACAGCAGCCCGGAAAACAACACTGAATGCAGGCCAGTGTGTGCACCAGCGCAGGGAAGGCAGAGGGAGGAACAGGCAAGCCCCCCCCCCCAAAAAAAAAGGAGGGGGGAGGGGGAAAAGGCACGTAAACAGCCCGCAGCCGCCAAAACGCCCGCCAACACCACCACAGGCGGCCAAGCCCCCCCCCAGAAGGCACCGAACACAGGACCCCCACAGAGGCACAGGGGGACCACCCACCCAAAACCGGCAACACCAAGCCAGTAACAGCGGACCACGGGGAAAAGGGACACGGAAAAAAAAATCAGAAAGAGAGCGACCAGCCCAGCCTGAAAGAAGGGGGATGGAGGGACAGGGACCACAAAGCCAGAAAAAAAAAAAAAAAAAGAAAAGAAAAAACCAAAGTGCAAAAAACACACCCCGACAATGCAGCCAAGAAGGGCTGGGCACAGGCGAGACCCGGGCCCAGCACACACGCCCACACCGCACGCCGGAACCGGAAACGGCGGGGGGCAAGCGGGGCGCCCGGGAAAAACCACACACGTCTCAAAACTAGGCCGAAACCGAAGGCCAACCACGAACACCACAAACAGCCGACACTAGAGGGACAACACCACAAACCGTGCCCAAACACACCCACCCAAGACCCCAGCCAGGACTGGCGGGGTTAACAAAACCCGCACCCAACCGCCAACCGGACCCAAACACAAACGCCACACAACAGTAGGAAACACAGTGCCCACAGCCCGGGCACTGAGGCAGCCCGTGCCATGCAGGTGACCCGGCCAAACGAGAGCCGGAGACCGGGGGTAAGGCTGCATCCTAAGGCCTGCGCTGCTTTGGGACTCGAGGCGGAGCGTGCGACACCCAAGCGCCTCGGAACCCTAGTACCAAGAACGTGCATGCACGCGTTGGGAAAGGGATACGCCAGGAAGTCCGGTGAACCCCTAGGGTTCCGCCCAAAGGAGGGGACGTGCGCAAGCACGGGGGCACACCCTCCCGGCGAGACAAGCATGTCACGCTGGCGGCGATCAGCCCTCCCGGCATAGCGGGGCCGCTTTGTTGGGGGCCAACAGTCAGGTCTAGCGGGAAGTAAGCCGCCTCCCGTCTTCACGCGCGAAGCCTCTTCCTGTTCGTCACAGGGGCGACGCCAGGGGGAACCATGGGGCGCCTCTCCACGACCGAGTGCACCTACCTACCTACCTCAAACTTATGACCATGGAGGGGCATGGCATACCATGGTGGGAGCCAATTTCAAGGACTATGTGTGATATTGGTAGCATATGTCTTGATATGCTCACGCCCATGTTATACATCTTCGTGTGGCCGAAGAGATGGTGAGCCACACGTGACAAGGGTCTTGCCGATGTCCCAATTGTGGAATTCAAGGCGCTAGACTAAGTCTACCGCGTATGTATTGCTCATGGTATGTTTGGCAAAGAGATCCCTGAGTGCACTCCTATTTTCATGGGGCATGTAGATATGAGTGGCGAAGGCATCTCCATGCGCACGATTGGGGATCCAAGTAGGGGGAATTGTTTGCAAATAGTTCCAATCATTTGTATATTGAACCATGCGCGGACATCATGGGTGAGCATAGAGATATACTATCATGACAACTTTGTATTTGGACATATTTTCATGTTTTTGACCTCAATTTGTGCTCATTTTTGCGTTTTGTGTACTTACCTGGTCGGCAAACAGCAAGAAGCCTATGGGGAGTCGAACCATGGTATGTTGTTCATATGTTGGCATATGCTTTGGAGTTGAACACCACCATATGCCGAATTGCGTACTCCATTTGGCTTGGCGCACAAAGGATTACAAGAATTTGTCTCAAGATCATGGGGTGACCTGGGCAGTGCGTGGCGCCCATATCCGAAGGGGTTTCGAGGGTAAAGTGGGATGTACATGGGCATTGACCTTCATTCTCTATCCTCCATGACTACTAGACTTCGATTCCATGCATGCTTTGAGCCTTCGGATAAGTGGTAACTTCAACTTTGAGCATATATTTGATATATGGCCAATATGGTGTGAATGGGCAGTTTTTTGGCATGTTATGAGTTCAAACTCATGGGGCATATCTCTAAGCCCATTCGACTCCAAGTCCAATCAAGGTTGGGTCAGGGTAGGGCATGGTCCCGAGTGCCACTCTACACGCCACCTCCCTCATTGGGCTAGGATTTAGAGGCTTGGGAGTGAACACATTTCTGGGGTTTGTGTAGTGACTTTTGACACAGGGCATTTAGCCATCTTATTTGACTGGGTTCAGGGCATCATGTGGGTGAGTCAAGGGAAGGTCTTGAATCCAGGGAATGAGGGGTCCATGGCCCTGATTGTGTACGTTTTCATCTTTCCCCGACTTTGCTTGATATGTGTTCATATGTCAATTTCAGGGCTTTCCTCTTTGGTGCAATTCTTGTACATGCCCGCCACCGTGGGACGACCGGTGTGCTGAACGGAAGCCCGCAGTGTGGATTGGATTGTGGATCGGGTTATTGCTGTATTTGTGGGATCTGATTGCTGTTCAGGGTTGAAGAAGGATTGGATTTTCTATATTTTTGGTTTTGGACCCTGGTTTTTGATAAATGCAATCGTTGATCAGAGGCAAGTCAGCAGGGGTGACAGGCGGAAGGGGCACAGCGGGGGCCGGTCCTGGTAGGGACCTTCTTTATGGTAGCAGAGGCGTACCTGCTGCCATTACCTACCGCCGACCCGGGGACCTGGGCCCCTTTGAGCCCTGCCCAAGTACGCCGCGGGTGCGTATTGTGGACTCGGTGGAGACCACGCCGGAGGGGAAGCCCGGAGAGAAGATGGAGGACATGGTCTCCATGTGTGAGCGTCGCTGCCGAAAGGCATGCAACCTCCGCTCCGCCGCGGAGGACTCTGAGGAGACTTGCCAATCAGGCAGCAGTGGAGGACCGACCCGGCGCTGCCGGAAGCGCGGGTCACCCAGGTCCGCGGCAGGGGACGCCGGGGCTATGGATACGGATCCCAGCCCGGTCAGGCTGTGGTCAGCTGCAGACTCCGAGGGGCACTCCGAGGGCTATCGGACAGCCTATGAGCAACCTTCGGAGTCGGAGGAGATGGCCAGACCGCCCACAAGGGCAAACACGGCCCCAGAACCAAGCCTGGAGCATGACGCCGAGGCGTTGGAGAGGCCCGCCAGAGCCAGGACGGCGCCTGTGGCCCGGCACACGGAGCCAACGCGGGATACCATGGGCAACACGCCCATGACAGAGGATTCCGAGGCGCCGGGAACCGCGGGATGCGCCAGATCAGGTGGAAAGCACGCTGAGTGCCACTGCGAGCACGTGTCCTTCCTCATGGGCAAGTATCCGAAGATAGGCATGGACGCCATCGTGCATCGCCTCAACAGCCTGGACAACGCAAAGGACGGCCTAGAGGAGGACGTCGCCGGGATCCTGGATGACCAGTCGGCCGCGGAGAGAGACATGGCGGAGCTGCGAGCGGAACGGGACCGGTACTTGGAGAATCTGGAGCTGGCCCTGGAGAAGCAGCAGCGAGTGGTGGACAGCCTCCTCCACCTGGTGGAGGACATGTCGGGACGCCTGAAAAGGCTAGGGGAGTTACAACCCCTCGCCTCGGGTCCGGAGCTCCCGGCAAAGCCGGCAGCGGCAGAGCTGGTGGAGCGGGTTAAGACCCTCAGGAGCGCCATGGATAAACCCATGGGCGGCCCTGCAGAGGCACCCTACGCGCCTCCGGGTGTTGACCCGGGTGCGCTGCCGTTTGTTCCCGTGTTCAGCGCATCCAAAATGCTCGGGGAACACACGGCACCGGCTGGGTCCATGCGGGAAGGGCACAGGACCACGGACCCGAGGAGCCTGACGGTACAGATGTCCCATGCCGCCCAGGATCTACCGATCACTACGACTGCCCATGCAGTTTATGCGGAAGAGGAGATCCAGAGCCAGACCATGCAGGGGCGAACCATGGGAAGCGCCGACGGACATGGTCGATGTCATCCAGGCGGAAACCTGTGGGCAAAGGATCCCAATACGGGGATATGGACGGCCGATGGAGCAAGTCCTTCCCGCATTCCAAACCCCATGGGTTCAGGCCCAACTGGACCGCACTCCATGGAGGAGAGGGATGTACGGGGAGTGTACTCACACCCTCCGGCCACAGGTGGTATCCGTCTCGGTGGAGTGGTGGCTGGTGACGTCGGAGACGCCATCAGGATCGACGACCTCAGGGGAATCAAAATCCCCTACTACGATGGCAACCCCTCCAACCTGGACGACTTCATCCTGGATTGGGAGGACTTCGCCGAGGAGGTCGTCGGCGAGATGCGGGGAGCGCCGCGGAACAAGTGGGTATGTCGGACATTCCCACACCGGCTGGCGCAGGACCTGAAGGAGGAGCTGCGGGATCAGATCCGGGAGGGATTGATCCATACGGAGCAGGCCTGCCTCCAGTGGTTGGAGGATGAGGAGCGGGTGGACGCTCCGAACCAGAAGCTTGAGGACTTGTGGTCCACCCCGCTGCAGCTGGA
Source organism: Eutreptiella sp. 'Long Island Sound 2002' (assembly GCA_964036045.1). Lineage (NCBI taxonomy): Eukaryota > Euglenozoa > Euglenophyceae > Eutreptiales > Eutreptiaceae > Eutreptiella > Eutreptiella sp. 'Long Island Sound 2002'. Next base: position 42,491,372 of record OZ038379.1, on the reverse strand, counting down.
CCGCGGTGAGTTGCGGGTCTGGGAGTTGAACCGGTATCTGCGGAAGTACCGACGGAGCCTCAAGCTCGTTGAGGACTGGAACGATTCCAGTGAGATCCGCCACCTGCTGAAGGACGTCCTCCCCGGCCACTGGAAGAGGAGAGCGGAGGACGAGGAAAAGAAGAGAGCGAAGAAGCGCGTGGCGGTGAGGATCATGGCGGCAGAGGATACCCATGCGGGTATCATGAAGTTCTTCAGGAGGAACCTGGGCGAACCCAACCAGATGTTGGGACTGAAGAACGCTGTGTACGTGGAGGTATTTGGAGACACCATGGGGCAAAGGTTGCTGCGCCTCAACAACGTGAAGTGGAGGCGCGGGGAGCCGCTGAGGATGCAGGTCATCTTCGCCCGCATGAGCCTGGACGAGATCGTGAAGTACATCACGGTGGAGTTGAAGCTCAATGCGAAGAACGAGGCCCACGTGCAGGATCGACATGGTCATGGACAACGAGGCCACCAAGAAGACCGCCATCATCGGGAGATCCAGGAGGACACGGCCAACTCCGCGGAGGATGGTAGTGGAAGTGACCAAGACCACTGGTCCCGGGAGGATCACGAGGAGGCGCATTTCTTCGCGTTTGTGGTGCACAACGTGAGGGACCATGGGCAGGATCGGTCCAAACGGAGCTGGGTGGGACCCAAGAAGGGCAACGCGCCAAGGAGGATCGGGAACCCACCGCTCTCGTTCCGGGAGTACAGGTCTCAGCACGACGGGTGCTGGGTCTGTTATGGCAAGGGATACAACCATGCACACGACCACCATCAGTGCAAGGTGTACGAGGCGGACAAGAAGGCCTACTTCGCCGCCCACCCCGAGAAGAAGCCCAAGGAGCAGCGGATTGACAATTGGAAGGCGAAGGGCGGAGACGGGGGAAAAGGCCAAGGCAAAGGCCAAGGGAAAGGCAGAGGACGAGGCTATGGTGGTTGACCTGGCCAAGACCGACGAGTGAGGTTGATCGAAGAAGCTGCTGAGGACATGTTGAGGGTGTTGGAGGAACTCAAAGCCCAGCAACGTGGTGGACAAAGTCCTGGCGGATCGCAGCCGGAAGGGGCAACGGGAAGTCAAGTCTAGGGGAGCCCCCACGGGAGTGGGACCTCGGAGGTCTACCCTCCGAAAATCAGTGGAATCCCAGAGAAAGCGAAGGCACATCGGGTGCCGAAGAAGGCTCCAGAAGAGCCAAAACCACTGAGTTTCGCCACTCCCAACCCCTGGTGCGCCCTGCCAAGGGAAGTTCATGTGGGTACGGGACATGGCAAGAAGGAAGGAGCGACCACGGAGAGCCCCGTGGACGGGCAGGACCAACCCAAGATCTACACCATCTGTGACCATACCCTTGAAGTCCTGATGCAGCCGGACGTGCTAGAGTTGCATGCCGTGAGAGTCGTCCATACACCTCATGGCGACGAGCGGCAGTTGCACTTGAAAGTGCGAGTACAGTGCGGACGAGAGGAGAGGGTGGTGGATGTGTTGGTGGATACGGGTGCCGAGGTGAGCCTGGTCCGGAGATGGTTGTTCAAGGAGGAACTCCTGCAGCCCAGCCGCAGACTGGTCCGCCTGAAGGTCGCCAACGGAGAGATGATGGGTGGTGGCACCCATGAGGCCACTATCAGTATGGAATTCTGGGAGCATGAGCGCTTGAACCGCCCTGATTTGGTGAAGAGAAGCACTCTATCCGGAGACTTCTATGTGGCCGACATTACAGATTGGGATATGATCATGGGGTATGACTTCATGGTGACAAATGCCATTGGGGCCCTTCCCCATCGTGCAACGCTGGTCGGGGAGGATGATGAATGCCTCACATGGCTGTCCACGGATTATGCATGCGGATCATCCCAATGGAATGCTGAGGATCGTCCAAGCGGTGCAAGCTGTGGGTGCCAAGTCCAGAGGAGACCGCGGAGTTCAGCTCACGGAGTACGGAATGGCCCCGCAGGTGTATGCCAGGATGATCCAGACGCTGGGAGCCGAAGCGCCCGAGACAGACGTCTTTGCTTCCCGGGATGCCCCGCTTCTTCGGAAGTGTAGGAGGCATTGGCATCGAGGAGACTCAGCCTGGCACAGGCATTGGGGTTTGAAGGAGTGGGGGCCCATGTATTGGCATGGCTCCCTGGACAATACCAGACGTACGGTGGAGAAGATCGTTGCGGATAGGGCGAGGGGAATCCTGGTAATAACCGGCATAGGATCCACCCCATGTCAGCTGGAGGGTCTCAAGTGGACGCTGGACTCCATCACCCTGAACGAGATGTCATTCGGGCCAGAGGAGGGGTTGTTCATCGACGCCAAGGGTGTTTTGATGCCCTCCCCGGGTCAAGCGTGGGGGACTAAGGCTTCCCTGGTGGATGGGGCGCAAGCTCAGCCCACGGGTGATGAAGCATTCATCCGTAGGGTGGAGGCGGTGCCCATGAAGGTCATGTTTGAGCCCAAGGAGGGGACAGAGCAGCCCATCGATGGCATTGACGTCCTGTCACACGCCGAGATCGACAACGTCGTCAACTACATGCGGATGGGGTTGCACGACCGTGTGGCAGCCAAGAAGAGGCGGGCCATGGTCACATCTCCGCATTGGTGGGATGACAAGGTGTTGGTCACCGGCAAGTACGAGAAGGATGAGTTCGTCACGAGGGTCATGGATCGCATCGCGGACCAATATGATGGTCCGGTTGGGTCGGACCCGCCGACATGGGAGTTTCCAAGAATGGGGGCCGGGAGCGACAAGAACCAGCCTGATGCCGCAAATTTTCGAAGATTATCGGTTTGAAGAGCTCCCCACGACGATGAAGACGGCATATCGGACGAGGAGAAGTCGGATCTGGACCCAGAAGAGGCCTACACCGCAGTGCGGTCGGTTGTATCGATACCGAAGCAAGCGGCTGAAGAGGCCCAGGAGAACCCGAAGGTCGCCGAGCTGAAGGAGAGGCTGATCAATGCCTATCCACGGCTATTCAGTGGCGTCGCCAACAAGAACCCTCCAGATCGTTAGAGGTTTGGCAAAGCGAGGATCAAGCTGAAGACGAACCCCAAGATCTATCGTCATCGGGAGTACCAACTTCAGGGCGATCGGGCCGAGGCGATGAAGAATTTGTTCGCCGAGTTCATTGAGCAAGGACGGATCGAACCCTCCGACAGTGAGTGGGCCAGCCCAGCCTTCATCGTGCCCAAGAAGGAGAAGGGGGAGTGGAGGCTGGTGGTGGATTACAGGGGTTTGAACGAGCAAACCGAGCACGACTCGTACTCGCTTCCCCTGATCGACTTTATCCTCCAAAAACAACAGACAAAGCGGATTCTCACGGTGTTGGACCTGAAACACGGTTATCACCAGATGCCGCTACACCCGGACTCGAGGCCCTGCACGGCGACGTGGACGCCGCTGGGACCCATGCAGTGGAGAGTGGTGCCTATGGGCGCCAAGAATGGCAACGCCGCTTTCCAGCGCATGATGGAGGACCTACTCGGTCCTGTCCGGGACTGTGCCGATCCCTTCGTGGATGACATCATCATCGGGTCCGGCACGGAGAACATGACTGAGGATGAGCTCATCGAAGCGCATGAGAAGGATCTGCGCCGAGTCCTCAGCGAGCTGGACAAGCACAACATGGTGTGCAAGCCCGGCAAAGCCTCACTCTTCGTGAAGGAAGTGGAGGTAGGTAGGTAGGTATCTTCGGGAGCTCGGGATGCCTCCTTTTACATTGCAGGAAGAAGGTCTTACCAAGGGGACGTCCTGTCCCTCCCACTGCCCTATGTCAGGTGCCTCTTGAGCCGCTCCCGCATGTGCTTGGGAAGGCATTGTCGCGGCCACCTGGTCCATGTGTCCCAGGTGGGAGGGTGTCCCCACATGTGTCCATGGGTAGGGCCACATGCCCCCTCCTTTGGGCGGCAGCTCTGGGGGGCTGCCAAGCCGTGTGGAGTATCTCTCACCACAAGGGGTATTGCTCCCGCTTGTCTACGGTACGACCGCCTCACCCTTGTGGCTTGAGTTGCGGTGCCACTCTGCTTGGCAGGTGACCCCCTCCTGGACTGTGTACAGGCTCGCCTGTCACCGGTTGCTTCCATGGCTCCGGGTGACGTTTGCCATGGTCTCCGGTGCAGCCTGGCCGGGCTCCGACCAGTGGCCTTGGAGTACCGCTCCTGCCACTGGCCCGGTGGCCCGGCTGGGTCGCCCCAGTGCATCCGACCCATGGGGTATTGGTTCTTTCCTGTCCCTCGGCCGCCCTACGTGTGTGCAGTGTCCTGGGCCGCTGGGCTCCTGTTCACCGGTGTGTCCGCGCGGTTTGCTGTGGTGCGTCTGCGGTGTTCTGGGCCAGCTCGCTCCTGTTCACCGGTGTGCTCGCTCGTTGTGTTGTGTTGCATGTGCGGTTCCCTGGGCCACTGGGCTCCTGTTCACCGGTGTGCGTGCTGTGTGCGCTGCGCGTGTGCCATGGGTGGTTGTGTCCCTCTTCCTCCGCCCCTAATTTTCGTTTTTTTCTTTACTTGTGTTTTTTTTTTCTCCTTTTTTTTTTTGAAAAAAAACAAAGAAAAACAAAAAAGATGAAAAAAAGGGGCGCGCGTACACTGCAGGCACAGGCACGGGCAGCTGGTGCGGCGGTGCAAAAGCGTTGTGTCCTCTGGCGTGTGTCGTCGGTGCTGTGGCGGCGGTCGCGCCCCAGGGGTGCGGCTCGTGCGTCCTGATGTACACGGGCTTGGGTCAGGGTGGGTTTGGTGAGGTGTCTCTTTGCTTCTTGAGCTGGCTGGTTAGGCGGCTGTGTGGGCTGTGGGTGTGGGCTGTGGTTACGTTGTTCCCTCGGCGGGTTTGATTAGGAGTCAAGGGTTAGCGGTTTCGGGTTGTGGCTCTGGTTTGATTTGTGCTTGAGTTCTGGCTCGGTTAGGCGGTTGCGCGGGGCCGGGCGTGTGGGTAGCGGCGTCCCCGGGGTCGTGCGCCTGAGGCGAGTGCGGGGTGGTGCGTGCGGGCCGGCCGTTGGTCGGTGGCCTCACTGGGAGTCCCACACGGAGGGGTCGACGGGCGTGCCGGGGGCGTACGCAGCGTGCAGGTTGGGCAGCAGCGGGCGCACGTGCAGGGCGTCGGCGTGCCCGATGAGGACCTCACTGAGGACCGAGGGGTTGGCGGCAAGCAGTATGCGATGCCCGGGAGGGGTGGCGGCGAGGAGCGGGAGGATGTCCGCGGCCCGCGACGTGGGGGCGAACACGACGTGGGCCGGGTGCGGCCCCGGGAGCGGTGCTGGGGGGAGCGGGACCACAGGACCGCGGTCTACTGTGAGGTGCCAAGTGGCGCGATGGTGGGGGAGGCGGACTAGGGCGATGCTGTGGCGCAGTGTGTGGGGCTGGGTGCTGGGCGGCGTGGGCACGTGCGGCGGCAGGGGGGGGGGGTGGGGCGGTGGCGTGGGAGGGGGCACGGTGGAGGAGTGACGTCAGTGACGTCTGTGTCGTGCTGAGGGTGGAGAGGAGCCCACGGTATCGGGCCTGGGTTCGGCGCCTTTGGGCGTAGTGGTGCTCGTTGTCGTGTGCGTTGGCTTCCTTCGGCGTCCGGTTCGTTTGGTGACTTCTGGGCGGGGCCTGGCGTGGCGCCCCGTGGTGGTGGTGTGCTGGGTAACGGGGTTAGATGGCGGCGCCGCTGGCCGGGGGGTCAGGCGCGTCGTGTTCTGTGGCGCGCAGGGCTCCTGGGGTGCTGTGGGTGTTGCCGGTGTCGGTGCGCCGACGCTTGTGGGGTGGTGAGGGGGTGTGTGCGTGCGGGGCTGGGCTTTGGGTGATGTCCCACAGGCGGATGCCGTCTCGCCGCGTTTCCTGGAGGGTCTCCCGCAGGCGCCTGAGGACATACGGGTGGTCCTGGGACGCGGGGAGTTTGCGGGGGTGGACTGCCAGGGGGTGGAGCGCATCGGCCAGCATGGCTTCCCATGCGGCCTGCGGCAGTTCTCCACCGACCCCTTGCGGGGCCGATGGACCAGGCCCTCGAGGGAGGGCTCTCCCCGGGCCCATTTCCGCAGCTCCCAGAGATGCGTGTGGGTCCAGCGCTGCCACCACTGTTCCTGGGCGGGCCTGCGGTCTTGGGCGGAGGAGTGGGCGTGGGTGGGTGTGACGGGGTCGTGGGGACCGGCGGCGTCGGCGGGCCTGGGGGATTCTTCGTAGTCCTGTTCCGTGGGGGTGCGTGGGGAGTGGGGGTGCACGCGGATGTGGACCCGCGGGTGTGCGCGTACGGTCTCCGCCTCGGGGTTGGGCGGGGATTCGCGGCGGCGGCGGTAGTGGGGCATGCGTTGCATGTGGGCTGTCATCGGGGGCCGGTAGGGGGGCGGGGACGCTGCTGGTGGACCCTGGCGTTGTTCTGGCTTGGTCGGGAGCGGTCCGTGGGCCTGGGGTGCGGGCTTTGAGAGGTGGCGGGACGAGGCGCGTCGCGCTTCGGCCGCGGCGCGCTCCGCCAGGAAGGTGGTGGCGGTGGCGTCGGTGACGGTGGGGGGGCGCCGCGCTGGGCGCTGCTGCCTTCGGGCCTGGGACGGCTGGGGCCGGATGTCGTAGAGGACATCCTTGGGGGGCCGGGCTCGCGCTGCCGTCGTGGCGCCGGGTTTGGGCTTGGGTTTCGGCTTGGCTGCGGGTTGCCGTTTGGCGGCGGTCTTGGGCTTCGGCTGGGTCGTGGGCGTGGGCTTCGTCGGGGCGTGGGCCTTGGCGGCGGCGGGGCTGCTCGCGGTGGGGGCGGGTTTGGAGGCCCGTTTGGGAGGTGTCCCCCGCGGCCTGGGGGGTGGAGTGCTGGATGAGGACGTGGTGGTGGTGGTGGATGAGGTTGTCGTGGTGGTGGAGGTTGTGGAGTCGGAGGCGGAGGAGAGGGCTGCGGGAGACGGCGGAGGGTCCCGGGCCTCGGGGGCGGGCGTATGATGCTGGGTCCTGTAAGTAGCGAGAACGAGGGTGCAGGTTCGGGCATCGGGCGTGTGCGCGCGTTTTCCCTGGTGATCCGTGCGTGCTGGTGCTGGCGTGGCGGCGTTGTCTCTGCTGCGCGGGCACGTGGGTTACCCGGGGGGTGGCCATATCTGCTCCAGGACGTGGGGGTGTGTTTGCTGGAGGTAGTCGAGAATCCGGAAGAAGCATCGCTGGATGCCGGGCATGTCCTCCTCTGTGAGGTGGGGGTAGTTTTGGGTGGGGGTGTGGGGGCCCGGCCATAGCAGCGTCATGAAGCGGGCTGCCACCATGTACGGGCATAGTTCTAGGGTGGTGGGGCGTGGGGGGGTGGGTCCCCTGCGGTTTGGGGGGGCTTCCCTCTGCTGGGGGCGCAGCGTGACCACCCACACCCATCGGTCGGTGGGGATCCCCCAGGTCCGTTGGGTCCACTTGGCGAGGCAATACATCGCCCTACCAAGGCCCTGGTAGCCGCTGCGGATGGAGAGCAGCGTGTCCAGGGATTCGGGTTCCCACGTGCCCCAGATGTGGGGGTCGTCCGGGTCGTCCCCCCTGGCGTACGTGTCGGGGCCTGGGTTGTGTGTGGGGGGGGTGTAGTCGGAGGGGAGAAGGGAGTCGGTGCCGTGTACCACCCAGTGGTCTGTGGGTGCGTCGTAGGTGGTGGAGGGGAAGGTGTAGTGCAGATTGTACATGAGGGTCATGTACGTGGAGGGGGCTGGCTGCTGCTCCTCGGGGGTGGGGATGTCCCCAGGGACGTGGTGCCGGAAGTTGCTTAGGGAGGCCATCCGGGCTACCCATGTTTCCCGCTCCCACTCTTTGGTGCTGTCGGGGGTGGCGTCAGGTGGAGGGTGGGCCATGTTGGGCTCGCGGTAGCGGGTGCGGCCCTGGGTGCTGTCCCGCTCCGGCACGGGGTGTCCGGCCAGGTGTCGCCCCCAGTCGATGGGGGGCACCCAGATCCGGCTCCCCGTGGGGGGCGGGCTCTCGCCGTCTGGGGTGGCGCGTGGGGGGCGCTCGTGTCGGGCGACGTGGAGGAAGGCGTCGAAGAGGAAGTCTCTGACGCCTTCCCCCAGGGTGGCCGCCTGGACCAGGGTGGCCGCCCGGATGGGGGTGCTGGTGCCGGAGGTGCGGAGGTACAGCACGACGTCCTGTTCCCCGAGTCCCCGGAGGTGCTGCCGTACTGCTGCGGGGTTGTGTAGGGCGTAGGGTTCGGCCGGTGCGGCGACTGGTGGTGCGGGGTGTGATGGGGGGGATGGTGCGGGTTGGGGGGGGTGGTCGTCGTTGTCGCCCGTGGGGTCCGGTGATGGGGTCTCTTGTGGCGGTCGCGGAAGGGGGGATTCGCGGTGGCGTGTGTCGGCGGGGGTATCGACGTCAATTGGCTGGTGCTGGCTGCCGCGCGTTGTGTCCGTGGCCTGGTCTCGGGGGGGGGGCGGGGGGGGGTGGTGTGGGGGTGGCGCTGTTGGTGGTGGGGGGGGCGGGGGTGGGTGTTGTGCTGGCTGGGGGTCTGGGCGTCCCTGTGGGTCGTGTGGGTGTTGCGTGTGTGCGCCGGGCGGCCCTTGCGGTTCTTGACTGGTTGTGGTGCCGGGGTGTGGGTGGGAGGCGGCCGCATGGGCGTCCGGGTGGGGCTGTGGTCCGTATGTAATGGGTGGCTGCTGGTGGATGGTGCTCGCTGGTATGGGGTGTGGGTGGGGGGGCTGCTGGTGGTGGTGGGGTGGGGGGGGCGGGGGTGGGTGTTGTGCTGGCTGGGGGTCCGGGCGTCCCTGTGGGTCGTGTGGGTGTTGCGTGTGTGCGCCGTGTGGCCCTTGCGGTTCTTGACTGGTTGTGGTGCCGGGGTGCGGGTGGGAGGCGACCGCATGAGCCCCCGGGTGGGGCTGTGGTCCGTATGTGATGGGTGGCTGCTGGTGGATGGTTCTCGCTGGTATGGGGTGTGGGTGGGGGGGCTGTTGGTGGTGGTGGGGCGCTCCTACTAGGCCCTGGTTTTGCTGGTGTGCGTGCGCGGTTCCTCGCGGGTCCATGGGGGTGTACCGTCGCTCGTATGTCGTGGGCCCGTGTAGCGGGGGCGGCGGGTGGTGCTGGACCGCGTGGTGGTGGTGTGGAGAGTGTGCCGGTTGTGTGTGGTACCCCGGCGTTGGTGGGTGTGGTGGCAGGGGCTGGTGGTGGTGGAATGCGTGATGGTGTGGTGCGGTGATGTGCGCTATGTGGGGTGGGTGGTTCGCGGGGCCTGGTTGTGCTGGGGCGTGGTGGGGATGTAGCTGGTGGGGGTCGCTGTAGCATGGGGGCATGAGGGGGTAGGGGGTGGGAGGAACTGGGGCGTGGTGGTGGTGTTGGTGGTGCCATGTCCCCTGGCTCTGCGCGTACAGTGGTCCTGGCATGGTGTGGACGTGTGTGGGCGGTGGTGGCTGACTGGGCTGCAGGGTTTGGGTGCTGCGGTACGGTGGTGGTGGTGGGCGCTGGCGGTGGCGGTGTTGTTGCTGTGCCCCGGGGGTCTGGCCGTGGGGCGGTGCGGTGTGGCTGGACCCGGGCCTTGGTCGGGGCGTCGCGCCCTGCTGGCGGGCGCGTTGGCGGGCCCCCTGACCTGTCCTGGTCTTCTTGGCCTGGTGGGTGTCGGGGACCGGTGAACCCCCCTGTCCCCGTGGGGGCGACAGGGAGCAGGCGTGCCAGCGGTGTGCCTCTTGGAGGCTCGTCTTGAGGCCTCTGACGTAGGCTTCCTGGTCCGTGAGGCCCATCCGCGTGGCGGTGGCTCGTCTGGGGCGGCCAGGTGGGCTTCCCGAAAAGACGCCAAGCCCTCCGGGTGCTTCTGTTGTGCGGGGTGGGGGTGGTGTGCCGGGTAGAGGAGTGCGCTGAGTGGGTAAGGTGTTCCTTGCCGTCGGCCGAGGGCGTTTTTGAACCGGCGGCAAGTGATTCGGACGTAGGCTGCTATCTCCTCTGGTGCCGTGTCGGCCCACGCTTCCGGCGTCAGGGCTGCTGCTTGGGGGGCCGGGAGTTGTGGGTCTGGGAGGTGTAGGTCTCGGTGGTGGAGGTACAGGGCGAGGAGGATGTGGCGGGCCGCCACGTTCAAGCCGCCTCCGCTGTGGCGTAGGGGTGGGCTGTGGGGGGGCAGGGGTGTGTTGCCCGTGGCCACGGCTATGGTCCATGTGTGGTCCGCCGCGTCCGCCATGTAGAACCCTCCCAGTTGGTCCCGGAGGGTGTCGGTGAGGAACCCGAAGAAGCTGGGGTGGCTGGCGGGGGGGGGTGCGGCTGGGGCCGCGGGCCGTTCGCGGTGGCGGGGGTTGAGGTCCCCGCAGTGGGGGCAGTGGGTGAGGCGGTGCGCGGCTCCCAGGCAGACCCAGTGGTCTGGGTTGCAGGGCAGGGCGGTCTGTGGTAGCCGCTGGCGAACGCAGAGGGGACATGCGGTGGCTGGTGGTTGGTGGTACCTGTGGACGGACGGCGGCGTGGGGGGATGGGGGCTGGTGGCGCGAGCATGCTGGTGGGAGCGTCTGCGGTGCCTGTGGCGCCCGTGTGTGCTGTGCCAGTGCTGTGCTCGGTGGACGGTGTGTAGACGTGGTGGGGGTTCCGTGTTGGTATGTCACGGGGTAGGTTCTCACGGTTGGTAGAAGAGGAGTTTGAGGAGGTGGGCTTGGTCTGTTGGGGGCAGGGTTGCCGCATGCTGCAGGTATTTGTGGGTGCGGTATGTGAGCTGCTCCGCCGTCTTGGCAACGGCCGTCCGCTGCATGTGCGCCGCCGTGGCCTGGGGGTCCTCCGCGTGGGTGCGTAGCAAGGTGTAGACGGCAGTGGGGACGAGTCCCCTGCGGACTGCCTCGAGCACCTCCGTCTGCTTGAGGACGGTGGTGAGTTGCTGGGTCGCCGGGGACTGCGCCAGCCATCCGGCGTGCTGTGCGATGGTGTGGGTCCGGTTCCAGTCTGTGAGGGTGTCCTGTCCTCTGTACAGGGGGCACGCCTTGAAGTGGTCCCATGTTTCTTCTTCCGCGTGGCTGCAGATGCATTTGGTGTGTCCTGCGGGGACGTGGATCGAGCGGCGCGTATACCATCGGTGGTATCGGGTGAGGAGGGGAAGTTGTTCGAGGGCGAGTTGGAGTCGGGGCTTTTGTAGGTGTGCTGGGAGTCTATCCGGGCGCAGGGCGGAGTAGTAGAGGGGGGTGTGGACGGAGTCTTCGAGGCGTCGGAGGAGTTCGGTGTTCGCTGGGTGGCCCAGTGTGGTGGCCAGTTGCTGGATGGGTGTGGGGTAGTGGTACTGCTTGTCTCGATCCGTGTACGGCGTGTCCTCGGGCATCCATTGGGGGGGCTGTGTGGCCAGGGGTATCGGGGGCAGGTGCTGCAGGTGGCTGTGGTGTGGGGTGTCCAGTCGCACGCGTTCGAGCCCTGGGGTGTGGTTGGTGTTTGGCCTGCGTGTCTGCGCGTCCATTGCCGTATGTGTAGAGGTGTGACTCCTGCTTGACGATGTGTAGGGCATCCCCGGGGTGCATGCCCTAGAAGGCCATCCATAGTCCCAACGCTTGTGTGGTGAGGCCGGACTCGAGTGCTTTGTGGAGGGGCAGGTCCGCAAGGCGCCTGGTGAGGTGGATGTCGACCGTGGCTTCCACGACTACCCAGATGTTGCGGGGCCGGACCGTCGTGGGTGGCGGTGTGGCGGTGACGGCGTCTGCCATGGTGCGCAGTTCGCCGTGGGAGGACGCCCCAAAGATGGTGTTCCCGGTGTGGTGTTCCACGTGGAGGCCGTCCGCGTGCCGGGTGATGCGCACGGAGGCGCAACCGACCGTGGGGGTGCGTTGCTGGGTGCCGGATGCGTCAGTGAAGTAGATGATGTCGGTGTCGCTGGGTATGGGTAGGCGGGCGATTGCTGTGGGGTGATAGACGTAGATGGGGTTCCCCTGGGTGGTTCTGGCGGTGATTTGCGTGGGTTGCAGTAGTGGCGCTGCATAGACGCCTATTCCCTGGGTAATGATGGTCTGGGATCGTGGGGTGAGGCGGAGGAGGCCCCTGTCTGGGCGTCCCTGGGTGATATACGCGTACATCAGGTGGAAGAGGTATCCCGTATTGGGGTGGAACTTCTGGCACGTGATGGTCCGTCGCCGCTCCTAGTCGTCTTTGTCGCCGCGGAGGGTGGGGCATTTGTGCTGTAGGGGGCGCATGGGTGCCTCCTGAGGTCCTGCGCGGTGTGGGTCGCAGCGGTCGTACTCCATGGCTACGCTGTCCGGGTCTGCCCGCTCGTTGGTGAACGTCCATGTCGCTGTGGGTGTTCGGGTCCAGGCTACGTGCGCCGGGTGGTCTGGGGGTACCGTGTGAAACCAGGGGGAGAGCCATGCCTGCTGGTCGGCGGTGGCGGCGGCGGTGGGGGTGCGGTAGTGGGTGGAGATGAGGTGCAGCAGGGGCCACGGAGTGTCGAGGGCTGCCGGGCCGCAGTGCCAGCACGTGCATGGTATGCCCTGGTCACTGTATCTGACTGGTGGTACATCGGTCTCCGGTGCATTGTGTTTGGGGATGGACCAGGGGGCATGGTGTCGCTGGACAGTGCGGGTAGCATGTTTGTGGCCGTTTGGTGCTAGTAGCAGGATGGTGGGTGGTGTCCAGCCTTCGGCTGACGGGGTGGGCTCCCCCTGCGTCGTGCCGCCGTCGTTGGGGGTCTCGTGCTCGCTCGGGCGGGGCCGGGGGTGCTGGCGCTGGAAGGCTGTGTACGCCGTGTCGATGTCCTTGGGCCCCGGCATGTCGCGCCCTGCCTTCGTAGCACATGCGCGGAGGTACGCTTGGAAGACGTGGCGTGCTGGCCATTGTGGGTCGGAAAGGAACGGGGCGTGGTGGGCGTCGCATTGGGCCATGATCTTCATCTGTGTTGGGGTGATATACACTATGGTGATGGTGGCCCCTACGAGGCGCAGGGTGTCCACCTCCCCTGCCGGGCGTCGGTGGATGTCGGTGTGTGTGGCCACGAGTGGCCCCTGTTGATCGCAGTGGTGGTTTGTCAGGATGGCGTGTGTGTGGTGCGGTAGGAGGAGTTGTAGCTGGGCCCAGATGCCAGTGCCCACGGGGGCGGAGACGCTGTGTTGCGCCAGTATCCACCGGGGGCAGGTGTTGCGGGCCATTTGCGCTTCTTTTATGCGTATGGCTGCCGCCTCGCGAACTTCTGGTTGGTGGTTGTGTGTTACCCTGTGTAGGAGGTGTGCTGCGTGTTTGGCATAGGCCATGTCGACCAGGGCACCCGTATTGTCTCCGTTGTAGCGCCAGTGGGCCATCATGGCCTCCTTGGGGAAAGATGTGGGCCAGCCTCCGTGTTGCGACCATGCCTTCGTCACTTGCTGTCGAGCGTGGCGTAGTGCGTCTTGGGGGCGCGGGAGGTGCAGGGCTTGGTACCCGATGGCTGCGTTGAGCACTGCTTCCATGAAGTACGCCTGGCCCTGCGTAGACAGGAGGTCCCCCCTGGCAATTTGAAGTAGCCGGGCGAGGCGCTCTTCTAGCTTGCTTGGGAGTGTGATGTGGTGGTGCCGCGTGGCCTGTGTGACTCCCAGGTGGACTGTGGTGTCTTCCAGGTGTAGGGGTTCGCCTTTCCGGATGTGGGGGGTGGGGGTCTTGGCGTCGGCCAGCCCGACCGATTTGCGGGGGTGCACTAGGAGCTGGTGGGCGTCCAGGTAGGTTGTGGTGAGTTGGAGAATGGCGGACGCTTGTTCGGTGGTCGTTGGTAGCCCTGCGTTCTCACGGTCGCGGTGGCGGGTGGCCGTAGTGAGGAGGTTGTCATCTGCGAAGTTGATGAGGGGGGACCGTAGCGGGTATGGGGCGTACCCCGGGTATACCCGTGCTAGCTCGAATGCCAGTGGCAGGGTGACGAGGAGGTAGAGGAGGGGGCCTTCGGCGCCTCCCTGGGCAACCCCGCTGTCTGTCCCGGTCCAGGGGGTGAGGCCCGCGGCCGTGATGACGGCGTAGAGTCGGGTCTGGATGTACCCGGTCATGAAGGAAAGGAATGGGAGGCCCATGGCATCCCATACCTCCGTGAGGAGCCGGTGTGGGGCGTGGGGGAACGCGCCTTGGACATCGAGGGAGGCGATGATCATCTCGTAGGGGTTCATGTCCAGTGCGGTGTCCTCGAGGAAGATGGCCTCGTGGGGGGACCTGCCGGCCATGGCTCCCCACATGCTGGCGGGCACGTGGGCAAAGACCGCTGGCGCGATGCTGCCTAGGATGAGCGTCCACACCAGCTTGACCTCGGTGGTGGCGCAGACTATGGGCCGCCAGTTCCCCGGCTGCGCCCAGTCCCCCTTTTTGTAGAGGGGGTGGACCAGGTTGGCCCACTCAGGGGGGATGGGCGTGGCGCCCGTGACGATGTCCCACAGGCGGGCTGCCAGGCGGCGTTTGATGGGCAGGGTGAGACGTTGGTACGCTTCGGTCGGCAAACCGTCGACGCCGGGCACGACCCCCTTCTTCAGGCGGTCTAGGGCGCGTTGCAGTTCTGAGATGCTGAAGTGGTCGTGTTCGATGGCGCGCCGCTGTTCCCGGTTGAAGACCCTGGGCACATGCTCGCGGATGGTGTTTCTGGTGTGGGGGTCGAGCTCGGGGAGGGCGTCCCCGTGTTGTGCCTGGAAGCTGTCCAGGACTGCCCCGAGGACGGCGTCGGGGTCATTGGTGAGGCCTCCTTCGGGGGTGCGTACCGCGTGGATGGTACGGCGCCCCGTGTCCTCCAGGATGCGGCTGACGTACCGTAGGGACTTGTACGGCGTGTCGTTTCTGCCGTATCTTTCGCGTTCTTGGGCTGCGGCCGCTATGCGGTGGGCGTGCCATTCCTGGAGTTGGTGGCGGCGGGTGGTGAGGAGCGCACGGAGGTGGGCGTCCCGGTCTCGTGCCTCCGGTGTGCTGGGGCGTAGCAGGGTGGCGAGTTCCCCTTTCGTGGTCCAGATGTCATGGACGAGTTGCTGGAGGGTGAGGTCTGGTGGTGCTCCCGTGTGGTTGGTGCCGCCCGGCGCATGGCGGTGGTGAGTGTCGGTGCACCCGGGCGGCGCAGGATGGCGTGTAGGGCCCTGTTATACCTGTGCCAGGCGCCGTGGTCGTCCTCGGCCGGGAACTGCAGTGTGGATGGGAGGGTGTCGTCTGGCAGGGTGGCCGCGGGTGGGGGTAGGTTGGGGATGATGAGGTCGATGTAGAGGGCCCGTTGGCCCGTGCCTGTGGGCGGGAGGTCCCCGTAGGCTGCTTCGTGGACGCGCACCGTGGTTGGGTCCCCGTAGCACGTGTCGATGCGGGATGGGTGGGTGGCTAATGGGAGGGTGTGCCGGTGAGTCCTGCCGTGAGGTCGGTGAGGCCCAGTTGGTGCATGGCGTCCCGGACAGCTGTGTCGGTGGCTGTGGGTGGGCCGGTGCGGTTGTCGTCGGTGGGGGCGGCGTTTAGGTCGCCTATGATGATGGTGGGTGCCAGGAGGGAGAGTCGGCGGTACGCCAGGCTCAGGGTGGCCAGGAAGTCCTTGGTCTCCTCCCCGAACGGGACGTGCGCGAGTAGCACGTTTAGCTGCCATCCGGGCCCCACGCACTCGTACGCCCCGAGGCGACCATCCACTCCGAGGTCGGGGTGTGCATGTAGCGTGACCGACCTCTTGTGGTAGAGGGGTACCCCCCGTTCCCAGTGGGCGTGATATTTGTTCCCCTCCGGGTCCAGGATCGGTGCTGGTTCAGGTTGGTCCGCTCTGCGGAGGGCTTGCTCCAGGAACCCCAGGAGGTCTGCGCCTTGGGGGTGCGGCCCGGGCATGGCTTGCAGTGTGGCGGCCTTGGTGGGGTCGTAGGTGACCCCGGGCTCGTTGAGGATGTTGATGCGGGCGTGGGCTTCCGCAGGCGCCGGTTTCTGGGGACCGGTAGTTGGGGGGGCGGGCCGTGTCCGGCCCTGGCCCCGTCAGGCGTCGAGGAGGTCGATGACGCCCTGAGCTGCGGGTGCCCTGCGGTTCCGCTTCTGGGGCTGGGGTAGGGCCCATGCATTGTGGACTTCGCCCGTGTACTCGGTGCCGGTGAGGTGCTCCGTGTCGGGGCTGCACAGCTGCATGGGGACCATCTCACAACCGGCTTGGTCTCGCCAGAGTTCGATGGTGCGCCCCAGCTTCTTGTCGTTGGGGGTGGCCGGGTCCCACTTGACGTGGATCTTGAACCCCTGGTGGTCCCCGGTGACGAGGTACCGGTGCTTGACCTCCCCTGCGGCCCATATCCACTTGGAGGGGCCCGCTGCCGTGGGGTACTCGAAGGGCAGCTGCACCCGGGTGTTGATGGCGTATTCGGGATACAGGGCAGCGGCTTCCTCTTTGGTCCAGCTCTTCGGCTTGGCCCTTGGCTTTGGCGCCGATTTGGCCTGTGTGGGGGCCTTGCGCTTCTGTGCACCTTGGCGGCGCCGGGCAGCGGGTTGTCCCTGTTGGGGAGGTGCGCCCTGGGGCCGCTGTACGGGTGCGTGGCCCGGTGCAAACACGGGGTGTTCGCGGGCGGCTGGGACGTCGGGCTTGGACGTGGGGACGGGGTCCGTCAGCTGGAACACTTGCTTGGTCATGAGGCCAAGCACTTCCTCGGCCTCCTGCAGGGCGTCGGGCGGGTCCGTGGGCCAGGTGAGGAGCCGGTGCCCGGTGCCTGTCCCGTGGCGGCGCATGTGGGCTGTGTAGCGGGTGGCGTGGCGTGTCCACGCTGGGGTGCGTTCCGGGGGGAGGGGGCCTTCTGGCGCCCCCTGCGCCCAGTAGAGGGCGTAGTGCAGCGCTTCCCAGGCTGCCTCTGGGGCGTGGGGGATGCGTGCGGCGAGTTGCAAGCGGTCTCCTCCGCGTGGTGGGGGCGGGACTTCGCCGTCGGGGGCGTGTGCCGTTGCCCGTCTGACCTTGCCGTGGTCGTCCCATTCCACCGTCCACCAGGTGTCCCGGTGTTTGAGGATGTGGACCTCCGTGGTGGTCGGGGGGGCGTCCATGGCGTCCCAGCTGACGAGCTGGATGGGGCGGACCGCAGGGTGGGTCTTCGGGGGTACTCGCATGTTGAGGATTTGGTGGATGTCCTCGGCGGTGGGGCCCGCGTCGGGGGCGTCTTGCGCTGCTTGGGCTAGAGGTGGGGAGGGGCGGTCCTCCCAGAGGCGGGATGCGGACCCTGTGGCGTACATGGCTGCGATCAGGACGTGTTCCGTCAGCCCTTCCACCATGAGGTGGGTTTCCCCCTCCAGGTCTCGGGGGATGGCGGCTTCCACCTTTAGGGTGAGGAGTGCGATGGCGCGTTTGGGTCCAGGTGTGGCGTGTGTCGGCTCATCTGGCGGGCGTCCGTCGGATGGGGTGTGGGGGGGGCGCTTCTGGAAGGGGGATGGTCCCACCGCCAGGTGCTCGACAAGGTGTAGTGGTATGGCGTGGTGGCGGTCCGCTGCGGGCAGGAGGTAGGGGTGTGGGTCCCCGGGTACCGTGCCGAGGTATATGCCCCCCCTGTGAGTAGGGGTGGGCAGGGGTTGCTGCAGAGCGCCTGCGCATGGTAGCGCGCACCGAGGGTTGCAGTTGGTGCAAGGGGCTGTTATGGGGTGCGGTACCGCGTACACGGTGAAGGGCCCTACCGCTCGCTGGATGTGGCGGGGGATGATGTTGCGGAGGTCCGCCACCCGTGCCGTGCGGCCTTCGCCATAGTATATCCAGAGCGTGTCCTCCAGTGCTATTTTGGGGCGTAGCTTGCGAGCCAGTAGGTTCAAGGTGCTTTTGTGGGTGGCCTCGGTGATGGTGCCGGGTCCAGCGTTAATGCGTGGGAGCAGGTGGCTTTGGTGGTGTGCCGCGGCCCGTCTGCGGGCGGTGTGGAGGGCGGTGCTGTCGGCGGGAGGGGGCGCGTGGTGGGTGGGCCTTTTGCGTGGGGTCGGGGCGACGTGTAGGGGATGCTTCCATGCCGGGCGCGGGTGGTGTTGCGGTGGCTGGAGGCCAGGGTAGGTGGTGAAGGTGTATACGGTGATGGGGGAGCGCTCATGCGTGGCCTGGAGGTAGTAGTGGTCGCGACCCGTGTTGTGGGTGACGATGACGTTGGGCGTTGGTATGTCGTAGTGGAGTGCAGTATTGGGGAGTTGTTTGGTGATGCGTGCCGTCACGTCCCCTGTTTTGGGCGCGGTGTCGTGGGGCACGAGGATGTGGACTGCCCACGCATCGTGGGCAGGGAGGTCGAGGTCCGGTAGGGTGGGATGAATGGAGCGTCCCCGGAAGTGTGCGAAAGCTGGGTTGTGGCGTGCCACCGTTTCCTTGATGATGGACGGTGCCGACTGGGGTGGCGCCCCAACTTGCTGGGCCATGGCGGCGACGGCGCGGGCGATCGCCGTGAGGTCTGGGCCGATGCCAGGCTGGTCTGCCGGTGGTTGCAGAGCCCAGACTCCGGTGGGGGGGGCCGCCCTGGTGTGGGATTCGGCCGTGGTGGGGGCCGGCTCGAGGGTGTGACTGGTGAGGGAGGGTCTGTGCAGCCCTTCGTGCAGGGAGGCGCACACGTGTGCCCACCTGTCTGCCCATCCCTGTTGGGCGCTTCCTGTGTCTGCTCCTGTGGGCAGTCGCACGATGACCACGTGCCAGGGGTGTGACCCCGGTACTACGGTGGGGGGTGTGGTGTGCTCGTGAGCGTGTAGCCATACTGCGGTGTCTGCGTTCGCCGTCACGTAGTCCTCTCCTCCCGCTGTGTGGACGTTTTCGACGGCGGCCTCTCCCTCCAGGTTGAGGAGGAGGTGTGTGCCGGGGGGCTGCGCGTGCGTCTCTGCGTCCCGGAGCCACAGATACGTGAGCGCCACGGCGCCGGGGAGGATTTCCCCCCACGTGAAGGTGCCTTCGGGTGATGCCCACTGCAGGGGCAGTGTGCGGCATCCCCGCGAGTCGTTGGTGGCATGGTAGTCGTGGGGGAGGTGACGTTTGGTGAGCCCGTGCGGCATGCGTTCGGTGGTGGCTGTGGGGGGGTCCCAATTAATTCCTCCGGTGGGGGTGCGTCTGCGTCGTCCTCCTGGGGCTGGGCCAGCGGCAGCGCCTGTGCATTGGGTGCGGCGTCGGGTAATCCGCTGTGCGTGAGGGTGTAGAAGCCCTCGGGGGTGAGTTGGAGGACGATGTCCCACTTCGCCGTTTGCTCTGGGGACCACTGGTGGGGCCCGTCCTGCGGTCGGTGGAGGGTGACCTGGTAGCCCCATCTCCAGCTGTGGTAGGCGAGGAGGCTGAGGACGGTGTCTTGCTCCGGGTCCTCCACGCTTTCCATGTATGCCGTCATGTCGGTGACGTCGACGGCGTACTCGTCCTCCCATTCTTGTGTGGGGGTGCCTGGAGGGGGGGGGGCGGTGGTGTACCCGTGGAGTCCCGGCCCCGTGACGTCGGGCAGGTCGTGCTCGAGTGACGCCCGGTACTCGGCGGGCCTGTTGCTGGCTTCGTGGGTGGGGTGGTGGCGCCGCAGGGCGTTGGACAGGTGCGTCCAGGGCGCCCTCTCGCGGGGGGGGGGGGGCGGGGGGGCATTTTGCGGGTTGGGGTCCGCGGGGCTGCTTGCTGTGGGCTCGAGCTCCGGCGGGGTGAGGTCCATATGATGCTCCGTGTCCTCCGTGTGTTGGAGTTCCAGTTCTAGCAGGCTGTCGATGTCCAGGGCCATGGGGTCATCGTGCGTGTTCATGTGCTGGGGTGCTGCTTCATGGCACGGTGGGCGTGTGATGCTGGTGTTCGGGGCACGTGCGACGGCCGGTGCGGGGTCGTGCGCCGGGGGAGGCGCGCCGTTTGGCCTGGTTGTGGTGTGTGGCTGCACGCTGGTGGCTGTCCTGGCCGGTGGTGTTGCCCCTGTGTGCGGTTCGGGTTGTGGCCGGTGGTGGGTGTTGAGCTGGCGCGAGGTGTGCGGGGTTTCCAGGGGTGGTGCCGGTGGGGTGGGGTGCGGAGTCGGCGGGGCGCGGCTTCGTTCCTGTGTTGGTGGGCTGTGGTGTCCCGTGCCCCCGGGTGGGGGAGGGGGGTGCGGTGCGGTATGGTGGTGTTGTGCTGTGTGGTGGCCTTCCCGTTGGGGGGGGGGGGCACCGTGTCCAGGTCTGGTGGGGTGGGCTGTCGCCCGTGGTTTGTCCTCTGGCGGTGTGGGGCAGCCCCGTGTGGTCTCTTGATCGTCCTCCTGGCGTGTTTCAGTACGTGGCCTGTGCGGAGTCGGTGTGGCGTGGGGCCTGGGGTCCCCTGGGGCGGGGTGTGCGGGACTGGAGTGTCGCAACCAGGGGGGTGTGGTCGTGCGGTGCTTCGGGGTGTCAGCCCGCCGTTGGGTGGGCCCGGTGGTGTGGGGTATTGCGTTTGCGGGGTCCGCGGGTCGGTGGGTCGCGGAAGCTTGGGCGTGTTGTGGCCCCGGTGCGGTGCCCGCAGGTGGTGAGTGGTGGTCTGTGGCTGGGGTGTATCATTTCCACGGTGGGGGGGGGGGGCTATTTGCCCGGGTGTGGGGTGGGCCCGTGGTAGGTTGCCGGCGGGTAGCGGGTGTCGGGGCCGCACTGTCGGTGGGTATTCCGCGGCGTCCCCTTGGTGCGTCCCGTGGTGGCCTCTGGTCGGCTGGCTGAAGGGGGTTTTTGGGGTGTACCGCATCCATGGGGGCACCATTGTGTGTTGGGGCGCCGCAGCGGTGGGTGCGGCGGGTTGTGGGGGTGGGGCTTGTGTCGGTGTCGACCGTGTGTTTGGCGGCGGTGTGTCGTGTGTCGTCCTTGGCGGCTCCTCATGGTGGTCTGTTGTGGTGGTGCCTCGGGGGTGGTCTTGGGCTTTGCGGTTCCTGGGAGGGTGCGGGACAGGCGGGGTCGGGTTGGCTGGGGGGGGGGGCGCGTGTGTGGGCTTGCGTGTTTGCCCTCTGCTCCCCCCGTGGCCCCTTCCTCTGCCTGTCCCTTACTCCTCTCTTTTCGCTGGCTTGTTTGGCTTTTTTTTTTTCTTTTTTTTTTTCCTGGGGGGTAGGCTGGGGTGCTGTGTGTTGGTGTGATTGTGTGCCGGTGTCGGCTCCCGGTTCCCAGGGCGCCGGTCCGGCGGGGGCTGACGGCGGGTGGTTGGCGGCAGTGGTGGTGTGGCGCTTGCGTTGGTGGCTGCGGCTCCTGGTTAGTGTCTGGGTGGCGTGGCCGGGCGTGGGCGTGCGTGTGGGTGTGTTCGTGGCGTGGGCTGATGGGGTGGTGGGCAGTGTGGGCGTGGTTGGTTTGTGTGGGTGCCGGGTATGTGTGCGCCGAAGGCGCAGTGGGTTGGGCTGGGGCGGCGTGGGCGATGCAATGGGTGGAGGAGATGCTGCTGACGCCTACGGGGGGTGCTGTAGGCGTCGAAACGGGTCTGTGTTGTTGACGTGGGTGCCTCGGGTGACGCGCCGGGCGGCGACGGGGTTGGTGACGCTGTTGGTGTCATAGGTGGCAGGGCGGGCGCTGGGGGGGCCTGCGGCTCCGGTGGTCGCTGTAAGTGGTGCAGTTGGTGGTGGCGCGACTGGTGGTGCCGGCGGTGAGGGTGCTGCCAGTGACGTCGATGGTGAGGGCGCTGTGGGTGATGTCATGGGTGGTGGCGATGTTGATGTGGGTGTTGCAGGCGGTGTGCCGGCTGGTGGCGTCGCTGGTACTGTCCCTACGTAGGGTGTTGCCGGGGGTGCTGTGGGCGGTGGTGTCGTCGGTGGTGCCGATGGCGAGGGTGACGTAGGCGATGCACTGGGTGACGCTGAGGCCGGTGTGTGCCGTAGGTGACGCGTTGGGAACGGGTGGTGGGGGGCCGGAGGGGGGTTTGCTGTTGGTGCAACGGGCGATGGTGGCGTTGGTGCCGCAGGTGGTGGCTTGGGTGATGGTGCTGTTGGTGATGCCGACGGGGTGGTTTGTCTGCCTGTCTGCCCGCGGAGTCGGTGCCGGCGTTGGGCGGTTGCCTGTGCGCGTGGTGGTCGGTGCGCCGGGCGCTTGGTGGGCGTGGTCGGGTGCGGGTGTGCGTGTTGGTGTGTACGTGGCGCGGGTTGCGGGGGGTCTGCGGACGTCGGGTGCGCTGTTGCCGTGCGTGTGGTGGTTTGTGTTGTCTGGTGGAGCGTGGCCGGTGTGTGCGTTGCGTGGGTGTTGTGGGGTCTGGTCGGCGTGGGTGGTGTCGGTGTGGGTGTTTGGGGTTTGGTGCTGGTTGTGGGCGTGTCGTTCGCGCGGTGCAGTCGGGCGTGATGGTGGTGCCGCTGGCGACGTCGATGGTGACGGTGCTGCAGGTGGTAAGGGTGGGACGGTGGTGTTGGCGGTTTCCGGTGTGGGTGGTGTGGAGTGTGGGGGTGTGGCAGGTGTGGTGCGGGGCGGATGGTGGTGTGCTTGGCGACGGCGTCGCGAGTGCCGCCGGGGGGGAGGGTGTTGTTGGTGATGTTGTGGGCGGCCGGTGGCGGGTGGTGGTGGTGGTTCTGGCTGGACTGCTTGGTGGTTGTGGTGTCGGCGGGTGGCCCTGATGACGGGCCCTGGGTGTGTGGTGGCGGTCGGGCGTGCTTGGTGGTGGTGATGGTGTGTCCTTGCGGGTGGTGTTGGGTGTGGTACCATTGGGCGTGTGATTTGCGATAACTGAGCACTCACCCCTCCGGGCGGCGCGGGCCCGGTGGTCCGGTAGCCCGTCCGGCAGGTGGCGCCAGGTGCTCACGCGTCCCTCCGGACGGCGGCTGCTCCGTAGCCGGCAGGGGCTGGGTTCACTGCCGGGCGCACACACGTCCCTCCGGACGGCGGCTGTTTCGTGGCCGGCAGGGGCTGGGTTCACTGCCGGGCGCACACACGTCCGTCCGGACGGCGGCTGTTTCGTAGCCGACAGGGGGTGGGTTCACCGCCGGGCGCACACACGTCCATCCAGACGGCGGCTGTTTCGTAGCCGGCAGGGGCTGGGTTCACTGCCGGGCGCACACACGTCCATCCGGACGGCAGCTGGTTCGTAGCCGGCAGGGGCTGGGTTCACTGCCGGACGCACACACGTCCATCTGGACGGCGGCTGTCGCGCTGTCAGGACTGCGGGGCTTGGACTTGTTCTTGGCGGCTCGTTCGTCGTCGGGTGTGGGTGTTTGCCGCGGTGGTGTCGTGTCTTTGTGCCGTGGTGCGTGCTGGCGTGCGGTGCTGCGTGGGTGCCCTGCTTGGCCTGTGTGTGGTGCGCGCTCCTTGCCCGGGCGTGCTGCTGCGCAGGCGCGGGGACACACCCTCTCTCTGGCGGGCCCGTTTGGCTCCATGGCGGGCCCTGTTGGTGCCCGGCTGTGGCCCGGCGCGCGGCAGTGGGGTGTGTGCACGTTGGGGGGGGAAGGTTCGGAGCCCTCCTCTCGTTTTCCCCGCCTTGTCCCTCTGTCCCTCTTCGCCGGCCTGCCCTGCCTGCCCACCCTCTTCGTACCCGCTGGGTTGGCCTTGGCCGGTCGGTTGGTCTTGGCGGTCTGACATGGTGTTTCTTTCCTGCAGGGCGGCGTGGGCTGGGTTCGTTTTGGGGGCGGGTTGCTCGTGTGGTGTGCCGCGCCGCTTGGCTCCTGTTCACCGGTGTGCCTGCTCTGTGTGTGTTGTTGTGTGTACGGTGTCCTGGGCCCCCCGGCTCCTGTTCACCGGTGTGCACGCCCTGCGTGTGGTGTCGCGTGTACGGCGTCCTGGGCCCCCCGGCTCCTGTTCACCGGTGTGCACGCCCTGCGTGTGGTGTCGCGTGTACGGCGTCCTGGGCCTCCCGGCTCCTGTTCACCGGTGTGCACGTTCTGTGTGTGGTGTTGCGTGTACGGTGTCCTGGGCCTCCTGGCTCCTGTTCAGCGGTGTGCACGCTCTGTGCGTGGTGTTGCGCCTACGGTGTCCTGGGCCTCCCGGCTCCTGTTCACCGGTGCGCACGCTCTGCGTGTGGCGTTGCGTGTACGGCGTTCTGGGCCTCCCGGCTCGTGTTCACGGGTGTGCACGCTCTGTGTGTGGTGTTGCGCGTACCGCGTCCTGGGCCTCCCGGCTCCTGTTCGCCGGTGTGCACGCCCTGTGCGTGGTGTTGCGTGTACGGTGTCCTGGGCCTCCCGGCTCCTGTTCACCGGTGCGCACGCCCTGTGTGTGGTGTTGTGTGTACGGTGTCCTGGGCCTCCCGGCTCCTGTTCACCGGTGCGCACGCTCTGCGTGTGGTGTTGCGTGTACGGCGTCCTGGGCCTCCTGGCTCCTGTTCACCTGTGTGCACGCTCTGTGTGTGGTGTCGCGTGTACGGCGTCCTGGGCCTCCAGGCTCCTGTTCACCGGTGTGCACGCCCTGTGTGTGGTGTTGCGTGTACAGTGTCCTGGGCTTCCTGGCTCCTGTTCACCGGTGCGCACGCCCTGCGTGTGGTGTTGTGTGTACGGTGTTCTGGGCCTCCCGGCTCCTGTTCACCGGTGTGTACGCTCTGTGTGTGGTGTTGCGTGTACGGTGTCCTGGGCCTCCCGGCTCCTGTTCACCGGTGTGCACGCTCTGCGTGTACGGTGTCCTGGGCCCCCTGGCTCCTGTTCACCGGTGTGCACGCTCTGCGTGTGGTGTTGCGTGTCCGGTGTCCTGGGCCTCCCGGCTCCTGTTCACCGGTGTGCACGCTCTGCGTGTGGTGCTGTGTGTACGGTGTCCTGGGCCTCCCGGCTCCTGTTCACCGGTGCGCACGCCCTGCGTGTGGTGTTGCGTGTACGGTGTCCTGGGCCTCCCGGCTCCTGTTCACCGGTGTGCACGCTCTGTGTGCGTGTGCGGTGTCCTGGGCCTCCCTGCTCCTGTTCACCGGTGTGCACCCTTTGTGTGTGGTGGTGCGTGTACGGCGTCCTGGGCCTCCCGGCTCCCGTTCACCGGTGTGCATGCTCTGTGTGTGGTGGTGCGTGTACGGTGTCCTGGGCCTCCCGGCTCCTGTTCACCGGTGTGCACGCTCTGTGCGTGGTGTTCCGTGTGCCGTTTGGCCCTTTTGCGCTCGTGTGGTGCGTGTTGTGTTGTGCGTGTGGTGTCCTGGGACACTTCGTTCGTGTTCTCCGGTGTCGCGGTGTGTTGCGGTGTGTGTGGTGTCCGGTGTGCGGTGTTGCGTGTGCGGTGTCCTGGGCCTCCCGGCCCCTGTTCACCGGTGCGCGTGCTCGGTGTGTTGCGTGGTGTATGCGGTGTGGGTGTGGGTGCGTGCTCGCGTGTGCCATACCGTGGCCGCGTCGTTGCGGACTCTTTGTTTTTGCGGAAACATTTTTCTTTACACATTGCTTCCTATAGCGTCTGATTTATTCTTCCCGTTTTGGACTCTTTGATTTTGGCGACGCCCAAGAGTAAGCGTGTCTTAATGCATGCATGGCGGTGTATGCTATTTACGCGTTGGTTTGCGGACTCTTTGCATTTTGCGACGCCCAAGAGTAGGCGTGTTTGTTTAATGCATTCATGCTATGCCACTTATTCTTCATGTCTTAGACTCTTTGTTTTTTGCGACGCCCAAGAGTAAGCGTGTCTTAATGCTTGCATGGCGGCATATGCTACTTAACCGTTGGTTTGCGGACTCTTTGTATTTTGCGACGCCCAAGAGTAGGCGTGTTCGTTTAATGCATTCATGCTATGCTACTTATTCTTCATGTCTTGGACTCTTTGTTTTTTGCGACGCCCAAGAGTAAGCGTGTCTTAATGGGCTCAAAGGTGGGTGGGGAGGTACATGGAGAAAGACAAAGGAAGAGGAAGCCTGCAAGTCGGAGGGTGTGGCGTGTTAGTTATCCATTTCTTCGGTGTTTACGCGCCGCTCGTGATGCGCTTTTCTTTACCTATACGGCGTGTTAGGGGGCGGGAGGCACGGTTTGTGGACTCTTTGTTTTTTGCGACGCCCAAGAGTAAGCGTGTCTTAATGCATGCAAGGCGGTACAAGGTACTTACTCGTTGTACCTTGGGACTCCCACGCTACTTATTCCCCTTGTCTTGGACTCTTTGTTTTATGCGACGCCCAAGAGTAAGCGTGTCTTAATGCATGCATGGCGCCATATGCCACTCACTCTTTGGTTTGTGTTGGGGCGCGCACAAGTCCCCTACTCCTATTGCATGCACTTTGCTAAGTGATTTGGGGCACGCAACGTTCCGCTTTCCCGTCTTGGCGTCTCTTTTGCGCTACAAAAAAAGGGGGGTTGGTGTGTAAGAGCGGTTGTCATGGTTGCCCCGCTTTGCAATGCAGGACAGGACCGTTAGCCCCCCATGACAACCACTCCCTGGCCGAAGGCCATCGTTTTGGCCCTACTCTCGCCTCTAATCTTCTTCTTTGTTGTTGTAGCGCGCACAAGTCCCTAGCGCCTAGGGCACGCACTTTGCTAGGTGTTTTGGGGCATGCAACGCTCAACTTCGTCGCCGTCGCGACTCTGTTGTTCTGCTTTTTCTGTGAGTGTCCTAAATTTTTCGACCTCGCCAAACAGCAGCGTAAAATGTTTCTGGGGGTTTCTGAGGTCGGGAAAATCGATTTTGCGCTTTCTTTTTGCTGGTTGTGCGTCTTTTTCGTGATTTTTTATATTCTTCTGCTGCGATCGCGCGACCAATCCATGAAGGAAGTGGAGTTTGCGGGTCACGGCGTTGGTCACGGGCAACGCCGTCCCATGCCTGGGAAGCTGGCGTCCCTGCACCACTGGGAGAAGCCCCAGACCATCAGCGAACTCCGATCTTTCATGGGGTTCTGCAACTACTCTTCGGGCTATGTCCGAATGTATGCAGAACTGTCGGGGCCGCTGCACAAGATGCTGCAAGTGGGCAAGTTCGATGGTCGGAAGGGGAGCAAGAAGAAGCTTGCCTGGACCCCTGAAGCCGAGGATGCGTTCAGCCGCCTGAAAGAACGACTCCTGGGGCAGCTGGGGCTATTCCTGGTGGACCCGGACAAGGGATTTGTGCTACAGACGGACGCCTCGGATTATGGCGTAGGGGCAGTCCTCGAGCAAGTCCGGGACGATCGGTCACACGTAGAAAGGTTTATAGTGGTTTCAGCACTGTGTTTTGCCTCTCCTGTTGCTTGCTGTTGGTGTAGGGTCCCCTGCTGCTTGTTTTTGGAGATGAAAAGCTTTTGTTTGCTGAAATACAGTCAATCTGTTATAGCCCAAGCCAAAAGTATGCAAGGAGAAGAGAATCAGCATCAAAGCATGGAGGGCTGCAGTGTAAACAGTGAAAGATGAAAGGATATTCACAGAAACTGCAACTCAGGTCAAATCGGAATGCATATTCACAAAGATAGCTGAAATGCTTTGGAATAGAGTTGGAAAACTGCCCCATGGTCACTCTACCTCCATAGTGCCATCTCAGGAGATGTGCACTCTTTGTTTTGGGTCCCATATGTGCTGAGGTGGCAGGGCATGTGGCGATGAGGTCACTGCCATGTCACATGGGATCTTCCTACTTAGCTAGGCTGACCAGGAATTGAACCCAGGACCTCTCAAAAAGAGGTGCCCAGCCCCCTAGGGTGCATACCACTAGGATAGCTAAGAATTCATGGAAAAACATAGATATATTCATAGGCTCTGCCTTGGATATGTCAGTTCTCAGTCAACTCAGGAAAAGATGATTTGCCTCACATTGAAAGGGGATTAAGGGGTCCACTCCATATCCTGATTGGGTGTTTGGTTCCATAGGTCAAAATGTGTTATCACCAGTTTTGGTGGGACCAATACTAAGATAGAAATGCATGGATGCTCAGTGCATCTGTAATACAACTAGAGTATGCCTCAAAGCAATGGAAAAGCACTTTTTCTTACTTCCCCCATTGTGCTGTGGTGGCCACCACTGTCGCATTTTAGGAAAAAGGATTTTTTCTTGGCCTTTCCTTGGTTTCCACATCTACCTTAAAATACCTATGGTTTCCCTCACACAGAAAAATGGGCGCTCACCATGGCTGGCGCTCTTTTGCTGCTCTGTTTGTAACATTTCCTACAGAAGACTCAGCGCTCATGGCGCTGCCGGGGCCCCTGTTTGCTTGGTTGGGTTAGTTTGGGAGCATGCCAAAACATGTGCATGTGCATCCCTCCCTCCAAGACGCAGCGCGACGCAAACCCAACGCAAGACACAATATACACACTCGCATGGGTCTTCGTAAACCTGCTGGCGACCTGTGACCTGTCTTAGGGCGAAGGGAGTCGTAAAAAAAAATAAATTGCCCCTTGGTGGGGTCTTTGGTTCTGCCCAGTCTCTCCAGGCTGCTGCGTTTCGGCCAGAACACGGCCTACTCAGCGAGGCTGCGCGTGGGTATCTGCAGAGGCAGGAATGGGAGAATTATATACGAATCCACGCAAAAACGAAGCGACGACATCAAAATCCGTCAAATGACGGCCTAGAATTTTTCTAAGACGACACACCTGAGCAGAATCCAATTGTGCATCAGAAGCACATTTTTATAAAAATTATAGTCATCTCTAGAATTTTTAAATCCAGAAATTCATACGCATAAAGAGGCGGCGCGCAGGAGCGGCTCCCAGCGAAGCGCCGGAAAATGGAGAAATAATAGAATTATAAACGTATGTCTCACGTAGTCTTGAAAATGACGAGACACACATTAATAAATAAACATACAGATTCCACCCACACTAATAGAAGTATCAAAAATTCAAGAATTTCAAAATCAACGAAAAAGACTTCAATGAATCAGGTATAAACTACAGGTATGCTCGTCTCGTATGCCGCAGACACATTGCTCGTCTCGTGTCTCCGTGAACGAGTCTTGTAGCAGCGCTAACAACGATAGGACGCGATAGAGGGATTGATTAGCAAGATTGCAGATGATTAGAGGTCAGATCAGGGTGATTAGACATACACACAAGTGCATAGCAACGTTCTTCGCGTGCGCCCCTCACTTGCTCTCTCTCTCCAGCGGTAGGTAAGGTGAGTAAGCCCAGGTGGGGCCACCCCCTGGTGGAGTTCGTGATTGAGTCAGATGGGCAGGTTTGCCCAACGTATTCGTGCATGCTCGCGCATTCACACACGCATTAAAGGGTAGGCCACGCGAAGTGCGCACGGTAAACCTTGTTTAGGCTACCCAGGGGCTCCTCGGTACGTTCTTTAAGAGAACCTGAGGGGTCCCTTAACGCTTACTTGCTTGACAGGGGTAGCTGATTCTTCAGCGTGTCTGCGGACAGTGTATTATAGGTCACACTGAGAACCGTATAATACGGGGAGTGTGGCTTGGTTCCTCCGCCGCAAACGCCCCCTCATTTGCCTTTGCTTTACAGGTGGGCAGGTAGGGTGATTGGTGCAGCAGCATACCATTTTTATCATGCCCTGCTAAACAAGGGCGCAGATCACACAAACAAGTAACTCCCCTCTGCCTGTGGCAGAGCAGGGAGTCCGACTCCATCGACATCTGCGCCGTGCACGCAAGAGCACCTCTTCCCTCCAAGCCGTAGCAGGGGAAACGCGTTGTGGCGTCCCCTGTTAGGCCACAGTTGCTTAGCAGCGCTGTGTTCTCTTGTCATTTCACAGGAGGGTCGCTAGGACCCACGACATGTTCTTCAACAACACCCAGTAGAGTGTGCGTGTAGGAGTGGCCGTCCTGAGTGGGGGCTTGAGCCAGTTGCGCAGTGCTCGCCCACCAGGATGGTGCCACTGTAGGGTGTGTAGGACCTGTAGTGCGTGTGTCACTGTCCCACCCGTTTCCTGCAATTTTAGCAGGGTTGGTGGGCTGTGGCAGTGGTTAGGTCAGTGTTTTGGCCATTTAGCAAAACGGCGTTTTCATGCCTTCATAGCTTTTGGCCACCCCTCCCTGTAGTAGACAGATAGGTAGGGAAAACAATACCTGGATTAGTACGCTGGGTATTCCCCAAAGGTTTTGCGCCAGCACAGAAATTGGGCGCTTAGGGGAGGGGAGACCCGGGGCGTACCCCGTGGCATCAATAAGCTAACCCTCCAGGTTTAGCAAGCGTGCAGAGTTGCGTATAATTAGGACACCACTTCTGCGGCTTGCTCTCAGGACCTTAGGAATAGCACACTCACACATACGCTTTGGCAGGTAAGGGTAAGGTTCAGTCCCTAGCTTTAGTCTTGGAGGCAAGCGTCTCAGCGAGCCTCAGCAACTCACCAAGGTTGTTCTGGGACAAGTAGTCAACCAGAACTGAGTTTAGGCGTCCCTGAGGTAGGACAAATGCAGAGAAGGGCTCCCAGGTGGCCTCTTCGACTCCAAACCCTTCTCAGAGGGTGAGGAAGCGCCAACCGTGGCGATAGCGGTGGCGTAGGACAGACTTCACCAGGTAGAAGCCCTCCTTAGCCATCTCCTCGGCGTTCATATCGGGGAGTTCACCTTCAACTTCCATAGGGCTGGCAGCCCCTTGTAGGTCCAGAGCGGCGATTTCCTCGTCCTTCAGCTCCCACCCCTCCCCACAGAGGTCTTCAGGATCATAGTAGCGCTTCAGGTGTTGAGCAGCGCACACCAGGGTCCCCCCTAGAGGACCAGAACACCGCACGGTGATACGGTGTCCATCCACTGATAGAATCTTGTACGGCCCGAAGTATGGGTCATCGCTGGTAGAGCGTGGCCAGGCGGGTGGTCGACTGTGGTGCACCAGCACCCAGTCCCCCTCTTGGTAGGTGGCCGGTACTCGGTGCTTGTTCTTCTTGTCCCACTGACGCTCCCTCACTCTCTGGAGCATAGCCTTGGCCTTGTCCACCTTCGCTTGTTGCTCTTGGACCCATTCACCCACAGAAGAATGAGTGTCCTCTGGATAGGGGGCATGTAGGAACCATGCCGGGCGCCCTAGGAATAGCTCATGGGGCGAGTAGCCAGTAGCTGAACTCTCTTGGTAGTTCATCATCAAGGATATGACGGGGAGTAGTCCCACCCAGTCTCTGGTGCGTTCAGTTTTGCACCATATCCTTACTTTCTCCTTGAGGACACGGGTCTGTCGCTCACATAGGGGGTTGTTCGTGTGAGAGTAGGGAATCCCCGTAGACACCTGGACATTGAGGGATCTCAGGACCCTCTTGTACCAGCCAGTATCTGAGCGTACTCGTACGTCCTCATCGGAGGTGATCTCCTTGGGCGCCCCATAGACACAAAGCCACTCCTCCAGGAGTATCTTGATAGTCTCCTCCACTGTAATGTGCTTGGTACATGGGAACACCCTGGTAAACCTGGTCAACCCACAAGTTACCACGAGGGCGAAGTCATAGCCCCCGAACTTCGGCATCTCCGTGTAGTCCATGTATGGGACACTGTTAGCACAGTGAGGGATGGGCAGGGTCGAGTAGAGACCACTGTCCCTGATATCCCCTGGTTTACAGGACCTGCACGGGCACTTGTCCACGATAGGCTGGAGGGTTTTCCGCAGTTGGTTGTCAGTCCACCTAGTGTGGAACCACTGCTTGAACAGCCTCAGCGTGCGGTCAGCACCCACATGACCGCTGGACTCATGGGTCCACTTCAGCAGCGCTGGGACTCGGTCACTAGGCACCACGATGCGGTCCTCGTGCCAGAGGTAGCTCTTGTCCCTCTTCCACTGGTCCTGGTTGACCAGGAGGGGTTCAAGGCGTTTCTCCAGGCGCTTGTAGATATCCCCAAACTCCTTCAGGTACTCCCATTGTTGGAGTCCATCCAGGGGGCGTATCATCGTCATGTTGAGGTCCAAGTGGACGTCCATACGGCTGAACGCCTCCTTAGCCAGCGCTTCAGACCGGGCACCAATCAGGGCGTCGAAGTTGTTGCGGCTGATGTAGTCCGCACACTCGTTCTTCACTCCCTGGATATGGTGTACCGTCAGCCGTAGTTAACTGAGGTAGGTACACCAGCGCCGTAGCTTGGCCTTCTCAGGTGGGGGACCCTTCTGGAAACTGCGGACCGGTACTTGGTCGCACAGCCAGACCACAGGGTTACTCCCCAACAGTCGTGCTTGTGAGGATAGCACCAGCATACCCGCGAGCAATTCCTCCTCATAGGTGGAGTAGTTCCCCCTGGCCTGGTTCCACTTCGAGTTCCAGTTGCCCAGAGGTACTAGGACCCACTTGTCGTCGGGGTAGCTGTGCTTGAGGGTTTCATCTCGGTTGAGACCTTCCGTCCCCCATTGGGAAATGGCCGAGTCGAACTCCTCCTTCTCTAGTGCTTGCCATTGGAACAACGTTCCACCACCGCCCACATTGCTGGCGTCGGTCACCAGGATAATTGCCCCTTGTGCCCTAGGCACGCCCAAGCATTTAGCGTTGGCTACCTTGTCTTTGAGCTCGTTGAACGCTTGTTGCTCTTGTGGGCCTCAGCGCCAAGTAGTACTCTTCTTGATCAAGTCCGTCAGAACGGCGCTGGTATAGGTGAAGTTCTTGATGTGGCGGCGATAGAAGTTGCACGCCCCGATGAAACTGCGTACATCATGAAGTCCTTTCTTGGGGTCTTCGTGTCGTACCTTGGCATCCATCGGGGGTTTGGCCTTAGAGGCCTCTGGGGTCCACCACCCATAGCCAACATCAAACCCAAGGTACTGCATGGTCTCCTGCATGAACTCACACTTCTCCAGCTTGAGTCGTGTGTGGTTCTCCTGGCAGACCGCAAAGAACTCACCCAAGAGGATTAGGTGATTCTCCTGGGTATTGGTCCCGAGGCATACATCGTCGATGTGAGCCTCCATCTGGGCACCACGGGATATGAGCTCCTGCACCTTAGGTCTCCTTCGTAGGATGGACAAGATCTTGTTCATCAGCTCTTGGAATAGAGCGGGTGCGTTAGCCACGCCAAACGGCATGACCTTCCACTTGAACACCCTCCCCCGAGGGGTGATGAAGGCCAGTAGTTCTTGTGCGTTGGGCGTCAGGTCCACTTGCCAGAATCCGCTCCTCTTGTCCATTTTGGTCTTGTAGCGACAGGAGGCTATCTTCTGCAGGGTAGACTCCATATTGGGAATGGACCCTGAGTGGTTCAACGTCTTCTTGCTCAGCTCTCCGTAGTCCACTACCAGCCGTTTGGCTGTAGACCCAGGTTTAGCCACCAGGAAACAGGGGCTGCAGTGTAGGGGGTAGTCCCCGTCCTTGTACTCCAGGACTAGGCCAGCGTCGATACATTCTTGTATCTGTCGCTCGATCTCGTCGGCCTGCTCTTTAGGAGCTGGATAGGGTCTCCTCCGGATCTTGTGACCCACGAACTCGGGTTTGAGCTTGAGGTCCATCTGTACCAGCTTGTCACATGAGGCTGGAGGGGGTAGTTCTCCGAACACCTCCAGATAGGTCCTTATAAGCTTCTGTACCCGCGGGTCCAATAACTTGATCTTGTCCTCCATGTCCTCATCAGAGTGTAAGTTGCTTGCCCCCTGAGTAATAGACGTCGGGAGGTGGTCCTCCAGGTTCAGCCCTTGGTAGGCATATAGAAGGTCTTGTACAACCATCTCCGGTGGACGATGGCAACATAGGCACGCTCGAGGGGGTTCACATACACATTCCTCCGAGAGGTCGTTCTCCTCTGGGGTCCTCACATGGGCGCCCCACACGCTCTTCATGAGCTAAAGATCTACCTCCCTTTGCCAGGTGGTGATCTTCTGTTCGAGGTCCTCCTTCAATTGGGATAGGTCTCCCATACGTCCTTGCTTCAGTGGCCATGAGCTGCGGGTAGGCTTCGCGTAGCATGGCTTTTTCGCCACCAACTTCCTCTTGGAATCCACATACTCCCTGAGCCTGGATCGAGGGTCCAGCTCCTCGTCCACGGGGTCTTCCACCCTCATGGAGAGTAGGGGTTTCAGTGGGGCGACGTACTCGGCGTTCTCCACTTCCTCCACACAGGTCTGCACGAAGAGGGCGTCGTGCTCAGTTTCGTCTTCTGAGTGGATAGAGCTAGGTAGCTCAGATAGTCCACACTCAGAGACTCCATCAGGAACAGGTACATGACAGGGAGAGTCGGGGGCGTTGGTGTCAGTCACGACGTACTCATCTCCTCCGGGTGTAGTCTCAACAGCATCTTGAGGTCGTTGGCGATCCTTCAAGTCACGCAAGGCGAGTCCGTCGCTTTCTCGTTGTATAGCCTGGACCAGAGTGGGGTCCAGATCCTCCCAGGGGATGGAGGTAAGACCTCCGTCCACCTCGCTCAGCATACTCCCCCATCTGGGTTTCCCAATAGGCGTCTTACGCCCCAAAGGCACGTAGATGGCCTCATGAGGTAACCGGACAGAGCTGATAGTCAGCCTGTCCAGGAGGTTTCGCAAGTGTTCGTTGCCCCCATGGGCTCCCCAATCGGGGGAACACAGGACCATACGGGAACGTTCCAAGGCCACCTTGGTCAGTACCTTCCCCAGTTCACTCAACCTGGGGTTCCCGTAGGCTATCCTGACAGAGGGCCAGTAAAATTTGTAGCTGCAGTTCTTCCCCTTGCTGCAGTAAAGGTCCAGTACATGCTGCTTGTCGCTGGCGAACAACTCCACACTCAGGTCTTCTCGAGAGTAACCCAACTCCTTCAGACCTTGGTCTAGGACTTCCCCAAATAGTTGATAGTCCTCAGTTTTGGAGGCCGCCATCATGTTCGAGGGCTCCTCCTTCGATAGCCTCAGGTAACTCGAGGTATGTTCCAACTGCTCCAGTGGCACAGACTCTCTGCCACTGCCGTGGTCCACGTAGAGAAGGTAGGGCGCTTGCAGCGTCAGGGATTGTATCTGGGAGTGCTGCACGAAGAAGTCAGTACCCAGTACAAAGTCCAAGGCCTCAGTGTCCATCACATAGAACCGATGGGCGATAGTCTGGGAGCCCATAGGTACCTCCACTTCACAGTCCCGGCAGCTGTGCACCACATGTCCATCCCCCATGCGTATAGCGGCGGTGGTCATGATGTTCTTCAGGCTCTCACAAGGTAAGGTTTTCTTGGCCACTATAGATATGGTGGCCCCAGTGTCCAATACCCCCAGGTATTCGCGTCCCCCTAGTCGGATACGTACCCAAATCACCAGGTCTTGGGTGCCACCAGAGCGTCCCCGTCAGAACTCCGCGGGACAGGTCACCTCGAACCCCTTGTTCCGCAATTCGCGGGCCATCCTCATGAAACGGCTCCTCTTCTTAGCGTTGCCGTCATCACCACCTTCATGCTCACGCTTGGCTCCTTGTTCCTGCTGGGCCTGCGTTCGTGAGCGTGTGGTAGGACCAGACTGCACTCCAGAGGGCTCGGAGTTCCCCCCTGGATTAGGGTTGGGTTTGCCTCCGTTCTTGTCCTTGTTCTTGTTGTCGGGCTGGCGGTTAGCGCCTCCTCCTCGTCCACTTGTCTTGCCCTTGACCACGTCCTTTCAACTTGCCCTTGCCGGAGTCGTTGCACTTTGCTCTTGCCCCCACCTTTGTCTGAGCCTTTGCCAGGATCTTCACCCTTAAGCTTCGCCGATAGGCTTTGCTTATGGTAGCACTCATCCTCGTAGTGCTTGCGCCTCCCGCAGAATGCACAAGTGATGGTGCACCTGTAATGATCCGGCAGCTTCGCTTTAGCGCCGGTGTTCTTCTCCTGCTGCTTCCTCTGGACTACGAAGCAGTCTCCCTGCTCGCAGTCAGGGGCGTGCTGCAGGTGGCCCTGCTCGTCTCTGGCATCACACCAGAATAGCTCCTTCACGTTCTCCATGATACGGGCGTGGGCGTGTTTGGGGGTTGTCCCCTGCCCAGGTCGGGACCCTTGGTACCCTTTGCCATGACCTCCAGAACCTCCTTCTCCAGGACGGTAATTGTTCAAGTGCTGGTCGCTCTCCTTCTCCAGCGCCAGCTTCAGGAGTAGCACGCATAGATCCTCGTAGCGGAGGGATCTAGCCTTGCGCTCCGCCGTCGAACGGCACTCGTCCCATAGCTCTCGAGGGAGCTTGGCCACCAACCAGAACAGCAGGTCGTCGCTGCTGTAGGAACTGGGCGTCAGTCGTCCAGCCCAGTGATCCAGGTCAGCCAACAGCTCAGAGACCCTGCCAGGTTTGGGGTTTTTGGGCAGCACGGGCAAGTTTTGGATCTCGGCCCTGATGGAGAGGTCGGTTTCGTAGGTCGGGTACTGCCTCATCAGGGCAACCAACACATCGGCAAAGGTGGCAGAGTTAGTCACGATCTGCCTGACCTGCTTCTCCAGGTACTTGGTCTTGCAGCACTGCAGGAGCAGGTCGCACTTGACTCGCCCACTAGCGTGGGTTTGGCCGGTCAATCGGAGAAACCGGCCAAAATTCTCAGCGAACTCGCTGAGGTCCTTGCCTGTGAACTCAGGCAGGTTCACCACGATCTTGGAGGTGGAAATAGCCTTCGCCTCCTGAGACCTGCGTCCCTCAGGGCGTCGGGTCTTCTTCTTCTTCTTCTTCTTCCTCTTCCCCTTTGGGTCCTCGGGGTCCTCCGGGTCATCGTCCTCCGAGGGCGAAGTAGAGGTCATCGACAGCGGCTCGTCATCAGAGGGGTCTCCGCCTAGATCACTGGAGCCATAAGGCGCCACGTCCACCATTGCCCTTAAGGCTGTCAGCCCCAGCCGGTCCAGCTGGGCCCTCGTCGAGTTCGTCACGTGGCTGTAGGGCGGCTGGGCCGTTCTCGGCACGAATGGACTTCTCGGTATAGCTGCAGGAGTCGGCATCGGTCGGCTCCTCAGGCTCCCCAGGGTGTTTGTCAACCCTGCCGCCAGGTGGTTGGCCTGTACTCGGTGGGGTGGCATTCCCACCGTAGTAGGTGACGCCTGGGGCGGGATCATCAGGGGCTCCAGTTTCTGCCGGATCTCTTGAGTGAGGTCGCCCCCGATTTTTGAAGTGGCTCCTCGGAGCACCTCGTTGATCTCTGACCGCGTCAGGGTCCTGTTGGAGGATCTTCCCGATCCTCTACTCCTGCCACCAAGAGATTCAGGTCCTCTCCTCAACCCACTCAAGGTTGCATAGCCAGGTGCATACCCAGGAACATCCACATAGGTTCCCGTAGCGGGTAGTGGATGGGGATATTCAGCCGCATACCATCGCGGCGCAGAGCTGGAAGCCACCGGCTCACTGGCAGTAGTTGCCTCAGGGAGCGCATTGGTTGGTGGGCCCATACCATAGGCGGGGTAAGGAGGGATGCCAGTAAAGCCTGTGCCCTCTGCCATAGGCGGGTTGGTTGTGGGAGTGAATATTGCAGCGGCTGGGAGTGTGGTGGTTAAAGGAGAGGGTGATGCGTGGAGGGCAGAAGCGCTTGGTGCGCCTTCGAAGGTAGGGTCATTAGTCAGGTCTTGCCCTTGTTCCTCTCCTTCGTCTGCTACTTCTCCAGCATCCTTCCCGCTCTCTCTCCTCCTCTTCACAGCCTGAGTGACCATCACCTCTTCGACTGTGAGGGCCCTGAAGGCCGTCTGGAGTCCAACCAGCGAGTCCTCAGCCACTTTCACTGGCCCATGTAAGGGCTCCGCCGAAGGTACAGCGCCAGGTGCTTGGCTTGCCGGTGCCTCAGGCGCTGGCGCTGTCTTCACGTCGGCGTCTTCCTTCCTTGTGTCCATCTTCAGTCACCCTTCTGCTTATATGTGCCTGTACTCGGCGCACTGGATGTACGGCGCGGGGTTGCTGCCGGTGCGCAGAGACAGACTGCCTCTTGCTACCAGAAAAGTTTATAGTAGTTCCAGCACTGTGTTTTGCCTCTCCTGTTGCTTGCTGTTGGTGTAGGGTTTCCTGCTGCTTGTTTTTGGAGATGAAAAGCTTTTGTTTGCTGAAATACAGTCAATCTAGGATAGCCCAAGCCAATAGTATGCAAGGAGAAGAGAATCAGGATCAAAGCATGAAGGGCTGCAGTGTAAACAGTGAAAGATGAAAGGATATTCACAGAAACTGCAACTCAGGTCAAATCGGAATGCATATTCACAAAGATAGCTGAAATGCTTTGGAGAAGAGTTGGAAAACTGCCCCATGGTCACTCTATCTCCATAGTGCCATCTCAGGAGATGTGCACTCTTTGTTTTGGGTCCGATATGTGCTGAGGTGGCAGGGCATTTGGCGATGAGGTCACTGCCATGTCACATGGGATCTTCCTACTTAGCTAGGCTGACCAGGAATCGAACCCAGGACCTCTCAAAAAGAGGTGCCCAGCCCCCTAGGGTGCATACCACTAGGATAGCTAAGAATTCATGGAAAAACATAGATAAATTCATAGGCTCTGCCATTGATATGTCAGTTCTCAGTCAACTCAGGAACAGATTATTTGCCTCACATTGAAAGGGGTTTAAGGGGTCCACTCCATATCCTAATTGGGTGTTTGGTTCCATAGGTCAAAATGTGTTATCACCAGTTTTGGTGGGACAAATACTAAGATAGCAATGCATGGATGCTCAGTGCATCTCTAATACAACTAGAGTATGCCTCAAAGCAATGGAAAAGCACTTTTCTTATTCGTACCCGTGGCGTTCTGGAGCCGGATCCTGGCCGAGGGCCAACGCCGCACCTGGACCGCGAGGGAGAAGGAGACGTACGCCATTGTTTATGCGCTCAGGAAGTGGTCTGGCCACATCGGATTGCAACCGGTGGTGGTTTGTACAGACCATCAGTCCTTGCAGAGCTGGCACAAGGAGCACATTGACACCCCCTCGGGACCGGCGGCAAGGAGGGCGCGATGGCATGAGACGTTCGCCAAGTTCGACCTCAGCGTCGTGTACGTCCCGGGGAAGGACAACACTGTGGCAGATTGCCTCAGTCGATGGGCCTACCCCGCAGGCAAGGCTTGGATGGACATATCCAGCTGTGGAGACGCCGAGGAGACCGAGGAGGCCAAGCGCATCATCGAGATGGGAAAGGCCATGAAGCAAGAGGGGGTCAAGTGCTTTGTGGTGATGGAAAACCGTACGGACCTGGCCAAGTTCCGGGGTGCCCGCGTCCAAGCTATTCGAGAGGAAACCCTCGAGCAATGGATTGTGTCCCTCGTAGAGCTAGTCAGGTCGGTGCTCACAGAGGACTGGTCGGATGACTATGCGGCATCCGACCACTGGAGCAAGTACTGGAATGCCGTGAGCGCCCCGTCGGACGACGAATGGCCTGAGGGCTTGACCAAGGATGGCGACAGGCTGTTCCTCAAGGACAAGCTGCTGGTGCCCGAGAACCAAGTGGAGGAGCTCATTGACCATTGGCACAACGCCCAGCTCATGCACCCTGGCGGAGACAAGATGCAGCAGGACCTGGAGTGGCATTTGAAGTTCCCTCCGGGGTACTACGCCATCCTGGATAGGTACTGCAGCGACTGTGCCGTGTGTCGGGCCACGAAGAGCCCCAACCACTCCACAGCGGGCAACCTGGTGTATACGGCTATACCGGAGGCCCCTATGCGGTCCGTGGCCATGGATGCATTCGCCATGCCTGAGGTCTCCGTGGAAGGAGAGACCTACGACGGTGTCATCCTGGCGGTGGATAGGCGCAGTGGGTACATCGTGGCGGTCCCTGGCAAGAAGTCCAAGAAGAAGGACAAGATGGACAAGCATGGAGTGGGGCTGCAGGCCAAGACCGTCGCTAATGCCATGATCAGGCATTGGCTGACAATTTTTGATGTCCCAGCTGTCATCTGCAGCGATCGGGGCAGTCAAGTCGTGGGGACGTGGTTCAAGACGATTTGCAAGCACATGGGGATTCGGCACGCCAAGACCATGGCGTAACACAGTTGGTCGAATGGCCGTGCTGAGGTGGCCGGGCGGCAGATGTTCGAGAAGTTCCGCCAGCTGCACATTGACGAACTGGGCCGGAACTGGTATAACTCGCTGTGGAGAGTGCTTCAGGCGTATCACGACCTTCCGGGACCCACTGGACTGTCGCCCCATCGTATCCTGTTCCTACGGGATCGAGTGTCACGCACTCTCCCGTGGTTGAACCATGGCAAAGTGGCCCGGGATGCGAACGCTATGATGGCTGAGGCGGACGACACGGCGGCCAAGGTGTGCAAGGCACTTCAGGACGAGCATGAGAAGAGGGCCAAGTACTTCAAGCAGGGAAAAGTCCAGAAGTATGCTCTCCAGGATACCGTATGGGTGGAGCGGCACCACAAGGATATCCTGTCCAGGCATCGGCAGGCATCTTGGTATGTGCCGGGGGTAATCGTGCGGAAGGTCGGGCAGGATGTGTATGCGGTTCGTGTGGGGGATAACAAGATCCTGGACCGCGACCATACCCAGCTTCCTCCCCGAGCACCAGACCGGAGCGGTCGTCCCGTCACCTTCGAGTTCACGGCCGGCGATGTGGACTCGGACGACGAGGGTGAGGATGACGAATTTACCGCCGAGAGCATCCTGGCGGACAAGCCGGACCCGGGGACGCCTGGGGGTAGGCTTTATAAAGTCCGTTGGACGGGATTCGCCGCATCAAGGGATTCGTGGGAGCCTCCGAGCAGTTTCGTGCCGAGGTACACCACGGTCTGGATGGACTATCTGAAGAAAAAGAGCATTTCTCTGGATGTCAAGGACGTGTTGGTCCATTTCGTGGCTGCAGTAGCACCGTAATGGATCCCCCTTGGCATTTTTGTTTGTTTCTGTGCTTGGGAGCTGGGTGAGGGCGTTCAT
The DNA here is from genome assembly GCA_964036045.1 of Eutreptiella sp. 'Long Island Sound 2002'. Taxonomy (NCBI): domain Eukaryota; phylum Euglenozoa; class Euglenophyceae; order Eutreptiales; family Eutreptiaceae; genus Eutreptiella; species Eutreptiella sp. 'Long Island Sound 2002'. The sequence continues at coordinate 42,451,230 of OZ038379.1, read as the reverse complement.
CCGGGGACTTTTGGGCCATGATTGGCCATATACCCTCTTCACTCGATCTCCACATATATATTTCATTGTGGTATACTTATTTAGGTCGACCGATGACGTTTTTCTATCTTTGATCCCCTTGGTCCATGTTGTAGATCAAGAGGAGACCGGATATGGCGCAGGGCACCGATTATGAGTGTCCTCACCCCTCCATTGGGGCTTGGGGGACGCCTACGTCGTGTGTGGGGCCTCCATGTGTCCTTGGGACAGGGGGGGGGGGGGGTTGGAGCTCATTGGGGTCCTCCTGTCCTCTCTTCAATGACTTCCGAGCGATAAGGGGGGTGAAGCCGGTTCGGACCCCCGTGGCCATCTTTGGGTCACTTGGGGTGTGTATCTATGTGCCGGCAAGCCGCCATTGGCTGATATCATACTCTCCCATCCAACTGATCTAACCCGATGTGATAGTGTGATAGGTTTGGCCATTCCGGCTATGAGCGGCCATATTCAGTACCGAGGCGCCGACAGCTGAGATTTATATATCAGAATATCAGGAATCAACAGGGTTTTTTTATCATAATGTTTCCGTAATTTATCCGCCTTCCGTTCAGATGGTCAATGTATCGGCGACTGTCAGTTGGCTCGCAATTTTGCGGTAACCGATTGGTTAACTGTTATTTCCAGATATTTTGGCGGAAACCCCGATGAAGGGTCAGATTTCATCAGTAAAGGGTTCGTTGCTTCCGCAATTTTCTAAATATGCACTCGGAATTTTAATCTGAATTTTTCGCGATGTCGAAATCAGATTTTCGACTTCGACATCGCCGCACTTGATTTGGTCTTCTTCGAGTGGTCATACTCTTTTCCCTATGCCCGAATCAGGTTTCCCTTATACTTGCCACCCATTTGACTTGGAGATATAAGGGAAACAGGAGTGATTCGTGGGACAACTTTGTAGGGCCATGTCTAGGCGTGAGTGCGAGGAAAGAGAGAATGGAATGTTGCGTTGCAATCGCCTCAGTCTCAGCTTATCCTTAGTAGGGTCCAACACCTTGGATCGTCATACACACTCGTTGTATCATAGGATCATGGTCAACATGGTAGAAACTTGTTTATAACTTGTTGACCATGTGTCTGGACTCAATATTATGACTCCCTAATGTAGCGCATGAGTCTTGCAGTCGCATAGCATCTTTTCTTAGGTTCCCACGTCCATTTAACTCAAAGTTATGACCATGGAGGGGGATGGCATACCATGGTGGGAGCAAATGCCAAGGACTATTTGTGATATTGGTAGTATATGTCTTGATATGCTCACGCCCATGTTATATATCTTCGTGTGGCCGAAGAGATGGGGAGCCACACGTGACAAGGGCTTTGCCCATGTCTGAATTGTGGAATTCAAGGCGCTAGACTAAGTCTACCGCGTATGTATTGCTCATGGTATGTTTGGCAAAGAGATCCATGAGTGCACTCCCATTTTCATGGGGCATGTAAATATGAGTGGCGAAGGCATCTCCATGCGCCTGATTGGGGATCCAAGTGGGGGAATTGTTCGCAAACGGTTCCAATCATTTTTATATTGAACCATGCGCGGATATCATGGGTGAGCATAGAGATATACTATCATGACAACTTTGTATTTGGACATATTTTCATGTTTTTGACCTCGATTTCTGCTCATTTTTGCGTTTTGTGTACTTACCTGGTCGGCGAACAGCAAGAAGCCTATGGAGAGTCGAACCATGGTATGTTGTCCATATGTTGGCATATGCTTTGGAGTTTGGCACCACCATATGCCGGATTGCGTACTCCATTTGGCTTAGCGCACGAAGGATTACAAGAATTGGCCTCAAGATCATGGGCTTACTTGGGCAGTGCGTGGCGCCCATATCCGAAGGGGTTTCGAGGGTAAAGTGGGGATGTACATGGGCATTGATCTTCGGTCTCTATCCTCCATGAATACTAGACTTCGATTCCATGCATGCTTCGAGCCTTCGGATAAGTGGTAACTTCAACTTTGAGCATATATTTGATATATGGCCAATATGGTGTGAATTGGCAGTTTTTTGGCATGTTATGAGTTCAAACTTATGGGGCATATCTCTAAGCCCATTCGACTCCAAGTCCAACCAAGGTTAGGTCAGGGTAGGGCATGGTCCTGAGTGCCACATGGCATTTAGCCATCTTATTCGTCTGGGTTCAGGGCATCATGTGGGTGAGTCAAAGGAAGGTCTTGAATCCAGGGACGGGGGGGTTTTTGGCTGTGATTGTGTACGTTTCCATCTTTCCCCAACTTTGCTTGATATGTGTTCATATGTCAATTTCAGGGCTTTCCTCTTTGGTGCAATTCTTGTACATGCCCGCCACCCCGGGACGACCGGTGTGCTGAACGGAAGCCCAGTCCAGGAAGCACTCCAGTTCAGTCGAGCAGTCCAGTCCAGTCCAGGAAGCAGTCCAGTCCAGAAAGCAGTCCAGAATATTCCAAATTTTCATATTCTGATTTATTTTCTGATTTCTGACTGCCTGGATTATGTTGTTCCTGACCAACCTAGACTCGCATGATTAGGTCATGCTCCTGGATTGTGCCGTTAGTTTTAGTAGATGTTGTGCACGAAGCATAGTTTGATTATTTGTTATCGGTTGAAGCAACACCCGTCATGCATTCATTGCATTCATGCATGTGTCTCATTTTCTATACGTTGCGCAGCATAGTAATCTAGATATTACTTATAGCAGCATTGTATTGTGGGATAGCATAACATTGAGTGATGAGTGTATTCACACGATTGCTTTCTTCTTGTTTCTTAGACACTATGCCGTGGTGAGCCCGGCCGAGGTTGAACCAGGTATGGCATAGAGAATAAGGATGCACTTGTGCCATACTGAGGAGTGCATTACCTCAATTGGCTCTTGCTTTGTGCTTTGCTTGACTTGCGTGTAATTGTGTTTCGTTGTTACGTGTGCGGGTATGACCCTAGGAGTATTTTGAATTGAAATGTTTTTATGCAAACAATCACATGAAATGGTTTAGGTAAATTTTTGCACGTGTGCAACCCTCCCAAAAGTTATGTAGCTTTGTGAGCCGATTTTCTAAATCATGTTTTATAACATTTGCAAACCATTGAGTAGGTGAAATATCAGCATTTTGGGGATATCTTAAAGCAAGTCTTAAGTTACTACAGAGTCGAGTAGTTCTCTTTTTTTTTTCTTGTTGCATTGATTTCATTTCACTTCTGCGGTTGGCCAGCATTTGTTCTAACACTATTTGGCCTTCCGTTTCATCGATCGGCTGCTGCTGTGTGTGTGCGCGCGCCGTTTTTTGTTGCACCGTAATGCAGGCCAGCCAATCGAATACCTTTCCAGTCTGGTGTCAATAGTGTTAGATCTATCGTGTGGAAATTGGAATCACTTATCCAACCGGAGGAAGACTACGTGACAGCCATAGTACGTACATTGATCGCTTCTGTGGACAAGTGTTGAGAGAGTACCTTCGGGGAAATCAAGGCCGTCATTATCTATGCTATGCTGGCAGTTAGTAGTCACGGCAAAAGCTATCTGTCAGAAGGAGTGTCTTCCGAAGGGGACGAGAGGTGAGACCAAGGGAAGCATAGGTACGCGCACCACTGGTTGTGGGATACATTGGTTTTTGCTTTGCAATTGGAATCCATTGGGGTGCCACACCATATTTGGTTTTGAGGTCTCATGGATTCATTCTAAGACGAATTGGCATTTTTTATTCATGCATGGTTCATTTGTCTCCTCATAGTGTGACTCTAGTTTGGTGGTGCCCATGATTGTATGGTCAAGGTGAACATATAGTGTCTCCTCTCCCCAGGGCTGATTTGCTGCGTTCCCTCACTCTCCCTCTCTCTCCCAATTGGTCAATCTCCTCAAGAGGTAAATGGAGCATTCAATGTGCCATGTGACCATTGTCTTTGATCCTTGGAGACAGTTCGGCTGTTTCACTTTTTTCAAGTGCCCGTGGCATGAGAGTTATCCAATGAATACATGCCCTGATTTTGCCATCTTATGATTAGACTCAAGGATAGGCATTGCTTCAGCTGTCGCCACTCTCTCTCCTGGTGCATACATGCTCTCTTGGGTCAAGGCTAGGCGCAACTCTCTCCATATGCATGCTCTCTTGGGACAAGCTAGGCAAAGCTCCCTTACCATGGATGCTCTCTTTCATGATGGACAAGTCAATCTCTCTCAAGGGATTCGGTTGGGGAATATCTCGGCTCGGGCATGGTTAGGTGAATCATTCTCCATGCATGTACTCTCTCCGAGATGAGACCAACTCTCCATGAATGTGTTCTCTTTGGATGAAATTATCTCTCCGCTCACGTGCTCTCTTTGGGTGGAGGTTAGGTCCCATGAGTAGCCTGAGAGGCCATTGGCCTATTGTGTGCTTCTTTGCCCAGGAGATGGATCTCATTATCAATGGGCTTTTGGTCATTCGTCAATTGAGTTTAGATTACTTGGTGATCCTGAGAGCTAACCGGGTCGTTATTTGGTGCCTTTGCTGGTCCGTTTACATGCCCGATGTGTCCATGTATGTGCATGTGCACTTCCGTCTCTCATGTTGGTGTAGCTAAGACGTCCGGAGACCAAAGTTCGACTCATGTGCTCTTTTCAGATGACCCGGCGGCTGTTTCGGTCATTTCTTTTCACTCTCCCAACGGGTCCCCACGCCCGCATTTCCCCTCACCCACAGCCAGTGGGTAGTGGGCCCCGGCAGCCCGCCCAGAGGGCGGGCGGGCGGAGGTTGGAGAGCGCCCGACCCCGGACGCCCCAAACGCAGAAAAGAGGCGCCCCCCCGGGGCACCCTCAAGCCGCCCCCACAGCACGCAAGAGCGCGCGCTGGGGGGTTGGGGACGGGTCCCCACGCCCGCACCCCCCCGCACCCACAGCAGGTGGGTAGTGGGCCCCGGCAGCCCGCCCAGAGAGCGGGCAGTCGGGGGTGGGAGAGCGCCCGACCCTGGACGCCCCACACCCAGGCAGGAGGCGCCCCCCCCGGGCGCCCTTGTGCCGGCCCCACAGCGCGCAAAGCCAGCTCGCAAGAGCGTGCGCTGTGGGGTTAGTGACGGGTCCCCACGCCCGCACCCCCCCGCACCCACAGCCAGTGGGTAGTGGGCCCCGGCAGCCCGCCCAGAGGGCGGGCAGTTGGGGCTGGGAGAGCGCCCAACCCCGGACGCCCCACACCCAGGCAAGAAGCGCCCCCCCTGGGGCACCCTCAGGCCGCCCCCACAGCACGCAAGAGCGCGTGCCGTGGGGTTCAAAGCCAGCTCGCAAAGAGCACGCGCTGTTGGGTTGGTGACGAGTCCCCACGCCCGCACCCCCCCGCACCCACAGCCAGGGGACGTATCAGCGGAGCAGCAGACAAGTATCCACCAGATGATACAAACCGAAACACGATAAAGCGATCAATGGGGCCCCTCCTAGCAGGCCATCGTGACTGCCGCCTTCGCAATTTCTGCAGATTCGGCAAAGGGCCCTCCAGCCCCTAATCATGTGATCCCCCATTTGTTCATGCTGCATGATTAGCGAAAACATGGTGGATTTTCATCAATCTTAGAATATCCCACATGTAGAACAATAAAAGATGTCAGGTTACAAATATGGACATTTTGTGTCTGCACAGGGTCAGGCGTTGGTTACTGCACCCGGTAAGCTTGTTGTAGTGGCACCCCCGGTCGCTGCCTTGAACAATCTGATTCACAAGGGTTCCTCATTTACTGGGTTCCTCGCAGTGACTGCGGACACGGTGTACGCGGACGCAGATGGTAAAATGCAGGCAACAAATGGTGATACAGTAGAGGTTTGGCAGTCAGGTGCATTGGAAATGTCCTACGCTGATAACACTGACCTTGAGTGACCTGTACTGACCACTTCTGACCCGTTGTTCAATGGGAATTCGGTACTGGTCTTCAACAATACGAGTGGTCCACTGACATCCATTACCAGGTCTGCTGGTATGCTTGCGGGTCATACGGGCCTTACATTCATTGCGGTGTTGAAGGTGACAGGTGGATTGTCTGCTGGACCACCGCTTGGCGGCTGACTGAACAACACAGACAATACATTCGCTGCGGACGGGACGATCGATGAATAAATTGGCTTTGAAAATACTCGCACCCTGCCTGTCAAATTCCCGTTGGACAGGTATGCTCTATACGCAGTTCGTGGTGGTGTCACAAGTGGAAACACATCGGTATACATCAATGATCCGGAGGTTCCAATCTACACTGACACGTTTTCGAATGCTGGCCTTCAAACAACAGTTTGGATTGGTTGTACACACACAAGTATGACTGGCAATATGGTGTTCCTCTCACTACACAAAGAGGAGATACCGCATGCGGAATTTGTGCGTACCGTCGTGGCAATCAAGGCAGTCAACAACGTCGTGCCCACCACAGTGCACACTGCTGCTGGTGGCGGTGGTACGGGTGCAAGCGGTGGGGTTGGTGATTCAGGTGCAGACGCGGGCGAAAGCGGTGGGGGTGGTGAATCAGGTGCAGATGCGGGCGAAGGCGGTGGAGACAATGGGACCACAGACCCGAACACCTATGACGCCACAATGCGAGTTACCATGTCAAATGGTACAAATCATGTTTCGGCATACGGTCCCATAGGGTCTGACCAGGTAACCTACATACCCGTTGATGGACCCTCTGAAAACATAATCTACATAGCTCCAGGCAGTGATGCTGCATACATACCATGGCCCAACTTCGATGCGTATCCGATGCAGTTTGTCAACCCAACTGACAGCTTTTGGAACCGTACCATCTATCTGGCAGTGGCATTTGAACAAAATGGTTCGCAGGAGCTTATCGGACAGGGGCCTGATCCTGCACATGGTACAGATCCAGGTACCTACCGTCTGTTTGGCAATATTGCTGGTTCTGGCTCTACCAATGGACCGGTTTACTTCAAGTGTGCAACCGTGGAGGGCTTACAACAGCTGGGTGGCAACAGTTCAATCACGTATGGTGCGTACAACGGAGGCGGGATCCGTGTCTTTACTGCATACATCGGTCCGAACACACAAAAGTGTTTGATCAATGCACAACACATACCCTATTAGCCACGAACAGGTTTGTCACTGAGTCAACCACCAATACTTTCACCCATGCAAATAATGAATCCGTTTAAGGGTAGGCTGTATGATATGCGTGTGTATGATAGTGAGCATACAGACGTCGGGGTGCAGACCACGTGCAACGATATTGCAAGTGCGCTGGGTGTCACGCTATAATGGGTCGCTCAGTCCTTTATGCCATTCGTGGTGGGCCTACCAGCGGATCCACTAAGATCGTCCTGATATGATGAACATGAATCGATGAAACAATGGCAGGAACCCTCAACCCAATGCGTGGATATGGGTTCTGTTTTATCCACTTGCAAGTTCGGGTAACCTGGGGTCTCGGACGCTAAGAGTTGACTACAATGCCTTCATGCCGCTGACATCGCACGTGCGCATCGTGAAACCTTTCGGAATAGAGACTACTAGACTTTGGTGGCCAAAATTTCGACAGTATGGCGTTGGGTTGGACGAGGTTATTTCCACGCTTATCAATTGGCGGTGGTTTATCTCGACCCACGAGTAGACATATGCGTGAGAGGCAGTACCACTATGACGTCGCACCCTGGCTTCGCCGAAACCTGTATCTTGCATTGAACTTGGCCCACAGTGGCACATGGGCCACATTATGAACTGGCCCATTTGATCAAAAAATATTTTTTTTGGTAATTCTGATTCTGATTCAAGTGGTGAGCCACTCGCCACGCTCGTTGATAAGGTGCAAGTTTACGTATGGTGATGCGTAAACTAGCGGATTTATCTTTGCCAGCTCGTGGCGGAACGTTCCGGCGTCCGTGTTGGGTGGCACGGAGAGGATTTCTTCTCCTGCCAGATTCAAGCAGGAAATACTACCATCCTCGGATCGAAAAAGCCCGATGACCACGTCTGTGTATTCAGATGCAGGATCAGTCGCAATCTTTATTCTGCATGTTACCGGTTCGTCGTGAGGACTAATAATCTTTGCATCGACAACACGGGAATGGGAACCAGGAAATAACAATGGAATATCTGCAATTTCATCGGTCACAGTTGTGCCATAATGTAGTTCCGAGGCACAACAGAAGACGAGAAAGCGAGAAGAGAACAGCTGAAATACAAAGAAAGGAGTGTTTTGACGACGATGAAATCGAAATGGCACAAAGCTGGGTTAGGTACACGCAGGACGCTCATGGCAAATGTTCTGAAGCGTGATCATGACAGGAGGAGAAAGCTAAAGCGTGATCTCGACAGAAGGAGACAGCAGCAGGCGGATGCAACGATGCAACCGCCAATGTTGAACCGCATTCTTGATGTATGGAGGAGGAAGAAGATGCATGCACCGCTGGTCAGTGTGTTGAATGCATGGGCACGTTCAAAGAAATTCTTTGAGAAATTGATTGACATAACAGTGCAAGCATAGGATGGTGTGGATACCCTCACAATTGAATTTAATAACCACGGGTGCGAGATAGCTCTTATCAACTATTGGGATCCCAATGAATTGGAGGAGGAACAAATTCAGAAGGAAGAGAACAAATTTATTCGTATACTGTACAACATTATGTACACACACTACCAATTGCAACAGCCAATTGAATTTGACCTCTTTATAGGTTGCGAGTCCGGGCGGGTGAAAAATGTGCAATATCCATCCGACCTCTTTATAGGTTGCCAGTCCGGGCGGGTGGAAAATGTGCAATATCCATCCAACAACGACGACGACTACGAAGATATTCAGCCAAATGAGGACATAGGTTCATATCAATTGCGCACGAACGTATTGCCTGCAATGCGCACACTATTCATCGAAGATCATGATGATGACTGCGAGGATTGGACGCATGGTAGACGAACATTCAGGATGACAGATTATGTCGACGAAGTACAAGGTGTCATCAACTGGAATCATCCTTTGCCCGATGCGGCGGCAGCAGCCTATGCGTTGGGTAAGAAGGGGGGGGGTGTTGTCCCCAAAGACTTGATACAATATGCTCTTGAATGGGACCGGGGCAATTATGCAGAAAGATTTGAACGAGAACCTGCTGAGCAATGGTATGTGTATGATTCTGCGAAATCAATCATTGAAGAGGTCATCGAAGGCAGGGGCATTGAAGTACTGGCACTGACACGCTCCCCAGTGTGTCGGCAGCTGATGAGTGATATTGAAGAAGCGTTCGGGTTCGGGTGTGGGGGGTTCACCTTCACCTATATGGGTGAATCCATGACACCTGCCCAAGTGGATGCTGTCAGAGCGCATGTGGCTACCAGGTACGGACACCATACCGTCCCAATCGTGTTCAATAACGGGTCGTTTATTGGGGGCAGTGAGGCCATGTAGAAAATTACGCGATGATGTAGCAATTGAGGGAAAATCAATCAACCACCAGATCCCCTGCCACCCTGGTGTTGCCGTGTCTGTCTGTGGTGCCCTTCAGGGTGCCCACGTCCGCCAGCGTCACGGGGACGGTGTCGTCCTTGGCGCCCGACACCGTGTGGACACCAGCAAGATTGCCACCGTGTTCTGTCGGTCGGTTTGAGTATATGTGAGACTACAGAAAACTCCTCAAATTCGTTAATTTTGATGATGGCATGGGGGTAGGGGTTCGAAAAGTGAGATAAATTTTCCTCGCATTTTAACCGAGACTTGAGTCATATCTGAGATCTACAATATATGGACTGAGATGAGGATGTTGTGACACCATGAGATGTTCTGGTATGCCATCCTGTGCCACGGCTGGATTTCTCTGTATCCAGTCACGTACGTAACCTACAAGTTTGCGCCTCGGATGTGCCTGCGGATGCAGCCTAAAAATGATTTTTGCGTACCCAGGATACATCTCATATATGAATTGAAAGTCCAGGACTGTGTTGTAATTGGAGAAGGTGTAATGCATTTGGGGAATAAATTGGGTTCCGATCACGTATTTCCACGGCCATTCATTGCCATGTCGGTCGTCTGGAATTTCTCCCATCTCGTTCTCCCATCGTTCCCAGTCCATCATCCACTCATGCCACCCGACAGCAGGGTATGATGGTATAACGATGAATGTGGCTGGTTCTTGATGGCTGAAGCATTGTTGCAATGCCTTCGGAAAAATTTGTATTGCCGTTGTTAAATCCTCCTGCTCCTCCTCCTCATCCAGCGGCGTGATAACACTCGTTGTCACCAGGATGGACAACGGGTCACCGGGATCCTCGTCTGACACTTGGATACCATTGACTGCCCATATGTCATCAATCACTGTCAGCATGTCAGTTAGTAGTTTGGTTGCTTCATCCTCGTACATGGTTTCTGGTGCTTCCGGTTTATTGATAGATAAACTAAACTGCGATCTGGTCGCATTCAGCAGGCTGTAAAAGGAGTAAGAGGACAAGAGTATATGTTACCACACATGAGGTCAACAATGGATCCCTGAATCATTCAAGCTAACTCCAACACCGAAAAGGCGTTGTTGCAGATTTGATTGATTGATCTTGGCCGTGGGGCCATAAGAATCTAATCTCTGTTCAGAATCTAAATCGTGATTGTAATGACTGAGTATCTTCCGTTTTGTTTGACGCGTCCACCCAGGGGGGTCTGACCGTCTCCGGGGATGAGTCTCCGGGTTAGGGTTGGGGAGGCCCAGAAATCCTGCAGTGTGATCCCATACATCACCTGGCAATCTTGCAAGTGATGGGCTGTTCATTAAACCATCTTTTGAATACCACCATGAAACCACTAGGGAACCGTGGAACCACCATGAAACCACCACCAAACCACCAGGGAACCTCATTATCAATGTGCTGGTTCAGAAACGGTCCAATCTGGGAAATTTTATGGAATACGGCAAACTCTGTCAGTGCAGAAACGGTCCAAACTGGAAAATTTTATGGAACACGGGAAACTCTGTCAATTTAGAAACGGTCCAGTCTGGGAAATTGTATGGAATACGGGAAACTGTGTGAGTTCAGAAACGGTCCAATCTGGTGCATTTGGTGGTGGCCCAACCCGAGGTTTTCCTGGAACGGAATGTTTTTGGCACGTTTTTCTGAAGGTGGCCAATAATAGTTGCTGATGACCGCCCGACACGGCAGCGACAACAGGTCACTCGTCGCACGCAGTGAACTAAAGGTTAACCACAATACGCTTGGGAGGATAGTCGTGAATCCAAAATGCCTCATACTCTGGCCTAACCCCAACCCTAACCCCGATGTCAATAAGATAAAAAACATAAAATCACGACATTGTAACCTAACCCTAACCGATTAGATTGGGGTTAGGGTTATTAGATTAGATGCCAAATGAACCCTTTCGCAGTATCATTCTATTGGAATGTGGAAACCAGGGCCTTCATGTTGTCTCATGACATACGCACAATGAGTTGCAACAGGCATCGCTGCAACTGTACCTGTCGAACATCAGGTTTCGCCGCCACCAGGTAGTACAGCAGCATCAACAGGAACAACAACAACCTGCTATCCGGTTGCATTGAGCAGGCTGTAAAAGGAGTAAGAGGACAAGAGTACACCCACATGCCATTCCCGTATGACAGAAAAGGGTGACGCTCAGTGGTTGCTGTGGTGTCTCGGTCGTTTTTGTGTTGCGGGGTATTCATCGTCACCCGATCGCTTTCGGGAGACGCCCGTGGGGCTTGCAGGTGTAAAAATCAGGGACACCATGGACTGGCCAAACGTCACGGTGTTCACTCCCGTTGAATGCCTGTGTATGCCCATGCTATTCAGTAATGCGTGCACGCAGAAGCTTTCGGTGCCGCGGGGCGCGCACGTTATGTTCAGGAACCCACCACAGTTCTTCAGGAACATCGGTCTGCGATGTCCATCCTGGAGGTACCGGTCGACGTTGTCTGTCTTGTAGATCACGTTTCCGTTCTCCTTGTATTGGATACTCCACGCACCCGTGCCTGATTTCTCTATGCTGAAACACTCGTTTGCATCGAATAGCTCCACCTGGATGTACCCGATCTGCTGGTTCAGTTTGCGGGCGATCGAGACCCCTCTGGTGCCACCGTTGTTGGTCTTGTTGACACAGTAGAGCAGCTGCAACACCGTCGCCGTGTTCCTCATCTTGTTGTTTTCTTTATTTACAGAAGAAGCGCCAGTTTGTACTCTATCCGGTCATCTGTCAGTGGTCGGTCGTGGACCGCCATACTGTAGATGTCAAAGCTCCCGGCCTCTGTGACGTTGGTACCATCCTGTAGTGCGCACACAAAGACCGGTGCCTCGATGGGGTTGGCAAACGTGGCCGTTTTTGTCTGTACGTTGCCACTGCTGAGTCGCCGTGTTTCCACCTACGTTGTCGAACTGCCACGTCGTATCTCCCGTTTATAGTGCAGGGGACGGCGAGGGTGGGGAGGGACGCCGATTGGCCGAGCACGGTCATGGTGACCGTGTTGCTGTTGATTTGTATGGCGGCTCTGTTGGACCCCGAACCCACGGCTATGGGGTAGCCACGGTGGTAGACGAATGCGTGATTGTACATGAACCCGTTGAGGCCGAGCTTCAGTATGGCGGTGAACCCCACCGGGCGGAGCTGTGGGACCGATCATCGCCGTCGTGACGCCTGCGGGTCGTTTCAGGTACCGCAGGCGGTTGGCGTCGACCTGCAGTTTGCGCAGGTTGGCGTTCGCGCTGGGGACGAGCGCGAAGGCCTTGGCACTCGGGTAGCAGAATGCGACGCAGCCGGTGGGGACGGTGACCAACTTTGGGTAGATTCGACAGGTTGTCTTTAAAAGACACCGTCTGGGGTAGACCGTACGACTGTGTCACGGACGAGTATTTTGCAAACCAGTTGACGGACAACTATTTTTAGGGTATCATATTAGGTTTATGAGGCTTGTGTATCCCTTTTCTGCGAGGACCCGGTTGGCATCGTCGACACTGGTTGGTTCATATGTAGACAGCCCGGGTAGTATCTTGGTCACGTTCATGGCCAGTATGGCCGGTGATGTCATCATTTCGACTTTTGCCGTTTGGATCGGCTTCGGTTAGTGTTATGTCCTCTGGCCCCGCGCCTTGGACTTCCGTGTCTCTGCGTTCAGCAAACAGTACTGAAACTGTGTATCGAATGGGGAGTTTAGTGGTAGCAGCGTGTCCCCTTCTGTTACTTGAAACCATACCTTGTGATGTCGGAATTCCCAGGTCAGGGTTAGGAATTGAAGTTAAAGTCCTCTTATTGCTGATTGTGTTTTTTCCCCAGAAGAAAAACGGCAAAATGAATGAATGGGAATTCCGTGGATCACGGTGCGTCTCACCACCTTGTACCTGGGCTGACATGGAAGCGTGCATTCATGAACTCAATGAATGTAGTGACGACAGGTTTGCGCCCCTCAGTCGAGTCGGGGGTGGGTTCATGTGTGTCTACGGCGCGGGCTCTTCATCAACTGATCATCTGAGCAACAAACCCCCGACCGGATCAACCTGTGCGCAAAGCCATACACTTAGGCCGTCTCCATGGGCGGCAAAGAACAATGAGAAGGCCGTGGCCTATTCGATAGAAACAGAATGGGCTTGCACTTATTTTGCAGGAACCGCGTAGTATGGTGAATACACTTGATTCGCTCTTGAATGTCATGTGCCATTTGCAAAAAGTCCTAATGTGACATGTCCATGTGTTCTTCGTCAGTTAGAGTTATCTTCACCTCGTAACAACGTGCGTACCTGTGACGAGTAGTAGCATTAACCTCCACGGCTACCAGTAGTCCTTCAGGACAATGATTCGAAAGGTCTTGTATCTTATTCCGTAACACATTCATCCTCGAAGCGTCCATGCTTGCAGAAAAACCCCATTCTAGGGTACATCTGGTTTCGCCACTGGCTATTGTGTGATATTTCAATGGCTTATAAAGCTCATCCGCGAGACAACGGGTAGGCATCCATGTGCGGCCATCTAAACTATGGCCCAGATCACCACACTGGAAGTATATGTGACCTGTATCACCACCCAGACAAACCACCTCGTCCTCGGAATCCTCGTTCGAGTCACTGCCAATTCTTAGGTTAAAAAAACCTCGATGCAGAATGAACTCGTTGAACACATTGACATACCGCCACAGCTTGCTGGCCATTTCAGCCACAATGCGACAAAATTTGTACATTCTCCACACACAAGCGGTTTCACAATTGGGTGAGCGGCCATCCATCCAACAATTTATGTAACCACAATGGTTATCATATTCTTTGCGAACTGTTGCCACTGCCATGGCCGACTTAGGGGTTTCAACAAAACAAGAAACCCAATTCCAGATTTCGCTGGGGAGTACCTCATTGATGGATGCGTGTTTTGCATGTCGTGTTTCGTTTTGGGATGGATACATTTTATATAACACAACGACAACAAGTGGGGAGCGCACTGCCGCCGGCACCTCGACTACTGAAGCGGTAGCGGCAGGGTCTCCCTACCGCTACCCGCTGTGGCTCGCACGTGCGCTGAACAGCGCAATTTATGACGTAAAATGGGATTACGAAAGCGACAGAGCAATAGCTAAGATTGCCGTCTTTTATGTTAAAATAGCCGTTTTTTATAATAAATTTATGCTGTTGTGCCCCATTTTGTAATTATACGTGAGATTTCACTGTTTTTCCGTGTTTTCACAGGCATCTATGTAGATTCGAAGGCCTGTGGCTAACGCCTTAGAACAGTTTAGGCAACTTAAACCGACTCACGAAATGTTCGATTCTTGCAGAAATTGCGGTGCTTTGCAGGAGGGTCACGGAAACGCTTCAAAACTGTTCTAACAACCCTGAACAGGGACAGCCGCCGGCCGCAGCGCATCGCAGCGCCGAGGAGCGGCGCTAACACGCGCTGGAACCAGAAGGCGCTGGGCGCAGCGCCAGTCAGCACCGCAACGTGGCCGTCAGCCGCAGCACACCGCCAGAGGAGAGGCAGCAAGTGCCTCCGCAGCGCAACGTGGCCGTCAGCCGCAGCACGCCGCCAGAAGAGAGGCAGCAAGTGCCTCCGCAGTGTCCCGGATGAGCAGCAGCGACAGCAGCGGCATCAGGACGTGGGGACCGCAAAATGGCGGCTACAACCTGGACAGCATGAGCGACGCGTCAGACTGGAGTCCCAGTCCAAGGCCAAGTTCGAGCCGCAGTCCCCTGTTCGAGCAACCGAGGTATGGCCCTTCCAGCCGTCAAGCCTATGGCCGTGGGAACCAGCACGCCGGCAGCGTCGACCGTCCCAAGAGCGGCAGTACCAGCCGCAATCCGGATTACCGTGACGGCCAACCAGCCGTCGAAAGAGAGCTCTTCCGCAAGCCGGACCATCGTCAAGCAGCGTGGGATCGCCAACCAGCGTCCTGGAGAACGCCGGAGCGCCAATCAGCGCACCACTGAAGACAAGGTCCAAGCCGTGGTCACGCAGACCGTGGTCAAGCATCAAGGGAGCGCGTAACAGCGCCCCAGAAAGCGCCGGAGTACCGACCAGTACCCCAACGTGGAGGAGCGTTCGCCGGGAATCAACGCAACCCCAGTCCCAGCCGGTTAAGTTGAGAGATCGCCATCCTACCAACCGAGACGGTGGAGCTGAAGGCCTGGGCCGTGGAGATGGCAGCGTGGGCGAGGAGTGCAGCAGCGGAGATCCGGACCCTGAAGTCGGAGCAGGAGAGTCTGCAAGAGCGAGTCCGTCGCCTGGAGAAGACGTCTAAGACGAGGTCCGCTACAGGCAAAGCGAAGAAGAAGGTGGAAGTCGCCTTCCAGACGCTGAAAAAGACCGCCACGACCAGCGAAGCGACCAACCAAGACAGTGGGACGCAGACGCCCGGCAGTGGCAGCCGTCGTTGGAGACGGTAAAAATTTAAAATTCCCTTTGTTGGAACACCTGTGGGCAGGTCCAGTCTTGTCAGACTTGCCGTGGTGAGAGCCCAGTCTCGTCAGGCTCCACCAACCGGGTATATATGTGGGTCTTAAAACCCATGTATATATGGGGCGGATCAGCCCCTGGCACACGCACCCGCACTTGTACAGTACAATGCACGGTGCCTGGGTAAGGCACGAACTGACACAGCAACGTTGATTTGATGCTGAGTTGTAGTGCTTTGTGCATGCCTGTCCTGTTGTTTGGTTTTTGAAAGCATGGAGGTTTTCGGGAAACTGAAAACTTTTTCAGGTTTTCGAAACAAACGGGGCAGGCCACCCAAGGCCTTTTTCTTTTTATTTTCCTAGTGTGGCAAAGCAGGCTTTTGCCTGAGGGTAGTATTGGTGCTCCCCACCGGACACCTGGGAAAGGGCTACCTCTGGGGTTTGTTTTTCCTCTTGGAGGATAAACAAACCTTCAAGAAGGGGGGTGAAGCGGTAGCGGCAGGGTCTCCCTACCGCTACCCGCTGTGGCTCGCACGTGCGCTGAACAGCGCAATTTATGACGTAAAATGGGATTACGAAAGCGACAGAGCAATAGCTAAGATTGCCGTCTTTTATGTTAAAATAGCAGTTTTTTATAATAAATTTATGCTGTTGTGCCCCATTTTGTAATTATACGTGAGATTTCACTGTTTTTCCGTGTTTTCACAGGCATCTATGTAGATTCGAAGGCCTGTGGCTAACGCCTTAGAACAGTTTAGGCAACTTAAACCGACTCACGAAATGTTCGATTCTTGCAGAAATTGCGGTGCTTTGCAGGAGGGTCACGGAAACGCTTCACTACTGGCGCAACTGCAGCACAACGACTAGCACTCCGTACTCCCCGCTGTGATGGGGCGGCACCGGGAATGATATGTGTGTGGTACCGTTCCACTCCCTGGGCAGTTCATTGCCCCACGGACCCCAATTCACACCATTGCAGTAGTATGTACAGTTTGTGTCCCCGTTGTTTGCCTGGGTGATGATTTCCCCAGCAGAATTCGGCGTTTTCCCTGGTGCGATCACATTCGAAAACCTAGCGCCCCCTTGGTACCAACCCCTTCCAGTTGCTCGGCACACACACCCAAGCGTATTACCCGGGGTCCTTATGTCACACGGGGTGCCGTTCGTTGAGCGCGCGCACTCAGCCCCGTTCCAGTCCCTGGGCAGTTCGTTGTTCCACGGACCCCCGTCCACGCCGTTGCAGTAGTATGTGCAGTTTGTGTCCCCGTTGTTTCCGTTGGTGGTGACCTCCCTCGGGGAGGGTGTGACCCTTCGCGGCGGCGCTACGCTTGGGGAGTTGGTTCGGTGTCCCGAGTAGTATGTGACCCCTTGTAGCGCTGTGCGAGGTGAGTTGTTCCTGCTCGTTACGTTGTTGTTTCCCGTGGAGGAGTTTTTCAAGAGGTACAATGCTCCCACGACAATGACAAGTAGCAGTGTCCACGCATTCTTTTCCTTAAATGTTCGTTGGTGATAGGGAAACACTGTCAGTTTGGAAACGGTTCAATCTGGGAAACACCGGTGTGTGCAAGCACACAGAAGAGGAAGAAGAAGGAGGAAAATGGAAACAAACACAAGCACAATAAACAGAAATCGAGTAAGTCTTAGGATTGTTGGGGAACACGTGTTTAGAAAGAGGCGCAGCAGTAATCTGGTTCCTGATTCAATGGAAAACGTGAAGAAAGATGTCCTCGAATTATGCCCTAGGTCTTTTGATGTATTCCTGCAGGTTTTGTAGTTGAAAACCCCAAACCAAAGCAGCAAGTAGAGCAAGGACTGAATGTGGATCGAATCAATGATTTCTTTTGGAATCCAGTGTAACACAGAAGGGCTGCAGATAGACAAAGCAGGTTTATGCACATAGATTCAATCACAAATGGATAATACAAAAGGTTTTATATGAAAAAAGGTCAGACTCTAGCCTCAGAGGTTGCATTAGGCACTTCATGTGCACTCTTTTGGGTGAAATGGTGCTGGTTAGGACTGAGGGGCATAGATGTCAGGACCACACAGAATATGACTTGGCCAAGCAACTGAATTCAGAAACAGTTACAAAGTAGGACCACAATAAGTGGTAGAAACAATTGAATATAGGGGTCTTGGGGTGGGAGACCACTTAGGCTTAACCTCCAAGGCCAACAAGCATGAAATGCCTGATTTTTTTTGGTATGTCCTCCATGAAGGAAGGTACCTCCGCTCAGTTGAGTGGTAGGGGTGAACTTCATGGGGGGGCTAGGGTCACAACCCTAGTTACTTTGAGAAAGTGTACTTTAGGCAACAAAGGAGAGATAAAAACATTTAAGTTTGTCTTAGCATCAACAAAGGGTTTTAAGGGGGGCTTAGCCTGGATCAAGCCCTCCAAGAAAGACATGGCTGTGACTTTTTCTTACTCCCCCCTGGAGTACTAGTTAGCTAAGCTAGTAGGACCAAGGAAAAAGGCTCAAATATTCCCAAAATTACCTCAAAAAATGCATTAAACTTACCAAAAACATTCTCATCACTTCATAGAAGCCTATCACACTGTAGGTACCCTTGAAAAACAGTGTAATGTACCGTGAATGATGTCCCTTCGATGGGGCATTCCTCAAAAGTCGCCGGCGTGCGACGAAAACTTTTGGAAAAAGTTTGGGGGTAGTGGGGTTTGAACCCAGGACTCCCTGCCTAGAGCACATGTGTCTGTCCACTAGGGTACAGTCGAACGCTCTAATGCGGACGGCTATCGCTGTATAAACAGCGTTTTAGTATACGTCCTGACCAAGGGCCAGGGCGGAGCAATACTCCCAATGGAGGACACAAACCCCCAGGAGCTGGAAAAAAGCAGAAAATGGAACCAGCAGGGAGTGATTCCTGCGGTTTAGCGGAAGGGGTTGCGATTTAGCAAGTGAAATCGTTAAAAATCGACGAAACGACGCGGGAAATCGTCATTTTTACACATAACTCAAAGTCGCAGACAAGCACAAAGGAAGCGGACTCCAAGAAAAGGGTTGCGCAAGCGTAAACAGCTTTTGGAAAAGAAGGTATGAGCCGTAGTTTTTAAAGTTTTAAAGGAACTTTTTGCACAGTTGCATCAAAATTTTTATAAACTTCAGAGAAAAGCATTCAAATTCAGCCCACACCACAGAGCAGTTCAACAACCCGTCTCTCAGGTATGTCTGTGTCACCTCACACTCACGCAATGCGTTCGTGTTGGTTGTTCCGTCAAAACGTTAGGGTTGTCAACGCTGTGCTCGTTGGGGGGTCGGGTGTTCTTCTCCCGTGCTCTGCACAGGTAAAAGCAGGAATGAAAGGTATGTGATGCGAATGGAGCGCGCAGCGCGCACGTAGGGTTAGAATATGCGCTGTGCTCGCGATGCATGTGCCTAATCGAGGCATCCACACGCTGTGACGCTTTACCTGTATCCGCAATTCATCCTTGTTTTCCCCTTTCACAGGTATGACAGAAAGCGTTTGTTCGTGTGCGGCCGTGGCGTTAAAGTTGAGTTGCTTAAAACGCTTAGGTTTGTTTTGTGTTCGTTCCGATTCGGCATTCACACGATGCATGGTGAGTAAGGTGGGTTAGCCCAGGAGGAGCTCACCTCCTGGTTGAGTTAGTGGTTAAGCCTCCCTTCCCTGCGTGCACATGATGCATTAAAGGGTAGGCCACGCGAATTGCGCACGGTAAAGATTGTTTAGGTTACCCAGAGGCTCCTCGGTACGTTCCTTAAGAGAACCCGAGGAGTTTAATAAAGCTTGCTTGCTTGACAGGGGTAGCTGAATCTTCAGCGTGTTTGCGAACAGTGTATTATAGGTCACACTGAGAAGGGTATAATACCTGGAGTGTGGCTTGGTTCCTCCGTCGCAAACGCCCCTTCATCTGCCTCTTTTGTACAGGTGGGAGAGGTTAAGGGTGATTGGTGCAAGCAGCAGCTGCCTTCGGCGGCTACCATTTTTCTGCCCCAGCAAAACAGGGGCGCTGATCACAAATCAAATCACTGTGCCTCAGCCAGTAGTGGCGAGGGCAGTCCGACCTCAAAGACATCTGCGCTGTGCACGCAACGAGAGCACCCCTTCCCTCTAAGCCCTAGTAGGGGAAACGCGTTGTGGCGTCCCCTGTTAGGCCACAGCTGCTTAGGAGCACTGTGTTCTCTTGCCTTCTTCACAGGAGGGCCATTAGGGCCTGCGTGAACTCCGACAGCAGCACCCAGTAGCGTGTGTAGGGGTTAGGGTCAGCAGGCCTGGCAGGAGGTGAGTGCAAGTGATGAGTGCTCACCCTGCCTTCGAAGGCCGGTGCTGGCGTTAGTGAGTGTAGTGTAGTGCCGTCTCCTGTCCCGCGTGCTTTTCCTCGTGGGCAGGGGAGTGCGTTAGCTTTTGGCCTGTAGCAAAAATGGGCGTTTTGTATGCCCTTAGCACACTTGGCCACCCCTCCCCTCTTAGTAGGTAGGGCTTTTGCCGTCATACCCCAAGGATAGGCACCAGCACAGAAATTGGGCGCCATAGGAGTGGTAATAGTACCTGATTAGGACCTTCGGTCCGACGTCAGCGAAGCCCGGTCTCCGGGAGCCACGCTGGGGAGTGAAGTGAGACACATACAGACATACGTAGCACACTTAGGGGTATGGTAAACCCTGTAAGGAAAGGTAGAACCCCATGGATCTGGAGCAGTCAGGGGTCCTAACTGTGGGCTCGCTTGTCCCGAAGGAGGGAAGACACACCTTGCCTCATAACACCTTGCTTGTCATTCCCCCCTGGTGTAGTAAGCCACCGTTCTTCGTTGGCTCGCCAAGGTCATTACATTAGGGCACTACCCATGCAACACATGGTCAACAAGGCAAACACTCGCTGGGTGGCTGCAATCTTGATAAGCGGCCACCTGGCTCACGCTGGAAACCATAGGCATGGGTCTGCAGGGCACAGACAGGGTCAGTGCAGCGCTCAGTAAGCAGTAGTCTGTGAGAAACCAATGGCCTTCGGCCATGGAGTGGTTGTCACGGGGGGCTAACGGTCCTGTCCTGCGATGCAATGCGGGGCAACTGTGACAACTGCTCTTACAGCCATACACAGGCACGTCTGCAGAAGAGTGCCCACTGCACCTGTCAGTAGTCCGACACAGGGTAATTAGTTTCGCTTCTTACGCTGGGACATAGTCTCAGCACGGGTTGGGAGCTGCCCCTCGTTGTTCTCAACGAGGTAAGTGCGGAAGATGGGGTTGATACTCCCATCTGGTTGTATGAAGGCTGACATAGGTTCCCAGGTCGCCTCAGACAACCCATAGCAATCCCACAGGGTAAGGAATTTCCAGCCCTGTTTATGCTCGTGGCGAGCAATACCTGCAACCACGTAGGAACCATCGACTGCCATCTCATCGGCAGTCATCTCTTCGAGTTCGTCTGCCTCTTCTGGACTGGCAGCGTTCTCTAGGTCTATACGTTCAATCTCACTGTCGCTGAGGCGCCACTCATCCCAAGACAAGTCGTCAGGGGAGTGATAGTGCCTCAACTGCTTAGGAGCACATAGCAGTTCACCACCTAGACGTGGACTGCACCTGACATGGATCCTGGATCCATCTATCCTGATGATACGATAGGGTCCAAAGTAAGGGTCCTGTAGGCAGTTACGTGGCCAGGAGGGTAGGCGTGAATGGTGTACCAAAACAAGGTCACCAACCTTGAAGCTGGCAGGTCGCCGTAGGCGGTTCCGTCGGCTCTGTTCACGGTCACGAATGTGCCTCAGGTTAGTACCAGCCTGGTTAGCCAGAGACTGCTTGTGTTCTAGCCAATCTCCCACAGGGCTCTTGAAGTCCTCAGGGAAAGGGGTTTTGAAGAACCATGCAGGTCGTCCTCCATGGAACAGTTCGTGGGGGGTGAAACCCGTAGAAGAGCTCCGCTGTGAGTTCATGGACAGAACTGCCCAGGGCACTAGGGGTACCCAGTCCTTGGTGCCCTCCTGTTTCATCAGGATTCTTAAGTTTTGCTCCACCACACGGTTCTGTCTCTCACAGAGAGGGTTGGACGTGTGAGTATAGGGCACACCTGTCCTTACCTCCACGTTGAGGGCATTTAGCACTCGTTTGTACCACCCAGTGTCACTGCAGATGCGTACATCTTCATCAGAGTGCACCTGGTTAGGTGCTCCATAGGGTTCGAACCATTGTTCGAGCAACACTTTTACAGTCTGCTCACCTATGATTTTCTTATTGCAAGGGAACACACGGGTGAAGCGAGATAGACCACAGGTGACCACGAGGCAACTATCATAGCCGCCAAAGCGTCGTAGGCCGTGGATGTAATCCACGTAGAGAAGAGAGTTAGCACAATAGGGTATGGGTAAGCTGGAGATCAGGCCCCTATCCCTACTGTCGCTCTGCTTGCTGGCATGACAGCCACAAGCATCCACAATGATCTGCATACGCGACCTCAGTTCAGTCAGGGTTAGACTAGAGTAGAAACACTCACGGAAGAAGTCCACTGAGCGATTAGCGCCAGTGTGACCAGAACTGAGATGGGACCACTGTAAGCACCCATCCAGTCGTGCCTCAGGCACCACAATTCGGTCCTCGTAGAAGAGGTACTGATTGTTTTTATACCACTGGTGCCCGTCAATGACACGGGGTTCGAGACCAGTGCTGAGGGTTTAGAGAATTTCCTCATACTCTGACTGATAGTCGGTTAGATTCCAACCCTCCAGGATTCCCGCAGTGCGCATGGAAAGGTCCAGCTGGACATCCATACGCTGGAAAGCCTCTTTGGCGAGCGCCTCAGAGCTCTCACCAATAAGCGCATCGAAGTTGTTGCGCGATATATAGTCAGACAGTTCATTCTTAATCCCGGGGATATGATGCACTGTCAGCCTGAACTGGCTCAGGTAAGTCCACCACCGTTTTAGCTTCGCTTTTTCTGGTGGTGGGCCCTCCTGAAAAGGCTTCACAGGCTCCTGGTCACACAGCCAGACAGTAGGGTTAGACCCCAGGAGTCGGGATTGTGACGATAGCACCAACATACCGGCCAGGAGTTCCTGGTCATAGTTGCTGTAGTTGGAACGCGCTTGGTTCCATTTCCAATTCCAGTGTCCCAGTGGCACCAGTCGCCACCCACTGGTAGGATAGTCATGTTTCAACGAACCATCACGGTTCAGCCCAGTAGTACGATAATGGCAGTGGGTTAGTTCAGCGGGGTTAAGCTCCTGCCATTGGTAGATCGTACCCCCCCCCCCTACATCACTGGCATCAGTGATCAGGACTATCTTGCCCTCAGGGCGGGGCACTCCAAGGCAGTTGGAGGAGGCAATCTTCTTCTTCAACTCCTGGAAACACTCTTCCTCTCTGGAGGTCCACCTCCAGGGAGTAGTTTTCTTGATTAGGTCAGTGAGGGGTGCAGAGGAGTAAGTAAAATTGTGGATGTGACGCCGATAGAAATTACAGGCACCCACAAAACTCCTCACATCGTGTAGACCCTTCTTAGGGTCATCGCGAATCTGCATGTCCTGTAGGGGCTGCATCTTAGACGCGGCTGGTTTCCACCAGCCATACCCCACGTCGAAACCCAAATACTCCATCTCCTCTTTCATAAACTCACATTTTTCGAGTTTGATTCGGAGATGGTTTTCTTGACAGACAGTGAAAAATTCACGGAGGAGAAGGACATGGTCCTCTTTGGTATTAGTACCCAAACTCACGTCGTTGATGTGAGCCTCCATTTCTGCACCCCGAGAAATCAACTCTTGTACTAGAGGCCTGCGCCTCAGTATGTACAAAATTCTGTTCATAAGCTCCTGGAAGAGCGCTGGGGCATTAGCCACCCCGAAAGGCATAACCTTCCACTTGAAGACACGACCCTTAGGGGTTATAAAGGCAAGCAGCTCCTGAGCTGAGGCGGTTAGGTCAACCTGCCAGAAACAAGAGCGTTTGTCCATTTTGGTCTTATACCTGCATTTGCCAATACGCTCCAGGGTGTTTTCCATGTTAGGAATACTCCCTGAGTGGTTCTGGGTTTTCTTGTTGACCTCAGCATAGTCTACAACAAGACGTAGGGCAGTCGACCCTGGTTTAGCAACAAGGAAACAGGGACTGCAGTGATGGGGATAGTCCCCGTGTTTATACGCTTCAACGAGGCCAGCATCAATGCATTCTTGGATCTGGCGCTCGATTTCTTCAACCTGTTCCTGTGGAGCGGGATAGGGACGACGCCTCACTCGCGTCTTTTCGAATTCTGGTTTCAATTTCAAGTCCATCTGGACCAGTTTTTTACAAGAAAGGGGAGGCGGCAAGGCGCCGAACACCTCCTCATAGGTCATCAGCAGTTTCTTCAGGCGGGGGTCAAGGTTAAGACTCTCGAGTTTCTGAAGGAAATCCTCCTCAGCATGGAGGTTGCTTTTTCCATGTTCTTTCTCTTTATGCCGATCAGCAGCTTCGGCAGGTACAGTACCATCGTCCCACTCAGGGGGACATTGCTGCCCATAGTGTAGATAATACACTAGAGGTATCTCAGGATCAGGCAGCGTATGGGACTCATCGTCCTCCTCAGACCAGATGGAGTATTTCCAGGTCTGAGGTATTGCAGCCGCTCTTGGCGCTCAATACTTTCGGCCTTCAGGTACAACAGCCGTCGGAGTTCTTGAGTGTCATGCTCAGACAATGGCATGTTATTAACAGCAGGCCGTGCCAGAGCATCAGCACTCCGGGCCACAGATTCACTCGTGTACACAGGCTGCATGTGTAGCACTGGTTTGCCAACAGAGGAAGCGGGTTCAGAGGTTGACTCTAGATCTACCTCTTCTAGCAACAGCTGGGCCAGGAAAGCACTATGTTTTAGGTCAACACAGCTGGGATCAACAGAGGGAATAGTGCTGGCGATCTGAGACAGTTGGTCGTCAGCATCCTTCTTTACAGCTGCAGGTTCCAGATAGTCATCAGGAGACTCACACCCTGTAAGTGTGGCAGATAGCTGCTCAGGAGATCGATTTTTGAGATCATAAAGGGTCAGGCCACGATTTTCGGCCATGACCTCTTTTAGTAGCACCTGGTCCAAGTCACACAGGGGTACAGGATTCAGAGATCCATCGATGATGGATAGGAAACTGGCCCACTCAGGGGCCTGCATAGCTGTGTCTGAGTCCTCAGGCACATAGATGGGGCCGTCGGGGAGTTGCACTCTTCCCACGGTCATTCGGTCAAGCATACGGCGCCAGTAAGCATGTTCACCAGAGCAACCCCAGTCAGGGGTGCACATAACAACCCTTCCTCCCTCATAAGCGATCTTGGTTAGAACCTTCGCGAGCAGGGAGAAGGGAGGGTTAGCATACGCTAGGCCGATTGCTTTCCAGAAGAAACGGAAAGCATTGTTCATTTGTTTCGAGCAGTACAACTGCATGATGTGCTGTTGTTGGCTCGCAAACAATTCCACCTGGATCTCATCCAGGTTTACCTGAAGGGCCGCCAGTCCATTTTCGAGAACATGGCGGGCCAGTTGGTAGTTTTCAGTACGATAATTCGTCTTGGCTGCGTAGCGCAGCCCAGACTCTTTTCGTCCTGACAGCTCCAAAGGAACGGAGAATAGCCCACTGCCAAAGTCGCAGTGCAAAGAGTAAGGACGCTGTAGGGACAGCATTTTTACCTGGGGGTTTTTCTTTAGAAAGTCAGTGCCAATGACGATGTCAAAGGCGTCCGTGTCCAACACTCTGCAGTGTTGGGTCACGGTTTCGTCGCCCAGACATATGGTCTCATCAACCCCCTCCAAAGAATGGATGGTACGCCCATCCCCTACTCTTATGGCCACGGTCTTAGTTTTCCTGAAAGTTTGAAGCAGGCGCCGGGCCACTATGGAAAGTGTTGCACCGGTATCAAGCACTGCTCGAAAAACCTGATCCCCGATTTTCACGAGGATCCAGAAAACCAAGTCCTCCTCTTCGGAGCCGCCCCCCTATTCCTCATCAGGGAATTTCACATCCACCCCTGCAGCCATGAGGGACTTGGCTATCCAGGCAAAGCGCCTCTTCTTGGAATTATTCCCCTCAGGGGTAGCGTTATCCCCTTGGGGGCGCTTCTGGGGGACACCTGCGGCGGGAGCGGGTGTAGCAGCAGGAGTAGGCGTAGCAACGGGCGCTGATTAGCGCCTCTGGGGGTTAGGGGGTCCAGTTTTGCCCCCCCCGTTGCCACCTCCTTTACCTTTATCCCCATTCGGGGGATTTCTGGCGGGCGTCTGGGTCTTCTGGCGCTCCGCCTCCTGACGCTTGAGTTTGTCACTCTCGCGTTTCTTGATGTGGCATTCGTCCTCATAGTGACGACGTTTGCCACAGTAACCACAGGTGATGGTACACCTGAAGTGGTCCCGATGGGTCACAGTTTTCCCATCTTTAGTATGCTGCTGACGTTTCATCTGCAGCATACAGCCACTGCAGAGATCGCAGTCAGAGGCATGACAAGGTCCCCCCTTGTCATTGACAGGTCGGCAGTAAAACAGGGGGGGTGCGCCTGCATAAGTTGGAACCTCGTTCATGGCACGTAGGTTGCCCCTCCCTTTGCCACCTCCCTGGTTGGTGTTTTTGGGATTTTTATGCCCCTTCTCTTCACCACGTTTGGGGGTAGGGGTACCACCTCGTCCCAAATGCTTCTTGAGGAACTTCTCCATGTGGGAGTCGTTCTCTCCCTCAAGAGCTAGCTCAATCAAGAGATCCACCAGTGTATCGTATGAGTGGGTCCTGCTCTTCCTCTCTGAGGTGGAGCGGCAATCATCCCACGTACGCTGGGGGATCTTACTCATGAGCCACAGGTGGGGCTCAGTGGCTCCGTAGGAGCCCACATTCATCCTCGAAAAAAAGTACTCCAAGTCGCACACATACTCAGAAATTCGCGCAGCGGATGGAAACTCCGGGAGCATAGGTAGCTCCTCGATCTGTGTGCGTACGCTGAGGTCAGTCTCATAGACTGGAAATGTTTTCTCTAACCTCAGGAGTACCTCTGCCCAGGTAGAACAGGTTTTCACAATCTGTTTGACCTGTTTTTGCAAAAATTTCTTTTTGCATGAGCGTTTTAGCAGTGAACATTTGGTGGCCACATCCACATGGGATTGGCCAGTCAACAAAAGTAGCTCTGCAAATTCTTCTGCCAATTCAGGCAGATTTTTGGGGTCGAACTCCGGCAGTTCCAGCTGGATGTTCGCCTGGGCAATTGGTCTGCCCGTCTTCCCACCCCCCGGAGTTAGGCCTGATGGCGACACGCCGGCAAGAGGGGCCAGGGCTGACAGCCCTCTTCTCTCACTCTCTGTGACAGGCACGTCCTGTAGATCCGCCATAGGCACAGTCCTGGCACGGGGGTGAAAGGGGCTGGGGCAGGTGACCTTAGGCAACAGCCTTGGGACCCTCGATCTCTTGAGATCTTCGGCCAGGGTACTCAGCCCTGGAGAGAGAGAGAGCAACTCATTCTTGGGTAAGGGTTCTGCAATACCCAGTTTAGCCTTAATGGCCTCCGATAAGGCCGTCACATCTGGATCTTCTGATCCAGATAGGAATTTGGCCCAGCAGCTCGGCCGTTTGATCCAGGGCACCGTAGGTTGGCCTTGGATGATGTTGTTCTTCGACTCGTGTTGGGCCCACTTTGGGAGCCCTTGGGGTTGGATACTCAGGTCTTAGTCGTCTTGGCAGGGATGCAGTGGACGGAGGACCAGAGTGTGCGTAGGACCCTAGATCTGTACGTGGTCTGGATCCATGTACAGCCAATGGCTCCTCTCCATCTTCCCCACGGATTGATTTATAGTACTCCTCATGCATGATGTACTCATCCATCTTCATCTTCAGCTTCTCATACTCCTCAGGTCCTTTAATGGCAGTTGAGGATGAAGCTGGACAATTGGATCCTGATACTGAAGCAGCCACACGTCTGTGGAGGTGACTGAAGCTGTCTCCACCGTGTGCTGCTAAGGCCTCGGTGGTAAGGCTTTTATTCTCTTCCGCCCTTCTGCGTTCTGGATCTCCTTGGGACCCAGATGCGCAACTGAGATGATGTGGAGCTCGATGAGGTGGTTCACTCATTGGCCGGGCCATGCTGCCCGTTTGTACTTGGACACTTCGGATAGGCCAGGTCCTGACGCTGGGCGTGGACATGATGAACTTGTTGTTGAGCTTTTGTTCTGCACTTCTTCTCACCGTCGGTTCAAAAGGTCACAAGGGACTATCTCTGCTACCAGAAAGATGTCCTTGAATTATGCCCTAGGTCTTTTGATGTATTCCTGCAGGTTTAGTAGTACAAAACCCCAAACCAAAGCAGCAAGTAGAGCAAGGACTGAATGTGGATCGAATCAATGATTGGTTTTGGAATCCAGTGTAACACAGAAGGGCTGCAGATAGACAAAGCAGGTTTATGCACATAGATTCAATCACAAATGGATAATACAAAAGGTTTTATATGAAAATAGGTCAGACTCTAGCCTCAGAGGTTGCATTAGGCACTTCATGTGCACTCTTTTGGGTGAAATGGTGCTGGTTAGGACTGAGGGGCATAGATGTCAGGACCACACAGAATATGACTTGGCCAAGCAACTGAATTCAGAAACAGTTACAAAGTAGGACCACAATAAGTGGTAGAAACAATTGAATATAGGGGTCTTGGGGTGGGAGACCACTTAGGCTTAAACTCCAAGGCCAAAAAGCATGAAATGCCTGATTTATTTTGGTATGTCCTCCATGAAGGAAGGTACCTCCGCTCAGTTGAGTGGTAGGGGTGAACTTCATGGGGGGGCTAGGGTCACAACCCTAGTTACTTGGGAAAGTGTACTTTAGGCAACAAAAGAGAGATAAAAACACTTAAGTTTGTCTTAGCATCAACAAAGGGTTTTAAGGGGGGCTTAGCCTGGATCAAGCCCTCCAAGAAAGACATGGCTGTGACTCTTTCTTACTCGTGATTCGATCGTACAACACGGACGCCGAGGTGGGCCATCCACAGTTACGACGACGAGGCAACTGATATATAGAGCGATAGACGAAACGAAGAGAGAACTACCACCAGAATGGCCAGAGTTCTGTCTGTTGCACATCAAAAAAGGGCATTTTGACGTCAATACGTTACCGCTGCTTGGTTCGGCATCAAAATACCGGATGAACACAGTGAATTGACATTGTAACAATGCAGTAGCCCGTTGTGCTTGATCAACGGTATCAATAGATTGTAGAAGCAGCCGGTTGTATTGATTGTCTTAGTCGCTTGTCCCCCCGTGTATCCACGCCTGGTTCAGTCAGTAACCGCTTCTTCGATGGTGTGACGCTGTGTGCTTTTAGTCGCTTGTGTGTCTGTGTCTCATGTGTCTCCACGTCACCAAACAGGCGTGTGCGGCGCCCTTTTTGAAAGGAATGTGGGGAGATATTGACCCAGTCAGAATCTCCTTCTTTCTCCGGGTGTGGCCATGGAGTCATACATTTTAGGAGGATTTTTACAAACGGCTCACAGTCACACCCCACCCCACCGGCACCACCCCTGGAAACCCCGCACACCTTGCGCCAGCGCAACACCCACCACCGGCCACAACCCGAACCGCACACAGGAGCAACACCACCGGCCATGACAGCCACCAGTGTGCAGCCACACACCACAACCACGCCAAACGGCGCGCCTCCCCCGGCGCACGACCCCGCACCGGCCGCCGCACTTGCCCCGAACACCAGCATCACACGCCCACCAGGCCATGAAGCAGCACCCCAGCACGTGAACACGCACGATGACCCCATGGCCCTGGACATCGACAGCCTGCTAGAACTGGAACTTCAACACACGGAGGACACGGAGCATCATATGGACCTCAGCCCGCCGGAGCTCGAGCCCACAGCAAGCGGCCCCGCGGACCCCAGCCCGCATAATGCCCCCCTGCGCCCCCCCCCCCGCGAGAGGGCGCCCTGGACGCACCTGTCCAACGCCCTGCGGCGCCACCACCCCACCCACGAAGCCAGCAACGGGCCTGCCGAGTACCGGGCGTCACTCGAGCACGACCTGCCTGACGTCACGGGGCCGGGACTCCACGGGTACACCACCGCCCCCCCCCCTCCAGGCACCCCCACACAAGAATGGGAAGACGAGTACGCCGTTGACGTCACCGACATGACGGCATACGTGGAAAGCGTGGAGGACCCGGAGCAAGACACCGTCCTCAGCCTCCTCGCCCACCACAGCTGGGGATGGGGCCACCAGGTCACCCTCCACCGACCGCAGGACGGGCCCCACCAGTGGTCCCCAGAGCAAACGGCGAAGTGGGACATCGTCCTCCAAATCACCCCCGAGGGCTTCTACATCCTCACGCACAGCAAATTACCCGACGCCGCACCCAATGCACAGGCGCTGCCGCTGGCCCAGCCCCGGGAGGACGACGCAGACGCACCCCCACCGGAGGAATTAATTGGGACCCCCCCACAGCCACCACCGAACGCATGCCGCACCCGCTCACCAAACGTCACCTCCCCCACGACTACCATGCCACCAACGACTCGCGGGGACGCCGCACACTGCCCCTGCAGTGGGCATCACCCGAAGGAACCTTCACGTGGGGGGAAATCCTCCCCGGCACCGTGGCGCTCACAAACCTGTGGCTCCAGGACGCGGAGACGCACGCGCAGCCCCCCGGCACACACCTCCTCCTCACCCTGGAGGGAGAGGCCGCCGTCAAAAACGTCCACACAGCGGAGGGAGAGGACTACGTGACGGCGAACGCAGAGACGGCAGTGTGGCTACACGCTCACGAGCACACCACACCCCCCACCGTAGTACCGGGGTCACACCCCTTGCACGTGGTCATCGTGCGACTGCCCACAGGAGCAGACACAGGAAGCGCCCAACAGGGATGGGCGGACAGGTGGGCACACGTGTGCGCCTCCCTGCACGAAGGGCTGCACAGACCCTCCCTCACCAGTCACACCCTCGAGCCGGCCCCCACCACGGCCGAATCCCACACCGGGGCGGCCCCCCCCACCGGAGTCTGGGCCTACACGCGCACCCTCCACCGCGAGGCAGCGAAAGCCCTCAAGACCGCCATCTCCAACCACCAGGGCCTCGTGCACACCCCCCACGATAACACACAAAAGGGCTACACCCTATGGTGGCACCACCCCGCACCAGAAGGGGGCCTGCAGCCACCGGCAGACCAGCCTGGCATCGGCCCAGACCTCACGGCGATCGCCCGCGCCGTCGCCGCCATGGCCCAGCAAGTTGGGGCGCCACCCCAGTGGGCACCGTCCATCATCAAGAAAACGGCGGCACGCCACAACCCAGCTTTCACACACTTCCGGGGACGCCCAATTCATCCCACCCTACCGGACCTCGACCCCCCCGCCGACGATGCGTGGGCAGTCCACATCCTCGTGCCCCACGACACCGCGCCCAAAACCAAAACAGGGGACGCGACGGAATGCATCACCAAACAACTCCCCAATACCGCACTCCACTACGACATACCAACGCCAAACTTCATCGTCACCCACAACACGGGTCGCGACCACTACTACCTCCAGGCCACGCATCAGCGCTCCCCCGTCACCATATACACTTTCACCACCTACCCTGGCCTCCAGGCACCGCCACACCACCCGCGCCCGGCATGGAAGCATCCCCTACACGTTGCCCCGACCCCGCGCAAAAGGCCCACCCACCACGCGCCCCCTCCCGCCGACAGCACCGCCCTCCACACCGCCCGCAGACGGGCCGCGGCACACCACCAAAACCACATGCTCCCACGCATTAACGCTGGAACCGGCACCGTCACCGAGGCCACCCACAAAAGCACCTTGAACCTACTGGCTCGCGAGCTACGCCCCAAAATGTCACTGGAGGACACGCTGTGGATATACTATGGCGAAAGCCGCACGGCACGGGTGGCGGACCACTGCAACATCATCCCCCACCCCATAACAGCCCCATGCACCCACTGCAACCCTCGGTGCGCGCTACCATGAGCAGGCGCTCTGCAGCAACCCCTGCCCATCCCTACCTACAGGGGGGGCATATTTCTCGGCACGATACCCGGGGACCCACACCCCTACCTCCTGCCCGCAGCGGACCGCCACCACGCCATACCGCTACACCTTGTCGAGCACCTGGCGGTGGGACCATCCCCCTTCCAGAAGCGCCCCCCCCACACCCCATCCGACGGACACCCGCCAGATGAGCCGACGCACGCCACACCTGGACCCAAACGCGCCATCGCACTCCTCACCCTAAAGGCGGAAGCCACCATCCCCCGAGACCTGGAGGGGGAAAACCACCTCATGGTGGAAGGGCTGACAGAAAGACGTCCTGATCGCAGCCATGTACGCCACGGCGTCCGCATCCAGCCTCTGGGAGGACCGCCTCTCCCCACCTCCAGCCCAAGCAGTGCAGGACGCCCCCGACAAGGGCCCCACCGCCGAGGACATCCACCAAATCCTCAACATGCGAGCACCCCCGAAGACCCACCCTGCGGTCCGCCCCATCCAGCTCGTCAGCTGGGACGCCATGGACGCCTCCCCGACCACCACGGAGGTCCACATCCTCAAACACCAGGACACCTGGTGGACGGTGGAATGGGACGACCACGGCAAGGTCAGACGGGCAACGGCACACGCCCCCGACGACGAAGTCCCGCCCCCACCACGCGGAGGAGACCGCTTGCGACTTGCCGCACGCATCTCCCACGCCCCAGAGGCAGCCTGAGAAGTGCTGCACTACGCCCTCTACTGGGCGCAGGGGGCGCCAGAAGGCCCCCTCCCCCCGGCAAGCACCCAAGCGTGGACACGCCACGCCACCCGCTACACGGCCCACATGCGCCGCCACGGGGCAGGCACCGGGCACCGGCTCCTCACCTGGCCCACGGACCCGCCCGACGCCCTGCAGGAGGCCGAGGAAGTGCTTGGCATCATGACCAAGCAAGTGTTCCAGCTGAAGAACCCCGTCCCCACGTCCAAGCCCGACGTCCCAGCCGCCCGCGAACACCCCGTGTTTGCACCGGGCCACGCACCCGTACAGCAGCCCCAGGGCGCACCTCCCCAACGGGGACAACCCGCTGCTTGGCGCTGCCAAGGTGCACAGAAGCGCAAGGCCCCCACACAGGCCAAACCCGCGCCAAAGCCAAGGGCCAAGCCGAAGAGCTGGACCAAAGAGGAAGCCGCTGCCCTGTATCCCGAATACGCCATCGACACCCGGGTGCAGCTGCCCTTCGAGTACCCCACGGCCGCGGGCCCTCCAAGTGGATATGGGCCGCAGGGGAGGTCAAGCACCGGTACCTCGTCACCGGGGACCACCAGGGGTTCAAGATCCACGTCAAGTGGGACCCGGCCACCCCCAACGACAAGAAGCTGGGGCGCACCATCGAACTCTGGCGAGACCGAACCGGTCGTGAGATGGTCCCCATGCAGCTGTACACCCCCGAGACGGAGCACGTCACCGGCACCGAGTACACGGGCGAAGTCCACAATGCATGGGCCCTACCCCAGCCCCAGAAGCGAAACCGCAGGGCACCCGCAGCTCAGGGCGTCATCGACCTCCTCGACGCCTGACGGGGCCAGGGCCGGACACGGCCCGCCCCCCCGACTACCGGTCCAAAGAAACCGGCGCCTGCGGAAGCCCACGCCCGCATCAACATCCTCAACGAGCCGGCGGTCACCTACGACCCCACCAAGGCCGCCACACTGCAAGCCATGCCCGGGCCGCACCCCCAAGGCGCAGACCTCCTGGGGTTCCTGGAGCAAGCCCTCCGCAGAGCGGACCAACCCGAACCAGCACCGATCCTGGACCCGGAGGGGAACAAATATCACGCCCACTGGGAATGGGGGGTACCCCTCTACCACAAGACGTCGGTCACGGTACATGCCCACCCCGACCTCGGAGTGGATGGTCGCCTCGGGGCGTACGAGTGCGTGCAGCCCTGATGGCAGCTAAACGTGCTACTCACGCACGTCCCATTCGGGGAGGAGACCAAGGACTTCCTGGACACCCTGAGCCTGGCGTACCGCCGACTCTCCCTCCTGGCACCCACCATCATCATAGGCGACCTAAACGCCGCCCCCACCGACGAGGACCGCACCGGCCCACCCACAGCCACCGACACAGCTGTCCGGGACGCCATGCACCAACTGGGCCTCATCGACCTCACGGCAGGACTCATCGGCACACCCTCCCATTACCCCCACCAAGCCGGCACCCACCCATCCCGCATCAGCACGTGCTACGGGGACCCAACCACGGTGCGCGTCCACGAAGCAGCCTACGGGGACCTCCCGCCCACAGGCACGGGCCACCGGCCCCTCTACATCGACCTCATCATCCCCAACCTACCCCCACCCGCGGCCACCCTGCCAAACGACACCCTCCCACCCACACTGCAGTTCCCGGCCGAGGACGACCACGGCGCCTGGCACAGGTATAACAGGGCCCTACACGCCATCCTGCGCCGCCCGGGTGCACCGACACTCACCACCGCCATGCGCCGGGCGGCACAAGCATGCGGCATGGAGCGTGACACCAACCACACGGGAGCACCACCAGACCTCACCCTCCAGCAACTCGTCCATGACATCTGGACCACGAAAGGGGAACTCGCCACCCTGCTACGCCCCAGCACACCGGAGGCCCGAGACCGGGACGCCCACCTCCGTGCGCTCCTCACCACCAGCCGCCACCAACTCCAGAAATGGCACGCCAACCGCATAGCGGCCGCAGCCCAAGAACGCGAAAGATACGGCAGAAAGGACACGCCGTACAAGTCCCTACGGTACGTCAGCCGCATCCTGGAAGACACGGGGCGCCGTACCATCCACGCGGTACGCACCCCCGAAGGAGGCCTCACCAATGACCCCGACGCCGTCCTCCAGGCAGTCCTGGACAGCTTCCAGGCACAACACGGGGACGCCCTCCCCGAGCTCGACCCCCACACCAGAAACACCATCTGCGAGCATGTGCCCAGGGTCTTCAACCGGGAACAGCGGCGCGCCATGGAACACGACCCCTTCAGCATCTCAGAACTGCAACGCGCCCTAGACCGCCTGAAGAAGGGGGTCGTGCCGGGCGTCGACGGTTTGCCGGCCGAAGCGTACCAACGTCTCACCCTGCCCATCAAACGCCGCCTGGCAGCCCGCCTGTGGGACATCGTCACGGGCGCCACGCCCATCCCCCCTGAGTGGGCCAACCTGGTCCATCCCCTCTACAAAAAGGGGGACTGGACGCAGCCGGGGAACTGGCGGCCCATAGTCTGCGCCACCACCGAGGTCAAGCTGGTGTGGACGCTCATCCTAGGCTGCATCGCGCCAGCGGTCTTCGCCCACGTGCCCGCCAGCATGTGGGGAGCCATGGCCGGCAGGTCCCCCCACGAGGCCATCTTCCTCCAGGACACCGCACTGGACATGAACCCCTACGAGATGATCATCGCCTCCCTCGATGTCCAAGGCGCGTTCCCCCACGCCCCACACCGGCTCCTCACTGAGGTATGGGATGCCATGGGCCTCCCATTCCTATCCTTCATGACCGGGTACATCCAGACCCGACTCTACGCCGTCATCACAGCCGCAGGCCTCACCCCCTGGACCGGCACAGACAGCGGGGTCCCCCAGGGAGGCGTCGAAGGCCCCTTCCTCTACCTCCTCGTCACCCTGCCACTGGCATTCGAGCTACCACGGGTATACCCGGGGTACGCTCCATACCCGCTACGGTCCCCCCTCATCAACTTCGCAGATGACAACCTCCTAACTACGGCCACCCGCCACCGCGACCCAGAGAACGCAGGGCTACCAACGACCACCGAACAAGCGTCCGCCATTCTCCAACTCACGGCAACCTACCTGGACGCCCACCAGCTCCTAGTGCACCCCCGCAAATTAGTCGGACTGGCCAACGCCAAGACCCCCACCCCCCACATCCGGAAAGGCGATCCCCTACACCTGGAAGACACCACAGTCCACTTGGGAGTCACACAGGCCACGCGGCACCACGACATCACACTCCCAAGCAAGCTAGAAGAGCGCCTCACCCGGCTACCCCAAATTGCCAGGGGGGGCCTCCTGTCTACGCAGGGCCTGGCGTACTTCATGGAAGCAGTGCTCAACGCGGCCATCGGGTACCGAGCCCTGCACCTCACGCGCCCCCAAGACGCACTACGCCACGCTCGACAGCAAGTGACGAAGGCATGGGCGCAACAAGGAGGCTGGCCCACGTCTTTCCCCAAGGAGGCCATGATGGCCCACTGGCGCTACTACGGAGACAATACGGGCGCCCTGGTCGACATGGCCTATGCCAAACACGCAGCACACCTCTTATACAGGGTAACACACAACCACCAACCAGAAGTTCGCGAGGCGGCAGCCATACGCATAAAAGAAGCGCAAATGGCCCGCAACACCTGCCCCCGGTGGATACTGGCGCAACACGGCGTCTCCACCTCCGTGGGCACTGGCATCTGGGCCAAACTACAACTCCTCCTACCGCACCACACACACGCCATCCTGACAAACCACCACTGCGATCAACAGGGGCCACTCGTGGCCACACACACCGACATGCACCGACGCCCGGCAGGCGAGGTGGACACCCTGCGCCTCGTAGGGGCCACCATCACCATAGTGTATATCACCCCAACACAGATGAAGATCATGGTTCAATGCGTCGCCCACCACGCCCCGTTCCTTTCCGACCCACAATGGCCAGCACGCCACGTCTTCCAAGCGTACCTCCGCGCATGTGCTACGAAGGCAGGGCGCGACATGCCGGGGCCCAAGGACATCGACACGGCGTACACAGCCTTCCAGCGCCAGCACCCCCGGCCCCGCCCGAGCGAGCACGAGACCCCCAACGACGGCGGCACGACGCAGGGGGAGCCCACCCCGTCAGCCGAAGGCTGGACACCACCCACCATCCTGCTACTAGCACCAAACGGCCACAAACATGCTACCCGCACTGTCCAGCGACACCATGCCCCCTGGTCCATCCTCAAACACAATGCACCGGAGACCGATGTACCACCAGTCAGACACAGTGACCAGGGCATACCACGCACGTGCTGGCACTGCGGCCCGGCGGCCCTCGACACTCCGTGGCCCCTGCTGCACCTCATCTCCACCCACTACCGCACCCCCACCGCCGCCGCCACCGCCGACCAGCAGGCATGGCTCTCCCCCTGGTTTCACACGGTACCCCCAGACCACCCGGCGCACGTAGCCTGGACCCGGAAGCCCACGGCGACATGGACGTTCACCAACGAGCGGGCAGACCCGGACAGCATAGCCATGGAGTACGACCGCTGCGACCCACACCGCGCAGGACCTCAGGAGGCACCCATGCGCCCCCTACAGCACAAATGCACCACCCTCCGCGGCGACAAAGACGACAAGGAGCGGCGACAGACCATCACGTGCCAGAAGTTCCACCCCAATACGGGATACCTCTTCCACCTGATGTACGCGTGTATCACCCAGGGACGCCCAGACAGGGGCCTCCTTCTCCTCACCCCACGAGCCCAGGCCATCATCACCCAGGGGATAGGCGTCTATGCAGCGCCACTACTGCAACCCACGCAAATCACCGCCAGAACCGCCCAGGGGAACCCCATCTACGTCTATCACCCCACAGCAATCGCCCGCCTACCCATACCCAGCGACACCGACATCATCTACTTCACTGACGCATCCGGCACCCAGCAACGCACCCCCACGGTCGGTTGCGCCTCCGTGCGCATCACCCGGCACGCGGACGGCCTCCACGTGGAACACCACATTGGGGCCACCATCTTTGGTGCGTCCTCCCACGGCGAACTGCGCACCATGGCAGACGCCGTCACCGCCACACCGCCACCCACGACGATCCGGTCCCGCAACATCTGGGTAGTCGTGGACGCCACGGTCGACATCCACCTCACCAGGCGCCTTTCGGACCTGCCCCTCCACAAAGCACTCGAGTCCGGCCTCACCACACAAGTGTTGGGACTATGGATGGCCTTCAAGGGCATGCACCCCCAGGACGCCCTACACATCGTCAAGCAGGAGTCACACCGCTACGCATACGGCAATGGACGCGCAGACACGCAGGCCAAACACCAGAACACCAACCACACCCCAGGGCTCGAACGCGTGCGACTGGACACCCCACACCACAGCCACCTGCAGCACCTGCCCCCGATACCCCCGGCCACACAGCCCCCCCGATGGATGCCCGAGGACACGCCGTACACGGATCGAGACAAGCAGTACCACTACCCCACACCCATCCAGCAACTGGCCACCACACTGGGCCACCCAGCGAACACCGAACTCCTCCGACGCCTCGAAGACTCCGTCCACACCCCCCTCTACTACTCCGCCCTGCGCCCGGATAGCCTCCCAGCACACCTACAAAACCCCCGACTCAAACAACTTCCCCTCCTCAACCGATACCACCGATCGTATACGCGCCGCTCGATCCACGTCCCCGCAGGACACACCAAATGCATCTGCAGCCACGCGGAAGAAGAAACATGGGACCGCTTCAAGGCGTGCCCCCTGTACAGAGGACTGGACACCCTCACAGACTGGAACCCAACCCACACCATCGCACAGCACGCCGGATGGCTGACGCAGTCCCCGGCGACCCAGCAACTCACCACCGTCCTCAAGCAGACGGAGGTGCTCGAGGCAGTCCGCAGGGGACTCGTCCCCACTGCCGTCTACACCTTGCCCTGCACCCACGCGGAGGACCTCCAGGCCACGGCGGCGCACATGCAGCAAACGGCTGTTGCCAAGACGGCGGAGCAGCTCACATACCGCACCCACAAATACCTGCAGCATGCGGCAACCCTGCCCCCAACAGACCAAGCCCACCTCCTCAAAATCCTGTTCTACCAACCATGAGAACCTACCCCGTGACATACCAACACGGAACCCCCACCACGTCTACACACTGTCCACCGAGCACAGCACTGGCACAGCACACACGGACACCACAGGCACCGCACACACTCCCACAAGCATGCGCGCGCCACAAGCCCCCATTCCCCCACGCCGCCGTCCGTCCACAGGTACCACCAACCACCAGCCACCGCATGTCCCCTCTGCGTTCGGCAGCGGCTACCACAGACAGCCCTGCCCTGCAACCCAGACCACTGGGTCTGCCTGGGAGCCGCGCACCGCCTCACCCACTGCCCCCACTGCGGGGACCTCAACCCCCGCCACCGCGAGCGGCCCGCGGCCCCAGCCGCACCCCCCCCCGCCAGCCACCCCAGCTTTTTCGGGTTCCTCACCGACACCCTCCGGGACCACCTGGGAGGGTACTACGTGGCGGACGCGGCGGACCACGCATGGACCATAGCCGTGGCCACGGGCAGCACACCCCTGCCCCCCCACAGCCCACCCCTACGCCACAGCGGAGGCGGCTTGAACGTGGCGGCCCGCCACATCGTCCTCGCCCTATACCTCCAACACCGAGACCTACACCTCCCAGACCCACAACTCCCGGCCCCCCAAGCAGCAGCCCTGACGCCGGAAGTGTGGGCCGACACGGCACCAGAGGAGATAACAGCCTACCTCCGAATCACTTGCCGCCGGTTCAACAACGCCCTCGGCCGACGGAAGGGAACACCTTACCCACTCAGCGCACTCCTCTACCCGGCACACCACCCCCACCCCGCACAACAGAAGCCCCCGGAGGGCTGGGCGTCTTTTCGGGACGCCCACCTGGCCGCCCCCGACTAGGCCACCGCCACGCGGATGGGCCTCACGGACCAGGAAACCTACGTCAGAGGCCTCAAGACGAGCCTCCAAGAGGCACACCGATGGCACGCCCGCTCCCCGTCGCCCCCACGGGGACAGGGGGGTTCACCCGCCCCCGACACCCACCAGGCCAAGAAGACCAAGACAGGTCAGGGGGCCCGCCAACGCGCCCCCCAGCAGGGCGCGACGCCCCGACCAAGGCCCGGGTCCAGCCACACCGCACCACCCCACGCCCAGACCCCCGTGGCACACCAACAACACCGCCACCGCCAGCGCCCACCACCACCACCGTACCGCAGCACCCAAACCCTGCAGCCCAGTCAGCCACCACCGCCCACACACGTCCACACCACGCCAGGACCGCCATACGCGCAGCGCCAGGGGACCTGGTACCACCAACACCACCACCACGCCCCCGTCCCCCCCAACCCCTACCCCCTAATGCCCCCATGCTACAGCGACCCCCACCAGCTACATCCCCACCACGCCCCAGCACAACCAGGCCCCGCGAACGACCCACCCCACATAGCGCACATCACAGCACCACACCATCACGTATTCCACCACCACCAGCCCCTGCCACCACACCCACCAACGCCGGGGTACCACACACAACCGGCACACCCTCCACACCACCACCACGCGGTCCAGCACCACCCGCCGCCCCCGCTACACGGGCCCACGACATACGAGCCACGGTACACCCCCATGGACCCGCGAGGAGCCGCGCACGCACACCAGCAACACCAGGGCCTAAAAGAAGCGCCCCACCACCACCAACAGCCCCCCCACCCACACCCCATACCAGTGAGCACCATCCACCAGCAGCCACCCATCACATACGGACCACAGCCCCACCCGGGGGCTCATGCGGCCGCCTCCCACCCGCACCCCGGCACCACAACCAGTCAAGAACCGCAAGGGCCACACGGCGCGCACACGCAACACCCACACGACCCACAGGGACGCCCGGACCCCCAGCCAGCACAACACCCACCCCCGCCCCCCCCAGCCCACCACCACCAGCAGCCCCCCCACCCACACCCCATACCAGCGAGCACCATCCACCAGCAGCCGACCATTACATACGGACCACAGCCCCACCCGGACGCTCATGCGGCCGCCTCCCACCCACACCCCGGCACCACAACCAGTCAATAACCGCAAGGGCCGCCCGGCGCACACACGCAACACACACACGACCCACAGGGACGCCCAGACCCCCAGCCAGCACAACACCCACCCCCGCCCCCCCCACCACCAACAGCGCCACCCCCACACCACCCCCCCCCGCCCCCCCCCCCGGAGACCAGGCCACGGACACAACACGCGGCAGCCAGCACCAGCCAATTGACGTCAATATCCCCGCCGACACACGCCACCGCGAATCCCCCCTCCCGCGACCGCCACAAGAGACCCCGTCACCGGACCCCACGCGCGACAACGACGACCCCCCCCCCCAACCCACACCACCCCCCCCATCACACCCCGCACCACCAGCCGCCGCATCGGCCGAACCCTACGCCCTACACAACCCCGCAGCGGTACGGCAGCACCTCCGGGGACTCGGGGAAAAGGACGTCGTGCTGTACCTCCGCACCTCCGGCACCAGCACCCCTATCCGGGTGGCCACCCTGGTCCAGGCGGCCACCCTGGGGGAAGGCGTCAGAGACTTCCTCTTCGACGCCTTCCTCCACGTCGCCCGACACGAGCGCCCCCAACGCGCCACCCCAGACGGCGAGAGCCCGCCCCCCACGGGAAGCCCGATCTGGGTGCCCCCCATCGACTGGGGGCGACACCTGGTCGGACACCCCGTGCCGGGGCGGGTGGACACCAAGGGCCGCACCCGCTACCACGAGCCCGACATGGCCCAGCCCCCACCCGACGCCACCCCTGACAGCACCAAAGAGTGGGAGCGGGAAACATGGGTAGCCCGGATGGCCTCCCTGAGCAACTTCCGGCACTTCCGGGACATCCCCACCCCCGACGAGCAGCAGCCAGCCCTCTCCGGGTACATGACCCTCATGTACAATCTGCACTACACCCTCTCCACCACCAACTACCACGCACCCACAGACCACTGGGTGGTACACGGCACCGACTCCCTCCTCCCCGCCGACTACACCCCCCCCACACACAACCCATGCCCCGACAAGTACGCCAGGGGGGACGACCCGGACGACCCCCACATCTGGGGCATGTGGGAACCCAAATCCCTGGACACGCTGCTCTTCATCCGCAGCGGCTACCAGGGC
Organism: Eutreptiella sp. 'Long Island Sound 2002'; assembly: GCA_964036045.1. Taxonomy (NCBI): domain Eukaryota; phylum Euglenozoa; class Euglenophyceae; order Eutreptiales; family Eutreptiaceae; genus Eutreptiella; species Eutreptiella sp. 'Long Island Sound 2002'. The sequence goes on along the minus strand of OZ038379.1, from coordinate 42,409,449 downwards.
CTTGGTAGGACGATGTATTGCCTCGCCAAGTGGACCCAACGGACCTGGGGGATCCCCACGGACCGATGGGTGTGGGTGGTCACGCTGCGCCCCCAGCAGAGGGAAGCCCCCCCAAACCGCAGGGGACCCACCCCCCCACGCCCCACCACCCTACAACTATGCCCGTACATGGTGGCAGCCCGCCTCATGACGCTGCTGTGGCCGGGCCCAGACACCCCCACCCAAAACTACCCCCACCTCACAGAGGAGGACATGCCCGGCATCCAGCGATGCTTCCTCCAGACCCTCTACTACCTCCAGCAAACACACCCACACGTCCTGGAGCAGATATGGCCACCCCCCGGGTAACCCACGTGCCCGCGCAGCCGAGACAAGGCCGCCACGCCAGCACCAGCATGCACGGATCACCAGGGAAAACGCGCGCACACGCCCGGTGCCCGAACCTGCACCCTCGTTCTCGCTACTTACAGGACCCAGCATCATACGCCCGCCCCCGAGGCCCGGGACCCTCCGCCGTCTCCCACAGCCCTCTCCTCCGCCTCCGACTCCACAACCTCCACCACCACGACCACCTCATCCACCACCACCACCACGTCCTCATCCAGCACTCCACCCCCCAGGCCGCGGGAGACATCTCCCAAACGGGCCTCCAAACCCGCCCCCACCGCGAGCAGCCCCGCCGCCGCCAAGGCCCACGCCCTGACGAAGCCCACACCCACGACCCAGCCGAAACCCAAGACCGCCGCCAAACAGCCACCCAAACCCGCAGCCAAGCCCAAACCCATGTCCAAACCCGGCGCCACGACGGCAGCGCGAGCCCGGGCCCCCGAGGAAGTCCTCTATGACATCCGGCCCCAGCCGTCCCAGGCCCGAAGGCAGCAGCGCCCAGCACGGCGCCCCCCCACCGTCACCGACGCCGCCGCCACCACCTTCATGGCGGAGCGCGTTGCGGCCGAAGCGCGACGCACCTCGTCCCGCCATCTCTCAAAGCCCGCACCCCGGGCCCACGGACCGCTTTGGACCAAGCCAGAACGATGCCAGGGTCCGCCAGCAGCATCCCCGCCCCCCTACCAATCCTCGATGACAGCCCACATACAACGCATGCCCCACTACCGCCGCCGCCGCGAGTCCCTGCCCAACCCCGAGGCGGAGACCGTACGCGCACACCCGCGGGTCCACATCCGCGTGCGCTCCCACTCCCCACGCACCCCCACGGAACAGGACTACGAGGAATCCCCCAGGCCCGCCACCAGCACCGGTCTCCACGACCCCGTCACACCCACCCACGCCCACTCCTCCGCCCAAGACCGCAGGCCCGCCCAGGAACAGTGGTGGCAGCGCTGGACCCACACGCAGCTCTGGGAGCTGCGAAAGTGTGCCCGGGGAGAGCCCTCCCTCGGGGGGCTCGTCCATCGGCCCCGCAAGGGGTCGGTGGGGAACTGCCGCCTCCGGCCGGCGGGGGGGTGGATGCCGCAGGCCGCATGGGAAGCCATGCTGGCCGATGCGCTTCGCCCCCTGGGAGTCCACCCCCGCAACCTCCCCGCGCCCCAGGACCACCCGTATGTCCTCAGGCGCCTGCTGGAGACCCTCCAGGAAACGCAGCGAGACGGCATCTGCCTGTGGGACATCACCCAAAGCCCAGCCCCGCACAAACACACCCCCTCACCACCCCACAAGCGTCGGCGCACCGACACTGGCGACACTCACAGCACCCCAGGAGCCCTGCGCGCCACACAACACGACGCGCCTGACCCTCCTGGCCAGCGGCGCCGCCATCTCACCCCGTTACCCAGGAAACCACCACCACGGGGCGCCACGCCAGGCCCCGCCCAGAAGTCACCAAACAAACCGGACGCCGAAGGAAGCCAACGCACACGACAACGAGCACCAGTACGCCCAAAGGCACCGAACCCAGGCTCGCTACCGTCGCAACCGCCTAACCGAGCCAGAGCCCAAGCACAAATCAAACCCGAGCCACACCCCGAAACCGCTAACCCTTGACTCCTGACCAAGCCCGCCGAGAGAACACCGTAACCACAGCCCACACCCACAGCCCACACAGCCGCCTAACCAGCCAGCTCCAGAAGCATAGAGACACCTCACCAAACCCACCCTGACCAAAGCCCGTGTACATCAGGACGCGCGAGCCGCACCCCTGGGGCGCGACCGCCGCCACGGCACCGACAACACACGCCAGAGGACACAACGCTATTGCACCGCCGCACCAGCTGCCCATGCCCGTGCCTGCAGTGTACGCGCGCCCCTGTTTTTCCCTTTTTTGTTTTCTTTTTTCTTTTTTTTTTTTTGAAAAAAAAACAAAAAAAAAAAACAAGTAAAAAAAAAAAGAAAATTAGAGGGGGAGGAAGAGGGACACAACCACCCATGGCACACGCGCACCGCACACAGCACGCACACCGGTGAACAGGAGCCCAGTGGCCAAGGACACCGCACATGAAACACAACACACCGAGCGAGCACACCGGTGAACAGGAGCCAGTCGGCCCAGGACACCGCAGACGCACCACAGCAAACCGCGCGGGCACACCGGTGAACAGGAGCCCAGCGGCCCAGGACACTGCACACACGTAGGGCGGCCAAGAGACGAGAAAGAACCAATACCCCATGGGTCGGACGCACCGGAACGACCCAGCCGAACCACCGGGCCAGTGGCAGGAGCGGTACTCCAAGGCCACTGGTCCGAGCCCGGCCAGGCTGCATCGGGGACCATGGCAAACGTCACCCGGAGCCATGGAAGCAACCGTTGACAGGCGAGCCGGTACACAGTCTAGGAGGGGGTCACCTGCCATGCAGAGTGGCCCCGCAACTCAAGCCTCAAGGGTGAGGCGGTCGTACAGTAGACAAGCGGGAGCAATACCCCTTGTGGTGAGAGATACTCCACACGGCTGGGCAGCCCCCCAGAGCTGCCGCCCAAAGGAGGGGGCATGTGGCCCTACCCATGGACACATGTGGGGACACCCTCCCACCTGGGACACATGGACCGGTTGGCCGCGACAATGCCTTCCCAAGCACATGCGGGAGCGGCTCAAGAGGCACCTGACATAGGGCAGTGGGAGGGACAGGACGTCCCCTTGGTAAGACCTTCATTCTGCAATGTCAAAGGAGGCATCCCGAGCTCCCGAAGATACCTACCTACCTACCTCACACTCACACCTTTTACAGGGAAGACGTGCTACTCAGGCCATGTGCTTCAGGACAGTGAAGCCGGTTCGGACCCCCATGGCCATCTTTGGGTCACTTGGGGTGTGTATCTATGGGCCGGCAAGCCGCCATTGGCTGATATCATACTCTCCCATCCACCTGGCCTAATCTGATGTGATAGTGTGATAGGCTTGACCATTCCAGCTGTGAGCGGCCATATTCAATACCGAGGCGCCGCCGGCTGAGATTTATATATCACAATATCAGGAATCAACAGGGTTTTTTATCATAATGTTTCCGTATATTTTCAGCTATCCGTTCTGATTGTCAATGTATCGGCGACTGTCAGTTGGCTGGCGATTTTGCGATAACCGATTGGTTAACTGTTATTTCCAGATATTTTAGCAGAAACCCCAATGAAGGGTCAGATCTCATCCGAAAAGGGTTCGTTGCTTCGGCAATTTTCATGTTATACACTCGCAAAATTAATCAGATTTCTTCAGACATTCAGAATCGGATTTTCAATCTCGAGGTTGCCGCACTGGATATGATGAATTTTGAGTGGTCCTACATTTTTCCCCGATCACGAATTAACCTTCTTTTTGTTGTCTCCTTCATTTTTCTTGGAGATATAGTCAAAACAAAATTGGCTCGTGAGGCCACTTTGAAGAAACATATCTCCGGCTCATTGCCAGGAACTTCAATTTGTAGATATGGGCTGCATTTGCCGCAGTCTCAACTTAATTCAGAAAGCATCAAACACCTTTGATGTGTACACATGCTGGGTGTAGCAAGGGATAATGGTCGAGAGGGTAGAAAGTGATATATAACTCCTGGACCATGCAACCGAATATTTTAATGCGACTTTCGAGTATACCGCATGAGTGTTGGTGTTGCATAGGAACTTTGCTTGGGTTCCTGCGTATTTTTAATGTGAAGTTATGGCCATGCAGGGTCATGGCATACCATGGTGGGAGCCACTTTTAAGGGTATGTGTTATATGCATGGTATGTGCTTCGCTATGCTCACGCCTATGTTATATATCTCCGTTTGTAGGAAGATATGTGGAGTCATACGTGGCAAGGGCTTCGCCCATGTCCCAATTGTGAGCTCCATAGCGCTAGACTAAGTCTACCGCACATATAGTGCATGTGTGAAGGCTTAGAGAGCAACCCACAAGCGCCATTATCAATTTTCGCATTTTCATGGTGCATGTCGAGAGGAGGTTCGAAGGTGTCTTCATGCGTCCATTCGGGGATCAAAGTGGGAGGATTGTTCGCAAATAGGCGAAGCAATTGTGTTTTGAACCATATGTTGAAACCATGCGGGAGCGAAGTTATATACTATTGTGATTATCTTGAATTTGGCATTATTTGCATGTTTTTGACCTCATTTCATGCTCATTTTTGTATTTTATGTGCTCAACTGGTCGGCTAACAGTAACGTGCCTAGAGATCTGTGAACTATGGTATGTTGCTTAGATGTTGGCATATGCTTCGGTGTTGCACCTCACCATATGCCGGATCACGTGGTCACTTTGGCGTGGCACACAAGGCCTCACAAAATTAGGTCTCAAATTCGTGAGTTGACTTGTGAAGCATAGCATGTATATATTCGGAGGGATTTGGGAGCCAATGTTGGGATATACTTGGGCATGGACGTTTGGTCTGTGTCACCCTTGTAGATTACCTTCCGGTTTGACACATGCATGGATCATTTGAATACTTGCTGTATGCATTTTTGAGTATATAATTGAATTTTTGGCACTATGGTGTGATTTGCCTAATTTTGCTATGTTGTGAGGTCATCTTCATGTGGCAATTCTCCAAGCCCAATCGACACCAAGTCCGACCAAGGTTATGTCAGGGTAGGGCATGGTCTTGAGTGCCACTCTGGGCAGTTGACACGCCACCTCCCCTATTGGGCTAGGATTTAGAGGCTTGGGAGTGAACACATTTTTGGGGTTTGTGTAGTGACTTTTGACACATGGCATTTAGCCATCTTATATGACTTGGCTCAGGGCATCATGTTGGCGAGTCAAGGGACTGTCTTGAGTCCAGGGAATGAGGGCTCTATGGCTGTGATTGTGTATGTTTCCATCTTTCCCCAATTTTGCTTGATTTGTGTTCATATGCCAATTTCAGGGCTTTTTCCATTATTCTATTGGTGCAATTCTATGTACATGCCCAACGCCCGTGTCTCTGTGTGCACCGTGAGACGACCGGTGTGTTGAAAGGAGTTGTTGAGTGTCAACGCCGGACCTCAAACACCCTTGGAAGCCCTCAGTGAGGATTATTTGGATTGGAGCTATTGTACTTGGGGGTTGGTTATTGCAAGGGATCAGGATTTGTGTGAAGGAGCGATATTTTACTATTTTCTGTGGGAAGTTGTGCAGGATAAGGCAAGATCATGCAGAACCTGGTGAGAAGCAAGACCATAGGAGTGATAGGAAATGGTGGAAGGGGTACAGCAGGGGCCGGTCCTGGTAGGGACCTTCTTTATTGTGGCGGAGGATTACCTGCCCCCCAGCGCCGCACCGGGGACTTGGGCCCACATGAGCCCTGCCCAGGGACGCCCCGTGTGCAGATCGTTGAGATCCGTGGAGTCGACGCCGGACTTGGAAGCCCGAGAAGAGCAAGGATGCTCAGGACGGAGAGCCCTTGTAGGACATGGGCTAGACATGGAGGACCTGGCCTTCATGTGTGAAAGGCAATGCCGCAAGGCTTGCAATCTCCGCTCCGCTGCGGAGGAGCTCGGGGAAACTGGCAGCAACGGCAGAGCCCGGCGTTACCGGAAGCGCGGGTCCCCGAAACCCGCGGCGGAAGCCAGGGCGATGAAGACGGATCCCAGCCGGGTCAGGCTGTGGTCAGCTGCAGATTCCGAGGGGCATTCTGATGGCTATCGGACCGCTTTCCCTTCGGAGTCGGAGGAGATGGCCAGATTGCCCACAAGGGCGCACACGGCCCCCGAACCCAGCCTGGAGCATGACGCCGAGGCGCTGGAGAGGCCTACCAGAGCCAGAACGGCGCCTGTGGCCCGGCACACGGAGCCAAAGCGGGAAAACATGGGCGACACACCCATGGCAGAGGAGTCTGAGGCGCCAGGAAACGTGGGATGCGCCAGATCAGGTGGAAAGCACATTGAGTGCCACTGGGAGCACGTATCCTTCCTCACCGGCAAGTACCCAAAGATGGGGATGGAAGCCATCGTGCAGCACCTCGACCGCCTGGACAACCAGAAGGACGGCCTAGCGGAGGACATCGCGGGAATCCTGGATGACCAGTTGGAAGGGGAGAGAGACATGGCGGAGCTGCGAGCGGAGCAGGACCGGTACCTGGAGAAGCTGGAGATGGCCCTGCAGAAGCAGCAGCGAGTGGGCGACAGCCTCCTCCACCTGGTGGAGGACATGTCGGGACGCCTGAAAAGGCTAGAGGAGTTACAACCCCTCGCCTCGGGTCCGGAGCTCCCGGCAAGGCCGGCAACAACAGAGCTGATGGAGCGGGTTAAGACCCTCATGGAGAAACCCATGGGCGGCCCTGCAGAGGCACCTTACGCGCCTCCGCGTGTTGACCCGGGTGCGCTGCCATTTGTTCCCATGTTCAGCAAATCCATAATGCTCGGGGAGCATATGGCACCGGCTGGGCCCATGCGGGAAGAGCACGCAACCACGGACCTGAGGAGCCTGACGGTACAGATGTCCAATGCCGCCCAGGATCCACCGACCGCTATGACTGCCCATGCAGTTTATGCGTAGGAGAGGATCCAGATCATGCAGGGGCGAACCATGGGAAGGGCCGACAGACATGGTCGAGGCCATCCAGGCGGAAACCTATGGGTGAAGGACCCCAGTACGGGGATATGGACAGCCGGTGGAGCCCGTCCTTCCCGCATCCCAAACCCCATGGGTTCAGTCCCAACTAGACCGCACTCCATGGAGGACAGGGAGGTACGGGAGGTGTACTCACACCCCCCGGCCACAGGTGGTATCTGTCTCGGTGGAGTGGTGGCTGCGCACGTCGGAGATGCCATCAGGATTGACGACCTCAGGGGAATCAAAATCCCCTACTACGATGGCAACCCCTCCAACCTGGCTGACTTCATCCTCGATTGGGAGGACTTCGCCGAGGAGGTCGTCGGCGAGATGAAGGGAGCGCCAAGGAACAAGTGGGTATGTCGGACATTCCCACACAGGCTGGCGCAGGACCTGAAGGAGGAGCTCAGGGATCAGATCCGCGAGGGATTGATCCAGACAGAGCAGGCCTGCCTCCAGTGGCTGGAGGACCAGGAGCGAGTGCACGCCCCCAACCAGAAGTTGGAGGATTTGTGGTCCATTCCGCTGCCGCTGGAGCGTGGGGAGTTGAGAGTCCGGGAATGGAATCGGTACATCGGCAAGTACTGAAAAAGCCCCAAGCTGGTGGAGGACTGGAATGAGGCCAGCGAGATCCGCCACCTGCTGAAGGACGTCCTCCCCGGCCACTGGAAGAAGAGGGTGGAGGACGAGGAAAAGAAAAGAGCAAAGAAGCGCGTGGCCGTACGGATCATGGCATCGGAGGACACCCACGCCCGAGTAATGGAGTTTTTCCGGCGAAACCTCGGCGAGCCCAGCCGAATGCTGGGGTTGAAGAACGCCGTCTACGTGGAGGTATTTGGCGACATCATGGGGCAAAGGCTGATGCGCCTCAAGAACGCGGAGTGGAGACGCGGAGAGCCGCTGAGGATGCAGGTCATCTTCGCTTGCATGAGCCTGGACGAGATCGTGAAGTACATCACGGTGGAGCTGAAGCTCAACGCGAAGAACAAGGCCCACGTGCAGGATCGACAGGGCCATGGACATCGAGGTCATTGAGAAGATCGCCAACACCGAGCGGTCAAGGAGGACACGGTCGTCACCGCGGAGGAAGGGAGTGGAAGCGGCCGAGATCTCTGGACAGCGACCAGATGAGGAGATCATGAGGAAGCCCACCTCTTCGCGTTCGTAGCGCACAATGTGAAGGAGCATGGGCAGGACAGGTCCAGGTGGAACCGCCTGGACCCAAGGGTCAACAAGAATCGCAAGGAACCGCGGAGGATCGGGAACCCACCGGTCTCGTTCCGCGAGTACAGATCACAGCACGACGGTTGCTGGGTCTGCTACGGCAAGGGGAACAACCATGCACATGACCACCGGCATTGCAAGGTATATGAGGACAACAAGAAGACCTACTTCGCCGCCCATCCCGACAAGAAGCCCAAGGAGCAACAAATTGCCGATTGGAAGGCAAAGGGCTGAGACGGTGGAAAAGGCCAAGGAAAGGGCCAAGGGAAAGGCGGAGGAAAAGGCTATGGTGGAGAACCCGGCCCAGACCGATGCCTGAGGTCGATCGAGGAGGTTGCTGAGGACATTTTGAGGACGTTGAAGGAACTCAAAGCCCAGCAACGTGGTGGACAACGTCTGGGCGGATTGCAGCAGGAGGGAGCTGCGGCAGGCCACGTCTAGAGGAGCCCCCACGGGGTTGGGACCCCGGAGGCCTCTCCCCCGAAAGTCAGTGGAATCCTAGAGAAAGCGAAGGCACATTGGGTGCCAAAGAAGGCTCCAGAAGAGCCAAAACCACTGAGTTTTGCCACTCCCAACCCCTGGAGCGCCCTGTCAAGGGAAGTGTATGTGGGCAAGGGACGTGGCAAGAAAGAAGGAGCGACCAAAAAAGCGCGCGCTCACCACAATGGTCACAGCAATTTACGACAATTACAACAATGTTTCGCAAAAGGCAGAAGATGGATTTTAATACAATTTATTTTCACTTAATGTGGACGCTATCTTATTACCAATGTCGCTGAATCACTCAGCAACGCTGACGGCGATTTTGAATTCAATTCAACTCGTACCAGCAGATCATCACATCTCAATACTCCTTCACATAAACCGTCTGCTTTCTAAGAGCCTCAGTAAACAATCTCCATGTCCGTTTAGAGAGCGCTGCCGCTTTAAACACAACTGCTGGTTTTCTCACAACGATGATTTATCACTCTGCAGTCAAACACAAACAAACACGCCAAATCACGCTTCTACTCATTCCCCGTACGCCACAGGCAAAAATGGGCTTCCGGCCGAAGAAGAACTGGATGTACATTCATCTGGCAACTTTTCCAAAGGTACTGTCCCCTCCACCCTTGGCGTGCACACTGGGCCATGCACAACCACGTCAACAGCCGATAAACACTCCGAACACTCCTCCGCAGAGTCATCTGCAAGCTGGACTTCAGTACGGAGAGTCAAGCATTTCCGACAACCCAAAGTAGAAATACCAGATCAAACGAAGAGGTGCAAAGACTGTCAGTCTGCCTTTGAACTCGAACAAGCGGCAGCACAATGGTTTTTGGACCGCGGACTACATCTCCCACTGCGCTGCAAGCAATGCAGAGCAGCAAAAAAAGAGCATCACCAAAACCTGCAATCGGCGCAGCCTGCCAAAGTTATCCAATACCACCAAGGTCGTCAAGTAAGCGAAGCTAAAGCATGGCACCCTCAAGTTGAAGCAGCATCTCTGTTATTCCCGAGCAACGACTCCAAAGATCCAGCGGATAATCCCACACACTGCCGAAGTAACTCAAGTCCAGAAGAAGTCACCCTTCAAAAAAATGACCATGATTCGCTTTCTGAGCACTCATTGCCTCTCCTCAACACGAGAGCTGTCGGCGAATCCAAGGAAAAGAGGAGCGAGACTCGCGTGCCCCCTGAACCCATTCAGGACGACATCGGTCCTACTCCAGCAGAGGAAAAAGCCAGACTTGATTTTCATGAATCATCGGACAACAGTGTCGAGTTCCGTGCTGCCTCTGAGCCAAAAGGGCGTTTTTGGGACAGCTCGTCAACCGACAATGAGCCTGAATCCGAGCCATCCGCGGCATCAGCGCCACCAACGTATTTGGCATCAAATACAATGGCCATATACGACAGTCCCAACGAACAAGGCCAACTCTTTGAAGACGCATCGCTGCACTCTGCATCAGACCCCCTCCCTGCTCTGGAGTCGTCCAGCAACTCAGGCGCAGACGAACACGATCTTGCACTCCCTCACGATCAAGCAAATTCTATCACCGCTCCTGAGTCTCCAAGCAACGTTGAAACAGATAAGACTGAATCCACCCTTCCTCTCAGTGATCAATTTCAAGTCGATGACAAACGTCTGAAGTCAAGACTTTGGCAACTACTTCACAACCGCCCTACATACTCTCGCTTGATGGCTAAAGCTTGGGTAAATGTGGTTCACGAGAACAACATTAACTGTCACACAAATGTGAAATACAAAGCCTGGATGGCCATCCAACTGGTTCGAGAATATGAACACTTACGCCGAGCAGAACCCCATTTGATTGGATAATTGTTCACTGTCGGTCTTCACTAATTCTCACACAGATTGGCCCAGTGTTGCTACGCAATGGGACAGGGCGACTGCAGGTTTTCTTGTGTTTTCACATACTTGTTTTTGATTTTAGTCACCGATTTTTTCATCGCCTCTGACCACCAATAATCGCCAAAATCACACTCGACTGTTTCTTCCCTCTCACTGAAACAACTTCAATGAGCACCACTTACCTTTTCACTGAAACAACTTCAGTGATTTTAACCACACAAATTCAATTGCAGGTGCCCAAAACAGCATCACAGAAGCTTAGGCCTAAGCCTCTGGTTTTCTTTGAAAAGTGTCATTGACACCTTATGCCTGAAGTTCTTTCCTGTATTGCTGTAAATAGCGGCCGTCCTTCGAGGAACCTCACAGTTGAGCAGATTTGTGTAGTCTTGGGCGGGGGACCGCCATGCCTCAAAAAAGAAGGAGCGACCACGGAGAGCCCCGTGGACGGGCAGGACCAGCCCAGGATCTACACCCGTGACCATACCCTCGAAGTCCTGATGCACCCGGATGTGCTAGAGTTGCATGCCGTAAGAGTCATCCATACACTGCAGGGTGACGAGTAACAGTTGCACTTCAAGGTGCGTGTACGGTGCGGACAAGAGGAGTTGGTGATGGATGTATTGGTGGATACGGGTGCCCAGGTGAGCCTGGTCCGGAGAGGGTTGTTCAAGGAGGAATCCCTGCAGCCCAGTCAAAGACCCGTACGCCTGAAGGTGGCCAATGGAGAGATTATGGGTGGTGGCACCCATGAGGCCACTATCAGTATGGAATTCTGGGAGCATGAGCGCTTGAACCGCCCTGATTTGGCGAAGAGAAGCACTCTATCCGGGAAATTCTATGTGGCCGACATTACAGATTCGGATATGATCATGGGGTATGACTTCATGGTGGGAAACGCCATTGGGGCCCTTCCCCATCGTGCAACGCTGGTCCGGGAGAATAATGAATGCCTTACATGGCTGTCCACGGACTATGCATGCGGATCATCCCAATGGAATGCTGAGGAAGAGGATCGGATCGCCCAAGCGGTGCAAGCTGTGGGTGCCAATTCCAGAGGAGACCGCGGAGTTCAGCTCACGGAGTATGGAATGGCGCCGCATGTGTATGCCAGGATGATCCAGACGCTGGGAGCCGAAGAGCCCGAGACGGACGTCTTCGCTTCCCGGGATGCCCCACTTTTGTGGAAGTGTAGGAGGCATTGGCATCGAGGAGACTTAGCCTGGCACAGGCATCGGGTTTTGAAGGAGTTGGGGCCCATGTATTGGCATGGCTCCCTGGAAAATACCAGACGCACGGTGGAGAAGATCGTCGCGGATAGAACGAAGGGGATCCTGGTCATAACCGGCATAGGATCCACCCCATGTCCCGGAAGGTCTCAAGTCGACGCTGGATTCCATCACCCTGAACGAGATGTCATTCGGGCCAGAGGAGGAGTTGTTCATCGACGCCAAGGGTTTATCAATGCCCTCGCCCGGTCAAGCGTGGGGTACCAAAGCTTTCCTGGTGGTTGGGGCGCAAGCCCAGCCCACGGGTGATGAAGCGTTCATCCGTAGGGTTGAGGCGGTGCCCATACGGGTCATGTTTGAGCCCAAGGAGGGGACGGATCAGCCAATGGATGGCATTGACGTCCTGTCAGACGCCGAGATTTACCACGTCGTCAATTACATGCGGATGGGGATGCACGACCGTGTGGCAGCCAAGAAGAGGCGAGTCATGGTCACATCTCCGCATTGGTGGGATGACAAGATGTTGGTCACCGGCAAGTACGAGAAGGATGAGTTCGTGGCGAGGGTCATGGATCACATCGCGGACCAACATGATGGTCCAGTTAGGTCGGACCCGCTGACGTGGGATTTTCCAAGAATGGGGGCCGGTAGCGACAAGAACTCGGCTGATGCCGCAAATTTCTGAAGATTATCGGTGGGAAGCGCGCCCCACGACGATGAAGACGGCATATCGGACGAGGAGAAGTCGGACTCGGACCAGGAAGAGGCCAATACCGCAGTGCGGTCGGTTGTATCGATACCGAAGCAAGCGGCTGAAGAGGCCCAAGAGAACCCGAAGGTCGCTGAGCTGAAGGAGAGGCTGATAAATGCCTATCCGCGGCTATTCAGTGGCGTCGCCAACAAGAACCCTCCAGATTGTGGGAGGTTTGGCACAGCGAGGATCAAGCTGAAGCCGAACCCCAAGATCTATCGTCATCCGGAGTACCAACTTCAGGGCGATCGGGCCGAGGCCATAAAGAAGTTGTTGGCCGAGTTTATTGAGCGGGGCTGGATCGAATCCTCCGACAGTGAGTGGGCCAGCCCAGCCTTCATCGTGCCCAAGAACTCAAGACTCGTACTCGCTTCCTCTGTTCGACACCGTCCTCCAAAAACAACAAAAAAAGTTGATCTTCACAGTGTTAGACCTGAAACACGGCTATCACCAGATGCCGCTACACCCGGACTCCAGGCCCTGCACAGCGATGTCGATGCGGCTGGGATCCATGCAGTGGAAAGTGGTGCCTATGGGCGCCAAGAATGGCAACGCTGCTTTCCAGCGCATGATGGAGGACCTACTCGGTCCGGTCCGGGACTGTGCCGACCCCTTTGTTAATGACATCATCATCCGGTCCGTCACGGAAGACATGAGTGAGGACGAGCTCATCGAAGCGCATGAGAAGGATCTGCGCCGAGTGCTCAGCGAGCTGGACAAGCATAACATGGTGTGCAAGCGCACCAAACCCTGACTCTTCGTGAAGGAAGTGGAGTTCGCGGGTCACGTGGTTGGTCACGGGCAACGCCGTTCCATGCCTGGGAAGCTGGCGTCCCTGCACCACTGAGAGAAGCCCCAGACCATCAGCGAACTCCGATCCTTCATGGGGTTCTGCAATTACTATGCGGGCTATGTCCGGATGTATGCAGAACTATCGGGCCCGCTGCACAAGATGCTGCAGGTGGGCAAGTTCGATGGCCGGATCGTCGCGGATAGAACGAAGGGGATCCTGGTCATAACCGGCATAGGATCCACCCCATGTCCCGGAAGGTCTCAAGTCGACGCTGGATTCCATCACCCTGAACGAGATGTCATTCGGGCCAGAGGAGGAGTTGTTCATCGACGCCAAGGGTTTATCAATGCCCTCGCCCGGTCAAGCGTGGGGTACCAAAGCTTTCCTGGTGGTTGGGGCGCAAGCCCAGCCCACGGGTGATGAAGCGTTCATCCGTAGGGTTGAGGCGGTGCCCATACGGGTCATGTTTGAGCCCAAGGAGGGGACGGATCAGCCAATGGATGGCATTGACGTCCTGTCCCACGCCGAGATTTACCACGTCGTCAATTACATGCGGATGGGGATGCACGACCGTGTGGCAGCCAAGAAGAGGCGAGTCATGGTCACATCTCCGCATTGGTGGGATGACAAGATGTTGGTCACCGGCAAGTACGAGAAGGATGAGTTCGTGGCGAGGGTCATGGATCACATCGCGGACCAACATGATGGTCCAGTTAGGTCGGACCCGCTGACGTGGGATTTTCCAAGAATGGGGGCCGGTAGCGACAAGAACTCGGCTGATGCCGCAAATTTCTGAAGATTATCGGTGGGAAGCGCGCCCCACGACGATGAAGACGGCATATCGGACGAGGAGAAGTCGGACTCGGACCCGGAAGAGGCCAATACCGCAGTGCGGTCGGTTGTATCGATACCGAAGCAAGCGGCTGAAGAGGCCCAAGAGAACCCGAAGGTCGCTGAGCTGAAGGAGAGGCTGATAAATGCCTATCCGCGGCTATTCAGTGGCGTCGCCAACAAGAACCCTCCAGATCGTGGGAGGTTTGGCACAGCGAGGATCAAGCTGAAGCCGAACCCCAAGATCTATCGTCATCCGGAGTACCAACTTCAGGGCGATCGGGCCGAGGCCATAAAGAAGTTGTTGGCCGAGTTTATTGAGCGGGGCTGGATCGAATCCTCCGACAGTGAGTGGGCCAGCCCAGCCTTCATCGTGCCCAAGAACTCAAGACTCGTACTCGCTTCCTCTGTTCGACACCGTCCTCCAAAAACAACAAAAAAAGTTGATCTTCACAGTGTTAGACCTGAAACACGGCTATCACCAGATGCCGCTACACCCGGACTCCAGGCCCTGCACAGCGATGTCGATGCGGCTGGGATCCATGCAGTGGAAAGTGGTGCCTATGGGCGCCAAGAATGGCAACGCCGCTTTCCAGCGCATGATGGAGGACCTACTCGGTCCGGTCCGGGACTGTGCCGACCCCTTTGTTAATGACATCATCATCAGGTCCGGCACGGAAGACATGAGTGAGGACGAGCTCATCAAAGCGCATGAGAAGGATCTGCGCCGAGTGCTCAGCGAGCTGGACAAGCATAACATGGTGTGCAAGCGCACCAAACCCTGACTCTTCGTGAAGGAAGTGGAGTTCGCGGGTCACGTGGTTGGTCACGGGCAACGCCGTTCCATGCCTGGGAAGCTGGCGTCCCTGCACCACTGAGAGAAGCCCCAGACCATCAGCGAACTCCGATCCTTCATGGGGTTCTGCAATTACTATGCGGGCTATGTCCGGATGTATGCAGAACTATCGGGCCCGCTGCACAAGATGCTGCAGGTGGGCAAGTTCGATGGCCGAAAGGGGAGCAAGAAGAAGCTTGCCTGGACCCCCGAGGCCGAAGATGCGTTCAGCCGCCTGAAGGAGTGACTCCTGGGGCAGCTCGGGCTATTCCTGGTGGACCCGGCTAAGGGATTCGTGCTACGGACGGACGCCTCGGACTATGCTGTAGGGGCAGTCCTCGAGCAGGTCCGGTACGACGGGTCGCACGTACCCGTGGCGCTTTGGAGCCGGATCCTGGCCGAGGGCCAACGTCGAACCCGGACCGCGAGGGAGAAGGAGACGTAGGCAATTGTTTGTGCGCTCAGCAAATGGTCTGGCCACATCAGATTACAACCGGTGGTGGTTTGTACGGACCATCAGTCCTTACAGAGCTGGCACAAGGAGCACGTCGACACACCCTCGGGACCGGCCGCAAGGAGGGCCCGATGGCATGAGACGTTCACCAAGTTTGACCTCAGCGTCATATACGTCCCGGGGAAGGACAACACTGTGAGAGATAGCCTCAGTCGATGGGCCTACCCCGCAGGCAAGGCATGGATGGACATATCCAGCCATGGGGATGCCGAGGAGACCGAGGAGGCCAATCGCATCATCGAGATGGAGAAGGCCATGGAGCAAGAGGGGGTCAAGTGCTTTGTGGTGATGGCAAACCGTACAGACCTGGTCAAGATCCGGGGCGCCCGAGTCCAAGCTATTCGAGAGGAAACCCTCAAGCAATGGATGGTGGCCCCCGTAGAGCTAGTCAGGTCGGTGCTGACAGAGGACTGGTCGGATGACTATGCGGCATCTGACCACTGGAGCAGGTACTGGAAGGCAGTGAGCGCCCTGTCGGACGACGAATGGCCTGAGGGCTTGACCGAGGATGGGGATAAATTATTCCTCAAGGACAAGCTATTGGTCCCTGAGAACCGAATTGAGGAGCTCATTGACCACTGGCATAACACCCAGCTCATGCATCCTGGTCGGGACAAGATGCAGCAGGACCCGGAGTGGCGGTTCAAGTTCCCACCGGGGTACTACGCCATTCTTGACAAGTACTGCAGCGACTGCGCCATGTGTCGGGCCGCGAAAAGCCCCAACCATTCCACAGCGGGCAACCCGGTGTATACGGCTATACCGGAGGCCCGTACGCGGTTTGTGGCCATGGATGTATTCGCCATGCCTGAGGTCACCGTGGAATGAGAGACCTACGACTGTGTCATCCTGGCGGTGGATAGGCACAGCGGGTACATCGTGGCGGTCCCTGGCAAGAAGTCCTAGGAGAAGGACAAGAAGGACAAGGATGGAGTAGGTCTGCAGGCCAAGACCGGCGCCAACGTTATGATCAGGCATTGGCTGACGTTTTTTGATGTCCCAGCTGTCATCTGCAGCAATCGGGGCAGTCAGTTGTGTGCACGTGGTCCAAGACGATGTGCAAGCACATGAGGATTCGGCACGCCAAGACCGTGGCATACCACAGCCAGTCGCATGGCCGGGCTGAGGTGGCCAGCTGGCAGATGTTCGAGAAGTTCCGCCAGCTGCACATTGACGAACTGGGCGGGAATTGGTATAATTCGCTGTGGAGAGTTCTCCAGGCGTACCACAACCTTCCGGGGCCCACTGGACTGTCGCCCCGTCGTATCTTGTTCCTACGGGATCGAGTGTCACGCACTCTCCCGTGGTTGAACCATGGGAAAGTGGCCCGGGATGCGAGTGCTATGATGGCTGAGGCGCACGACACGGCGGCCAAGGTGTGCAAAGCACTTCAGGACGAGCATGAGAAGAGGACCAAGTACTTCAAGCAGGGAAAAGTCCAGAAATATGCTCTCAGAGACACCGTATGGGTGGAGCGGCACCACAACGATGTCCTGTCCAGGCATCGGCAGCCGTCTTGGTATGTGCCGGGGGTCATCGTTCAGAAGGTCGGGCAGGATGTGTATGCGGTTCTTGTGGGGGATAACAGGATCCTGGACAGCGACCATACCAAGCTTCGTCCCCGAGCACCAGACCCCAGCGGACGTCCCGTCACCTTTGAGTTCACAGCCCGCGATGTGGACTCGGATGACGAGGGTGAGGACGATGACTTCACCGCCGAGAGGATCCTGACAGACAAGCCAGACCCGGGGTGTAACCGCTGCATAGTGGTTGATCTTTGTTGTGATTGCGAATCCTGCAGCCTTGATGCCCCAGGGGTCGTAACGCCCGACACTGCCCCTGGTATCTCCGAACCCACATAACCCTCTTCGGACCCATATCCAGCCTCTGGGAGCGACATATGCGAACCACTTGTAAGTCCAGTGAACTCCATGGTGGAATATGATGAGTACGAAAACCCAATCTACAAAAATGGAGCAGACATAGAATCTCAATGCGCATTCATCGCACATAATGACACAACGTGAAATCATTCGAAATAATTTAAATAAATCCGATTGGGAAATCACGAAAGACAAATGCGACTCGACGCGCGCTCACAGGCGACATCTGGCGGCGAACGGAAAACATGAAACTGAACGGAAAATTTACTGCACTAATGTACATCTGAGAATCATTGGAATTCTGATCACATCAGTGTATAATTGAGTGCTGTCACTGCTGCCGTTACACTCCCCCTCTGAAAACATACGCCAGTATGTCAGGCTGGGTCAAGTGAAGTGAACGAAACGGCGAAAGTGACCAACAACTGACAAATCTATGCCAAAATGTGTGAAAATGAGCTGAATTGAGCAAAATTGTGCTGAGATCTGTGCTTCGCGATGGCCATCGACTTGAATGAAACGTATAGGTACCTCAGGGCACACAGAGAAAGCTTCGTTCAAGCTCAAAAAATCGAAAATTGAAAGTCTGAGTGAAGAATGTACATGATGATTCATGATCCATGATTCATGATGAAATCAGGATCTGACATCCCACTGCCAGAAAACAGAAAACGAGCGTCGCCATGTCGTCGAGCGTCAAAAAAATAGGGTATCCCTTCATGGAGTCCAAGATGTGTGAAACTGGCTGGTGTCATTTGCAGTCATGAGACCAGATGCCAGATTATGGTACAAAATGTGCCTGAATTGAGACCAAAATCAGTGAATCGCGCATGGATTCAGGGTGGCGAAACTCACCGCAAGCCAAAATAGGTCCAATTCAATGTCGATAGACACTGTGTGTAGTGTTGAACGGAAATCCAGTTCTCATTCATAGCCAATCCAGGTCAAATCCTCATGATGATGATGAATCCCATGATGGAAATCCAATCATTGAAAGTAATGATAGCCAAGAAAACCCAGTGCGTGCACCACACTGTCAGTATTGTCTCCGGGGCTTCATGTTTAATGCCAGTATGAGCCAGAAGTGGTAATTGACTCGTCATAGTCCCAGAATGTATATACATCCAATGCCTGGTACTGGGAATTTGCCAAAATTGAGCTGATTCTGAGGGGGATTCCAACACAATCCACAGATGAACAGCGAGTCGACACAAGTAAGAACACCATCGTCGTCACTTGGTCTATATAAGCCCTTTGACAGTGGTCGATGGAAGAACGAACCAACCGTCTCAATGTAAGAGCTGATGGAAATGACATTCTGAGCAGATCCGTCAAAAACATGAAATGGATCAGACTCAGTCATGTGCCAGAATCTCTGTAATGAGCACGAACTCGAACGAGTCCTTCCCAAGGCGAGTAGAGGGGCCCAGCCAACAGCAAAAGGCGATAGTGTCGTCGTGGTTGAGGATAAAGGCCTCTCGGAACTTCCGATTGGAATCATCTGAGTTGAAGCACATGATTCACATGATGACCATGATGAGAATGATGGATGGAATGACCAGGTTGACCCCAGAATGTCCCATCATCTGTCCATCGAACCACACAGACGATGCGTCAGGACTGTTTTGTCCCCATGCCAAGGGTATATGTCGACCGTAAACCCTTTGGAGAGTTTCGGCGACTCAAATTCTGATCAGATCTTGTCAGGGATGGATGATGCCCCAATTGGAGCTTCTTCTTGTGCTTGTAAGTCCTCCTTGGTGACACAATCCTTGATCAGCGAGAGCTCCTTGTCAATCTCAGGGTGTTTCTTCAGGAACTTGATGAAAGTATCCGTATACCCATGGATAAAACTTGAAGCTGGCTCCCATTTGTCTTCTTCTGGACCGAATCCTTTCCATCTGCACAGAAAGTACCACTTGCCTCGAGCATTCTTCTTGTACTCAAGAATCTTCTCCAACTCGAAACTGCTTGTGACCATCTTCCTGTCGCTCAGGTACTTCGAAGTCCAATAGAGAGGCTTGAACCTTCCTTTGGGGCAGGGTACTTCGGCCTTCAAACGATCTCGATGTACTTCTTGATGCCTGCCTGGCTCAATTTCAATGTTGAATGTAGTCTCACTTAGTTGACTTTTGACTTGGAATGGGCCATCCCACAAAGGTAACAATTTGTTGTCGTCCTTCAGGGTCTCATCTGACTTACGAAGCCAAACTTGCTGGCCTTTCTCGAAGGGTTTTCCTTGCGATCTTGACTTATTTTTGAAATTCAACCAATCTGCTTGACTTTCCACTTTGGCTTGGATCCACTTGGCTTCTAAATCCTTGATCCTTTCAAACCATTGCGAGGCGTCATAGCACTGCCTTGGATGATGCATCACTGGTCCTGGACCCATCTTCTCGCGACCAAAAACCAGCTCATTCGGACTTAATCCAGTGTAATTCTTGGTGCGATGGTATCTTCTCCCATGAGACCCACCACTGGGGGTATTTTCTTCGAACGAAACATTCGAACGAAGATTATTTCTTCGAACGAAGAAAAGTTTTGAACTGTTCGAACGCCTTTGTTGTGGCCGTTTTGCTGCAAACATTGCGATAAAATGCTCAACACAGGTATTTTTGAGGGTTTGGTTCTTCAGATTCAGCCTGCAACCACCTGAATGCCCTGAAAATGTGTTTTCAAAATGTGGTGGACTTTTCTTCGAACGAACCTTCGAATGTTCGAACGAAGATATTTTTCGAAGAAAAAGACGCGGCGTTTACAAATGCACATACAGGCAACAACAGAACCGCAGAACCACCAATGTCCCTGTCCAATGTAGCTCTCTGAGTCCTGGCTCATGACTCACTGCCTGACACTAGTACTGCAACCTCGTCTTTCTTTTCCGTATCCTCTTTGTCTCCCTCTCCGGCATCTTCTTCTTGTTGCTTTCCACCACTCTTCGTTGGCGTCTTCTTCTTCTTCTTTGGCCTCTTTGCCTTCACTTTCTTCTTCCTGGCACTTGGAGCTGGCACGCCACCGGTTGCCGACGCCACTGCCGCCGCGTTTTTGCACTCCTCCTCCGTTGCGTAGCTTCGGGCCGCAACACAATACTCCCCCACGGAATGCCACATGGCAGAGTTGTAGTCTGCAGGGACCCAAAAGATTGTACCGGCACGGCCCAGTTTGGTCTTCTGCTGCAGGATGTCTCTGGGTATCTCCGTTCGCCAGGGGCGCCACTTCGAAATCGGCACTCCTCTCCACGCTCCCCACTGGTCCTCTTGTTGGAGGGGAAGCCATGCCCACGGCAGTGCCCCTCGGTCTGGAATCTGTGTCTCCTGGGTTTCGTCTTCATCGTCATCATCTCGGGCAGGCGGCTCCTCCTCCTCATCTCCGGAAGGCGGCTCCTCCTCCTCATCTTCTTCAGTCTCTTCGAACTCCTCACTCTCCGAACTCTCACCCGGCAGCAGCCTTGCCTTTTTCTTCGGAGGTTCCTTAGCCGCTGGCTTCGCTCGTGGTCTCTTCTTCGGCTTCTTTGTCTTCTTGTAAGACGAGAGAATCTCGGCAAGGTTCTTTGCCCGTCGTCCGGACACAACGGGTTGTGGATCTTTGCCCCGCACACCAGCTCTGGTCGTCGACGCTTTTTTTTCGGTTGCCTCAGGGGAATGCAACGTGGAACCACCCTGGCTCAGGTTGACCCACGTTGGCATCGACTTCACCTTTCTGCGACCTTCTTCATGGTTTTGGAGTGCTCCGAGGACCGTCAGTGCTCTCGCAGGCTTCGTTAGGAGGTCGTTGAGCAGGCTGCTCGCAGTCACGGTCGTCTCAATTCCACGACTTGGTAGCTGAAGCTTCCACCTGACGCCAACGGCGCTGGTTTGGGTTGCTGCAACCTGTGGGCAGTGGAGCGGTAAAAGACTTCGAATACAATCTTCGTTCGAAGATTCGAATGTTCGAACGAACGTTTTTTTCTTCGAACGAAGAATGTTTTTCGAAGAATAACGTAGAGGACGCATGCATGGTCAAAAGCGCTCAGCTACAAGGTAAATGCGGTACCTCCCATTCAGGAATGTCCCCTCCCATGTAGCCATGCTGCACTCCTGCTGCGACTGCTGCCTGGAGCACCGTCTGCCACTTCGCCGGTGTTGTGCTTTGCAATTGTTGTACTCCCCCGGCTTGCTGCGCTCCTTCGTCCGTCTGGGCTGCCTCACCACCACCCCGCGCCTGAGCGGTGACCTTGACGCCTTTCAAGCGGCCCGTTGATGTACATTTGCCCCACCCTGGGGGCTCTGAGGAGGGGAATCTGAGCATCACGGTACGGTCTTCACGCCAGCTCTCCACTGCGCCGTAGGCGTGCCAAACAAGCGCAAGCATACGTATTATCGGGGTTGGGGTGCCTTTTTTGTTCGGGACTGCGAAGGGGAAGGCGCAGGCGACCAGTGCACAAGGCAAGTCCCTCTCCACAGCCACATCTTTGCAATCGGCTGATAAACACTTTCCGAAACAGCGCCCATAGGTTGACAGTGGCGTAAGCCAAGCGTACTTCGGGTCCTCGAAAATGGGCGTATGTGGATTGGGTACGGATTTCCCTAGAATGAGGTCAAGGTAGGGGCGGGTGACTCCGGATTCAACGATTACCTGGCGGCAAGTGTCGAACTCGGCGCTGACATCGAACACTTCGTTCACCACCACGTAATCCGGATCATATTCTTCTGAATCCTGGGATCCAAAAACTAGCGGGTCATCCAAACGGCGAGAAGGGGATGGTGACGGCTCCAAATCCGCTGAACGCTGCGGCGCTGGGTGCTGAGCCAGTTGTGTACTACTCTGGGAAGGTGTTCCTGGCGCTGATCGTGACGCTGGGGCAGAAGTTGGGTGCGCCTGAAGCAACTCCTGAGCACAGCGCGAAAGATTCGAAAAATATCTTCGAACGAAGATTCGAATATTCGAACGAAGAAAAATCTTCGAACGAGAGTTCGTTCGAGGATTCGAAGATTCGAACGAAGACTAAATTCGAAGGACTACAACGCATGCCTGCAGGGCTTGGAGAATAACACATACCGCCACCAGTCTTGCGACATCGGCCTTGTCTTCCTTTGTCAGCACCATTGAGCGGCATCGTCTATTAAGGATTCGAACAATGCAGCGTTTGGGCAAGAGACCGGGCGCGTTGTACCGTGAGCTACAATATGGGAGTGCATGTACAAGAAGGCATGCTCCATGGTTTGTAGTAGAGCAGAGAGCTGGTAGTCATCTGTGGTGCTGCCCCCTCTGTTTGTGAACCGCAAGTAGAAATCCTTTAGCTTGGCATTCGTGGTTTCAGCCAAGTCCTGGCAGTACATCCCAAGCCCGTAAGGTGCTATCGCCTCTAGGATTCTGGGCACATCGAACTGCAAGATTATCAGATAATGAGAACGGGTATCAGGCAAACAGTGTGCGCGAAATTCCCAGGCCGCCTGCCGACAGTCCGCTGGGAGGTCAATGTCGATGCGCTGATAGGTGCGATAGAGCCGTTGCATCACGTCCCGCAACCGCATGACAGCCTGGTTACCCAAGTGCTCGTCGGCCAACCCCAAAACATGAGCAATACCATCCCATATAAAAAACAAACGCTTGGTTTCGGATTTACCCGAATAGGTGAGGAGGAAAGAAGAGATGGCGAAGCAATAGCACTACACAAGACCGGTTTTAAGGAGTTGGCCCATATATGGGGATTGTGTAGTGCTAGCTGAGCCAGCTCTTGTCCATCAGGTCTACAAGTTCCAACTAGCTGCCAACCACACAGAGCAATCTTCAGCATGTTATTGATAGCGTTGCGTGCTTCCCTGCTGGCGGACAAGCATAGCCTTTCCAAGTATTCCCCAAGCAAAGCACCAATTCGCATAAGCATATGAAGAACACAAATAATGGCATGGTGTCGTGGCAGTTGAAGCAAAGGTTTTGAAGCGCAGCCACGAGCTCCCTTGCAGATAGGGGTCTTGCCAAGTCGGGACGCATCACCCGTGCGCGTTCTGCGCCGGTGACAGCCCAGGTACCGCCTCTTGAGAGGGTTCCAAAGGCCCAAGTTGTGAACTGACGGTATATACCAATGCTCAGTAAGTCCCAAAAACTTCTTCAAAAACGGTAAATCCCCGCCCAGCATAACACTTGCCGCACAGCGTGCGTCCTTCACGATGACGGATCGCGTAGTTATGATCCGCTGCAGGACCTAGTAGCGTGCAAAGCGCAATCAAAATTTTGTTGGAAAAACATGTTCGTTCGAAGGAAAAGCTTCGTTCGAACGTTCGAAGGTTCGAACGAAGGCAATATTCGAAGAAATAACACACCCTCAGATTCTTTTTCCAGACCCGGCGCAAATCCTTCAGATTGGAGTCACCACAGTATGCCAGCACTAAAACCCAAATGTGTGCTGCATTGCGGGCTAGATGCTCATGATTTCGGATGCGAATGGTAAGCTGAGTCCAGCTTACACCCGCTACAGGATAACCATCGCCACTCACAATGAAAACCAACCCATCTTTGCTGGGCTGTAGAGTTTCATAGAGGCAAGGCTGTGTGAAAACGTAGTTGATCCAGTGATCAAACGGCCAGGAGACATTTCGGATGCCAGTTTTCTTGTCGATGTGGCCAACAAGGTGCAGGGGCTCCTTCATTCTTTTCCAAGCCAAGTTGACTCTCCGGCGGCCTGGCATTGGTTTCCCAAACCTTAGGCCAGTCTGTTTGTACCATACGTCCGCACGCTTGGAAATAAAGCGCGATAGAACCCGAAGGCGGCGTCTAGGGATTCCCAAATCGAGAAGCAAAGCGACTGCTTCTTCAGGCGAGCATTGAGCATCGCTGTGCCACCGTAGAAGTTGATTCAATCTCTGCTTGTCCGCGCCTGGGTTGACTCGTGTGTAGATTGAGTGTAAAAGCTGGCGTCCCAGGCCGGAGGAGGTGAAAAATTGCACAAGCGCGTCCCCAACGTCCTGGCTATAAGCATTCGTCGTGCCAACCGCGTTTTTGAGCGTAATTCCAAGTTGCACCATTGGTCAAACAGTGACACCCTTAAAAATACAACAAATCAGTTGAAAAAACAAAAAAAACCCTTCTTTCTGGCACAAATCTGCGTCTCTCTGGCACAAATCTGCGTTTTTCTGGCACAAGTCTGCGGCAATCGCCTGTCAATCTGGTGCGCGCGCTGCTGTTGCTGCGCTTTTGCGGCAATTCTCCCCAGCAGCTTGGATTCAATTGGATTTAATTGAATTGCGATTAAAGCAAATACAGTCTTCGAATTCGAATCTTTGTTCGAAGATTCGAATCTTCGTTCGAAGACTGAAGTTCGTTCGACGAAAATACCCCCCCCAGTGGGTCTCATGGGCTCAAGACACAGTAAATTGTCTCCAACCAATTGTAGTCTTTTTCAGTCGCCAGAAATTTTCTCAGAATGGAGATAAGAATCCTTCCAGCGCGTTCAGCAGGGAGAGCTCGATGGTCGTAGACTCGGGCACGAAGGTGATGAACTCCCAATAGGGCACACATGTTCTCCCACCAAGTCCCAATGAACTCTTTCCCACTGTCCGTCAGAATTTCACTGGGCACATCCCAGTTACTCATCAACTGACTTGCAGTCCACTTGGCAGCCATTTCAGAGGTGAGATGATTTGTGTTGCAAGGGAGGACTTGGATGTAGCCACTGTGGCGGTCTTGAATTAACAAAACCCCATCGATAGGCTTCCTCGTGTAGAGGCATTCCTCTTGGATTTGCCCCAACTCGAAGACATCCGCCGTCACCTTGTCGAACAGCCTCTCAGGAATTGGTAATCCCTTCAGTAGTCCTTCTGCCTTTTGATTCTTTGGGATGGTCGCCTGACATTGCTTGCATCCTTTGGCAACTCGTTCACAGGCACCCTTGAGTCCCCTTGTGTACACTCTGTGGCGTAGCTCCTGTTCCAGCACACGAGAATGTGTGTGGGCTGTCTCATTCCGATGCCAATGTTTGACATATTGGTCAATCAGACAATCAGGAACACAAATCTGTCCTTGCCAAAATAACTTGTCGCCTTGGATTTTGAAATCAGACGTCTCTTCAGAGTCGTAAGGCTTGTCCCCTTTCAACTTGTGGTATACAGACCCAAAGAACCTGTCCTCCTTGTACATCTTCGTCCAATCCACATAGAGGAAGGAAGTTTCCTTGTCCTTTTGCTGTGGAGGGAGCGTGGATTTCGCTTTGGATCTCGTCAGAGGAAATACATTCAGGAGTGGCAGCGACGACTCAGAGTCAGAGTTGACCCTTTCAGTCTGATCTGCCTTGGTAATCTCCTTGCATCTGACCAAATCCACCTTCATCCGATTTTTAATCGAACATTGAAGACAATGTTTCTTGATCAGTGCTTGTTCCTCCTTGTCGAACTCGATCACTTCAGCTTTATCCGTCGCTGTCCCATGAAAACTCACTTCAGAGTAAGCCTCTGAGGCTGGGTAGGCCCAGCGACTCAGGGCGTCCGCCACTGTATTGTAGCGACCCGGAATGTAAGTCACATGGAGGTCAAATCTGCTGAGAGTTTCATGCCAACGGCCTCATCTCCCAGCTGGTCCTCCAGCGGTATCCACATGTTCTGTCCTCCAGCTCTCCAGTGACTTGTGGTCAGTCAAAACCTCAACGCGATGGCCCAAGATCCAACCTTCATAGCGCCGTAAGGCACAAAGGATTGCGTAGGCTTCTTGTTCCCTTGGACTCCAATTTCGCTGCCTTGTTGTAAGCTTGCGAGACCAAAAAGCCAGAGGATGATGGTGACCTTCGTCGTCGACTGGTTCGATCGTAGCACCAATGGCGTAACGACTGGCGTCTGTACGAATATAAAAAGGTCTTCCATCCAACCACGGAGTCTTTAATGTAACCACATTTGCCAGTGCTTCCTTGAGACCAGTAAAGGCTTCTTCACATTCTGGCGTCCATTTGAGCTTGACTTGAGATCCCTTCTTTCGTTCTATTTTGCCAACCTTCAGTAACTCTGTTAATGGACCAGAGAACTTGGCGTAGAGAGGAAGGAACTCGTGGTAGTAATTGCAGCAGCCTAAAAAGGCACGAAGCTGCGTGATGGTTTTAGGCCTTTCCCAGAGCTGCAGGGCAGCCATTTTTCCTGGGGCTGGTCTTCTTGTCCCATCTTCCAAGACAGAGCCACAAAATTCCACCGATTGGAGGAACATCTTGCCCTTCTTGGGTCCACACACGAGCTTCTATTGTCGAAGGACTTCGAGAACTTTTCGATTCTGTTCTTCGTGCAACTTCAGGCACTCATCAAAGTTTTTTCCCAACGGCGTGGCAATCAGAAGGTCGTCAATGTAGATGGAGCAGAATTCTTGTAAATCCAGATCTTTGTGCTTCTGAAATAAAATAGTCTCCATCATTTTCTGGAACATCGACGGCGCATTCTTCAGACCCATAGGCAGTACAGTCCACTGCACAGTGCCACAGGGCGTGCACATTGCCGTCAAATGCCTATCCTCCTTTCGAAGGGGCATCTGATGAAAGCCATGGCGCAAATCCAACACAGTAAAGAGCTTGCCTTTTGCTCTCGCTGCGATCTCTTTCTCAATTAAAGGTAGAGGATGCGCGTCTGGTACTGTGGCGGCGTTCAAGGCTCTGTAATCCACCACTAGACGCCAAGCATTTATGCTGGATTGGTCAGCAGGTGGGGGTTTTGGCACAGTAAATGGTGCTGAACACCACTCAGAACTCATGCAGCCCTCCAACCAACCGAATTCGTAGACATTGCGCTCAATAATCTTTCGCAGGGCATCTGCTTTGGTGCCGTGGAGATAGAATGGACGTTGTTTGTGAACCTTGGCGCCTTCGATTATCTCAATCCTGGCTTCCCCATTTTCACATCGATTTGGGGGGTTTTTCCACAACTTCCCACTCAGCACATCATCTTGATAATCTTCGAACACTGCGTCCCTTCTTGCAGATATCTTGTCTCCGTTGACCTGATTCCCACATTTAATAACCGACATTATGTCCACCAATTTGCGAATTGTTGGTCGTGGTCTCATATTCTTGGCCATTTCATTCCAAACTTCTTCGTCGCATTGTTGGCGGATGAAGCTCACCTGAGCTCGCTCCTCCGTGGGATCCCACCAATCAAAGGGGTCCACGAATGTCTTGAAGGGATGGTCGGACGAATTCAGCTTCATTCCTGTCAATTGAGGCGAGATTCTTGGAGATTTGTCTTCATTCTTGCTTGAAATCTTGACTTTTTTGGCTTGATTCTTGTCTGATGGGGACGAATTGTAATGGATGGAGGCGTTCTCTTGAGGGACGCCGATTGTCCTTCCCTCCTTCCACGACGATACGTCGGGATTCTGCTCTCGATCGTCTTCATCCACTCCAATTTCGTCGGTTAATGAGGATTGTGAGATGACCTCTTCCGTTCCCATTTCACTGCCATCTTGCCAATAATCTCCCAGATTCCCGTCAACTAAGCACGCCAACGTGCTCCACAAAAGCTGTGGCAAAGGCTTGCCATTGTCTTCGCAATACAGCTTCACGCCCTTGTGCGGAAGCTCGACAATGTCGATTGAAATGTCCATAATGTCCTTGAACCACTCTTGTGTTGGCCAATTGGGGACAATTAAAATCGCCTTTGCGCCGAATTGCTTCAGCTTCTGCACTACATGAGGGAAAACGTCGAGGGGCGGATTGATCCAAAGAGGTTCAGACCAGTCCTCACTCCAGGCATCGTCGTAGAACTTCGGAAATCTTTTATTCTTTTTGTTTGCAAAAGCATCAACTTCAGGACGAAAATTGAGGTTCTTTTCGAAATAATCCACCAGAATGTCCCGCCATTTGTCGACTACTCGATAGCAAACTGACTTCCACTTCTTGCTGTTCAACGCATCCACCTTTCCTTCGTCGTAATCTTCTTGATTCCGTGTCCATTCCTGCCCATCTTGCTGAAAATGCAGCTTATTTCTCTCCTTGAATTGGTGGATACTCTTGGTATATGGGTGCAGATAATACAGTTCGGACGGGTCGGTGGTCGACGGATCTTGGAGGAAGCACGTCCTGTGTCCCATGGGCGACACACGGTGAGCGTGAAGCCATGGTTGACCCAAGAATAAATCGTACTTTATGCTGGCTTCATAGAATTTTCCAGCAAACCACTCCTCAGTGACCGTCTCTTCCACACTCCAGACTGATTGTTTTACCAATCTGACCGCCAATTCTGCTTCCCTGTCGCCACCGTCAAGGCGATGTCCGCTGACTCCCTCCAGCTGTACAGGGGTGGAGGACATCTTCGTCTCATCCTCCTGCAGAAAGCCTTTTCGCACCAGATTCACCTCTGAACCATTGTCGATCAGACATCTGGCAAGTTTAACCTTACCATCCGTCGATCTGACCTGGATCCAGCAGACAAACTGGCGCTGCTTGCCTCGCCGGACAGCGCTGAGGACCCAGGCAGGGTACAGGAGGCCGGAGGACCGCGCCAGTCGATCCCAGCAGCGTCCATCCACCGCCCCAACTACCCTGATGGGTTTTTCCTCCTGCCACTCAACCCCAGTGTCGGGAATTGGGTCAAGTTGGCTTCCCTATTGCCATTCTTCTTCGTCGTTCGCCTGCACGTCCTGTACTTGTCCTTCGTCAACCCATTCTTCTCCTGCTTCGACAGCATTCACTCCTTTTCCACGTCCACGACCTCCAAATGATTTCCCCTTACCACGTTTCTTACCCCCTTGGCCTTTGTTTTTGGAGGTGTTGGAATTGGGGTTGGATTCGTTGGATGCGCCCTTGCCTCGACCTCCAGTATCCTTGTTGTTGCCGAAGATCTTGTTCGCTGGCGTCTCCGCGTACAGGGGGTTGCCATTCACCTTGGAATCATCTTGATTCCCGGACTTTCCCTTGCCATTTCCACCTTTTTGGCCATTTTTTCCACCATTTTTTCCACCAGCATCGGTCCATCTTGAGTCGCTTGGACCTCCGCCTTGCTGCGAGTAATCTTTTGGTGTCCAGTCTCTGTTCTTTCCTTTGGACTGCCCTTTACCCTTTCCCCTTCCATGCTGGTCAGCATCTCGTGCTCCATCCTGCTGGAGATTTTTGGAAGAATTTCCTTTTCCATCCATTTTGGACTGAATTGTCTTGAGATCTGAGGGCGTCCATCTGTGATCTGCGGTCGTGTGAGTCGCCGCTCGACCTTCTTTTCCAAGGGCAATACACACAGAGCATCCCTTCTCACCAACGGCGTTGACCTTGCCTCCTAAGCCATGTGCATCCTGGGACTTCTGGCGTTCCAAGTTTGCATACTTTTCAAGTTGGTCCCAGATCTGCTCGACTCCATAACTGAAGATCCACGGTCGTACCTTCAAAACTGTTCCCTTATACTTCACTTTTCCATCCACCATGCTGCAGAAAAACTCCGACTGTTCAGAATCGTGGAAACCAACTCTCCATCTGCCCTCACGAATAGTGATGTCCTTCAATCCAGTAGCACTGATAGAGTGTAGTAACTCACGAACTGCCATTTTTCCCATAGTTTCTGGTAATCCTCGGACTTCAACCCAGTTGCCCAGGACTTTTTGGTCCGTCTGAGAGTCCCTGATCTTCTGCTTGGTCTCCGGCGTGAGCTTGCTCAGGAGGATCTTCTTCATTTCGCCTTCAGAAAGTCCTTCTCCAGAGTTCTCCGCCTCTTGCACCAAAAACTCCCAATCTTGCCTTGCAATTTGGATCTCTTCCAGAAATAATTTCTTGATCGCCCTGAAGTTCTCCAAACGGTTCCTGTAATGATCTTCAGGTAGTCGAGACCCTCTCTTCTTCAGACTGCGGTACAGCTCCTCATACGTCAGGGGATTCCCCTGATTTTGCCTCCCCACATACAGATTGTATGTGCTTTCGCGGAGCTTGCCCGTCAAGCAGTCCATCAGCCCAAGGATCCAGAGCTCCTTGTCCAGCTTCTCGGTCTGCCGCCACACCACGAACTGCCTCTCGAAGGACGCCCAGTAATTTGGGTGCCCCGAGAACTTCGGCTGCTTCATTACTGAACCACGAAGCCTCATGTGCAACGGGTTCAGCAGGTGGTCCAGGTTGAGATTTGTGGCTGTTCCAACCGGATTGACGAAGACTGGGTTCACTGCGGCGCCTCCCATGGACTGTGCCTGCGCAATTGCGGCCGCCAGCAACGCCTGGTCCACAGTAGGCTGCACGAACGGCGTTGGTTGAGCTTGATGCATCCTCATCTCCTGCAATTTCTTCTGCTTTTCTTTAATTTTTGCCTCATTTGCTTTCTGCTGCCGGTCCTTCTTCTTCGAGGCCATGGATCGCTCCTTCACGGTGGTCCTTGCTTCTCCATCAATATCTCCGACAGTACCCACGGACAGTACAGACTTCCCTGACGAAGATTCTCCTCCTTCGGTACCCAGATTGAACCCAATAGGACTTCCAAATCCAGTAGGGGGGATACCAGAAATTCCAGTTCCAATTCCAGTAAAAGCTGGATGGTGGCCAGTAAAAGCTGGGGGTGCTGGAGAATGTGGAACGCCGTAAGGCGTGGATGTGGGTGCAGCTGAGGAGGTAGGTGCTGGGTGGCTTGCCATTGTAGGCGCTGGTCCAGGGAGCCCAGTAGTGCTCAGATTTTGTACCAGATCTGTAAGCTTCACCAACTTCTGTTCCATCTCCTTCCACTTGTTGTCATCATCCCTCTTTTTCTCCTTGGCGGCCTTCTTCAGCTCCTTCACCCTGTTCTCCAGCGACGAAATCTGTCTTCGACAGGAGCAGTCCTTGGCGCACTCGCCACAGGAAGGGCATCCCGTCCCCTTTCCTTTGCTTCTGACTTCATCAACCCAGCTGTCAACACTGGAGTTGGAGTCAGGAAGCTTGGACAGTTGCTCCCTGGAGAGGTGAGAATGTGTCGAATCACACCTCATTTCGTCGACCTCTTCGTCGTGTCGACCCCAGGCGCCCGACGGACCAGGCTGCTGACGCAGATTCTGGCGTCTCTCCTCGGCGATGATGGCCATCTGCACCATCACGGCTGCCTGGTGGTCGAACTGGTCCATCAGCTCCTCCCAGTCCTCTTGCTCCTGCAATGTGGCGTCAAATCTGGCCCGGCCGCTGTCCCTGAGGAACTGGCACGACGCCCGGAACCAGTCCCTCAGGCGGCCACCATAGCCCGCCTCCGCCAGCAGCCAATTCTGCCTGTGCAGGAATTCCTCATTCCAGAGCTGCTGAAAGTGGTTTTCCCAGTAATCACCACTAATTTCAGCTTCAGACTGCTCTCCTTCGCTGCTGCTGTCTTCCAGATCAGGCAAAGCGTGAGAGGAGGAACCAGATTCACTCGAGGAGGGAGATTCTCGACCGGGTTTAAGGTTGGGTGGGGCGTTCATACAGCAATCAGCACAAGTATGTACACCAGGCCAATGTTTATGGCCACAGTAAGGGCACTCTGACTGATGATCCTCGGTTTGTTGGGGAGATGCCACGAAGGTAACCTCAGGGGGAACACGCAGTGACTCTCTACGAGTGATTGACCCGCTAAAGTCCGATGGGATCAGAGTGTCTGTGGAGATTCCAGAAGCAGAGTCATGATTTCCTCTGCTACCATGTAACCGCTGCATAGTGGTTGATCTTCGTTGTGATTGGGAAGCCTGCAGCCTTGATGCCCCAGGGGTCGTAACGCCCGACACTGCCCCTGATATCTCCGAACCCACATAACCCTCTTCGGACCCATATCCAGCCTCTGGGAGCGACATATGCGAAGCACTTGTAAGTCCAGTGAACTCCATGGTGGAATATGAAGAGTACGAAAACCCGGTCTACAAAAATGGAGCAGACATAGAATCTCAATGCGCATTCATCGCACAGAATGACACAAAGTGAAATCATTCGAACTAATTTAAATAAATCCGATTGGGAAATCACGAAAGACAAATGCGACTCGACGCGCGCTCACAGGCGACATCTGGCGGCGAACGGAAAACATGAAACTGAACGGAAAATTTACTGCACTAATGTACATCTTACATCTGAGAATCATTGGAATTCTGGAATGCTGTCACTGCTGCCGTTACACGGGGACGCCTGGGGGGAGGCTATATAAAGTCCGTTGGAAGGGATTTGCCGCATCCAGAGATTCGTGGGAGCCTCCGAGCAGTTTTGTGCCGAGGTATACCACGGTCTGGATGGATTATTTAAGGAAAAAGAACATTTTCTTGGATGTGAAGGACGTGTTGGTCCATTTGGTGGCTGCAGCCGCACTGTAATGGATCCCCCTTGGCATTTTTGTTTGTTTCTGTGCTTGGGAGACGGACGAGGGCGTTAATCCGGGGATTTTTGGGTCTTGATTGGCCATATATCTTCTTCACTTGGTCTCCACATATGTATTTCATTGTGGTATACGTATTTAGGTTAACTGACGACGTTTCTCTATCTTTGATCCCCTTGGTCCATGTTGGAGATCAAGAGGAGACCGGATATGGCGCAGGGCACCAATTGTGAGTGTCCTCACCCCTCTCTTGGTGCATAGGGGACGCCTACGCTGTATGTGGGGCCTCCATGTGTCCTTGGGACATGGGGGGGGGGGTTGGAGCCCATTGGGGTCCTCTCGTCCTCTCTTCAATGACTTCCGAGCGGAAACAACGCTCTGAGAAGGGGGGTGAAGCCGGTTCAGACCCCCGTGGCCATCTTTGGGTCACTTGGGGTGTGTATCTATGGGCCGGCAAGCCGCCATTGGCTGATATCATACTCTCCCATCCACCTGGCCTAACCTGATGTGATAGTGTGATAGGCTTGACCATTCCAGCTATGAGCGGCCATATTCAAATCCAAGGCGCCGCCGGCTGAGATTTATAGACCAAAATATCAGCAATCAACAGGGTTTTTTTATCATAATGTTTCCATAATTTTTCAGCGATCCGTTCTGATTGTCAATGTATCGGCGACTGTCAGTTGGCTCGCGATTTTGCGATAACCGATTGGTTCACTGTTATTTCCAGATATTTTAGCGGAAACCCCGATGAAGGGTCAGACCTCATCCGAAAAGGGTTCGTTGCTTCCGCAATTTTCATGTTATACACTCGCAAAATTAATCAGATTTTTTCAGACATTCAGAATCAGATTTTCAATTACGAGGTCGCCGCACTGGACATGATGAATTTCGAGTGGTCCTACTTCCTTCCCAGATCACGAATCAACCTTTCTTTTGTTGTCTCCTTCATTTTTCTTGGAGATATAGTCGAAACAAAATTGATTCGTGAGGCCACTTTGAAGACTCATTTCTCCGGCTCATTGCAAGGAACTTCAATTTTGAGATATGGGCTGGAAATGCCTCAGTCAAAACTTAATTGGCGAAGCATCAAACGCCTTTGATGTGTACACATGCTGGGTGTAGCAAGGGATAATGGTCAAGAGGGTAGAAAGTGATATATAACTCTTGGACCATGCAACCGAATATTTTAATGCGACTTTTGAGTGTACTGCATGAGTGTTGGTGTTGCATAGGAACTTTGCTTGCCTACCTACGTATTTTTAACGTGAAGTTATGGCCATGGAGGGTCATGACATACCATGGTGGGAGCCATTTTTGAGGGTATGTGTTATATGCATGGTATGTGCTTCGCTATGCTCACGCCCATGTTATATATCTCCGTTTGTAGGAAGATATGTGGAGTCTTACATGGCAAGGGCTTTGCCCATGTCCTAATGGTGAGCTTCAAAGCGCTAGACTAAGTCTACCACACATATAGTGCATGTGGGAAGGCTTACAGAGCAACCCACAAGCGCCATTATCAATTTTCCCATTTTCATGGTGCATGTCGAGAGGAGGTTCGAAGGTGTCTTCATGCGTCCATTTGGGGATTCAAGTGGGGGGATTGTTTGCAAATGGTCCGAAGCAATTGTGTTTTGAACCATATGTTGATACCATGGGGGAGCGAAGTTATATACTATTGTGATTATCTTGAAATTGGCAACATTTGCATTTTTTTGACCTCATTTTATGCTCATTTTTGTATTTTATGTGCTCAACTGGTCAGGTAACAGTAAAGTGCCTAGAGATTTGTGAACTCTGGTATGTTGCTTGGATGTTGGCATATGCTTCGGTGTTACACCTCACCATATGCCGGATCACGTGGTCACTTTGGCGTGGCACACGAGGCCTCACAAAATTAGGTCTCAAATTCGTGAGTTGACTTGTGAAGCATGGCATGTATATATACGGAGTGATTTGGGGGCCAATGCTGTGATATTCTTGGGCATTAACTTTTGGTCTATATCACCCTTGGATATTACTCTCGGGTTTGACACATGCATGGAGCATTTGAATACTTGCCGGATGCATTTTTGAGTATATAATTGAATTTTGGGCACTATGGTGTGATTTGCCTAATTTTGCTATGTTGTGAGGTCACCTTCATGTGGCAATTCTCCAAGCCCAATCAACTCCAAGTCCAACCAAGGTTCTGTCAGGGTAGAGCATGGTCTTGAGTGCCACTCTGGGCAGTTGACACGCCACCTCCCCTATTGGGCTAGGATTTAGAGGCTTGAGAGTGAACACATTTTTGGAGTTTGTGTAGTGACTTTTGACACATGGCATTTAGCCATCTTATATGACTTGGCTCAGGGCATCATGTTGGCGAGTCAAGGGAAGGTCTTGAGTCCAGGGAATGAGGGGTCTATGGCTGTGATTGTGTATGTTTCCATCTTTCCACAATGTTGCTTGATTTGTGTTCATATGCCAATTTCAGGGCTTTGTCCATTATTCTATTGGTACAATTCTATGTACATGCACAACGCCTGTGTCTCTGTGTGCACCGTGAGACGACCGGCGTGTTGAAAGGAGTTGTTGAGTGTCAACACGGGACCTCAAACACCCTAGTAAGCCCTCAGTGTGGATTATTTGGATTGGAGCTATTGTACCTGGGAGTTGGTTATTGCAAGGGATCAGGATTCGTGTGAAGGAGCCATATTTTACTATTTTCTGTGGGAAATTGTGCAGGATAAGGCAAGATCATGCAGAACCTGGTGAGCAGCAACACCATAGGAGTGACAGGAAATGGTGGAAGGGGTACAGCGGGGCCGGTCCTGGTAGGGACCTTCTTTAACAGGAGGAGGAGGAGGACATGTACATGGAAGATGGTAATGATGATGATGTCAACACAACAAGGGAACGGCAACGCAAGGAGAGATGGCATCAACTCAGGCAGCATCCCCTGCTGAGGAGTGCACCGGACCTGGACGGTAGCATGGTCTTCTTTCACCTTTGGTGTCACCTCCCACGATTGACAATTACAATGGATACACTGTGCGGTGTGGTACAACAGCGGTACGATGGCCTGATTGACCGCTATAAGGAGGACGACGTGCTGTATCATGTGTACTATGTGCATGTTGATAATACAAGGCTCACCGGACATCAGCTTGCTAGGGATGAAATACGAAAGATTTCGATGGTGTGCAGATGGCGATGGCAGATGACGAAATGGTACCACTGGGTTCGTTTGGTCATCAGTCAGGACCCAAATGAACGAAACAGGCACCATTTTGGATATTTGCAGACCACGCACAAACAGGAACTTACAGGCAATCGCCTGAGTGAGAGGCTGCCATGATGTCTGACATCCGTAAGGCGGAGGGCAGCAGCCAGGTGACCATTGTGGGGTTGGTGGAGTGCCAGCGCAAGCACAGCGCGTACTCTAGAAAGGTTGCGCAACGACGCACACAACTCCCACATCTTCTGAAACGTCAATCGGCACAAGAAGAAAGGATGAGATATACCAACGTTTATACCAGTGCATCCCGATGGTGGTGCTTCTTCGCCGATCGGATACATACCACTGGACCTCTACAAAAACTCTACCACGCTACAGGCAAACGCCAATTTCAACAGGGGGCGGATCATTTTATCGGGGGGTGAACTGGTACAGGTGGAATGGGTATATAAGTACATCGACGACGTTTCAGATTGTGTCGAAATGAAAGTCATTGATTCGAGAAAACTACACAAGCTGACACAGTTGCGTGAATTGATATCCTTTTGGGGTGTTAGTTTACCGCCACACAAATGGGATGTCATCACTCGGTACGACCTTGTTTGGCGTGAAATGGCACAACGATCATTCATTGTCTTCGTGGCGTCCTTGCAGTCGCATATGCAGGCCCTCTTCCGCGTAGATGTGGACAGTAGCAGGCATTTCCTAGATGTCCATGCCCCTTGTTCACTGTCCCACTTCAGGATTGTTGGGGAACACGTGTTTGGAAAGAGGCGCAGCAGTAATCTGGTTCCAGATTCAATGGAAAACGTGATTCGATCGTACAACACGGTCGCCGAGGTGCACCATCCACAGTTTGCCATATATTAGGACGATGGTGCAATGACAGAGCTGGAGAAGATGAGGCAACTGATATGTAGAGCGATAGACGAGACAAAGAGAGAACTACCACCTGAATGGCCAGAGCTCTGTCTCTTGCCCATCAACAAAGGGCATTTTGACGCCATGACGCGTCAGTACGTTACCGCTGTTTGGTTCGGCATCAAAATACCGGATGAACACAGTGAATCGACATTGTAACGATGCATTAGCCCGTTGTGTTTGATCAACAGTATCAATAGATTGTAGAAGCAGCCGGTTGTATTGATTGTCTTAGTCGCTTGTCCCCCCGTGTATCCACGCCTGGTTCCGTCAGTAACCGCTGATTTGATGGTGTGACGCTGTGTGCTTTTAGTCGCTTGTGTGTCTGTGTCTCCTGTGTCTCCAGGTCACCAAACAGGCGTGTGCGGCGCCCTTTCTGAAAGGAATGTGGGGAAATATTGACCCGGGTAGAATCTTCTTCTTCCTCCATGGGAATGTTCCCACCGTCTGGCCACATTTCTGTGCTCGGTTGCATTATTGTGGGCGTGTGGTATACAACCATTGCCATGAGCGGCCAGCGTGCCATGCTCACCCGAAGATGGAAGTCTGCCCGGTATGCTGCGTATGCCTCGTACCTCATAGATACTGCATTCACATTTTCGTGCCAATCACGATGCTTGGCCCACAGGATGTGAAACTCAGCAATGTCATCAAAGTCAAATCCCCCGTTAGCACGATCCGTTAGACGCCGATTGAATATCCTTCGGTCATCATCGTCTGACAACATATACAGTCTCACATCTCGATCCGTTAGCAGCTTCAATTGCATCAGTGTCGTCACAAGGGCACGGTAGCAGTTTGATTGAAATGTGCGCAGACATGTTTGCGACAATTCACACATGTATGAGCATATGCAATTATCAATGACTGAGAAATTCCCAAGTGCGCGCACATATTTATCTTCGGAAACATTACAGATTATTGCATTGTCCACAAGCTGTGTCAGCACTGAAAGGCATATAAGCATACACATGCCTTTCGTGTGGGACATTCTGAGGCATGAGCGTTGCAGGTCTCCCTGTGTAGCAATCGGCCCTGCTCCACGCGAATTGCAAGCAATCTGTATCACGCGGGCTTTGTACGGCGAAGCTGCAACTGCCTGCCGCAGTCCGTGTTGCACTTTCTGAAGTAGTGCTGCATATGCCTGGGTATATACAGCATCATGACAGGTGTAGTCGAATGGGAAGTTTGGATCATACAGTCGCCAGCGCACAGTAACCCCAGGTCCGCGGGTGAACATACCTGCCAGCAACAGGGATGTATGCCCCTCAAAAAGGGGGGTCCAAGGCACCACGGCAACACAGAATTTGTCCCTGTTGTCCGAGTTACTCAAGTGTGCCAGGAATGTATCAAACATTGGCAGGCCAGAAATCTGGAAGTCAAGCGGCATATGAAAGGCTATGGTTGGCCTTTCGGAGGTGATGCACAACCACTGTGCGAATGCTAGGATGACTGGGTATGTCTTGTTATGGTCATTGCGTTCGTAGACAGCCAATAGCTGACCCACATGTAAGCGTTCGCTGTGGGATATACTACTAGTCTGTCCCATGTTTCTTAATTTCTAAGAGAAGGGAGACGACGCACCAGCAAACAGAGGAAGTTCTCTACAAACAGCCTCTGAGATTTCCCAGATTGAACCGTTTCCGAACTGACAGAGTTTCCCGTGTCCAGTGCTCACAATTCCCAGATTAAACGGCTTTCAAACTGACAGAGTTTTCGTGGCTCATGTTGCTGATATGAATCGTTTCCGAACTGGCAGTGTGTCCAGTGCTACAGTTCCCCATACATTAATTACATTAATAAAAAACACAATGCACCCTCGTCAAGGTCGTGTAAGCAGACCTGACTCCCACCCCCACTACAGACCTGACTCCCACCCCTACCACAGACCTGACTCCCACCCCTACCACAGACCTGACTTTCACCCCTACCACAGATCCCACCCCTACCACAGACCTGACTCCCACCCCTACCACAGATCCCGGCCCTGGCAATGGCCGGTCCTGGCAATGGCTGCTCCCCGTATCATGACGTTCATACTGCGAACTGGTACCCGGATTTCAGAGACTGGTTTGAACGGTTGCATCGGGCTCAACAATGCGAGTACCTGGATGCATTAGGACGCGAACAACCACATCTTCCCTAACTACATCAGATATCCAATCATGAAGCCACACCCTTCACACATCGGGTGTGCGTTGCTTGTACTTTTGCAACGGAACATTCCGGGAATTTTTTTGGAATGCGGGAAATGCAGTCCAGAAGTTCAAGTCCAAAAATTCGTCTCATTTTTCAATGTAGTATACAACTGATCCACGTGATAATATGAGAGAGGAAAGTCAAAGAGACGAGCCGTGAGATGATGCAGATTACACGGATTACAGAACGCAGAAGAGTAAGTACATGGCCAAGAGTAAGTACACCCGCCCTGCATCCTAACCTAGGCTGGCAATAACGCCTGATGAAGTTTTGTCGGTTTGCTTGATTCCTTAGATCGATTGCATGCCTGTGGTGCTGACAACGAAACCTATTGCCCTGGGTTCAAAATGTTAGGGATGGGTGCTTTGTTGGATACGGAGGAAATTTTTATCGTTCGAGTCCTGCTGCTTTTAGGAACCCTATAAAAGAAAAAGGTACGCAGCCTTACAAGTCTCCGGTTAGTATCAATTGATTACCGTCGGCCTTTTCTATCTGCCAACTACCAGGAATCAATGTGCTTGTTGCTGCCCACCATCTGAGATACACTGGGTTACCAAACATCGTTGGCAGGTGTAAGTGGCTGTCCTGTGAATGCTGACCGCCAAGGTAATGCACAAGGCACGACAAAACCTCATCAGGCGGTCTTGCCAGCCTCACTGGGGATCCAGCTTTTGTGAATTTGACCAATGTGGAGAGCACGTGTTGGAATGCATGGTAACGCACGAATATTGAGACTGTGAGATCCTCAACACCAGTACACTTGCCTTGTGCATAGAGCCATCTGGTACCAACGCCTCTGCCCACCCCTATTCCGAACATTGTGCGACGAATCCTTTGCAAAAATAGGAACAGATCAAATATCAGTGATACTACAGCGAATAAGGGCTCGTTGCGCAATATGCTCCTGTTTGCAATCACTTTTCTTAATGTTGTACATGATAGATGAATTGAAATGAGCCCTCTTTGGCAGCTGTTCGGGTGAAAGTATGGCGTCAGCTCCGCAGCTGTTTATTTCTGTGACCGTGTTTGGACCGGCCGGGACGGTGTGGGTTAGGGTAGTTAGGGTATGGGTTGGGTAAGTTGCTTGCGAAGTTCCAGGCCTTGTGCCGTTGTTGTGCAAAGGTTTGGTCGTTAGGT
The DNA here is from genome assembly GCA_964036045.1 of Eutreptiella sp. 'Long Island Sound 2002'. Classification (NCBI taxonomy): domain Eukaryota; phylum Euglenozoa; class Euglenophyceae; order Eutreptiales; family Eutreptiaceae; genus Eutreptiella; species Eutreptiella sp. 'Long Island Sound 2002'. The sequence goes on along the minus strand of OZ038379.1, from coordinate 42,369,374 downwards.
GGAGGAGTGGGTGTTCCGGAGGACAGCTGTTGTGCAGGTATTTGAGATGCGTGTGCGGGACGACCATAAGGCTTTGCTGGGGCCCTCCTCTTGGATGTCCTGGAAGTGGGATGAGTGCCCTCACCTGCCATGTGAACCCATTTATTGTATGCGCCATTGCAGTACTCCCAACAATCATGCAACACGGTATATTCATCCAAACAACTGCGACCCACCCCAAAATCCGGTATTTGACATCTGATTTTTGAACTCTTCTGCATTTTCTGTTTCTTTTTTACTGGGTGAACCCTAGCATCTCGCATCTCGCATCTCGCCATCTTTGGACCCTCTGGCCATACAGCCACGTAAGTTGCAGGGTACCACAAAGCTAAATCTCCAATCCATCCAAACTCTGGTATGTCACAATTTCAATACGACTTGTGTTGCGATCTGACGCGCCACAATCTTGTGTGTATAGATCTCCGTGCATTACAACGACAGTCTTTACAACGAAAACAGCGGATAATGACACGGCAACAAGCCAGGGGTACAGAGTTGTGCAACGCCTGCCCGTGTTTGCGTTTTGTCGTGCAGGTGTCCCACCAAACATAGCTTGGGCGCATGCCTCTGTCGAATGTAGTCTTTCAAGGTCGTTGTATATTGTATGTGTGGGTATACACGTGATCAAATCTCTGAAAGCGTCACCGTCCCGTACGGAAATGGCTTTGATCGGATGATGCGTTCTGTATGCCCAATTTCGTCTTCCTTTTCCCCTCCCAACATCGCCACAACTTCTTTGGAATAATCAGACATTGAGAATCCAAATGCTATGCGAATTTACGAGATGGTCAGTGCATGATGCATGCCCCCCCCCCCTCGTAGCTGTTGTGCAGGTGTTCGGGATGCGTGTGCAGGACGCTTTGCCGGGGCCCTCCTCTTGGATGTCCCCCATTGCAAATTTTGATTGGCTGTATGGCCAGAGGAGCCAACTTTATGGGTCCAAAGATGGCATATTTCACTAGGAGGTCCTCATGGACACATGAATATGGGTAGGGGTGGAGACTGCGAGTGGCCCCCTTGTTAACCAAATTTTGAATCTTGTAATTCCCTGTTCCTCCTCATAAACCCTCTGAATGATCATTTCAAGGTTTCCGCAATCCTGCAGATCCTCCAATGCAGTCTTGCCCGCGTTCCAGACGAGTGATCGCAACTCCGCATACATGTCACCGGCTACAAAATCATTTGTAACAGCATTAAGGTGCACACCAACTACAAAGAAGACACCCCTCTTTCTCGGATTTCGCAAATGTGCGAAGATGACTTCAACAATTTCTAGTGGCCCTGTCTTCTGATGTGTAATAGCTGTATGCATAGTTCGGGGAAATGTAAGTGTAGATTCGTTCCCGGTCTTCGAGCCTCCTGAGTTCCTCTAGAAAGATCCTTGCCACCAATTGCTCTGTTGCTACTTCGTTTGCAAGCACACTCCTGTTTGTTAATATAAGGGCGTGGGTAAGTTGCAGGGTACCACGAAGGTATCTGACGCGCCACGATCTTCCAGAGCTCCGTGCATTACAACGGTGGTTGTTCCCTGTCAATTATAACACGGAGTTTTATGAGAGTCTCTTATCGGTTGATGTGATCTCCATCTTGGCTTTTCACAATGACAAAATGGTCGGTGTTGCAACCGGGCGGGTCAGACCTTGCAAATTTCGCCCCTACCACTATCACTTTGGAGGGTGTTGTCTTCTCCATAGAGGAAACGGTTAGGAAAACAACCCGATGCAGTAAAATCAAAAAGTGATGGAGTGCTACCCGGTTGTAACCACGCAGACCAAGGAAATAAAAAATGCCTCACGTGTGGTCATATTGGGAGGGGCCAAGATCACAGCTAATCGACGATTGTGTGCAAAGTTGGTTTCAACACCTACCTGGATGGCAAGTGTCTCTGCTGGACAAGCAGCACCGCCTGGGTTTGGGTTTGGGTTTGGGTGAGTGGTTTGACAATTTGACGGCAACGGCCCGATCGGACGTTCTTCGACTGTTCCTGTTGTGTCAGTTCGGTGGCCTGTGGTTGGATGGCAGCACCTTGCTTCTGCGCGATTTCACGATGCTGGCCAATTGTGTTCATTGCCAATTGCTGGCTTATAGAATTGCGGGTCGCCCATACATCAAAAGTTGGCTTCTGTATGCACCGCACGCACACGATCCGTTGATCAAATGTTGGTTGCACAAACTAATCTTGATTCTGAAAACTGTGCCACATACAAATCACATTGCCTATGCCCGTTGTGCATGCACAGGCAACAACGATTATTCTATTATTTATCAGGCATTCTGCCACTCAGTTCATACCAACAAGGCCTTTAGAGAAATGTTTTGTTGTGTGCGCTGGTTGAATACAACCGGCTGCTTCTACAATCTTCTGATACCGTTGACCAAACATAACGGGCTAATAAAATTTACAAAAATGCATCGTCGACTGTATAAAAGGGTTCCGTTCCCAGTTGCATACTACATGTACTTGTACATGTACTTGTACATGTACTGTATACTTTCCGTTGTCGTCATACTCAGACGAAAATACTGACATCACACAGGCATTTTTTGTGACCGTGCATTTTGGGCCCCAGCTTATACTTACCTGAAGTCACATAGTATCCCAACAACCTGCATGCAATCAGGTGCATGATTTCCATAGTGGTTCGTGTTCCATGTCAACGTCGCCATCTATATCGTAACATCGATTATTTCCAGTCTGTTGATGTTTGCGCAAGACGAAAAGAGCGCCAATCCCAGCTCTGGGGGATTTCGGGATTTGCAGTTGCATCCAGGCCTAATACTACTCTTTATGGGCTCGCTTGCTCGCTTGTTGATGGCCAACGGACAGTGAACCCACGATGGAAATGTTGTACAGGACAGCAGCAGGAACTTCATATGTAAAATTAAGATGAGGTGAAGTTAGCGCATTACATTCACAGTGACCGTTACTCTCGTTGTTCACATACCTGAAGGCGACTCAATTTGGGATCGGTTTTAGGGCACACAAATCGGTAAAAAGTCGTCAGATGGCGGGGGGATGAGTAACTTCGCATTAGGGGTAGGGTCAGGCTTAGGGGTTAGAAGTTCGCCGCGCTCGTTGATAAGGTGCAAGGAGTGTGGTGATACACCTTTGATCTTTGCCAGCTCAGGCCGGAGCTTTCGGGCATCTGTGTTGCGTGGCGCAGATAGGACCTCTTCCCCTGCCAGATTCAAGCAGGAAATACTACCTTCCTCGGATTCGACCAGCTGAATGACCATGTCTGTGATGTCTGGATCAGCAGCATAATCCGCCACTGTTATTCGGCCCCTGTAGTCCCCATCCCACCACCGGCGAGGATTCCGTTCCAACAGACCAAGTTCAAACCAGATTGAACCCTGTAGGTACCTTACCCAGCCGGGTGTGATACCATCCGCTTCTGCCGTCTTACACCAGACCTGTATCTCCAGCATCTGGGATGGGCGAGTTTCGAGAAACTGTAGATGGTCGGAAGGATCCGCGCCAGTGGTGTATAGACGACGAAGCATCGTCCGTACAACGTCCCGCATGTTATCCATCATTACGTGCTCTATATTATCATCATCTATCAGTGGATCTTGCATATGGAACCAGTCATGCACAAGATATGTGACATCTCGATTACAATTCCGACCGTCGAGATCCTTGTACTCGATGTATATACTGGCTACATCTTCATACATCTGATGCCAATAATAACGAATTTCATAAGCAGTGTAACTCGGGCCCTGAAGGCACGCCCCAAACAGGAGAAATCGATCACATGATGTAACATTGACTATTTCCAGTCTGTTGCTGTTTGCGCCAGACGAAAGGAGCGCGAATCCCAGCTCTGCGATGTTCGGGGATCTCGGGAGTTGCATTGCTTTGTTTGTTTATATCTTGTTTATATCTATGAATGACCAAGTTGTCAAAGCCAGTGCACGTATCAGGTGCATGTATGTTGTACCTCAGGACAACAGCAGGAACTTCATATGTAAAATAAAGATGAGTGACGTTAGCGCATTACATTCACAGTGACTGTTACTCTCGTTGTTCACATACCTGAAGGCGACTGGTCTGGTCTGTTATCATTGCATCATTTCATGATTGTTAGAAATAAAAGCATAATGTTTTCCGTTATAACTGTGGATGACAGTACGCCACAGTTCCCACAGTTCGTGCATACACCATTGGCAATCAGGACTCAGGATCCTGTAACCAAAAGTTACAGTAAGGCCTGGAAGTGGGACGGTCCAACTGATAGGCACAATACGATAGATACAGTTGGTTGTGCAATATGTGAACACATGTACAACAAATCCAGGCATCCTCGGAGGAGCAGCATTGAGGACCCGTTAACGTTTTCCCTGAATGACGTTACAGAGATTGACTCATTCACATGGTATGACCATGGTAGTAATCAGGTCAGGTTATCACCACTCAGTGCCCTGTACCTACATGGTGTGGTGGTAAATGCCAGAAAGGGGCAGTATTGTTTTGCAGCAGTGGTGGTGCAACGGGGACCTGCGGGGATTCGCATCTAATCTATGTAATGTCACAGGATCCTGCATCTCTTTGCAACGTGGGTCCACAACACTACTCGTTTGAACCACTAATTCGTTATCAGAAGAGGATACTGGAACATGTGCAACAAGAGTTGATGTTACCAATGGGTAAGGTAATGTATCACGGGTGGATGAAACATGAAATATACAACCTGGAAAATTTGACGGTGCGAACTCACATACCCGTAAGTAAGCAAGTACAGCAACCCACATGGCAGAACTTGGCTGAATCCGACCCTGATTGGGATTGATCGACAAGAGGGGGTGCCCCGGTCCTGCAGAACCTTTGGGTTACGTTTGGATACTCGTCTCATTCAGAAAGGGATACATGTCCCTTTCGCGTAAAAACAAATCCACGTTAGGTGTCCACCACAACAGCAGCCTCGAACCCATTTTGAACTGAACAATCGTGTTGTCATTCCATGCAAAAAAAACAAAACATTCTCCAGTAGTTCGCTAGTAGTAGGCATAGCAATCCGATGGCCTGTATTCAAGTACGAAACAATATCATGCTGCCGAATTTCGCGGCGTGACTTTCTGTTGTACAAATGGTTCCACCACGTGCTTTGTCTTGGCTTTGTCAATCAATCAAGTATGGTGGTGCACCGTGGATTGTTGGGTGGATGCCGTCCACCTGCGTATGGCACTGCTAGACTATGGTTCACAAGAATTTCAGACAGAAGGCTATCTGTAGCCGCAAAGTATAGGTCTCCCAGTACCCGTCCACCGTACTTATCCCATTTTCTGATGATCGTGTTTGTCAGACCATTATTTGCGGATAGCAGATCCTGCACAAAGGCTGTTGCTCTATCAGCCTGGGCACGTCCGTATTTGCAATCAGCTCGTTACCCCCTCTCAGGTGTATCGATCCCGCAGATGCGCAGTAACAGCTCCGGGCGCAGGGGGGGTGGTAGGTTCGTAGCACTGATTACCAGTGTGTCCCCATTAATGACACGCAGTACGCCATGTTTGTATTGAGCCATTGTCACCCCACCATTCACCGAAAAGTGGCCCCTGGTTTGATCCCAATGTCCCCTGTGAGGATACAGTGAAAGCATTGCGATGGCACTGACAAACAAAAGCACTGCCAGACTTCTCATTGGCATTTTTCTCCTTGTTACTTACATATATACCCGTACATACATGCTTACATTATAACCTATGATCGAGCCTGAGAATGGTGAGATCATTTGCCTCGGTTGTTGTACACCTGAAGCTCCAGCATGTCCCCATACCACCCATCGGGGATTGATTGGTCGTCTGCACACATAGTATCCCCTTGTCTATGCAATCAGGAACATGATCTCCATAGTGGTTCGTGTTCCATGTCAACGTCGCCATCTATATCATATATGGGGATTGTTGTTTTTGCTTTCCTTAGTGGGTAGTCAGTAATCAGTATGCTTACGGATAATGGGGTTGACACGTCATAGACGTAGAGGTTTCCCTTCAGTTGTTGTCTGCAGAATGCATGCTGCACCGCCTTGTGTAGGCCGGATAGGTCGCTGGGTTGATAGATGGCATAACACTCAATGGTGAGTTGGAACTTAAATGGCTCCTCGTCCTCGGTGTTCGCGTCGTTTGTAGTTCTTTTCAGTGCCTTCCTGTGTATCTTGCTGAAGTAGTCGGTTATCACCTGCTTGTAGTAGTCTTCCGGAACCGGAACCAGGTCAACCAGAACCGGATACAAATCTGATTGGCGTACAAATAAATTCAGGCCCTGTGACCACCACAACTGCATCTTCGAACCCATTTCAAACTGAACGACCATGTTGAATACTCGTTCTTTCCTTCCATGCAAAAACCACAAAACGTTCTGTAGTAGTTCGCTAGTGGTAGACCAAAAAGTGTCACATCTTTCCGAACACAATGTTGGCCTCCAAACACACTCCCACGGTGTACACACAGGTTTTTGAGGTACGCTCTTAGCAATAGTCTGCCTTGTTTGGTGCATAGCAATCCGATGGGGTGTATTCATGCTGCCAAATTTCGGCGGGCAATTGCATATCTTTTTCCCTTTTTTGTTTTCTTCATTTGTTGTTTGTTGTTTGTTGTTTTTTCCTGACTGCCCGGTGTCGTACGAATGGTTCGACCATGTGCCACGAGGTGCAATGCATCAAGTATGGTAGTGCACCATGGATTGTCGGGTGGATTCATTGATGATCGTGTTTGTCACACCATTATTTGCGGATAGCAGATCCTGCACAAAGCCTGTTGCTCAATCAGCTCGCCACCCCCTCTCAGGTGTATCGATCCCGCAGCTCCAGGCGCAGGTGGGGGTGGTAGGTACGTAGCACTGATCCGCATGACACCGCAGTACGCTATGTTTGTATTCAGCCATTGTCACCCCACCATTCACCGAACAGTGGCTCCTGGTTTAATCCAAACGTCCCCCACGTGGACGGTGCTATACGTGGTAAGAGTAGCACAACCCACTCTGCTGGGTTCAAATACACCATACCGCGATTCCTCAATGGTATCAGCCAATCGGGCGCCAGGATGGTGTTGGTCATGAAGTTCCCACCGTATGCCCACTTCAGAGGTACCAATTACAAATACATTCGACACCCATTGACACCACTGGGTAAGAACCCGTCTCCGACTATCATGGACGGAAATGGAGGCATGGCAGAATGGTTTGGCTATGATCAAAGAAAATTGTCATATGCGTGGCCACCGATGCACCAGAGCGCAGACGTCCCGGTTCTATACGTTGCTGTAGCGGGTGATTCCTCACAGAATACATCTATGTGGATAAACGGGAAACAGGTGGACAACTCGGTGGAAACATGCAGCACCAATTTCGACAAAAGATACTACACGTTCGCAGACGACCAATCATCCTCGATGGGTGGTTTGGGGACATGCTGGAGCTTCAGGTGTACAACAAAGCATTCGAGGCAAACGAACTCACCATTGTCAGCAACCAACTCATGGCAAAGTGGGGAGTGACACCTAGGTTATAATGTAAGCATGTATGTACAGGTATATATGTAGGTAACAAGGAGAAAAATGCCAACGAGAAGTCTGGCAGTGCTTTTATTTGTTGCAATGCTTTCACCGTATGGTCACAGAATCCGTCGCAGCTTGATCCTTACTCCATACGATGGCCCCGTTATCGACGAAAGTTTTGACTCTGCGTGTCGCGTGGTTTCTGTTGCCACTCTTGTCGGCGATGAACCAGATGGGGTCACCTTCCGTGGCAACTGCCTCGTTGCCTGCTTCGTCCTTGTACAGGGTGTTTGTGTCCGAGGCGTCTAGATGGAGCAAGAGGGGCGTGACGGTGGGCCGTTGCACAAATTAGTGGATATCCGACCAGCCCCATTTTTGGGTCAGATATACACGCAGTCGCCGGATCGACTCCTGGTCGAGCGCCGTTGACCAATAGATGACCTCTGCAAGACACCATTCAGTGCGTGTGTCATGTGTCGTTTGAATCCCGCACCGTAGATAGTCACCCAGTTGGGGCCAGTCTGTGGTACCCGTCATCTGTACCGCAATGGTTTCTAGTGTGTTCATGTGATTGGTTGTCACGATTGTATTTCCCTGTGCGTCTTGGTCGTACGACGCGTATGACACTGCCAGGTTTCCATTCAGTGGTTCGTCATAGAGCACCGTCACCTCGCTTTCATGAGGGAGGTTGCGGGCAAACACGTCCAGCGTTCTTCCACTATCGTTCAACAGATGACTGCTGGCATTTGTCGTCGATGGGTGTACAGAGTAGGACGAACCGCGGGTTTGGGTGCGAAACACCAGGAGGCATGACATCTGGTTTGATGGGTTGTTTGTCAGTTGGTACTGCAACGATTCGGTTACAGAGATTCCAAGCTGTAACCGGAGGACGCCTTTGTTGTTGATGGCCATGCGGTGTCCCCCGTCCACCTAGGATGTGTGTGCAATGTCGTTCGACATGTCCCTGTTAATCCCCGACTTCTCTCTGACATACTGAATGTTGTCGTTGTGATTTACATCCATGCTGACCCCAGAATGATCAGACAACATCAGGTCTGGATCGGCAAAGTCATACCACGCCAACATAAGGTCCCTATTTGGCATAAACGTTTCAGGTGTTGACCATTTGGTCTGCAGGTGTGTCATTGTCATCGCTGTGTCGTTCGTTTGCATGGAACCGGGGTGGACTCGTAGCTCGTGGAGGCCCACGGCCACAGCACCGATCACTAAGTGGGTTATCCACTCCTGTGCAGTCTGCGCAATGTCCGGAAATGTGTCAGTGTATACTGCTGGCCCAGATGTATCGTGGTAATAGAGAGAGAGTGTTAGGCTTCCCGTCTGCTCCATAACACGAAACGCAATGACCATTATGGTATTATGGGCAGTGTAGGTCGTGGTGGTCGTGATCGCGTTGCCTGTTGTGGCGTCGTCGATATGGTCCTGGTACGGGCACTGGTACAGGTGCAGCGTTTGGTCCCTTTTCACCTCAAGCTGAATTGACCCTGCTGTCGTCGTCGTCTCATTTGAACCAACTGACCGGAGAACGACACCGTTGTTGACTAGGTTTGATATATCGATTACCAGAAATACGTTGGTGTTGACCATGCGGGGAGTATTGTTGCCACGTGGGTCGACCGATAGCCGTTCCCATCATCCGTAAACAACACAGCGGGTAACCAGAATTCGTTGGGTTGGTACGTGGGTTTCATCGCGCCTGCCACCGCTGGACAGGTGGACGATGGCCCGCCCGCGTACGTCCATAGATTGACGGGGTCACCAGGGGCGACATCCGTGGTATACACGCCTTCTCGGTGCATGCTGCCGGTAATGGACGCGTCAAACCAGTGGATGGGTACCAACGGGTTGGTGTCAATTGAGAATGGCCGTAGTAAGAGGGGTGCAAACTGTGGGACTAGGGCGGCATCGGTGCCGGTGCCCACCACGGCGGACCGGACTTCCCCTACAAGCCCCGCGGTGTTGGTTGTCAGTGCGCCCATGTCGCTGACACTCGAGGATAAGTGCAGTGACACCCCACCAGACGGATCTGAATTGCCCGTCTTGTACAGGGACACACTCCGACCAAAAGGCACGTACACGGAACCGACGACCAGGTTAGGGTCCAGGTACCTGTACCACCGGGGTGAAGGTAGTTCAATGGTCTCCCCGGTAAAGCCCGCACCGCTGTACAGCACCACCACCTCCGGGGCTGCACCCTGCTGCACCATTATAGAGTAGCGGATATTACCCTGTGTCTTGGTATCACCGGTGTCGACTGCCAGGAACACTCGCCCGTCATGTGCCTGGTATATGTCTACTGCAACCGCGAGCTGGGTGTGCATTGCAGCGCATGGGGTTGTGTGATCCACCCCTACACCGAACCGGCTACCAGCGAGTGCCTGCACCTAACTGCTGCCGTGCATCTGTAATAGGTCAACGAACGCGCGGCCCTCAAATGATGGCGTCTCACCCGTTGTGAAGTTTGCCAGTGATCGGTTGATAGTCTGTTGCCGTTTTGCCAATGGTGTCAACAGAGGAATGAGCCGTCATAGACGATGCCATCGCCTTCCACCATGCCTGGTACAATGTACCTCAGTTCCTCATCCGCGCTCACTGCATATCGCATGGGGTCCGTATCCGATCGGAGATACTGTATGACATTCAGACGCGTGGCAACTGCGTCCAGCAGGTACTCGGTATCCGGTTCCCCAAGCCGCATTTCATCCACGACACCCATGTCACTCCGTATCTGCAGTGACGCGAAAAATGTGCCATTCCTAGATAACCGCAGACCGCCACGTTCGCCACATCTGATAATCAGGCTATGCGTGTCGCTCTGTATACCCTGATTTGCGTGCACACGGCCAGTGTTGTTTGTTAGGCGTCTTCTTCTTTTGGCCGACTCCATTTTTAGAGGTTTAAATTCGTTTATTTCCTCTTGTTTTTGCTTGCCACCTAAGAGTACAACAACACGCACAACACAACCACGGTCATCGGAAAATGAGATAAATACGGTGGACACGTTCTGGGAGACAAACATGCTTTGCGGCTGATGGTACCCTAACACGTTAATATGGGGACGTGTTTTGGCGCTTCGGCCACGTCTGTGTTTTCATGCTATAAAGGTAATTCATAAAGTCGAAGGCTATTCGACAACATTGCAGGGTGGGACACGAACTGTGGTGCTGCTTGGACCTATAACACCTATCGTCGTGTGCTATGTGCATGCCTTCTTCCAGGGATTGTATGGTGGGGAATTCTTTCGAATACGTATCAGGTATCCTTCTTCCCAGCTCCTCAAATGTGGGCCAAGTCTGCTGGTCCTCCGAATCAAACAATGGGAGAAGGAATTACTCTGCAATTCTTTCTCTATTTGCAATAGCTTCCTCCAAAGCGTATGGAATTTTCTTCACGTCTCTGTGTTTTCCCTGTCTTGGCTCTGTTTCAGGCACCAGCCACCAGATGCTTGGCATTGGTCAAATGGTCGCCGGGCAGTGGAGTGCTGGGGGTGCGCATGCTCAGCCCTGGAGCCACTGGGCTCATTTCTGGCGCCACTGGGCTCAGCTCTGGCGCCACTGGGCTCAGCTCTGGCGCCGCAACTGGGCTCAGCTTTGGCGCCGCCACTGGGCTCACCTCTGGCGCCGCCACTGGGCTCAGCTTGTTCTGCATCCAAGCACCATTCTTGGTCACCCTTGGACCACAATATTGAGATTGCTAACATTTGGCTTTGCCGTGCGATCGTGTTGAGTATGGATTGGAGGTAGTCGGCCCAATGTTGCCTACCTGGACGAAAATGGCAGTCAATACCCAAATTACTTGGGAATAATACATTGATCCTGTGTGCCGCACTCAAAACGAATACAGATATGCATTGTTCATGTCTGGCCACATGGAAAATGATGTTTTTCGACCCCAATTTCACAAATTCCGTATTCATTGTTAAGATATCGTGAGATGGTAGCTCATCAGCTCTCCGAACGATATCCGCCAGGACATCATGAATATCGTGCAGCAATGCTAGTTCCTTCTCACTATGATGTGCATGTGGGTCAAAGTACGTACCGTTGTTGCCCAAAATTAGCGTGCCTGCCTGCCTGCTTTTGTACGAAGATGTCAGAAACCGGACCGAAACCTGCATTGCGACGACCTTTATTTATGTAAGGGTATGAATGTATTTCAGACATTTGACATCATCATTTGGAGGTTGGCTGGATGGACAGAAAACTTTATAAAACTTCGTAAAACCACCTACGCCAGCAATTGGCAATGAACACAATTGGCATGAAATCGCGCAGAAGCCCAGAAGCAAGGTGCTGCCATCCAACCACAGGCCACCACGAAGAACGTCCGATCAGGCCGTCGCCATCAAATTGTCAAACCACTCACCCAAACCCAAACCCGCCCCCAGGCAGTCCTGCTTGTCCATCCAGGTAGGTGTTGAAACCAACTTTGCACACAATTGTCACACAATCGGGCATTTTTTTATGTATGTCTGCGTGGTTACAACCGGGTTACTCTCCCACTCATCCTTTTTGCACCAGGTTGTTTTCCTAAAAGTTCCTTCTATGGAGAGAACAACACCCTCCAAAGTGATAGTGGTAGTTCCTTCCTCACAACATATGCGTCGTGCACAGTGTGGTTGATAATATAATACCCAGGCAGGCATTGTACAACTCTGTACCCCTGGTTTGTGTAGAATGCAAGTGCCGTGTCATTATCTGCCCTGCAGTGCAGATACACGTACCTACAATCCCTCGTTTCAAAATTTTGTTGAAGCTTTGAAAATAATACGGAGCCCCATCGATGCCTGCGGTAGTCAGCATCCACACCCAGTGTGATGATGTAACCGTGGTATTTGTTCGGGCAAAATTTGCAAGGTCTGACCCGCCTGGTTGCAACAACGGCCATTTTGTCATTGTGAAAAGCCAGACTTCTCATTGGCATTTTTCTCCTTGTTACTTACATATATACCCGTACATACATGCTTACATTATGACCTAGGTGTCACTGCCCACTTTGCCATGAGTTGGTTGCTGAGAATGGTGAGTTCGTTTGCCTCGAATGCTTTGTTGTACACCTGAAGCTCCAGCATGTCCCCAAACCACCCATCGGGGGATGATTGGTCGTCTGCGAACGTGTAGTATCTTTTGTCGAAATCGGTGCTGCATGTTTCCAGCGAGTTATCCACCTGTTTCCCGTTTATGCACGTAGATGTATTCTGTGAGGAATCACCCGCAACGACCACGTATAGAACCGGGACGTCTGCGCTCTGGTGCATCGGTGGCCACGCATATAACAATTTTCTTTGATCATAGCCAAACCATTCTGCCACGCCTCCATTTCCGTCCATGATAGTCGGAGACGGGTTCTTACCCAGTGGTGTCAATGGGTGTCGAATGTATTTGTAATTGGTACCTCTGATGTGGGCATACGGTGGGAACTTCATGACCAACACAATCCTGGCGCCCGATTGGCTGATACCATTGAGGAATCGCGGTATGGTGTATTCGAACCCAGCAGAGTGGGTTGTGCTACTCTGACCACGTATAGCACCGGTCACAGAATCCGTCGCAGCTTGATCCTTACTCCATACGATGGCCCCGTCATCGACGAAAGTTTTGACTCTGCGTGTCGCGTGGTTTCTGTTGCCACTCTTGTCGGCGATGAACCAGATAGGGTCACCTTCCGTGGCAACTGCCTCCATGCCTGCTTCGTCCTTGTACAGGGTGTTTGTGTCCGAGGCGTCTAGATGGAGCAAGAGGGGCGTGACGGTGGGCCGTTGCACAAATTAGTGGATATCCGACCAGCCCCATTTTTGGGTCAGATATACACCCAGTCGCCGGATCGACTCCTGGTCGAGCGCCGTTGACCAATAGATGACCTCTGCAAGACACCATTCAGTGCGTGTGTCATGTGTCGTTTGAATCCCGCACCGTAGATAGTCACCCGGTCGGGGCCAGTCTGTGGTACCCGTCATCTGTACCGCAATGGTTTTTGGTGTGTTCATGTGATTGGTTGTCACGATTGTATTTCCCTGTGCGTCTTGGTCCTACGGCGCGTATGACACTGCCAGGTTTCCATTCAGTGGTTCGTCATAGAGCACCGTCACCTCGCTTTCATGAGGGAGGTTGCGGGCAAACACGTCCAGCGTTCTTCCACTATCGTTCAACAGATGACTGCTGGCATTTGTCGTCGATGGGTGTACAGAGTAGGACGAACCGCGGGTTTGGGTGCGAAACACCAGGAGGCGTGACATCTGGTTTGATGGGTTGTTTGTCAGTTGGTACTGCAACGATTCGGTTACAGAAGTTCCAAGCTGTAACCGGAGGACGCCTTTGTTGTTGATGGCCATGCGGTGTCCCCCATCCACCTAGGATGTGTGTGCAATGTCGTTCGACATGTCCCTGTTAATCCCCGACTTGTCTCTGACATACTGAATGTTGTCGTTGTGATTTACACCCATGCTGACCCCAGAATGATCAGACAACATCAGTATTGGATCGGCGAAGTCATGCCACGCCAACATAAGGTCCCTATTTGGCATGAACATTTCAGGTGTTGACCATTTGGTCTGCAGGTGTGTCATTGTCATCGCTATGTCGTTCGTTTGCATGGAACCGGGGTGGACTCGTAGCTCGTGGAGGCCCACACCCGCGGCACCGATCACTAAGTGGGATATCCACTCCTGTGCAGTCTGCGCAATGTCCGGAAATGTGTCAGTGTATACTGCTGGCCCAGATATATTGTGGTAATAGAGAGAGAGTGTTAGGCTTCCCGTCTGCTCCATAACACGAAACGCAATGACCATTATGGTATTATGGGTGGTGTAGGTCGTGGTGGTCGTGATCGCGTTGCCTGTTGTGGCGTCGTCAATATGGTCCTGGTACGGGCACTGGTACAGGTGCAGCGTTTGGTCCCTTTTCACCTCAAGCTGAATTGACCCTGCCGTCGTCGTCGTCTCATTTGAATCAAATGACCGGAGAACGACACCGTTGTTGACTAGGTTTAATATATCGATTACCAAGAATACGTTGGTGTTGACCATGCGGGGAGTATTGTTGCCACGTAGGTCGACCGATAGCCGTCCCCCATCATCCGTAAACAACACGGCGGGTAACCAGAATTCGTTGGGTTGGTACGTGGGTTTCATCGCGCCTGCCACCGCTGGACAGGTGGACGATGGCCCGCCCGCGTACGTCCATAGACTGACCGGGTCACCAGGGGCGACTTCCGTGGTATACACGCCTTCTCGGTGCATGCTGCCGGTAATGGACGCGTCAAACCAGTGGATGGGTACCAACAGGGTTGGTGTCAATTGAGAATGGCCGTAGTAAGAGGGGTGCAAACTGTGGGACCAGGGCAGCATCGGTGCCGGTGCCCACCACGGCGGACCGGACTTCCCCCACAAGCCCCGCGGTGTTGGTTGTCAGTGCGCCCATGTCGCTGACACTCGAGGATAAGTGCAGTGATACCCCACCAGACGGATCTGAATTGCCCGTCGTGTACAGGGACACACTCCGACCAAAAGGCACGTACACGGAACCGACGACCAGGTTAGGGTCCAGGTACCTGTACCACCGGGGTGAAGGTAGTTCAATGGTCTCCCTGGTAGAGCCCGCACCGCTGTACAGCACCACCACCTCCGGGGCTGCACCCTGCTGCACCATTATAGAGTAGCGGATATTACCCTGTGTCTTGGTATCACCGGTGTCGACTGCCAGGAACACTCGCCCGTCATGTGCCTGGGATATGTCCAGCGGGTGTGCATTGCAGCGCATGGGGTTGTGTGATCCACCGTCACACCGAACCGGCTACCAGCGAGTGCCTGTACCTAACTGCTGCCGTGCATCTGTAATAGGTCAACGAACGCGCGGCCCTCAAATGATGGCGTCTCACCCGTTGTGAAGTTTGCCAGTGATCGGTTGATAGTCTGTTGCCGTTTTGCCAATGGTGTCAACAGAGGAATGAGCTCGTCATCGAGGATGCCATCGCCTTCCACCATGCCTGGTACAATGTACCTCAGTTCCTCATCCGCGCTCACTGCATATCGCATGGGGTCCGTATCCGATCGGCGATACTGTATGACATTCAGACGCGTGGCAACTGCGTCCAGCAGGTACTCGGTATCCGGTTCCCCAAGCCGCATTTCATCCACGACACCCATGTCACTCTGTATCTGCTGTGACGCGAAAGATGTGCCATTCCTAGATAACCGCAGACCGCCACGTTCGCCACATCTGATAATAAGGCTATGCGTGTCGCTCTGTATACCCTGATTTGCGTGCACACGGCCAGTGTCGTTTGTTAGGCGTCTTCTTCTTTTGGCCGACTCCATTTTTAGAGGTAGAAATTCGTTTATTTCCTCTTGTTTTTGCTTGCCACCTAAGAGTACAACAACACGCACAACACAACCACGGTCATCAGAAAATGAGATAAATACGGTGGACACGTACTGGGAGACAAACATGCTTTGCGGCTGATGGTACCCTAACACGTTAATATGGGGACGTGTTTTGGCGCTTCGGCCACGTCTGTGTTTTCATGCTATAAAGGTAATTCATAAAGTCGAAGGCTATTCCACAACATTGCAGGGTGGGACACGAACTGTGGTGCTGCTTGGACTTATAACACCTATCGTCGTGTGCTATGTGCATGCCTTCTCTGAGGGATTGTATGGTGGGGAATTTTTTCGAATACGTATCAGGTATCCTTATTCCCAGCTCCTCAAATGTGGGCCAAGTCTGCTGGTCCTCCGAATCAAACAATGGGTGACCATTACTCTGCAATTCTGTCTCTATTTGCAATAGCTTCCTCCAAAGCGTATGGAATTTTCTTCGCGTCTCTGTGTTTTCCCTGTCTTGGCTGTGTTTCAGGCACCAGCCACCAGATGCTTGGCATTGGTCAAATGGTCGCCGGGCAGTGGAGTGCTGGGGGTGCGCATGCTCAGCACTAGGGCCACTGGGCTCACCTCCGGCGCCACTGGGCTCAGCTCTGGCGCCACTGGGCTCAGCTCTGGCGCCGCCACTGGGCTCAGCTTTGGCGCCGCCACTGGGCTCAGCTCTGGCGCCGCCACTGGGCTCAGCTGGTTCTGCATCCAAGGACCATTCTTGGTCACCCTTGGACCCCAATCTTGAGATTGCTAACATTTGGCTTTGCCGTGCGATCGTGTTGAGTATGGATTGGAGGTAGTCGGCCCAATGTTGCCTACCTGGACGAAAATGGCAGTCAATACCCAAATAACTTCGGAATAATACATTAATCCTGTGTGCCGCACTCAAAACGAATACAGATATGCATTGTTCATGTCTGGCCACATGGAAAATGATGTTTTTCGACCCCAATTTCGCAAATTCCGTATTGATCGTTAAGATATCGTGAGATGGTAGCTCATCAGCTCTCCGAACGATATCCGCCAGGACATCATGAATATCGTGCAGCAATGCTAGTTCCTTCTCACTATGATGTGCATGTGGGTCAAAGTACGTACCGTTGTTGCCCAAAATTAGCGTGCCTGCCTGCCTGCTTTTGTACGAAGATGTCAGAAACCAGACCGAAACCTGCATTGCGACGACCTTTATTTATGTAAGGATATGAATGTATTTCAGACATTTGACATCATCATTTGGAGTTTGGCTGGATGGACAGAAAACTTTATAAAACGTCGTAAAACCACCTACGCCAGCAATTGGCAATGAACACAATTGGCATGAAATCGCGCAGAAGCCCAGAAGCAAGGTGCTGCCATCCAAACACAGGCCACCAGGAAGAACGTCCGATCAGGCCGTCGCCGTCAAAGTGTCAAACCACTCACCCAAACCCAAATGCCAACCCGGGCAGTCCTGCTTCTCCTTCCAGGTAGGTGTTGAAACCAACTTTGCACACAATCGTCACACAATCGGGCATTTTTTTATGTATGTCTGCGTGGTTACAACCGGGTGACACTCCCACTCATCCTTTTTGCACCAGCTTGTTTTCCTAACCGTTCCTTCTATGGAGAATACAACACCCTCCAAAGTGATAGTGGTAGTTCCTTCCTGACAACATATGCGTCGTGCACAGTGTGGTTGATAATATAATACCCGGGCAGGCGTTGTACAACTCTGTACCCCTGGTTTGTGTAGAATGCAAGTGCTGTGTCATTATCTGCCCTGCAGTGCAGATACACGTACTTACAATCCCTCGTTTCAAAATTTTGTTGAAGCTTTGACAAGAATACGGAGCCCCATCGATGCCTGCGGTAGTCAGCATCCACACCCAGTGTGATGATGTAACCGTGGTATTTGTTCGGGCGAAGTTTGCAAGGTCTGACCCGCCTGGTTGGAACACCGACCATTTTGACATTGTGAAAAGCCAAAATGGAGATCACACCAATCGATAAAAGACTCTCATTAGACTCCGTAGTATAATTGACAGGGAACAGCCGCCGTTGTAATGCACGGAGCTCTGGAAGATTGTGCAGCGTCAGATCGCGGTATCGAAGTTGTGACATACCAGTTGGTCCCGCAATCTGACGCCGCACCGCAAATTGACGTGATCGTACAGAACAGGCCCTGGCGCGCGCATCGCTGATGCACAGAAGCGCTGCCGCAAGGGCCGTAAAGGAAAATGAGTCAAGTGGAGAGCCACGAGTCGGGTGTCATTGGGGGTGGAGGGAGGGTGGGAATCCCCCGAGTGCATATACTTCGCGCATGGCATCATTCAGCGGTACAGCTGTCGTGGCCGCGTGTATTGCATTGCATACAAAAAAGGTTACCTTTCTTGAAGGGTAAAACACGTTTATTTGCGATTTTGAAGCCTTTGGCCTCGCTTCGTAAATTATTCAGGAGACACGCGCGCACAGCGCTGAGAATGAAGTAGGTCGCAACAACCTTGGTGTTTGTTTGGCGCTGTAACATCCACGAGTTGCATTTATTGTGATTATGTGGCATGGAACAATGTGCAGCACACACTGTACATGAATGATGATTGCCTGTCCTGTAGAGCTATGTTTTGCTGATGAGGCCCACTTTCAGGGCGAAATCGATACTTTGAAGCACATGGAATAGACATCCCGAGCATTGGCCAGTGTCCACATTGAGTGCAGGGTTTGAGGTCGGTTGCGGCTTTGCCTAACTCAAGTGAGAGTGAAACACCAAATATTTGGGGCCACTTCAATTTCATTAGACAGTGAACAGAGCGAGGAACTGTTTTTTCCAGCCAAGATAGTGGACAGCTGCACACGCGGTAAAAGCTTCTGCTACCGTGTGCGTTGGGCGGGCTATGGGCCTGCACATGATACGTGGGAGCCACACAGCTCCCTGGGAAAATCTGACAATCGACCATTGATCATGCAATACCAGCAGGAATGCAAGCAGTGGCCCCCACTGAAGAAATGGTCTGATGTGCAACAGCCTGTCACTGTTTGAATGCAGTTTGAATGTCTTTGTCATCTCTGTTTGTGTTGATATACTTTTCTTTTGCAGCCCGTCACAGTTTCTGCCACGGGCATTTCAACGAGTCGAACAGTTCATGCACTATGCACTGCCGCTTCGCACATCAACTGTGGATGTATTCCGCTTTTTTGCAGTGCTCAAACGTTTGTGCATGTGTTTCGGATTTCTATGGCACAAAACATTTTTGGAATCACAATGATGCACAGCTGCAGGGATATGATTTCAGTGAGTGAAAACTGCATCCAAAGCACATGACATTGCAGTGACCATTGCCGGAGTAGTCAAATAGTCCCCGAATCGGTCAAAAAACAAATTTCTGTACAATGTGTTCTATTTGCAGGAAAGGGGTTATTTTTAGGACCAAAAACCAGTTTGCGTTCTTGGCAAAATCTGCTATGTATGTGTTGAGGTAGATAGCAAAGAATGTTGCAGGGGCCCCACAGGAGCACAAGGTTCAATAAACACCCCCATGGGTGAGGTTCATTTTGTTTTCATGCATAACGCTTAGTGCAATTTCGTACAAATGTGCACCTATTTGAGGGACCAACTGGTACCAGAGTTTGGTACCAGGATCAAAATGACCCAAACAACCACAAATGTTACACCGAATAGCTTCAGTCGAGCACCTCTTTTGGTTCCTGTCTTGAGCGCACAAAGACTCCAGATATCCAAAGAAACGAGACGAGTATCCCTGTCAGTCAAAGACTCCCTAATACATGGGTGCTTTTTTTTAATCAGAACCACGTCATCAAACAATGTCTGTTATCATACTCGACCGGTGAAATCGAGGATGTTTCTGCACACAGGCATAGTTCACGCTGCCTGCAGGGAACGAAAGGAGCAGAGTTTGGAACTCTGATCGCAAGGCATCAACTCGTCAAGGCGGTGGTAAGGGCAAAGAGCCGCTACATATGGCCAAGGGGGGGGGGGGCTGGTTCATGTGTTCTGGGGGGAAAATTGCATGTCGCCTTGTCAGGGGGTGCATATTTTGTCTGTTGCGGCAGCACAATACAAGCCTTGCCGGTGTGCCTTGACATCGAGAGCCTGCAGATCCCTGTTGTAGGGCCCTTGGGATGCGCGTCGTCGTTGCTGGCAGTACAGCATGCAGGTCAGTTCAGAAACGGTCCAATCTGGGAAATTTTATAGAATACGGGAAACGCTATCAGTTCAGAACCGGTCCAATCTGGAAAATTTTATAGAATACGGGAAACGCTATCAGTTCAGAAACGGTCCAATCTGGGAAATTTTACAGAATAGGGGAAATGCTGTCAGTTCAGAAACCCTCCAATCTGCGAAATTTATGGGACCCGCGTGTTTATTGTTCGGTAGATGCAGTGGTGGCCTAACCCGAGGTTCTCCCGGAATGGAATGTTTTTGGCAATTTTTTCTGAAGGTGGCCAATAACACCAAGCAGGTAGTTGCTGATTACCGCCCCACACGGCAACGACAACACGTCACACGTCGCACGCCGTGAGCTGAACGTTAACCACAATACGCTTGGGAGGATAGTTGAGAATCCAAAATGCCTTATACCCTGGCCCAACTCTAACCCTAACCCCAACCCGAATGTCAATAAGATAAAAAACATAAAATCACGACATTGTAGCCTAACCCTAACCGATCTTGCTGGATCGCTTACATTGGGGTTAGGGTTATTAGAATAAATGCTAGATGAAGCCTTTCGCACTATCATTGTATTGGAATGTGGAAACCAGGGCCTTCATGTTGTCTCATGACATACGCACAATGAGTTGCAACAAGTAGCGCTGCAACTGTACCTGTCGAACATCAGGTTGCGCAGCGTGTTTTCAGTTGAACTCTTACTGTCAAGATAGGGCAAACAAATTGGCAGATGCGATGAGAAAGCCCCGGGGGTAGGTTGCATGTAGTCCCCATTGTGTGTTTCCTCCTTGTGCTCTTTCTAGTGTCAAGCCTAGCCAGCTTGCACCATATCAGGATCTCATACAACAGACGTGCATAAAGGATTTGTCCTTATCAAACCGAGGGCAGTTGTATGCACTGGGTGGTGTGAATCAGGTCGCGCGGTGTGACGGCGATGAGCTGCATACCATCGACGGAGCACGGATTGCCCACGAAGGTGGTTTGTGGTTATATGTTTTGCATTACTGCTTCTATATCCGCGTCCCATAGCCCAATCACTGCCAATGGCAATTGCGTCTCCATGGCAAAGATTTCAGACACACGATCTATGTTGACCGGATGCACCGCTATGCGTGACTGTTGCATTTGATCTTTTTCAACAACGGTAAACAGGGAATATACAGCCTTCGAGTCATTTGGAATCCTGTTGTCAGAAACTTTTGGATGCATTCCATTGCCCTACGCTCTTCTTTGTGTTTCGTTGTTTGTAGTTCACGCATGCAATCCGGATGCGTGAAGTGGCGTGCGGTAACTCTCGAAAAATCGTTGCACTGCCGTGCACCAAGTAAGAGCATCTCTGGGGGTCCATGCCAGAGCACTGGACCAGCCTCGGAAGCGATGAAAATAAAGTATTCTGCAAGTGTGTGTGTGAGGTAGTCCACACAGACGGTCGCCACGCCGCTTTTGCACTTGCCCATACACGCTCGCCCCATGCTTTGAAGTACTCTACAGAGCTGGTACGTGTCTGGATCCACACGCATACTCATCTCAGATACGTACATGAGAAATGCCATACACACCAACGCACAAATATCCTGCCCGTATGGAAGGCCGATACTTGACACTAGTAGCGGCTGTGTTGGTATTGCCATTTGGCTGCCGTGCCATGCACACTGTTGTATCCTGACGTCGAATATATTGTACCCGAGTGCCAGACGTTGTAGATGTGAGCCCAGATTATTAAGCAAATCCTGAAAACTGGTTATGTACTCTTGAACATCAAAGGTGGTTTCCATGGTCATATTGTCAAAGGGTATGTTAGGATCATACAAACGCCACACCAGGTGTGTTATGCCATCCGGGTGACGGGTTCGCCGCAGCATAAGGACACTGCTGTGTAAACTATTCAGCTGTGGTGACCACGCCACAATGGCGTACAGCATCCTGAACCTGCCAACCTCGTTCAGCGAACGTTTCAGGGCATCGTCTGGTATGGTATGCAGCAACCTGTCACACATCAGGATTGAACCGTGTACGTACACCCCCCCCCCGTACCTACAATCCTGGTGCGCAATATCCCACTCCAGGCAAGCCACAGAGATAGTGTCATGTAGCTTCGATCCTGCCCACAATACCAACCCCTGCCAACACCGCAGCGGTAGTGCCGCAGTGCTAACATTAGGGCTGCACGCCGATGGTACAATGCACGTTCCATTGACGACGATGCACACGATGACTGTGAACCCATGTTTTTTCAGTTGCATGCTCGCAGAACCTGCCACGGTCAAGGTATGGAGGTCTGAACTTTGAATTGTTCTCTTTGCAATCCTGCACTGCATCCCGCAGCTTTTTCCGTGAGGTAGGTACTTTTCCCATAAGGCACGTGCAGCTGGCTCCGCATCAACTGGTTTTGCAAACACCGACAATTTCGTTACTGCACCATAATGGCCTGTTGCGTTGTGGCTGTACTTATTATCCCACGCTGGCACTGTTGCTTCTGTCGGAAACCCAGACTGATCCACCTGACCAGTTGTTATCAATGCATGGTATGACAACCCTTCGTCATTCTAAAAAAACTCGTATAAGACAACTGTCAAGGCAAACCAATCCCGACTTGGGTGTACAGGTGCCTCGAAAAGACTTTTTGTGCTATAGTATAGGCAAACACCACACCAAACCTGTATGTTGTGGTTGTTGTGGCATACGGTTCCGACATTTTGACTGAGATCAAAATAGGTCAGGACTGCTCCCGGTGGGTTGGAATATATCAGAATGCTGTCCGGCTTGATGTCATTGTGCACCAACTTGTGCGTCTATGCAAAAATTCAATTGCGCTGCGAACATCCTCACGTATCCATGTGCTGATTTCTTTTGCTTGCTTGTTTTCCAATATTTCCAAAAGAGTTGCATGAGCCATTGGCATGACCATCCATGCCTGGCCGGATAGGTCACGTCGACATTCACCATCAAGAAGGGGAACCTCGTGTTTCGGATTCTGTACCTTCTTCAGATTTTCAAGTTCCGTACAACCGCCCCATCTAGCAATACTTGCGATACCTGTATGCATCTTGCTCTTTCCTTTGCAAATGCCGCCATTGTTTAGTCCAGTTGTCTTGATACTTTCATCACAAACAAATCGATCAGTATCAATATGTGCCCACAAATCATCATGTTGCTGCTGTTGTAATTGTGGGATTGTAGCCGGCTGTGGAATCCGTGGCTGCTGCTGCAGTTGGTGCTGTAGTAGTAGTTGTGGTGGGTGCTGTTGTGGAAACACTGCTTCTTTTTTTTTTTTCAAATAACAGTTTGTTGCATACAGAAAGTCATATATATACAGAAAGGGACATAAATCAGCATTATGTGTCCTTGCAGGAGGGGGGGGGGGGCACGCTTCATGCACTGACGTTAATCCGCATAGAATTTCGATTGTCAATGTCTGAATATTCCAAAGAAGTTGTGGCAATGTTGGAAGGAGAAAAGGAAGACGAAATTCAGCATATAGAACGCATCATCCTATCAAAGCCATTTCCGTACAGAACGGTGACGCTTTCAGAAATTCGATCACGAGTATACCCACACATACAATATACAACGACCTTGAAAGACTACATTCCAGAGAGGCATGCATCCAAGCTATGGTTGGTGGGACACCTGCACGACAAAGCGCAAACACGGGTATGCCTACACGAGGACGCACATCGTTTCCACACCGCCGACCTAGCCAGTTACCATATCGCAGAATACGTCGAAATGGTCATGATGGCGGTCGCGGTGCTGGCTGCATCCGAAGGCATCGGTTGGTCGATAAAGATATCCGAACTCGTTGTAACGTGGGACTACCGGTTTGACAGGTACATGCGCGATGTAGACAAGGGCGAACAGAATCTAGGCTTGGAGCTTCTCAGCATGACAAAAACCACCAAGAAGCGGGGATATTGGTATCCGTACCGAGGCGACATGCTGCGTAGCATCCGCTGGCGGCTGCGTGAATCAGAGACAGCCCAGACACTGGTCGAACTAAAGGACACCAGTGACGGTGATGTGATGATCCGGTTGACAGAATGACTGCGGCACCCAATCCTCTCCTGGTCATTCCTCGCATGAAGATGACGCCGACACTGACATTGCACCCCCCGACCCCCCCCTCCCCCCCGCGCGCGCGCTCGCTTGCCTCGTATGTATGGATGTATGGGGTGTATACTCTTGTCGTACTCGCTGGCTATATGATACATACACTCAGGGACGGGTCCTCTGCAAGGGGGTTCGACGACAAGGGGGAAACCGCGTGTACTGGGTGGGGGGACTTGCACTGACAATCTCGTTAATCCGCATAGCATTTGGAATGTCAATGTCTGATTATTTCAAAGAAGTTGTGGAGATGTCGGAAGGAGAAAAGGAAGACAAAATTCTCATCAAAGCCATTTCCGTACGGAACGGTGACGCCTTCAGGAATTCGATCACGTCACACCACACATACAATATACAACGAGAGAGGCATGCGTCCAAGGTGTGTTTGGTGGGACACCTGCACGACAAACCTAACCTATAGAAGAAAATGCAGAACAACAGCAGACCACGACGAGAGAGAGATGTGTTTGTGGATGGGCATAGCCACCCTTACCAGGTTTCTATTCGAATATTGCTCAACCTTCTTCACAAGTTTTCCGATCTAGCATACCAGATACCAGATCGCAAGAGGATCACGTCGAAGACTACACTATCATTCACACCATTGTGGATTGGGGGGAAGACACCAAAATTGTACAATATGACCAACGACGATGGCGCACCAAAGACGCCAAAGACACGCCAAAGACAACCTGAACGCATGTGCATGGATGCCTTGCACAACAGCGGGGGATATACTCGATATATGGAGATCGTGGTGATATATAATTTTACCAATTACCAATTACAAATTACAAATTACAACCGTTACCAATACGTTCAGAGGTTACGTCGAATGTACGCGGATTTTCAAGGTGCAAAATTGATATTTGAGAGGATATGGGAAACCGGTTTTGCAACTTTGGAATATGGCGATTTTTTTACCCCTTGCCGCATGCGGGCCCTTGTTGGAGTTGGTGAGTTGGACGACGACGGGTTGGCGAGTTGGCGAGTTGATGTCCCCGAAAGACCTATCCCATTTTACGGCAACATTGAAACTCTGGAGTGGACCGCTGACTTCGATAATCCCCCCCATTGCCTACAGACCGCCTGCACTATGTGACTGGTACTGGTCGTTTCCGTCGTCGGCAAGACCCTACCAGCCAAATGCCTAACCAACCCTGACCAAGGCGTATCTGTCAGGATGCTTCTGCAGCAGCAAGGCAAATATTACGACAACCACGACAACAAACAGGAACGGACCATACAAATTGATATAGCTATGGATCCTTCGGAAGATGAGGTTTTTTACGAGCAACACTCAATTAAACGTGGACGTGTGGATGATCATCCTGACCTGTGGACTGATCCAAATGATCTGAATGTAGTCCACAGATGGAGTTTGGAGTATTCTGAAGCAAATTTTGAGTTGAGAGATGAGAACTGTGAACATGAACGAATACTTGAAAATGAATACTTGATGTTTGTATGCGACACCATCGAAATGGTATACCGGAGCGTGGTATGGAGAGGAGATGGGGATCAGGAGATCCGGCGCATCGTTTTGGCACTCCAGATTGAAGGGTTGTGCAACGAAGACCGCGTGCAGTACTACAACAAGGCATACAACATGATGCAAGAGGTATCAATTGACTATGTTGTTGGTTCGCACCCACAGCAAGAAGACAATTCCATGATGATATTTATGGACAGGACAGGACAGGAGGAAGAACATTCGCAGTGATGATGGATGATATTCCAAGAACAGGAATTTGAAGACCAGGATGAAACCAGCATGGAACCACCATGAAACCACTGTGGAAGATGTGGACATCAACACGTGCAGGGCTGTGTGACACTTGGTCAATGACCCATTTTCGTATGCTGTATGACATAAGAATACATTATATTCATTAAATCTCGCAACGAAGACCTCCTGAGTATGCCTGAAGAAGAAGTAGCAACAGAGCAATTGGTGGCAAGGATATTTTTAGAGGAACTAAGGAGGCTGGAAGACCGCGAGCGCGTCTTTGTTTCTCTGGACAATGGACTGGGACAATGGACATGTTACACATCAGAACTAGAATCTGTTGAAGCCATCTTTGCACATTTGCGAAGACCAAGAAAGAGGGGTGTCTTCTTTGTAGTTGATGTGCACCATGATCCTGGAACATCTGTAGCCGGTGACATGTATGCGGAGTTGCAATCATTCGTTTGGAACGCGAGCAATACAGCATTGGAGGATCTGCAAGGAAACTTAGAAATGGTCATTGAAAGGGTTGAGGAGGAACAGGGAAGAACAAGATTCAAGATTGCGTTAACACGGGGGCCACTCGCAGTACCCACCCCTACCAGTATTCATGTGTCCATGAGAACCTCCTAATATGCCATCTTCAGACTCATAAAGTCAGCTCCTTTTGCGATGGGGGCCGCTTTGCAATGTGCAATTCGACCTAGCTCACGTACTTCCGTCAATCGAAGAAGTGCAAATTTTTTCAACCACTAATGAGGAAACAGACACAATGTCCCATCGCAATACCTCTTTTCCTGTTGCTCCCAATCATCATGTCATCATGTCCGAATCCGATTCATCAGATTCCACTTTTCGCTGGTTCAGCACCTCTTCTTCTGATGATGATTCTGATGATTCTGATTGGGACGAGGCCCCAGCCACACAGCCCCCAGCTCCCCGTATACCGGATCTTGTGATCAATGGCCACCGCCAGGAGGGTGAAAGTGATTTGCGACGTGGAAACAGGTGTGCCATACTAGCTATTTGCAGACACTTTTTCATATTAGGACCATCATCTACAAGTAGGATGCCCCGTGATGCTGGCCCTCTAGGAGAACACACCGAGCCGAGAGGGGCGGAGGAGAATAATGAAATTACAGGGGCCCGTGTAATATAGAGGGAGCCTGTCCAGACGCTGAGGCCCCTGGCTTACCGCGAACAAACCTCAAACGCCTTGAAGACAAGGACCCCGTGGCAGCCGCCTTAGCTTCTGTGGTGTCATCCCTTCCCCGGTCGGAGACCAGAAATGGCCAAAGTGGCCAATGCCAAGGTCAAAGCCTAGAGAAGAGGATCAAGAAAAGGAAACGGAAAGGATGCGGCTTTGGGGCCGCTGTTCCGGGCCACGTGGGGCGATGACACGTTGGAGATACTTTACGGCGAATGTGATGCGTCGGCGTCGTCCCCTTTGTCAGAGTGGGAACCCGACTGGGTGTCCAAAGCACCTACGCCTTCGAAGGAGCCGAAGAAGCGTGAGTGCCTAGAGCGAGAACCCTCTCCGAGGGGGATGGTTCCAGAACCTTGTTGCGTGGAACGAGGTTTGCCCCCATGCAGGGTAGCCCCTAAGCTGGGACTCGATAAGACCATGGATGTGCTTTCCCGGGTGGTGGCTGCAAGTCATGAAGACCCGGACCTGAGTGCTCTGTCGGCAGCACTCAAAGCAAAATTGGGGCTCTCCGATCTCAAAAAGCCGCCCTCTGGTGTGCAACTCCTGACCAAGGATATGAAGAGCTGCAGAGGCATCCACAGCTCTTCTTTGGACACTTGTTGTAGCTCTTTCCAAGCCCGTGCGAGGACTGCGCCTGTCTGTAGTGTAGGTGACACCATAGAGGCTGAGATGAAGAGCTATGGCCTGGCTGCACTAGCGCAATTGGCCACCACACACCCGTCACCCAACTCAGGTGGAACAGGAGACCCAGGTGTACCGGTTAGGGGGACGAAGGCAATCGCCACAGCGAACGTTCAGATCGAAGTGCCGGAGTTAGATCCCAAAAATCTACCCGATTGGGCTCAGGAGTTCTCCAAATTTTAACTCCTGACGGGTCAACAAAAACTGACGTCAGGAAGAAGTGCACACGTATCCAGAATTTGTGAGAAAGGAAATTCCTTCAGCGGCAAGTGAAGACCGCCGTCAGAGAGATCTGCAACTGGGGCGACTTCTTGAAGAGACTGGAACAGATGTACCCAATCCATGAGACGGACTTGAGTGTCCGTACTGAAATTGAGGAGTTGCCTTCACTCCCTGAATTCCCTACAGCTGCCCGTATCTCAGAGTTTGTGGTGCAGCTGGAAGAGCTCATGGGGCGTATGAACCCCACGCTCAACTTGCACCGTAAGTGCCTGCAGGCTGCTGCAGTGGATGTGAAGCTCCTTGAAGAGGCATAGGGGCGCAGCTCCGAGGATGAGGATTCGGTTTACTGCATCACCGTCAAAATACGTGATGAGGTTTACCAGGCGGTCTTGGACACGGGCCCCACACTTTGCATCGTGGCCCGCAGATTGCTAAAGCAAGCCAAGATCCGGACGACCAAAACCGTGGCCATTAGGGTAGGGGACGGGAGAACCATCGACTCTTTGGGGGGGGGCTCAAAGTGACCGTATGTCAGGGCGATGAAGAGGTGACTCAGCACTGGAGAGTGCTTGACACCGACGCCTTTGGCATTGTCATTGGGACAGATTTCTTTCGCTGTAAAGCTTAGGTGAAACTGTTCCCTTTGCAACGTCCCTATGCCCTACACTGCGACCTCGGCAGTGGCCTTTTCTCTGCCCCTCTGGAGCTGTCAGGACGAAAATAATCGGGTCTACGCTACGTGAACCGGTCTCATCGAACTGGAAAATCATCAGTTGGTGCGACCCACCTTGAAGAATGGACTGACCGCCCTGCAGGTAGACCTGAATGAACTCAGCCCACGCAAGCTGCATCTTGTTTAGCGCATGAAACGCGCGGAAAAAGACCAGTTCAGAACATGACAAAAAAAATATTGTTTGGGATATTTGATGATGGTGTTTTTGGGCAATGTCAAATAAATTGTTTTTCAGGCATTACGCACCTCAGTGTTACGAAATGGACAGTTTTGTATATTCTACGGTGCTCTGAGTGCGCGAGGCCTCGCGCACTCAAGGGATTTGAACCAGAGTTTGCGACGGAACCATACAAAATGTAATGACGGGAGGTTGTGGAAGTATACAGCTTTCAAACGTTATTAAAACTGACATTGTATTGACGAACCAGCATTGAGGTTTGACGTTTGAGGTTTGGTTTTGCGGGTACTAGACGCCTTTCGGCCCCGAGGGGCCACCTGGTAGGGCCAGGTGAAATCCTCCCCACCGGGTCCTAGTGGGGGGCCCCCCAAGACGCACCTCCTGCGCCGTGGCGGAGTCCCCTGGGTTCACAGGGCTCGGAGCCCCGTCCTTCCCCGGCTTCCCCGTTTCGCCACTCCCCGGTCAGTGCATCAATTCGCAGCCGTGGCTACGGGCGCTTACTCACTGCGTCGCCCCCCTAATGTGTGGTCGCCCGGGGCGCCGGCGCCGCCGGGCCCGTGTTACTGGCTTGTCGCCAGTGGGACCCCTTTGGGCTGGCGCGGAGGCTGCCCAGCCTAGGGGTTGGGGCTTGGCGCTGTGCGCCACTACTGCCTTGGCGGGTGCAGTGCCCCGTCTGTGTGTGCGCGGCGCTCGCGGCCGGTGCGGGGGGTTCAGGCCGGTACCTGGTGTTGTGTCTCTCTCGTTTCCCCCTTCCCGCCCCACGTGTTCCGCGCTGCGTGTGGCCGGCCGTCCCGTCCTGGTGTTCCTTACCCTCGCTCGCTGGTACGCCATACCACGCGGTCTGTGCGTTCCGCGCGCTCAGTCCGGTTGCCCTTCTGGTAGTCCCCGCGTGCCCTTTACATGTGTGTGCGCTCGCGCTCCCGCGGCGTCCGCCCCCCCCCCCTCCTGGGTGGTGTGGCGTGCGCACCTCGCGCGGTCCCGGCACTGGGCGCTGGTAGGGCCGTTCCATGTGGTCCGTGCCCCTCCGCGTGTCCTGCCCCGGTCGCTTGCTCTGTCTGGCGCCTTGGGGGGGGGCGGTCCGGTCCCGGTTCGCCCCCTGTTGGCTTTGGGTCGTGGGGGTGGCGGTAGGGCGTCCCCGGGGGGGCTGCCGTCTACTGTTTCGAGGGGCGTCTGGGGTCACGCGCTTCCCCTCCCCTGACTGCCCGCCCACTGGGCTGGCTGTTGGGGTCCGTTATCCACGTGTTGTGGGCGCGGGCGTGCGGGTGTGGGGGCCCTTCTCTGTCCCCTCGGCCTGCACGCCCTTTGGGGGCTGCGCGCCGCGAGGGGGTCCGCGGCGTTCGTGTGACTGGGGGCGGGCTGGGAGGGGGGGGGGGCCTGCGCCGTACCCCCCGTTTGTGCGGCCGGGGGGGGGCTGTAGGGCGAGGGGTCGCTCTGCCTCGTTCCGTCCCTCTGCCTTCCCTGGAAAGGCAACAAAGCGGGTGTCACCGGTGTCGTGCTGTCCATGGGGGGCATGGCCCCCCATACCACTCCGGTTCGTGCTTACCCGCCTTCTCTGGGCGCAATCTGTGCGGCATCCTGGCGCGTTGGCGCGGGCTTGCTTGTTCTCTGCGGCCCCTGTGAGAGCCGGCGGCTGGGGCGGGGGGGCAGGTCGCGCTCAGGCTCCTCTCTCAGGCGTGGGGGGAGACCACCCCCCCCCCGCCTCGGGGGGTGGGGGCCGGGGCCCCCGCGGCTTGCGGGCCGGTGGGGGGGATGGGGGGGGGGGTCGCGCCCCGGCCTCCCTGCTCCCCTTCTGGGTGGGTGCCTGCGGTACTCAGTCCTGGTCCCCCTCGTGTCGTCGGCGCACTCCCTTCCGGCGTGTGCGTGCGGTCGGGGTCGCGGTGCCGCTCCGGGATTGGGGGGGGTGGGGGGCGGCCCGTCGACCGCTCCCCCGGGCGCCCCTGCAGACCTGAACCCCCCCTCTGCCCTCCCTGAGTGGGCTGCGGTCACGGGAGGGTCATGTAGGGCGCGGCCTCCATACCGTTCTGGTGCGCCGCCGTGCGCCGCCCCAAAGCTTGGTGCGCGCGTTGCTCCGGCACGCTGGTGTGGGCTCGCCCTGCGGCCGCGACCCCCGCAGGAGCAGGCGGCTGGGGGCGCTGGGGCGCGCGGAGTGCAGGTCCAGCCGCATCCCCCCGCGTCGCGGTCCCTTCTGGGGGGGGGGGCGTCCCCTCGACTCCGGGGGAGCGGGGGGCCGCTCTTGTGGCTCCCAAACTGGGGGGGGGAGCGGTGGGGGGGGGGGGCGGGGGGGCCGCCCCCCCATCCCCCGCCCCGTCGGCCGTCCGCCTGCCTTCTGTTGTCTCCGGCATGCCCCCCCGGGGTATACTCGTGCCGTGAAGGTTGCCGGGCGGCCGCGGGCGTCGGGCGCAGTCCGGTCGGCCGCCGACGGGCCAGTGCGAGGGGGGAGGGGGGGGGGAGGGGGGGGGGAACCCCCCCGCCCTGGTTCGCGCCCCCGTCTTCCCCGGGCCTGCCCCTGATAGGGCCGCTTCGTTTGCGCCGTCCTGGGCGCCGCCGGTCCGCCGTCGGCCGGCAGCAGGCGGGGCGTGCGGGCGCCTGCCTCGGCTGTGGTGCCCCCGCACCCCGGGTGCAGCGGCCTCTTCGGGGGGGGTGCGGGGCCGCCGTTCCTTTTGTCTGCCTCCGTCCGCTCATGGGCCTGAGTGGGAGGGGGGGGGGAGTGGGGGGGGGCCTCTGGTCCCCTGGCGCCGCCTCCTGACGGCCAGGGGGGCGGCGGCATGGCGGTCCCGGCCCCGGGGGCGAGCCATCGGCTGGGGGGTCGCATCCTTCCCCCGCCCCCCTCTACCTAGAGCCAGACCCTCATGCAGGCCTTCGCTGGGGTCCCTCATCCCCCCTGCCGTTGTCGCGCGGCGCTGGCCGGCCGGGGGCGGCCGTGAGGGTTAGCGGTCAGCGGTTAGCGGGCTGCGGGGCAGCAGGTTCCCCCCCGCGCTCGTTGTCTGCGCCCTCCCATCCCGCGGGAGGTGGTACCGTGGGGGGGGCGTGGGTCGGGGGGCCCAGCTCCCCCCTCCCACTTTCTCGCGTCAACCGTCTGAGCCGTCACCTGCGCCGCCGCTTGTGTGGGGGCTGGGGCTGTGGCGGCGGCGGGTTGCGCCGGCGCTGCGCAAGGCCCGGGGGAGCCAGTTGTTGGCGTCCGCATCCGTGATGCGGAGCACCGCTCCCCCTTCCAGGAAGGCCGGCCACTCGGCTCTCTGTCGGGCCACGCGGCCATTATCACTGACCTGAGGACCCTCTCATGGTCCTCTTGGGCTGCTGACCCCCCCGGGGGTACCTCTCGGTTTCCTCCGTCCCTCCGGAGGAGCACGGCATCGAAAGGCCGGTTCCTCATCCCCCTGGTGGTCCCCTGGTTGGCCCAGCACAACCACCCGTACACCTCCCCAACCAGGGGGAGGGCCTCATCCCCCAGAGGGTCCGGGACCGTGCCCCAGTCCCGGTCCCAGGGCCGGGCGCCCTCTGCCCCCTGCGCTGGCTCCCCCCGCTGCCCCTGTGCCTGCGGCGCCGATGCCGCGCCCTGCCCCCCCCCCCGCCGAGGCCATCCGCGTCGGCTCCGCTCTCGGCGCGGGGGGGGCTGGCTGGTGCTGGGGTCCTGGGGGCTGGGGGGGGACGAGCTCGCCGGCGTCAGGGTCGATGTTGTAGAGCTGGTGGTGGTGGTGGTGGTGGTGGTGGGTGTGGTGCGCCGGCATCTGTTGGGGGGGATGCACCTCACCGGCTGCACCACTGGCTGCGGGGGCGCCCTGCTCCCCGCCCTCCTCCCTTCGGCCCGCCCTCCCTCCCGGGCTCCCATGCCCTGTCCCGCCTGTCCCTCGGGGCCCGCGGCGCCCTTGCCCTTGCCCTTGGGCCCCTTTCTGGCCCCCTGCCCGTGCCGCGGGTCCCCCCCCCTGTCCCCCACGCCCTGGCCTGCCCGTTCGCCCAGCGTCCCTCGCCCCGCTCCCTGCACCTCGGCGCCCTGCCCACGCCCCTGCGCGCCCTCTCCGTGCCCTGGTCCCTTCCTGGCCCCCTGCCTTGAGTCGCGCCATCCGCTGCCTGCGCTCTGTCCCCCTCTTCTGCTGCTCCCTTGCTCCCTGCCGCGCGTGCCCTGGCCTGCTCCTTGCGCGCGCTCCTGCGCACTCCCCCTGTCGCCTCCTGTACCCCGCTCCGCGCTCCCGTGGCTGGCACGCAGCTCTGCCTGCGCGCCGTCCCCTCCTTCCTGGATCACGCGCCGGGCGTCCCGCTGTCTTTGCAGCTGCGGCAGCGTGACGCCCGGCGGCGAGCGCTCGGGCGCCGGGGGGCGGACGTGCCGCGCCCGCCCCGGAGGGAAGGGCTTGGGGGGGAACGGCTTGGAGGGACTGGTGTGGGTGCGGGTGGGGTTGGCGTGGACGTGGTACTTCACGCTCTCCCTGTCCACTGCCGCCGGCGAGGCGCCCGTGGCCCGTGCGGGGTCATTCCTCCGCTTTCACGGCGTGCTGGGGGTCGCGGTGTGGCCGGCCGAGGCGGTGGCGCGGCTTGCTGGGGCCGCGGTTGCAACCCCTCGCGCGCCCTCCTCGCTCTTTTCTGCGGCTGCGATAGCCCCCGGCGATGCGCCCGGTTCCTGCGCTGGGGCTACCCCCCGTGTCGGCGGCGTGCCGGGGGCCGCGGTCGGGGCCGCGGCGTGGCTTGCTGGGGCTGCGGTCTCCGCTTCCTGCGCGTCTGGGGCCCCCTCCTGGGGTGGGGGGGCAGGGCTTGCTGCTTGGGCGGCAGGGGCGGTCACCTCAGCTGGCTCAGGCTCCTGGGCCGGCGGCGGCGGCCCGACCAGCACCGCCGCCTCCGCCAGCCTCCACTCCTCGCGCTCCGCAGGGGCCTCCCCCGTGGACTCCGGGGAGACGGGGGAGCAGGAGCGGGACCGGCGGTGGTGGCGGTCGTCCCGCTGGGGGGAGCCATCGGAGTCTGCCATCACTGTTATCCTGGTAGGCATGCGTGGTGGCAGGCGCGGCCTTCCCACTACCTCCTGGTGCATCAGTGCCGTGCCGTGGGCAGTGCCGTGCGGTGCTCTGCGGGGGGGAGGGGGGGAGGGGGTGAGGGGCCAGCTGTGGCGTCAGCCCCGCACGGGCGGGTGCCGGCGGCCATCCATCGGCATTGGGAGGGGAGGCGGGGGAGCGACGCGGCCTACGCGTCGCACCACAGCCCCCAGTCTGGGGCGGGGCCCAGGGCCCTGGGCCCCCGGGGGTCGTCGGCTGGTGTCGGGGGGGGCCGCACTAGGTGGACCCCCGTAACGGCGGTGACCTCCTGCGTTCGGAGGAAGGTGTGTACTCCGTCCCGCGCCGCGGGCGCCGGGAGGGGGGGGCGGGGTACGGGTGCTGCCCCATAGAGGTGGGTGAGGGTGATGCCCAGGACCCGCTCCGGGTCCCCGCGGGTCGCGACGACGAGGAGGAGCACGGGGGTGCCAGGGCACTCTTGCCAGAGGACCTGCCCCCTGTGGTGGGCACCCCTGGTCCCGGAGAGGGGGGGGGACAGGTCTGGGCTGGCCCAGCCGCGGGGCGCGTGCGTTGCCGGCGGGAGGGCGGGGCACCAGGTGGGCTCCCTGGGGAACGCCTCGCATACGATGGGGGGTAGGCCTGGTGCCGTCGTACACCGGGTTGGTCGGCCGGGGGCGGGCGGGCGCCTCGTCCACGCCTTCCACGAACACCGTGATCTCGCCCACCCCCAGGTCCTCGTCCGGTGGGTGTAGAAGGTGGAGCGCCGCATCCAGCTCGGGCACTCCCCCCGGGTATGTGGCCCGCGCCTGATTCAGGTACGGGGCCGCGTCCCCGGGGCAGCGCGTCCTGACGGCGTGCAGCAGAGCTGGGGTGCTGCTGCAG
The DNA here is from genome assembly GCA_964036045.1 of Eutreptiella sp. 'Long Island Sound 2002'. Classification (NCBI taxonomy): domain Eukaryota; phylum Euglenozoa; class Euglenophyceae; order Eutreptiales; family Eutreptiaceae; genus Eutreptiella; species Eutreptiella sp. 'Long Island Sound 2002'. The sequence continues at coordinate 42,334,575 of OZ038379.1, read as the reverse complement.
AGGGACATGGCGGACCCCGCCCCCGTCAGCTGCAGGGTATCCCCCATGGACATGGGCCGGCCCGACCGGTTGGACTCATGCCACTCCATCCAGTGCCCGTACAGGGCCGCCTCTGGGCGGATGACCCCCGGCCGGACAGTGTTCACGATCCGGTGCATCGCCGGGAGCAGCGTAGGGCCCCCCGCTCCGTTCAGGGCGCGGACGGCCGGGAGGGCGGTCTCGTTGAGGAAAGCCCTCGCACTGTCCGTCAGGTCACACCGTGCGGCAGCGTGCGCCTCATGCGCCTCCGCCACCGCGTCCGCTACCAGGCCCCGGACGGCCGCCTTCTGCGCTTTGTGGCGGGCCCTGGCGTGTCACGGCCCATCCCCCCATCGGCGTGGCATGGTACTGCGGGCTCTGCAAAGGGCGGCGGCGGGTGAGGGTCAGGGCGCGAACACGTGCGACAGGTGCGCAACAGATGTGGCGTCCCGCAGGTGCACGTGGATGCACAGAAGGGCAGCGCTGGGTGCGCCGAGAAGGGCGATAACGCCAAGAAGCGCAAGCTCAACTTGCACTGTAACTGCCTGCAGGCCGCTGCAGTGGATGTGAAGCTCCCTGAAGAGGCATAGGGGCGCAGCTCCGAGGATGAGGATTCGGTTTACTGGATCACCGTCAAAATGCGTGATGAGGTTTACGAGGCGGTCTTGGACACCGGCCCCACACTTTGCATCGTGGCCCGCAGATTGCTAAAGCAAGCCAAGATCCGGAAGACCAAAACCGTGGCCATTAGGGACAGGGGACGGGAGAACCATCGACTCTTTGGGGGGGGGGTCAATGTGACCGTATGTCAGGGCGATGAAGAGGTGACTCAGCACTGGAAAGTGCTTGACACCGACGCCTTTGGCATTGTCATTGGGACAGATTTCTTTCGCTGTAAACCCTAGGTGAAACTGTTCTCTTTGCAACGTCCCTATGCCCTACACTGCGACCTCGGCAGTGGCTTTTTCTCTGCCCCTCTGGAGCTGTCAGGACGAAAATAATCGGGTCTACGCTACGTGAACCGGTCTTATCGAACTGAAAACTATCAGTTGGTGCGACCCACCTTGGGAAATGGACTGACTGCCCTGCAGGTAGACCTCGATGAACTTAGCCCACGCAAGCTGCATCTTGTTTAGCGCATGAAACACGCGGAAAAAGACCAGTTCAGAACATGAGAAAAAAAATATTGTTTGGGATATTTGATGATGGTGTTTTTGGGCAATGTCAAATAAATTGTTTTTCAGGCATTACGCACCTCAGTGTTACGAAATGGACAGTTTTGTCAATTTTACGGTGCTCTGAGTGCACGAGGCCTCGCGCACTCAAGATATTCGAAGCAAAGTTTGCGACAGAACAATACAAAATGCAATGACGGGAGGTTGTGAAAGTATACAGCTTTCAAACATTATTAAAACTGACATCGTATTGACGAACCAGCATTGGAAGTATATTACGGGTAGAATTCCCATGTTCGGTAAAAGAACGTACGCTACAGTACAAATCAAATACCAAGTTCTGCATCCGGAGTGCGCGAGGCCTAGTGCACCCCGATCGCGTAATGTAATGTTTTACGGGGGGGATATGACTCGTAGGACTGTAGGGGTTGTACCATACTGACAAGCACATTTGATTTTTGTGGTGTACGTGTCTGCAGACGTAGTGACGCGTTCCCGTGGGGGGCCTGGCCACAGGACGCTGCGGGTGAAATGCACAAGCAAGCAAGCAGGCAAAGCACTGCGCTCACAGGGGCATCATTACGCTTGTGTCATGTGACAAAGCGTTTCAGGATCCTTGCCACTAGATTCGGGCCACGCGAGGCAGGCGACGATGAAATGCGGCAGGGAGCGACAGGAAGGCGACAGGGTGGCGACAGGAAGACGACAGGGTGGCGACAGGAAGAGGACAGGAAAGCGGCAGGAAAGCGGCAGGAAAGCGACAGGGAAGCGACAGGAGAAAGCGACAGGAGAGCAACAGGAGAGCGACAGGAGAGCGACATGAGAGCGACAGGAGAGCGACAGGAGAGCGGCAGGGTGTTTTTTTGCCACAGGAAGGCGACAGGAAGGCGACAGGAAGGCGACAGGGATGCGACAGGAGAGCGACAGGCTTGTGGAGGACAACAAGTGAGACAAAATAGTACATGGTTTTTTATATAGGTGGATATATGTAAAGAAAATGAGAACCAATGTTTTAGATTTACTGGGATTCTTATGAAGATGTCATTTCATTGTTACATGGATAAACTTTTACCATTTGGTGAATTTTAATCTTTTATGGAATCACTACATTCAGCAGGTAGATTTCACCTGAACCTGAAAGCCAAATGATAAAGATAAAGATAAGTTTCAACTGCAAACTGTCCCGATCATGAATGGTCCCGACATCCCGAAAACAAGAACTCGTCCCGACAGCAAGAACTCACGAGAACTCACTATAAACAATAAACAGAAAATGTGGCAAGAAGAGGACGAAAATAACACAGTCAGAAACAAATAAGAGCAAGAAAGAAAAGGTCCTTGTGTGTGTACAACTTAGCTGCTCGATCAGTGTGCCGCAGCGATAGCCGACCCATTTCTATCCCCACGATCAGGACCTATGTTTCGTCACAGGTTTCCTTGCACTGATCTATCGCCTATCCGAGGATTCCGGAGGAGCCCGGCAACAACGCGTTCACGACCCCAGGAACAGGCAACGTCTCTGCCCTGTTTCCCAGGTCTCTCTCTGAGCTCTCCCGCACAGCACAGCACAGCACCATTCAGCACCGCACGGCACAGCACAGCACAACTCAGAACCGCACGGCACAGCACAGCACAATGCAGCACCACACGGCACAGCACAGCACAACTCAGCACCGCACGGCACAGCACAGCACAATTTAGCACCGCACGGCAAGGCACAGCACCAATCAGCACCGCACGGCACAGCAGCACAATTTAGCACCGCGCGGCACAGCACAGCACCATTTAGCACAGTACAGCCCCATTCAGCACCGCACGGCACAGCTCAGCACCAATCAGCACCGCACAGCACAGCGCAGCACAACTCAGCACCGCACGGCACAGCACAGCACAATTTAGCACCGCACGGCACAGCACAGCACAACTCAGCACCGCACGGCACAGCACAGCACAATTTAGTTTCAGGATCCTTGCCACTCTGAAACAAGGGAACAAAAGTATGTACAGCAACACATCAGAATGTGTACACATGGGGTTACGACTGGACTAGGTTAATGGCATCATAGGACAATAGACACTCAGTCCCAACTCATATCCCAATCCCAGGTCCGACCCTCCCAGTAGCTGGTGGGGGCGGGGGCTCAAACACAACCCATGCCCTGCTCAGTCCGGACCCTGAAGCCCTGCCAATAGGGGGGTCGTCCCGCGCAGCCACAGACAACTTCCTGGAAACCAAGAAGCTCGAAGGGCGGCCAACAGTAACCCCCAATGCGCCCCTAACAGCAGGTCTCAACTTCACCCTCAACCAGAGATATGGCCCCGCCATTATCCCCTAGGAGTTGGTAGCTGAAAATGGGCTGTTTCAGCCGAAACTTATATTAGCTTAAAATTTTCCGAAATAGACCCCTCGTCCCGACCTGCCAGAGGTAGGGATGAGACAACTGACCCTATGCCCTTGGAGTATCAACTCTCTGGAGCCCTCACCCAACCTTGTTCCCTCTGAAGTCCATCAGGGCACCACGGGTTCGTCAAATGGGGTCATGACGCGAAAATTATCAAAATAGGCGTCATTCCCACGCGTGGCTCGCCCGGCCAGGGCAAGGCCAATGGCCCACAGGATAGGAGGCAGGACCTGAGAGTCATATCTGAGTGTACAACCTGAAATTGGGTTCAGGCCCTCCCTGCACATAGAGATATGGGGCCTCCAATCGACCACACGGGGGGGTGCAATTGGGGTCCCAAAAGGGGGTCATTTTGGCTGCTCGAAATGAGCCAAAAATCGGGGGTGCTCCCAATAGTATATCTCCACGCCGGCTCGGAGATCTGATCCGCCATTCCATACGCGATCCACCCGGATGTTTAACGGAGACTCCCATGCGCTTGGCTCCCAAAGATCTCGATGCCACTCGGCGTGGTGACAATCCCGATTGGGTCCACAAATGCCAAAACGGCAGAATTGTCCACACTCACTTTGGGCTAGCACCCTAACGAAGGTTGCTCCGCTTCGCCCACGTGGTGTGTGAACCATGGGGACCAATGTCCATGACACCCATGTCATATATGGTCCATTGGTCCATGAGTCCGGCGTGCACAAGGTGGCTGAACATGGTGCACGGCGGGCAGAAAATGTGGAAAATTGCTCAAGATGGCCGAAAAAGCGCACACTCATGGTTGGGGCAAATGAGGCACATGCCCGACTTGGACCGGAGTGTGCCATAGGATTGGTATCAAGTCATATGTGTCCAACATATTTTTTGGTCGTCGCCCAACTCCTCCGGTTTCGGGAATGGCAGGGTCGCCAAGTGAGCCCATGATTTGGGATGATGCCAAATCGCCAACGTGGTGGCCACGGTACGCCAAGCCCAGGAGGAGTTATTCGCGGGGTTCTAGATATGTTGGGCACCGAAGTATGTACCCTCAGAACATACTTAGGTCATGATGTCAATTGAGCGCAACGTTGAGATACACGGTCGCCACTTGACATCATGACGGGCAAAAAAACAGCAATATTAGCGAAAAAACACCCAAAAGTGCCTTGAAAGGCGCAGAATAATATTATAATATCTTCGGCTTGGATTGAGTGATCAACCAAGCCTTCTAAACACAATGACTTGAGACCAATGACCTCCGATTCCACCTATGTGCTCCACTTGGGGCGCTTTGGAAGGTCGCGCGCGCTGCTTCCCAAGTGGGCACATGCAAAAATGGTATATTGCAAAAAAAAACACCTTGCTCGCAACGCATCGCTTCGGGAGCGCTCCACAAGCGGGAGTTAGGCTTGCGAGTGTTGGTTGGGAGTACAATGAAGGGCCTCGTGCGATTTGGGGTCGATTGGCGTGTTAGTCTCGAAATGGTGCACCCGCCAAATGGGCACGCGATATGACACCAAATATGGCATACAACCCTACCCACGCCTTCTACACCCAACCTAGTGGCCTAGAATCAAAGTATGCCTATATTCTAATGTAACCTTGGTCCCTTAGCACGCATGCAAGTGCTTTGGTCGAAAATCGACCTCCTTTCGGAAAGCCGAATTTTAGCATGAACGCAAAATACATTGCCAATATGTATATGGAGATCATATGTGCACTATCCGGGGAAGACAAGCGATATGCCCCGGATGTAGAGGCAAGCAAGGGTGGGGCAAATGCCAACCCAACATACTTCTACACGTACTTGGACGCCAAGTACGTGAAAAAGTGCACTTCTCGGAGAACACTCAAAATAAATAACCCTATGGGCCTATTGAGTTGGGATCCTTTGGCCTCATCCTATGACTATGGGGGGCAAAACCTCATACACAGTGCCTATGAGGCACGTTAGTTCGTCCTTGGGCGCTCGAACGCTCGTAACCCTTGTTATTCCACTTCGGGGTTCAAAGCGCCTTCGGTCGCCCAGATTTTCTGGGGAAAATCTGGGACGCGATCCGTTATATCAAGGAAAAAATTGCGGATCACTCGAAGACTGTTTCAGTCTTAACCTCAAGAGAAATCGTATTACAGAATAATCTAATGCAGTCCACGGAACAGGCGACGACAGGCGGCGCGACTGCGGCGTCTTTCCGACAATTGAAAATCGCGGTAGAAATCGGGTGTTTCACTAATTTCCGACCAAAAAGACAACAAAGTTATGGTAATTCTACATTGATTTAATGGTTAAGGATCGGATTCCAGATCCCGCGGATTAGAGAACAGGGATATCCCGCTGACAGCCGGTGTCAACGGCTTCCGCACGGGTGTGACGGCTCACAGTCCTCCGGGCCATGGGCCATAGGTTCTGGGTACCGCTTCACCCCCCTCCTTAGAGCAAACCGGGGGGGGGGCTCGATAACACCCAAGCATGGCAGCGGGTACCCAGGACCATCCCCTGAAGCGGGGGGGGGTGTCACATCCTCACTTCAGGCTGATTCGCAGGTTAGTCTGCCCAAATCCCACAGTAAGACAGGTACGGTGCTGTAGCTGTTAGTAACTGCAAGTATAGTATCAAGTATCAAGTCCCAGGTCCTGGCGGCGATTTCTCGGCATCCAAAGGACCCGTTAACCCATACCAGGCGCACCAGGTGCCGGCTGTGACGGTCACTACCACAGTGGCACTGGCATACACGGCCAACATAGGCGTCACACGACGACCGAGGTGGTCCCACAGGTCGAAAGCGACCAAAAAGATCCATCAGGCTACCCCAGGCTTCCCAAGGCCGCAGGCTGGGGGAGAGTCCCCACGGGTCCTTCCTCGGGCGCACCATGTCCATATCCACGACGCGAGTCCAGAGTGCTACAGCCGAACGAGCTCCTCCTTAAGGAATCAGGCATCAAGGCCGTCTTTTCCCTCGCCCTATTACCACGAAGGCCATACATGAGGGACTCCTCATGCAGTGTGGGCGGAGGCGTCGACTCCACAAACCACCAGTTTCCCAGGCAGACTGACCGAGGTCAGGAACACCGGAGGTCGCCACCCGACTGCAAGTGCGTCTGCGAGTCGGTAGACTCACACTGGGACTGACAGTGGCGGACTGCTGGGAGTGTAGTCAGGCAACTGGGCTTCCCGCCTGGCGCCATCAGGATCTTAGCACATCACAGCCACTAGGGCACACGGTATCACGGGCACTCAAACAGAAGAATCTGTGCTTAGGTACTGGTCCAGGCTGGACCTTATGTAAGAGCATGTAAACGGCGACTCAAGGCGCCTTCGTATCCCGATTCGCATTTTCTCGGGGGGGAAAAACAGTCAACCGCGGTGATGGACTGACAACCCTTAACACACAGATGCACACATCCTGGGGGGCAGAAGAACAAGCAAATAATGGGTTATAAGCGTGTAAACACACTCTGGATAGAGCGCCAAACCACGCCCTGGTTAGTATAAGGCATATGCGGGAGTGTGGGCAGGAAAACGCCTGAGTTCAGGCCATATATAGTCTGCAGACACACGTCGACTTGTCTGGATCCCGCAAGTGCAATGGGACCAGACCACACACCAAAAAAAATCGCAATGCCGATGACTGCGGCATCCGTTGCGCAACGTCGTATGGGCTTCAAGGCCCTATGAGCTCAGAAAATATGAAGGTCAGTCGCCCTACCTGGTTTCCCAAGGATTCAGCATGGGGGGGAGTGACGAATAGAAGTTGAAGAGAGGGGCTATCCTCCTCTGGATTCAGCAGGGGGGGGTATATGGCCACTCTGATGGCAGGTCACCGGAAGATGGAAGAGAACAAGCAAGTGAGGGACGATCCGTCGACCACCCAAGCGCTCAACTGTATCAAGGGAGGGCTCAGGGCACTGATCAGGCGCCCCTGGCTGCAATCGCCCGGGTGAGTGCTGCCAAGTCCGAGACATGGATCTTGGTCTTGTGCTTGCGGATGTACTCCATGAAGGGAGTATTACCCCGCGGCACGAACGAGGAGACGGGTTCCCAGGTGTCGTGGGACGGCCCATAGCCTCGCCAACGAACCTTGAACTCCAGGCCTCCGGGTGCCGAGGCGTTCGGACGCTGGGCCAGGATCTTCTCGACTGTATTGTCGTCCTGCTCAGCATAATCGTCGTCTGAATCAGCCTCATGTGCGGCGTAGTCCAGGGACACATGCCGGCCACGGAGGTCTGGTTCCCGCACACGGAGCTGAATCTCGTGGTGCACCCGGAACTGTCCGTGACCCACCTTGATGCGGTAGGTGTCCTCACTAATCCTGCGGACCACCTCTCCGGGTGTGAACCACGTTTTGGTGCAGTGGGTGCCCATAGGGCGGGGTCTGATCACCCACACCGGGTCTCCCACCCTGAACTTCTGCGCTGTTGAGCTCGGGGCGGATTTGTGACGCTCAGCATGCTCTTTCTCGAGCTGCTGGCGGATGTCCCGCGCCGTTTGCTCTTGCCGCGCGAAGAATTCCTTGGCGTCCATGGCCATACCATCACCAGACAAGGGAAGTCTCCGACCAAGGGGGTCCCTGCCGAACAGAATCTGGTGGGGGGGCAAACCACCCGGAGTGGGGGTGTCATGATGGGCCTTCAGAGCGGGCCACATCTCCTCAAACCAGTTCTGACGTGGATTGGTGATGTGAATCTTGCGCAGCTTCTCAAACAGCTGCCGTCCAGCCACTTCAGCACGGCCGTTAGACCGGCTGAGATAGGCGACGCTCTTGGCATGATGTATTCCCATGAGGGAACACATGGCCTTGAACCAGCCACCAGTAAACTGGGGCCCTCGGTCACTGCAAATGGTGCGGGGGATGTCAAAGACGGTCAGCAAATGACGAATCATCATGACTGCCACTTCCTTGGAAAAGCAGCCCCTTTTTGCGTGCCGGAACGGCTACTACGTAGCCACTGTGGCGATCCACACAAAGAACCACACAGTCAAAGGTCTCCTTGCCAATGTGCACTTCGGGCATGGAGAAGACGTCCATGGCCACGCTCTCCATGGGCTTGTCAAGCACCGGAGTCCATTGGGCTTCCCCCTTGACGTTCCGGTTATCGGGATTGCAGGCCTGACAGACCGAGCAACCCTTCGTGACCTTCTTGATGGCGGTGTAGAGACCGATCTGGTCGATCTCGAACCGGCGCTGCATGTCAAGGGCTTGCTTCTTGACCCCTGGGTGCAGCATGTGGTGGTGCCAAGCTTCACATAGCTCGAGCACCCGGGACTCTGGTACTAGCAGCTTACCGTTCCGGTAGAGCTTGCCATCTTCCTTGGTCAGCCCCTTTGGCCAATTCTGCCCGGCATCAGGGTTGGTCACAGCCCCATACTCGGCTGGAAAGGCCTCAGACTTAGCGTAGTCGTCGGTCCAGTCGTCCTGGAGGCAAGACTCAGGGAAGAGGTGCTTGTGGGACTTAGCTCCATCAGGGGCGAGTACTCTGACCGCTCTGCCCATCCTCGTTCCGAGGGGGACATCCGCAGCCATGACGACGAAGCATTTAACACCCTCTTCCTCCATCAGGCGCTCCATTTCAATGATCCTCTTGGCTTCAGCGGTCTCAGCCTCATCGCCATGGGCAGACACGTCTGTCATGCCTTTGCTGGCGGGATAGGCCCGCCTACTGAGACAGTCCGCCACGGTGTTGTCCTTACCAGGAACATACACAACCGTGAGGTCAAACTTGGCCAAGGTCTCATGCCATCTTGCCCGTCAGGAGGCGGGACCAGAGGGGGTGTCCACGTGCTCCTTGTGCCACGACTGCAGACTCTTATGGTCGGTGCAGACGGTGACAGGATGGAGGGCTATGTACCCAGCCCATTTCCTGAGAGCCATGACGATGGCATACGCCTCCTCTTCTCGGGGCGTCCACGTCCGTCTCTGGCCTTCTGCCAGGACTCGGCTCCAGAAGGCCACGGGCACGTGCCTCCCATCGTCAAGCACTTGCTCCAACACAGCGCCACAGCGTAGTCGGAAGCGTCGGTGCGCAGGACGAACCCTCGGTCAGGATCCACGAGGTGCAGACCCACTGCGGATAGCAGCGCCTGCTTCATCCCCTCAAAGGCACGGTCGGACTCTTCATTCCAGACCAGAGCCTTCTTGGACCCCTTCTTGGTCTCCTCTCGGTTGCCCTTGAGCATGGTCGTCATGGGGGCTGCATACTCGGCATACATCTTGATATACCCCGAGTAGTAGTTGCAGAACCCCAAGTACGCCCGTAGCTCAGAGACCGCTTTGGGCTTTTCCCAGTGCTCAATTGCAGCCACCTTGCCAGGTATGGGCTTTCGCTGCCCGTTCCCAACGACGTGGCCAGCGAAGACCACCTCGCTTACCGCAATGGTGGCCTTGTCACTGCTGCCCGTGAGTTTGTGCCGAACCAGAAGGTCCAACACTCGAGTGACGTCCCTCTCATGTGCCTCCAGGAGCTCCTCATAGCTCATACTGGGGTCCCCGGACGCGATGATCACGTCGTCCACGAAGGGGTCCGCACAGTCACACACCGGCTCAAGCAGGTTCTCCAGCATCCGCTGAAAAGCCGCATTCCCGTTGGTAACGCCCATGGGCATCACCTTCCACTAGAGAGGTCCAAGTGGGGTGCTGATGGCTGTGCAGGCACGGGACTCCTCGGCGAGGAGCATTTGATGATAACCATGTTTCAGGTCAATCACCGTGAAGATCCTCCGCCGGTGTTGTTTTTGCAGCATGTCCTCAATGAGGGGCAGCGTATAGCTGTCATGCTGCGTTTGGGCGTTTAGGCCGTGGTAGTCGACCACGAGCCGCCACTCACCGGCCACCTTCTTGAGGACGACGAACCACGGAGAGGCCCTTTCCGAGTGGCACGGCTCGAGCCAGCCTCTCTCGATGAAGTCACGGAGGATCTACTCCATGGCCTCCTTCCTCTCGCCCCTCAGGGCAAACTCCTGGTGCCGATACACACGGGGGTCCTGCTCCAGTCGTATCTTGGCCTCGCCATACGGTCCACGCACCGGTGGGGGAAACACAGGCTTTCCGCTGAAGAAGGTATCACCATACTTCTGCTTCAGCCTGGCCCTCGACGCCCGGATCTTGGGGCAATCATCGGACTCCGCCTTGGCTTTGCCGGGCACCTGGACCACTGAGCTTACTTGAGGGGTAGCGACCCCGCTCAGATTCGACTCAGGTGGTCTTCCCAGGTGGCCCAAAGGGCCATCTCTGGTCTTGCCTCGGAACAGATCGCCGTAGGTGGGTGGGTTCCCGCCGACTGGCTCGTCCTGGCTGGACATGTGTTCCAGCACCCTCTGAACGAAGGTATTCCCATCATAGGAACCGGAGACGATGGAGTCCACTTCCCACCAGGCTTTGTCCTGGCCCTTGCCCTCACGCTGGCTTCCCCAGTTGTGAAAGGGCTGATCCATATACCCCTGAACCAGATCCAACTCCTCTTCAGTGACGGGGTCTTCTGATTCTCCGATGTCCACAGGGGAAACCGCGAAGCATTGCCGCCATGGCTCCGCTACGATGCGGTTGACACACACAAAATCCCTGGTGTCGGCCTGATCAAGGCCCCCATCCACATAGTGGAATTCCGTTGGCCATCTCTGGGGTGGCATGGGCTGTCCCTTAGCGTCCTGATAGACACTCTCTCCAGCCGGTAGGACGACCTTGTTTAAGGTCATGTTGGTCAATGAGACTACCCAATGTCGGGTACTTTCCTCCTCGGTGCATCCCATAGGAACAACCAGCACTGCCTTGGAGCGGTCCTTGCGTATCTTCGCTACCGCCCTTGGAATGTCCCAGCGGGGGCAATGGATCCACATCAAGCCCTGATGCGGACCCCAGTGCTTCTTCCACGCGGAGTCCTGTGCGCTCCAGTACTTCTCACAAACCCGCAGATGGGCGGAGGTTCCTGAAGAGAACGCATCCAGGGCCAGATCCGAAGCTCCCAGGTCCGAGACCACTCGGCTCGCCACTTCCGGCATTACGCCGTACTCCAGGTTTGCTGGCCCAGTTGGCTCAGTGCCCAGCGCGGCTACTTCGAGCAGATTGCGTTCTGGGTGGATCCATTGGCATTCCACATGGTGCTCAGGTGACGAAAGCCACGAGAGCTGGTCGTCCCCGTACAGGGTCATGGAGGCCTGGGCTGGGAGGACGCCGGAGTCCGTCTCCATCATGAAGTCGTACCCAACGATCATGTCCCAGTCCATCTCGGCCTCGTAGAAGCGACCTTGCAGGAGGATTTCCTTGCCGAGGTCTGGGCGGCTCAGGTCACGATGGTTCACGAACTGCAGCCCGATGGCCGCTTCCTTCGTGCCTCCCACCATGTACTGGCCGTTCGCCACCTTCAGCCTGACAGGTTTCCGACTGTCGGTCAAACACTCTGGCGGAAGTAGGCCAGCCTTGACCAAGCTGACCTGCGCTCCTGTGTCGACCAACATGTCGAAGACCTTCTCCACTTTCCCGCATAAGGCACAGACCTTAAGATGCAACTGCCGCTCACGCCCAACACGGCGCACGGCGTGCAAGCTCAGGATCTCCGGCCGTTCCAGACGCTCAACAAGCGACTGGTGCAGGTCGTGGACAATGGGCTCAGGCTGCCCATCTACAGCATCCAGCTGTGGTCCGGGTGATCCTCCGATACTCTCCAATAGATCTGTGACTACATCAAACACATTCTTGGTCGCGAAGGATGGACGGGTGCAAGGGTTCGTGCCTTCACTTGCCCTCACCCCGCCACCGCGACTGTCGGGTGCCGGACCGGGCCTTCTGCCCGCGGCAGTCCCTTTGTGCTTACCAACTCCCGATTGGGATGGTGTGGCGCTTCCCACGACACCATCCTGCGACCGCCCTAGCTGGGGCCCTTGGCTGCAGGGGCTCCGCTAGGGGGCGTCGGTTGTGGAAGTAGGGGTATTCTCCTCCGCGTCAACCTCGTTGACACCCTTCTTCCTTCCCCTATTCCTAGGCTTCTTGTCCTTGTCCTTGTTCTGGTCGTTCTGGTTGTTCTCCTTGTTCTTGTTGTCCGACCTGTGGACCCAGTTCCTCTTGATCTCCTGGATCTCCTTGGCCAACTCGGTCCCCACCGACATCAGCTTGGAGAGCTCGTCCTTGTCGACCTCCACTTTGGCTTCCCGGATACCCGCGGGTGCACGCTTCTTCGACCCGTGCGCCTTCTTGTAGGCCTCCGTGTCGGCCTGGTGGATGGGGCATGTTCGGTGGTCATGGTTGAAGCCTTTCTTCCTCCCATAACACACGAAACAGCCCTGAGGGTGAGCTCGTAAGAACTCCCCAAAGGACAGCGGAGGGTCGCCAATGCGGCGAGGGTCCCTCTTCTCCTTCTTCTTCCAACCCGCCTTCCAGCTTCTCTGTTTGCTCCCCACGTTCAGGTTGTTGGCCATGAAGACACAAACGGCCATCGCCGCGGGCTCATCGTTGTCGTCATCGTTGACGAGAGTCTCATCGCCGTCGGCTCCCGCTGGGTTCATGGCAGCTTCCCCGCCAGACCCCTCGCCAACGTAGTTGACGTCACGGTCGCCGGGCCTCAACCCGCGGGTGTGGTGGAGGTTCCGGTACTCCTTGAGCACCTCCTCTCCAACCCACTCCAGGATCTCGTCGCAGCTCATCCGCGCCAGGATGACCTGCAGACGGATGGTCTGGCCGCTCACGTCACACTCGTCAAGGCGCCACATCGCGGTCTTCTCGCAATCGCCCGAGACGGTGATGAGGAGAGCGTTCCGCAGGGAGTGCCGTTTGACATCCCGGGCCACGTTCTTCCTCGTCCAAGCCACCACGTTCGTATGATACTCTTTGGGGAGCATCATCTTGACCGTGTGGTTGGACTTGGCCCTTTTGGCTTCCTCCTTGGTGACCCTCTTGATCCATGCTTCCGGCAGCATGGAGAGCAGGCGAGCCTGCTCGTCACCCTCGTTCCAGTCCTCCACGTTGCGGCAGAAGAGGGTGTATGCCCCTCACAAGTCTCGCCAGTCCCGTAAGCGGATCTCCCGTCCATCATGCTGAAGCTTGCTGAACTTCCACTGCTTGGCAGCCACCTGCGGAGCGTCCACCGCTCCTGCTCGTTGAGCCACTTCTTGGCTTCCTCGAGGGTCTTGATCTTCCCCTCCTTGGTCCCCACAAGGTATAGCTTTTGGAGCACTTCCGGCAGGCGGTACCTGAACCGTCTGAAGACATATTTCTCCGCATCTGCGGGATCCATGTCCTCAGTGACGGTCACCCCCCAATCATCCAGCTTCTCCAAGAAGCGGTCGAGGTTGAGGGGGTTGCCATCGTACATGGGGGGGTTTATTGTCCTTCAAGTCTTCCCAGACGGCGGCATCCGCGGCCTTAGAGACCATGAACGCTGGCCGCGAGGTCGACCGAGGTTCCCATCGGCCTCTCGCACGGACTCCCATGGCTGCCACTTCCATCTCCTCCCCGGTATCCGCGTGGCCACGCCAAGGTTCCTCCATGTACGCTGAACCTAGATGTTCACGCCGTACTCCTTCCATGTATGCCTCTTCATCACGGCGCCGGCGGCTGCGTTCAGCAGCCTCCCGTCGTACACCACGCAGCGGGAAAATGTTGACCTCCTCAAGGTCCAGGTCCAGGTCCTCACCTCCGCCGACATCCCACTCCACGTCTTCTCTGGGGACCTCATCCCTGAGTCCACCATAACGTCCACCAGCCAGTGGGATTTGCTCCGAGGATGGTGCGGGGCGTCAGGGGCCTACCGGTGTGCGTGGTAGAGCACGGCGGTTGTGGTACTCCGCGCTGAGCCACTCATCACGCCAATCCTTACTGCCACTGCCAGGTGGCACGCGCTCGTAGCGGCGGCCCGCGCTGTGGTGAGAGGGGGCGCTGAAAGAGGGGGCACTGGCGCTGGGGCGACTCCTGGGGGCTCCGCCGGAGGCGTGGGTTCTGCCTGGACCTGGTCCGGGTCCCCAGCCGTCGTCCGACGAGCCAGACTCCAGGGGTGGGTGGTCGCTGCCGACGCTCCCACGGCCTTCCAGCCTGTCCAGCCTCTGCTGCAGGCCGCTGATGACCTTGCTCAGCGACCTGGTCTCGCCCCTGGCTATGTCCAGCAGCTTCTGGGTGGCAGTGGCGACGTTGGCGCTCTTGACCATCTCGATCTTGGCGATGTCCAGCTCTCTCTGTGCGCGCGCGGCGACCCTGGCGATGCGAGTCATCTCGCCCTTGCCCGTGTCTACCTCGAGCTGGAGGAACTGGACCCTCCTGCGGAGGTAGACAATCCACCGCCAGGTGGTATCCGGGTCGCCGTTCCCTGGTGGGACGTCGGGGTCCCCAGGGGGTCCTCCGGGAGGGCCTCCGCCGGGTCCGCCCGGTCCAGGGGGTCCTCCCCCGCCCGGTGGTCCGCCTCCAGGGGGTCCACTTGGTGGGCGTCCTCCAGAGGGTCCTGTTGGTCCTCCGCCAGGGGGTCCCGGCGGGTCTCCGCCGGGTCGCCTCGGTGGGCCCGAGGATGGGGGCTTCTTCGTGATGTCAAAGTCCATGACATCATCCTCGTCCATGTCGCCCCACCTGGGCGTCTCGGTCTCGGAAGACTCCGAGTATCGGTAGGGAGGAGGGGGATCCTCATCCTCACCTTCCGGCTCCATGGGGACGTCTCCGCCTCCTCCGCCAGCCACTCCTCGGCGATGTCAGTGGCCTCGTTCATCCCCGTCGCTGGCGGTGAAGAAGGGTTCACTGTCGTGGGGGTGTCCGCCCGCTGGCCTCCGTGGCCTCTCGGGGGTCTTCCCCTTACCCTTCCTCCGTCGGTAGGCGGTGGGGCCACTGCTCCCACTGCTGCCTGTGTCGACCTCGTCAAGCTTCATCTTGGAGGAGGCGTCCCCTTCGAAAAGCTTCGAAGGGTCTCCACTCGGGATCCTCCCGGGGGAGTCTCGCGGCGGAGCTTGGCCTCCGCCTCCTCCATCGCGGCGGCTGTGGCTGCGGCAGCTCGCCCTTCGGCTTCCTCCCGGGCACGAGCCGCCTCGGCTTCCCGGGCCTGCTGCAGCCGAGCCTTCTCCGCTTCCAACGCCGCCAGCTCCGCCTCCGTCTTGGCCCTCTTCTCAGCGACCTTCCGTCGCGCGGCCTCGATGGCGTCCTTCTTGGCGGCGTCCGCCTGGCCCTTAGCCGTCGCTTCGGCGTGGGCCCTTTCCTCCGCCTCCTTCTCTGCCCTCTCTTGGGCAAGCGCCTCTTCCAGCGCCTTCACCTCGGCCTCCTTGCAGGCAATGGCCTCCTGCGTCAGGCGGGCTTCCTCGGCGGTTGCCGCCACCTCACCCTTGACCTGGGCAGTCGCTGCCTCATGGGCGGCTGCGGCCGTGAGTCCGGCTGCAATGGCTGCCACGGTCGAGGCGTGGATGGCAATGCCATGCGCCCACTCCGCAGTCTCCTGCTGGGCGATGCCGACGGCGCCCTCCATGGCAGCGTTGTGCTGCGTGGTCCGTTGCCGGGCAACCCGAAGGTTGCAGGGCACGCCACAGGCGCGCTCACAGGCGCCCGCCACGTCCCTTTGGTCGGGAGCGACGCTGCCGCTGGAGCTGGCCTGGTCGGCCAGCATCATCCCGCGGTGGGCCGACTCCACGTTGCTGCTGGGGCCTGACTTCCTCAGGAGCAGCGGACAGGGCTTGGCCTTGGCCTGCTTGGCGGCTTCCAGGAAGTCGCCAAGGGTGCGGTGGCCGGGGTGGTGACCTCCACTGGCCCGTTGGGGGCTGTGGGCTGGGGTTCCGCCCCTGGCGCCCTGGGCGGCTTCGGCGGCCAGGGACTCCTGGTAGTCCCGCCACTTCCGGTCCCGCCTCCTGTCCCCGGCGGAACGCTTCTCCTTCCCAGGAGACGCGCTGCTGCTGTTGCTGCCCTGCAGCCTGCGCTCGTTCCCCAGCTCCGGGAACTCCTTCTCGATCATGTCCCACATGGAGACGTTGATCGAGGCGCAAGACGGGTACTCGTTGGGCTTCTCGTCCTCCTCAATCCCGTCGGGGCGCAGCCCTTCCCCGGGCCTGTCTGGGCCGGTCCAGACGCTCCAGCGCTTGCGGCCCTTCCGCCCGCAGCCATTCCTCCACTGCCCGCAGGCGGTCCTCGCCCATGTCCTCACGGAGCTCGAAGCTCCCGGGCATGCCGCCTTCGCACTGGGGATTTCTGTGGCGGTAGTGCTGCCCCCACAGCAACCCACGCAGTAGGCGCGCCGCATGGGGGTGGGGCTGCGGCCACGTCTTGCCCGCCTCGTCCCAGTTCACCATCGGTGCTCTCGATGGGGTGGTCCTGGGGTGATTGTTGAGGTGGGTGATGTAGCACTGGACTGGGAGTGCGGCCGGTGCTGGTCGCCGGTGGTTGTGGAAGTGGTTGCTGTAGCTGGGAGTGCGGCCTTGCTGGTCGGCCGAAGGAACTCGTTGATGTCGGAGTTCCAGTCCCCGCACTTCCTTCACGGACTCGGCGCTGTCGCTGGGCGGCGCTGCGAGCCGCTGCGCTGCGCTGCGAGCTGCGAGCTGCGAGCTGCTGCGCCGCGCTGCTCAGGGAGTGGCACGCGAGGGATGGGTGACCCCGCGGCGGTGAAACGCTTTTGACGCGTTCCCGTGGGCAGCCTGGCCACAGGACGCTGCGGGTGACACGCACAAGCAAGCAGACAGGCAAAGCACTGCACTCACAGGGGCATCTCTACGCTCGTGTCATGTGACAAAGCGTTTCAGGATCCTTGCCACTCTGAAACAAGGGAACAAAAGTATGTACAGCAACACATTAGGATATGTACACATGGGGTTAAGACTGGACTGGATAAGGGCATCACACGACAATAGACACTCAGTCCCAACTCGTATCCCAATCCCAGGTCCGACCCTCTCAGTGGCTTGTGGGGGCAGGGGCTCAAACACAACCCATGCCCTGCTCAGTCCGGACCCTGAAACCCTGCCCTAAGGGGGGGTGTCCCGCCCAGCCACAGGCGATTTCATTGGAACCAAGGGGACCCGAAGGCCAACAAACAGTGGCTCCCCATGCTCCCTTAACAGCAGGTCCCAACTTCTCTCTGAGCCAGAGGGATGGCCCCGCCATTATCCCCTAGGAGTTGGTAGCTGAAAATGGGCTATTTCAGCCCAAACTGATATTAGCTCAAAAATTTCCGAAATTGACCCCTTGTCCGGACCCGCCAGAGGTAGAGACGAGGCAACTGACCCCATGCCATTGGAGTACGAACTCTGTGGAGCCCTCACCCAACCTGCTTCCCTCTGAGGTCCGGGGATCAGGGCAGGACGGGTTCGTCAAGTGGGGTCATGACGCCAAAATCACCAAAATTGGCGTCATTCCCACGCCTGGTCCGCACGGCCAGGGCAAGGCGAATGGCTCACAGGATAGGAGGCAGGACCTAGGATTTTTATCTGAGTGTACAACTTGGAGTTGGGTCGGGGCTCCCCCAGGGCAAAGAGATATGGGGCCGCCAATTGACCACACGGGGGGGTGCAATTGGGGTCCCAAAAGGGGGTCATTTTGGCTGCTCGAAATGAAATCGGGGGTGATCCCAATAGTATATCTCCACGCTGGCTTGGAGATCAGATCTGCCATTCCAAACGTGATCCACCAGGAGTCCAACAGAGACTTCCATGCCCTTGGCTCCCAAAGATCTCCATGCCACTCGGCGTGGTGACATTCTCAATTGGATCCACAAATGCCAAAATGGCAAAATTGTCCACACTCACTTTGGGCTAGCACCCTAACGAAGGTTGCTCCGCTTCGCCCACATGGTGTTCGAACCATGGGGACCAATGTCCATAACACCCATGTCATATATTGTCCATTGGTCCATGAGTCCGTCGTGCACGAGGTGGCTGAACATGGTGTACGGCGGGCAGAAAATGTGGAAAATGGCTCAAAATGGCCGCAAATGCGCACACTCATGTTTGGGGCAAATGAGGCACATGCCCGACTTGGACCGGAGTGTGCCATAGGATTGGTGTCAAGTCATATGTGTCCAACATATCTTTTGGGCGTCGCCCAACTCCTGCGGTTTCGGGAATGGCAGGGTCGCCAAGTGAGCCCATGATTTGGGATGGTCCCAAATCGCCACCATGGTGGCCACGGTACGCCAAGCCCAGGAGGAGTTATTCGCCAGGTTCTAGATATGTTAGGCACTGAAGTATGTACGCACAAAACACACTTGGGTCATGATGTCAATTGGGCGCAACGTTGAGATACACGGTCGCCACTTGACATCATGACGGGAAAAAGACAGCAATATTTGCGAAAAAACACCCAAAAGTGCCTTGAAAGGCGCACAAATATATTACAATATCTTCGGCTTGGATTGAGTGATCGACTAATTCTTCTAAACACAATGACTTGACACCAATGACCTCCGATTCCACCTATGTGCTCCACTTGGGGCGCTTTGGAAGGTCGCGCGCGCTGCTTCCCAAGTGGGCACATGCAAAAAGGGAATATTGCAAAAAACACACCTTGCTCGCAACGCATCGCTTCGGGAGCGCTCCACAAGCGTCCCTTCACGAAGGTTAGGCTTGCGAGTGTTGATTGTAAGTACAATGAAAGGCCTCGTGCGATATGCGGTCCATTGGCGGGTTAGTCTGGGAATGGTGCACCCGCCAAATGGGCACGCGATATGACACCAAATATGGCATACAACCCTACCCACGCCTTCTACACCCAACATAGTGGCCTAGAATCAAAGTATGCCTATATTCTAATGTAACCTTGGTCCCTTAGCACGCATGCAAGTGCTTTGGTCGAAAATCGACCTCCTTTCGGAAAGCCGAATTTTAGCATGCACGCAAAATACATTGCCAATATGTATATGGAGATCATATGTGCACTATCCGGAGAAGACAAGCGATATGCCCCGGATGTAGAGGCAAGCAGTGGTGGGGCAAATGCCAACCCAACATACTTCTACACGTACTTGGACGCCAAGTACGTGAAAAAGTGCACTTCTTGGAGAACACTCAAAATAAATAACCCTATGGGCCTATTGAGTTGGGATCCTTTGGCCTCATCCTATGACTATGGGGGGCAAAACCTCATACACAGTGCCTATGAGGCACGTTAGTTCGTCTTTGGGCGCTTGATCGCTCGTAACCCTTGTTATTCCACTTCGGGGTTCAAAGCGCCTTCGATCGCCCAGATTTTCTGGGAAAAATCTTGGACGCGATCCGTTATATCAAGGAAAAAATTGCGGATCACTCGAAGACTGTTTCAGTCTTAACCTCAAGAGAAATCGTATTACAGAATAATCTAATGCAGTCCACGGAACAGGCGACGACAGGCGGCGCGACTGCGGCGTCTTTCCGACAATTAGAAATCGCGGTAGAAATAGGGTGTTTCACCGATTTCCGACCGAAAATCGCCTAAGACAATAAAGTTATGGTAATTCTACATTGATTTAATGGTTAAGGATCGGATTCCAGATCCCGCGGATTAGAGAACAGGGATATCCCGGGGCAGCCGGTGTCAACTGCTTCCGCACGGGTGTGACGGCTCACAGGCCTCCGGGCCATGGGCCATAGGTTCTGGGTACCGCTTCAGTAGCGTTGGTCGCGTATTAAACGGTGCACATCATTGTCCAACGCAAACAATCAGTGCGCCAGACCTCGCGCACTCAAACCCCACAAGGAACTGAAAAAGCGAGCAGGTCAGGCTAGGCCGGCGTTGACAATCATTTCAAGGCTACTACTTGTGAGTGTCCATTATACATTGGTAATCTTCGTCGTAATGTCCGTTATAATCATGGGGGTCAGGGGAACGTTTTTCTTTTTTCCAACAGCCACTCAATGGCAGGTATGTCCAGTTTTCATTGTGACTTAGCCTTCGCTGCTCGAAGGATAGGGATTTTCTTTCCAACTGGGATTAAGGAAGAAAATGCAACATGGGATTGTGGTTGGGAAAACAGTTTTCGGTTACTGGCAACGGACCGCACACAGGCACCAACTACCAATTGCGACGGCAGCGTGTGCATTAGTAATGACGACAGGAAAAGGCCAGATGTTTTCAGTCGAGTATATTGAAATATGTGCACAAATTTTTTTTAACGCAGAAATACATAGAATGCCGCTTCGCGGCAGAAAATCAGTAACACATCGAACGATTGCAGAGGTAAGCAAAGGAGCAGCAGCACTAAGAGAGGCGTGCGCGGCAGAACCAGCATTCCAATCAGGTGATAACCTGCGGAACGGGGTGAAACAAAATGACCTGGCAGCACAACTGGTGTTCACATTTGCACAGCGACTCAGGTTCAACGAAACAACACCACACGGTTTACCCGCGGCTAAAAGGCAGGAGGACAAGCACTGGGTGCGCATTTTGCGACCAGAGGGCAGTACCACACAAACAGGAATGTAAAGACGAAACAAAGTACGACTTGGGCAAGCAGAGGCTGCCGCAAATAGAGTGGACGACCAGGCAGCAGCAGCATTGAAAGCAACCCGGACATTGGTGCTTGCATCGTGTTGTGTGCTGTGGATTGACAACTGGTACCAGGCACAATACACCACACACCCGGACGAAAGTGACCGGGGCGCATAACTGTACTACAATGGCTGTACTTCAGCTAAAGCAGAGACCAACGTACTAGGCAGGACACCCAGCCATCGAGGACCTAGCAGGACGCATAACAACAGTGGCGCGGGCTCTGCGGCAGTGCGAAGGGAGAATCTCCCAGACTCTGTGTGACATGGAATATGCGGATGGTTATGTACCAGATACCAGAAATGTCAGGGCGCCGTTGGATGTGAGGAGGGATAGTGCAGCTGGGCAGGCACCACTCTGGTGCCCTTTTGCCCTGCCAAAGGAAAAGATAACCTGCAGTGTCGGTGTGTTAACCTTGTTGCAGTTTGCGGAGGACACAGCACAACAAACAAACAGCGTCTTGCCGCTGTTGGTTGACGAAAACATACACTACAGGATACTCAAACTGTTTTATTGGGCAGAGAACCAACGATGGAACATGCCTGCCTACCTGCAGTACGTACCTGTAGTTTACGGTGTGTGGCACGCCTACAAGTGTGTTGTTACACAGACTTCTCGGGTGTTTTGGCCTGTTCTAACATACCTACAGAAATGCCTGCCACGCCCTGGTTGAACTGTACTAACGTACCCAAAACTGATAGTTATGAAACAAACTATTGCTGCGCTGATGCTTGCGACACCCAGGATACTACGGCCGCGTCGTCTCAAGGCATAGGCTGCAACTGCAATCAGTGGTCGTGGTGCCGCGCATGCCACCAGGGCAGCTGTGGCAAACGTGGTGTTATGTTTGTTGTCTAAATGCCGCCCATGGTTGTTGTACTTGGGTCACTCGGTACGAGAGTGCAACTGGGCGGGGGGAAATAATGGTACAGGGTTGCGAGCCCAGGAGGTGGTGCAGTTGAGTTTTTGTCTGTTGCGGAAGGTTGCGACGCAGACCGTGTGACGACGTTGTGAAGTATGAACGCACCATCATGTGCACGGTCCTGTACAGCAGCAAGCAGCACCAAAGTTTTCCCGCCTGGGCACACTCAGAGGACTTTGGTGAGGGAATGTTGAGCAAGCTGGTGCGTGACAAGGCAAAAAACACCGGTTCTGTTACTGTTGAGGAGGTTGAAAACCATTATTTGTTATCACAAGTTGGTCCAGGTAGCAAACGCGTGGCGGTGCGAAACGTTCCCCAGAACCGTTTTTTGAATGTTCTTAACTGCATCAACTTGTTCTGGGGCTGACGTCCCCACAAGGAAGACCTCATGAGAGTATGTACACTACATGGGGCATAGAATAAATCACGGAGGCGGCTCGCCTAGGAAAGGGACAGTGTTGGCTCTGATGGTGTGGTTAAACGAATGCTGAGTTACCCTGGAGGGGGGGGGCGGGCTCGGGAAGGGGCAGAGGGCTGAAGGGGTCAAGTGGAGGAGACAGAAAGTCACTGGATGGACGGAAAAAATTTCCGATGTCCCGGGAGGCGCTGCTACGGGGTGGGGCAGACGGTGCATTGCACCTAGTAGTGGTGGGATTAGCGGTGAGGGGTAACTTAGGCGGCTCAAGTTGCATGGTCAAAATCACAACAAATGCACCTAATTTCGACCATGCAAAAAAAAAGTTTTTCACGGGCTCAGTTTTTTGAAAACAGAATGTTAGTCCAAAGAGAGTATCTTTCGTACCATTTGTGCCATTTTCCGCCTTTCTTTGGACAGCCGAAAACAAAACAAAACTATAAAAAAATAAATAAATCTTATGATTTCAGTCGAAAATGATGTGGTTTTAGCGAAAATTGGCCAATAAATACACTTTCCGTTCCCCTTGTTTTTGGATGAACATGGTCTGCAGAAAAAAAGAGAGCAACATCATTTTCTATTCTGCATGTTCAATGCATACCTTGAAAAATGATTTGATGATCAAACTCTATGCGCGAGGCCTCGCGCAATCAAGACCAAGGATCATTAAAACAGAAGCATGGCGGATTAGATATCAATGCGAAGCATATGCAACATGTGGTTCAAGGGCTGCCCCATGCGCGAGGCCTCGCGCATAACTTACTAAACCAAAAACCTCACCCGATTCATTTTCCTTTGGAAAGACGGCTTCAGGGTCGAGTGGTCTTACTACCAACCCCACGGTTTGATTTTTGATTTGCACTGCCTGCGAAAAGAGGTATAGGTTGTGACTTTCAAGTTCTGGGACTGCATTGCATTCCTCATTGCGCGAGGTCTCGCGCAAAACAAGGCCCAGAAAATATATTCTTTGTACCATTTTGAGGGGTTCTCATCTGATAGCGCTTGTGCACAACCTTCACTAAAGCAACGAGTACCTAAATTGTCGTTGAGTCATTGAATTTTACCAGAAGCTTGCCCCCCCCGGAGGCGGGAAAACTGTTTTTGGTCTTGGTCAGCCCCTGCGCTTGGCAGACTGCTTCCCCGAGGGCACCTTCTTTCTCCAGGTATCGAACATCATATTGAGAATTGGTGTCGTTTGCACTACATTGCATTTTACTCCCCAAAAAATCAGTTTTTTTGGCCCAGACAAACGCTCAAAGAAGTGCCACGCGTGGCAAATTTGTATTTTCTTTGCACATTTTACTTTGATCTATAGTCAACCACAGAAAGGATCAATTTTTCTTCGGCAAAAGCTACAAGGGGGGTCCCTGTCCAGCTCAGCGTCATCTGTTGAGTGGACATGCTTCATGTTTTACCAGTGATACTCTTTTTTTTCCTTGACATTCCCCATAACTTGTGGCAGGTGTGCATCATGAGCAATGCTGAAGGATGGACCCTGTGCAACACCTCCAACGTATGTGCTCCTTTTTTTAGGAATGCAACAATAATCGAGATGATTTCTTGAGTCATCAATGAGATTTGCAAGGCTTGTTTAGAGCGCTGAATGTTTGCCCGCCTAAACATGTTGTACAATGTGATCAAGTCAAGGGTGCCTGTAATGTCACTCCAGTGTAGGCACCTGCTTGATTCCTCAATTCTACCATCATTACCTGGCTTTGAAGGGGCAATGGACTGCTCCTCGCGCGGGGCCTCGCGCAAGGAACAGTCCATTGCCCCCAAAACAGCATTTATTGGACCCATCAGGACCAAGAAAAGGCCAAAATTCATTACATAAGAGTTTTCTTGGTGTTTCAAAAACAGCTCAATTTTTTGCAAGCCAAAGAATGGTTCTTTTGATTTTTTTTGAGGCCCTGTAATTTGGGCACTTTCTGTCGTTTTATACCATGCAACTTGAGCCGCCTAAGGGTAAGCGTGTTTAACGGTAGCATGCCCTGGAGTGTGGGGGTGAGAGAGGGCGGGTGGCCTTTGTGCGTTTTGGAGGCGCCCAAGTGATGGTGGTCTGATTGGGCTGTGGCGACCGCAGGAGTTTTTGTGGTTGCCTTGGACGTGAGCGTTGAGTAGGATGCGGAATTCGTGAGGAAGGAGGGGCCTGAGGAGGTGCCGATGTGTGGCTGGATGGACGTTTGGAGTTTCTAGGTCTGCGACGGATGGCTGGCTGTGGTTTGACCGGTCCTGGCTTGGACGGCTTCTTGAAGGCGTGTTTGGGGAGGAGTGGGGGGTGTTGGTATGTGGGGCGGGTCCGAGGGGGCATCTGGACTGAGGTATCGAATGAACCGTGTGAAACCGAGAAAGGATTGAGAGGGTCGGGAGGGTGCGCCCACAGTATAGGATGCCATGGAAGAGGATTGGAACAAAGCCAGTCATGTGCGTGATGGACAGCCCCTTTCATGCGCTTCACTCGCTCCGCGGGGGCTTGGCCAAACGTGGCCTTGTGCTCAGCGTGAGTGGAGCCGAGAATGGGCTGAGATAGGCAGGACCAGAGGGACTTTGGTACAAAGGTTCTCATGAAGTTCCTGCGTTCAGCCTTTGAGGGCCCAGAGAGCCACCAGTGCAGGACCATGGGGCTGAAAAGCTGGCCCAAGGAAGAGATGTATGCCTGGACGTGCTGGTCTAGTGCTTTGCAGAACGCCAGGCAGGACACAGGGTCCTAAGGATGAGTCTGTCTGCACCTGGGGCATTGGTAGTTGTGAAGCATGTTCCTCCATTGATAGCCCTGCACATTGTAGCACCCAGCCGCCAGTTTGACAAACAGGGACAAACAACAGGAAGCCTTATTGTAAAGCTGCTATGTTGTTATGAGAATGCTGCGGCAGTAGGTGGCGAAATTGCTGCGTTTTGAATTTATGAAGGACAGGCAAGTGGTGTACCGCCACTGAACCCGGGGGGGGGGAGGGTGGCAGGAGGTCGGGAGTGAAAATCAGGCTGTCAGCTGCCCATTTCGAGAAATGGTCGCTGATTTCGTTGCCAATAAAATTGGCATGTCCTTCAATCCACAGAACTTGGAGTGGGTTGACGATGAGAGGTAGGGCGCTGTACACTGCGACAGTCAAGGTGTCGTCTTTGAACGGGCTGGGCTCAGAGGCCTGGCATTTCTGGAGGGTGGACACCACCTGATCGTTGTAGATCAGGAGACACACTTCATACTGGGAGACCTCCCTGTGAATCCAGCGTATGGCTGCTATCGCCCCCCAGAACTCCGAACCCAGGGAAGAAGGATGTGGTGGGGACAGGCGTAAAAAATCTGGTTGTGCCGACAGGTAGGAAGGCCGTGATGGCAGCCGCATGGCCGGATTCACCGGATGATCCATCTGCATAAAGCCACACACATTTCAATCCGGGTGCCGGCGGTCTGGTTAGTGGTTGTGAGGCATCGTGGCAGCCCCATTCGATGAGGGCTTTCTCTTCTACGTAGTGCTGTACCTGCAGAGCAAAGAGATGGCCGTGTTGACTGACCCCTAACGCGTGTGCGTTGTGCGGTGGGGTTGGGGGTTCGAGAATGGTCGCTTGAGGGCGCAAAAACTCAGAAACAAGCTGGAAGTGGGAGGGATGGGAGTAATCCATGAAGGCTTGGCATGGCATGTGCATGGTATAGGATGTGTGGGAGTCCACAGAGTAGATCCCATCGTGGAACGAAACATTGGCCCATTTGGAAGTGGCCTCGGTCACGCTACCTGTGGCGTGCCCTGACTTGAACTTGACGGGTAGCTTGGTGCCAGGTTTTAGATCCTGAATGGCAGTGGGTCTCCACGGGCATATGCTGTGGAATGAAATGCCCAAGGCGTGAATGGAGTCCATGAAAGAGTTTTGAACGGAATCTGATGCCCTTTGATTTGGGCTAAGAATGGACTGGACGTACAAAGGACCAACTGATTTTGGGGCGAGGCCGCAAAGGGCTCGAAGTCCGTAGTTCAAGGTTGCAACGTGGACGCTGTGCGGCAGGAATTTCATGCCTAATTCTCCCTTTGGGCGAGCAGCGAAACGATCTTTGGAAGAGACCAGGCTTGTGACACTCTGAGATGCAACGCCTGCCCAGATGAGTGACTGCAGTTTTTCGAGTTGGTCGGGGGAAGGGAGTGGGTGATTAGGCAGTAGGTGAGCGCTGGGACCAACTGTGAATTCGTCAGGCGGACCTTTTCCCTTAATGTAAGAGGCAAGGGAGAGAGTCGTGCAAAATAACTCTGGATGTCCGCTTTGAGCATGTGAAACAGGCCCTTGGCTTGGTGGTGTGTAAAAAGATATACCCCCAAGTATTTATAGCACGTGTGAGGGCGCCTTGTTTTTTTGTTGTAAGTGAGAAATTCAAAGCCTCCGGGTGTCAGGAAATCTTTTTTGGGGGGCTGTGCCATTAGCGTGGACTTCCGTTTGGACACGTTCATGTCCAAACCCCAAGCCCTGGCAGGACCATCGAAGTAGTTGAGACTGTTTTGGATGTAAACGACATCCTCACTTTTGATGTGGATGTTGTCGATGTAGGTGTGGTGGCTTGTGCGAGCGTTTGTGCGAGGGGGGGGCACTGTGGCAAAAAAACGGTGGAAGAGGGAGTTGACGTAGAGGATGAAAAGTAGGGGAGAGAGGGAACATTGCTGTCAGAGGCCCCTGGTTTGAAGGTAGGCATGGGGGCTGCGGCCGTTGATTATTAGGCTGTCTTGAGGAAAGGAGTATAATTGTTTTATGAGAGAAATATTGGAAGTAGAAAAATTGGCCCGTTTGAGGACGGTCCAGAGTGTGCCATGGGGCATCGAATTAATGGTCTTGTTGAAATCGATGAAGAGCGAGTCGCTCTTCTTCAATTTTGCATAGAGGGCCTTGAGGTGATACAGATGATCAGCGCATTGGTGGCCGGGAAGGCCGCCGTGCTGATTTTCTGGAAGGATGTCGTGTGCAAACACTTGCGAGCGCAGGTGTTTGCAGGCAAAAGTGGCCAGGAGTTTATAGATGCAGTTCAAGAGGGCAATAGGGCTGTATATCGAGGGGGAGAAGGCGTCGCCTTTCTTATAAAGTAAACAGATTTTTTGCGCATAGCCAATGCGGCGGCAGGAGCGAATGGGGGAAGCGGTTGAAAATGGAGTGGAAAAAACGTTGGATGGGTTCCGGACACAGGGCAAGGATGTAATTGTTCGTTTTGTCTGGACCCCCGGCTTTCGATGGCGACTGGGCTTAAAGTGGCTCAGAAACTCCTGCCAGGACACAGATGGTATGTGGTCGTTTTTGGCAGAAACAGCGCATGTGGGGGAGTGGGACAGGACTTCATCGACGAAGTCCTGAGGGGGGGATATAATCCGGTTGCCCACCAAGATGAAGCAGGGTGTCCCCAAAAACCTTTGCTACATCAGCTGGGTCACTTAGGAGCTCTCTGGTATTTGGATCTTTGACGACAAGAGGTTCCAGGTCTTTAGGGCACAAAGTGCGGGCGACAGTGCAGGACAGTGCATCTGAAGCCACCAGTGCAGGACCATGGGGCTGAAAAGCGGGCCCCAGGAGGAGATGTATGCCTGGACGTGCTGGTCTAGTGCTTTCCAGAAAGCCAGGCAGGACACAGGGTCCTAAGGATGATGCTGTCTGCACCTGGGGCATTGGTAGTCGTGAAGCATGTTCCTCCATTGATAGCCGTGCACATTGTAGCACCCAGCCGCGAGTTTGAGAAAACAGGGACGAAAACGCGGAGGGCCTTATTGTAAAGGCTGAAGCTAGGGCCAACTGCTATGTTGTTATGGGAATGCTGCGGCAGTAGGTGGCGAAATTGCTGCGTTTTGAATTTATGAAGGACAGGCAAGTGGTGTACCGCCACTGAACCCAGGGGGGGGGGGGTGGGAGGAGGTCGGGAGTGAAAATTAGGCTGTCAGCTGCACATTTTGAGAAATGGTCGCTGATTTCGTTGCCGATTAAATTGGCATGCCCTTCAATCCACAGAACTTGGAGTGGGTTGACGATGAGACGTAGGTCGCTGTGCACTGCGACGGTTAAGGTGTCGTCTTTGAACGGGCTGGGCTCAGAGGCCTGGCATTTGTGGAGGGTGGACACCACCTGATCATTGTCGGTCAGGAGACACACTTCATACTGGGAGAACTCCCTGTGAATCCAGCGTATGGCTGCTATCGCCCCCGTGAACTCCGAACCCAGGGAAGGAGGATGTGGTGTGGACAGGCATAGAACTCTGGTTGTGCCGTCAGGTAGGAAGGCCGTGATGGCGGCCGCATGGCCGGATTCACCGGATGATCCATCAGCATAAAGCACACACATTTCAAGCCAGATGCCGGCGGTCTGGTTAGTGGTTGTGAGGCATCGTGGCAGCCCCATTCGATGAGGGCTTTCTCTTCTAGGTAGTGCTGTACCTGCAGAGCAAAGAGATGGCCGTGTTGACTGACCCCTAACGCGTGTGTGTTGTGCCGTGGGGTTGGGGGATCGGGAATGGTCGCTTGAGGGCGCAAAAACTAAGGGACAAGCTGGAAGTGGGAAGGGTGGGAGTACTCCATGAAGGCTTTGCATGGCATTTGCATGGTATAGGATGTGTGAGAGTCCACAGAGTAGATCCCATCGTGGAACGAAACATTGGCCCATTTGGAAGTGGCCTTGGTCACGCTAAATGTGGCGTGCCCTGACTTGAGCTTGACGGGTAGCTGGGTGACAGGTTTTAGATCCTGAATGGCAGTGGGTCTCCACGGGCATATGCTGTGGAATGAAATGCCAAAGGCGTGAATAGAGTCCATGAAAGAGTTTTGAACGGAATCTGGTGCCCTTTGATTTGGGCTAAGAATGGACTGGACGTACAAAGGACCAACTGATTTTGGGGCAAGGCCGCAAAGGGCTCGAAGTCCGTAGTTCAAGGTTGCAACGTGGACGCTGTGAGGCAGGATTTTCATGCCTAATCCTCCCTTCCGGCGATCTTTGGGAGAGACCACCCGTGTGATGCTCTGAGATGCAACGCCTGCCCAGATGAGTGACTGCAGTTTTTCGAGTTGGTCGGGGGAAAGAGAGTGGGTGATTAGGCAGTAGGGGAGCGCTGGGACCAACTGTGAATTCGTCAGGCGGACCTTTTCCCTTAA
This sequence comes from Eutreptiella sp. 'Long Island Sound 2002', assembly GCA_964036045.1. NCBI lineage: Eukaryota > Euglenozoa > Euglenophyceae > Eutreptiales > Eutreptiaceae > Eutreptiella > Eutreptiella sp. 'Long Island Sound 2002'. Next base: position 42,305,174 of record OZ038379.1, on the reverse strand, counting down.
CGTAAGAGGCAAGGGAGAGAGTCGGGCAAAATAACTCTGGATCTCCGCTTTGAGCATGTGAAACAGGCCCTTGGCTTGGTTGTGTGTAAAAGGATATACCCCCAAGTATTTATAGCACGTGTGAGGGCGCCTTGTTTTTTTGTTGTAAGTGAGAAATTCAGAGCCTCCGGGTGTCAGGAATTCTTTTTGGGGGGCTGTGCCATTAGCGTGGACTTCGGTTTTGGACACGTTCATGTCCAAACCCCAAGCCCTGGAAGGACCATCGAAGTAGTTGAGACTGTTTTGGATGTAGACGACATCCTCACGTTTGATGAGGATGTCGTCGATGCAAGTGTGGTGGCTTGTTCGAGCGTTTGTGCGAGGGGGGGGCACTGTGGCAAAAAAACGGTGGAAGAGGGAGTTGAGGTAGAGGATGAAAAGTAGGGGAGAGAGGGGACATCCCTGTCGGAGGCCCCTGGTTTGAAGGTAGGCGTGGGGGGTGCGGCCGTTGATTATGAGGCTGTCTTGAGGGAAGGGGTATAATTGTTTTATGAGAGAAATAGTGGAAGTACAAAAATTGGCCCGTTTGAGGACGGTCCAGAGTGTGCCATGGGGCATCGAATTAAAGGTCTTGTTGAAATCGATGAAGAGCGAGTCGCTCTTCTTCAATTTTGCATAGAGGGCCTTGAGGTGATACAGATGATCAGCGCATTGGTGGCCGGGAAGGCCGCCGGGCTGATTTTCAGTTCAAGAGGGCAATAGGGCGGTAATTTGAGGGGGAGAAGGTGTCGTCATTCTTATAGAGTAAACAGAGTTTTTGCGCATAGCCAATGCGGCGGCAGGAGCGAATGGGGGAAGCGGTTGAAAATGGAGTGGAAAAAACGTTGGATGCGTTCCGGACACAGGGCCAGGATGTAATTGTTCGTTTTGTCTGGACCCCCGGCTTTCGATGGCTACTGTGCTTTAAGTGGCTCAGAAACTCCTGCCAGGACACAGATGGTATGTGGTCGTTTTTGGCAGAAACAGCGCATGTAGGGGAGTGGGACAGGACTTCGTCGACGAAGTCCTGAGGGGGGATATAATCCGGTTGCCCACCAAGATGAAGCAGGGTGTCCCCAAAAACCTTTGCTACATCAGCTGGGTCACTTAGGAGCTCTTTGGTATTTGGATCTTTGACGACAAGAGGTTCCAGGTCTTTAGGGCACAAAGTGCGGGCGACAGTGCAGGACAGTGCATCTGAAGCCACCAGTGCAGGACCATGGGGCTGAAAAGCGGGCCCCAGGAGGAGATGTATGCCTGGACGTGCTGGTCTAGTGCTTTCCAGAAAGCCAGGCAGGACACAGGGTCCTAAGGATGATGCTGTCTGCACCTGGGGCATTGGTAGTTGTGAAGCATGTTCCTCCATTGATAGCCGTGCACATTGTAGCACCCAGCCGCCAGTTTGAAAAACAGGGACGAAAACCAGGAAGCCTTATTGTAAAGGCTGAAGCTAGGGCCAACTGCTATGTTGTTATGGGAATGCTGCGGCAGTAGGTGGCGAAATTGCTGCGTTTTGAATTTATGAAGGACAGGCAAGTGGCGTACCGCCACTGAACCCAGGGGGGGGGGGATGGGAGGAGGTCAGGAGTGAAAATCAGGCTGTCAGCTGCACATTTTGAGAAATGGTCCCTGATTTCGTTGCCCATAAAATTGGCATGCCCTTCAATCCACAGAACTTGGAGTGGGTTGACGATGAGACGTAGGGCGCTGTGCACTGCGACGGTCAAGGTGTCGTCTTTGAACAGGCTGGGCTCAGAGGCCTGGCATTTCTGGAGGGTGGACACCACATGATTGTTGTCGATCAGGAGACACACTTCATACTGGGAGAACTCCCTGTGAATCCAGCGTTTGGCTGCTATCGCCCCCGTGAAATCCGAACCCAGGGAAGAAGGATGTGGTGGGGACAGGCATAGAACTCTGGTTGTGCCGACAGGTAGGAAGGCCGTGATGGCAGCCGCAAGGCCGGATTCACCGGATGATCCATCTGCACAAAGCCACACACATTTCAAGCCGGGTGCCGGCGGTCTGGTTAGTGGTTGTGAGGCATCGTGGCAGCCCCATTCGATGAGGGCTTTCTCTTCTAGGTAGTGCTGTACCTGCAGAGCAAAGATATGGCCGTGTTGACTGACCCCTAACGCGTGTGCATTGTGCGGTGGGGTTGGGGGTTCGGGAATGGTCGCTTGAGGGCGCAAAAACTCAGGGAGGAGCTGGAAGTGGGAAGGGTGGGAGTACTCCATGAAGGCTTGGCATGGCATGTGCATGGTATAGGATGTGTGAGAGTCCACAGAGTAGATCCCATCGTGGAACGAAACATTGGCCCATTTGAAAGTTGCCTGGGTCACGCTACCTGTGGCGTGCCCTGACTTGAACTTGACGGGTAGCTGGGTGCCAGGTTTTAGATCCTGAATGGCAGTGGGTCTCCACGGGCATATGCTGTGGAATGAAATGCCCAAGGCGTGAATGGAGTCCATGAAAGAGTTTTGAACGGAATCTGATGCCCTTTGATTTGGGCTAAGAATGGACTGGACGTACAAAGGACCAACTGATTTTGGGGCGAGGCCGCAAAAGGCTCGAAGTCTGTAGTTCAAGGTTGCAACGTGGACGCTGTGAGGCAGGAATTTCATGTCTAATTCTCCCTTTGGGCGAGCAGCGAAACGATCTTTGGGAGAGACCACCCGTGTGATGCTCTGAGATGCAACGCCTGCCCAGATGAGTGACTGCAGTTTTTCGAGTTGGTCGGGGGAAAGGGAGTGGGTGATTAGGCAGTAGGCGAGCGCTGGGACCAACTGTGAATTCGTCAGGCGGACCTTTTCCCTTAACGTAAGAGGCAAGGGAGAGAGTCGGGCAAAATAACTCTGGATCTCCGCTTTGAGCATGTGAAACAGGCCCTTGGCTTGGTGGTGTGTAAAAGGATATACCCCCAAGTATTTATAGCACGTGTGAGGGCGCCTTGTTTTTTTGTTGTAAGTGAGAAATTCAGAGCCTCCGGGTGTCAGGAATTCTTTTTGGGGGGCTGTGCCATTAGCGTGGACTTCGGTTTTGGACACGTTCATGTCCAAACCCCAAGCCCTGGCAGGACCATCGAAGTAGTTGAGACTGTTTTGGATGTAGACGACATCCTCACGTTGGATGAGGATGTCGTCGATGTAAGTGTGGTGGCTTGTGCGAGCGTTTGCGCGAGGGGGGGGGCACTGTGGCAAAAAAACGGTGGAAGAGGGAGTTGAGGTAGAGGATGAAAAGTAGGGGAGAGAGGGGACATCCCTGTCGGAGGCCCCTGGTTTGAAGGTAGGCGTGGGGGCTGCGGCCGTTGATTATGAGGCTGTCTTGAGGGAAGGAGTATAATTGTTTTATGAGAGAAATAGTGGAAGTACAAAAATTGGCCCGTTTGAGGACGGTCCAGAGTGTGCCATGGGGCACCAAATTGAAGGTCTTGTTGAAATCGATGAAGAGCGAGTCGCTCTTCTTCAATTTCGCATAGAGGGCCTTGAGGTGATACAGATGATCAGCGCATTGGTGGCCGGCAAGGCTGCCGTGCTGATTTTCTGAAAGGATGTCGTGTGCAAACACTTGCAAGCGCAGGTTTTTGCAGGCAAAAGTGGCCAGAAGTTTATAGATGCAGTTCAAGAGGGCAACAGGGCGGTAATTTGAGGGGGAGAAGGCGTCGCCTTTCTTATAAAGTAAACAGATTTTTTGCGCATAGCCAATGCGGCGGCAGGAGCGAATGGAGGAAGCGGTTTAAAATGGAATGGAAAAAACGTTGGATGGGTTCCGGACACAGGGCCAGAATGTAATTGTTCTTTTTGTCTGGACCCCCGGCTTTTGATGGCTACTGTGCTTTAAGTGGCTCAGAAACTCCTGCCAGGACAAAGATGGTATGCCGTCGTTTTTGGCAGAAACGGCGCATGTGGGGGAGTGGGACAGGACTTCGTCGGCGAAGTCCTGAGGGGGGATATAATCCGGTTGCCGACCAAGATGAAGCAGGGTGTCCCCAAAAAGCTTTGCTACATCAGCTGGGTCACTTAGGAGCTCTTTGGTATTTGGATCTTTGACGACAAGAGGTTCCAGGTCTTTAGGGCACAAAGTGCGGGCGACAGTGCTTTTCATCTGGACTCCTCGGACCAGACTACTGTGAAGCTTCCTCTTCGCTTTAGTTTCGTCCGAGGATCGTAAAGTGTTTACCACGGATTGGACTTCAGCAATGTGCTCCTGGGATCAAGGGGGCGAGGGTGAGCGCAATAGTTTCCTGAGCTTGCCATAGCCCCCTTGGTCTTTGCGCTATGGTTTTGGACGTTTGATTTTTTGGAACGCCGACCCAACCTGCATAAGGAGAGAATCAGTCGCAGTGACGATCTCCTCTAATGGGGCTCTGGCAGGGACGCCTGGGAGATCCTGGCACCAGTCGGAGATTCGCTGTATACCTTTGGTGAACCGTTGTTTTTCGTTGTTAGAAAGTTTCTCGAAAATGCAAGGGGGGAGTCGGGGCTGAGACAGAAGAAGTGGAGGGGGCCACTGAAAAACAGCAACCACTGGGGGGTGGTCAGAAATTGTGTAGTCCGTGAGGACTGATGCATCCAGGAGGGGAAAGTGCGACATCAGGCGGGTCGACGCAAAGATGTAGTCTAGCCTTGCTTCGCTATCCCAGCGGTCGCTTGCGTAGCTGGTGTACTGCCGTAGGGAGGGGTGTTCCGACCTGAAGGTGTCCACTAGTCTGGACGGGAGGTATTCCACTTCCCCGGTACGCCAGTGCCATTCATGCAGATCAACTAAGCTGTGCTGGTTGAGTTCAGGGTCCACATCGCAGTTGAAATCACCTCCCAGGATATGATTTGGATGCTTGTTGCAATAGGAAGCAAGGACTCCCTCTATGGTGTCTCGATACTGAGCCAGGGCTCCTGTACACACTGGGGGGAAGTAAACGGAGAAGACATGCAAGGGGGTTGCTTCCGGCAGAGATATTTCGGCTCCACAGATCAGGCCGTCGCTGTCCTTGGGTGAAATACAGCTGGTATACCTCGCGATCCGTGGACCTGCGATGACCGGTACGTTGTGTTTGTGGCCACAAACATTAGAAAACACTTCGGCGCGGTCATTTCCGAAAGCGTACCGTTGTGGGAGGAGAGGGGGAGAGTTTAGTTCTTGTAGGAGTATGATGTCATACCCTTCATTCAGGAAATGCAAAATCGACGCAGGCGTGTTCTGGCTTTTCGCCGTGTTGAAGGACACAACATGAATAGTCGGGAACGAAGGTAGAGAAGGGGGGGGGTGGCGTAAGTGTCTTGGCTTGAGGGGCTTGTGCACTTGGGGGGGGGGTGGGAAGGAGTGTGGCCAAATGGAAGAGTAGCGGGCAGCCAAGGGAGAATCCGGTGTCGGAAGCGTTGTTATGTAAGAAGGGTCCTCGTGACTTAGAGCGGGGTTAAAGTCGCACTGTTCAAGTGTGGAAATTCGTGACTGAAGTGCTTGTAAGCATGCCCTGGGAGAGTTGTGCAGAGCACCTTTGATTTTACCGGGCACAAAGTGGCCCAAACCCGGATTCTATCCAAATGGTTGACAAAATTGACACATCTTTGTTGTGTATTAAGCTTGTTTTGAAGGTTTTGTGGTTTTTGCCTATCATTCATAACAAGAGTTGACGCATGGCTCATTTTGAGTGCCAAGATGTCATGCACATCCAATATTTCGGGCAAAACAAAAACTCAATTTGTGTGGAGAAATGAATTACTTACTTGTCCAACACAATACAAAATGGAAACCATTGCAATGTATGTAGACAACATAGATTGACCCTGATCTACACACAATTCACATTGTCCTTGTGCTTTTTGTCTTGGACCATGCAGTTATAATGTGATATGCTCCTCAATACCCCAACTTTTCATAACAAACAATTCACTAAAAAAAATAATACAAATGCCCAATCATTTGCTTCACCCAATGTCTAGCAACCGATCACTGCACCTACCAACTGTCGTCAACCTTGTACGCCGCCCTGAACTCTGACCAAAACTGATCTTCTTGCAGTCTCTGCCTCGCATGCGTTTTATTACTTCAAATGTTGCAAAATCAACACAACGTGCACAAACAACAGAGGCAACAGTGGACACAGTGTCTGTGCTATCCTACCACCCCCAATAGTGCAAACATTGGTTGACAAACCATACACCATTGGCAGCACAAAAGATAATCTGCACAGCTGCAGAGCTGCACAGCAATCTGCACAGCTGCACGATGCACATTCGAGCTTCAAATTGTTGCTTTGTGCTGTACCTTCAGTTCGGGGTTGAAGAACAGCTGTAATCAGTTTACTGACATATGCAGAGCAGACAACTGGCTGCACTGTACCACCTACACAGCTGCAGAGCTGCACAGCCATCTGCACAGCTGCACGATGCTCATTCGAGCTTCAAATCATTGCTGTGTGCTGTACCTTCAGTTGAGGGTTCAAGAAGAGCAGCAATCAGTTTACTGACACATGCACAGCAGACAACTGGCTGCACCGTACCGCCTAACTACCATCAACGAATCGTAATATGCAAAACGAGTCTTGCACATGCAAGACCACTGCATGTCAGCATAACAGCAACAACTGATAGATGCAGGAAATGCCTGTGCTGCCATCAATCCTTGCCAAGCATGCAATGGGTTGTTGCACTTCACAGGGTTGCGTAATCGTAATATGCAAAATGAGTCTCGCACATGCAAAATCGCTCGCTGTATGTCAGCATGGCAGCAACAACTAATGGATGCAGGAAATGCCTGTGCTGCCATCAATCCTTGCCAAGCATGCAGTGGGTTGTTGCACTTCAGCGGGTTGCTTATAAATATTAACTGGTGAAGCAACAGAACAATTGTCATCGCTGTGTGTTGTACCTTCAGCAGATGGTTCAAAAACAGCTGTAATCAACTAACTTACAAATTCAGAAGAGGCCACTGGCTGAACTGTAACTCTGACTACCATTAACGATTCGTAATATGCAAAATGAATCTTGCAGCTGCAAAGTCCCTGCATTTCAGCAACAGCTAATGGATGGAGGAACACAAAGAAAAAATGCAGTGCGCTCCATGCCTCTGGTGTCAGCAAACTTGGCACAATGTGCAGTGGGTTGCTGTGCAGCAATAGTTTGCTGAGAAATAATCACTGATCAAGAGACAGAGAAGTAGCTCAAGTTAAGCAATTAAACATTGTGACTGTCCCTGCTGCCCCTGCAGAAGCTGCTGCTGCTGCTGCCCCTGCAGAAGTTGCTGCTGCCCCTGGAGATGCTGCCCTTGCAGAAATTGCTGCCCTTGCAGAAGTTGCTGCCCTTGCAGAAGTTGCTGCAGCGTGTTATGGTTCTGTGCTTGTGCTGGCAGCCATGGCAACCCTTGTGGAGTGAAGCCCAACCAGGATGCCCAAAACGACCTCAGAGGTGACAAAACCCAGAGTGAAGTACAAAAAGCAGTCCCAAAACGACCTTCAGTGAAGCCTGTTGCGCAGCGCCAGAGTGCAGCAGCCCATTGCAGAGCACCACGGTGCAGAAGTGGAGGGCAACGCCAAGCAGGTGAGAAATGTCCGTAGGTGGAAGGTCATCGAAATCAGGCCCATGCCCAAAGTCAACTCGAAGTATACTGTGCACGAAAGTGGAAAACCAGGAGTGACACAAAACAGGCAGCAGCAAGCAGCAGCAGCAGCAGCATGCCGTTCACCGGCAGTACACATCCAGTTCCTCACAGCAGTTCTCAACCATTCAAGACAGCTTGAACCACCACTGCACCACAAACCGAGTTCTCAGTTACCCACTCACCTCAATTCCCAACTTTATTTTAAAAACCCGGGCCAACCTTTGTGACACGAAGTTCTTTAGCGCCTTGTACGCTGCGACCAGTTCAAACCGAGTTCTCAGTTAACCACACACCTTAGTTCTCAGTGTCATTTCAAAAACTTGGGCCAACTTTTGTTACGCAAAGTTGTTTAGCGCCTCGTACGGTGCGACCAGTTCAAAACGAGTTCTCAGTTAACCACACACCTCAGTTCTCATCGTCATTTTAAAAGCCTGTGGCAACCTTTGTCAAGCGAAGTTCTTTGGAGCCTCATACGCTGCAACCAGTTCAAGCCGAGTTCTGAGTTACCTGCACACCTCAGTTCTCAAAGTCAGTTCAAAAACCTGTGCCAACTTTTGTGAAGCAAAGTTCTTTTGAGCATCGTAGGGTGGGACCAGTTCAAACTGACCTCTCAGTTAACCACACACCTCAGTTCTCATTGTCATTTCAAACACCTGCCAACCTTTGAGAAGCCTAGTTCTTTTGAGCATTGTGCGTTGCAGAGGGCCCGTGCCTGCAAGTTTGAGACTATTTGCGAAGGATGAGCTACAAAACCTGACCGTTGAAATGGGTACTTCTGCACCACAGAAGGTCCCTTTTCAGGGAGAGTCAAGGGTTGCAGAACAGGCTTTGCAACAAATCAGGCAAATAGTAAACTCACAGAGCCAAGACCGGGCAAAGAAGGCACAACACAAGCAAGTGCACAGCACGTCAACTGTCAACTATTCCGAAACCTTTACCAGCAACACAAATCAAGTCCCAGGGACCTCAGTTCTCAACAGTTCTCACCAGTTCAACGTTGTGTTTGCAAGCAAGGCAAAACAAAGGCAATTGCACAGCATTAGTCAGAAATGTTCTGTCAAAATTTAGCAGTCAATAGCCTGAACCGTCCAGAGCGGCACAAAAACAGCAGAATAACAATATGGAAACGACTTTTGGCAGGCATCTTTAGATTCAACCACAGCATTGTCATGTTCTGACACATCCACACTTTTGTGCCAAGGAATCAAATGTATTCAAGCAATGGACTTTGCAAAAATTCATGTTTGAACGACAATCTTTTGGCACTGCGGCCGTTTCAGATCCAGTGCGGTAGCGTAAATGCGGTTTTGGCCGCAGAATGCCCCACAAAATCATAGGTGGCCGTGTCACAGGCACTGGGAAGAGAAGGATGTATTGCCAGGTCTGTGGAGACACTTGTGTCTGGGACCAATGCACTGGGTTTAACGTGTGTATGCTCCACAGGGAGAACCTCCGCAATGCGAGAGACGGTGGTGGTGAGGGAGGTGCCGTGTACGCCCAAACGGGAGAGGACCTCTTGACACTGTCTCATGTTACTTCCACTGTGGTGGCACTGATTGGTGGGAGGGAGGCAGCAAGGATGTGGGGACCGGCAGCATTCTGTAGGCTCATCAGGGTTCCCCGCGAGGGGAGAATAAAATGGTTCGACACACAGTGAAAGCCGACCAGCCGAATCAGGGCATACCTGTCTTTCACAGGGGTTAGGGAATTCATGCTACGCACAAGGAGAGTGGCAGAGCGATGGCGATGCCATGCCTGGGAACATATGAAAATTGTGACTTGCAGTACTAGTAATCTCGAAATGCGGATCATGTCTCGTGTGCATGGAGGGGTGGCGCCGAGTGCGGGGTCATTAATTCGATTCACGTTGTCCGGGGTCAGGGGGCTGTGACGATGTCGCAGGGAGGTCTGTTCCTGTACCAGTGTGACGGAAAAAAAGTGACACCCTGGAGTCTCATGAATGCGCCGCTTCTCTACTGTGTCGTAGTCGCGGGCTGGGATTTGGTGCTTCCACTTGTCACGAGCTTCCCCAAAAATGAGGAGCAGGCTGCGGCGCTGTAGTAAGACTTTTTGTCTTTTCTTAAAAACGTTGGATCCGGGGAGGGGACGTGGTTCCAAAACCATTTCTGTACCTGACCCAAAGGAACCGTCCAGGACATAGGGGCCCAATTGTGGGATGTCTACGTGGCTCCTCAGGCCGCTGCCGGGCTCGTACCTTGCGACGGACCACATGTTAGGGCATGAAGAGACACAGGGTAGGACCGCGGCGCAAGCAGTGAATGCCCGTAGCCCAAGCGCTGGGATAAACTCAGGAGGGGTCGGTTCAAAAGGTTCAACCTCCTTTCATTCTTGATTGTACCTGAATCCGAAATGAAGCATGGTGCGGTGCCCTTCGGACAACCAGAAGTGATCTCAATTTTTGCTGAAAGACATCACCAGGGACTCCTCGTCCTCTGAGCAAAATTCGTTAGCTATGAAGGCTCCTGCTATTTCCGGAATAGGGTCAGAGATTTTTCCCGTTTGGAGGTGGAGTTGCGCAACCTTGTCGGTGAGTGAGAGGGGCTTGCTTGTGGACAAATAGTGGCCCCTTGCGAGACCTAGCTGCTCTGCACTGCCGTAGGCAGTCGCAGCCTCGATGACACGTGAGAGGAAATCTTGGGCATCGGAAACTAAGGGGTTGGTGGGTGCCAGAAGTTTGTCGCGCGCCATCGTGTCGGGGCATTCGGGGTGAAACACGAGTTGTTATACCGTGAAGCCTTCGGCTAGGAGCGCTGATTCTTTATGAACATATTTCACTTGGTAGACCCGTACCTTAGCCATGGCGGCGCTGAACAAAGAAATGTCCCGGATTTTCCCAAGCAGGGAGACTCCGAACATTACGTCAACGTCCGGCGTGGATGATGGAGCATGAACTGCAACGAGCTCTGGATCCGGGGGCTCGGGGAGGGGGTTAAAGCAAGCTTTCACCAGGGAGGGTCGGGGAGGGACATCCATGTGCACATTCTGAGGAGAAACGGACAGATCCATTTTTTGTCCCGGCTGTTTGGAGCGCCATGAGGAGAACCCACCCCAAGAAAGCATGGCTCCAGTTGTGCCCCAATACGTGACCAGGTTAGTCTTTTGAGAGAGCATGTAGCTCATGGAAGTGAGAGAGTCTCGTTGAGGGAGCAAGGGTATGTTGTGGTAGTTCATGCACACGTAAAACTCTTGATATGTTCTAGTGATAGCCCCTAGGATACCGCACCGTCGAGCGGCTTCGCTAGTCAGGAGGGACTTCCACACATCAATTTGTTTGAAGTCCGGTGTTGGACAATTTTGAAATTCTTGTCCTTCCCTAAATCGGAACCGCGAATGCAAAAGACGTTGCCAAGTGTCCACAAGGGATGTTGCAAGATTATTGAGAGAAGCTTTTCGGCGAGAGGGGTTGTAATAATGTAATATAAACGGAACATTTGTTAAGAGGATGATTATAGAGGTTGAATGCATCCTCCGGAAAGAAAGCATTTTTGAAATTGACCGAAATGTGATCATTTTCGAAATAGAAAAGGCGGTTGATGAGGACAACGCAGTCCCGGGCGTTACCACGGCGCCGTCTCTACTCTCCTCGTTCTCGCTTGTATTTTTTTCATAGCTCTTTTGGAGAAGGGATGGTGAAGTTCGGGAGCAAATGCCGTGCAATTTCAAATCGTAGCGTAGTGCACACCGCGGCTACTTGGACGGAGCCGTCAACCTTGTTGATAGCCCATTGTACGGAAGTGTGAGGGTGCATGATTTCGCCGTAGCGGATGTGTGCGTGGTGCTTGTGGATATTGAGGAGAGTGAAGCAAATTGAGTTGCACGGAGCCAACGAGATTGGGCGAGGGGTTGTATGTTTTGGCATCCGAGAGCCGGTCTACTCCAAACCCCCAAGGGGCAAGGGAGATCATGCCGGGGTTCAAGGGGTTCATGAAATGTGTCTCCGCCGAAAGGTTGTCTTCCATTCCCGGGAGAATGAGGAAAACTTCGTACACCATACCGGAATCATAGGCTTCTTGCAAGGCTTTGTCCATGGCATGGGCCCATTCGGTCCATGTGTTGCCGTATTTGTATTTGGTGTTGTAGTAATCTTGTGGGTCTGGAAGAATGTAGAATTTTGGGTGGTGATGAGGAATGTCCTTGAGGTACCGAAAAGTGTCATGTCCAATTGTTGAGTAGGCATTGTTGCCGGAGCAATCAATGTCGTGGAAAAAAAAGCGTTGATCGCTCGCGCAAAGGTCTATTGTTGGGCGAACTTGGTTGCAGATGATTTGCTTGTGAAACCTCTCTAACACAAGTTGATTGGTATCAATTCTTGGAGTATCATGGGCACAAGTTTCTACCCAAAGGGCTTGTTGATCATGGGCATTGATGTCTACTTTATGCTTCACCAATAATTTTGCAAAGACACCATCCGGGTTAAGGGAAGGGTTGAAGAAGGGCCTTTCGGCATTACCATTCTCTTCATCGGCAGTAGGGTCTTCCCCTTCGTCGGTCTTTTCGTGTGTTCCATCTGGAGACGGAATAATGCTTGGCGTAGATTGCCCTTCACGGGGAGCTAAGGATGAGTTGTCGAGCTCATCCCTGTTGACTTTCCTCGCGTTGTCGTTGGAAGTGGCGACGTTGTCCATTGCGGCATGTCCACACAGGTCTTCGTGACATTCTTCTTGTTGTTCCAACTCATCGGCATCACATGAGTGGTTGCCCTCGGTGTTCTCTTGTGTGTGTCCTCGGGCTCGGTGTCTAGAATGTTCTCGGTGCCGGTTGTCGGTGTGAGCGGTTTAAATTGTTGTCGTTCTTGGGCTTCTTTTTCTTTGGCGGCGTTACCGGTGTCGTCGGTGGGTGGGAAGAGTTCCTTTGCGACATCTTCGGGTTGTTCATGGTCTGAAGTAACATTAGAAGATTGTCCTTCACGTGACGGGGATAGATCGAGTGGCGGGTGTAGTGGGTCATTCTTGTATTTTGAAGGTGAAAGCGTAGGAAGGAGACGACTTTGAGTCAACTTGGCGTGCACTTTAGCTTGAGCTCGGGCGATAAAATTTGTTACCGACTTTAGCTGCTTGCTTTCCGTTTTGAAGGTTGTGGGACGCTCCTGGGGCCCAAGTTGCGACATAGCCACGAAAACGGCGTTGCCACATAAGGTGACTAGGACGGTGTTCACGAGTGCCTTGTTGCGGTAGGCAAGTAGTAAATGACGGCCAGGTTGTTTTGCTTGCCTCGGCTCCAACTTGCTGCCTTGGAATTATTGTCAATAATCCACGGATTCGTCTCAGAACTTTAACAGGCCAGGATTTTCGCAAATCACCCAGTAGCCTGGACTACTGGTGGATCCATCTAATAGATTCTGTTGGTCAATCAAAAAAAATAGACAGTGAGAAAGTGACGTTCCCCAGAACCTTATACAGAGGATGCGGCAACGACTAACAAGAATTTTAGCAGCGGACCCCATTTGCATGGCCTACGTGGAGAGGGAGCCGGACCGGGTCAGCATCGTTGCAACCTCGTGGCCCAGGAGGTTACCGCGATTTCCTCCGTCACGAACACAGCCCTTTGGTACGACCACTACAGGCTACTTGGTCACAGCGTGCTGAATGCCCTCATTGACCAGAAGACAAACCCGACAAACGAACTGAAACGGAAACTGGATGCTGTTGTGGGGAAGAGAACAGATATCGATGCCGACAGACAGGAAAGAGCAACGCGCAACGTGCGCCAATGAGTAAGGTAACTGACACCCGCAGTGCGCGAGGCCTCGGGCACTAAAGTACACGAGAAACAGGTCTGTAATGCGGTGTGAGAGCGCGAGGCCTCGTGCACTGACTAGGTCGCTAAGTACCCTGGAACTGGTAGCAGCAAATACCGTTGTCTGACAGATTTGCGAAAGCGAGTCACAAAACGGCGAATCAACTAAATTTAGAGCCCAAATGGACGTGTTTTGTCTAATGCCATCTGCCCTCTGTGAGGTAGTTTTGGGCACCATGAGTCAACAAGTGTCGCCAGAACGGAGGTCAGCGGACGCATGGCAAATGGAGTCATCCCCAGGGACCAACCAAGGGGACACACCGAAGAAGGGGCGGAGGAAGAAGGGGGAAAAGAAGCCAATACCGGAGATGAAGCTCACAGTTGACATCCAACAGTGGTTGCTGAAAGAGAATGGAAAAGCACTGAAGATGAAATTGACTGATTTGATGACTGACAAGACCAAGGAGCAAGCACAGATCCAATCCATCAACTACGAGGACGTTGCCAAAAAAGTGGCGGGATACCAAGCGTTGCCGCCACCAGGACCGTTGCGCGTAACCACATGGGAGGGCAGTGGTATGACTCGCTCCGTAATTTTGCATAAGGGCGCCAACATCTCTTCTCCTTGCTGTGCTGTGGTACATGATATGCGCTGCAGATTGCTCACTTTACGTTCTGAATGGGCAACACGGGACAGAGACATGCAGGTCGATTCAGAACATGTGGCTAGCAGAAGGCCACCAATTGGAGGACTGGCAATAATATTGCTATGTTGACGTTCTCAAGCACCAAACGCCTTGGAGGGTCCAGGCCAAGGTCGCAGGACTACAGCAATGTGGCAGCCAGTCTGTAACGTAGATCCCGTTTTCCAAGGCGTTACAGCACATGCTTTTGTACGTTGAGGACCAGAAGCGGGAAAAAGAACCACAAGATTTCGATCGGTTCAAAGCTGCTGTTGTCGAAGCTGCTGCAAAATACGCGTTTGTTGCCTCCGAGAATTCGGAAGAGCCAGGGCACACAGTATGTGTTGGTGTGCAACACAGTCGCAGTGCGCGAGGTCTCACGTACTACATTGCACATTTTTCTTCTTAGGAGGCAGCATGAAAGCAATGGAGGGAAGTCTTCTCCCCGGCATACTACTGCGGCATGGAGGCGGTGAACGGTATGAGGAACCTCGAGGGTAAGGGCAGGAATGAGGACGTCACAAGGAGTGCCATCAGGAATCTTGAGGGGCTGCATGTCTTCAATTTCTTGCAAAAGGTCTGCGCGCACATGAACCTGAAGGATGCAACGATACAAAGTACCCAGGCGGACATTGACGTGTTGAGTACTGAACAATGGGTCACTTTCCACCTTGACTATCCGGACGATAACGATTTTGGCAACTAGACCACAGGTATGCGGCAGTTTCGCAGCTTTAGTGCGCGAGGGCTCAAGTACTCACCCGCCACTTTATCAAATCTAAACGGCTGCCGATGCGAAGATTCGGGCAGAAATCGCAGCACTGGGCACAACGCAACTAAAGATTGGCCTCGGAAACTGCAGTTATTGGGAAGACGCAAAAGGTTCGAAGTACAGGTCGCCGTTGCCCGAGTGGAAAAACGCTAACCTGTGCACCTCTGTGGCGGACCAGGGAGGAGGGAGCACCTCCGTCACCGCAGACCTTGTCCGTGCAGAAACAACTGCAACAAAGGCTGAGAAACCAGAATCGGCGCCAACGACACAGGAAGCCTGAGAAACCAGAATCGGCGCCGACGACACAGACACAGTTGAGTATTGGGGAAGTGATCAATCTCTCGGAGCAGGACGACCAAGGGACCAAATGCCGTGTTGCAGATATTGAAGAGCGTCCACCAGCGCGTTTCGGGGACTTGCAGTACCCGTTGTGGGTTGTCAACGCTGACCTCTTTGTCGAATACGACTCTGCAGGATTCGTTCCCAAGTGGTTGTTCAATGTGATGATGTTGGGCAAGGATCTGATTTTCTATGGCGAGACTGATGTGGGGTACCGTATTGGTCGAGAAATGCAGAGGCTGAGGCGTATCTAGAAGGAGAAGGACCCAAGTACAGTGCCTTTCAATCACGCCCAGTTGCCGGTATACTCTTGGATTTCGCGTTCTGTCACAAACAACATGTATCAGTTTTAAGAGCACACTATGTTATTTGGAACAACAAACCGCTGGGAAAAGCAGGTATATCCGCTGCTTTCGCTGTCTTTGACCCCGTTGAGCGGAGGAGGCCTCACGCACTGTTGTGCAAGGTATTTGTCTTCTTTCCCATCGCATTTGCAGTTGCCCAACTATCTGACGTACTCCGCTGGACATTTCGAAAAGATGCGCAAGAAGAACCTCGGTAGTTTCATGCCTCTGATTCGCGTGCTTTGGTACCTTGACAGGTATCTGGTTGATTGTGGATATATTGATGCAGTGGTTGTTGTGGATGAGACGCCCGCCATGGCCGCAAAGGTTGCGATGTCAGACGGGAAGACTAAAACAGCGTTTCTGGCTGTGTCAGCGATCAAGCCATTGGAGGTGCTCTGCAGCATGCCATCATCATGTGGTACATGTTGGAAGACGATCAGATGGAGCAGGGAGTGACAGGTGCAACTTGGGATACTCAAGAACACTGGCGTTTGCCTGGCATTCCACTGTGGGTTTTGGACAGCGAGCGAGGGCACGAAGGGCACCGGAAGGTGCATGTTGCAGAAGCGGCGCAAGAACAGATAGTGTCGGAGACCCCCGGTGACAGCAGTGAGTCTACTACGCCTGAGCCTGCATGTCCCCTGCCCAAGCTGAAGAAGACTGCCCAAGCTTTACGAACTGGGGGTACAGCAGCAGGAAAAGGAACCCCCTTAAGTAGCAAGAAGCAGGCAAAAGAAAAAGGAAAGGAATCGAACAAGGCAGAAGAAAGAGAGGATGAGGATAGAGACGAGGAGGAGGAAGAAGACGATCCGGATCAAGTACTGAGGACCCAGCAGAAGTGGAAGCGGGCCCCCACCTCTCATGTTGATGCAAGTCCCGATGATGCGGGTAAGCACTAGCCAAAGAAGAAATCGAAGCCTGCTGCAAGCGCAGAGTTCAAGGGGCCATCACGTTGTAGTGCTCAGCCATCCCGTGGTACTGTTGCCTCCCCGAGTGGGCGAAGCACAGTGGCGAGAAGCCTGTCTTCCAAGTTCGCCAAGGTGGCAGGACAGAAAAGGAAGTAAGTCCGTATTAACCCAGATATTCTTCCTCTTTTGGCAGTCAAGTGTGCGCGAGGTCTCGCGCACTCGCCTTCAACGCGAATGCATTTATATGCCCTTAAGGGCTTGTACACTTTTGATGAGCTTTTCTTTCACTGTGTGCATGTACTGCATTTCCTGTCGTGTTTTTGTTGCCTTCTGTCCGGGATTGCTTCCACGACTTTGAGTGCGCGAGGCCTCGCCCACTGAGGGGCAGAAAAAACAATTTATTTCGCAGGACAACCTTTGTTACTACTGGTGCTCCACGGAATCACATTTTTGAAATTGAGCTTTTGAAATGGCAGGCCGTTGTGGGATTTTGAAATACACAAACAACAACGTTAGCAATGCCGACCCTTCAAATCAATCAACACAATATTTTTTTTGCCAACCAAAATCTTAGAAAAGATCCGGCAAATTGCGTGAAAAACCATTTTTATGTGGTGTCTGATTTATAGGTGTTGTAAAGGTCCCAAAAAATTTGCTTTCCGGTCGCCTTTTTTTACGTCTGCACCTTCGAAAAGGGGAGGCAGTTTGCTCGGGCTAGACGGAAGTTCACGTGGAAGTGTTCGGAAGTAAGGAGCAGCATATGATGCGGCTCTATTGTTCACAATATCTCAAAAATGCCTATTGCTTCTACTGGACATCGATGGGGTTGTGCTATGCTACCCCCCCATTCTCCCACGTCTCTAAGGTGTTGACAAAAATTTCCCTCGAAGGAGCGAGAGTGGTGCTCTGCACCCCGGACTGGAGTACCACAGGGGAACGCGCCTATTCGAAGCACATGTCGGACCGTATGACAGTGGGAAGAACTGAACTCCCCGATGGCTGAATCTACGTTCCTGCAGACTCTGAGGGGACAATGCGCGGCCCAGAATGAGGTATTTTCTTCTCCATTGTAGAAGGCTCTCTAAACCCCGTATCGGTGAGTGACCTTAACCAGGTAGTACACAAAGTGTTGATGGCCAAAAACTGAGGCCTTATCCTCCTGGATCTTAAGAAAAGATCCGAGTATTCCTCGTTCATCACTACGAGTGGTGAGTGCTCCGATGACCAGGAGACTCCAACAGTCTCTACTCCCTTGGCTGATGGTGACGACCACCTACGTGATTTCACCAGTGCAATACCACTGAATACACAATACAATACAACACAATACAATACAAATTACACTGAAGCACAGCGCCTTCTTAGCGCAGCTGCCTATGGATGAAGTGGATCTCTGTGAGACTCATGACCACATTGTGTTCGCAATGCGGGCCACAGATGGGCCCACAAGTCAGGAACCTGGCACTAAACCAGCACCCAACAAGATGCCCGTCTCTTGGTACAACGTACAGGATCTCCAGCAGGTTCTAAGGGCTAGGTCTGAGGGTATTTAGCAACGAACCCGTCTGGACCCCCTCAAGAGTACCCAGAAAACGTCTATATGGTTGGAGGAGGACGATGAAGACATGACTCTCACGGATCTTGAGTTACCCTGGTATACTCCTTTCACTATGTCCAGCTGGGCTGCCAGGACTGGGAGCACGAACTGCCCCCTGAAACTATGGGCCGTATGAACAAACAGGAAAAGGGGAAGAGCAGCCTTCACACTGAGGTGGATTCTTGTGAGAAACTGCAGACGATGAACCTTGACCCTGGTCTCAGTAAATCATGCAGAAAACCAGGAGGCTTTTGGAGCGTTGTCCCAACCCCCGTCTTGCAAAAAGCTATTCCAGATGGTACTCAAACGCAAACCAGAGTTTGAAGGGTCGGTGGTGAGACGGCGTCCGTACCCCGCCCCACAAAACCAAATGGACGAGATGGAACGCCAGATCCAGGAATTTATAGATGCTGGCCTCGTCGGCAAATATGAACTCGGGGACTATCCCCGACATTGTAGCCCTTGTTTCCTAGTGGGGAAACCTGGGTCCAGTGCTATGCGCTTGGTCCTTGACTATCGCAAGGTCTACAGGAAGACCCAAAACCACTCAGGGAGTATCCCGAACATGGGGAAGACCCTAGAGAGACTCACCAAGTGTCAATTCAAAACAAAGATGGACAAGTGCAGTAGATTCTGGCAGGTAGACCTAACCCGAGCAGTCCAGGAACTGCCCGCCTTTGTAAGGGCCATGTCTTCCGCTGGAAGGTCTTTCCCTTTGCAGTCGCGAATGCCCCTGCTTTCTTGCAGGAGCTGACGAACAAAAACCTATATATCCTCAGACACAGACCTCGATATATATCTCGTAATAACTCGGATGCCCTCTTAGGTGAGACGTCCGAGGCGTTGGCCAAAGAGGCGTTTGAGCGCATCGATGTGCAGTTGGACTTGTCCATGCCAACTGCTGGTGTACTGGAGGGTTGAGGTCTTAGAGACTACCAGTCAGAGTACCAATGTGTACTCAGCTCCCTGAGTGATGGCCTAGAGGCACGCCTGATAGAAGGCGACCGTTGTTATAAAGATAACCAGTATCTGTACTATGAAGACCGTATAGTTGTGCCTCAGGCACGACTGAATGGTTGCCTACAGTGGGCCCATCGCAGTTCAGGGTACACATGCTGTAACCGCTCTGTTGAACGTTTCAGGGAGCGTTTCTACTCCCAACTAACATGCGTTGAACTACGCGCCCGAATGCAGCCCATAGTGGACGCCTCTGGCTATTACGCTAGCAAATGAAGCGACTCACGTGACCGGGTACCGGTCTCCAGTCTGCCTATCGTCTACTGTGCTAACTCTTTGTTGTACGTGGATTTCATCCACTGTCTAACTCGGTTGGGTGCTTATGACAGTTGTCTGGTTGTCACCTGTGGTGTGACCCGTTTCACCCATGCGTTGCCCTGCAACAAATAGATCACAGGGGAAGAGACTGTGAAACCTTTGGTTGAACAATGGTTTGAACACCACGGGGCACCTAAGGAGGTGCACTCAGACAAAGATGTACGCCTGCGGAGTGACACCGGATAGTACAAGCCGGTGCTGGACGCGCTGAACGTCCATGTAATCACAGTTGTGCCGTAGACTCACACTTCTAACCCTATGTTTGAGAGACGGACCGTCTGGTGGAGCAGAACCCGGAAAATCTGATGAAACAAGAACGTACTGAAAATTGGGTAAGCTTGGTACCCTGCGGTGTCCTAACCATGAACTCTCAAGAGAGCTCCTCAACTGGCTATACCCCCCACTAGCTGTTCCATGGGGGGCCTCCTGCATGGTTTTTGAAAATTCTTACCCTGAGAACTGCAAAAATCCCGTATGGGATCAGCTGGAACACAAGCAGGACCTGGCCATCATAGCGAGCGCTAACCTCAAACATGTTCCTGAATGTGAGCTAACCAGGCGTAATCGCACGAGATGTCTTACCAGCTTCAAGGTAGGAGACCTGGTGCTGGTACAGGACTCGTGATTGCCCACTTGCCCAAGCAACTGTTTGCAGGCCCTCGTCTCTGGGCCTTATCCTTTTATAATGATAAATGAATCCAGGATCCATGTGAGGTGCAGTCCCCGTTGAGGAAGAGAGCTGCTTTGTGCACCTAAACAGCTTAAACCTAGTAAGGAAAAGTCAGTACCATGTTCTTCTTGGGGTACTTGATCCCGACCAAGCCCCCCCTAAACCTTGGGAAAGTGTTGAGACTAACACTTAATCATTCTTATCACTCTTTTGAAGCCTGAAGTACACTTTCGGAACTCAGCCAGGGTTATAACCCTAGGCCCCCCATGAAGTTCACCCCTACCACTCAAGTGAGCGGAGGTATCTTCCTTCATGCAGGTAATACCGAAACAAGGTAGGCACTTCATGCCTCCGGCCTTGTAGGTTAAGCCTAGTGGTCTTCCACCTCAGGACCCTATACTGAAATGTTTCTGTCACTTATTGTGGGCCTACCTTTTAACTGATTCTGAATTCAGTTGCTTGGCCATGCTGGCCAAACCATATCCTGTGTCTGGCCAAACTCCTCTGCCCCATATTCCTAACCAACTTCATTGCATCCAAACGAGTGCACCTGAAGTGCTTGGAACTATCCTTGGGACCTGAGTCATGTCAGCTCTCACTAAAAATCATTCATTTTGTTTATAAACCATTGGAGCATTGTTTTTAGATCTACATTTGTCTATCTGCACCCCCTCTTTGTGACACATGTTATGATTGTGGAAGGACTTATGATGATTTTATTGATCTGGTGCCTGGACTTGCTTTATTTCATCTTTGTGTGGGATTCATTTTGACTTTTGGAAAATCATCAAGGTTTTCTAAAACAAATACAAGGAACAAGCACAAGTTTGAGCAAACCAGAAACCATTTCTGGTAGCAGAGGAAGGACCTAGAAGACTAAAGCAGAACACGAAGAACACCAAAGAAGACTTGTTTCCTGAACTGTTAGGATGTCTGTCACGCTCAGTGTCAAAACAGTGCCGATCACAAGCCCCAACTCAAAGACTGGCGATGTGAGAGCTGGACCTTCATCTACAAGTGGTGTACCCCGTGATACTGGTCCTCTAGGAGAACATGCAAAATCAAGAGGGCTGGAAGAAATTACAGATATATATATATACCAAATGAGTCCGCCCGAGCGCTGAAGTGCCTGTCTTAACCCTGTGGCAACCGCCTTAGCTTCAATTGTGTCCTTAATGCCCCCATCTGAAACTACGCCTACTCTAGGTGTCGAAGTGGCCAATGCCAAGGTCAAGGCCTGGAGAACAGCAGCAAGGAAAGAAAAGGGGAAAGATGCACCTTTTCGAACAGACGTTCGGAGCTACTTAGGGCGAGGAGACGTTCAAAATACCTCACGGCGAAATGGACTGGTCGGCGTCGGCCCGTTCATCAGAGTGGGACCCCGACTGGGTGTCTGAAGACCCTACGCCTCCGGAAGAACCAAAGGAACACGAATGCCTGAAGCCTGGCCCCAGTCCTAGGGCAGTGGCACCCTCACCCACGTGCGTGAATTGAGTTTTGTCCCCACGCATGGCAGCCCCTAAGCTGGGTCTTGATCAGACTATGTACCTGCTTTCCCGGGTCCTGGGTGCAGGTGATGAAGACCTTGATCTGAGTGCATTGTGAGCAGCACTCAGGACTAAACTGGTGCTCTCTGGTTTGAAGAAGCCCCCACCTACCACGTCCCCTGGTGTGGAACTTTTGACCAGGGATGTGAAAGGCTGCGGAGGTATCTGCAGCTCACCCATGGACACCTGTCCTAGCCCTTTCCACCCCACTGTGAGGACTGGGCTTGTCTGTATCGTAGGCGACACCAGGGAAGCGGAGATGCAGAGCTATGGCGTGGCTGCGCTAGCGCCATTAGCCACCACGCACCCTGCACCCCCTTCAGGTGGAATAGGTGACCCAGGTGTACCAGGTAGAGGAACGAAGGCCATGGCCACTGCGAACCTCCAGATCGAACTCCCCGAGTTCGATCCCCAAAATCTGCCCGCGTGGGCTGAGGAGCTTTCCGAGTTTTTGCTTCTCACGGGTCAGCAACATGCTGATGTCGGCACCAAATGCACCCTCATCATAGAATCGTGCAAAACGAAACTCCTTCAGCGGCAAATCAAGACCGCTATCAGGAAGAGCTCAAACTGGGGCGACTTCTTGAAAAGACTGGAGACTGGAGACTGGAGACTGGAGCAAATGTATCCGGTCTATGAAACAGACCTGAGTGTCCGAACGGAGATTGAGGAGTTGGACTTCTTGAAAAGACTGGAGACTGGAAACTGGAGACTGGAGCAAATGTATCCAGTCTATGAAACAGACCTGAGTGTCCGAACGGAGATTGAGGAGTTGCCTCCTCTCCCCAAATTCCCACAGCTGCCCGTATCTCAGAGGTCGTGGCGCAGCTGGAAGAGCTCATGGGGCGTATGAACCCCATGTCGTATGGGCCTACAGAGCCTCATCTGTGGGTCGTGGGGAGGATTCCTCCCAAGACCTGGCACAACTGCAGGGACACGTCCGAGAGGGAATCTCGGACGCATCCTTATGATGACCTGGTCGATCTGTTGATCGAATTGGCGATGGAGAGGGAGAATGACTCCGACATTGATAAGTATCCGCGCAAGCATCTGCGAAGGCAGACCCCTGCTGAGAAGGCTCCTGGAAGGAGGTCGCCTCAATCCCACTCTACCCTTGGGAAGGGCCGTGGTGGCCAGTTGAAGAGCATGACTGAGACCCCCCCCTCCAAAGTTAAAGGGGCCCCTAATCTTTTCTATTGTTGCCCTATGGATGATGGGGGTGGACCCTACCACGCGCCCGACTGTGATGTGCGAAGTGCGTGCATGCTCCAACTGAAGCGAAAGATGGTCAGGAGGTGAAGCACCAAGACCATTTCCGCTGCATCATAACGTGCGGATATTGCGGCAAACGGAGGTATTATGAAGATGAATGCCACATAAAACGCCGTGAATCCGAAGAACATAAGAAAGCGGAAGAGCAGCGTCGTAAGAAGGCCGGTAAGGGTGGTAAACCTGAGGGGGGCGGGCTAACGCAGGAGGTTTTAATGGTAAGGGTAACTCTGCTGGAGGAGGAGGGTCCTCAGCCCCCCCAACTGGCGGAAGAGGAGCACGCAACCCCACACGTAAGGATGAGCAGTCGGGTGAAAAACGGCCTGTGCCCTCCACCCCAAGTGCTGGTGGCGCCAACAAGAGCAGCGAGAACGCGGAGAAGCGCCGTCACAACTGGCAATCTGAGTGCCTGCAGGCTGCTAGGGTTGAGGTAAAGTTCCCTGAAGAGGGATGGATGGGCGGCTCCGAGGATGAGGATTTGGTTTTCTCGATCACGGTGAAAATGAATGATCAAGTTTACAAGGCCGTGTTGGACACGGGCACCACACTTTCAATCGTTGCCCGCAGACTGCTAAAACAAGCAAATATCCGGAAAACCAAAACCATCGCCATAAGGGTTGGGGATGGTCGAACCATCCATTCTCTGACGGTGGTGGACGTGGCCGTCCGTCTAGGCGATGAAGAGGTGATTCAGCACTGCAAAGTGCTTGACATCGACGCCTTTGACATTGTCATAGGCACAGATTTTCTGCGCCGCAACCCCCAGGTGAAGGTATTGTCTTTGCAACATCCCTATGCCCTTCACTGCGACTTTGACAGTGGCCTTTTCTCTGTCCCTCTGAGGCTGTCAGGACGAAAAGAATCTGGTCTAAGCTACGTGAACCGGTCTTATCGAACTGAAAACTCTCAGTTGGTGCGGCCCGTCTTGGAAATTGGACTGGCCGCCCTGCAGGTAGACCTGAATGAAGTTCAGGTGGAATTGTTCGCGAGTAAGGAGCAGCATATGATGCAGCTCTATTCCTCGCGATATCTCAACAACGCCGATCCGTTCTATTGGAGATGGATGGGGTTGTGCTATGCTATCCCCCACTTCTCTCAACTCGCTAAGGTGCTAACCACAATCGCCCTTGAAGGAGTGAGAGTGATCTTGTGTATCCCCGACTAGGGTACCGCAAGAGAACACGCCTATTGGAGGCGTCTGTTAGACCGTATGACAGTGGGAAGAACAAAACTCTCCAACGGTCCAATCTACCTCCTTGAGAACTCTCAGGAGACAATGCCTGCCCCTGAATGGGGCAGTTTGTTGTCCATCGTAGATGGCTCTCTAAACCCTGTACCAGTGAGTGACCTTGACCAGGTGGTACTCAAGGAGTTGATGGCCACAAACAGAGGCCTCACCCTCCTGGATCTTAAGAAATGATCTGAGTACGTTTCGATCACCACTGCGAGTGGTGAGTGCTCCAATGAGCAGGAGACCCCAGTAGTCTCCACTCCTTTGGCTGATGATGACGACTGCCTGAGCGATGTTGCCAGTGCTATACCCCCAGTTGACCCGGAGTTGCTTACACTAAAGCACAGCGCTTTCCTAGCGCAGCTGCTCATGGACGAGGGGGATCTCGGTGTGTCCACTCGTGGCGGGTCTCATGATCAGGCTGTTTTCTCCATGCAGGCGCAAGATGGCCCTACAAGTTAGGTACCTCGCGTTAAACCCTCACCGGACAACATGCCCGTTTCTTGGTACGGCGTACAGGATCTCCAGCAGGTTCTATGGGCTAAGGCTGAGGGTATCAAGCAACAGACCCGCCTGGACCTCCTCAAGAGGACCTGGAAAACCTCTATATGGTCCGAGGAGGATGTCGAAGAGATGACTCTTCCCAATGCTGAGGTACCTCTGGTATACTCCCTTCACTACGCCCAGCAGGGTTGCCAGGACAGGGAGGATGAACTACCCCGTGAAACACTGAGGTGTATGACGAAACAGGAAAAGGGAAAGAGCAACCTCCATGCTGACCAGGATTTCCCAGAGAAACTCGAGAGCATGAACCCTGACCCCCGTCTCAGTAAGCTCATCCAGAAATACCAGGAGTTTTTGGAGCGTTGCCCCCACCCCTGTCTTGCAAAAAAGTGGTTCAGATGCACCTCAAATTCAAACCTGAGTTTCAAGGGTCTCTGGTGAAACGGCATCCATACCCCGCCTCACAAGACCAAACCGATGAAATCGAACGCCGGAATCAGGAATGCATAGATGCTGGTCTCGTCGAGGAGTATCAACACGGGGACTACCCCCGCCATTGTAGCCCTTGTTTTTTGGTGGCCAAACCTAGCTCCCCTGCCATGCGCTTGGCTGTGGACTACAGAGAGGTCAGAAAAAAGACCCGGGACCACTGGAGAAGTATCCTGAACATCAAGAACACCCTAGAGAGAATCGTTAATTGCCGATTTAAAACTAAGATGGACAAGCGCAGTGGCTTCTGGCAGGTAGACCTAACCCGAGCACCCCAAGAACTGCTCGCCTTTATAACCCCTAAGGGCCGTGTCTTCCGCTGGAAGTTCATGCCCTTCAGTATCATGAATGCCCCTGCACTCTTTCAGGAGCTGATGAATAAAATCCTATATATCCTGAGACGCAGACCCCTTGTGCAGGGACTGGTTTCCCGCGGGGCTGAGATGGAGGCACACATCGATTACGTGACCCTGGGTACTAATACCCAGCAGGATCACATCCTCTTCCTACAAAAGCTTTTCACTGTCTGTCAGGAAAACCATCTCCGCATCAAACTCGAGAAATACAAGTTCATGCGTGAGGAGATGGCGTATCTAGGTTTTGACGTTGGGTATGGCGGGTGGAAACCAGCCGCATCTAAGATGCATCACCTGCAGGACATACAGATACATGACGACCCGAAGAAGGGTCTGCAGGACGTCCGGAGTTTCATTGGCGCCTGCAAGCTTTATCGGCGCCATATGTACAATTTTACGTATTCACCAGTCCCCCTGACTGACCTTATGAAAAAAACCAGCCCTTGGCGGTGGACCGACAAGGAGAAGGCCTGTTTCCAGGAGTTGAAGAAAAAAACCACTCCCGCTCCCCCGGACGCCACCGAGCGCGCCACCGCCGCCCCATGTCCACCTCCCCCTCCCGCTCCCCTCTCCGCCCGTACCCGTCCGCCATCCTCAGCCCCCGCCGCCGCCGCTCCCGCTCCCCCAGGCACCGCCACCCCCGCCACCACCACAGGTCCACGTCCTCCCCCCGCCGCTCCTGGACCCCGGGCACGGACCCCTCCCCCCCCCGGGCCCCCGCCCACCTCGCCTGGTGGTCTCCCCCCGCTCTGCAGGAGCTCCGCCGCTGGGTGAAGTGGGCCGGGGGAGCGGGATGGCACGAAGGGGTGCACATGGTGCATACCTTCGAGGAGGTGCGCACCCGCACCCCCGCAAACCCCAACGAGGCCGCCCCGGAGGCCATCATGCCGCAAGCGGCATGGGAGGCCCTCCTCCGCGATGCGGTCCAGGGCCTCCGCCCCCCCTACACCCCCCAAGCCCTCCGCCAGTGGCTCCAGGCCACCCACCCCAGGGCCTGGGCCGCCGGCGCCCCCTCCCCACCCCGCCCCTCCCGCCACCACCACACCAGGAAGGGGCGGGACAAGGGCAAGGGAAGGGCAAGGGGCACCAAGGAGCACTCAGGCAAGAGGGCACGGAGGGGCCCCAAGTGAGGGCAGGCACTCGCAGGGACAGGACGCCGGAAGCGACACCACATGGGGGCAGGAAACCACCCAAGAACCGGGAAGGGGCGGGAGCGGGGACCAAGACACGGAGGAAAAGGGCACCACGGCAGGCACCACGACCCACACCCAGGAAGGGCACACCACGACGGGGGGACCAGCGCCGCCCCACCCCCACCAAACACCCCACGACACCCGGGGGCGCACCCCCCAACACACACCACCGAAGCAAACATCGGACGCCATGCGGATCACACCAGCGCACACCCACTGGCCACCGGAAACCACACAGATAATGGAGGGCACACCTACACGGGGAGAACGGGCCACGGCCACAGAGGAAGCCGCAGGGAACGCCGCCGCACGGCGCACCACCACGCCCTCACCGCCAGGCGACGACCCCGGCCACCACAAGGGCCACCTCACAGGCACCGGAAGAGGACGAAGGCACGGCTACGGCACCCAGGACTAGGGACCGAAACCCCCAGAGGACACGGGACCAAGGCATAGGCCCCCAGGGAGGGCAACGCCACGGACCGTCACGCGATCGACCTACCCGACCAACCAGCCCGAGCGGCACGCCCAAGCCCCCACAGCACCGACCCCGCGAGACACCCACACCTAACCGCACCCCCCAGCCACCAGCCAGCCACACTCCGGCCCGCACTCCGCACCACGACACAGGCCAGGCTGACCTCCACTGACCCAGGCCGGCACCACGCGAGACCACGGCACACCGCACCACAGCGCGCCACAGTGCAACGCGCCACAGCACGACGCGACGCGACTCGGCACAGAGCGGCACAACACGACATAACTGACCCTAACTTGAAGGACTAACCGAAGCCAGCCACCGCACACCCTTGAAGGCGCCGCGCCAGCACGCCACACACCAGCACCGCAGGCCACACACGGGGCCACAGCGCGCCTGGCGACAACGGTGGCGGACCACCCAGAAGATTACAGCCGGCACCGCAGAGGGGAAAGGACACGAACAACCCCAGCCCCCTAACCCAAAGCCACAAGCAGCCGACTGGCGCAGCCGCCCAGCCGGCAGAGCCAGGACCTAACCCGGCAAGAAGGGGCGCCCAGCCCACCGTGTACATAGCCCACCCGACCCATGGGGCCGGAACGCGGCCAAACAGAACGCAACAAAAAACAGCAGCCCGGAAGACAACACTGAATGCAGGCCAGTGCGTGCGCCAGCCCAGGGAAGGCAGAGGGAGGAACAGGCAAACCCCCCCCCCCAAAAAAAAAGGAGGGGGGAGGGGAAAAAAGGCGCGAAAACAGCCCACAGCCGCCAAACCGCCCGCCAACACCACCAGAGGCGGCCAAAACCCCCCCCCAGAAGGCACCGAAGACAGGACCCCCAAGGAGGCACAGGGGGACCACCCACCCAAAACCGGCAACACCAAGCCAGGAACAGCGGCCCACCGTGAAAAGGGACACCGAAACGAAAGAAAAAAAAAAGACAGCCACCAGCGCAGCCCGAAAGAAAGGGGATGGGGGGACAGGGACCACAAAGCCCGGGACGGGAAAGAAAAAAAGCGCAAAAAACACACCCCGACAACCCAGCCAAGAAGGGCTGGGCACAGCTGAGACCCGGGCCCAGCACACACGCCCACACCGCACGCCGGAACGGGAAACGGCAGGGGGCAAGCGGGGCGCCCACGAAACCACACACGTCCCATAAGCAGGCCGAAAACGAAGCCCAACCACAAACACCACAAACAGCCGTCACTAGAGGGACAACACCACAAACCGTGCCCAAACACACCCACCCAAGACCCCAGCCAGGACTGGCGGGGTTAACAAAACCCACACCCAACCGCCAACCGGACCCAAACACAAACGCCGCACAACAGTAAGAAACCCAGTGCCCACAGCCCGGGCACTGAGGCACCCCGTGCCATGCAGGTGACCCGGCCAAACGAGATCCGGAGACCGGGGGTAAGCCTGCATCCTAAGGCCTGCGCTGCTTTGGGACTCGAGGCGGAGCGTGCGACACCCAAGCGCCTCGGAACCCTGGTACCAAGAACATGCATGCATGCCTTGGGAACGGGATACGCCAGGAAGTCCGGTGAACCTCTAGGGTTCCGCCCAAAGGAGGGGACGTGCGCAAGCACGGGGGCAATCAGCCCTCCCGGTGTTGCCTGGTGCCGCTTTGTTGGGGGCCAACAGTCAGGTCTAGCGGGAAGTAAGCCGCCTCCCCTCTTCACGCGCGGAGCCTCTTCCTGTTCGTCACAGGGGCGACGCCAGGGGGAACCATGGGGCGCCTCTCTACGACCGAGTGCACCTACCTACCTACCTACCTTGAAGAAAAAAACCTCCTCTACCAACTGCCAGAGGGTACTCTGCCCTAAGGGCGAGATAATACCCGTCACAGATGCCTGTGATGTAGCCGGGGGTGGTACCCCATACCAGTGGCAGGAGCTTAACCCCGCTGAGCTGTCATACTGCCAGTTTCCAATTTCAGGTGTGAACCTTGATGGTACCCTGAAGCCTGACTATCCTGCCAATGAATGGCGCCTGGTGCCACTTGGGCATTGGAACTGGAAGTGGAATCAAGCACGATCCAACTACAGTACCTACGACCTGGAACTCTTGGCTGGATTGCTCGTGCTGTCTTCCCAATCCCGCCTGCTTGGCGCTAACCCTATCGTCCGGCTCTATCACCAGAAGCCTGTGGAAACAGTTCAGAATGGTTGCCCTGCTGCAAAAGCGAAACTAAAACGATGGTGGACCTACCTCAGTCAGTTCAGGTTGACTGTCCACCATATACAGGGTATAAAGAACAAGATGGCTGACCATACATCTTGTAACAACTTCGACGCCCTCTTAGGTGAGAGTTCAGAGGCGGTGGCGGGAGAGGCGTTCCAGCACATTGACGTCCATCTGGACTTGTCCATGCGCACTGCAGGTGTACTGGAGGGTCTGAGTCTGAGAGACTACCAGGCTGACTACCAATGTGTACTCAGCTGACTCAGTGATGGCCTAGAGGCACGCCTGATAGACAGCGACCGTTGGTATAAAGGTAACCAATATCTGTACTATGAAGACCGTAGAGTTGTGCCTGAGGCAGGACTGGATGGTTGCCTACAGTGGGCCCATCTCAGTTCAGGGCAGACAGGGTGCAACCGCTCTGTTGACTCTTTCAGGGAGCGTTTCTACTCCCGACTAACCTGCGTTGAACTACCTGCTCGTATGGAGTCCTGTAAGTGGCAGTGATTGTTCCCTCTCAGCTTGGCTGCAGGCAGTTAGAATCGGCTGTGATGAGTAGGATTCGCGGTGGCGCTCACGCCTCAGATCGTTGCGTGCAAATTTCTGTGTGATACATTGACGACACTTCAATTCAGTACGCTTTGTTGATCAGCGGTTGCAGCAATCGGATTGTATCATGATTTCATCATGATCAGTATTGAAGGCCGGATCACTGTCACATTTCAGGGTCCTGTTTCACGATGCAAGAATGACAATGAATGGATATTCGTGGTCTTGGTGTTGTGATCCAGCTTTGGACATCATTGAGGTCTGTCATTTTGTAGTTGGCATAACTCCAGTGTGAAAACAAGGTTCTTCATTTCAAGGAGTAAAACTACAAGTGGGTTTTGCACGATTTGGATCAATAAACAATCCATCGCTTCACAAATGTCTAGCATGGTAGCAGTTCGTGGTCAACAACAAGCCATTGCCAATCAAGCGCCGGCCTTTTCGTGTGGCTCTTTGCTTGCGTTGGCCTCCTTTGCATCAGATGAGAACACTGAAGAACACCATGAAGTTCGGCACATGGATGTCAAATTCGAATCATGCAAGTTTCGGGTTGAAAGGGAAAGTTGGATTGACTCAGAAGGAAATCCTCATGAGTGGCTCTCGTTCCTAAGTGAGCCTATCACTCACATGGAGTCCATTATTGATGAGGTCCGACGCCAAAATGAAGTAAACTCCATTTTCCACAAGTACTTTGATTTGCATTCTCAACATTCTGAAGGAGTGGTTCGTGCCTTGCATGTCGCGTCGCAAAACGATATTTCTCTACATTGGGAGATTGCCTAAGTTCGTGGTAAGATCGTTGACTGGGACAAGCGATTGATTGAATTTGTTAATCAATTAACAAAGGATGTCCAACGAATTGGCACGGAAAATGCGAGTTTGAAGACTAACATGGAAAGTGATAAAGCACTTCGCGATCGGCAAGTGAGTTGGTTGTCAAGGGCGCTAAGATTTTGGGTGGGTGAAGGATTTCAAGCGCCACCATCACCTTTGAAGGAGTTACCTTTGTTGGATCGGGTTTCTCATCGTATCGATCAATTAGAAGATGAGTTTGAGCGATTGGACGTATCCCGTTCACAAGCTACCGCCGCCGCCTCCATGATGGAGGAGGCATGAAAACCATGTGGCAAAGATTATGCCAACCCTCGGGGTGATATTGAGAAAATGGACATCACCGTTCATGAGTTCGTTGAGAATGAGATTTGCAAGGTTCAAGATGATTATGAGGCAAAAATCGGTTGATGAGTCATGAGGATTCAGAGAGTGTTGCAAGTATGCGAGTGGCTCATCTTAGAGCCATTTAGAAAGTGGAGAAGGCTTGTCATGGGAAAATTGAGACTTGTGAAAGAAATTTCAAGAGCAAATTAGTCACTTGACTCGTTTAATTTCCATGCGGTCGGATTCTTCTTCCCATGTCTCGTCAACCATCCCTCCTCATTTTTGTGATTCGCAATGTCCATGCTTTGTAGAATTTCATAAAGTGCAATCAAATATCGAATCGTGACTCACCGGCATTGAGTTGGTCAATGCGACTAGACGTCAGGATATTGCCACGTCTTCGTCCTCGGTGGGAGCCAATGGGAATGTCACTAACTCTCTTCGCTCTTTGCTCCAGGACCGTGCAAATGCGAGTTCATCCAAGGAACAACATGCCGGGAATCTCCAATTTACCACAAGAATTGAAGCCGTCGGAGTCACACCGGGAGGTAATGGGCAATGTGTGGATGATTGCCCATTGTCTTGCTTGTGTCGAACCGATATTAGAGAGCTGCGAAATAACTTGGAGGCTAGCATAGGCACTCACAAAGACCAATTTGAGCAGTTGCGCACATCTATTCACGAGTTACGTGGTGAACTCGTGGGTTTACGTTGTGAGCACACTATTAAACATGAGCCCATTGACTCCGCGTCGCCTTCTTCCATTGCAGCGCTCACTCTCGACGTCTCCAATCTTCAACGAGAGGTGGCAGCGGTCCGCCTCGCCATTGAGGGATGGGAACATGAAGGAGTGGATGAGGCAAAGGAATTCAGCGACGATGAATCATTTCAGGTTTGCTCTTCCGGGCGCTCCGGGGGGCATGCTAATCGTAGAACTAGATCGGTTGAATCCCTGTCCTCAGCTTTCTATGGACGGGGACAAGATAATGCCTCCAAGCGTTCCGGCTCCGCCCCGTGTGTAGCGAAAAAAAATATCCTTGGGGTTGTTGGTGAACGATACACCGCTTCAATTGTTCCCGTCCACACACACTTCATCGTAACATCACACAAGGCAAATTACGCACTTTGAATGTGCAAAAACCGTCTGTGAGTGGAATTTGCCGGGATGTGAAGAGTGGTGAAGAAGGAATGTTGGGGACAATGTTTCCCTATAGCACTTGCTTTTTGGGTGGGAATGTTGATGATGAATTGACTGGCGAATATTGTGAACTTGGTGACGAGCATCAAGGCATTTTCTCCGGAAGACAAAAATTTGTCCTTTGGAGGTGACATGGTTTTTGAAAATTTGGAGTCATTTGACGAAACAAAAGATCTCGGGGAGCACGATGCAGGACCTGAAGGTATCCAGCGGAAAGTTCGCCCCGTATTTGGGCTCACGGGATCGTCCAAGCCCGATTTGGAAGCATTGGACCAAGACACCAGGAAAGAGGTCCAGAAAATGTTAAAGGGTCCTAAAAAGAATGGAGACGACAAGCAGTGGCTCGCTTTCGAGTTGCTTTGGAGGCCGTTTCATGATCACTGTTCTAGCAGATGTGGAGCTGAGCTCATGGCGAAAATTCTTATTACCACGCTCCCAGAGTCCAGACAGGTACTCAATACGGAGCTTCACATGACTATGGGATGGACCTACCAACAAATTTGGTTGGATTTGGCAGGGCGGGGCCGGGGCCTACAAAGCCAGCATTCATTGCGGCGGTTATGGACAGCCTCGCAGCCTCCGCTCGAAAGTTGTTGGAGAAATATGGAACATGGGTGCTTAAATGGAGTCTTTTGCCTCGCAAGGTCATGCTGGTTGCGGCCGATAGGGCAAAGGAACCCTGCGTGCCCGCAATGTTGCATTTCTTCCATAGTGCGCGCAAATTTTCAAAAATATGACCTTTATAGCGCGCCTATTCCTTTGGCTACCAGACCGGACGGAGGACCGGTCTGGTCTTGTGGGGAAAATTATCACTTTCTGGCAAAGGATTGGGTCAAGGGTTTTTGAACGTGGCGGAAATCATGGTCTTGGTGGTTTTCTTAGACTCAATAGTATTTTAGAGAAAAACGGTAAGACGAGTTTCAGAGACCAGTGGGACCGGTCTTTGCAAACCGAACAGACCGGACCACTTCTGTACACTTTGGAGCACTTTGTTACACTTGCCTCCCAAACGTACCTTTGCGCGCTTGTTTCAGCATGCACGCCACCACACACCATGCACAAACCACACACACATACACAGACTTTGCTTCCCATGTGCTCTTGGGTGTTCCAACGATGCATGATGAGTGGGCTGCACCATTAGCATGAAAATAGATCGGTTCAAACAGTTTCATGCACACCGGTCAGACTGGTCTTCCGAACCTGCTGCCTTTTCACAGGACCGGTCAGACCGCTCTTCTCTGCTTTGTTGCTTAGTGTTCTTTAATGCCTATTTCAGGCCCCGGCACCAAGATCCCCGGCGTGAAGGATGCCGAGACGCCCGTGCCCACGGCCTTCAAGAAGGTCCGGGCCGGAGACCGGGTGGTGCTGCTGCTGAAGGGCTCGCACGGCGGCCGCTACACCGGCACGTGCGAGTCGCAGGCGTCCGGTAAAATGTCCCTACCCGGGACAATCTACTTCACGGAGGACCAGAAGACCGGGGGCTTGAAGCGGAGCATCAGCAAGGGCGAGCTTGACTTCGTCACCGAGGACGTGCTCGGATGTTCGGTGATCGCGGAGGCGAAGACATCTACTCCGGGCCAGAGGATTGCGGCCCGAGCAGCGCAGTCCGGCAAAAGGAAAGTGAACGAGGAGTCCGAAGACGAAGACAAGGAGGAGGAAGAAGAGGACGAAGAAGACGAGGACGAGGAGGAGCGAGAAAGCGTGATGGAGATCCCGGAAGAAGAGGCAAAGGAGGAGGAGAAAGAGAGGAAGAAGAAGAAGCCAGCTAAAGAGAAGCACACCACCAAAAGACGGTTGCCGGTCCCATTTTTCAAGGAAATCAAAGCCGAGGGCAGTGAGTCCGCCTCAGCGCCCCGCACAAGCAAGAAAGGCAGGAAGGCCTCCACCGAGGACGAAGAGAGGTCGGCGGAAGAGGTGCGCATGGGCAACGCGTTGGAGATGTATGGCACCACCTTGCCAAGGCTTGGGCAACACTTCCGGCAATGTCTCCGTGGCCAACCCGGCACCAAGACACTTTTGGCGGCAGCGCTGCAGTTGCTGTTCGAGTGCCCGAACAGCATTCTTCGTGGTCCTCTGTGCATTCGGTCGGATTACATCGTGGCGCAGCGCAAGTGTGTCGAGCCCCTTCGTCAATCCGGTGGTCCCCAATACGAGGAATACGCAGGTTTGTGCATACTGTCGTAGACCCTTCAGACCGCTTCACTTTAGCACACTTCACACGACGACCGGTCGGACCGGTCTGTACAAACTGTCGTAGACCGTTCGAACCGGTCCACTTTAGCACACTTCATACGAAGACCGGTCGGACCGGTCCTTGCAAACTGTCGTAAACCGTTCGGACCGCTTTACTTTAGCACACTTTAGCACACTTTATTCCGTTTCTCCACAGAGAAGGTCTTGCAGGGGGCTGCAACGTGTCCGACGTGCTTGGGGATCAAGGATGAGCCCGACATGGACATGCCCGCGCTGCCCGCCAGGCCCGCAGCGCGCCAGCTCGCCATCCCCCAACCCGCCGCAATGACCATGGACCAGCTCACAACTCCCCAGCTGCGCGAGAAGTTCATGGACCTCAAACGGGAATTGCAACGCACCGAATTCGAGCTCGTAACGGTATGGAGCACCGAATGGCCGTTCGGGGTTGTGTGTTCAACTCGCTCCCTCCTTTGCCGTGCCACTTTCAGGTCCCTGGGGGTTCCCTTCCTACAAGTGATTAGCATGAACCACACGCCGAAACCAAGACGTTGGGGGAGCAGATCGAAGAGATGTGGACAGTCGCTTGGTTCCGTGAACAAACAGAGAGGATGAGGTTGGTCGAGGAAGGAGAAGCGCGCGAGGAGTTTGAACGACAAGAGGAGGCAAGAATCCAAGCCGAGCGTGCAATGGAGGTGTGTGTCCAGGGGTCCCCTAGCCTACATTTGTGCATGCATGGAGTCAGCACTGTGGTCTGTGGTCTGCAGGACGCCCGACGTCGTGAGGAGGCCGCGCGTGAACGCAAAAAGAAGGATGCGGCGACCGAGGCTTTGGAGGCGAAGGTGAAGGCGTTGCAACAGGGGTTGGACAAGGCACGGAAAAGCAAGGAGGAGCCGAGCAAAGAGCAAGAACCCGAAGAACCGCAGGAACCAGACGCGCAGCAGGTCCCAGCGGAGGAGGCAGGCACAGGGGAGCCGATCGCCCAGCAAGGCGATGCCCCCAAGCCAGAAGCCGGAACTCAGGCATGTGTGTGCTTCAATTCGTTTTAAAGTGTGCTAAAGTGTGCTAAAGTGTGCTAAAGTGGACCGGTCCGAACGGTTTACGACAGTTTGCAACGACCGGTCCGACCGGTCTTCGTGTGAAGTGTGCCAAAGTGGATCGGTCCGAATGGTTTCTGATAGTTTGCAAAGACCGGTCTGACCGGTCCTTGAACGAAGTGTCACGAAGTGTACCGGTCCGTTCGGTTGAAACCACTTTACTTCCTGTTTCTGCAGGTGCCCTCAACCCAGGCACTTCAGCTGCAGGCGGCTTCCGCTGCTGCTGCTACCGGGATTCTGGGGATGAAAATCACCCCGGCCTTCGCCGCACTACAGGCGCGACTCGCGCTGCAGCTCGAGGCCCGCAACAAGAAGACCGGGGAAGAGAAGAAGGATAATGAGGATAATGGGGATGAGTAACTCGTTTTCCCCGCTTTTGCTATTTTTTCCCTTTTGATTTTATCGACGAACTGTTCCGGTCCTGTGTGGCCGGTGTGCCAGACGTGTGCCAGACGTGTGCCAGACATGTGCTTGATGGGACACCAGCGACATGATTCCAGGATTGCATGATTCCATGATTTCTGCTGCGTGTTTGGTTTGGGAGCAAAGAAAGTCTGAAGTGTACTAAAGTGTACTAAAGTGGAGCGGTCCGAACAGTTTGGAGTAGTTTGCAAAGACCGGTCTGACCGGTCTCTGGACAAAGTGAGCTAGAGCGGACCGGTCCGCACGGTTTAGAGTAGTTTGCAAAGACCGGTCTGACCGGTCTCTGGACAAAGTGAGCTAAAGTGGACCGGTCCGAACGGTTGGGAGTAGTTTGCAAAGACCGGTCCAACCAGTCTCTGGACAGAGTGATCTAAAGTGAAGCGGTCTGAACGGTTTAGGGTAGTTTGCCAAGACTATTCAGCAAAAGCTTGTATTCTGTTTTTTGTTTCAGGCATGCCTGCTGCTACACCATGGGAACCAAGACCCCTGGCCCCCCTAGAGGCCCAATGGGATTTTGGAGACGAACTCCGCAAAGGGCGCAGCCTCTTGGAGGGCAGCAAGGATGGCAATACCCCCGTTGCCGTCTGGAACTTCACGTTCCGGCCAATTTTGGAGGCCATGACGCTGTGTTTGGAAGAGGCCAACCGGATAGACCTAGTGGACGTTCTTCCGCGGTACGTGCTGTTTCGAGTTGGCTTGGGCATGCTGCAGCCGCGCAGAATAGATGATGTGTGGGACAAAGAGAGTATGCACTACAATGCATACATGGCGGAACTATCTCCTAGCAGGCGACAGTTTTATGTGCTGCAGCGACTTGCGGACCCGGATGCGGATGCGTTGATTGAGTTGTGCACGATGCACTGGCAAGGCGGATGGGAACCAGGTGACGTGGTGTGCGGGGATGAGAC
The DNA here is from genome assembly GCA_964036045.1 of Eutreptiella sp. 'Long Island Sound 2002'. Taxonomy (NCBI): domain Eukaryota; phylum Euglenozoa; class Euglenophyceae; order Eutreptiales; family Eutreptiaceae; genus Eutreptiella; species Eutreptiella sp. 'Long Island Sound 2002'. Next base: position 42,268,370 of record OZ038379.1, on the reverse strand, counting down.
CGTGGTCCCCCACAAGGGGTTATTTGTGATCCGCCAGTTCATACCGCGCAAGCCTCACAGCACCGGTGTGAAACAGTACGCGTTGTGCGACGCACAAAGCCATTACATCTGGCATGTGTATTTGTACCGTGGTGCAGCCCCTCGTGTGGGTCCAGAGTCCCGGAGCCGGTTTGCAGGCCACTACAGTGTTTTTGGGATCGTGCAACTTTGGAATGATGTGACACCACCCGGAAAGGTGCTTGTGGCGGACTCATTCTTTTGGTCTCATGATGCGGCGGCGATGCTAAGTGCACAAGAGCGTCCGTTCTTGATGCTCACTTCTACAAGTGCTTTGGTGCAAGATGGGAACGTTGGACTAGACCCGGGGAATGTGAACACGGTGGTGCACAAGGAACATCGGTACGCACTCTCGGTATACAAAAACCCGAAAGTGGGGCGCAAGCCGGCAAAGGTGGTACCACTACTAACCAATTGCTTAACCGGAGGTTCGCTCCCACACCGAAGTGGACGATACCACCTACTGGTGATAATTGCCAACTACCGTAGGTTTGCCCCGGGGGTGGATACGTTTAACCAAATGTGCTTACAACACGGGGAAGAGCACCGGTTTCAATCATGGTGGAAGGCACTTTGGGGGATGGTGTTAAGGATAGCGGCAACAAATGCATTTACGTCATGCCAAGCGTTGCGCCTTAGTCCGGGGGGTGAAACAATGTTTGACTGGCAATGGAGGTTGATGAGATACATGTTTCCGGCAAGGCAAATTGAGGTGGTGGACAAGCATGTACCAATAGTGGTTGGGAAGCAGGGCTTTTGTGTACATTGTGGGATGGGCACCACTCGATGCAAGTGCAAAGCATGTGGGTGCCATCTACACGTCGAATGCTTTGCGGACCATCATGAATGAACCATGAATAGATGTCTTGTGAGGATTGACTCCCATGCATTGCAATGTCTGTGCAAAGGTGTGAACACGCACAACACGGCACACGCACACACACAACACACACATGCGGACACACACATTCCACACGCATCACCAAGTGCTCCAAAGTGTGCAAAAGTGTGCTAAAATGGTCCGGTCCGTTCAGTTTGCAAAGACCGGTCAGACCGGTCCGACCGGTCTCCCCGAACTAACCGGTTCGCTACAGAAAGCTAAAGTGGCGCGAAACGGTCTCAACTGAACAGTTGGTGATTTTGCCTAGTCGAAACGGTGAGTCAACGAAGACCGGTGGACCGGTTGTGAAAATATTCGCGTATGGTAGCGAAAGGCGCGCTCTACCGCCTTATATTGTCCCGTTTTTCAAATTTTTCAAAACCGGAAAATGTTTCAAAACCATGCTTTTTCCAGTGTCCTGCGTTTCTCAAAAACCTCTTCCTTTTCAAAAACATTCCCTGTTGCTCATCCAACGCAAGACACATGCAAAAACACTGTCTGAAAGGTCTGAGAAGTGTGCAACAGTACAGGTCCTCACGGACGAAAACAGTGTAGCGCGCGCAACATATTTACAGCGCGCGCTAGGAGCCTTATGGTGCGCGCTATACCAGGTATAGGGCGCACTGTCATTCAGTGATATCCTTAATTGTTTGGACCACCACTTCGGCCTCCCACTCCTCCTCCCATTCGGGTCTGTGGTCTTCTGAACCAGTGGCAGCTGGGGCTGCATCCCCTTCTTCTTGTGGGCTTGGGTCACCTTCTGCGGTTGCTCCTTCTGGTGCCTCTTCTTCTTTCGGGGCTGCTCCTTCTCCTTCTTGTGGCGCGGCCGCTGGTGCCTCTTCTTCTTGTGGTGGGGCTGGTGCGTCGTCTTCTTGTGCTGCTGCTGCTGCTGGGGCTCGTGCCTCTTCTTCTTGTGCAGCTGCTGCTGGTGCTTCTGCCGGTGCTGCAGCTTCGGCAGGTCCCTTGTCTTCTTGTGGGGGAGCTGGTGGCTGGGCTGGTGGGTCTCCTTGGGGCTTCTTCGTCTTTGGGGTTGGTGGCTTGGACCGGGACATCCTCATGGTCTTTGGGTCGGGGCAGAGGTCCTCAATCTCATCGGCCTCGTACGTCTCCCACCACGACTGCCATTTGTCAAACTCCTCATACGCTTTGCTTTTGGCGGAGAACACCTGGCAGCTGGGCATGAACTCCCACCAGTCGTCCTCTTCCTCCTCCTCCTCCCCTTGTTGGCTGATCGTTGGGGATGATGACAGCCACGTGGTCCTGAGGGGCCCTGGCGCCTGCTGGCTTGACTTCGGCTCCCTCCACAATCATCGGCGCGATCGCAGTGGTGCAGTAGATGATCCACCGAGGCTTGTAGCCTTTTTGGTGGGACCAATCTCGGCGCTGCATGAGCCCATCTCTTGCCTCCTTGTCGGCGTCGGCTCTGCTCTGCTGCTTGGCCTTGGGAGCCGTACTGGGTGGGGTGGAACCGCACGGACCTCGTTGTTCTTGTGGCTGGTCTGGGACTGGGACAGGCTGCTTCGGTGCTGGCTTTGATGCGAGCTGCGGCTGGGGTGCCTGCTGCGGTGCCGTCTTGCTTGCCTGGAAAGAGTAGCACGAAGGTATAGCACCTGCATAGGACGCGCAATACGGAGCATAGCACGCGCAACGACATGCATAGCACGTGCAATGACAACGATAGCGCGCGCCGCATTACCTTGTCTGCTTTCTCCTCCTCTGCTTTCTTCCGTCTCTTTTCCTCCTCTTCCTTCTCCTTCTTCTTCCTCCTCTCTTCCTCTTCCCTCCCCTTCTTCTTCCTCTTTTCCTCCTCTCCCTTCTCCTGCTTCTTCCTCTTTTCCTCCTCTTCCTTCTTCTTCTTCTTTGCTTCGTCCTCTTTCTTCTTGGCCTGTTCCGCCTGACGTTGGACTCTGTGTGCCGCCTGTGCCAGCAGCTGCTGGTCGGCAGTCTTCTGGGCAACGACCTTTCCAGGGGGGTGGGGGGGCTTAGCGGTGTGGGAGGCGGAGATGGCTGGTGGTAGGTGGCTGGTGGCTGCCGGGGAGGGGCCTTGCTCCTTCCGTCCGTCAAGCCAGTCGGCCGCATGCTTGGACTGCCCGGCAATGTCCGCGGGCACGCTGATCATCAACGGCCCTCTGCGGGATCTCAGGCACAGAAGCTGCTCGAAGCTGCCCAACTACGTGACAATGGGACAGAAGGTAGGGCCGTAGCGCGCGCAAACAATCAAATCGCGCGTGCTACAACCAATGAAGCGCGCGCAAGAATGTCGAAAGCGCGCGCAATGGCAAACATAGCGCGTACATGTGCCTGTGCCAGTTGTTGTTGTTGTTGCTGCTGTTGCTGGGCGATCTGCACCCGCTGCTGCTGCTGGGGCAGCTGCAGTGTTGCCTGCTGCACGGCTGCCTGCTGTTGGAGCTGCTGCTGCTGCACTTGCTGCTGCTGCGGCTGCTCCTCGTCCTTGACCGCCGTGGTTTTGACTTTGGCGCCGGTTGCAAGTGCCCTTGCGGCACTGGCTCCTTTCTTGGCTGACCCCCGCAGCAAACTTGCAGCTTGTCCTTCTTGGGTTGGCATGGAGGGGTTCAACAGGTTCGCCAGACTGCACCAGGTGCCAGTAATGCTCTCGTCATGCCAGCAGGGTTGGACGGCTCCGTCTGGGATCTTGGCAATGGCCGTGGCCCTTTGGCGCCAGAACTTGTAGAAGGCCACCTTGAAGAGGTAGCCGGTGTCACGTCCTTCAGCCATGCCCAGTTGGGCCCTTGGGCGCAGATGGTGCTGTTTTGGTTGGGCCAGGTTCGGTTCTTGAAGTCGCTGCTGAAGGCGAAGCCCTGACGTGGCCCGGGTGGGGGAGACTGAGACTGTGCTTGCACTTGGGGTTGCTGCTGTCTTGGTTGGACCTGCTACTGCTGCTGCTGCTGCTCCGGTTCGGGGCTGCCGACTTGCTGGGCCGCAGCCTGCACTTGCTGCTGCTGCATTTGCTGCTGCTGCTGCACTGGCAGTGGGCCGAAGAGCACTTGCTGCACTTGGCCCATTGGAAGACTGCCACGCACTGGGGAGCCCAGGGTGGGTGACCCACCAGGGAACAGCATGGGAGACAGCTGCTGTGAGGCACCTTGTAACAGGGTCTGCGGCGCGGGCCACAGAGGCTGAGTTGGGGAGAATTGGGTCAGCTGCTGGGACAGCGTCTGCGGAAAACAGGACAAAGCACGCGCAACGAGGACGTGCGTAGTGCGCACAACGAGACAGCTAGCACGCACAACAAGAGCGTAGCACGCGCAACAGAAACAGTAGTGCGCACGGCAAGTACCTGTGGCTGCATGCTCCACGGCGTCGTCGACGGCTGCTGCAGTCCCTGTTGTACAGCTGCATGTGGCGGTGGTTGCGGTGTCGCACCTGCTCCTGTGGCCCCTGCAGCAGTTGTTGGCGGTGCTGCAGGAGGCGGATACCCCCAGCCCACGGGCTGCATAGGCAAGAGGGTTACATTAAAGTACCCCTGTTCCAGCAGTAATACAAAAAGGAAAATGCAGTAACAAAAAAATCAAAAGCACCAAAAAAAACGGACGAAAAGGAACAAATCAATGCATTCCAAATCGGAGGCACATTTGAAGTGCGTAGTCAGAGCACGCTACTTCCGATTATATATCGCGATTTCAAGGGTTCCAGCGCTTGAAAACAGCATACCGCGCGCGATAGTGATCATTGTGCGCACTAAATAGCATGTAGCGCGCGCTCAAAAACAAAAAGCGTGCGCTACCACAGTTCCTCGTCCGCAAAATATGCCCGAACCTCGTCAGCCAATTTTTGTGCTTTGCACAGGTTGCTTCTGGAGTTCCCATTCCACCTTGGTACTTCAAAGTACGGGAACAGACGCTCTTTAACCTGCCTGAGCATCTTAATGCGGCGCGACACCAGGGTTCCTGCCCCCCCACCTCTATCACAAAAGGAGGACCAAATGTCCTTCAGCACCCTGTTGCTCCCTTCCAAAAGATCCCGCGAAAACATTCCTAGGCCATAGGGCCTTATGGCCTGAATACTGACTGTTGCATCGTGCAACATCCAGTTAATATAAGGTGATCTTATTGCTGGACAAACCCACCTCTGGAAAGCCTGCGCAACCTCTGGAGCCTGCAATGCACCCTCTTCAAACATTGTGCCATACATGTCCCCCAGTAGTATGTACATGGCAACCACTGCTGTGTGCATTCTCATGTCACCATCAAGGAGGGGGGCCAGGTCCTCCGAAACCTTTAGAAGACACCAAGTCTCTTCCCCATCTGGCTCTGCCGTCCCCTGTAGTGCTATGTGACAACCAGACCTGTGAAGAATAGCCTGAACAGAGACCCTAGTACTGGGACGCACAGACCTGGCCAATCTGCGTACCAAGGCAGTGACCTGCCTCCCTACAAAAATCAGAAGGTGCAGAACACATGGTATAAGGTGATGTCGCCTCAGAGGCACCTTCAACAACCTGCTCTGGACAACACCAAATATATCCATGGGCCTGCAATTGGCCCCAGGTGCAATAAGCCCTAGCAACTGCTCATCTCGCTCTGTGGTTCTATCCACATCCTGTTGCAACCACGTTGCACTGGACTTGCACCACGTCATGTAAGTGAACAGACTACCTGCCATCCAATGTGTAGTGACACCCGACAACCGACGCAGCCAAGGGCTATCCCCACCGCAGAAAATCCTACAGCGTCTGGATGCACCCCGGATGGGAACCACACCACTGTCAAGGGGACTCTGCAGAAAAGCAAGATTGTTAGCCCAGACCTGGGACAACACAGAGGTGGACTTCTCACCACAAAGGGCGACGTTAACAGTCCAGTGGTAGAACAACGTCCTTGCCAAGTTACCATGGTTGACGAAGGAAATGGACATCTGGCACCACGATTCCCCCCCACAAGGCAACCCATCCCCCCTCACAATGATCCACAGCTCTCCTTGGCACTCCCTGGGGTATTAGAGGTTAGAAACAATGGAATCAAAGGAAAATATATAGTCAAAAAAGTGCTGCAGGGGCCACTGCAAAAAGACTGTGACCCCATCTGTGTGCACGGCAACCTGTAAATGCTGCCTACTTGCACGCTGGTTCCATTCTGTGGCGAAACTAGCATTGGAGGGGAGAGAAAAAAGGTGTGTGGGGACCTTACTTCTCGTCCAAGTAATCAAATCTTTGTACCTGAGGAAAATAGCGCGCGCAACATGGGGACGTAGCGCGCGCAGAAGTCAACGAAGCGCGTGCTATGAGCGGAAGTGCGCGCAATGTCACATGCAAAGCGCGCGCAATAATACCTTCTTCTTGGAATCTTCAGGAGCAGGACCAAGTCCACCACCGACAGGGGTGTGACGGCATTGGCAGCCTTGGTCCTGCGACGCTTCTTCTATGGTTCAGACACGGGGACCCTTTTTTCCAACTTGGCCCACAGAGACTGGTGGCCGGCAGACCCTGAGCAAAAGAAGTCAACTAGGTCTGCCAAAAGGTCCTCGCTCTTCCAGAGGGACCACCCATAGTGGGGGCCCAAAATGTTTGCAATCTTCCCTGACATTGACAGCGTCACATGCGGTGCCGGAAGCATCTAAAACTTTAGAAAAATAGGCGTTTTTGCCCTGCTTATTAGGACATGGGGTTACAAACCCAAGACCCCGAGCCATAGCGCGCGCTATGCTGAGCGCTATAGTTTTGTAGTGCGCACTGAGCCATCGCGCGGCAATACCCTGTAGCGCGCACGCAGGGAAGTTTTTATGGATGCCTTGGTGCGACACGGTGAATATAGTGAAGAGTGGAATGAGGTGTATAAATGGGAACGGATCCATGGGCAGGAATTGACGGTGGAAGGAGTCCATGAGATCCTGGTGTATGAGATTGGGTGGCGCGAAGACCGCGATTGGGCCCAGCATGAAGATGCAGCCGAGGTCAGGAGAATGCACGGAGTAAGAGAAAGTCACTGCCATTTCTTGGACGGCTTGATCCAGGCCAAGCCCCCCTTAAAACCCTTTTGTTGATGCTAAGACTAACTTAAGTATTTCTATTACTCTTTTGAAGCTTTTAGTACACTTTCTCAAGGTAACTAGGGTTATAACCCTAGCCCCCCATGAAGTTCACCCCTACCAATCAACTGAGCGGAGGTATCTTCCTTCATGGAGGATATACCGAAGTAAAATAGGCATTTCATGCTTTAGGCCTTGGTGGTTAAGCCTAGTGGTGTCCCACCCCAAGACCCCTATAATCAATTGTTTCTACCATTTATTGTGGTTCTACTTTGTAACTGTTTCTGAATTCAGTTGCTTGGCCAAGTCATAATCTGTGTCTGGCCTAACTCCTTTGCCCCTTATTCCTAACCAACTCCATTTCATCCAAGAGAGTGCACATGAAGTGCTTGATGCTAACTTGGAGGCTTGAGTTAGGCCAGTTTTCACATAAAACCTTTTGTACTATCCATTTGTGATTGAATCTTTGTATCTATACCTGCTTTGTCTATCTGCAGCCCTTCTGTGTTACACTGGATTTCAAACTATTCATTGATTCGATCCACATCTTGTTCTTGCTCTACTTGCTCCTTTGGTTTGGGGATTTCACCATCAAAAACCTGCAGGATATCATCAACATCTATAGGGCACTAATCAAGGACATCTTTCCGGTAGCAGAGGCAAACCCTGAGAACCTTTCGAACCGACTCTGAGCAGAAGCACAGGAAAAGCACACTGAAAAGAACATTGAACATGTCCACTCAACTGTCCTCCCGAACCTGGCCGATCAGAAGTGTACAAGTACAACCTGGCAGTGTAGTCCACCCAAGGAGTGAACCACCACTCAGAGCAGCATCTGGGTCTCAGGAAGATCCAGAGCACAGAAGGGCAAATCTAAAACGGCCCAGAACGACCCCATTAACCATGGAAACCTTAGCGGCCCATGGTGAGGACAGCCTGCAAAGGCTCCGCAGGCGTGTCGAAGCCTCCATGGCCCGGTCGGCCTGTCCGGCCTCGTCTTCTACTGTTCTTGGAGGTGGTCCTGAAGAACAAGAGAACCTACGAGGGAGGATGGATGAGTTCATGCTCCACGAAGAGTATCACAAGTCCACCGTAGGAGAAGATGGAGAAATACCTCTTGATGCCCTCGGGTCGCCTCCGCAAACTGAGACGGGCTCCTTCCTTTTTTCTGGGCCATCTACAGACATGGCGGACACAGTATCAATACCGAGACGACCATAAGTACACGAGCACCGGAAAACATGGCATCCGGACCTGCCGATAACTTCAATGGCTCCTGAAAAGAGTCTGGATCCTCTTTGCCCAGAGACCACCTTCGGGGCTCTGGATCGCACGGCCGAACTTTTGGCCAAAACTTCCCGCATGTGACAGCTCTGTCGGAGGCTGTCAAGGCTATGGGATGCAGCGTTCTAGGGCGTGATGCGGAACCCCTAGTTAGAACGCAATTTCTGGAACACCCACCTACCCTCAATTTTTGGGCATACCACCTGAAAAAATGGATTCAGCACCCTCAAAAAACCCCATCCCCTTTCTTTCCCCACATAACCCTCATTGTAGGGGTGGTCTTTGGGGGGGGGGTCAAAGAGTTAGAGCACAGTTCGGACAGAGCTGGAACGCAGTTGGAGCACCTTGCTCTAACTAGTTATCGCGCTAGTTATCGCGCAATAATGGGATGCAGCGTTCTAGGGCGTGGTGCGGAACCCCTAGTTAGAACCCAATTTCTGGAACACCCACGTACCCTGAATTTTGGGGCACACCACCTGAAAGAACGGAATCAGCACCCTCAAAAACCCCTCATCCCCTTTCTTTCCCCACATAACCCTCATTGTAGGGGTGGTTTTTGGGGGGGGGGTCAAAGAGTTAGAGCACAGTTAGAACAGAGTTAGAACGCAGTTAGAGCACCTTGCTCTAACTAGTTATCGCGCTAGTTATCGCGCGATAACTCAGTTATCGCGTAGTTATCGCGTGTAGTTATCGCGCACCCCTCCTCCCCCCCTCCCTCCCTAGGACAAACAACACAAAACACTTGGCACAAAGCATGTGTGGTCGCTTTTCATACAAAGTCATCAATGTCTGAGGCCTTGGCTGCCTCTAGTCCCAAAAGCCCTTGCTCCAGGGCGTTCATGGACATGCAATGGTGCATGTGGCGGAGGGACACACTTGGCCTCACCGAGGACCAACCCTTAAAACAATTTTTGAGCCTCCTTTTGTAAGGCCCATGCCGATACTCCGTTGGGATCGAGGAAAACTGAAAAATGTTCCTCCAATTCTCGGCAAAAAAGGTGGAATGTGCCAAGCACCAATGGATCCACCTGGTGGAGGACCAACCTGAGTCTCCCCACGCTTTTGAAAATTTGTGGTCAACGCACGGTGGCGTTCCACTTGGGTTAGAGTGTACAACTCCCTCATCCTCCAAAGCTCATACAAACCCTCAATGCATTTCACCATGACATGCACAACAACCCATAACATAGGTCCCCCAGGGGTCCTCACTGTCGGGATATGCTCTTTGAGGCAGTCCACAAATTGCCTTTGGAAGGGGGGGGGGTTAGGAAAATTTTCGCTCGCCCTCCCATGGCAATGGAGCGTGTAGTGCCCTGGTGTTGAACAACACCGGGGCTTGGGGGGTGGCGGTGCATGCCCAACCCTCCACCGCCCTACCCTTGCACACACGGGTGTGCCGCTTTTTTTCCCTCATGGAGGGATTCAGCAGGCCACCACTCTCGACCCAAAACTCACCCCCCGTGAAAGACCCCACACACACAATAAGCGCCATTGGCGCCCCATCCCTCAAATGGGAGTGGAGGCCCATGGTGTCTGTCCCTTGGGGGCAAACAATTTGGATGCTACACCATGTGAACCATGGTGGAGCATTGGAGGTGCAATACCCATTGAGGTCTGCAACCAGGCCTGAGGGTAGCAGCGGCCATGTGGGTCGCCCTAAAATTAGAGGGGTTGGGGTTTCCACTTCCCACGAGGCCGAAGTGGCACATGTCCACTTGGGCCCCATATCGCTCGTCCCCACGAAAAATGACCTTGGGCAACCCGCTTAGCAAACCCACGAGTCATTGGCTCCCACTCCTACTCCCGCTACCCTGACTCTGCAACCCAAAGGAGGCACAGAGGGTGGAGGTGAGGCTGCGCACCTGCGCCTCAGCCACCCCCAAGCGCTGCGTGAGGTCATCCCCCCTCCTCCGCTGCCCCTCCACCTCAACCCTAAGCTGGGCCGCCTCCACCTCCGCCTTCCGCCTCCCCTCCTGGGCCTCCCTCGGGGCCTCCGTCATCGCCTCCACCTCCTCCCCCCTCTTGGCAGCCAGGTTGAGGGCCTGGTCCAGGGCACGCTGGGTGGTGCCCTCGGCCTTTTCGGCCTTCGCCAAGGCCGACTTGTGGTCGGCCGACCGACCCTTGGCCAGTGCGGCCTCGACCCCCCTGGCGGCCACCTGCTCCACCAGAACCTGGCAAGCGTCCGTCACGTGGGTGGCCACACTGGCCCCCAAGGCCTCCACGTCCAGGGCCTCACATAGGGGCTTGGCCACCGCCACCTTTGCCACCTTCGATGGCTTGGGGGAGGGCTTGGGGGCGGGGGTTTGGCCCTTACCCCTAGGCGGGGGGGGGGGGCATCCGGCTCAACCACCACCACGTCTGGTCCCCGCTTCGTCTGGCCTTTTCCCGGCCTTCCCCCCTTTGGGTGCATACTGCCGAACCCAATCGGCAGTGGCGTCCACCACAGAAGGGGGGGGGTCATACCCACCAACCTGGTGGACGCCCCCCCCCCTGTGCAGCTTCTGCCACACTTCCCTCCCCGTATACTCCCCTTCCCACACAAAACACACCCTCAAAAGGAAATAAGATTTCCTTTGGGGGGGGTCGCTCATCCCAAACAAACACAAAAAAGCCGCAACTGTTTCCCCCTCTGCGGCATTCGGCCACTTGGCCGTTTCCCCCCAAACCCACACATAGGAGGGGAGGGTGAGGTTGGTCTTCCTCTCCACACCCCCCTCCTTCTCGATGATGGTGACCTTCTGATACCATCCCCTCCCCCCCATCCTGCAGGCCTCATCCCCAGGCTCCCCCCACCGCCACGACGCCCCCTGCGGCAGCCTCTTCTCCCCCTCCAGCTCCAACAGGGCCGCCGTCGGCTTGGTGGGTGCATACTGCCGAACCCAATCGGCAGTGGCGTCCACCACAGAAGGGGAGGGGTCATACCCACCAACCTGGTGGATGTCCCCCCACCTCTGCAGCTTCTGCCACACTTCCCTCCCCGTATACTCCCCTTCCCACACAAAACACACCCTCAAAAGGAATTAAGATTTCCTTTGGGGCGGGTCGCTCATCCCAAACAAACACAAAAAAGCCGCAACTGTTTCCCCCTCTGCGGCATTCGGCCACTTGGCCGTTTCCCCCCAAACCCACACATAGGAGGGGAGGGTGAGGTTGGTCTTCCTCTCCACACCCCCCTCCTTCTCGATGATGGTGACCTGCTGGTACCATCCCGTCCCCCCCATCCTGCAGGCCTCATCCCCAGGCTCCCCCCACCGCCACGACGCCCCCTGCGGCAGCCTCTTCTCCCCCTCCAGCTCAAACCGGGCCGCCGTCGGCTTGGTGGGCCGTGCCCCTGCTGCTTCTGCTGCTCTGCCTGCTGCCTCGGCTGCCTGGGCGTTGTCCTGGACGAAGATACGGGGCAGCTGCAAGATGGTAGCCTGAAAAAAACAAAAGAAACGAAAAAAACACGCGATAACCCGCGCGATAACCCCTGCGATAACTAGGTTATCGCGCGATAACCCCCGCGATAACCCCCCGCGATAACCCCGCGATAACTGGTTAGAACGCGATAACCTAGGTAGGTAGGTAGGTATCCTCGGGAGCTCGGGATGCCTCCTTTGACATTGCAGGAAGAAGGTCTTACCAAGGGGACGTCCTGTCCCTCCCACTGCCCTATGTCAGGTGCCTCTTGAGCCGCTCCCGCATGTGCTTGGGAAGGCATTGTCGCGGCCACCCGGTCCATGTGTCCCAGGTGGGAGGGTGTCCCGACATGTGTCCATGGGTAGGGCCCCATGCCCCCTCCTTTGGGCGGCAGCTCTGGGGGGCTGCCCAGCCGTGTGGAGTATCTCTCACCACAAGGGGTATTGCTCCCGCTTGTCTACGGTACGACCGCCTCACCCTTGTGGCTTGAGTTGCGGGGCCACTCTGCTTGGCAGGTGACCCCCTCCTGGACTGTGTACCGGCTCGCCTGTCACCGGTTGCTTCCATGGCTCCGGGTGACGTTTGCCATGGTCTCCGGTGCAGCCTGGCCGGGCTCGGACCAGTGGCCTTGGAGTACCGCTCCTGCCACTGGCCCGGTGGGTCGGCTGGGTCGCCCCAGTGCGTCCGACCCATGGGGTATTGGTTCTTTCCTGTCCCTCGGCCGCCCTACGTGTGTGCAGTGTCCTGGGCCGCTGGGCTCCTGTTCACCGGTGTGCCCGCGCGGTTTGCTGTGGTGCGGCTGCGGTGTCCTGAGCCAGCTGGCTCCTGTTCACCGGTGTGCTCGCTCCGTGTGTTGTGTTGCATGTGCGGTCCCCTGGGCCACTGGGCTCCTGTTCACCGGTGTGCGTGCTGTGTGCGGTGCGCGTGTGCCATGGGTGGTTGTGTCCCTCTTCCTCCCCCCCTAATTTTTTTTATTTTTTTGTTGTTTTTTTTTCTTTTTTTTTTTTTTACTATCTGTGTTTTTTTTTTTTGGAAAAAAACAAAGAAAAACAAAAAAGAGAAAAACAGGGGCGCGCGTACACTGCAGGCACAGGCACGGGCAGCTGGTGCGGCGGTGCAATAGCGTTGTGTCCTCTGGTGTGTGTCGTCGGTGCTGTGGCGGCGGTCGCGCCCCAGGGGTGCGGCTCGTGCGTCCTGATGTACACGGGCTTGGGTCAGGGTGGGTTTGGTGAGGTGTCTCTTTGCTTCTGGAGCTGGCTGGTTAGGCGGCTGTGTGGGCTGTGGGTGTGGGCTGTGGTTACGTTGTTCCCTCGGCGGGTTGGGTTAGGAGTCAAGGATTAGCGGTTTTGGGGTGTGGCTCGGGTTTGATTTGTGCTTGAGTTCTGGCTCGGTTAGGCGGTTGCGCGGGGCCGGGCGTGTGGGTAGCGGCGTCCACGGGGTCGTGCGCCCGAGGCGAGTGCGGGGTGGTGCGTGCGGGCTGGCCGTTGGCCGGTGGCCTCACTGGGAGTCCCACACGGAGGGGTCGACGGGCGTGCTGGCGGCGTACGCAGCGTGCAGGTTGGGCAGCAGCGGGCGCACATGCAGGGCGTCGGCGTGCCCGATGAGGACCTCACTGAGGACCGAGGGGTTGGCGGCAAGCAGTATCCGATGCCCGGGAGGGGTGGCGGCGAGGAGCGGGAGGATGTCCGCGGCCCGCGACGTGGGGGCGACCACGACGTGGGCCGGGTGCGGCCCCGGGAGCGGTGCTGGGGGGAGCGGGACCACAGGACGGCGGTCTACTGTGAGGTGCCAAGTGGCGCGATGGTGGAGGAGCCGGACTAGGGCGATGCTGTGGCGCAGTGTGTGGGGCTGGGTGCTGGGCGGCGTGGGGACGTGCGGTGGGAGGGGGGGGGGGCGGGGCGGTGGCGTGGGAGGGGGCACGGCGGAGGAGTGACGTCAGTGACGTGTGTGTCGTGCTGAGGGTGGAGAGGAGCCCACGGTATTGGGTCTGGGTTCGGCGCCTTTGGGCGTAGTGGTGCTCGTTGTCGTGTGCGTCGGCTTCCTTCGGCGTCCGGTTCGTTTGGTGACTTCTGGGCGGGGCCTGGCGTGGCGCCCCGTGGTGGTGGTGTGCTGGGTAACGGGGTTAGATGGCGGCGCCGCTGGCTGGGGGGTCATGCGCGTCGTGTTGTGTGGCGCGCAGGGCTCCTGGGGTGCTGTGGGTGTCGCCGGTGTCGGTGCGCCGACGCTTGTGGGGTGGTGGGGGGGTGTGTGCGTGCGGGGCTGGGCTTTGGGTGATGTCCCACAGGCGGATGCCGTCTCGCCGCGTTTCCTGGAGGGTCTCCCGCAGGCGCCTGAGGACATACGGGTGGTCCTGGGGCGCGGGGAGGTTGCGGGGGTGGACTCCCAGGGGGTGGAGCGCATCGGCCAGCATGGCTTCCCATGCGGCCTGCGGCATTCACCCCCCCGCCGGCCGGAGGCGGCAGTTCTCAACCGACCCCTTGCGGGGCCAATGGACCAGGCCCTCGAGGGAGGGCTCTCCCCGGGCCCATTTCCGCAGCTCCCAGAGCTGCGTGTGGGTCCAGCGCTGCCACCACTGTTCCTGGGCGGGCCTGCGGTCTTGGGAGGAGGAGTGGGCGTGGGTGGGTGTGACGGGGTCGTGGGGACCGGCGGCGGTGGCGGGCCTGGGGGATTCTTCGTAGTCCTGTTCCGTGGGGGTGCGTGGGGAGTGGGGGTGCACGCGGATGTGGACCCGCGGGTGTGCGCGTACGGTCTCCGCCTCGGGGTGGGCGGGGATTCGCGGCGGCGGCGGTAGTGGGGCATGCGTTGCATGTGGGCTGTCATCGGGGGCCGGTAGGGGGGTGGGGACGCTGCTGGTGGACCCTTGCGTTGTTCTGGCTTGGTCGGGAGCGGTCCGTGGGCCTGGGGTGCGGGCTTTGGGAGGTGGCAGGACGAGGCGCGTCGCGCTTTGGCCGCGGCGCGCTCCGCCATGAAGGTGGTGGCGGTGGCGTCGGTGACGGTGGGGGGGCGCCGCGCTGGGCGCTGCTGCCTTCGGGCCTGGGACGGCTGGGGCCGGATGTCGTAGAGGACATCCTCGGGGGGCCGGGTTCGCCCTGCCGTCGTGGCGCCGGGTTTGGGCTTGGGATTGGGCTTGGCTGCGGGTTGCCGTTTGGCGGCGGTCTTGGGCTTCGGCTAGGTCGTGGGCGTGGGCTTCGTCGGGGCGTGGGCCTTGGCGGCGGCGGGGCTGCTCGCGGTGGGGGCGGGCTTGGAGGCCCGTTTGGGAGGTGTCCCCCGCGGCCTGGGGGGTGGAGTGCTGGATGAAGACGTGGTGGTGGTGGTGGATGAGGTGGTCGTGGTGGTGGAGGTTGTGGAGTCGGAGGCGGAGGAGAGGGCTGTGGGAGACGGCGGAGGGTCCCGGGCTTCGGGGGCGGGCGTATGATGCTGGGTCCTGTAAGTAGCGAGAACGAGGGTGCAGGTTCGGGCATTCGGCGTGTGCGCGCGTTTTCCCTGGTGATCCGTCCGTGCTGGTGCTGGCGTGGCGGCGTTGTCTCGGCTGCGTGGGCACGTGGGTTACCCGGGGGGTGGCCATATCTGCTCCAGGACGTGGGGGTGTGTTTGCTGCAGGTAGTCGAGGGTCCGGAAGAAGCATCGCCGGATGCCGGGCACGTCTTCCTCTGTGAGGTGGGGGTAGTTTTGGGTGGGGTGTGGGGGCCCGGCCATAGCAGCGTCATGAGGCGGGCTGCCACCATGTACGGGCATAGTTGTAGGGTGGTGGGGCGTGGGGGGGTGGGTCCCCTGCGGTTACGGGGGGCTTCCCTCTGCTGGGGGCGCAGCGTGACCACCCACACCCATCGGTCCGTGGGGATCCACCAGGTCCGTTGGGTCCACTTGGCGAGGCAATACATCGCCCTACCAAGGCCCTGGTAGCCGCTGCGGATGGAGAGCAGCGTGTCCAGGGACTCAGGTTCCCACGTGCCCCAGATGTGGGGGTCGTCCGGGTCGTCCCCCCTGGCGTACGTGTCGGGGCCTGGGTTGTGTGGGGGGGGGGTGTAGTCGGCGGGGAGGAGGGAGTCGGTGCCGTGTACCACCCAGTGGTCTGTGGGTGCGTCGTAGGTGGTGGTGGAGAGGGTGTAGTGCAGATTATACATGAGGGTCATACGGTGGAGGGGGCTGGCTGCTGCTCGTCGGGGGTGGGGATGTCCCCCGGGACGTGGTGCCGGAAGTTGCTCAGGGAGGCCATCCGGGGTACCCATGTTTCCCGCTCCCACTCTTTGGTGCTGTCCGGGGTGGCGTCGGGTGGGGGATGGGACATGTTGGGCTCGCGGTAGCGGGTGCGGCCCTGGGTGCTGTCCCGCTCCGGCACGGGGTGTCCGACCAGGTGTCGCCCCCAGTCGATAACCTAGCGCGATAACTAGCTAGAGCACCTAGGTAGAACGCGATAACCTAGCGCGATAACCAGTTAGAGCAGGGGTTAGAGCAGGGTGTTGTGGGAAGTTTTCACCCCTGGTGACATGGACACATGCCTTGGCCCTCCTTCTCGGCATGGTCCAGCACCAGGCCCAGCCTCCGCAGCCACACGAAGTCCGTGACGGCCGCATACTCCCCCGCCTGCCGTAACTCCACCACCTGGGCCACCCCCTCCACCTCAGGGGCCACCCTTGCCACTCCCCCATACAACCCCCTCCTCACCACCAAATTGGTGCCCGCCGGCACCTTAATCCCAACATGCCCTTGCAAGGTGGGCCAGGGCAGTGACTCCCCATGGCACACCTTGGCCAAGTGGCACTGATCGGGGTCGCCTGCGACCGCCCCCGCCTCCTCATTAGTGATGGGGGCAATCACCTCCCTCCCAATCCCCCACCCCGACAACAAAAAATGCCCTGTGATTGTTCCCACCGGGAGCAAGCACTGAGCAGATTGCTCAATGCTGAAGCCATTGGGGTCCACCACCACCACCTCCTCCTCCCCCCCCTCCACCTCCTCCCCCTCCTGGCATGGCACACAAAGGCCATCTTTGTGGGCGGTGCACAAAATCAGCCGATTGCATCCGTAGCAATTGGCTACCACCTTCCACCTACACCTAACCGCCCCATCACACTGGACTGTCCTGGCCACCCGGCCACCAGGTGCCCCCAGCTGGGGCCTTTTGATGGACTGCGTCACGTGCAGGTTGGGGAATCCAAGATTCCCCCCCTGGGTAAGCTCAATGGCAAAAAATGCCATGAGGCGGGGGTCCCTTACCCCCATGGGGGAGGCCTTGGGAATCCCCGACCCCCTGTGGACATCAAGGGCATTAAAAAAAAAGGCAGTGCCCCTCTTGAATGGCACAGCCCTCTCCACCCAAGGGTCAGGGAACCCTGAACTGCTGGAGGGCACAAAACGATTATGTGACCGATCCTCCTCCTCATGATTATGGGTTAGCATAATAAGGCAATTGACAATCAATGTGCCTTCAGGAATGGTGTAGGGGGGGGCGTCGCGATGGAGGTGCTGGGGGGTGTGGTCATAGCTCGAAATTTTGGCCATGTCAAGGATGGTGCAGCTCCATCCGACCCCCCCCACCACAATCTTCTTCGTGGTCTCAAGCACACGATCTGCCACCCTTTTGAGGACTCGCAGACCATGGAGCTTGTGGGGGTTGTGCTTGTGGTGGTTGGCACCCCCATAGTTGCCATACAATGTGCGGCAGGTCCCAGAATCTTGGGGCCTGCCGACAATGGGGGGGTTCTCATTGAAAATGGGTGCCTTCTCTGAGAGAGGCACCCTATCCAAATCATCCAAAAGACTTTGCAGCTGAATGTCACTCAAGAAATCGTGTTCCAGGGGGTGGTTGACCACCAGCTTTCCCCCCACCGTGAGCACAAGGTCATTGGGGTCCCTATTAAAGGCCCCCAAGGGCTCGGCGGCAACCACCTCCTCCGCCTCCCCAATAATCAACCATCCGACTTCCCCTTCCCCTTACCAGGTCGGATCCTTACCTTCTGGACACTAATCATAAGCGGGTTGTGGGGCTTCTCCTTCCTCCCCCCAGCCCCCCACCCCCCCGCATCCTCCTCCTCCTCCTCCACTTCCTCCTCCTCCTCCTCCTGACCCACATAGAGGGTCGTCTTCGTCCCCGCACCCTTCTCGGCATGAGCGGTGACGGACTCCACCACCGCGTCCACATCCTCGGTATGAAGCTTGATCAAAAATCGAGCAACCCCTTGATTTACCTCTAGCAACTCGAAGATGTAGTTGCTGAGAACCAGGGGGTCTCGCTTGTCCGCCATGAAGGGGGACTTACTGACAAGGTGTCCAAAGTCCACACCATGTTCAAAGCGGGTCGTCACAGGGCGCCTCACATTGGCATCACCCATCGTAAACCCCTCAGGACCGCCAAGGCGACGAACCCCAAGGAGCTTTTGATGGTGCTCGCACCAAGCGTGGGCAGCAGCAAGGGCCATTACGAAGAATATGAAAGCTTTGAGAGCTAAAGCGAAAAGGGGAAACATAAAATGAAGCGCAATAACCTACGCGATAACTCGCACGACAACTAGTTATCGCGCGATAACCCCCGCGATAACCCCCGCCCTAACTAGGTTATCGCGCGATAACCCACGCGATAACTAGTGCTCTAACCCCGTTCTAACCCCATTCTAACTAGTTAGAGCACATAAAGATCAAATCGCAAAAAGTGCAAAACGGGCAATATCGAGCAAACGAAACATGGAAGGCACATTGTTGCATCATAGTGCACCCATGTAGCATGTGAAATTCCGGGTTGCAACCATATTAACAACACCCAAAATTGGGGGGGTTCCGCACCACGCCCTAGAACGCTGCATCCCATAAATTGGGTATCACTGAACCCTTACCCAAGCCAGTGTTACTCTCATCTTCACCCGGACTGAGCACGTTGGCTGATGATCTCAGAAGATCAAGGGTGTCAGGTTGCTACCCAAGGTCACTTGCCCCAGCCCTTTTCATTCTCGCGCCAGGACAGTCCCAATTGCTGAACTACCAGACGTGCCGGTGACAGAGACTGAGAAATGAGGGCTGTCAGCCCTGGCACCTCTTGCCCGCGTATCTCCTTCTCCTTCTGGCCTAACCCCGGGGGATGGGAAGATGGGCAGACCTATTGCCGAGGCGAACATCCAGCTAGAACTGCCGGAGTTCGACCCGAAAAATCTGCCCGACTGGGCAGAAGAATTTGCTGAGTTTCTTTTGCTCACTGGCCAATCCCATGTGGATGTGGCCACCAAATGCTCACTGCTGAAACGCTCATGCAAAAGAGATATTTTTGCAAAAACACGTGAAACAGATTGTGAAAACCTGTTCAACCTGGGCAGAGGTACTCCAAAGACTGGAGAAAGCATTCCCAGTCTATGAGACTAACCTCAGTGTGAGCACACAGATAGAGGAGCTACCTATGCTCCCTGAGTTTTCTTTCGCTGCGTGAGTCTCTGAATACGTGTGCGACCTAGAGTATTTGTTTTCACGGATGAACGCGGGCTCCTATGGAGCCACTGAGCCCCACCTGTGGCTCCTGAGTCAGATTCCTCAACGTATGTGGGATGACTGCCGCGCTACTTCTGAGAGGAAAAGCCGGACCCACTCGTACGACGAACTGGTGGACCTGCTGATTGAGCTAGCTCTTGAGGGGGAGAATGACTTCCACATGGAGAAATTCCTCAAGAAGCACTTGGGCCGAGGTGGTACCCCTACCCCCAAACATGGCGAAGGGCAAGGGCCTACAAATCCCGCTAACGCCAACCGGGGAGGTGGTAAAGGAGGGGGTAACCTACGTGCAATGAATGAGGTTAAACCTGATGCAGGTACACCCCCTCTGTTCTACTGTAAACCTGTCAATGACAAGGGGGGACCTTGTCGTGCCCCTGACTGCGATCACCGCAGTAGTTGTATGCTGCAGATGAAACGTCAGCAGCACTCCAAGGATGCGAAAACTGTGACCCATCAAGATCATTTCAGGTGTACCATCACCTGTGGCTATTGTGGCAAACGTCGTCACTACGAGGACAAATGTCACATAAAGAAACGCGAGAGTGATGAACTCAAGCGTCAGGAGGCTGAACGCCAGAAGAACCAAACACCCACCAGAAACCCCCAGAATGGGGATGAAGGTGGTAAAGGAGGTGGCAAGAGGGGTGGCAAAGGTGGACCCCCTAACCCCCAGAGGCGCTCCCCAGCGCCCGCTGCTACTCCCCCTCCTGCCGAAGGTGACCCCAAGAAGCGCCCACAGGGGGATAACGCTTCTCCTGAGGGGAATAACTCCAGGAAGAGGCGACTGGCCTGGATGGCCAAATTCCTCATGGCTGCAGGGGTGGATGTCAAGTTCCATGCTGAGGAGTAGGGGGGCGGCTTCGAAGAGGAGGACTTGGTTTTCTGGATCCTCGTGAAAATTGGGGATCAAGTTTTTCGAGCGGTGCTTAACACCGGTGCAACACTTTCCATAGTGGCCCGGCGCCTGCTAAAAACTTTCAAGAAAACAAAGACCGTGGCCATAAGAGTAGGGGATGGGCGTACCATCCATTCCTTGGGGGGGGGTCGATGTGACTATATTCCTTTGGCTACCACGCGTAGAACGCATAGCACGAAAATTTGTCGCGTTTTTGCTTTTATGATTGTTTTGTGCTTCCGGGGGGTTTTCGAGGGTGCGCGGCGCAATGGAACTATCTGTTTAGCTCAATTCAACCATTTCCGAGGAGAGAAGCACAATTACCTCCTGCCTCTGCCTCTGTCTTGGTGCTACGCGTGCTGCGTGTGTTGCGCGTCCTGCGTGTCTCGGTCCGGTGCCTCGGACTCTGCCTCTGGAAGTCTTCCTACGTGTTCTACGCGTTCTGCAGGGGCTAAGCGCTTCACACCTATCATACCACCCCCCAATTTTTTTTTGCCATGCTTTCACCCGTGTACTCTGCCACACACCTGCACTGATTCCGGATGGAACTGAAAGGTGCGTATTCCAACGACAATTGCCTTCTGCCTATGTGTTTGCCTTGGTGCTACATTGCCCACGTGTGTTGGGTGTTTTGTGTGTTGTCGTTCTTCGCTTCTGACGTCGCCTCTGGAGCCGTTCTACGCGTGCTACGTGCTCTGCAGCATGTTTCTGTCCCAACATTCATAGGCCGCTTTGCTTTTATGGTGCAGGAGTGATGCCTGCACCCCTGTACCCCGCTATACATTCTCAATGGTTGCAGAAGGGTGGGAAGCTGGGAGAGTGGAAGCATCCGGGGAAACTGAAGCACAACGCCTTCGTTGTCTTTCAAATTAAACAAGCCACGAGTATGTGTGTGTGTGTCTTCGTTTTCATCTCGCTTCTCGCCTTGCACCGCTGTCCTCCTCACCCCCTTGTGTCGCAGCGGGGTGGCATGCCAGATGGGTCAATCGGAAGAAAAAAGGGGCCAAGGACAAGCAGAAGAAAGAATTTTGGTTGACGATCCTCACAACGTATCAGGTGCACCACGTTCACGGGTTTGCGGTTCATGTGACCACTTTTTTGCGCCGCCTGTTGTCCCCTACCGTCTCTTGCACCTTTTGACAGGTCAAGGCCCCGAAGGGCAAGCCACATGCGCCGCATGTGGTGCAGGACGTCCGCAACAGAAAGGATGGCTACTAGAAATACAAAAAGGTGTTTTATCTGTTCTGCGCGTTTTATCCGTTCCCTTTTCCGTTGCCTCCGGATCTGCCTCTGGTTGTGTGTCATGCGTTTTGCGCGTTCTTGGCTCTCTGCGTGCTTCCTCTGGTATTGCCTCTGGGGTTGCCTCCATGTGTCTTGCATGTTCTGCATGTTCTACAGATTCCGCGCGACCGGCTGTGGACGTGGATCCAAGATGAGGGAACGAGAGAGAGTTCGGATGAGGACGAGTCGGAAGAGGATTCGGAAGAGGAGCCGGAGGAGGCAGAGGATGCGGAGGAGGAGTAGGAGGAGGAGGGCAGTGATGCTCCCAGTGTGAAGGACGAGGACGAGCCCTCCCTCGCCCAACGCGCACCCCGAAGCACCCACCTCGAGGTGGTTGCCCGCATGGCCGCAAACGGGACCCCTGTGAAGGCGAAGCCAGAGGCGAAGCCAGAGGCAAGGCCAGAGCCGGAGGAGCTGTCCAGGAAGAAGAAGGAAAGGACGAAGAGTCAACCCAAGAAGAAGAGCAGCAAGGGCAAGAAGGTGGAGGAGAGGCCCAAGCATGTGCGTTACGCAGTGGAAGGCGAACCGCACAGGTCGATGCCGTCAGGTGCAACCCGAGGGGAGAAGTACCAAGCCGGGGCCGCCTAGGACAACGATGTGCAGGTCATGCAGCGCACCCTGGAATCGGAGTATGAAGTGTCACTCGGACGAGTATGCCAACACTACAAAGTGTGTTTCGCCGAGGAAACACAAGCGGGCCACGAATAGGGCCTGGCGCTGCTTCTGGTGACGGACGCGCGGGCGTACAGTGTGCAGATGTTCCTCCGCTGTGGCACGAAGAATGCACAAAGAACAGCCGCTGCCAGAGAACTGTTTGAGGAGCGATACCCGAGCAGCTCAGCCCGCCAAGTCGCAACCAGGTTGATCAAGGGGGTGTCGGTGTGCACGAACTGTGTCGGAGCCCCAGACTGGCCTACGGAATTTGGTGACCCCGCAGCTGCAGGCCTGACGTTGGCGAAATTGAAGGGGGAGCCCCTGTCGTCTGGATACCGACCACGGCGCACCCTGGACCAGCTGAGTGCGTTTGGTGCGGAGGACATTGTCGAAATGGCCACTGACACTTTGCAGGTGTACTGCATGTGTTGCGTGTTCCCTCTGTAACGCCTCCAGTGCAGCGTGTAGCGCGTCTTCGGCGTTCCGCGCGTGCTACGTGTTCCAGACGTTGCGCCTCCTCGTTGCCTCTGGGGGTGCCTTCCGGTGTTGCACGCGCTTTGCGTGGTCTGTACAGGAGAAGCTGTCGCGCACGGTCCGCATGGCTGGCCTCATGGCCTACGTGCACCTTAACGGAGGACAGAGGTGTCGACCTCCCCGACACAGGGGCATGGACACTCGTGAGAACAAAGGATGCAAAGAGGCAGCGGGTGTGCATTCCTGTGCTGGGCGTCGTGGCAAGGGTCTGTTCACTTGCCTCTGGAGTTGCCTCCTGTCTGCTCTGGGCGTCCTACACGTTCTACGCGGTTCGCACGTTCGATTCTGTGACTGCCTCTGGATTTGCCTTCCCATGTCTTACCTGTTTTGCGCGCTCTGCATGTTCTGCAGACAACCTGGGAGGAGTATGGGTATCCGCAGCAGCATGGGTATCCGTATGAGCCGCAATACGAGTATGAGCCGCGGTACGAGTTCCAGCCGATGAAGACGGATCCGTAAATGCCTTCGAGCTCCGGGAGCCTCCCGTATGGGTCCGACCCGTACAGGTACCGGCCCCCGCATTATCCGCCGCCACCCACGTATCCTCCACCGCACGGAATGCTGCAGTCACCGCCACCACTTGGGGACCCACCACCGCCAATACTCCCACCCCCTGGTGCGCGTTTGAAACCCAATGTTGTTCCGGCCAAATTGTTCCAATGTTCTAGGCTATCTGGCCGGAACAAAAAAAGTTCAAAATTTATTTACCCCCCAACCAAGCCTACCCGTACATGGTGGCAAAATATGTTGTTTGCTAGCCTTGGGGGTCCCCGCTGGTATGCTCATATTTGTTGCCCGGCGCGTTGCCACGTGAAAAAAACTTGTTTTCAAAAACAGTTTTTGTTAGAACACCATTGGAACACCGCTGGAACAGGTTATTGGAACGTCGCCAGAACAAGCACTCTACAACAAGAGGAGAGCACAAGGAAGGGTAAAATGGTAACATACATTGTTGTGTAGGGTGCCCCCGGGGGCCCATCGGGTTAGTCTCTTGTTCTCACCTAAAGGTCCTGCGTGGTCGGGGGCCCGGCGGGCGCCCCCGAACTCTTGTCACCCGCCCCACTATCCCCTCCATTCCCCTCACCGACCACCACCCCTTGACCCACCACCCCTTCACCCTCCACCCCTTCACCCACCACCCCTTCAGCCTCCACCCCTTCACCCTCCACCCCTTCTCCCACCACCCCTTCACCCTCCACCCTTTTGACCTCCATCCTTTCCCCCTCCACCCCTTCGACCTCTTCCCTGACGCCCCCATCTCGGTTAGCCCCGGTAGCACCCAAACCTGCCCCTGGTCCATCCCCTTCGTCTCCCCCGTCCCCGTCCTCGTCGTTGCTCTCGTCCCCCTCCTCGTCCGCGTCCGCGTCGTCCTCCTTGTCCTCTTCCTCGGCCGCCATCATCTTGGCGAGGAACTTCTTTGCCTGCGTCTTGGTTTTCCAAACCGACGCTCTCGGGATGGCGAAGAGTTCGGGGTCTTTGGGGAAGGCGATCCACGTCTCCCCAACCCCGGGCAGGCCACCCGCGGCAAGGGCCTCCTTGCCCTGCTTGATCCCCCACTGCCCATTGTCCCGAAAAACTACATACACTTGCTCCCCCGCTTTGTCTTTGCACCCCCCCCCTATTGCCTTTGACTTGGCCTTAGGTTGGGGTTGGGGGGGCTGGGCTGGGCCTTGGGTTCTGGGGGGCGGGGCTCTCTTTGGAGCCTTGCGAGGGGGTTTGGGGGCTCCTTGGCCGGGGGGCGGGGCTGGGGCTCCCCGAACGCCGAGGAGTCGGCCGTGGACCCAGAGGAGGAGTCCGTTGAGGAGACACTGCACGACTCCTCGCTGAAGGACTCCCCCGGGAGCCCCTTCTTTTTTGGGGGGGCTCACTTGGGGGCGCTCTTGGGTTCCGCTTGGGGGGGCGTTGGGGTTTGGAATTGGGTTTGGGTGCTGTTTGGGGGGCTGGGTGGGGGTTCGGGGGTTGGGGTTGCACGGGCGGTGCACACGCGGGCGGGGCGGGGGCCTCTGCGGCCACTTGTTCGCAGTGCGGCGGCGCTGGGGACATGTCACGGATGCTGCCCCACCCCTCGATGCGCGTCGCGAGAACGCTGCCGCGGGCTGCCATGTAGTCCATCAAGGCCGTGAGGAACTCGAGCACAGCGACGGGCTGCAAGTGCAACTGCTGAAGCAACGTACCCAAATAGATGGGCCGGGGATCGCTTCTTGGCCAACAAAGGATCACCCGAGCGGCGCGCGGGTCCGAAGGGCTGACCTGGATGTCCTCCACCTACATGGAGGATAGCCAGGATGAGTGTTCCAGCGACGTTCCAATAAGCTGTTCCGGCGACGTTCAAAAGAGTTTTCAAAAGTTTTTTGGTGTTAGTTTGGAACGTCGCCAGAACAAAGTGTTTGGAACCCCCCCCCTCTTCTTCCTCTCTCTTAACCCCCGGGTTAGCCCTCCGCTCTTCATCCTTCTCATCCACCACCACCTCACCCAGCTCCACAATGTCATCGTCGTTGACACCCCCTTCCTGTTTCACCTGCACCTCCCCACCCATGCCCTGCAACTCCCTTTCAAGCACCTCCACCGCCTTCTGCGCCTCCCTTACCCGCCGGTTCCCCTTGAGAACCCTCTCACCCGCGTGCCCCCCCCCGGTGATGTCCCCACGCCGCCGGCACTCTGCCAATTTCGCAGACCATTCTTTCACCTGGCGGCGGAGGCTTTCAACATTGCCCCTCGCCTCTTGCAGCTCCCCCAGAACCACGGCGTGCTCCCGAACCCCCCCCCCCCGTTACTCATTGAGCTCCCAGTCGAGGGCTCGGGCAACTGGGAGCGATGCGCTGGGAGAGGCGCGACTGGCGCGGCCCCTTGTGGGGCAGGCTGTGGCGGCTCTGATGGCCGGTGAGCGGGGGTTGCCCACGGAGGATGTTTGGGAGCGCCCTGAGGTGGGGGAGGGGCTGGCGAAGCCAGCGCAGAGCTGCTGCGTGGCTTGGGGCGCGTGGCCCCCTGTGCCCCCAGTGGGGCGGGCGGGGACGGGGCAGCCAGTGCTGCCCCCAGGGCCTCGGTCTCGGTCATCTCGTCCTGCAGACAAGGATGCCGGAGAGAGGCCAACCCTTCCCAGAAACCTTGTTCCGGCGACGTTCCGACAACCTGTTCCGGCGACGTTCTGGCGACGTTCCACTGGCCGCTGGAACGTTGCCAGAACGTCGCCGGAACAGGTTGTTGGAACGTCGCCAGAACAGTGGAAAAAAGGCACAGTTCCGCGCGCGCACAGGGCGCACTGCGTGCACTACGGCCCCGTGGGGGGGGGGGGGGCATCCACTACAAAGAATACCAGCCCCTTTCTGGGCATGGGGCACAAACCAAACACTGCGGGTTCTCGGGTTTTCCCCTTCCCCTGGACAACAAAGAATCCTAGCCCTTTTATGGGCATGAGGCACAAATAATCACTGGGGATTCCTGGGTTTTCCCCTTCCCCTCGACGACAAAGATTCCTAGCCCCTTTATGGGCATGGCGCACAAATAATCACTGGGGGTTCTTGGGTTTTCCCCTTTCCCTGGATAACAAAGATACCTAGCCCCTTTATGGGCATGGGGCACAAACAATCACTGGGGGTTCCTGGGTTTTCCCCTTCCCCTGGACAACAAAGATTCCTAGCCCCTTTATGGGCATGGGGCACAAAAAATCACTGGGGGTTCTTGGGTTTTCCCCTTGCCCTGGACAACAAAGATTCCTAGCCCCTTTACGGCAACCGCCACGGCGACACCGCCCGGTAAAACACCATCGGCATCAACGACACCAAGGGAGGCAACCCGCGGGCCAGCGACACCCATGGGTACCTCCACCAGGAGTGGCGAGGTCCCACCCCCCCCGTCAGAACACCACCATCCACCAGGGCAACACCTGCAACGCCCTCGCCTTCGACATCGCCCACAGCTCCGCCAGCGGCGCCCTCGCCAACACCGTCACCAACACCGCGACGACCAGCCACGAGTGGCACGCCCGGAACCGCCAACCACCCAAACGCAGGCCGCGCCCAGCACCAACACCAACAACACCCACGCCAACAGACCACCACGACACACACCAACCACCAAGTAACACCTATGGCACCCTCGCCATCGGCAACACCAACGCCACCAACACCCACCGCACTATCCACACCAACACCAACCCCACCAACGACGGGCCGAGGTGCCGTCACCTACAGCGCCCCCACCCCTACCACCACCACCACGACCCCGGCACCAAGTAACACCTAGGGCACCCCCACCAACGGCGTCACCAAGGACGCCAGCACGGCTGGCGAACGAACGCCACCGAGCCCTCAGCCAGGAGTGGCGAGCGCCCACACCCAGCAACACCCAAACGGCCACGCCCAGACCCAGGGCCAGGAACTGCGACACCCACACCTGCACCGCCGCCAACACCCAAACCGAACACCACAACACCCTCACCAGCGGAAACACCCAGAACCAACGGGGACGCCGTCGGCAACACCAGCAACCCCGACACCCAGCACGACGCCTGAGACACCCTCGCCAACAACGGACCAACACAAGAAACCACCCGACGGCAAAGTAACACCAGAGGCGTTCCAACCGCGCCAACCACCGACCCGCACCCAGAACCACCACCAGCAGCAGCAGCAGCCACTGACAACCCACACACAGACCCACACCAGCCACCACCAGCATCAACAACATCAGAGACTCCGTGAACCATGGCAACGCCCGCAACGACCTCACCACCGGCATCACCGCCGGCACCACCGGCAGTGCGACCTCACCAACACCAACCCGGAGCATCCACGACAGCCACCACAGCGACACCACCCGGTAAGACGCCATCGGCAACAAGGACACCAAGCCAGCCTTGCCAGCCAGCCAACCCGCCAGCCAACGACGCGCATGGGAACCTCCGCCAGGACTGGCAAGGTCCCCCCCCCCTCCGCCGTCAGAACACCGCCAGGGCAACACCTACAACACCCTACAACGCCGACACACACAGCTCCCCCAGCGGCGCCCCCACCAACACCAACACCGGCACCACCGACAGCGACAGCACGGCGACGCCGCCACCCACCCGCAGCATTGACACCCTAAACCACAACCGAAGCAACACCTGTCACTACAGACCCAAGGACAGCCGAAGGGAAAATCCCAACACCAGAGACAACTGACACCACCAGGACCACAAGCCGGCCAAACACCCGCCACGAGTGGCACGCCCGGAACCACCGAACACCAACACGCAGGCCACCCAGCACCAACACCAAAAACACCCACGCCACCAGACCACCACGAGACACGCCAGCCACCACCGTGACACCCTCACCGTAGGCAACACCAACTCCGCCAACACCCACGGCAATATCCACACAACCGCCAACCCTACCAACGACGAGCCGAGGTACCGTCACCCACAACACCCCTATCACCTCCACCACAACCCCGGCACAGAGAAACACCTAGGGCGCCCCCATCGACGGCAACACCAAGGACCCCAGCACGGCTGGCGAACAAACGCCACCAGTGCCACCCACCAGGCCCCCAGCCAAGGGTAGAAACAGCAACACCACACACCATCACACCCACCGCATCGAAATCACCCAGAGCATCGTCAACATCAACCAGGGGTCCCCACCACCCACCCAAGCAGCACAAAACACCACAGCAACACCACCACACCCTCACCACCAGCGACACCAGCAGCACCCTCCGCCAGGAATGGCCCAACAACGCGGACCCACCCAACGTCCCCGGCACTCTCACCATCGGACCGCCACCACCGGCGCCGACCCCCAACACACCACCGTCACCAACGCCACCAACCCCTGACGCAAAAACCACACAGCCCGCACAAACGGCACCAGCCAGAGCATCGCCGACAACACTCCCGGCCAACTCTCAAGAACACCACCGAAAGCACCACCGTCGACCAAAAGCCACGACAACCCCAGGGTACGGGTCCCCCTTCCCACCCCCCACGATCTGCACAACCAGCGACACCATCACCGGCACCAACCGGAACACCGACAACGACAGCCTCACCAACAACCGACACCCCCCCTACCGCTGCCACCCACCGTCGATGCCACCCAACAATGCCACACCCCGAACCACACCTGCACCCGAAACCTGCACCGGCACGCCCGGCCGAGCCATCAATGGCACCGCCGCCCATGGCACCGCCTACGCTCACCACCGCCACCACCACCCCGCGCGAGGCCAGGAATCCCCGGCGTCGCCAACGGCCTCGACGAGCACCGACACCACCAGCACCACCACCGCCGGACGGGGACTACCCACAATCCAGGAACACCTCCACCACCAACAACCAATACACCACCCGCGGCACCCCACCAACGCCAACGCCACCACGGCACCTATCACACCCCCACCACCGGAGGTGACGTGGGCCACACCACCCATCATCTACAGCACCCTCGCCACCACCGCTACATCCGGCCCACAAACGTTACGCCCCAACAACCAGAAACAACACCCTCACTATCGACACCACCGACAACACCACATACGCCCATACGTCACCCGCGCCAAGCTCACCAACCATCACCTCGTCATCAGAGGCACCAACACCACCGGCGACAACGACAGCGACAACAGCTGACCGCCATCAACCATAGCTCAGCACCAACCTCATCTGCGCTAACGCCCATACCACCCTCGCCAACAGCGCCGCCACCGACACAATCATCCACTCCGGCGCCCACACCACCCTCACCACCAACATCACCACCACCCCCCCTGGGTCAGGGCTCGCGGGACACAGAACGGCAGAGCGAGCACGCCACCACCCGCACGCGTCGCCCACCACCCTATCGTACACCACTCCGCAACACGCCCCCCCCCCGCTTCCCCTGACAGGGCGTGCGCTCCAGCCCACTGCTAGGAAGACAACTACGACGTCCTTCGGGCCATCCGACACCTACTGGCAGCCACGGCCCCGCGCCCACAAGCCCACCAGCAACCCACGGAACCGCAGGAGCCCGACCACCCCATGCCACCACGCTCCATATCCCCCGCGTCCACCGCAGACCGGAACGCGGAACACCAGCGAGAGGAGCCCCCCCCCGACCGCGCCGCCACGCCCCCACCGCCCCCCCCCCCAAAGGACATCTACGCCACACTGGCCAGCACCCTAGCCCCCATGGACGCCGAGCAGTACTACCAGTCCGTCCAACGAGACCTCCCTGAAGACCACGCGACCCTCCAGGGGTGGAAGCAAGAGAAAAGGAACGACAACGAGTGGGGCACAGAGGAAGACCTTCTCTGGGAAGACACCTGGAAAGGCACCGCGGACGCCTTCCTGGAGGCAGCAGCCGAAACCTACCCCCGCCCGCCCGGGGACACTAGACACGGCCTCCACGCCCTCCTAGCGTTCCACAGCTGGAACACCGCCACACCGTCACCCTCCACCCCCTCCACCACAATCCACACCGATGGACACCTGAAGACGACGCCACAGCCGCCATCACCGTACAGCAAAGCCCCGAGAACCCGGAGGAATACCACATCACCTGGAACGATCCGGCACCCCACCCCCCCGCCTCCCCCACCCTCCCAGATGTCTTCGCCACCATCAGTGCAGAGCTCCAGGAGGCGAAAGCCCCACAGCAACTGGACGAAGAGATGCCCCAGGCACCATCACCACCAACCACACAAGACCAGCCCCGCACAGAGCCAGCCCCTCACCCACCCCATCACCACAAAGGAGCTCCCCCCACAACACCGCACCACCCCAGACCGAAACGGGTTTTGAGACCTGCCGCGGGAATGGGCGGTCCACAACGGCACACTCTGATGGGACGAAATCACACCGGGCCTCCATTACCACCTGGGCACTACCGACGGACCGCCACCACCTCCTCCTCACCGTCCAAGGCGATGCGACGATCACACCCACGGACTGAGACCCCGTAACAGCAGCCCCCGCCCACGCCGTCCACATACCCCCGCAAGCATCGTCGGCACCTATGACGGTACATCAAGGCCCCACCCCATGGCAAGCCATCGTCATCACCTACCCCGCCCCCAATGACCACACACACACCTGGCAGCAACGGTGGGAGGACATCCGGGGGGACCTCCTCCAAGAACACGTAGGGCTCACACGCACCCACCACACCCTACACCCGATACGAGGAGTAGGCCAAGCACCACACGGCATACACGCCCCCGGAGTATGGGCGTACGCCACACCCATAAACCCACAAGCAGCGGAGGACATCAAGACCGCCCTATCCCACCAGCAAGCCCAGACCCGAACCCCGCACCGCAACACCCAACGAGGCTACACCATTCGGTGGGCATACCAAGACCATGACACCCTCACCCCCCAACCGGGGCCCCCCCCTCTAGACACCAACACCACCGCCCTCCTCCAAGCCGCAACAGCGGCAGCCACACAGGTAGGGGCCCCGGAAACCTGGGGCCCACAATACCTGGTCGAAACCAAAGTGGCGCCCCACGCGAAGGGCCAAGACAAGCCCCCAACACCGAAGCCGCTCCACCCCCCACTCAAGCTGGACCCGACGGAACACGCCCCCCAGGACGAATGGGCGACCCACTACATCATCCCCCACACCACCACCTGCAAAAACGACGCCGCCAAGATCACCGTCACCCGCCACCTCCCCCACACCACACAGGTGTATGAGCTGACGGCCCCCAACGTCCTCGTCACCCGTCGCCGACACGACGAGCGATACACCATACAGGCGGAAGGGTTGCCGCGACCACCCTGTACACATGGGCAACACGGGGGGACCTCCCACACCCCACCCTCCACCACGCCCCCTCCTGGCCCACCCCCTTCCACACAGCAGACCGCCCCAACAAGAAGCCCAAACACACAGGTGTGCACACCCCCGCCCAGGAAGCCCGGCACCGACATGATGCGAGGCGCAAGGCCCGCGCCCTCCACGACGACCACACCATCCCCCGCATCGGCGCCCCCCCCGCCAGGGTATCAGATACCACCCACAACCGCACGATCACAGGCATCAACACGGACTGCCTGAACCCAGCGGCGTCGCGGGTAGACGCCGTGTGGATCAGCGAAGGGCGCTCCCACACACGGGCGGTGGCGCGCCTCCACAACATCCAACCCCACAAACTCCAGCGCGCCGTTGGACCCTTCGCCGTACACGTCACCCCGTACGGCATCGACCACCCCCTCGTGAGCACCATGACCCGCCCTGCTCCACCCCATGCACCTCGCCCCTGCGCCAACCGCTACCGGCCCCCACCATCACGGGCAACATGTACCTGGGCACCGTACCGGGAGACCCGGGCATATACATCCCGCCCAACAGGTCCAAGGAAACACGCCATCCCCCTCCACGGTGTAGAATCCCTCGCCCTGGGACCACCCCCACCATAACACCAACACCAGCACATCCCGGGGGACAAACGGACACAGGCGCCAGACGGGGGAAAAAAGGCCCACCAATGTGCCCTGGCCCACATCACCGTCCACCCCGCAGCCCACCTACCAAAAGACTTCGGCACGGGTCGCCACATCGTCCTGGAGGGGCAAGCCCTGTACACCCTCGCCGCCCACGAACGCCACTGGGACCCCACAACCATCCCAGCAATGCCCCCACCACCCCAAGGCCCCAAAGATCCCGTCACCCCCTTCCACATCGATCAACTCCTAAGCCGCAAGGCCCCCCCACACCTCCATCCCTCCAGGATACGACTAGCCATCGCATCGTGGGACACCCTGGACACGCCCCCCCAACAACCCGCCATCCACATCCTCAAAGCGGACGCCCTATGGTGGGTCCTCCACTGGGCACACGGAGTCCTCATGGCGGCCCAGGCCTATACCCCGGAAATAGACCCGGAAGACCCCCCACGGGGCCAGCAGCGACTCCTCCAAGCCACCACCCTCACAGGCCGCGAAGGCGCCCCCTGGGAAGCCCTCCACATAGCGCTCTACTGGGCTCAAGGCTCCCCCAACGGCCCAGACACACCGGAACCCACAGAGGCCTGGGTCATGCAGGCCAAGACCATGAGGAACTACCACCTACACCACCCCTTCGACGACAGCCCGGCCGCACTGCCATGGCCAACAGATCCCCCGGAGACCGTGCGCAAGCTTGCCGACATCATACGCAGCCACGCGAAAGCGAAAATGCAAACACCGGCAGAACCCCCACTGAGAGATCCAGACCAGCAAGCAACGCACCCCTTCTTCAACCCCCATGACCCCCCAGCCCCGCTACCTCCAGTCCCACCTAAGCGAACGAGACGACAAAGGGGCGCACCCGCCCCCAGCCAAGCCGGAAAAGCAGCGACCTCCCGACCCCCCGCATCCGACCCGACCCACCCGGCGAACCCAGACCAAGCATCCTCGTCATCCTCCCTCCAACCAATACCACCGCCCCACCCGGACCAAGCATCCTCGTCATCCTCCCTCCCACCACTACCACCGCCCCATCCGGACAAGGCATCCTCATCATCCTCCCTCCCGCCACCAGCACAGCCCCCGCCCAAAGCGTACCCAGGATTCGAAAAAGGCGCGAAGGTCCAACAGCCCTTCCGCAACGACCACACAGGCGACTGGATCTGGTGTGAGGGCACGATCCAATACCGCCTCAAGGAACCGGGGGACAACGGGGGGCCACAGATCCGGGTGATCTGGCACCGCCAAAAGGAGCTAGACCAAGGCAGCAGCGCCCCGGACAACTCAGTCGGCTACACCCTGGAGCTCACCAGCGCCCACCCCATCCGGCTCCGCACCGAAGAGAACAGGGCCCACACAGGCACCAAATACACTGGGGAGCTCCCCCCGGAGTGGAGCCAAGGCCTCCCCCCGCCGCGCCTACCCAAACGCCCACAAACCGGCAAAAAGTCCCCAGGCCCCAGTCCCCCTCCCTGACGGAGCAAGGGCCGAGGGCACAAGCCTCCACAGCCCCGGCCCGCCCCCACCGAGGCCACCGTCAACCTCCTCGACCTCAACCACCCGGCCGTCACATACTCCAAGGACGCCACAACCGCCCTTCAAGAGCTCCCGATGGCACAGGGGCCGGGGTGGGTTCCCCACCTCCTCACCTTCCAGGAACAAGGCCTACAGCGCGACGACCCCCCAGAAACCACCCCCATATATACCCCGGACAAGAAAGCGTACAAATGCTACTGGCACAAGGGGACCCCGCTATACGCCCAAACCGGCATCCACGTCCACCTCGTCCACCACCTCAGCGTCCCAGGGAGGCTGGGTGTCTATGAGGTCGTCGGGGACGGATGGCAACTCAACGTCATCAACACCCACATCCCCTTCGGCGAAGCCACGGAACCCTTCCTCCAAGCCCTGGCCGAGGCATACCGCCAGATGGCCATGCTCGCCCCCACAGTCATCATCGACGACATGAACGCCGCCCCCACCCCAGCGGACCGAGGGGGACAGGCCACACCCCAGGACCAAGCAGTCCGCGACACCATCAAAATGTTGGGGCTCGTGGACCTGACAGCCTACCTCGAAGGCCAACCATCCCACTTCCCCCACCAAACGGATGCCGCCCCATCCCGCATCGACGTATGCTATGGCGACCCCACCACCATCATCCGAGCGGAGGTCCGATATGGACCTCTCCCGCTGGGACCCACAGGCCATACCCCCCTGCACATCCGCCTCACCATCCCCAACCTTCCCTCCAGCCCCCCAGAGGATGCGGACCAAGGCCTACCACCCCCCCTGAAGATGCCTCCGCTGCATGACAAGCATGCCTGGTCCCAATATCACAGGGCCATAGACCGCGCCCGGCGCATCCAACCAGACCCCACCGACCTACTCACAGCCATGCGCACGGCCGCCGTCGCCTGCGGCTTCCAACAACACCCCCACACAGACGACGACCAACCACCCACGGCCCTGGGGGACATGCTCCATGACCTCTGGCATGCGAAGCAACAACTGGCGACCCTCCTCCACACCGACACCCCCCAAACCAGCCGCCAGATACACCACTGCAGGACACTGATAGCCCACATCAGGGCAGACCTGCAGCGGTGGCACATCCACAGGCAACAGCGCATCGCCCAGGAACACGAACGGTATGCGCAACATGAACTCCCCTACAAGGCCATCCGCCACCTCAACGACGCCATGACCGACACCGGCCACCGCACCATCACCACGGTCCGGCAGGAGGACGGCTCCCTCACCAACGACCCAGCCACAGTGCTCCAAGCCACCCAAGACAGCTTTCCCCGGCAACACACCCCCCCCCAAGACACACTGGACCCGGACACCCAGGCCAAGATCGACCGCCTCCCTCAGGTCTTCAACCACGCCCAGAGGAGGCACCTGGAAAAATGCCGCTTCACCATCCACGAAGTCCGGAAGGCCATCCACAGTCTCCGGCAACACAAAACCCCAGGCTACGACGGCCTCCCTGCAGAGGCATACTACCACCTCCCCGCCCACCTCCTCCGCGTCCTCGACCACCGCCTCTGGGACATCGTCACGGGGCGGACGCCCCTGCCACCAGACTGGGCAAACGTTGTCCGCCCCCTCTACAAGAAAGGGGAGTGGGCAAACCCGGACAACTGGCGCCCCATAGTCTGTGCGGTCACAGAGGTCAAAATCGTCTGGACCATCCTCCTGCGCCGCATCCGCCCCCAGCTGGACCCCCACATACCAGCAAGCCTCTGGGGGGCCATCCCAGGGCCGGTCCCCACACGAGGCCATCTTCCTCCAGGACACCATCGCGGACATGGACCCGGTAGACCTCATCATCGCCTCCCTCGACGTCAAAGGAGCCTTCCCGAACACCCCCTGGCTCCTTCTAGAAGCGGTGTGGAAACGCCTAGGCCTCCCCTTCTACAACTTCACCTCCGGCTACATCCGCACCCGCAAATACACGGTCCGCACTGGAGCAGGCCTCACCCCCTTCCTGGAGCCAGGCAGCGGGGTCCCCCAATGGGGAGCAGAGGGCCCCTTCCTAAACCTTCAAGTGACACTCCCCCTGGCCCTCGCAACTGAGCAGGATTACCCGGCCTACGCACCCTACCCCCTCCTCTCCCCCCTGGTCGGCTTCGCAGACGACACCAACCTCACCGTCGCGCACACCCCACACGAACCCCATGCCCCGGACCCCGGGCCAACGGTTACCCAACAGGCCAACGACTTACTGGACGTGACCGTCTCCTACCTCTCCCACAACAACCTCATCGTCCACCCCACAAAGCCAGTGGCCATGATCAAGGGGTCTGCCACACCTCCCACCCTAGGGCCACAAGGGCCCCCCATGCAAGTCGTGACAACCACCACCCACCTGGGGGTAGTCCAGGCCGCCAACCCTGAGGACGCCACCCTCCCTCCCAAGTTGCAATCACACCTCGCCCATCTCCCCAGATATGCGTCCCCGACCACCAAGGCCCTCTCCCTGTCCCACCAGAGCCTGGCGTACTACCTCACCGGGGTCTTGAACGCCTCCATAGGCTTCCAAGCACTCCACCTGACACACCCCACCACCGCCCTCCAGCCGGCCACACGCGCCGTGACCAAGGCATGGGCAGCACACGGGGGCTGACCCACCTCCATACCCACCCGCGCCATCCGAGCGGCATGGCCCCACTATGGAGACACCATAGAGGACGCCGTGAAAGCGGCCTACACCAGACACACCGCCCTCCTCCTTCACCGCATGACCCACAACCACTCACCGGAGGTCCGCGAGGTCACCGCCATCCGCCTCTAAGCCGCACAACGGGCCCGCAACACATGCCCGCGCTGGGTACTCCACCAGACGGGCATGCCCACCAACATGAACACCCGCCTGTGGAAACACCTGCAGCTTCTCCTCCCATCCCCACACCACGCCATACTCACCAACCACACGTGCCCAGAGGAAGGGCCACTAGCGGTCCTCTGCGGGGACCTTCACCATCACCCCAAGGGCACCATCCACACCATAGACCTTGTCGGGGCCTCCATCACCGTAGTATACGTCACCCTCCCCAAATGCGGGTCCTGCACCACAGCGGGGCACACCACACCCCCTTTCTACAGCTTCCCGAATGGCCACAATACCGCCTCTTCCACCAGTACCTCACGCAGACGGCACGAGCAGCGGGACACACTCTACCGGGCAGCAAAGACATGCGCACAGCCTACCGAGAATTCACAAAGCAACACCCCTGACCCATCCCAGCGACACCGCCCTACGCACCCTCCGGATCGAAACACGAACCCGTCCCCCTGGTGACGGGCCCAGTCCCACCACTAACCCTACTACTGGCCCCGAATGAAGCCAAACCCACGCAGACCAACGTCATCCACCACGGGGCAAAATGGCGCATACCGAAACGCCACATGACCGCCCGAGACCTACCAAAGGTCCCCCAGGATTCCCAGAGCATGCCACGCACATGTTGGGCCTGTGACCCCGAGGCACCAACCACACCATGGCCCGTACTACACCTCATAGCACGCCACCACACCCACCCCACAACCCACCTACCACCACAGGCCTACGCATGGATAGCCCCATGGTTCCACCGCACCGACACTAACCCCACGGTAGCATGGAACCCCGACCACGCGCCCAAATGGCTCTTCACCACTACACCCACATGCCCCGGCCCCGACCAGGCAGGGGTCGCCATCCGTTACAGCATGTACGAGCCAGGCAGAACGAGCAAGCACGAGCACCCCTACTATCCGCTCCACCACTGCTGCCACACACCGGAGCACCGAACACAAACCCTCACATGCCACGACCTAAGCCCCGACACAGCCTACATCCTCCACTACATCTACTCCTACCTCACACAAGGACAGCCGGAGCAGGGACTCATAGCCCTGTCCCCCCAAGCGAAGCACATCATCTCCAAAGGAATAGGGGTGTACGCCACCCCC
This sequence comes from Eutreptiella sp. 'Long Island Sound 2002', assembly GCA_964036045.1. Taxonomy (NCBI): domain Eukaryota; phylum Euglenozoa; class Euglenophyceae; order Eutreptiales; family Eutreptiaceae; genus Eutreptiella; species Eutreptiella sp. 'Long Island Sound 2002'. Next base: position 42,231,050 of record OZ038379.1, on the reverse strand, counting down.
ATCCTGCAGCCCACAACCCCAGTAGCCCACCTCACCACGGGCCTTGCCATATACGCCTACCTGCCCATGAACCGATGCCGCCTCCCACAACCATCACCGGCGGACCGGCTCTTCTTCACCGACGCCTCAGGCGAATCCGCCCTCACGCCCATCACCGGGGGGGCCACCCTGCAGCTAACCCACACCGGGGGACACTACCACATGGACCACCACACGGGCCACACCACCTATGGGGCCTCCTCCCACGGGGAGCTAGGGGCCATGGCTGACGCCATCACCGAGGTCGCAGCCCACCTACCCGCCCACTCCCCGCACATCGTCAGGGTCTGGTTCGTGGTAGACCCCACTGTCGACACACACCTGCTCCTCCGCATAGCAAGGCAACCACTTCACAAAGCCACCGCGACGAGCCTCGGCACCCAGGCACTGCTACTCTGCAAAGCCCCTCGCAGCCTTCCCCCCTACGTCCAACTCCACATCGTGAAACAAGAGTCCCACAGACACCAATACGGAAATGGTAAGGTCGACAACCAGGCAGTACACCAGCGCACAACACACCTACCAGCCCTCCAGATCCCTGACCTCGGCCGCAACCACACACACCTCCAACACGTGCCCCCTGTACCCGAGCCCCGTCAGACCCCGGACTGGGTACCAGAGGACGCCCCCTATTCCTCCCACGACAGAGCATACCACTACCCCAACCCCATCCAACATCTCGCCCGCGTGCTCGGCGACACAGACAGCCGGGCGCACATCCAGGAGCTCCAGGACAGACGGCAAGTCCCCCTCTACCACTCAGCGCTGCGCCCAGCAAACGTCCCAGCCCACCTCCAAAAACGACGCATCCAGCTCCTCAGGGAGCAACTACCATTCCTCACCAGGGTCGCCAGAGGGCTCGCCCGCAAACACATCCACGTCCCCGACGAACACACCTGTTGCCCATGCGACCACACCACCCCGGAGGACTGGGAACACTTCAAGAAATGCCCCCTCCATACAGACAGGGACACCCTAGTGGGCTGGTCCCCAGCGGAAACCCTGCGACAACACGAAGGATGGCCAACCCACAGCCACGCACACCAGGCCACGGAACACCTCTTCCGGGACCCCCTGATCAAAGAAGCCACCATGAGAGGGGCAGTGACACAGGCCCTGCACCGACACCTCACCAAACACACAGAAAGCCCCATGGAGGCAGCAGCACACCTCCTGCTAGAAGCAGTCCGCAGAGCAGCGGCCCAAATGGTACACCGCAAACACCTCCTACTAACACACGCGGAGCAACTCACCGACCCCACCGCCAGGGAACACATGCAGCGTCTCATCCATTACCATGCCGTGCATGACCCGGACGTCCATTAACCCGCTCCGCGCCCCGCACGCGCCCCCCGTCCCCATCCACAGGTCTCCAAGGCACCACCACAGCGCCCCGAGACCCGTCTCACACCCAAGAAGCCACCCAGCACCGCCCAGTACGGCGGAGCCCAACCAGGGCCAACCATCCATCGACGTAGACGCGCAAGACCCCGGCAGCCCATCCAGCCCACCCCCCCCGGACCCGGGGCACCCCCCCCTCACACCGGCCACCATCCGCGACCCCGACCTCCTCCGAGCAACCCTCCAAGACAGGGCCCCGACCACCCCCCTGGGCTGGTACCGCCTACAAGAGGACTGGACCAAGCTCACCGTCAAAGCCCTCCGGGACCTGACCACCCCAGGCAGCGGCCTCCACGAGACCATCGTAGACCTCGTGCTCTGGCGAGCCCGCAAACACACCCGGGGCCAGCACATCTGGATCCCCCCCATCGAGTGGGGCCAGGCCCTGACGCACGACACCGGCATCAACGTCACGCGTCAAGGGACCGTACGCCTACGACGGGCCCCAGCGGAGACGGACCACCGAGCTGACCCGAACCGCCCGGAGCAGTGGGAACAGGCCACCGCGCCCAACCGCGACACCGCCCTCCGCGCCGCCGGCCTCCGCACCCCAGACGACGACCCCCCCCCCCACCTACAGACAGTGACCACCCCCCGCCGGAGGTCTGGGTTACAGTCCTCGAGCGCGGCCACTACTACGTGATAGCCGCTAAGGCTACGTCCCCCGGCCCGCAATGGCTCATCCAGGGGACAGACACCATGTACGCCCCGGAGACAGCCCCACCAGGGGCAGTGGGGGACCCCACCACCCAGCACAGGGTCCTCAGGGGTGTCCTCCAGCCGGGGGACAAGCCCCCAGCCCGCACCCTGGCCCAAATCACCTCAGGGAAGGCGGGCTACCACCTGGGATTGGCCATGCTCTGCCTAACCCACTGGATCCAGCGCCGCTGGCCACCGACGGGGACCGTGCCCTTGGGTTTGGGCCATCCCCACCGCCCACACACAAGTCGAGGCAGGCCCGGACACACGACCAAACCCCCCCCCCGGACCGCAGCAGTCCCTCACCTGCGGGTACCACGCCATCCACAGGGTCCTCAACCGCGCGGGTCTTAGCCCAAAGATAGCATACCCCCTTCCCACCACTGACCAAGAGGTCCACCAGATACGAAAACTCGTCTGCGAAATCCTTGCCGCGGCAGCAGAAGACGGCAAGCTTCTCCTCCAAACCGCCCGGCCTACAACTGCCCACGCAAGCGCGCGGCAAGCGGACACATACACCGACACAGCACACCCCGCCGCACAATCCCCACCCATGCCCCCCCCCTCTCGCTGCTCAACCAGAGACCCACACACACCCACCATCGCGCGCACCCCCGGGCCCCGCGACACGGGCCTCTCCCACCCGCCCGAACACCAGCACACGCCCGCCACACACCCACCCGCCGGACACCCTTCACCGCCCCCCAAACTCGACTACCCACACACACCCGCCGAGGGGAGCCCCGCGCCCCACGGCACGCCCACCCCACCCAGTGGCCCGCCCACGCCCCCCACACACACCCCAGAGGACCCAGGCCCACCCCCCCCGACCCGTGAATGCAGCCCACGCGAACTGTTCCCCCCCGCAAACGCCAACCCACACGACCTTGCACATTGCAGGACCCGGGCCCAGCCGAGCCCAGAAGGAGAAGGCCACAGCCCCGCGCCTCCCTCCCCCGCCGCTGCCGACCAGATCGGCCCGCCGGGCCGCCAGGTCACGACCGGCCCCCCCAAGCCGCCCGCCCCCAACCTACAGCCCGGGGACATGCCCTCCATCCTCCCCGCTGTGGCCGCAGCAGAAGCCGCCGCCCAGAAGCCCGCCCGCATCACAGCCCAACCCGCGTTCACCACCTCCTCCTCATCCTCAGCCTCGTCCACCTCCTCCACCTCATCCTCCGACCCCCCCCTCCCCGCCGCCCTCATCCTCAAGGCCACGGCGAAAGCCAAAGCCGCGGCCGCACGCACAGACCCCCCAACCCCCACACAGGCGACTCCAGCACCCCGGCAACACACCAGGACGACCCCCGACCCGACATCGGCGCCCTCACACCTCCGGACAGAGGTACTCCTCAACCTGGAACCGGACACCAAACCCAAACCCGACCCCAAACCCAAGCCGGCGCCCACGCGAGCACACACAACACCACAGACGCAGCGACACAAACCCACCTGACACCAACCCCGCCCCGACCCTCGCCCAAGCCAAGACCCCCCACCCACCGCAACCCGCGCCCCCCTCCCGCCGGCACCCACCACCACCGCAGAGACGGCCACCCAGCACGACCCCGTCCAAGCCCTCGTCCGCATCCCCGTCACCAAGCGCCCCGTCATCCATCCCCCACAAACCACCACCACCGCCGGCCAAACCGACCCAGGGACATGGGACCCCTCGACCGCCGTCACCGTCAAGCCCGGCCCCCAACCCGCCCCCCCTGCCCACCACATAGTGCAGCCCCGGGGACTGCCCACGATGCGAAACCCCCCACCCCCACAAGGGGGACCGGAAAACCCACAAGGGGTCCATGGGCCATACCCGCAACACCAACCCCACCACTACCCACACCACCACCACCAGCGGCCCCACCACCACCACTACCAACACCACCCCCACCACTACCACTGCCCACCGCCCTACCCCACCGGGCCACAACCCCCCGTGCACGAACAGCACCAGCGGACGGGATGGCAGCCACCGAGCGCTCCACCCGCATACCCCACCTACCGCCAGGGGCCACCACCCCCGTACCAGCCACCACCCCCGTCCAGGAACCGTATCTGTACCCCCCCGGCCACCATCCGATGGCTGAAAGGGCCCCCTGGGCCCAACCTCGCCAGGGACAGCCACTCGACCCATACCACCAGCCACTGCCGCCACCACACTCCTACGTGGCGGATCCATGGACGACGGGGGACCTCCCCCCCCCCCCCCTGAGTACCAGGCGGCATTGCGCGAGGCCCCCCACGGGCGGCCGACGCCTCCGGACTGGCCCGACTCGAGCGATGAGGCCCGGTTCCGCAAACGGCGGCGCTCCCGCTCCCCCCCCACACGGCACACTCGCCCACGGCGCCCACACTCCCACCGCGCCTCAACCACCCACTCGCGCCGCTCCCGCTCCCCCAGGTGCCACCACGACCCCCCGGGACCCTGCTCCTGTCGCTCCCGCTCCCCCGGGCACCACCACGAGCGCCACCGCCGCCCCATGTCCGCCTCCCCCTCCCCCCACCGGCCAAACAAGACCCCCACCCCCAGCCCCCGCCACCACCACTCCCGCTCCCCCCGACGCAGCCAGGCACGCCACTGCCGCCCCACGTCCACCTCCCCCTCCCCCCACACGCCCCGCCTGGCTCCCCGTTCCCCCCGCCACCCGTACCCAACCACCACCCTGAGCCCCCGCCACCACCACTCCTGCTCCCCCGGACGCCACCGAGCGCGCCACCGCCGCCCCATGTCCACCTCCCCCTCCCGCTCCCCCCTCCGCCCGTACCCGTCCTCCACCCCCAGCCCCCGCCGCCCCCGCTCCCGCTCCCCCAGGCACCGCCACCCCCGCCACCACCGCAGGTCCACGTCCTCCCCCCGCCGCACCACGACCACGGGCACGGACCCCTCCCCCCCCCGGGGCCCCCGCCCACCTCGCCTGGTGGTCTCCTCCCGCTCTGCAGGAACTCCGCCGCTGGGTGAAGTGGGCCGGAGGAGCGGGAAGGCACGAAGGGGTGCACATGGTGCATACCTTTGGGGAGGTGCGCACCCGCACCCCCGCAAACCCCAACGAGGCCGCCCCGGAGGCCATCATGCCGCAAGCGGCATGGGAAGCCCTCCTCCGCGATGCGGTCCAGGGCCTCCGCCCCCCCTACACCCCCAAGCCCTCCGCCAGTGGCTCCAGGCCACCCACCCCCAGGCCTGGGCCGCCGGCGCCACCTCCCCACCCCGCCCCTCCCGCCACCACCACACCAGAAAGGGGCAGGACAAGGGCAAGGGAAGGGCAAGGGGCACCAAGGAGCACTCAGGCAAGAGGGCACGGAAGGGCCCCAAGTGAGGGCAGGCACTCGCAGAGACAGGACGCCGGAAGCGACACCACATGGGGGCAGGAAACCACCCAAGAACCAGGAAGGGGTGGGAGCGGGGACCAAGACACGGAGGAAAAGGGCACCACGGCAGACACCACGACCCACACCCAGGAAGGGCACACCACGACAGGGGGACCAGCACCGCCCCAGCCCCACCAAACACCCCAACACACACCACCGAAGCAAACATCGGACGCCATGCGGATCACACCAGCGCACGCCCACCGGCCACCGGAAACCACACGGAGAATGGAGGGCACACCTACACGGGGAGAACGGGCCACACCCACAGAGGAAGCCGCAGGGAACGCTGCCGCACGGCGCACCACCACGCCCTCACTGCCAGGCGACGACCCCGGCCACCACAAGGGCCACCTCACAGGCACCGGAAGAGGACGAAAGCACGGCCCCGGCACCCACGACTAGGGACCGAAACCCCCAGAGGACACGGGACCAAGGCACAGGCCCCCAGGGAGGGCAACCCCACGGACCGTCACGCGACCACGCTTTTGGCTATGAGGGCCGGGCTGCGTTACCGTCGCGGTTCGACGTAAAGTATTGCTATGCACTTGGATTGACGGCCGGGGGCTTGATCTCAGCTGGTCTCACGTCCGTGATGGCATCCGTCACCAACCTGTTGCTTCCAGTGGAGCAATGGCACTGCCGCGGCACGCCGATCCCGTCCATGATGAATTTCGAGCGCCGCAAGGGGAGGTGGAAGGCTGTGATCGCGAAGGCCTTGGTGCTGCTGGACGGTGCCCCCTTCAAGGCCTTTTCCGCGCGCCTTGGAGACTGGAAGTGCCAAGATTACTACCGGTGCCCCGGACCTCTGCAGTTCAGCACCGGAGATATGGACATCCCCCTGACCCTGAAGTATGAGCTCATGCCTGCTGGCGGCACCAACCCGGACCCTCATGTCCCTGCCAGCGCAGCCGAGCTGCAGTGCAAGCCTTTCGCCACTCAAACGGCGTTCGGAAGCCACCTCCACCGTCCGACTCCTGATTTCTGTTTGTCTGCCTTGGAGAAGGAACGTCTTTCCTACACCCGGAATACACCTGCCTGTCTGCGAGGCCCGGTGAAGATTGAGTCCATGGGTGAGAGTCAGTGTGCACGCCCCAAGGACAGCGTGATCATTCAGCGGAACTTCCCGAAGACCTACCCGACCAACCAGCCCGAGCGGCACGCCCAAGCCCCCACAGCACGGACCCAGCGAGCCACCCACACCTAACCGCACCCCCCAACCACCAGCCAGCCCTACTCCAGCCCGCACTCCGCACCACGACACAGGCCAGGCTGACCTCCACTGACCCACCGCGGCACCACGCGAGACCACGGCACACCGCACCACAGCGCGCCACAGTGCAACGCACCACAGCACGACGCGACGCGACGCGGCACAGAGCGGCACAGCACGACACAACTGACCCTAACCTGAGGGACTAACCGAAGCCAGCCACCGCACAACCTGGAAGGCGCCGCGCCAGCTCGCCACACACCAGCACGCAGGCCACACACGGGGCCACAGCGCGCCAGGCGACAACGGTGGCGGACCACCCAGAAGATTACAGCCGGCACCGCAGAGGGGAAAGGACACGAACAACCCCAGCCCCCTAACCCAAAACCACAAGCACCCGCCTGGCGCAGCCGCCCAGCTGGCAGAGCCAGGACCAAACCCGGCAAGAAAGGGGCGCCGAGCCGGCCGTGTACATAGCCCACCCGACCCATGGGGCCGGAACGCGGCCACACAGAACGCAACTGAAGACAGCAGCCCGGAGGACAACACTGAATGCAGGCCAGTGCGTGCGCCAGCCGAGAGAAGGCAGAGGGAGGAACAGGCAAGCCCCCCCGCCCGGAAAAAAAAAAAAGGAGGGGGGAAGGGGAAAAGGCACGAAAACAGCCCACAGCCGCCAAACCGCCCACCAACACCACCACAGGCGGCCAAACCCCCCCCCAGAAGGCACCGAAGACAGGACCCCCACAGAGGCACAGGGGGACCACCCACCCAAAACCGGCAACACCAAGCCAGTGACAGCGGCCCACGGGGAAGAGGGACACCGAACAGAAAAAAAAAAAAAAAAGAGAGCCACCAGCCCAGCCTGAAAGAAAGGGGATGGAGGGACAGGGACCACAAAGCCGGGAAAAAAAAAAAAAGAAAAAACAAAAGCGCAAAAAACACACCCCGACAACCCAGCAAAGAAGGGCTGGGCACAGCCGGTACCCGGGCCCAACACACACGCCCACACCGCACGCCCGAACCGGAAACGGCGGGGGGCAAGCGGGGCGCCAACGAAACCACACACGTCCCAAAAGCAGGCCGAAACCGAAGCCCAACCACGAACACCACAAACAGCCGACACTAGAGGGACAACGCCACAAACCGTGCCCAAACACACCCACCCAAGACCCCAGCCAGGACTGGCGGGGTTAACAAAACCCACATCCAACAACCAACCAGACCCAAACACAAACACCGCACAACAGTAGGAAACCCAGTGCCCACAGCCCGGGCACTGAGGCAGCCCGTGCCATGCAGGTGACCCGGCCAAACGAGATCCGGAGACCGGGGGTAAGGCTGCATCCTAAGGCCTGCGCTGCTTTGGGACTCGAGGCGGAGCGTGCGACACCCAAGCACCTCGGAACCCTAGTACCAAGAACGTGCATGCATGCCTTGGGAACGGGATACGCCAGGAAGTCCGGTGAACCCCTAGGGTTCCGCCCAAAGGAGGGGACGTGCGCAAGCACGGGGGCACACCCTCCCGGTGAGACAAGCATGTCACGCTGGCGGCGATCAGCCCTCCCGGCGTTGCCCAGGGCCGCTTTGTTGGGGGCCAACAGTCAGGTCTACCGGGAAGTAAGCCGCCTCCCCTCTTCACGCGCGGAGCCTCTTCCTGTTCGTCACAGGGGCGACGCCAGGCAGAACCATGAGGCGCCTCTCCACGACCGAGTGCACCTACCTACCTACCTCCTAGCCCCTTTATGGGCATGGGGCACAAATAGCCACTGGGGGTTCTTGGGTTTTCCCCTTCCCCTCAACAACAAATCATCAAATTGCTAAAGAGCAAAGAGCAAAAGGGACACAGGGGGGAGCGGGGGGAGCACGGCAGGCAGGGACACACAAACCCAACGCACTGATTTCCACTGCGCACAAAGCGCGCCAAAGCATACACCCAAACCCAAACCCAAACCTAGACCCAAACCAAAACCCGCACCCGAACCCACACCCAACCCCTAGCCCAAACCCAGACCCAAACCCACACCCAAGCCCAAACCCACACCCAGCCCCAAGCCCAAACCCAACCCCAAACCCCCACCCAAGCCCAAACCCGCACACCTGCATATTCTTGGTGGCCTTCAGAAGCGCCAACATCATTTGCATCATATCTGCGCTGACGGGCGCGGCCATGGATAGGAGCAGAAGCAAGGAGAGAGCTGAGGAACGGGGGTGGTGCAGAGGGGGTGGCCTCTAGTGCAGACCTGGGAACACAAGGCACATGTCGAACAGCATCATGTTGGTGGAGATGAATGTGAAAGTACAAGAAAACCCATTGCAACACTTGCCGCAGGGCGTCGGCGTCCGAACCAATGGATGCCTGCGAGCGACAGCAGCCAGCGGTCCCAGTAGCCGTTTGCCGACCACCGCCCCGGGCACTGTGTGCGTTGAAAGCCTGCTTCAGGAAGCGGTTAAGGCTTTCGACAATGTCATTGGAGAACATTGCCAATCCGAACGGCCAACTGTCGTCCAATACGCAATAAGCATCCTCCTCCATGAACAGGAGGTAATGGGATGCGGACTCAGGAGCACAATGCTCCTGGAAGGCAGCTGCCGCTGCCTGGCATTGGGGACGCGTACCCACCTGATAGGTGTGGTACAGGTCCTTCAAAAGCTTTGCCATCCCCATCACAGCCCTATAGAGGGGCTCCTCTGGCCCAACCGACAGCAACAGTGCAACATCGGGCCAAGCCGCAAACAGGCGCGACGTCTGCTCACCATCCGGGGAACAATCCTTGCCTAGGCGGCACCCAGTGCGATGCTCATGCAATACCCCCTGAATCGCCGCACGGGACACCTCATCGCCCCCGGCTAGCCGCTCTGCCGCCAACCGCTCAATGTTGGTCATTTGCAACCGGCCCAGCGCCATGCAACAGTGCAGAATGCACATGACAACGCGGCACCGGGCAATGACCACTACTGGTTCCACACAACAACCTGCGGCCCTCAGCGATGGTGTTCCCAACAAGAAGGACGTCCGCTGTGCGTGGTCCGACTCGGTGGTCCGAACCACGTCTTTCCCCCGCCACACAGCGGCGTTGGAGTCCCAAATCCCCTCGTTGTATATCGACCCCACTTGTGGGGCCGGTGTTATCCCGATAATGCGGCGCACCCAGGGGGAATCACCACCGAGCCAGGCATCGGCCGCTTCCTCATGGGAAATGAAGATCACCCAGTGGGTGTCCACGACCTCCTGGATGGCCTAAGAAAAAAACATCAATTTTGTCGGAACCAGATTGTTCCGGTGGCGGTTCCAACGAAACACTTGAACGTCGCCGGAAGGTCGCCAGAACAACATATCGGAACGTCGCCGGAATGACACGATGTGTGCGCGGCACACCTTAATATTGTCTTCCCAAAGGGTTGCTAGGGTCGCCATCGCTTTGTCCTCGCATATTGCAAGGCCGATGACCCACACGCAGGCGGAAATTCGTCCCCAAAGGCCCATGTTGGCGATGGACACAGACAATGGGGACCACTCCCCGCCTGCGCAGGGGTAGCCATCCCCCCTGACAATGAAAGTCAGGGGGAACGACCAATCGATCATGCGGCACAACGGGGGTTGGCTAGCAATGTAGCGCAGCCATGATGCCCACGGCCAACTGATGCCCGTGGCCTTGGGATCCGAAGTGCTCACCGCGGGGGCCAGCTCCAAGGGGGCCTGTAGATCTTGCCAGCGCTGCTGGAAAGCCCTCCCAGGGCAAATCGGACGGGCCAATGGAAGGCCTGTGGTCGCGGTGTACTTCAGCCCCCGGAGGGTGCACACTTCCGAGAGCGTGCGCCAAGCCGATTTGGGCGCACGCAGGTTGAGGATAAGCTCGCAACACTCATCGGGGGGGAACACCTCGGAGGCGTACTTGGCGATTGCCCCCTGCTGTATCTCTCGTACACAGCTTGGTTGGGCCAAGCGCACGGCCACCGCTAATTGGCGGCGGGCGTGTGGAGAGGAGATGGCCCATTCCGCTATAAGCTCCCCAACAAGATCCCCGTCCCGGAAGCTAACAGCACTAGCCAAATGGACGAGGTGGGTGGTTAGTTGCGCAACGCGGGTTTGCGATCTAGGCATGATGAAGCTACAACAATGAACTACGAAGCGAAATTCGGCAATGCATACCTCTGGGGGAAGATGCCCGTAGACCCACCGAGCATTCAGGCAAGGAACAAATACCAAAATAGAACCCTAGGCATGGCCACAATGCACAAATCAAACGGGAGAGTGGGGACGTCAACGTTGAAAAGTCATACAACGCTGCGTCTGAACTACAAGAAACAGCAGGCTTACAAATGGATACGAAAAGTTCGAAATGTGTACACCTGGTGGGAGGTGGCACCAACGGCTCACAAGATACCAACATGGCCCCGATGGGAAAGACAAGCCTTGGACGCGTTATACATGCAAGAAAGAGACAAAGAACATCATTTACGAACTTGGAAACTCATGGTGATGGATCTGGTTATCTGGCCTGCGACACTTGTTCCAGTGGTGTTCCCAAAGAGATTGTTCCGGCGGGAATTGTTCCCATTGGGAATATTCCAGTCGGGAACAACATTGGGTTTCAAACGCGTACCAAGGGCACGACCCCAGCCAATGCCGCAAGGACGTCCGCCACCACCGCCACCGTCCGGGGAGCAGCAAGGCAGGCAGGAGATGGGGCCGGAGACGGGATCCCCGCACACGAAAGGTGCACAGGTGCGAGTTGCACATTAGTACTATGCGTTCTAGGGGATTTGCGCGTAGCCTCCGGGTGTGCCTCTGGATGCGAGCCCCGTGTTCTCCGCGTTCTGCGCGTTCCACACGTCTTCTTTTTGGTGCCTCTCGGATTGCCTCTAGAGGTGGGTTGCATGTTTCACGCGTGTTCCGTGTTCTGCAGCATCCAATCAAAACGGAGCCGGAGGAGTCGACCGCGCCAATGGATCCACCGCAGGAGCCGGAGGCAGCCAAGGAAGAGAGCGCTGGGGCGCCAAAGAGCGATGCGGAAATGGGACCGGAGCCCCCGGAGGAAGCCGCAGCGGCGGGAGGGGAGATGGAGGAGAAGGACGAGATAGTGCAGATTTAGTAAATCGGGCCGACCTAAGTTGGAGCAGTCCAGGCAGCATTTTTTCAAACACACAGGAGAGGGATGAGTGGCCCGACCCCGATAAGGTCCGCGGCAGACAAGCCTCACAACCCCTCTTCTTTTCCAGGCCAGTGCCGTTGGCCCAGCAAGCACATTCACAGCCAACCCCACAGTGGTAGCATCGGTAGCCGGCGCTTCCATTGGGGCACCGACGCCGGTATTTATTGTGTTCCGAATACTTTTCCGACGTTCGGATGAATGGTGGCGGCTGCGGCCGCTGCTCTGCGTGGACCATGTAGGCCGCACGGACACCGTTTCAAGAAAGCAACAATTGACTTGTTCGTGTCGCCGCCCCGATTGCCCCATCCCCTGTCCTGCGTGTGGTTCGTGTAATACGCGCTCTACGTGTCTGCTTCTGTGTCTGCCTCTGGAGGTCGTGTTACGCGTTCTGTGTGTGCTGCGCGTTCTGCACGTTCCGCTTTTGCTGCCTCTGTTGTTGCCTCTGGAACTGCCACTGGTGTGTTGCGTGTTCTACAGAGTCTCATTTGTCAACAATGTTTGTTTGTGATGCCACCAAAATTTCAACCACCGCTGTACGACCATAGGCTCCCACGGGAGGACCGTGCTACCGATATCTAGTACGGTATCCGGCCCGGGGAATCCTGGCTCATCGGCTATACTGAGGACGAGGTGTGGGACCATATCATGGCCCCCATAGGGAATCTACATTGCCAAGCCCTACGGGACCACGGAAGGCCAGACCTGCTACCTCTAGTACCTAAGTACAATGCATTTCTAATCCTTTTGGGGATGGCGCGACCAATGCAGATGGACGGGTTTTGGGACCGCAAGGGCCTATTATACAATCCCTATATGGCAAACATGCTGACGCGTCGCCAATACTACTTGCTGCAACGGTTGCTACGTACCGATGTCGTCTCGCTACTGGAAGACTGCAATGGCCAATGGGCGGGAGCGTGGTGCATGGGGGGTGGGGCCTGCTGCGATGAGTCCGTGATGCCCCACAAGGGGATGGTAGCGGGCCCCTTGAAAATGTTCATAGCCCGGAAACCGCACCCAACCGGGATAAAGTTGTATTGCCTGGCCGATGCAACATGGGGGTACGTGGTGGATATGTATTTGTACACCGGTGTACGTGGCCGGCTACGCCGCTTCAGCACTGCGGCGGGAAACTTCGATGCCAAAAGCATCATGAAGTTGTGGGCATCATTGCTGCCCGAGGGGACGGTGCTATGTGCCGACTCCTTTTTTGGGTCCCACGGCCTTGCAAAGGAATTGGCCGCCAACAAGCGGCCATTCCTCATGATGACGAAGAGGTCCACGCACCGCGTGACATGGGCCTGGGAGCAGGTGCAGGAGGGGCAGACGGCGGTGTGCAGTGTTGCGGATTTCAAGTACAGTCTGTGCACGTACAAGAATCCGAAGGTCGGGCACAAACCCCCCCGCTTTGTGCCGATGTTGACGAATGTGTGGTTTGCCCGAAAGGGACCACCTCACCGGCGGGGCGGGCGGGAAGTGCACCCCGTGGTGGCGGCGTACCGCACACCGTCGCGCGGTGTCGATGGTGTGAACCAGATGGCCCTGCAGATGAGGCAGGTTGGCCGGCAGATGACATGGGCCCACGCGGTGCGTGCGTTCGTGCTCCAGTACGCGGTTGTGAATGTGTTCGCAACTTATCGGCAATTGGGACTTCGCAAGGAGACCACTAGTATGTGAAAATGGCAATGGCAAGTGTTGCGGCGGCGGTACTTTGCCCGGCCCCTACGACAAGAGGTACACGTGCCGGTGGCGACACAACGGCGGCGTGTGTGCCACTTTTGCAAGAGGGGAAGAACCGGCTATGAATGTACCGGTTGTGGAAAGGGATTCCACGTGTTGTGCTTTGCACCAGGACATGGCTATGGAGGTGTGCAAGGCGCACGGGACATGGAGGTAGACGAGGAGGACGAGGAGGACGAGGAGGACGAGGAGGACGAGGAGGACGAGGAAGGCAAGGAGGACGAGGAAGGCGAGGAGGACGAGGAAGGCGAGGAGGACGAGGAGGATGAGGAGGATGAGGAGAATGAGGAGGATGAGGAATAGTGTGGTGGAATGGGGGGCTTGAACGAGACGATCATGGAGGCAGAGCCTCTGCTATCCCTACCAATGGGACCAGTGTGAACCCTGGGGGACAACCGCGTAGGCTGGATACCCAACTGTGAGGACGCGGCCCCTCCTCGATGTGCGCCTGTGTGCAAAGCGACGTGCTGTGCGTTCTGCGCGTTCTGCGCGGTCCGGTATTCCAATTCTGCACGTGCCTCTGGAGGCACGTGTTCGGCGTGCTATGCGTTCTGTGCGTGTTACTTGGTCTGTACGTGTTGTACGCGTTGTGCGCGCTCTACGCGTTTTCAAAACCTTACGTGCAACACTGTGGGCCATTAAAGCGCGCCTCCGGCCAGAAACGTACAGATGGTAGCCAAGGGAATATGCCTGGGCGACGAAACTGTGACCCAACACTGCAGAGTGCTGGACACCGACGCCTTTGAAATTGTCGTTGGTACCGACTTCCTAAGAAGAAACCCCCAGGTAAAAATGCTGTCTCTCCAACGCCCCTATTCTTTGCACTGCGACTTTGGCAGTGGGCTCTTCTCCGTGCCTTTGGAGCTGTCAGGACGGAAAGAGTCTGGGCTGCGCTACGCATCCAAGACTAACTATCGTACTGAAAACTACCAATTGGTCCGTCACCTTCTTGAAAATGGACTGGCGGCCCTTCAGGTAAACCTGGATGAGATCCAGGTGGAATTGTTTGCGAGCCAACAACAGCACATCATGCAGTTGTATTGCTCGAAACATTTGAACAACGCTTTCCGCTTCTTCTGCAAAGCAATGGGCCTAGCGTATGCTAACCCTCCCTTCTCCCTACTCGCGAAGGTTCTAACCAAAATCGCTTATGAGGGAGGAAGGGTTGTCATGTGCACCCCTGACTGGGGCTGCTAGAGTGAACACGCTTACTGGCGCCGTATGCTAGATCGAATGACCGTGGGAAGAGTCCAACTCCCCGACGAATTGGGGGGCGGAGCTGCATATGCAGAATGAGCATCAGGCATGTCCTCCATGTCAGATTGGAGCTCATCCGTGCCTTATGCCTCGGAATTTGCGTCAGACCCCACATCTATTGTACAAGGACATTGCGGAGGCTCTGACTCGTGATTCATCACGATGAGGGCTGCAGGTGGACGCAACCACTCACTCATGCACTGTCTGACACAAAAACAGTGAATTGCACACAGAACACATACAAAACCTGCGAAAATTCTTGCACGACTTCCTCGTCTCCGGATCTCTGGTTTCCCGGCGATCCGGAACTAAAGGTTGTCGCTCATGCTGACATTGGCGTCCTGTGGAAGGGAAACAAGAAATACAAGCAGCAGTGAGAGCAGCAACTGTGGCAGCTGTGATGGCTGGGGCTACATGCGTGTGGGGTAGGCACAAAGGCGCCAGCGAAGACAAAACTGGTCGCAGTACCTCAGTGCACAGCACTGCGAGCCCTTCGCATCCCTGTCAGGTGCCGTAGGCCCCTAAGTTACCAGGTGTTTCTGGCAGCAAGGCCCGACCTCCCCAGACTATGACTAAAGTTCAGAACAGTGCCGACACATGGCCACTGGTATCCCTGCCTGGCCGTCCCTGCTGATCGCAGAGTCCTGCTGGGGCTCTCCAAGCGGAGCCCTCAACTCAGACGCCTGGTGACTCATCTGTAATACCAAAACTGATGGACAAATATCCATCAGACTGTCGCTGACTGGATCAATCGTCAGTCCATACGCCTTACAAAAAGGATACCCCAAAATGAGATGTGCGACTACATCTGCCTTGTAAACAAACACATCCTCACAAAGAATCTCAGTCATGCGCCCCTGATGTTCCAAAGGCAACGACGCTATGGACACTGTAGCACCATGTGTACCACCAGCGATACGACTGCTATCTGCCACTGTTATCTGCAGTGGGGGGGCAGCGAGTGTCAGTTCTTTATCCTCAAAAAATGACCTAGGTGCGAGTGCGAACACTTGGGAGTCGAGGTGGATCAATACTGTGTACTGCACCCCTTCAACAAATCCAGATACAACCAAATCCGTGGCACCATCAACCTGAGTCAGTGCCGGCTTGCGTCTAAATCTGCAAACTTTTCTTCTGGTCATGCCACAGGTCAGTGAATAGCGTCCTACAGTGGCAGGACGCATTGCACATGACCGGAGGCAGACCTCCAGCATAGGCAACACAAGAGACTCTGGGGGCTCATTTATAGAAGCAGCAGCCTCCAGAGGCGAATCCAGGATGCCATCATGTGACTGCACGCCACACCCCACAGTGGTGGTCGGGGTCTGTCCCTCTTTGACAGTGGTCAGTGGGGCAGTGGCCGCGTTAACAGTGGTTGTGTCACTCTGGCGTTCATGTCTTCGTTTTTTTTCCGCTCAGCTCCGACAGCTTTAGCCTTGAGTCTCTCGTCCAGCAGCTGGCTTAGCCGGAGCGCCTCAGGGTCCGGGTTGCGCAGGCAGTTTGGCTGGATCGCCCTGCTCATCAGTCCCCTTGCCCTTCTGGCTTTTCCCTGCATCCCGGCCACCGGGCGGCACCGCTGGCGTCTGAGCGCCCACTTGACGGTGCTGGCCCTTTACGTCCTTTACCCTGCCGCTGGCTGGCATTATTCTGAGGACAATTCCTGGCCCAACGATCAGGCGAGGCACAGTGCAGACAGAGCTTTTCTCGGAAACGACGTTCAGTTTCAGCGTCCGCTTGCTGCAGGGTCCGACGGCCCTTTCCACGGTTACCTTTGCCTTTGGCATCTTTCTGCCAACGAAATTCAGCAGTGTGCCCGTCTCTGCCACAATTTGTGCAATGTCGTTCCTAGCCTTTACCCTGTCGCTGTCCGCTCTGTCCCTGCCCGCCCTTTCCGCCTCGTCCACGGCCACCTTGGTTCTGGTCGCGACCATCCTGTCCACGTCCCCAAGGACAGCCATTTACCACGGCCCTTGCCTTGGTGTTGCCGGCCTCCACCGCCATGAGAAAGATGTGCTTGACTAGTGCCCTATAGATTTTGATGAAATCCTGCAGGTTTTTGATGGTGAAATCCCAAAACCAAAGGAGCAAGTAGAGCAAGAACAGGATGTGGATCGAATCAATTAATAGTTTGAAATCCAGTGTAACACGAAAGGGCTGCAGATAGACAAAGCAGGTATAGATACAAAGATTCAATCACAAATGGATAGTACAAAAGATTTTATGTGAAAGCTGGCCTAACTCTAGCCTCCAAGTTAGCATCAAGCACTTCATGTGCACTCTCTTGGATGAAATGGAGTTTGCTAGGAATGTGGGGCAAAGGAGTTAGGCCAGACACAGATTATGACTTGACCAAGCAACTGAATTCAGAAACAGTTAAAAGGTAGAACCACAATATGTGGTAGAAACAATTGAGTATAGGGGTCTTGGGGTGGGAGACCACTAGGCTTAACCACCAAGGCCTAAA
Organism: Eutreptiella sp. 'Long Island Sound 2002'; assembly: GCA_964036045.1. NCBI lineage: Eukaryota > Euglenozoa > Euglenophyceae > Eutreptiales > Eutreptiaceae > Eutreptiella > Eutreptiella sp. 'Long Island Sound 2002'. Next base: position 42,213,718 of record OZ038379.1, on the reverse strand, counting down.
GCTTGAAATGCCTATTTCATTTCGGTATATCCTCCATGAAGGAAGATACCTCCGCTCAGTTGAGTGGTAGGGGTGAACTTCATGGGGGGCTAGGGTTATAACCCTAGTTACTTTGAGAAAGTGTACTAAAAGCTTCAAAAGAGTAATAAAAATACTTAAGTTAGTCTTAGCATCAACAAAAGGGTTTTGAGGGGGTCTTGGCCTTGATCAAGCCCTCCAAGAAAGACATGGCAGTGACTTTTTCTTACTCCGCACTGGAGTACTAGTTGATCAAGGTAGTAGGACCAAGGAAAAAGTCTCAAATATTCCCAAAATTAGCTCAGAAAATGCATTAAACTTACCAAAATCATCCTCATCAGTTCATAGAAGCCTATCACACTGTGGGTACCCTTGAGAAACAGTGTAATGTACCGTGTATGATGCCCTTTCGGTGGGGCATTCCTGGAAAGTTGCCAGCGTGCGACGAAAACATTTGGTAAAAATTTGGGGGTAGTGGGCTTTGAACCCACGTCTCCCTTCCTAGAGCACGTACGCTTGCCCACTAGGGTACAGTCGAACGCTCTAGTGCGGACGGCTCTCGCTGCATAAACAGCACTTTAGTAAACGTCCTGACCAAGGGCCAGGGCGGAGCAATACTCCCAATGGAGGACACAAATCTCCAGGAGCTGGAAAAAATAAAAAATGAAACCAACAGGGAGTGAATCCTGTGGTTCAGCGAAAGGTGTAGCGATTTAAGAAGTCAAATCGCTAACAATTGACGCAATAGAGCGAGAAATCGTCATTTTTACACCAAAACTCAAAGTCGCAGACAAGCGCAACAGAAGCGGACTTCAAAAACAGGGTTGCGCAAGCGTAAACGGCTCTTGAAAAAGAAGGTATGAGCCGTAGTTTTGGAAGATCTAAAGGAAATATTTGCACAGTTGCATCAAAACCTTTATAAACGTTAGGGCCCAGTATCCAAAATCAACCCACGCCACAGAGCAGGTGGACAACCCACCTCTCAGGTATGCCAGTGTCATTTCACACGCATGCATTGTGTTCGTGTTGGTTGCTTCGTCAAAACGTTAGGGTTGTCAACGCTGTGTTCGTTGGGGCTTCGGGTGCTCCTCTCCTTTGCTCTGCACAGGTCAAAACAGGAATGGAAGGTATGCGATGCGAATGCGGCGCGAAGCGCGCCCGTAGGGTTAGAATATGCGCTGTGCTGGCGATGCATGTGCCTAATTGAGGCAATCACACGCTGTGGCGCTTTCCCTGTACCCCAATCACCCTTGTTCTCTCTTCACAGGTAAGAAAAGAAAGTACTTGCCCGTGTTCGTGTTGCCGTAGCGCTAAAGTAGGGTTGCTTAAAATGCTTAGGCTTGTTTTGCGCTGTGTAGTGCGCCACTCTCTCTCCTCTTTCTGCAGGAAACAAGACAAGGAAAGCATGCATGACACACAGTGCATTAATTCGCTTAGGGTGGTTTATAATTCGCCGTAGGTTTGTTTAAGCGCGTAGGGTTATTTTGCGCTCGTGTTTTCCTCGGCATTCAGATGATGCGTGGTGAGTAAGGTAGGTAAGCCCAGGAGGAGCTCACCTCCAGGCTGAGTCACGCTTTGATTGGTTAAGTTGTGTAAGATTAGGCAAGAGAAGGAGAAATTGGGAACCCTGTGCATATTGGTGCATGCATATGACACATTAAAGGGTAGGCCACGCGAAGTGCGCACCGTATAACTCTTGTTTAGGTTACCCAGGGGCTCCACCGTACGTTCTTTAAGAGAACGGGTGGTGCTTGTACTGAGGTTCAGGAACAGCGTATTATAAGGCAGCCTGAGAAGCGTATAACACGTGGAGGCTGTCTTGGTTCCTCAGTCTTGAACCTCAGTCATTGGCCTTTGCTTTACAGGTGGGAAGGTAAAGGCGATTTGTGCAGTCCCTCTTGGCAGCGCTAAAATATGCTGCGCGGATCACAAAAACAAATAACTGCAGCTCAACCAGGAGTGGTGAGTGCAGTCCGACTTCACCGCCACCCACGCTGTGCACGCACGCTGAGCACTCCCTCCCTCCAAGCCCTGACAGGGAAACGCGTAGTGGCGTCCCTGTTAGGCCACAGCCGCTTAGTAGCGCTGTGTTCTCTTGCTTTCTCACAGGAGGGTCAGTAGGACCCGAGACTTCATTGCCCTCAACTCCCAGTAGAGTGTGTAGGTCTTAGGGTCAGCAAGCTGGTAGGTGTTGAGCGCAAGTGATGAGTGCTCACCCTGCCTTCGAAGGCTGGTGCTGGCGTTAGTGAGTGTAGCGTAGTGGTGTCTCCTCTCCCGCGTGCCTTTCCACGTGGGCAGTGAAGTGCGTTAGCTTTTGCCCTTTAGCAAAAATGGGCGTTTTATATGCCCTTAGCACACTTGGCCACCCCTCCCCTCTAGTAGGTAGGGCTTTTGCCGTCTTCCCCCAAGGATTGGCGCCAGCACAGAAAATTGGGCGCCATAGGAGTGGTAATAGTAATTGACAAGGACCTTCGGTCCGACATCAGCGAAGCCCGGTCTCCGGGAGCCACGCCAGGGAGAGAAGTGAGACACACACAGACATGCGTAGCACACTTAGGGGTATGGTAAACCCTGTAAGGAAGGGTAGAACTCCACGGATCTAGACCAGTCAGGGGTCCTAACTGTGGGCTCGCTTGTCCCCAAGGAGGGAAGACACACCTTGTCTCATAACACCTTGCTTGCCATTCCCCCCTGGTGTAGTAAGCCACAGTTCTTCGTTGGCTCCCCAAGGTCATTACATCAGGGCAGTCGCCATGCAACACATGGTCAACAAGGCATACACTCGCTGGGTGGCTGCAAACCTGATAAGCAGCCACCTGGTCCACGCTGGAAACCATAGGCATGGGACTGCAGGGCACAGACAGGGGCAGTGCAGTGCTCAGTAAGCAGTGGTCTGTGAAAAACGAATGGCCTTCGGCCAGGGAGTGGTTGTCACGGGGGGCTAACGGTCCTGTCCTGCAATGCAATCCGGGGCAACTGTGACAACTGCTCTCACACCCATACACAGGCACGTCTGCACATAAGTGCTCACTGCACCTGTAAGGTTAGAACACAGTCAGTACACTGACACAGGGAAATTAGTTTTTCTTTTTACGCTGGGACAGAGTCTCAGCACGGGTTAGTACCTGCCCCTCGTTGTTCTCAACGAGGTAGGAGCAGAAGATGGGGTTGATACTCCCATCTGGTTGTATGAAGGCTGAAATAGGTTCCCAGGTCGCCTCAGATAACCCATAGCCATCCCACAGGGTTAGGAATTTCCAGCCCTGTTTATACTCCTGGCGAGCAATACCTGCAACCACGTAGTAACCATCGACTGCCATCTCATCGGCCGTCATCTCTTCGAGTTCGTCTGCCTCCTCTGGACTGGCAGCGTTCTCTAGGTCTATACGCTCGACCTCACTGTCGCTGAGGCGCCACACATCCCAGGACAAATCGTCAGGGGAGTGATAGTGCCTCAGCTGTTTAGGTGCACATAGCAGTTCACCACCTAGACGTGGACTGCACCTGACATGGATCCTGGATCCATCTATCCTGATGATACGATAGGGTCAAAAATAAGGGTCCTGTAGGCAGTTACGTGGCCAGGAGGGTAGGCGTGAATGGAGAACCAAAACAAGGTCACCAACCTTGTAGCTGGCAGGTCGCCGTAGGCGGTTCCGTCGGCTCAGTTCACAGTCACGAATGTGTCTCAGGTTAGTCCCAGCCTGGTTAGCCATAGACTGCTTGTGTTCCAGCCAATCTCCCACAGGCCTCTTGAAGTCCTCAGGAAAGGGGGTTTTGAAGAACCATGCAGGTCGTCCTCCATGGAACAGTTCGTGGGGGGTGAAACCCGTAGAAGAGCTCGGCTGTGAGTTCATGGTCAGCACTGCCGAGGGCACCAGACGTACCCAGTCTTTGGTACGCTCCTGTTTCATCAGGATTCTTAGGTTTTGCTCCACCACATGGTTTTGTCTCTCACAACGAGTGTTAGATGTGTCGGTATAGGGCACACCTGTGGTTACCTCCACGTTGAGGGCATTTGGCACTCGTTTGTACCACCCAGTGTCACTGCGGATGCGTACATCTTCGTCAGAGTGCACCTGCTTAGGTGCCCCATAGGGTTCGAACCATTGTTCGACCAACATTTTCACAGTCTGCTCACCCCTGATTTTCTTATTGCAAGGGAACACGCGGGTGAAGCGAGAGAGGCCACAGGTGACCACTAGGCAACTATCATAGCCGCCGAAGCGTGGTAGGCCGTGGATGAGATCCACATAGAGAAGAGAGTTAGCACAATAGGGTATGGGTAAGCTGGAAATCAGTCCCCTATCCCTACTGTCGCTCTGCTTGCTCGCATGACAGCCGCAAGCATCCACAATGGTCTGCATACGAGACCTCAGTTCAGTCAGGGTTAGACTAGAGTAGAAACACTTACGGAAGAAGTCCACTGAGCGATTAGCGCCAGTGTGACCAGAACTGAGATGGGATAACTGTAGGCACCCATCCAGTCGTGCCTCAGGCACAACAATACGGTCCTCGTAGGAGAGGTACTGATTGTTTTTATACCACTGGTGCCCGTCAATGACACGGGGTTCGAGACCAGTGCTGAGGGTTTGGAGAATTTCTTTATACGCTGACTGATAGTCGGTTAGACTCCAACCCTCCAGGAATCTAGCAGTGCGCATGGACAGGTCATGTTGGACATCCATACGCTGGAAAGCCTCTTTGGCGAGCGCCTCAGAAGTCTCACCTATAAGCGCATCGAAGTTATTGCGCGATATATAGTCAGACAGTTCTTTTTTTATACCGGGGATATGATGAACTGTCAGCCTGGACTGGCTCGAGTAAGTCCACCACGGCTTTAGTTTTGCTTTTTCTGCTGGTGGGCCCTGCTGGAAAGACTTCACAGGTTCCTGGTCACGAAGCCAGACAATAGGGTTAGATCCTAGGAGTCAGGATTGTGACGAAAGCACCAACATACCGGCCAGGAGTTCTTGGTCATAGGTGCTGTAATACGAACGCGCTTGGTTCCAATTCCAATTCCAGTGTCCTAGTGGCATCAGCCGCCACTCACTGGTAGGATAGTCATGTTTCAAAGAACCATCACGGTTCAGTCCACTAGTACGATAATGGCAGTGGGTTAGTTCAGCTGGGTTAAGCTCCTGCCATTGGTAGATCGCTCAACCCCCCCCTACATCACTGGCATCATTGATCAGGACTATCTCGCCTTTAGGGCGGGGCACTCCCAGGCAGTTGGAGGAGGCAATTTTCTTCTTCAACTCCTGGAAACACTCCTCCTCTCTGGCGGTCCACCTCCAGGGTGTAGTTTGGTTAGGTCAGTGAGGGGGGCAGAGGAGTAGGTAAAATTGTGGATGTGACGCCGATAGAAATTACAGGCGCCCACAAAACTCCTCACGTCGTGTAGACCCTTCTTAGGGTCATCGCGAATCTGCATGTCCTGTAAGGGCTGCATCTTAGACGCGGCTGGTGTCCACCAGCCATACCCAACGTCGAAACCAAAATATTCCATCTCCTCTTTCATAAACTCACATTTTTCGAGTTTGATTCGGAGATGGTTTTCTTGACATACAATGTAAAAATTCACGAAGGAGAAGGACATGGTCCTCTTGGGTATTAGTACCCAAACTCACGTCGTCGATGTGGCCCTCCATTTCTGCACCCCGAGAAATCAACTCCTGTACTAGAGGTCTGCGCCTCAGTATGTAGAAAATTTTGTTCATTAGCTCCTGGAAGAGCGCTGGGGCATTAGCCACCCCGAAAGGCATGACCTTCCACTTAAAGACAGGACCCTCAGGGGTTATAAAAGCCAGCAGCTCCTGAACTGCGGCGGTTAGGTCCACCTGCCAAAAACCACTGCGTTTGTCCATTTTGGTCTTGTACCTGCATTTGGCAATACGCTCCAGGGTATTTTCCATGTTAGGAATACTCCCTGAGTGGTTCTGGGTTTTCTTGTTGACCTTGCCATAGTCAACAACCAGTCGTAGGGCAGTCGACCCTGGTTTAGCAACCAGGAAACAGGGACTGCAGTGATGGGGATAGTCCCCCTTCTTATATTCCCCCACGAGGCCAGCATCAATACATTCCCGGATCTGGCGCTCGATTTCTTCATCCTGTTCCTGAGGAGCGGGATAGGGACGACGCCTCACTCACGTCTTTTCAAATTCGGGTTTCAATTTCAGATCCATCTTGACCAGTCTTTTACAAGAGAGGGGGGGCGGCAAGGCGCCGAGCACCTCCTCATAGGTTAGCAGCAGTTTCTTCAGTCAGGGGTCAAGGTTAAGCCTCTCGATTTTCTGCAGGAAATCCTCCCCAGCATGGACCACACCAGCGCCCACACCAGCACACACACACCCCAACACCCCAGCCAGGAGTGGCGCGGTGCAGCCGAAACCCGAGCCCAAACACACACGCCCCCACCGCACACCCCAGCCAGGAGTGGCGGGGTACAAGTAGAGCGCGCCGACAAACACAAACGCACCCCAACACCCCAGACAAGAGAGGCGGGGCGCAACCGAAACCCGAGCCCAAGCACACACACCCACGCCGCACGCCCCAGCCAGGAGGGGCGGGGTGCAAGCGGAGCGCGCACACAAGCAGACACAAACCCCGACACCCCAGCCAGGAGTGGCGGGGCGCAGTCGGAACCTGAACCCAACCACACACATGTACCCTTCGTGAACGGGGGTTAAGTGGCCGTTTGAAAGATTGCGTGAATTTCACATGAATTTACCCAAATTGTGAGGTTTTTGGGGGGAAATGCCATATTTCTGGATCCTTCCGAGGGATTTGAGGGGCCAAAATTCTTCCTCCGGCTTCATTACGCATCATCCAATGAAAGTGCTGCCCCAAAAGCATCCATCATGTCCGAACCGTGCCCAAAACGAGAGGTGCCGAAACCCGGCAAGCCTGTAGCCGATTCACGGGCGTGAATTCACGTGAATTCGTACGAAATTCGCACGAATTTCGTACGAATTTCGTACGTATTTCAACTGAATTCACGTGAAATCATACACATTTCACCCTTGTGCACCCCCTCATTTGACCTAACACCCGGGGTACCCCCCCTCCAAAGCACCCCTGCAGGCACCTTGGCTACATGCAACATGTGCACATGTGTGTGGGTGTGCCCTTGTGTGGGGTGTGTGGATTTGTGTGGGTTTGTGTATGGGTGTATGGTTGGGTTTGCATGTGGGTGGATGCATGACCTCCTGTTTGTGTCTACGTGCGAGCATGCGTCTGTGTGTTGGTGTGTGTGAGGATGTGGGGGCCACCTGACCACATACACACACAAACCCGTCTCAAACCTCACACCAACACCCACACACCCACACACACAACCACGGACCCATGGATACACACCCACACACAAACACGCACCCACGCGCACAAACCAATCCACACACACACACACACACACACACACACATAGACACACCCACAATTATCCCGCCCCACATACCTCCCCACGACACATCCACTATGCAGGTGTGTGTGCGTATGTGTGTCTGGGCAGTTTTTCTGGGTGTGGGTGTGGCCGGGGTGGCAGGGCGGCTTCATTCCACTAATGGCATGTGGGTGTGTGTGTGTGGGGGGGGGGGGTACATGTACGATTGTCTGTTTGTGTCTGGGTGTGGGCGTGCGCCTGTGTGTGTGTCGGGGGGGTGAGGATGTGAGGAACACCAAACCATGCACATATACGCAAAAGCCATACACACGCATACACACACACCCTTCCCGCACCTCACACCAACACCCGCGCACACACAAACACACAAAACCACACACCCAACTACACATGGACACACCGACCCACATACACGCATCCGCACAAACGCATCCACACACACAGGCAGACACACATACACACACACAGAACCCCCCTCCCCTAAACATTTAACGGTGACACATCCACTGTCCGGGTACGTTTCATTGATGGTATGTGGGTGGAGGGGGGGGGTGCATGACTGTCTTTTTGGTTCTGCTTGTGGGCGTGCGCCTGTGTGTGGGGGGGGGGGGGGATGTGAGGAGCACTAAACCACATATACGCACAAGCCATAAACACACACACACACACACGCACACATACAGACACACCCTTCCCGCACCTCACAGCAACACGCGCGTACACACAACCACACACAACCACACAACCAACTACACATGGACACACCGACCCACCCACAGAAAGACACACACATATCCATCCACAGAAACCCATCCACACACACAGGCAGACACACACACACACACACACAGAACCCCCCCCCCCCAAACATCTAACCGTGACACATCCAAGGTCGAGGTACGTATGAGGGTGTGTGGTCCGGCAGTGTGTGGGTGTGGGTCGAGTAGGGGGCTGTTTGCTTTCATCGAGGGTATGTGTGTGTTTTGTGCATGGGTGTGTGTGTGTGTGTATGTGTGTGTGTGTGTGTGTGTGTGTGTGTGTGTGTGTGTGTGTGTGTGTGTGCGTGTTTGTGGGTGTGTGTGTGCCGGGGGGGCAGGTACAGGGAAATGTGTGTGGGTGTGGGGACTTTGTTGCATGCATAGGTGGTGTTGGTGTGGCTCTGGTGCAGCGTCCTGCAAAACTGGTACGAAATTCGTACGAAGTTCGCACGAAATTCGTACAAAATTCGTACGAAATTCGTGCGAAATTCGTACCAAATTCGTGCGAATTTTGTACGAATTTGGTACGAAATTCGCCCCCAAAGTACCGTGAATAGGTAGGTAGGTATCTTCGGGAGCTCGGGATGCCTCTCTTGACATTGCAGGAAGAAGGTCTTACCAAGGGGACGTCCTGTCCCTCCCACTGCCCTATGTCAGGTGCCTCTTGAGCCGCTCCTGCATGTGCTTGGGAAGGCATTGTCGCGGCCACCCGGTCCATGTGTCCCAGGTGGGAGGGTGTCCCCACATGTGTCCATGGGTAGGGCCACATGCCCCCTCTTTTGGGCGGCAGCTCTGGGGGGCTGCCCAGCCATGTGGAGTATCTCTCACCACAAGGGGTATTGCTCCCGCTTGTCTACGGTACGACCGCCTCACCCTTGTGGCTTGAGTTGCGGGGCCACTCTGCTTGGCAGGTGACCCCTTCCTGGACTGTGTACCGGCTTGCCTGTCACCGGTTGCTTCCATGGCTCCGGGTGACGTTTGCCATGGTCCCCGATGCAGCCTGGCCGGGCTCGGACCAGTGGCCTTGGAGTACCGCTCCTGCCACTGGCCTGGTGGGTCGGCTGGGTCGCCCCAGTGCGTCCGACCCATGGGGTATTGGTTCTTTCCTGTCCCTCGGCCACCCTACGTGTGTGCAGTGTCCTGGGCCGCTGGGCTCCTGTTCACCGGTGTGCCCGCGCGGTTTGCTGTGGTGCGTCTGCGGTGTCCTGGGCCAGCTGGCTCCTGTTCACTGGTGTGCTCGCTCGGTGTGTTGTGTTGCATGTGCGGTGTCCTGGGTGTGGTGTCCTGGTTTCTATTTTTTTTTTTTGTTCTTTTTTTTTTTTTCGGGAAAAAAAAAACAAAAAAGAAAAAAACAGGGGCGCGCGTACACTGCAGGCACAGGCACGGGCAGCTGGTGCGGCGGTGCAATAGCGTTGTGTCCTCTGGCGTGTGTCGTCGGTGCTGTGGCGGCGGTCGCGCCCCAGGGGTGCGGCTCGCGTGTCCTGATGTACGTATACCCTCCTCACCCGATACCACCGATGGTATACGCGCCGCTAGATCCACGTCCCCGCAGGACGGACCAAATGCATCTGCAGCCACGCGGAAGAAGAAACATGGGACCACTTCAGGGCGTGCCCCCTGTACAGAGGACTGGACACCCTCAAAGACTGGAACCCAACCCACACCATCGCACAGCACGCCGGATGGCTGACGCAGTCCCCGGCGACCCAGCAACTCACCACCGTCCTCAAGCAGACGAAGGTGCTCGGGGCAGTCCGCAGGGGACTCGTCCCCACTGCCGTCTACACCTTGCTACGCACCCACGAGGAGGACCCCCAGGCCACGGCGGCGCACATGCAGCGGACGGCCGTTGCCAAGACGGCGGAGCAGCTCACATACCGCACCCACAAATACCTGCAGCATGCGGCAACCCTGCCCCCAACAGACCAAGCCCACCTCCTCAAACTCCTGTTCTACCAACCATGAGAACCTACCCTGTGACATACCAACACGGAACCCCCACCACGTCTACACACCATCCACCGAGCACAGCACTGGCACAGCACACACGGATGCCACAGGCACCGCACACACTCCCACCAGCATGCGCGTGCCACCAGCCCCCATCCCCCCACGCCGCCGTCCGTCCACAGGTACCACCAACTACCAGCCACCGCATGTCCCCTCTGCGTTAGCCGGCGGCTACCACAGACAGCCCTGCCCTGCAAGCCAGACCACTGGGTCTGCCTGGGAGCCGCGCACCGCCTCACCCGCTGCCCCCACTGCGGGGACCTCAACCCCCGCCACCGCGAGCGGCCCGCGGCCCCAGCCGCACCCCACCCCGCCAGCCACCCCAGCTTCTTCGGGTCCCTCACCGACACCCTCCGGGACCACCTGGGAGGGTACTACGTGGCGGACGCGGCGGACCACGCATGGACCATAGCCGTGGCCACGGGCAGCACACCCCTGCCCCCCCACAGCCCACCCCTACGCCACAGCGGAGGCGGCTTGAACGTGGCGGCCCGCCACATCCTCCTCGCCCTATACCTCCACCACCGAGACCTACACCTCCCAGACCCACAACTCCCGGCCCCCCAAGCAGCAGCCCTGACGCCGGAAGCGTGAGCCGACACGGCACCAGAGGAGATAGCAGCCTACCTCCGAATCACTTGCCGCCTGTTCAAAAATGCCCTCGGCCGACGGAAGGGAACACCTTACCCCCTCAGCGCACTCCTCTACCCGGCACACCACCCCCACCCCGCACAACAGACGCCCCCGGAGGGCTGGGCGTCTTTTCGGGACGTACACCTGGCCGCCCCCGACGAGGGCACCGCCACGCGGATGGGCCTCACGGACCAGGAAACCTACGTCAGAGGCCTCAAGACGAGCCTCCAAGAGGCACACGCTGGCACGCCCGCTCCCCGTCACCCCCACAGGGACAGGGGGGTTCACACGCCCCCGACACCCACCAGGCCAAGAAGACCAAGACAGGTCAGGGGGCCCGCCAACGCGCCCACCAGCAGGGCGCGACGCCCCGACCGAGGCCCGGGTCCAGCCACCCCCAGACCCCGGGGAAACACCAACAACACCGCCACCGCCAGCGCCCACCACCACCACCGCACCGCAGCACCCAAACCCTGCAGCCCAGTCAGCCACCACCGCCCACACACGTCCACACCATGCCAGGACCACCATACGCGCAGAGCCAGGGGACATGGCACCACCAACACACCACCACGCCCCCGTCCCTCCCAACCCCTACCCCCTAATGCCCCCAAGCTACAGCGACCCCCACCAGCTACATCCCCACCACGCCCCAGCACAACCAGGCCCCGCGAACCACCCACCCCACATAGCGCACATCACCGCACCACACCATCACGTATTCCACCACCACCAGCCCCTGCCACCACACCCACCAACGCCGGGGTACCACACACAACCGGCACACCCTCCACACCACCACCACGCGTTCCAGCACCACCCGCCGCCCCCGCTACACGGGCCCACGACATACGAGCCACGGTACACCCCCATGGACCCGCGAGGAGCCGCGCACGCACACCAGCAACACCAGGGCCTAGTAGGAGCGCCCCACCACCACCAACAGCCCCCCCACCCACACCCCATACCAGCGAGCACCATCCACCAGCAGCCACCCATCACATACGGACCACAGCCCCACTCGGGGGCTCATGCGGCCGCCTCCCACCCGCACCCCGGCACCACAACCAGTCAAGAACCGCAAGGGCCACACGGCGCACACACGCAACAGCCACGCGACCCACAGGGACGCCCGGACCCCCAGCCAGCACGACACCCACCCCCGCCCCCCCCAGCCCACCACCACCAGCAGCCCCCCCAGCCACACCCCATACCAGCGAGCACCATCCACCAGCAGCCACCCATTACATACGGACCACAGCCCCACCCGGACGCTCATGCGGCACCCTCCCACCCACACCCCGGCACCACAACCAGTCAAGAACCGCAAGGGCCGCACGGCGCACACACGCAACACCCCGACGACCCACAGGGACGCCCAGACCCCCAGCCAGCACAACACCCACCCCCGCCCCCCCCCACCACCAACAGCGCCACCCCCACACCACCCCCCCCGCCCCCCCCCCGAGACCAGGCCACGGACACAACACGCGGCAGCCAGCACCAGCCAATCGACGTCGATACCCCTGCCGACACACGCCACCGCGAATCCCCCCTCCCGCGACCGCCACAAGAGACCCCATCACCGGACCCCACGCGCGACAACGATGACCACCACCCCCAACCCACACCACCCCCCCCATTACACCCCGCACCACCAGTCGCCGCACCGGCCGAACCCTACGCCCTACACAACCCCGCAGCGGTACGGCAGCACCTCCGGGGACTCGGGGAACAGGACGTCGTGCTGTACCTCCGCACCTCCGGCACCAGCACCCCCATCCGGGCGGCCACCCCGGTCCAGGCGGCCACCCTGGGGGGAGGCGTCAGAGACTTCCTCTTCGACGCCTTCCTCCACATCGCCCGACACGAGCGCCCCCCGCGCGCCACCCCAGACGGCGAGAGCCCGCCCCCCGCGGGGAGCCGGATCTGGGTGCCCCCCATCGACTGGGGGCGACACCTGGTCGGACACCCCGTGCCGGGGCGGGTGGGCACCAAGGGCCGCACCCGCTACCACGAGCCCGACATGGCCCACCCCCCACCCGACGCCACCCCCGACAGCACCAAAGAGTGGGCGCGGGAAACATGGGTAGCCCGGATGGCCTCCCTGAGCAACTTCCGGCACCACGTCCCGGGGGACATCCCAACCCCCGACGAGCAGCAGCCAGCCCCCTCCACGTACATGACCCTCATGTACAATCTGCACTACACCCTCTCCACCACCACCTACGACGCACCCACAGACCACTGGGTGGTACACGGCACCGACTCCCTCCTCCCCGCCGACTACACCCCCCCCACACACAACCCAGGCCCCGACACGTACGCCAGGGGGGACGACCTGGACGACCCCCACATCTGGGGCACGTGGGAACCCAAATCCCTGGACACGCTGCTCTCCATCCGCAGCGGCTACCAGGGCCTTGGTAGGGCGATGTATTGCCTCGCCAAGTGGACCCAACGGTCCTGGGGGATCCCCACAGACCGATGGGTGTGGGTGGTCACGCTGCGCCCCCAGCAGAGGGAAGCCCCCCCAAACCGCAGGGGACCCATCCCCCCACGCCCCACCACCCTACAACTATGCCCGTACATGGTGGCAGCCCGCCTCATGACGCTGCTGTGGACGGGCCCCCACACCCCCATCCAAAACTACCCCCACCTCACAGAGGAGGACATGCCCGGCATCCAGCGATGCTTCTTCCAGACCCTCGACTACCTGCAGCAAACACACCCGCACGTCCTGGAGCAGATATGGCCAACCCCCGGGTAACCCACGTGCCCGCGCAGCCGAGACAATGCCGCCACGCCAGCACAAGCACGCACGGATCACCAGGGAAAACGCGCGCACACGCCCGATGCCCGAACCTGCACCCTCGTTCTCGCTACTTACAGGACCCAGCATCATACGCCCGCCCCCGAGGCCCAGGACCCTCCGCCGTCTCCCACAGCCCTCTCCTCCGCCTCCGACTCCAAAACCTCCGGCACCACGACCACCTCATCCACCACCACCACGTCCTCATCCAGCACTCCACCCCCCAGGCCGCGGGGGACACCTCCCAAACGGGCCTCCAAACCCGCCCCCACCGCGAGCAGCCCCGCCGCCGCCAAGGCCCACGCCCCGACGAAGCCCACACCCACGACCCAGCCGACGCCCAAGACCGCCGCCAAACGGCCGCCCAAACCCAAGGGTCAACCCGCAGCCAAGCCCAAACCCAAGCCCAAACCCGGCGCCACGACGGCAGCGCGAGCCCGGCCCCCCGAGGACGTCCTCTACGACATCCGGCCCCAGCCGTCCCAGGCCCGAAGGCAGCAGCGCCCAGCGCGGCGCCCCCCCACCGTCAGTGACGCCACCGCCACCACCTTCATGGCGGAGCGTGCCGCGGCCGAAGAGTGACGCACCTCGTCCCGCCACCTCTCAAAGCCCGCACCCCAGGCCCACGGACCGCTCCCGACCAGGCCAGAACAACGCCAGGGTCCACCAGCAGCGTCCCCGCCCCCCTACGGGCCCTCGATGACAGCCCACATGCAACGCATGCCCCACTACCGCCGCCGCCGCGAATCCCCGCCCAACCCCGAGGCGGAGACCGTACGCGCACACCCGCGGGTCCACATCCGCGTGCACCCCCACTCCCCACGCACCCCCACGGAACAGGACTACGAGGAATCCCCCAGGCCCGCCACCGCCGCCGGTCCCCACGACCACGTCACACCCACCCACGCCCACTCCTCCGCCCAAGACCGCAGGCCCGCCCAGGAACAGTGGTGGTAGCGCTGGACCCACACGCAGCTCTGGGAGCTGCGGAAGTGGGCCCGGGGAGAGCCCCTCCTCGAGGGCCTGGTCCATCGGCCCTGCAAGGGGTCGGTGGAGAACTGCCGCCTCCGGCCGGCGGGGGGGTGGATGCCGCGGGCCGAATGGGAAGCCATGCTGGCCGATGCGCTCCACCCCCTGGGAGTCCACCCCCGCAACCTCCCCGCGCCCCAGGACCACCCGTATGTCCTCAGGCGCCTGCGGGAGACCCTCCAGGAAACGCAGCAAGACGGCATCCGCCTGTGGGACATCACCCAAAGCCCAGCCCCGCACGCACACACCCCCTCACCACCCCACAAGCGTCGGCGCACCGACACCGGCGACACCCACAGCACCCCAGGAGCCCTGCGCGCCACACAACACAACGCGCCTGACCCCCCGGCCAGCGGCGCCGCCATCTAACCTCGTTACCCAGCAAACCACCACCACGGGCCGCCACGCCAGGCCCCGCCCAGAAGTCACCAAACGAACCAGACGCCGAAGGAAGCCAACACACACGACAACGAGCACCACTACGCCCAAAGACGCCGAACCCAGGCCCGCTACCGTGGGCTCCTCTCCACCCTCAGTGCGACAAACACGTCGCTGGCGTCACTCCTCCGCCGTGCCCCCTCCCACGCCACCGCCCCGCCCCCCCCCCTCCCGCCGCACGTCCCCACGCCGCCCAGCACCCAGCCCCACACACTGCGCCACAGCATCGCCCTAGTCCGGCTCCTCCACCATCGCGCCACTTGGCACCTCACAGTAGACCGCCGTCCTGTGGTCCCGCTCCCCCCGGCACCGCTCCCGGGGCCGCACCAGGCCCACGTCTTGTTCGCCCCCACGTCGCGGGCCGCGGACATCCTCCCGCTCCTCGCCGCCACCCCTCCTGGGCATCGGATACTGCTTGCCGCCAACCCCTCGGTCCTCAGTGAGGTCCTCATCGGGCACGCCGACGCCCTGCACGTGCGCCAGCTGCTGCCCAACCTGCACGCTGCGTACGCCCCCGGCACGCCCGTCGACCCCTCCGTGTGGGGCTCTCAGTGAGGCCACCGGCCACCGGCCGGCCCGCACGCACCACCCCGCACTCGCCTCGGGCGCACGACCCCGTGGACGCCGCTACCCACACGGCCGGCCCCGCGCAACCGCCTAACCGAGCCAGAACCCAAGCACAAATCCAACCCGAGCCACACCCCAAAACCGCTAACCCTTGACTCCTAACCAAGCCCGCCGAGGGAACAGCAAAACCACAGCCCACACCCGCAGACCACACAGCCGCCTAACCAGCCAGCTCCAGAAGCAAAGAGACACCTCACCAAACTGACCCTGACCCAAGCCTAACCGAGCCGAAGCCCCAACACAAATCAAACCCGAGCCACACCCCGAAACCGTCAACCGTTGACTCCAAACCATGCCCGCTGAGGGAAATACGTAGACACAGCCCACAGCCACAGCCCACAAAGCCGCCTAACCAGCCAGCACCAGAAGCAAAGAGACACCTAACCAAACTCACCGTGACCCATACACGTGTACATCAGGACACGCGAGCCGCACCCCTGGGGCGCGACCGCCGCCACAGCACCGACGACACACGCCAGAGGACACAACGCTATTGCACCGCCGCACCAGCTGCCCGTGCCTGTGCCTGCAGTGTACGCGCGCCCCTGTTTTTCTCTTTTTTGTTTTTTCTTTTTTTTTCCCAAAAAAAAAAAAAAAGACCAAAAAAAAAAAATAAAAAAAAAAGTAAAAAAAAAAAAAAAAAAAAATGAAAATTAGGGGGGGAGGAAGAGGGACACAACCACCCATGGCACACGCGCACCGCACACAGCACGCACACCGGTGAGCAGGAGCCCAGTGACCCAGGACACTGCACATGCAACACAACACACCGAGCGAGCACACCGGTGAACAGGAGCCAGCTGGCCCAGGACACCGCAGACGCACCACAGCAAACCGAGCGGGCACACCGGTGAACAGGAGCCCAGCGGCCCAGGACACTGCACACACGTAGGGCGGCCGAGGGACAGGAAAGAACCAATACCCCATGGGTCGGACGCACTGGGGCGACCCAGCCGACCCACCAGGCCAGTGGCAGGAGCGGTACTCCAAGGCCACTGGTCCGAGCCCGGCCAGGCTGCATCGGGGACCATGGCAAACGTCACCCGGAGCCATGGAAGCAACCGGTGACAGGCAAGCCGGTACACAGTCCAGGAGGGGGTCACCTGCCAAGCAGAGTGGCCCCGCAACTCAAGCCACAAGGGTGAGGCGGTCGTACCGTAGACAAGCGGGAGCAATACCCCTTGTGGTGAGAGATACTCCACACGGCTGGGCAGCCCCCCAGATCTGCCGCCCAAAAGAGGGGGCATGTGGCCCTACCCATGGACACATGTGGGGACACCCTCCCACCTGGGACACATGGACCGGGTGGCCGCGACAATGCCTTCCCAAGCACATGCGGGAGCGGCTCAAGAGGCACCTGACATAGGGCAGTGGGAGGGACAGGACGTCCCCTTGGTAAGACCTTCTTCCTGCAATGTCAAAGGAGGCATCCCGAGCTCCCGAAGATACCTACCTACCTATTCACGGTACTTTGGGGGCGAATTTCGTACCAAATTCGTACAAAATTCGCACGAATTTGGTACGAATTTCGCACGAATTTCGTACGAATTTTGTACGAATTTCGTGCGAACTTCGTACGAATTTCGTACCATTTTTGCAGGACGCTGCACCAGAGCCACACCAACACCACCTATGCATGCAACAAAGTCCCCACACCCACACACATTTCCCTGTACCTGCCCCCCCGGCACACACACACCCACAAACACGCACACACACACACACACACACACACACACACACACACATACACACACACACACACCCATGCAAAAAACACACACATACCCTCGATGAAAGCAAACAGCCCCCTACTCGACCCACACCCACACACTGCCGGCCCACACACCCTCATACGCACCTGGACAGTGGATGTGTCACGGTTAGATGTTTGGGGGGGGGGGGTTCTGTGTGTGTGTGTGTGTGTCTGCCTGTGTGTGTGGATGGGTTTCTGTGGATGGATATGTGTGTGTCTTTCTGTGGGTGGGTCGGTGTGTCCATGTGTAGTTGGTTGTGTGGTTGTGTGTGGTTGTGTGTACGCGCGTGTTGCTGTGAGGTGCGGGAAGGGTGTGTCTGTATGTGTGCGTGTGTGTGTGTGTGTTTATGGCTTGTGCGTATATGTGGTTTGGTGCTCCTCACATCCTCCCCCCCCCCCACACACAGACGCACGCCCACAAGCAGAACCAAAAAGACAGTCATGCACCCCCCCCCCTCCACCCACATACCATCAATGAAACGTACCTGGACAGTGGATGTGTCACGGTTAAATCTTTAGGCGAGGGGGGTTCTGTGTGTGTGTATGTGTGTCTGCCTGTTTGTGTGGATGGGTTTGTGCGGATGCGTGTATGTGGGTCGGTGTGTCCATGTGTAGTTGGGTGTGTGGTTGTGTGTGTTTGTGTGTGCGCGGGTGTTGGTGTGAGGTGCGGGAAGGGTGTGTGTGTATGCGTGTGTATGGCTTTTGCGTATATGTGCATGGTTTGGTGTTCCTCACATCCTCACCCCCCCCACACACACACAGGCGCACGCCCACACCCAGACACAAACAGACAATCGTACATGTACCCCCCCCACCCACACACACACACCCACATGCCATTAGTGGAAGCAAGCCGCCCTGCAACCCCACCCACACCCACACCCACAAACTGCCCAGCCAGACATACGCACACACACCTGCATAGTGGATGTGTCGTGGGGAGGTATGTGGGGCGGGATCATTGTGGGTGTGTCTATGTGTGTGTGTGTGTGTGTGTGTGTGTGTGTGGATTGGTTTGTGCGCGTGGGTGCGTGTTTGTGTGTGGGTGTGTATCCATGGGTCCGTGGTTGTGTGTGTGGGTGTGTGGGTGTTGGTGTGAGGTTTGAGACGGGTTTGTGTGCGTATGTGGTCAGGTGGCCCCCCCCATCCTCACAGACACCAACACACAGACGCATGCTCGCACGTAGACACAAACAGGAGGTCATGCATCCACCCACATGCAAACCCAACCATACACCCATACACAAACCCACACAAATACACACACCCCACACAAGGACACACCCACACACATGTGCACATGTTGCATGTAGCCAAGGTGCCTGCAGGGGTGCATTGGAGGGGGGGTACCCCGGGTGTTAGGTCAAATGAGGGGGTGCACAAGGGTGAAATTTGTATGAATTCACGTGAATTCAGTTGAAATACGTACGAAATTCGTACGAAATTCGTGCGAATTTCGTACGAATTCACGTGAATTCACGCCTGTGAATCAGCTACAGGCTTGCCGGGTTTCGGCACCTCTCGTTTTGGGCACGGTTCGGACATGATGGATGCTTTTGGGGCAGCACTTTCATTGGATGATGCGTATTGAAGCCGGGGGAAGAATTTTGGCCCCTCAAATCCCTCGGAAGGATCCAGAAATATGGCATTTTCCCCCAAAAACCTCACAATTTGGGTAAATTCACGTGAAATTCACGCAATCTTTCAAACGGCCACTTAACCCCCGTTCACGAAGGGTACATGTGTGTGGTTGGGTTCAGGTTCCGACTGCGCCCCGCCACTCCTGGCTCAGGTGTCCGGGTTTGTGTCTGCTTGTGTGCGCGCTCCGCTTGCACCCCGCCCCTCCTGGCTGGGGCGTGCGGCGTGGGTGTGTGTCCTTTGGCTCGGGTTTCGGTTGCGCCCCGCGTCTCTTGTCTGGGGTGTTGGGGTGCGTTTGTGTTTGTCGGCGCGCTCTACTTGTACCCCGCCACTCCTGGCTGGGGTGTGCGGTGGGGGCGTGTGTGTTTGGGCTCGGGTTTCGGCTGCATCGCGCCACTCCTGGCTGGGGTGTTGGGGTGTGTGTGTGCTGGTGTGGGCGCTGGTGTGGTCCATGCTGAGGAGGTTTTCTTGCAGAAAATCGAGAGTCTTAACCTTGACCCCTGACTGAAGAAACTGCTGCTAACCTATGAGGAGGTGCTCGGCGCCTTGCCGCCCCTCCTCTCTTGTAAAAGACTGGTCAAGATGGATCTGAAGTTGAAACCCGAATCTGAAAAGGCGCGAGTGAGGCGTCGTCCCTATCCCGCTCCTCAGGAACAGGTTGAAGAAATCGAGCGCCAGATCCGGGAATGTATTGATGCTGGCCTCGTGGAGGAATATAAGAAGGGGGACTATCCCCATCACTGCAGTCCCTGTTTCCTGGTTGCTAAACCAGGGTCGACTGCCCTACGACTGGTTGTTGACTATGGCGAGGTCAACAAGAAAACCCAGAACCACTCAGGGAGTATTCCTAACATGGAAAATACCCTTGAGCGTATTGCCAAATGCAGGTACAAGACCAAAATGGACAAACGCAGTGGTTTTTGGCAGGTGGACCCAACAACCGCAGCTCAGGAGCTGCTGGCTTTTATAACCCCTAAGGGTCCTGTCTTTAAGTGGAAGGTCATGCCTTTCGGGGTGGCTAATGCCCCAGCGCTCTTCCAGGAGCTAATGAACAAAATTTTCTACATACTGAGGCGCAGACCTCTAGTACAGGAGTTGATTTCTCGGGGTGCAGAAATGGAGGCCCACATCGACGACGTGAGTTTGGGTACTAATACCCAAGAGGACCATGTCCTTCTCCTCCGTGAATTTTTCATTGTATGTAAAAAAAACCATCTCCGAATCAAACTCGAAAAATGTGAGTTTATGAAAGAGGACATGGAATATTTGGGTTTCGACGTGGGGTATGGCTGGTGGACACCAGCCGCGTCTAAGATGCAGCCCTTACAGGACATGCAGATTCGCGATGACCCTAAGAAGGGTCTACACGACGTGAGGAGTTTTGTGGGCGCCTGTAATTTCTATCGGCGTCACATCCACAATTTTACCCACTCCTCTGCCCCCCTCACTGACCTAACCAAACTACACCCTGGAGGTGGACCGCCAGAGAGGAGGAGTGTTTCCAGGAGTTGAAGAAGAAAATTGCTTCCTCCAACTGCCTGGGAGTGCCCCGCCCTAAAGGCGAGATAGTCCTGATCAATGATGCCAGTGATGTAGGGGGGGGTTGAACGATCTACCAATGGCAGGAGCTCAACCCAGCTGAACTAACCCACTGCCATTATCGTACTAGTGGACTGAACCGTGATGGTTCTTCGAAACATGACTATCCTACCAGTGAGTGGCGGCTGATGCCACTAGGACACTGGAATTGGAATTGGAACCAAGCGCGTTCGTATTACAGCACCTGTGACCAAGAACTCCTGGCCGGTATGTTGGTGCTTTCGTCACAATCCCGACTCCTAGGATCTAACCCTATTGTCTGGCTTTGTGACCAGGAACCTGTGAAGTCTTTTCAGCAGGGCCCACCACCAGAAAAAGCAAAACTAAAGCCGTGGTGGACTTACTCGAGGCAGTCCAGGCTGACAGTTCATCATATCCCCGGTATAAAAAAAGAACTGTCTGACTATATATCGCGCAATAACTTCGATGCGCTTATAGGTGAGACTTCTGAGGCGCTCGCCAAAGGGGCTTTCCAGCGTATGGATGTCCAACATGACCTGTCCATGCGCACTGCTAGATTCCTGGAGGGTGGAGTCTAACCGACTATCAGTCAGAGTATAAAGAAATTCTCCAAACCCTCAGCACTGGTCTCGAACCCCGTGTCATTGACGGGCACCAGTGGTAGAAAAATTATCAGTACCTCTCCTACGAGGACCGTATTGTTGTGCCTGAGGCACGACTGGATGGGTGCCTACAGTTATCCCATCTCAGTTCTGGTCACACTGGCGCTAATCGCTCAGTGGACTTCTTCCGTAAGTGTTTCTACTCTAGTCTAACCCTGACTGAACTGAGGTCTCGTATGCAGACCATTGTGGATGCTTGCGGCTGTCATGCGAGCAAGCAGAGCGACAGTCGGGATAGGGGACTGATTTCCAGCTTACCCATACCCTATTGTGCTAACTCTCTTCTCTATGTGGATCTCATCCACGGCCTACCACGCTTCGGCGGCTATGACAGTTGCCTAGTGGTCACCTGTGGCCTATCTCGCTTCACCCGCGTGTTCCCTTGCAATAAGAAAATCAGGGGTGAGCAGACTGTGAAAATGTTGGTCGAACAATGGTTCGAACCCTATGGGGCACCTAAGCAGGTGCACTCTGACGAGGATGTACGCATCCGCAGTGACACTGGGTGGTACAAACGAGTGCCAAATGCCCTCAACGTGGAGGTAACCACAGGTGTGCCCTATACCGACACATCTAACACTCGTTGTGAGAGACAAAACCATGTGGTGGAGCAAAACCTAAGAATCCTGATGAAACACGAGCGTACCAAAGACTGGGTACGTCTGGTGCCCTCGGCAGTGCTGACCATGAACTCACAGCCGAGCTCCTCTACGGGTTTCACCCCCCACGAACTGTTCCATGGAGGACGACCTGCATGGTTCTTCAAAACCCCCTTTCCTGAGGACTTCAAGAGGCCTGTGGGAGATTGGCTGGAACACAAGCAGTCTATGGCTAACCAGGCTGGGACTAACCTGAGACACATTCGTGACTGTGAACTGAGCCGACGGAACCGCCTACGGCGACCTGCCAGCTACAAGGTTGGTGACCTTGTTTTGGTTCTCCATTCACGCCTACCCTACTGGCCACGTAACTGCCTACAGGACCCTTATTTTTGAACCAATCGTATCATCAGGATAGATGGATCCAGGATGCATGTCAGGTGCAGTCCACGTCTAGGTGGTGAACTGCTATGTGCACCTAAACAGTTGAGGCACTATCACTCCCCTGACGATTTGTCCTGGGATGTGTGGCGCCTCAGCGACAGTGAGGTCGAGCGTATAGACCTAGAGAACGCTGCCAGTCCAGAGGAGGCAGACGAACTCGAAGAGATGACTACCGATGAGATGGCAGTCGATGGTTACTACGTGGTTGCAGGTATTGCTCGCTGTGGGATGGCTATGGGTTATCTGAGGCGACCTGGGAACCTATTTCAGCCTTCATACAACCAGATGGGAGTATCAACCCCATCTTCCGCTCCCATCTCGTTGAGAACAACGAGGGGCAGGTACTAACCCGTGCTGAGACTCTGTCCCAGCGTAAAAAGAAAAACTAATTTCCCTGTGTCAGTCTACTGACTGTGTTCTAACCTTACAGGTGCAGTGAGCACTTATGTGCAGACGTGCCTGTGTATGGGTGTGAGAGCAGTTGTCACAGTTGCCCCGGATTGCATTGCAGGACAGGACCGTTAGCCCCCCGTGACAACCACTCCCTGGCCGAAGGCCATTCGTTTTTCACAGACCACTGCTTACTGAGCACTGCACTGCCCCTGTCTGTGCCCTGCAGTCCCATGCCTATGGTTTCCAGCGTGGACCAGGTGGCCGCTTATCAGGTTTGCAGCCACCCAGCGAGTGTATGCCTTGTTGACCATGTGTTGCATGGCGACTGCCCTGATGTAATGACCTTGGGGAGCCAACGAGGAACGGTGGCTTACTACACCAGGGGGGAATGGCAAGCAAGGTGTTATGAGGCAAGGTGTGTCTTCCCCCCTTGGGGACAAGCGAGCCCACAGTTAGGACCCCTGACTGGTCTAGATCCGTGGGGTTCTACCCTTCCTTACAGGGCTTACCATACCCCTAAGTGTGCTACGCATGTCTGTGTGTGTCTCACTTCTCTCCCTGGCGTGGCTCCCGGAGACCGGGCTTCGCTGATGTCGGACCGAAGGTCCTAGTCAATTACTATTACCACTCCTATGGCGCCCAATTTTCTGTGCTGGCGCCAATCCTTGGGGGAAGACGGCAAAAGCCCTACCTACTAGAGGGGAGGGGTGGCCAAGTGTGCTAAGGGCATACAAAACGCCCATTTTTGCTAAAGGCCAAAAGCTAACGCACTTCCCTGCCCACGTGGAAAGGCACGCGGGAGAGGGAACACCACTACGCTACACTCACTAACGCCAGCACCAGCCTTCGAAGGCAGGGTGAGCACTCATCACTTGCGCTCAACACCTACCAGGCTTGCTGACCCTAAGACCTACACACTCTACTGGGAGTTGAGGGCAATGAAGTCTCGGGTCCTACTGACCCTCCTGTGAGAAAGCAAGAGAAAACAGCGCTACTAAGCGGCTGTGGCCTAACAGGGACGCCACTACGCGTTTCCCTGTCAGGGCTTGGAGGGAGGGAGTGCTCAGCGTGCGTGCACAGCGTGGGTGGCGGTGAAGTCGGACTGCACTCACCACTCCTGGTTGAGCTGCAGTTATTTGTTTTTGTGATCCGCGCAGCATACTTTAGCGCTGCCAAGAGGGACTGCACCAATCGCCTTTACCTTCCCACCTGTAAAGCAAAGGCCAATGACTGAGGTTCAAGACTGAGGAACCAAGACAGCCTCCACGTGTTATACGCTTCTCAGGCTGCCTTATAATACGCTGTTCCTGAACCTCAGTACAAGCACCACCCGTTCTCTTAAAGAACGTACGGTGGAGCCCCTGGGTAACCTAAACAAGAGTTATACGGTGCGCACTTCGCGTGGCCTACCCTTTAATGTGTCATATGCATGCACCAATATGCACAGGGTTCCCAATTTCTCCTTCTCTTGCCTAATCTTACACAACTTAACCAATCAAAGCGTGACTCAGCCAGGAGGTGAGCTCCTCCTGGGCTTACCAACCTTACTCACCACGCATCATCTGAATGCCGAGGAAAACACGAGCGCAAAACAACCCTACGCGCTTAAACAAACCTACGGCGAATTATAAACCACCCTAAGCGAATTAATGCACTGTGTGTCATGCATGCTTTCCTTGTCTTGTTTCCTGCAGAAAGAGGAGAGAGAGTGGCACACTGCACAGCGCAAAACGAGCCTAAGCATTTTAAGCAACCCTACTTTAGCGCTACGGCAACACGAACACGGGCAAGCACTTTCTTTTCTTACCTGTGAAGAGAGAACAAGGGTGAATTGGGGTACAGGGAAAGCGCCACAGCGTGTGATTGCCTCAATTAGGCACATGCATCGCGAGCACAGCGCACATTCTAACCCTACGGGCGCGCTTCGCGCCGCATTCGCATCGCATACCTTTCATTCCTGTTTTGACCTGTGCAGAGCAAGTGAGAGGAGCACCCGAAGCCCCAACAAACACAGCGTTGACAACCCTAACGTTTTGACGAAGCAACCAACACGAACACAATGCATGCGTGTGAAATGACACTGGCATACCTGAGAGGTGGGTTGTCCACCTGCTCTGTGGTGTGGGTTGATTTTGGATACTGGGTCCTAACGTTTATAAAAGTTTTGATGCAACTTTGCAAAAATTTCCTTTAGATCTTCCAAAACTACGGCTCATACCTTCTTTTTCAAGTACCGTTTACGTTTGCGCAACCCTGTTTTTGAAGTCCGCTTCTGTTGCGCTTGTCTGCGACTTTGAGTTTTGGTGTAAAAATGACGATTTCTCGCTCTATTGCGTCAATTGTTAGCGATTTGACTTCTTAAATCGCTGCACCTTTCGCTGAACCACAGGATTCACTCCCTGTTGGTTTCATTTTTTATTTTTTCCAGCTCCTGGAGATTTGTGTCCTCCATTGGGAGTATTGCTCCGCCCTGGCCCTTGGTCAGGACGTTTACTAAAGTGCTGTTTATGCAGCGATAGCCGTCCGCATTAGAGCGTTCGACTGTACCCTGGTGGGCAAGCGTACGTGCTCTAGGAAGGGAGACCTGGGTTCAAACACCACTACCCCCAAAATTTTACCAAATGTTTTCGTCGCACGCTGGCAACTTTTGAGGAATGCCCCACCGAAGGGACATCATACACGGTACATTACACTGTTTCTCAAGGGTACCCACAGTGTGATAGGCTTCTATGAACTGATGAGGATGATTTTGGTAAGTTTAATGCATTTTCTGAGGTAATTTTGGGAATATTTGAGACTTTTTCCTTGGTCCTACTAGCTTGATCAACTAGTACTCCAGAGCGGAGTAAGAAAAGGTCACTGCCATGTCGTTCTTGGAGGGCTTGATCAAGGCCAAGACCCCCTCAAAACCCTTTTGTTGATGCTAAGACTAACTTAAGTATTTTTATTACTCTTTTGAAGCTTTTAGTACACTTTCTCAAAGTAACTAGGGTTATAACCCTAGCCCCCCATGAAGTTCACCCCTACCACTCAACTGAGCGGAGGTATCTTCCTTCATGGAGGATATACCGAAATAAAATAGGCATTTCAAGCTTTAGGCCTTGGTGGTTAGGCCTAGTGGTCTCCCACCCCAAGACCCCTATACTCAATTGTTTCTACCACATATTGTGGTTCTACCTTTTAACTGTTTCTGAATTCAGTTGCTTGGTCAAGTCATAATCCGTATCTGGCCTAACTCCTTTGACCCACATTCCTAACCAACTCCATTTCATCCAAGAGAGTGCACATGAAAGGCTTGATGCTAACTTGGAGGCTAGAGTTAGGCCAGCTTTCACATAAAATCTTTTGTACTATCCATTTGTGATTGAATCTTTGTATCTATACCTGCTTTGTCTATCTGCAGCCCTTCTGTGTTACACTGGATTTCAAACTATTCATTCATTCGATCCACATCCTGTTCTTGCTCTACTTGCTCCTTTGGTTTTGGGATTTCACCATCAAAAACCTGCAGGATTTCATCAAAATCTATAGGGCACTAATCAAGCACATCTTTCTCATGGCGGTGGAGGCCGGCAAGACCAAGGCAAGGGCCGTGGTAAATGGCTGTCCTTGGGGACGTGGACAGGATGGTCGCGACCAGAACCAAGGTGGCCGTGGACGAGGCGGAAAGGGCGGGCAGGGACAGAGCGGACAGCGACAGGGTAAAGGCTAGGAACGACATTGCACAAATTGTGGCAGAGACGGGCACACTGCTGAATTTCGTTGGCAGAAAGATGCCAAAGGCAAAGGTAACCGTGGAAAGGGCCGTCGGACCCTGCAGCAAGCGGACGCTGAAACTGAACGTCGTTTCTGAGAAAAGCTCTGTCTGCACTGTGCCTCGCCTGATCGTTGGGCCAGGAATTGTCCTCAGAATAATGCCAGCCAGCGGCAGGGTAAAGGACGTAAAGGGCCAGCACCGTCAAGTGGGCGCTCAGACGCCAGCGGTGCCGCCCGGTGGCCGGGATGCAGGGAAAAGCCAGAAGGGCAAGGGGACTGATGAGCAGGGCGATCCAGCCAAACTGCCTGCGCAACCCGGACCCTGAGGCGCTCCGGCTAAGCCAGCTGCTGGACGAGAGACTCAAGGCTAAAGCTGTCGGAGCTTAGCGGAAAAAAAACGAAAACATGAACGCCAGAGTGACACAACCACTGTTAACGCGGCCACTGCCCCACTGACCACTGTCAAAGAGGGACAGACCCCGACCACCACTGTGGGGTCTGGCGTGCAGTCACATGATGGCATCCTGGATTCGCCTCTGGAGGCTGCTGCTTCTATAAATCAGCCCCCAGAGTCTCTTGTGTTGCCTATGCTGGAGGTCTGCATCCGGTCATGTGCAATGCGTCCTGCCACTGTAGGACGCTATTCACTGACCTGTGGCATGACCAGAAGAAAAGTTTGCAGATTTAGACGCAAGCCGGCACTGACTCAGGTTGATGGTGCCACGGATTTGGTTGTATCTGGATTTGTTGAAGGGGTGCAGTACACAGTATTGATCCACCTCGACTCCCAAGTGTTCGCACTCGCACCTAGGTCATTTTTTGAGGATAAAGAACTGACACTCGCTGCCCCCCCACTGCAGATAACAGTGGCAGATAGCAGTCGTATCGCTGGTGGTACACATGGTGCTACAGTGTCCATAGCGTCGTTGCCTTTGGAACATCAGGGGCGCATGACTGAGATTCTTTGTGAAGATGTGTTTGTTTACAAGGCAGATGTAGTCGCACATCTCATTTTGGGGTATCCTTTTTGTAAGGCGTATGGACTGACGATTGATCCAGTCAGCGACAGTCTGATGGATATTTGTCCATCAGTTTTGGTATTACAGATGAGTCACGAGGCGTCTGAGCTGAGGGCTCTGCTTGGAGAGCCCCAGCAGGACTCTGCGATCAGCAGGGATGGCCAGGCAGGGATACCAGTGGCCATGTGTCGGCACTGTTCTGAACTTTATTCATAGTCTGGGGAGGTCGGGCCTTGCTGCCAGAAACACCTGGTAACTTAGGGGCCTACGGCACCTGACAGGGATGCGAAGGGCTCGCAGTGCTGTGCACTGAGGTACTGCGACCAGTTTTGTCTTCGCTGGCGCTTTTGTGCCTACCCCACACGCATGTAGCCCCAGCCATCACAGCTGCCACAGTTGCTGCTCTCACTGCTGCTTGTATTTCTTGTTTCCCTTCCACAGGACGCCAATGTCAGCATGAGCGACGACCTTTAGTTCTGGATCGCCGGGAAACGGGAGATCCGGAGACGAGGATGTCGTGCAAGAATTTTGGCAGGTTTTGTATGTGTTCTGTGTGCAATTCACTGTTTTTGTGTCAGACAGTGCATGAGTGAGTGGTTGCGTCCACCTGCAGCCCTCATCTTGATGAATCACGAGTCAGAGCCTCCGCAATGTCCTTGTACAAAAGATGTGGGGTCTGACGCAAATTCCGAGGCATATGGCACGGATGAGCTCCAATCTGACATGGAGGACATGCCTGATGCTCATTCTGCATATGCAGCTCCGCCCCCCAATTCGTTCGGATCCACACCAGTCACGTCGTGACGGGTGCGGGTCGAGTACTCAAAACTTTCGGAAAATGGCACTTCAGACCCCCAGTAAATGCCGCCAGTCCGTACGCAGGAAGATGAGACGATCCAATAAATTTTTGTACTCGCAGCGCAATCATATTCTTTTATCGTCCGTGCGAGATATGATACTAAAGTGGGCTGGGCTGAAGGGTGATCAGTTTGTTGATGTTTTTGCTTCCAAGCAGGCACATTTGTTTCCAGAGTATTGGGATAAAGGGGAGAATGGGTTGTCATATAATTGGGGTTTGTCGGACTCCAAAGGGCGACCAGAGCAAAGGTTTATATGGTTGCATCCACCACATCATTTGCTGCAGGATACTATCACCAAAACTGTACTAGACCAGGGCAGCTGAATCCTGCTGGTACCGGTACGTAAGCAGTGTCCTTGGTTTTGGACATTGGAAGAAGTGGCGTTGGATTGGTGAAACCTCGACCCATCAGTGCCATTATCTAGGAACACTGATGGGCTAGTTCTGCAGCAATCTCCCCACTGGACGACCAGGGTTGTGCTGTTTGACGCGCAGGGCATGGATCTGTGTCAGCCCCCTGAGGGTAAGGAAATGGGGTGTACAGATGAGTCTGCCGCGGGAGAGGGGGATGGCTGCCAACAGATGTGTTCTGGGTGTCGCGTCTGCCATTCCAGTCACCGCGTTCTATCCCCGCCTTCGTCCATGCGGCAAGCAGGGTTGCGTGTGTTGCGGCAGGACACTGCTGCACAATGCCTGCTTTCAGAACGCAGTCTGCGGGCTGTTGCCGAGGGCGATCGCATTGATCCCCGTTGTGTGCCCTATTGGAAGATGTTGGAGGAGAAATTTTCAACTGTTTTTGAGTTTGCGAAACATATCCTGATGGACATGGACCATTCTAAGCGTGGTGAGGCTGGCATCGCGCGAATGAAATTGAAACAAGACGCCGTCCCTCAGTGAATCGGTCTTTATAGAACTTTCAGAGTCCGAGATGCCGCTTTTCGTGAATTGATTTCCAAATGTTTTGAGCGCGGCATGCTCAAAAAATCATTTTCGAGTCAGGCAGCAATAGCCTTTTGTGTGCCCAAGCCGGGAGGCAAATGGCGGTTAGTCATCGACCACCGCTACCTCAATTCGCAAATCGTGGATGAGGCTTTTCCGCTCCCGGTCAATGAGGACCTTTTTTTTGAGCAGTTCAAAAACGCCATTGGGTTCATATTCGATTTTGGAGGATGGGTTTCACCAAATGGTTTTGGAGCCTGAGTTCAGGCCCCTCACGGCGTTTCTGACGCCGTGGGGTCTTTTTCAGTGGACCGTGCTGCCCATGGGGATGAAAACGGCCCCACAGGCCTATCAGAGAATGGTCCAGCTCTGTTTGGGGGAAACGGGGGTAAAACCTTACATTTATAATGTGCTGAGGGGTACACCAGACACAGAAGACAACCCAGATCTGGAGGTCCCGTGACTGATGGGTGTATTCGTCAGCACTATGAAGATTTGTGCCATATTTCGAGATGTTTGCGGGATCAGCAGCTGTCTATGAAACCGTGCAAGGTTTTTTGGTTTCTGCGACGTGTGCGTTTTTGGCGGCCCATTTCAGAGTGAGGAAGGAGATCAGCGAATCCTGAGAAAGTCGCTGCAGTGTCCAGGTAAGATTGGCGGGACATGCAGGCCCCCACCCACATGAAAGCATTTTTGGGGCTGGCGCAGTGGTGTGCATTTTAGATTGATAAATTTGCAGACCACGCAGCGCCGCTGACGGATGCCCTCCAGGGGCTGGAGTTGACGAAGAAAGGAAAATTCAAGTCTACACACCCACCCTTCAGCGCATCGAAAAGCAAAGCTGTTTTTCAGCAATTTTCTAATGTCGCAGAAGCAGAAAAGGAAATCTGTCGTTTTGAAAACAGGATTCACTGGACGCCCGAGATGATCTGGCATTTTGGACAGCTGAAAAAGAAATTCATTAAATTCCGTGCAGCTGTACATTCCGGATACTCAGAGGCAGTTCTGAATTCGTACCGACGCCAGTGACTTTGCGGTGGGGGTTGTGCTGGAACAGCGCCGCTGCAAATGTCCTGAGCCTGATGATCCTACCCGGGGCTGCGGATGTCCCCTATTTCCTGTGGCTTTTTTTTCGCGGAGGTTGCAGGGTGATAAGTCCCATGGCCAACGTGCCTGGCCACTGAGGGACAAGGAAACTTATCCAATTGTTGCGACCCTCCACAAATTCCATGCATGGCTACAACAGTCTAGACTTTTTTTGAAGTTGGCATGGGTCGCAACGAATCACCGCAGCCTGGAGTATATGACGAGGGAGGACTTCGACACGGTGTCTGGTCCAGTTGGCAGACGGGGCCGCTCGCACCAGTTCGTGTCGCAGTTTTTGGGAGATGTAGTGTATGTGCCTGGACAGAATCAGGAAATTCCTGACACCCTCTCACGCTGGTCTTACCCAGCGTATTTGTATAGTCCTGAAACTAACATACACGGTACTGAGGAGGACGCTGAAGGCGTAGCAGCAGATGAGAGGGAGCAACGAGCCCATGCCAATCGGCTCCTGGAGCAGGCTGAGGGTCAGGGTGAGACGCAACTTTTACGTAACTTTTTGGCATGGTATTTCTCATTGTCTGCATCAGGAGTGAAGCTTTCAGATTAGGAAGTGGTTGTGTTCCAGGACAATGCTGTTGATATTTTTGCTGAGTTTGATGACGGGTATGCTACGTATTGCAGTCAGGTCAGAACTTTGTTTTCGGTTCAAAGGCCTGCCGCGAAAGGCATGCCGGAAGGCGCAACGCATTGCGATTACGCAGGGACGCGGCCAGAATTGGTATGCTCGTGCCCTGGGGGCTGCACTGCAATGTGCGACTGCCGCCTTTGTTCCAGACTGTAATTGTGATGAACCATGGGCGACGGTCCACGCGGAGAGAGTTGTTCCCCCTGAGGTCTCCATTTTGCATGACGGCTGGACTGTTTTTTATGAGCACGACCCTCATCTCATGGGTGTCCTGGCTTCATTGCTGCAGGAGCAGGCGTCTCTTCGTGCGCCAGGTTATGCGTTTTATACCCCTAGGCATGATTGTTTACATCTGCGCTACCGGGGCAAAGATGTGGTACCACAGGCCATCAGTCAGAAAGTCTTTAAGGCCTGTCACACGGATGTCCATTGTAGAGTTGACAAGACATTCTGACTCTGTGATAGAAAATTTCATTTCCCAGATACAGATTTGCGTCAATTGGTCCGGCAGGTCTGTGGGACATGTGAGGTGTGTGAGCAGACCAAGCCCCAGACTGGGAAGCAACATGGGGGGCCCGCGTTTTACCCCGTTCCTGATGACTCTTTCACTAGTTTGGCCATACATTTCGTCAGTCTCCCAAAGACTGTAGTTAATGGTGAGACTTACGACTACCTGATGGTCGTTGTGTGCCGGTTAACAGGCTGCATATTGGCAATTCTGACCCAAAAATTGGGTCTGGATAGCTGAAAATTAGCTGAAATTCTTTTTAGAGAGGATTGTTTTTTTTATGGGGTTGCCGAAGGAAGTGTATTCTGGTAATGCTTCCGTGCTGAGCAGCCAGTTTCGGGACACATTGTTTTCCCTGAGCAGTATTGAACAACACAGTAGTGTCCCCTATAAGCCAGCCACAAATGGCAGGGCAGAAATGGCTGTCAAGAGTGTGGGCATTGCGCTTAGGCATTTTTTAACTCCGCGACCACGCTCTTGGTATCATGCCCTCACCTTGGCCTTGTGGGGGTTGCATGACCTGCCAGGTTTGGTTGCCCCCTACTCCCCCCACAGGCTAGTGTTTGGGAGGGAACCCGTGTGGTTTGGGGAGGTACCTCCCACAGTGCTGGGAGATGGGGCGGAGGATGCGCACCAATTTTTTTCAAGACTTGTGACTGACCGTCCCCAGGTCAAAGATGCATTGAAGCGCTTGCAAGACAAGGAGTCCAGCGCACTGCGCAAAACATTTAAGGTGCAACCATTCCGAGGAGGTGATCGTGTGTGGTTGCGAGATCGCCCGAAGTGGGATACCCCCCACTACAACAAGTTAAAGCACAAATGGCAGGGCCCGTATGAGGTAGTACGGTGGGCGGGGGGGGATCGCAATGTGATTCAGGTTGGTGAAGTCCAGAAAGTGGTTGCCTCAGATCGTCTCAAATTGTACAGATCCATTGTTCAAAAGCTGACAGCCCCTTTTCGTATTATAGCGATAGGCACTTACCACCCAGCCATGACACACATATGGTCGAGGATGACGCGGACCATGCGGTCAAGAGGCCCCGTGGTGCCTCGCCTTAACTTCAGCTGTATGTGGCTTGGAAGGATCATGAGGACAAGACGTGGGGGGATGCGCGAAAATTCATTGGGAGGGGGAATGATAGGGTTGAACGCTATTGCACGCGCCATGATCGGAAGGGATGGTTGAAGTAGAGCTGGTGATGTTTGGCTTTGCATCTACCTCCTGATGCCTGATTTTCTTCTCACTGTGCATTCCCTCTCTGTCCCAGAGGTCAGCCACTTAGCGTTTGTGTTCCGGTTGAGTCATTTACCAAGAAAGCGGGATAAGCGGTGTAGGACGACAACTTTTTCATTGCAAGGTGCCCGCAAAGTAACTGCTGAGTCCCCAGAGGACAGAGCCCTTTTTTGTTTGCTGTACTTCTGCGTTTTTTTTGCTGTTTGTGACTTATTCTTTTTTTTGTTGCTTCTCTCTGTGCTTGCAGGTTCGTGTTGGATCCCAGACTCCAGATCTGAGCCACCCGATCATCCAGCCCTCGCCGTAAAGATGGTCAGCCCTAAGGGTGGATGTCTGTAACTGGGCTTGCTCATCAGTTCTGATTTTTCTGTCAGCATTGTGTGACCCTGTTGGATGATTGGGCCTGTGATGACCGCTGTCTTGATTTTTCTTATCACTTCCGTTGCTTGGTCAGCTGCAGGGGGGGAGTCACTGCCGGGGCCCAGCTACATGTGTTTTGACTTTTGCTGCTTCTTCTTCGCCCCGCTACACTGCCACTGTAGTTTTGGACTTCCGGGGTCAGACAACACACGGGCGTGTGCTGTCTTGGGAGAGGCATGTAAGTGGCAGTGCTTGTCGCCTCTCAGCTTGGCTGCAGGCAGTTAGAATCGGCTTTGATGAATAGGATTCGCGGCAGCGCTCAGGCCTCAGATCGTCGCGTGCGGAATTTCTGTGTGATAAATTGACGACGCTTCAATTCAGTACGCTTTGTTGATCAGCGATTGCGGCAATCTGATTGTATAAGTATTTCATCATGATGTAATGGGATTGAGTTGCAGCGCATGCAGTCGCGGGTGCTGTAGAATATAGGTCGCGCGCGTGTGCAACATATTCAAGATTTGGCACGGGATTGCCTGTATGTTTTACCAAATTTGTAATATAAAAAAGCCTTCTGTGTTATCATCTTATTTTGTAGATATGACATGAGGACCCGTCCAAGGGTATGAATTTCTGGATCCCTAAGGAGTGCATCGTGATGTCGGTGCCGTTCATGCCTTACAAGAAGTTCACCTAAGAACGGGTGTGGTCTGAGATTGTTACCTAAGATCCGGACAGCCGCAGAGCGCTCGTGCGGTGTCGTTCTCTGCTACGCCGCTATGGACAGTTCTGCATCAGCTGGCAACAACAGCCCTCTTTTTTTGGAACAGTGTGGTGTTGGCGAGGTGTGGGTGCGCTTGATACGACGAGAGCTGCCGGACAATCAGTATGCTGGCTACGACGTTCTCGGGTTGAATGTATGCGAAACACGCTTACGAGCTCTAACTGTGTCCGCGCCGGATGACAAAAGTCGTGGAGAGGTTTGCACGAGGCACGTGAAGTATGGGTTTTACTCCTTGAACTTGCCTGAAAGCGTGGATGAGCATGTTGACACGTGGGGACACGTGCGTGAGAGAACAGAGCGCGTCCTGGTGCGGGAATTCAGCTTCAAACTTCTGGCTGACTTGTGCGCGCTGCACGAACTTGTTGCCGCCGAGCAGCATTACAGGGGAGAATACGAGAGCGCTGAGAACTACATGTTTCTTCGTTACGTTCGTATGGAGAAATTGGCAACGAAAAAGCCGCTGATGGAGAACACATCGAGGAGCAAGCCCACGCGCGAGTTCACACACGAATCCGAGGCAAAGGACGAGTTTGGCAGTCAACAAGCCAGGTCTGTTTGTCGCCGCCCACGTGAAGACCGCAGCCACAAGCCTAGGAGACCTTGCATCTAAACAGTTGTGCGTCTTCGCTTCATTTTAATGCACAGGACAGCTGAGCGGCTAACCGCCTCATCCTGGAGTTTCTGGCTTGGGGTTTTTTCTTCTCGCAAAGTATGTAACCAGTGCGTCGCCCTCTCCAAGACGCCAACACTGAACTGGGTGTGCAGTTACACCCAGCGCTTTGTGATGTGGTGTATGTCCGTGAATTCAGGCGCAAATCAGTTGATGCAAAAAACAGGTATGTCACTGAGGCACCAGCAGCCTCAGCCACGACGTGTTTTCCACTGGTTGGTGTATGCAGATTGTCAGGTTTGCCTTTTGTTTTCACAAGAAGCCCTCACGTGCTCTGGCGCTTGGGATGCAGTTTGGGGACTGCATCTCTTTCTCAGTGGCTGTTTCCTTACATATACTCGCGAAGGGACTGCCAGTCCAGTGCCCTGTTTGGGAGTTTTGCACCCAGCGAGTTCTGATTTGATGGACATGCATTCAGTGGACTCTGGTGAGTCCTTGTGCTGGCGTGTTTGCCCAGCTTTTGGATTCTGCACTGTTTGTGTGGAACAGGTTTGCTTCTTTTCCTTGTGTTTTCATCCTTGTCGGGGTATGCAGGGATTTGGTTTTGACAGTGGCGCTGGTTGCAGCCCGGGCCACTCTGTCCTTGTAACGTGGGGGCATGGAAACTGTTTCTGCTGATCATGGAAACCGTTTTGGTCTCTGGATGTGCGATCCAGAGGAGCATTGTTTCTGCATGAGTAGCCATGCCACTGATGGTACTTTTTTGTGAAAAGTGTTTGGAATACATCCAGCAGTGGGCTTTTCGAGCAAAATATTTTGTGCAGGTGCTGCAAGACAAACCAAGCCACTGGAAACAATACAAAAGCCCCCACTGATGTTGTAATTTATTTTCATTGTGCCATATGGGTTGCTAGTTTTTGTACAATTCAACACCGATTCTGAAACTAACTTAGCAAAGTATTGTATGATACCTACTCAGGCCTGGACAGCTATGGGTTTAGGCATGGCACACTAGTCTATAGAAAGCTAAGGTCACTGAAGCATGTTGTAGATACGTTTGGACAGCTAGGCCCTGAAGCAAGGTAGGCCAACATTAGACAGCTAGGGGCAGGGGTCCTGAGGCTTGGTAGGGGAGTGTGTAAGTCTAAAGACGTAACCCCATGGTGTACATGATCCAATTTCAGGGTTATGCGGCGCCCATCAATTTTATATAAGGCACAGCAACTCATCCCATCAGTTTTGTGGATTATCAAACCCTTCCATAGGTGTGTGTCAGGTTTTAGGAGGGGAGTGTAATGGGATTGAGTTGCAGCGCATGCGGTCGCGGACGCTGTAGAATATAGGTCGCGCACGTGGGCAGAATATTCAGGTTTTGTTACGAGATTGCTTGTATGTTTTACCGAAATTGTATCATAAAAAAGCCTTGTGTGTTATCATCTTATTTTGTAGATATGATATGAGGACCCGTCAAAGGGTATGAACTTCTGCACCCCTAAAGAGTGCATTGTGATGTCGGTGCAGTGCATGCCTTACACATGATCAGTATTGAAGGTAGGTCCACTGTCACATTTCAAGGTCCCGTTTCACGATGCAAAAATGACAATGAATGGGCATTTGGTGTCTGGATGTTGTGATCCTGCTTTAGACATCAGTGAGTTCTGTGATTTTGTAGTTGGCGTAACTCCGGTGTGAAGACAAGGTTCCTCATTTCAAGGCGTAAAACTACAAGTGGGCTTTGCACCATTGGATCAATAAACAATCCATGGCTTCACAAATGTCTAGCAAGTCCATAGCGGACTCTTGAGGCTGTCACGCCAGCAAGTTGAGTGACTCAGGTGACCGGGGACTGGTCTCCAGTCTGCCTATCCCCTACTGTGCTCAGGCTCTGTTGTACGTGGATTTCATCCACGGTCTGCCTAAGTTTGGTGGTTATGATAGTTGTCTGGTTGTCACTTGTGGCCTGACCCGTTTCACCCGTGTGGTTCCCTGCAACAAAAAGATCACAGGGGAATAGACTGTGAAAATTTTGGTTCAACAATGGTTGGAACACTATCGGGCACCTAAGGAGGTGCACTCTGACAAGGACATACGTATCCGGAGTGACGCCAGATGGTACAAGGGAGTACTGGACGCCCTGAAGGTCCATGCGACCACAGACGTGCCCTACACTCACACTTCTAACCCTCTGTGCGAGAGAGGGAAACCATTTTTTGGAGCAGAACCTGAGGATTCTGATGAAACAGGAGCGTACCAAAGATTGGGTACGACTGTTACCCTGGGCTGTCCTAACCATGAACTCTCGGGAGAATTCCTCAACTTGCTATACCCCCCCATGAGCTGTTCCATGGGGCACATCCTGCGTGGTTCTTCAAAACCCCTTTTCCAGAGGCCTACAAGAGCCCCGTAGGGGACTGCCTGGAACAAAGGCAGGACCTGGCTAACTTGGCTAGAGCTAACCTGAAACGGGTTTGAGGTTTGAGGTTTGATTTTGCGGGTACTAGACGCCTTTCGGCCCCGGGGGGTCACCTGATCGGGGCAGGTGATATCCTCCCCAACGGGTCCTACCGGGGGGGCCTTCATGACACACCTCCTGCCTGGTGGCAGAGTCCCCCAGGGTTCACGGGGCTCGGAGCCCTGTCCCTCCCCGGCTTCCCCTACTCGCCATTCCCCGGTCAGTGCATCACTTAGCAGCCGTAGCTGCAGGCGCTTACCCACCGCTCCACCCCCCTAATGCATGGTCGCCCGGGGTGCCGGCGACGCCGGGCCCGTGCTACTGGCTTGTCGCCAGTGGGACCCCCTTGGGCTGGCGCGGAGGCTGCCTAGCCGTGGGGCTGGTGCGTGGCGCGGTGCGCCACTACTGCCTTGGCGGTCGCAGTGCCCCCGTCGTGTGTGCGCGGCGCTCGGGGCCGGTCCGGGGGGGTAGGGGCCGTTGCCGGGTTTTGTGTCTTCCCCGTTTCCCACTTCCTGCCCCGCGTCTCCCGCGCTGTGTGTGGTGGGCCGTCCTGTCTGGGTGCCCCTTGTCCAGTTATCCTCGCTCGCTGGTACGCCATTCCATGCGGTCTGTGCGTTCCGCGGGCTCGGTCCGGTTGCCCTTCTGGTATTCCCCGCGTGTCCTTTGCGTGTGCGTGCGCTTGCCCTCTCGCGGCGTCCGCGCCCCCCTCCCCTCCCCGGGTCGGTCTGGCGCGCGCACCTCGCGCGGTCCCGGTGCTGGGCGCCGGTAGGGCAGTTCCACGCGGTCCGTGTCCCTCCGCGTGTCCTGCCTTGGTCCTGTGCTCTGTTTGGCTTGCTCGGTGGGGGGGCTGCCAGGTCCCGTTCCCCTTCTGCCCGGCTTGGGGTTGTGTGCCCCCCTTCGGGCAGGCCCGCGCGTCCGGGGCGTTCTGGTCCCGGGGGGGCGGGGGGGGGGGGCGGCCTGTGTGCCCTCCTCCCCGGAGGTGCGGCCGGGGGGCCCCGAGGGGCGGGGGGTTGCCCTACCTCGGTCCGTCCCTCTGCCTTCCTTGTGCTCGCAGCAAAGCGGGTGTCATTGGCGTCGCTCTGGTCATGGAGGGCGTGGCCCCCATACTGCTCCGGTTCGTGTTCGCGTGTTGTCCCCGGGCGTGGTCCGTGTGGTGTCCTTGTGCGCTGGCGTGGGCTCGCTTGCCTGTCGCAGTCCCCGTGGGAGCAGGTAGGTGGGGGCGTGGGGGCGCGTGGCGTACGGGCTCAGCTGCGTCCCCTCCCCGGGCGTTGCGGCCCTTTCGGGGGGAGGGGGGATGTCCCCTCTGCCTGCGGGGGGGTGGAGGGCTGGCGCCTCCGCGGCCAGCGGGCCGGAGGGGGGGAGTGGGGGGAGAGGGGAGGGGAGGTCACGCCGTGGTTCCCCACCTCCCTCCTCCGGGGGGGTGGCCTGTGGCCCCCGGCCCAGTCCCCCCTTCTTCGCCGGTGCATCACCCCCAAGTATACTTGTTCGGCCGGGGTCCTTCGGCAGCCCAGTGCGCCTGGCGCGACCTGACTGGCCGCCGGTGGGTCAGCCTGGCAGGGGGGGGGGGGGGGTGGTCGGTGCGCCATCCCCCCTCGGGGGCTTGGCGGGGGGGCCCCGCGGGGCGGGGGGCGGGAAGGTCTCCTTGCCGCGGTCTGTTTCTCCGCCTTCCCGTAGCACCAAGGCGGGTCGGTTTGTCTGTGCCCTGCCCTCCACACTGCATTGGCTCATGTCCGGGTGCCGCCGTCCCGCTGCGGCCCACGGGGCGCCCTTGAGCGCCGGCGCAGGGCTGCCGGCCTGCCGCGGGCACTGCGGGAGTGGGCGGGCGGCCGACTGGAGGCACTCGGCGTACAGCAGCGCTTGCCGCGGCAGTGGCGTCGCCCCCTGGGTGTCGCGGCCCTCCCGTTGGGGGGGGGGGGGCGCCGCCCCCCTGGCCGGCCTCCGCCTGTCCGCGGGCCGGGGGGGGGAGAGGGGGGGGGAGGGGGGGGGTAGGCGGGTAGGGGGGTAGGGGCGGCCTGGTGGTCCCCGTCCCGGGGGGCCAGCCGTCGACAGGGGGGGGCGCACTCTTCTCCTGCCCCCATCCACCCTTCGGGCCTAGGCCGTCGTGCGTGCCCTCACCCCCGAGCCCCCCGCTCTCCTTGCTGCTGCCGCCCCACCGCGTGGTGCCGGTTGGCGGAGGGGGGGGGGGGTCGGCGGGTGCTGGGGGGGGGCGGTTCGGGTCAGTGGTTAGCGGTTAGCGGGCTGCGGGGCAGTGCCCCCCCCCCCGCGCACGTTGCCCCCGCCCTCTCCCCTGCTGGAGGCGGCGCGCGCCCCTTAGCCGCGCCATACGGTGGGGGGCTGGGGGATGCGCTCCAGGTCTGGGGGCCCGGTCCTGCCGGGGGGGTGTCCCGCGTCACTGGTCCTTCCCCACCCCCTCGTGCCCATCGCCTGGGACGGCGGGGCGCGGCCGTCACCTGAGTCGCTGCTTGTGGGGGGGCACCTTCGATTTTATGGGACACAAAGTGGCCAAAACTATGAGCGTCTAGCCGCTTGGACCTTAGAACGGATGAACGTCTAGCCGGTTTGCTACCGATTGTGACATCCTAATCATTCACGCTACCGTTTGTCGAGCCACATGTCGGACTATTACGAAAACATGAAATGTGTATTTTCCCCAGGAAAATGCACTAAAACAAGTGTTGCACCAATTGGTGCGCCGATCGTCGCAGCGATAGTCACACCAATCAGGGCACTGTTTCTTCCATGCATTTGTTTGTTGGAAAGTGTTGTACTTTTTTGAAAAAAAACCTTCGAATCAGGCATACTACGCATTATGTGACGCCCAAACCGCATTGCACATCATTGCACGGATCATGCTGTGATGATTTCTGCAATGTACACATCGTCGCACTGATCGGTTCACCGATCAAGCTGATCTCAGAGCCCAGGCACAATGTGACTCAGATGTTGGTCTGACTGTTTGAATAATATGTTGTCCGAACAATCTTAGGTTATGCAAGCCAAGGCAGCTTATTTTGTCCGTGGTTACACCACTGTTCGTCGCACTGATCGTCACACCGATCGTCACACCGATCGGCTCACCGATCGTCATAGCCATCGGCTCACCGACTGTCACCCCTCTTCCTCTTCTTGCCCGACTTTTCCTTGTCCAGCACCAGGGCTTCAACTGTCTGCAACCGTTTTGAGAGGGCCGCCACCTCACGCCGTAGTGCTTCAAGCTGGTCTTCCCCTGATGACTCGCAGTGGACCTTCACTCTGTGGTTAGTGCAGCAGAAAATGAAGTACATCTTCTCCTTGCGCGATGGCAGCACCTTGAAAGTTGTCTCTGCCGCCAGATGCCACGCTTCATTACCCGCAATCACGTCCGGCACGTCAAGGCACTCTGCAGGCACAGAGGAAGGCACAGAGGAAGGCGCAGAGGAAGGCGCAGGGATTGTCGCAACGATCGTCGCACCGATCGTCGTACCGATCGTCGCACCGATCGTTCCACTCTTCAACATACTTGTGGGATGCATCTGGCAGCGCTTTGCCTTGCCCAACAGTAGTAGCGTGACCCAGTCTTCGTCCTCCT
This sequence comes from Eutreptiella sp. 'Long Island Sound 2002', assembly GCA_964036045.1. NCBI lineage: Eukaryota > Euglenozoa > Euglenophyceae > Eutreptiales > Eutreptiaceae > Eutreptiella > Eutreptiella sp. 'Long Island Sound 2002'. Next base: position 42,173,118 of record OZ038379.1, on the reverse strand, counting down.
CCGCAACTGTGACGCGAAACACCTCTTCATGAGCTCCTGGTGCCGCTACGAGGACGGTGAAGGAGTCTGGATGTTCCCGATTTGTGTCGTCCTCTCCCACAACCTCACTCAGCAGATCTGTCAAACTGTTAGGAGTCGCAGCAAGTTGAGACAGTGTCTTCGACAGGTGACCCACCTGGTCATTGGTTGGCGGTGGAGCACTTGTAGGAGTTGAGGGAAGTACTTGACGGCCACCGTGAACTGTTCTGCTCGCCAGAAAGCGTCATCTTCGTCATCTTCCTTGTCATCTTCCTTCTCATCTTCTGACTCCTTTTCCTTTTTTCCTTCGTTGTCACTGTCATCTTCCTCCTCTTCTTCCTTTTCTTCGGACGAGTCGCTGTCCTCTGCTTCTGCAGGTGGCACATCCTTGCCGGCGGCCATAGCGCTAAAAGCAAGCAGCACACAAAGTGTTGCACGGATCGTCGCGCCAAACGTTGCACCGATCGTCGCACCGAACGTCGCACTGATTTAGTGGCAGTAATTGTCAAATATTTAAGTTGTACCCAACATTCTTTGGCAGCGTTAAGCTATCGCAACAAAAATGAACATTCCACACATCTCGATGCAAAAACCATAAGAAATCGTAAATTCAGGGTTGGATCGGGGCAACAATTGTATCATTGCTGGCGCCTGCGCATTAGCGGGAATGTTTCGGTCGGTGCGGGCTTTGGCCGGCTAAAAGCCCTGTAAATTCATAGGTGGCTGGGGCTGCGGTGGCTGTGGGTTCCGCCGGCGGTAGCGCCAGTGGGTGAGGGCGGGGCGCAGGGCCCGGGAGAGCCAGTTGTTGGCCTCCGCATCCGTGATGCGGAGCACCGCCCCCCCCTCCAGGAAAGCCGGCCACATCGGCTCCCTGTCGGGCCAGCCCGCCCGAATCACGGCCCAGAGGACCCTCTCGTGGTCCTCCCGGCTTGCCCACCCCCCCTGGGGGCACCTCCCGGTTCTTCCCGTCCCTCCGGAGGAGCACGGCATTGAAGGGCCGGTTCCTCATCCCCCTGATGGTCCCCGAGGAGGCCCAGCTCAGCCACCCATACATCTCCACCACCAGGGGGAGGGCCTCGCTCCCCAGGAGATCCGGAACCACGTCCCAGTCCCAGTCCCAGGGCCGGGCCCCCTCTGCCCCCTGCGCCGGCTCCTCCTGCGGCCCCCGTGCCTGCGGCGCCGGCGCCGCGCCCTGTCCCGCCGCCGGCGGGGCAGCGGGCATCCGCGCCGGCTCTGCCCTCGGCTCTGGCGCCCTGCGGGGGGGCAGCGGCTGATGCTGGGGTCGGGGGGGTTGGGGGGGGATGAGGTCCCCCGCGTCGGGGTCCATGTTGTAGAGGTGGGCGTAGTGATGGTGGTGGTGGTGGGTGTGGTGCGCAGGCATTTGTTGGATGCCGGGGGGGATGCACCGCACCGGCTGGACGCCGGGCTGCGGGGGCGCCCCGCTCCCGGTCCCCCTCCCTCCGCCCTGCCCTCCCTCCGCGGCTCCCCTGCACCTATGATTTTGTGGGGCATTCTGCGGCCCAAACCGCATTTACGCTACCGCACTGGATCTGCAACGGCCCACTGGATCTGAAACGACCGCGGTGCCAAAAATTTGTCGTTCAAACATGAATTTTTGCAAAATCCATTGCTTGAATACATTTGATTCCTTGGCACAAAAGTGTGGATGTGTCAGAACATTACAATGCTGTGGTTGAATCTAAAGATGCCTGCCAAAAGTCGTCTTAATATTGTTGTTCTGCTGTTTTTGTGCTGCTCAGCTGTAGTGCAGATCGCCCCGGACATTTCCGGCTATTGACTGCTAACTTTTGACACAACAGTTCGGACTAATGCTTTGCAATTGCCTTTGTTTTCCCTTCCTTGCAAACACAACGTTGAACTGGTGGGAACTGTTGAGAACTGAGGTCCCTGGGACTTGATTGGTGTTGCTGGTAAAGGTTTCGGAACAGTTGACAGTTGACGTGCTGTGCACTTGCTTGTGTTGTGCCTTCTTTGCCCAGTCTTGGCTCTGTGAGTTTACTCTTTGCCTGATTTGTTGCAAAGCCTGTTCTGCAACCGTTGACTCTCCCTGAAAAGGGATCTCCTGTGGTGCAGAAGTACCCATTCCAACGGTCAGGCTTTGTAGCTCATCTTTGGCAAGAAGGTACAGCACACAGCAATAATTTGAAGCTCGAATGTGCATCGTGCAGCTGTATGATTTTTTTAGTGAAATGTTTGTTATGAAAAGTTGGGGTATTGACGAACATATCACATTATAACTGCATGGTGCAAGACAAAAAGCACAAGGACAATGTGGATCGTGTGTAGATCAGGGTCAATCTATGTTGTCTACATACATTGCAATGGTTTCCATTTTGTATTGTGTTCGACAAGTAAGTGATTCATTTCTCCACGCAAATTGAGTTTTTGTTTTGCCCGAAATATTGGATGTGCATGACATCTTGGCACTCAAAATGAGCCATGCGTCAACTCTTATTGTGAATGATAGGCAAAAACCACAAACCTTTCACAACAAGTCTAATACACAACAAAGATGTGTCAATTTTGTTAACCATTTGGATAGAATCCGGGTTTTGGCCACTTTGTGCCCGGTAAAACCAAAGGTGGCCCCGCCCTGCCTGTCCCCGGGGGCCTACGTCGCCCTTCTCCCCCTTGCCCTTGGGCCCCTTCCCGGCCCCTAAGCCTTTGTCCTCCTGCCCACGTCGCGGGTTCCGTCCTCTCTCACCTGCGTCCTTGCCTGCACCGCCGGTGCCCGTATCCTTCCCGCGTCCGTGCCCATGTCCTTGGCTGCGCCCCCGTTTGCCGACTGCACTCCGCTCCGCTCCGGGCGCTCCTGAAGCAGTACCCAGAACCTATGGCCCATGGCCCGGAGGCCTGTGAGCCGTCACACCCGTTATGGCCCATGGCGCGGAGGCCTGTGAGCCGTCACACCCGTGCGGAAGCCGTTGACACCGGCTGTCAGCGAGATATCCCTGTTCTCTAATCCGCGGGATCTGGAATCCGATCCTTAACCAATAAATCAATGTAGAATTACCATAACTTTATTGTCCTAGGCGATTTTCGGTCGGAAATCGGTGAAATACCCGATTTCTACCGCGATTTCTAATTGTCGTGAAATCGCCGCCAGACGTCGCCCGTTCCGTGCACTGCATTAGATAATTCTGTAGAACGATCCTTCTTGAAGTTAAGACTGAAACAGTCTTCGAGTGATCCGCAATTTTTGCCTTGATGGAACGCATCGCATCCCAGATTGTTCCCAGAAAATCTGGACGGCCGAAGGCGCTTTGAACCCCCAAGTGGAATAACAAGGGCTACGAGCGTTCAAGCGCCCAAGGACGAATTAACGTGCCTCATAGGCACTGTGTATGAGGTTTTGCCCCCCATAGTCATAGGATGAGGCCAAAGGATCCCAACTCCATAGGCCCAAAGGGGTATTCATTTTGAGTGTTCTCCGAGAAGTGCGCTTTTTCACGTACTTGGCGTCCAAGTACGTGTAGAAGTATGTTGAGTTGGCATTTGCACCACCCATGCTTGCCTCTACATCCGGGGCATATCACTTGTCTTCCCCGGATAGTACATATATGATCTCCATATATATATTGGCAATATATTTTGCGTGCATGCTAAAATTCGGCTTTCCGAAAGGAGGTCGATTTTCGACCAAAGCACTTGCATGCGTGTTAAGGGACCAAAGTTACTCTAGAATATAGGCATACCTTGATTCTAGGCCACTAGATTGGGTGTAGAAGGCGAGGGTAGGGTTGTATGCCATATTTGGTGTCATATCACGTGCCCATTTGGCGGGTGCACCATTCCAAGACTTACCTGCCAATGGACCCCATATTGCACGAGGCCCTTCATTGTACTCCCAACCAACACTCGCAAGCCTAACCTTCGTGAAGGGACGCTTGTGGAGCGCTCCCGCAGCGATGCGTTGCGAGCAAGGTGTGTTTTTTGCAATATTCCATATTTCCATGTGCCCACTTGGGAGGCAGCGCACGCGACCTTCCAAAGCGCCCCAAGTGGAGCACATATGTGGAATCGGAGGTCATTGGTGTCAGGTCATTGTGTTTAGAAGGATTGGTCAATTACTCAATCCAAGCCGAAGATATTATAATATGTTTGTGTAGCTTTCAAGGCACTTTTGGGTGTTTTTTCGCCAATTTTGCTATTTTCTGCCCGTCATGATGTCAAGTGGCGACCGTGTATCTCAACGCTGCGCTCAATTGACATCATGACCCAAGTATGTTATGGGGGTACATACTTCGGTGCCCAACATATCTTGGACCCGGCGAATAACTCCTATTGGGCTTGGCATACCGTGGCCGCCATGTTGGCAATTTGGGACGATTCCAAATCATGGGCTCACTTAGCGACCCTGCCATTCCCAAAACCGGAGGGGTTTGGGCCACGCCCAAAAGAGATGTTGGATGCATATGACTTGATATCAATCCTATGGCACACTCCGGTCCAAGTCGGGCATGTGCCTCATTTGCCCCAACCATGAGTGTGCGCATTTTCGGCCATTTCGAGCAATTTTCCACATTTTCTGCCCGCCGTGCACCATGTTCAGCCCCCTCGTGCACGCTGGACGCATGGACCAATAGACCATATATGACATGGGTGATATGTATATTGGTCCCCATGGTTGGCACACCACGTGGGCGAAGCGGAGCGACCTTCGTCAAGGTGCTAGCCCAAGGTGAGTGTGGACAATTTTGCCATTTTGGCATTTGTGGACCTAATTGGGATGTTCGCCACGCTGAGTGGCATGGAGATCTTTGAGAGCCAAGGGCATGGGAGTCTCTGTTGAACTCCCCGTAGATCGTGTATGGAATGGCGGATCGGATCTCCAAGCCGGCGTGGAGATATACTATTGGGGATGGCCCCGAATTTTGGCTCATTTTGAGCAGCCAAAATGACCCCCTTCTGGGACCCCAATTTCACCCCACCATGTGGTCAATTGGCGGCCGCATATCTCTCTGCCCACAATGGGCCCGGACCGAAATCCAATTTGTGCACTCAGATATGGGTCCTAGGTCGTGCCTCCTATCCTGTAAGTCATTGGCCTTGCCCTGGCCGGGCGAGCCACCCGTGGGAATGACGCCGATTTTGGTGATTTTGGCATCATGACCCCACTTGATGAACCCTTGGTGCCCTGATGCCGGGACCTCAGAGGGAACCAGGTTGGGTGAGGGCTCCAGAGAGTTCAGACTCCGAGGGCATAGGGTCAGTTGCCTCGTCCCTACCTCTGGCGGGTCCCGACCAGGGGTCAATTTTGGAGATTTTCGGAGCTAATATCAGTTTGGGCTGAAACAGCCCATTTTCAACTACCAGCTCCTGGGGGATAATGGCGGGGCCATATCTCTGTCCCAGAGGGGAGTTGGGACCTGCTGTTCAGGGAAGATAGGGGGCCACTGTTGGTGAACTTTGGAGCCCCTTAGTTTCCAGGAACTCGCCTGTGGCTGGGCGAGACACCTCCCCTACTGGCAGGGTTTCAGGGTCCGGACTGAGCAGGGCATGGGTTGTGTTTGAGCCCCCGCCCCTGCCGGCCACTGAGAGGGTCGGACCTGGGATTGGGACATGAGTTGGGACTGAGTGTCTATTGTCCTGTGATGCCCTTACCCCAGTCCAGTCTTAACCCCATGTGTACATATCCTGATGTGTTGCTGTACCTACTTCTGTTCCCTTGTTTCAGAGTGGCAAGGATCCTGAAACGCTTTGTCACATGACACAAGCGTAATGATGCCCCTGTGAGCGCAGTGCTTTGCCTGCCTGCTTGCTTGTGCGTGTCCACCGCAGCGTCCCGTGGCCAGGCCCCCCACGGGACTGCGTCAAAAGCGTTTCACCGCCGCGGGGTTACCCAGCCCCCGCGTGCAACTCGGGGCCTTCGAGGGGTACGAGCAGCACCCCGACCCCGAGGACTCCAAGACCATTACGGAGCCCGCAACGCCGCCCAGAGCATCGCCCTGAGCGACCACGGAGGCGCCGCGACCGTGAAGGAGGTGGACAGACCAGGACTCCCACATCAGCGAGTCTCATCGGCCGACCAGTACCGGCCGCACTCCCAGCCGCGTCACCCACCTCCACAATCACACCGGAGCAACCGCTTCAACAACCACCACCAAGGACCTCAAGACCAAGTACGCCCCCCGCTGCCATGGTAAACTGGCAAGAAGAGGGCAAGACGTGGCCGCAGCCCCACCCCCATGCAGTGCGCCTACTGCGTGGGTTGGTGTGGGACCAGCACTACCGCCACAGCCACCCCCAGTGCGAAGGCGGTATGCCCGGGAGCTTCGAGCTCCGCGAGGACATGGGCCCCGACCGCCTGCAGGCAGTGGAAGACTGGCTGCGGGTGGAAGGATTCGCCTTCCGCTTCCGCCAGAAGCGCTGGGGGGTCTGGACCCGGCCAGACAGGCCCGGCGAAGCGCTGCGCCCCGACGGGATTAAGGAGGACGAGAAGCCCAATGAATACCCGTCGGGCGCCACGATCAACGTCTCCATGTGGGACATGATCGAAAGGAAGTTCCCGGAGCCGGGGACCGAGCGCACGCTGCAGGGCAGCAGCAGCGGCAGCGCGTCTCCTGGGAAGGAGAAGCGGTCCGCCGGGGACAGGAAGCGGGACAGTAAAGTGGCGGGAGTACCAGGAGTCTCTGGCCGCCGAAGCCGCCCAAGCTGCCAAGGGCGGAACCCCAGCCCTCAGCCCCCAACGGGCCAGTGGCGGTCACCACCCCGGCCACACCACCCTTGGCGACTTCCTCCAAGTCGCCAAGCAGACCAAGGCCAAGCCCCGTCAGCTGCACCTGAGGAAATCTGGCCCCAGCAGCGACGCGGAGTCGGCCCACCGCGGGAGGAGGCCGGCCGACCAGGCCAGCTCCAGCAGCAGCGTCGCTCCCGACCAAAGGGACGTGGCGCGCGCCTGTGAGCGCGCCTGTGGGGTGCCCTGCAACCTGCGGGTTGCCCGGCAACGGGCCACGCAGCAGAATGCTGCCGTGGAGGGCGCCGTCGGCATCGCCCAGGAGGAGGCCACAGATTGGGGGAGAGGCATGGCTTTCCACGCCTCGACCGTCGCGGCCATCGCGGCCAGTCTCACAGCAGCAGCCGCCCATGAGGCAGCGACTGCCCGGGTCAAGGGTGAGGTGGCGGCAGCCGCCGAGGAAGCCCGCCTGACCCAGGAGGCCATTGCCTGCAAGGAGGCCGAGGTGAAGGCGCTGGAAGAGGCACTTGCCCAAGAGAGGGCAAAGAAGAAGGCGGAGGAAAGGGCCCACGCCGAGGCAACGGCCAAGGCCCAGGCGGACGCCGCCAGGAAGGACGCCATCGAGGCCGCGCGACGGAAGGTCGCTGAGGAGAGGGCCAAGACGGAGGCGGAGCTGGCCGCCTTGGAGGCGGAGAAGGCTCGGCTGCAGCAGGCCCGGGAAACCGAGGCTGCTCGCGCCCGGGAGGAGGCCAAAGGGCGAGCTGCCGCAGTCACGGCCGCCGCAATGGCGGAGGCGGAGGCCAAGCTCCTCCGCGAGACTCCCCCAGGAAGATCCTGAGTGTAGACCCTTCGAAAGCTTTTCGAAGGGGACGCCTCCTCCAAGATGGCGCTGAATCCGGAGGAGGTCGACACGGGCAGCAGTGGGAGCAGTGGCCCCAACGCCCACCGACGGAGGAAGGGCAAGGGGAAGACCCCCGAGAGGTCACGGAGGCCAGCGGGCGGACACCCCCACGACTCCGACCTCTTATTCACCGCCAGCGACGGGGATGAACGAGGCCGCCAACATCGCTGAGGAGTGGCTGGCGAAGGAGGCGGAGACGTCCCCATGGAGCCGGAGGGTGAGAGTGAGGATCTCCCTTCTCCCTACCGGAGCTCAGAGTTGTCCGCGTGCGGGACCGAGACGCCTAGGTGGGGCGAATTGGACGAGGATGACGACATGGACTTCGACATCACGAAGAAGCACCCATCCTCGGACCCACCGAGGCGACCCGGAGGAGGCCCACCGGGACCCCCTGGCGGAGGACCATCAGGACCCCCTGGAGGACGTCCACCAAGTGGACCCCCTGGAGGCGGACCTCCGGGCGGGGGAGGACCCCCTGGACCGGGTGGACCCGGCAGAGGCCCTCCTGGAGGACCCCCTGGGGACCCCGACAACCCACAAGGGAACGGTGACCCGGACGCCACCGGGCGGTGGATTGTCCACCTCCGCAGGAGGGTCCAGTCCCTCGAGCGCGAGGTAGACACGGGCAAGGGCGAGATGATCTGCATCGCCATTGTCGCCGCGGGCGCACAGAAGGAGCTGGACATCGCCAAGACGGAGGTAGTCAAGATCGCCAAGGTCGCCACCGCCGCGCAGAAGGAGCTGGACATCGCCAGGGGCGAGACCAGGCTGCTGAACAGGGTCATCAACGGCCTGCAGCAGCGGTTGGACGCGCTGGAAGGCCGTGGGAGCGTCGGCAGCGACCACCCACCCCTGGATTCTGGCTCGTCGGACGACGGCTGGGGACCTGGACCAGGGCCAGGCAGACCCCACGCCCCCGGCGGAGCCCCCAGGAGTCGTCCCAGCGCCAGCGCCCCCTCTCTCAGCGCCCCCTCTCACCACAGCGCGGGCCACCGCAACGAGCGCGTGCCGCCCGGGGGTGGCAGCGAGGAGTGGCGTGATGAGTGGCTCCGTGCGGAGTACCACAACCGCTGCGCTCCACCGCGGACACCGGTACGCCCCTGACGCCCCGCACCAGCCCTGGAGCCAATCCCAATCGCTGGCGGGCGTTATGGTGGACTCAGGGATGAGGTCCCCGGAGGAGACGTGGAGTGGGATATCGGCGGAGGTGAGGCAGACCTGGAGGAGTTCGGCATTTCCCCGCCGCGTGGTGTACGACGGGAGGCCGCTGAACGCAGCTGCCGGCGCCGTGATGAGGAGGCATACATGGAGGGAGTACGGCGTGAACATCTACGTTCAGCGTACATGGAGGAACCACGGCGTAGCCACACGGATACCGTGGAGGAGATGGAAGTGGCGGCCGTGGGAGTCCGTGGGGGACGCCGATGGGAACCTCGGTCGACCTCGCGGCCGGCATTCATGGTATCTAAGGCCGCGGATGCCGCCGTGTGGGAAGACCTGAAGGACATCAAGCCCCCCCTGTACGACGGCAACCCCCTCAACCTCGACCGCTTCTTGGAGAAGCTGGACGACTGGGGGGTGACCGTCACTGAAGACATGGATCCCGCAGATGCGGAGAGATGTGTCTTCAAACGGTTCACGTGCCGCCTGCCGGAAGTGCTCCAAGAGCTATACTTCGTGGCGACCAAGGAGGGGAAAATCAAGACCCTCAAGGAAGCCAAGAAGTGGCCGGACGAGCAGGAGCGGGTGGACGCTCCGCAGGTGGCTGCCAAGCGGTGGAAGTCCATCAAGCTTCAGCATGATGGACGGGAGACCCGCCTACGGGATTGGCGGGACTTCCGGGGGCAATACACCCTCTTCCGCCGCAACGTGGAGGACTGAAACGAGGGTGAGAAGCAGGCCTGCCTGCTCTCCATGCTGCCGGAAGCATGGATCAAGAGAGTCACCAAGGAGGAAGCCAAGAGGGCCAAATTGAACCACACGGTCAAGATGATGCTCCCCAAGGAGTATCATACGAACGTGGTGGCTTGGACAAGGAAGAACGTGGCCGTCTCGGGCGATCGCGAGAAGACCGCGATGTGGCGCCTTGGTGAGTGTGACGTGAGTCGCCAGACCAGCTGTCTGCAGGCCATCCTGGCGCGCATGAGCTGCGACGAGATCCTGGAGTGGGTTGGAGAGGAGGTACTCAAGGAGTACAGGAACCTCCTCCACACCCGCGGGTTGAGGCCCGGCGACCGTGACGTCAACTACTTTTGCGAGGGGCCTGGCGGGGAAGCTGCCATGGACCCAGCGGGAGCGGATGGCGATGAGGCTCTCGTCGACGATGACGACGACGATGAGCCCGCCGAGATGGCCGTTTGTGCCTTCGTGGCCAACAACCTGAACGCAGGGAGCAACCGGGGAAGCTGGAAGCCCCTGCAACAGGGTTAGAAGAAGAAGGAAAAGAAGGACCCCCGCCGCATTGGCAACCCTCCGCTGTCCTTTGGGGAGTTCATACGAGCTCACCCTCAGGGCTGTTTCGTGTGTTATGGGAGGAAGCAAGGCTTCAACCATGACCACCGGACATGCCCCATCCACCAGGCTGACACGGAGGCCTACAAGAAGGCGCACGGGTCGAAGAAGCGTGCACCTGCGGGTATCCGGGAGGCCAAAGTGGAAGTCGACAAGGACGAGCTCTCCAAGCTGATGTCGGTGGGGACCGAGTTGGCCAAGGAGATCCAGGAGATCAAGAGGAACTGGGTCCCCAGACAAGGACAAGGACAAGAAGGGAAGGAAAAGGGGAAAGAAGAAGGGTGTCAACGAGGTTGATGCAGAGGAGAGTACCCCTACTACCACAACCGACGCCCCTTAGCGGAGCCCCTGCAGCCAGGGGCCCCAGCTAGGGCGGTCGCAGGATGGTGTCGTGGGAAGCGCCACACCATCCCAGTCGGGAAACGATAAGCACAAAGGGACTGCCGCGGGCGGAAGGCCCGGTCCGGCACCCAAAGCGAAAGACGGTCGCGGTGGCGGGATGAGGGCAAGTGAAGGCACGAACCCTTGCACCCGTCCATCCTTCGCGACCAAGAATGTATTTGATGTGCTTCAAGATCTATCCAAGAGTATCGGAGGATCACCCGGACCGCAGCTGGATGCTGCAGATGGGCAGCCTGAGCCCATTGTCCACGACCTGCACCAGTCGCTTGTTGAGCTTCTGGAACGGCCGGAGATCCTGAGCTTGCATGCCGTGCGCCGAGTGGGGCATGAGCGGTAGTTGCACCTTAAGGTCCGTGCCTTATGCGGGGAAGTGGAGAAGGTCTTCGACGTGTTGGTCGACACGGGAGCTCAGGTCAGCTTGGTCAAGGCTGGCCTACTTCCGCCTCAGTGTTTGCCCGACAGTCGGAAACCTGTCAGGCTGAAGGTGGCGAACGGCCAGTACATGGTGGGAGGCACGAAGGAAGCGGCCATTGGGCTGCAGTTCGTGAACCACCGTGAGCTGAGCCGCCCGGACCTCGGCAAGGAAATCCTCCTGCAAGGTCGCTTCTACGAGGCCGAGATGGACTGGGACATGATCGTTTGGTACTACTTCATGATGGAGACGGACTCCGGCGTTCTCCCAGCCCAGGCCTCCATGACCCTGTACCAGGACGACCAGCTCTCGTGGCTTTCGTCACCTGAGCACCATGTGGAATGCCAATGGATCCACCCGGAACGCAATCAGCTCGAAGTGGCCGCGCTGGGCACTGAGCCTAATGGGCCCGCAAACCAGGAGTACGGCGTAATGCCGGAAGTGGCGAGCAAAGTTGTTGCAGACCTGTGAGCTTCGGATCTGGCCCTGGATGCGTTCTCTTCAGAAACCTCCGCCCATCTTCGGGTTTGTGAGAAGTACTGGAGCGCCCAGGACTTCGCGTGGCCGAAGCACTGGGGTCCGCATCAGGGCTTGATGTGGATCCATTGCCCCCGATGGGACATTCCAAGGGCGGTAGCGAAGATTCGCAAGGACCGCTCCAAGGCAGTGCTGGTTGTTCCTATGGGGTGCACCGAGAAGGAAAGCACCCGACATTGGGGGGTCTCATTGACCAACATGAGCTTGAACAAGGTCGTCCTACCGGCTGGAGAGAGTGTCTATCAGGACGCTAAGGGACAGCCCATGCCACCCCAGAGATGGCCAACGGAATTCCACTATGTGGATGGGGACCTTGAACAGGCCGACAGCACGGACTTCGTGTGTGTCAACCGCATCATAGCAGAGCCATGGCGGCAATGCTTTGCGGTTTCCCCTGTGGACATCGGAGAATCGGAGGACCCCCTCATGGAAGAGGAGTTGGATCTGGTTCAGGGGTATATGGATCAGCCCTTTCACGACTGGGGAGGCCAGCGTGAGGGCAAGGGCCAGGACAAAGCCTGGTGGGAAGTGGACTCGATCGTCTCTGGTTCCTATGATGGGAATACCTTCGTACAGAGGGTGCTGGACCACATGTCCAGCCAGGACGAGCCAATAGGCGGGAACCCACCCACCTACGGTGACTCGTTTCGAGGCAAGACCAGAGATGGCCCTTTGGGCCACCTGGGAAGACCACCTGAGCCGAAACCGAGTGGGGTCGCTACCCCTCAAGTAAGCCCAGTGGTCCAGGTGCCCGGAAAAGCCAAGGCGGAGTCCGATGGGTGTCTCAAGATCCAGGCATTGAGGGCCAGGCTGAAGCAGAAGTATGGTGAAACCTTCTTCAGCGGCAAACCTGTGTTTCCCCCATCGGTGCGTGGACCGTATGGCGAGCCCAAGATACGACTGAAGCAGGACCCCTGTGTGTATCGACACCGGGAGTTCGCCCTTAGGGGCGAGAGGAAGGAGGCCATGGAGAAGATCCTCCGTGATTTCATCGGGAGGGGCTGGCTTGAGCCGTGCCACTACGGGTGGGCCTCCCCGTGCTTTGTCGTCCCCAAGAAGGTGGCCGGTGAGTGGCGGCTCCTGGTCGACTACCGCGGCCTAAACGCCCAAACGCAGCATGACAGCTATACGTTGCCCCTCATTGAGGACATGCTGCAAAAACAACACCGGCGGAGGATCTTCACAGTGATTGACCTGAAATATGATTATCATCAGATGCCTCTCGCCGAGGAGTCCTGTGCCTGTACAGCCATGAGCACCCCACTTGGACCTCTCCAGTGGAAGGTGATGCCCATGGGCGTTACCAACGGCAATGCGGCTTTTCAGCGGATGCTAGAGAACCTGCTTGAGCCGGTGCGTGACTGTGCGGACCCCTTCCCGGACGACGTGATCATCGCGTCCGGGGACCCCAGTATGAGCTACGAGGAGCTCCTGGAGGCACATGAGAGTGACGTCACTCGAGTGCTGGACCTTCTGGTCCGGCACAAACTCACGGGCAGCAGTGACAAGCCCACCATTGGGGTAAGCGAGGTGGTCTTCGCTGGCCATGTAGTTGGGAACGGGCAGCGGAAGCCCATACCTGGCAAGGTGGCTGCAATCGAGCACTGGGAAAAGCCCAACACGGTCTCTGAGCTACGGGCGTACTTGGGGTTCTGCAACTACTACTCGGGGTATATCAAGATGTATGCCGAGTATGCAGCCCCCATGACGACCATGCTCAAGGGCAACCGAGAGGAGACCAAGAAGGGGTCCAAGAAGGCTCTGGTCTGGAATGATGAGTCCGACCGTGCCTTTGAGGGGATGAAGCAGGCGCTGCTATCCGCAGTGGGTCTGCACCTCGCGGATCCTGACCGAGGGTTCGTCCTGCGCACCAACGCTTCCGACTACGCCGTTGGCGCTTTGTTGGAGCAAGTGCTTGACGATGGGAGGCACGTGCCAGTGGCCTTCTGGAGCCGAGTCCTGGCGGAAGGCCAGAGACGGACGTGGACGCCTCGAGAAAAGGAGGCGTATGCCATCGTCATGGCTCTCAGGAAATGGCCTGGGTACATAGCCCTCCATCCCGTCACCGTGTGCACCGACCATCAGAGTCTGCAGTCGTGGCACAAGGAGCACGTGGACACCCCCTCTGGTCCCGCCTCCCGACGGGCAAGATGGCATGAGACCATGGCCAAGTTCGACCTCACGGTTGTGTATGTTCCTGGCAAGGACAACACCGTGGCGGACTGTCTCAGTAGGTGGTCCTATCCCGCCAGCAAGGGCATGACAGACGTGTCTGCCCATGGCGATGAGGCTGAGACCGCTGAGGCCAAGAGGATCAAAGAAATGGAGCGCCTGATGGAGGAGGAGGGTGTTAAATGCTTCGTCGTCATGGCTGCGGATGTCCCCCTCGGAACGAGGATGGGCAGAGCGGTCAGAGTACTCGCCCCTGATGGAGCTGAGTCCGACAAGCACCTCTTCCCTGAATCTTGCCTCCAGGACGACTGGACCGACAACTACGCCAAGTCTGAGGCCTTTGACGCCGAATATAGGGCTGTGACCTACCCTGATGACGTGCAGAAGTGGCCAAAGGGGCTGACTGAGGAAGATGGCAAGCTCTACCGGAATGGTAAGCTGCTGGTCCCAGAGTCCCGAGTGCTCGAGCTATGTGTGGCTTGGCACCACCACATGATGCACCGAGGGGTCAAGAAGCAAGCCCTGGACATGCAGCGCCGGTTTGAGATCGACCAGATCGGTCTCTACACCGCTATCAAGAAGGTCAGAAAGGGTTGCTCGGTCTGTCAGGCCTGCAATCCCGATAACCGGAACGTCAAGGGGGAAGCCCAATGGACTCCGGTGCCTGACAAGCCCATGGAGAGCGTGGCCATGGACGTCTTCTCCATGCCCGAAGTTCACATTGGCAAGGAGACCTCTGACTGTGTGGTCCTGTGTGTGGATCGCCACAGCGGCTACGTAGTAGCTGTTCTGGCACGCAAAAAGGGGTTGCTTGCCAAGGAAGTGGCAGTCATGATGATTCGTCATTGGCTGACCGTCTTTGACATCCCCCGCACCATTTGCAGTGACCGAGGGCCCCAGTTTACTGGTGGCTGGTTCAAGGCCATGTGTTCCCTCATGGGAATACGTCATGCCAAGAGCGTCACCTATCTCAGCCGGTCCAATGGCCGGGCTGAAATGGCTGGACGGCAGCTGTTCGAGAAGCTGCGCAAGATTCACATCACCAATCCACGTCGGAACTGGTTTGAGGAGATGTGGCCCGCTCTGAAGGCCCATCATGACACCCTCACTCCGGTTGGTTTGTCCCCTCACCAGATTCTGTTCGGCAGGGACCCCCTGGGTCGGGGACTTCCCTTGTCTGGTGATGGTATGGCCATGGACGCCAAGGAATTCTTTGCGCGGCAAGAGGCAACGGCGCGGGACATCCGCCAGCAGCTCGAGAAGGAGCATGCTGAGCGTCAGAAGTCCGCCCCGAGCTCAACGGCGCAAAAGTTCAGGGTGGGAGACCCGGTGTGGGTGATCAGACCCCGCCCTATGGGCACCCACCGCACGAAAACCTGGTTCACACCCGGAGAGGTGGTCTGCAGGATTGGTGACGACACCTACCGCATCAAGGTGGGTCACGC
Source organism: Eutreptiella sp. 'Long Island Sound 2002' (assembly GCA_964036045.1). Taxonomy (NCBI): domain Eukaryota; phylum Euglenozoa; class Euglenophyceae; order Eutreptiales; family Eutreptiaceae; genus Eutreptiella; species Eutreptiella sp. 'Long Island Sound 2002'. The sequence goes on along the minus strand of OZ038379.1, from coordinate 42,158,023 downwards.
ACAGTTCCAGGAGCGCCACGAGAGTCAGCTCCGTGTGCGGGAACCCGACCTCCGTGGCCAACATGTGTTCCTGGACTCTGCCGCACCTGAGGCTGATTCGCACGACGACTATGCTGAGCAGGAGGACTATACCGTCGAGAAGATCCTGTCCCAGCGTCTGAACGCCTCGGCACCCGGAGGCCTGGAGTTCAAGGTTCGTTGGCGAGGCTATGGGCTGTCCCACGACACCTGGGAACCCGTCTCCTCGTTCGTGCCGCGGATTAATACCCCCTTCATGGACTACATCCGCAAGCACAAGACCAAGATCCATGTTTCGGACTTGGCAGCACTCACCCGGGCGATTGCAGCCAGGGGCGCCTGATCGCCGCCCTGAGCTCTTCCCTGGTGCAGTTTGAGCACTTGTTTGGTCGACGGATCGTCCCTCACTTGCTTGCTCTCTTCCATCTTCCGGTGACCTGCCATCAGAGTGGCCATATACCCCCCCCTGCTGAATCCAGAGGAGGATGGCCCCTCTCTTCCACTTCTATTCGTCACTCCCCGCCTGCTGAATCCTTGGGAAACCAGGCAGGGCGACTGACCTTGACATTTTCTGAGCTCTTGGGGCCTTGAAGCCCATACGACGTTGCGCAACGGATGCCGCTGTCATCAGCATTGCGATTTTTTGGTTTGTGGTCTGGTCCCATGGCACTTGCGGGATCCGGACCAGTCTACGTGTGCTTGCAGACTATATATGGCCTGACCTCAGGCGTTTTCCCGTCCACCCTCCTGCATATGCCTTATCCTAACCGGGGCGTGGTTTGGCGCTCCATCCAGAGTGTGTTTACACGCCTATTACCCCGCTTATTGCTTACTTCTCTGCCCCCCAGGATATGTGCATCTGTATGTCACGTGTTTTCAGCCCATCACCGAGGTATGGACTGTTTCCCCCCCCCCAGGGGATGCGAATCCGAGTACGAAGGCGCCCTGAGTCGCCGTGTACATGCTCTTACATAAGGTCCAGCCTGGACCAGTACCTAAGTACAGATTCTTCCGTTTGAGTGCCCGTGAAACTGTGTGCCCTAGTGGCTGTGATGTGCTGAGATGCTGATGGCGCCGGGCGGGAAGCCCAGTTGCCTGACTACACTCCCAGCGGTCCGCCACTGTCAGTCCCAGTGTGAGCCTACCGACTCGCAGACGCACTTGCAGTCGGGTGGCGACCTCCGGTGTCCTGACCTCGGTCAGTCTGCCTGGGAAACTGGTGGTTTGAGGAGTCGACGCCTCCGCCCAGACTGCATGAGGACTCCCTCATGCATGACCTTCGTGGTAATGGGGCGAGGGAAAAGACGGCCTTGATGCCCGATCTCTTATGGAGGAGCTCGTTCGACTTTACCACTCTGGACTCGCGTCGTGGATATGGACATGGTGCGCCCAAGGAAGGACCCGTGGGGACTCACCCCCAGACTGCGGCGTTGGGAAGCCTGGGGTAACCTGATGGATCTTTGTGGTCGCTTTCGACCTGTGGGACCACCTCGGTCGTCGTGTGACGCCTATGTTGGCCGTGTATGCCACTGCCACTGTGGTAGTGACCGTCGCAGCCGGCACCCGGTGCGCCTGGTATGGGTTAACGGGTCCTTTGGATGCCGAACAATCGCCGCGGGGACCCGGGAGTTGATACTTGATACTATACTTGCAGCTACTAACAGCTACAGCACCGTACCTGTCTTACTGTAGGATTGTACTGGGCAGCCTAACCCGCGAATCGGCCTGAAGTGAGGTGTGACACCCCCCCTTCAGGGGATGGTCCTGGGTACCCGCTGCCATGCTTGGGTGTTATCGAGCCCCCCCAAGGGTTTGCTCCAAGGAGGGGGGTGAAGCGGTACCCAGAACCTATGGCCCATGGCCCGGAGGCCTGTGAGCCGTCACACCCGTTATGGCCCATGGCCCGGAGGCCTGTGAGCCGTCACACCCGTGCGGAAGCCGTTGACACCGGCTGTCAGCGGGATATCCCTGTTCTCTAATCCGCGGGATCTGGAATCCGATCCTTAACCATTAAATCAATGTAGCATTACCATAACTTTATTGTCTTAGGCGATTTTCGGTCGGAAATCGGTGAAATACCCGATTTCTACCGCGATTTCAAATTGTCGTGAAATCGCCGCCAGACGTCGCCCGTTCCGTGCACTGCATTAGATAATTCTGTAGAACGATCTTTCTTGAAGTTAAGACTGAAACAGTCTTCGAGTGATCCGAAATTTTTTCTTTGATCGAACGCATCGCGTCCCAGGTTTTTCCGAGAAAATCTGGGCGGCCGAAGGCGCTTTGAACCCCCAAGTGGAATAACAAGGTCTACGAGCGTTCAAGCGCCCAAGAACAAATTAACGTGCCTCATAGGCACTGTGTATAAGGTTTTGCCCCCCATAGTCATAGGATGAGGCCAAAGGATCCCAACTCCATAGGCCCAAAGGGGTATTCATTTTGAGTGTTCTCCAAGAAGTGCGCTTTTTCACGTACTTGGCGTCCAAGTACGTGTAGAAGTATGTTGAGTTGGCATTTGCACCACCCATGCTTGCCTCTACATCCGGGGCATATCACTTGTCTTCCCCGGATAGTACATATATGATCTCCATATATATATTGGCAATATATTTTGCGTGCATGCTAAAATTCGGCTTTCCGAAAGGAGGTCGATTTTCGACCAAAGCACTTGCATGCGTGTTAAGGGACCAAAGTTACTCTAGAATATAGGCATACCTTGATTCTAGGCCACTAGGTTTGGTATAGAAGGCGAGGGTAGGGTTGTATGCCATATTTGGTGTCATATCACGTGCCCATTCGGCGGGTGCACCATTCCAAGACTAACCCGCCAATGGACCCCATATGGCACGAGGCCCTTCATTGTACTCCCAACCAACACTCGCAAGCCTAACCTTCGTGAAGGGACGCTTGTGGAGCGCTCCTGAAGCGATGCGTTGCGAGCAAGGTGTGATTTTTGCAATACTCCATATTTCCATGTGCCCACTTGGGAGGCAGCGCACGCGAACTTCCAAAGCGCCCCAAGTGGAGCACATATGTGGAATCGAAGGTCATTGGCGTCGAGTCATTGTGTTTAGAAGGATTGGTCGATTACTCAATCCAAGCCGAAGATATTATAATATGTTTGTGTAGCTTTCAAGGCACTTTTGGGTGTTTTTTCGCCAATTTTGCTATTTTTTGCCCGTCATGATGTCAAGTGGCGACTGTGCATCTCAACGCTGCGCTCAATTGACATCATGACCCAAGTATGTTGTGGGGATACATACTTCGGTGCCCAACATATCTTGGACCCGGCGAATAACTCCCCTTGGGCTTGGCATACCGTGGCCGCCATGTTGGCAATTTGGGACGATCCCAAATCATGGGCTCACTTGGCGACCCTGCCATTCCCAAAACCGGAGGGGTTTGGGCGACGCCCAAAAGACATGTTGGACGCATATGACTTGATATCAATCCTATGGCACACTCCGGTCCAAGTCGGGCATGTGCCTCATTTGCCCCAACCATGAGTGTGCGCATTTTCGGCCATTTTGAGCAATTTTCCACATTTTCTGCCCGCCGTGCACCATGTTGAGCCCCATCGTGCACGCTGGACGCATGGACCAATAGACCATATATGACATGGGTGATATGTATATTGGTCCCCATGGCTCGCACACCACGTGGGCGAAGCGGAGCGACCTTCGTCAAGGTGCTAGCCCAAAGTGAGTGTGGACAATTTTGCCATTTTGGCATTTGTGGACCCAATCGGGATTGTCGCCACGCCGAGTGGCATGGAGATCTTTGAGAGCCAAATGCATGGGAGTCTTTGTTGAACTCCCAGTGGATCGCGTATGGAATAGCGGATCGGATCTCCTAGTCGGCGTGGAGATATACTATTGGGGATACCCCCGAATTTTGGCTCATTTTGAGCAGCCAAAATGACCCCCTTCTGGGACCCCAATTTCACCCCACCGTGTGGTCAATTGGTGGCCCCATATCTCTATGCCCACAAAGGGCCCGGACCTAATTCAGCGTTGTGCACTCAGATATAGGTCCTAGGTCGTGCCTCCTATCCTGTGAGCCGTTGGCCTTGCCCTGGCCGGGCAAGCCACCCGTGGGAATGACGCCGACTTTGGTGATTTTGGCATCATGACCCCACTTGATGAACCCGTGGTGCCCTGATGCCGGGACCTCAGAGGGAACCAGGTTGGGTGAGGGCTCCAGGGAGTTGATACTCGAAGGGCATGGGGTCAGTTGACTCGTCCCTACCTCTGGCGGGTCCAGACGAGGGGTCAATTTTGGAGATTTTCGGAGCTAATATCAGTTTGAGCTGAAACAGCCCATTTTCAGCTACCAGCTCCTGGGGGATAATGGCGGGGCCATATCTCTGTCTCAGATGGGAGTTGGGACCTGCTGTTAAGGGAAGATAGGGAGCCACTGCGGTCAGCCTTGGAGCTCCTTGGTTTCCAGGAACTCGCCTGTGGCTGGGCGCGACACCTCCCCTACTGGCAGGGTTTCAGGGTCCGGACTGAGCAGGGCATGGGGTGTGTTTGAGCCCCCGCCCCTGCCGGCCACTGAGAGGGTCGGACCTGGGATTGGGACATGAGTTGGGACTGAGTGTCTATTGTCCTGTGATGCCCTTACCCCAGTCCAGTCTTCACCCCATGTGTACATATCCTGATGTGTTGCTGTACCTACTTCTGTTCCCTTGTTTCAGAGTGGCAAGGATCCTGAAACGCTTTGTCACATGACACGAGCGTAATAATGCCCCTGGGAGCGCAGTGCTTTGCCTGCCTGCTTGCTTATGCGTGTCCACCGCAGCGTCCCGTGGCCAGGCCCCCCACAGGAATGCGTCACTCCGTGGCCGTCCGCCCTGGCGCCCTTCTCGCGTCCCTGCGTCCGTCCCCGGGTGCTGCCGCCCGCGCCCGTGTCCTTCCCGTGCCCTTGCCCTTTCACTGCTCTGTGTCCCGCATCGTGCTCCCCGCTGCCCGTGCTCTGCCCCCCTCCGCTGCCGCTGGCCTTTGCGCCTTGCCCCCGCCCTTGCCCTCGCCCAGGCCTGTCCCCTGCGCTCGTCCTTGGGCACTCCCCCTGTTGCCTCCCGTCCCCCGCTCCGCGCTCCCGTGGCCGGCACCCTGCCCCGCCTGCCCCCCCCCCCCCTCCCGGATGACGCGCCGGGCGCCTGTTGCCGCCGCAGCTGCGGCAGCGTGACGCCCGGCGGCATACGCACGGGCGCCGGGGGGCAGACGGGCCGCGGCCTCACCTCAGGGAAGGCGGCCTTGGGGGGGTAAGGCTTGGAGGGGCTGGTGTGGGTGTGGCTGGCGTTGGTGTGGGCGCGGTACTTCGCGCCCTCCCTGCCCCCCGCTGCGGCTGCGCCGGCCCCCGGCGAGGCGCTCGGGGCACGCGCCGGGGCCACCCCCTGCGCCGGCGGCTTGGCGGGGGCCACGGCGTGGTCAGTTGGGGCCGTGGCGCGGCCTGCTGGGGCTTCGGTCTCAGCTCCCTGTGCGCCTGGGGCCCCCTCCCAGGGCGGGGCCTGAGGGTTCACGGCCTGGGCGGCGGGGGCGGTCTCCTCGGTCGGCGCGGGCTCCTGGGTCAACGGCTCAGGGTCAGCGGGGGCCCCCCGGGGCTACCCGGCCGGCGGCCCGACGGGCACCGCTGCCTCCGCCAGCCGCCGCGCCTCGCGCTCGGCGAAAGTCTCCCCGCGCATCCCGGGGAGACGGGGGAGCGGGAGCCGGACCGGTAGTGGTGGCGGTCGTCCCGCTGGGGGGAGCCATCGGAGTCCGACATCACTGTTATCCTGGTAGGCATGCGTGGCGGCAGGAGTATCCGCTCCACTACCTCCTAGTGCATCAGTGGTGTGCCGTGGGCAGTGCCGTGCAGTGCTGCGCGGGGGAGAGGGGGGGAGGGGAGGGGGGGCCCGCGGTGGTGTTGGCCCCGTGCGAGCAGGGGCCGGTGGTCATCCATCGGCACTGGGGCATGAGGCGGATGAGTCAGCGGCCCAAACGTCGCGCCACAGCTCCCGGTCTGGGGTAGGGCTCAGGGCCCCGGGCCCCCGGGGGTCGTTGGGTGACGCCGAGGGGAGCCGCACTAGGTGGACCCCCGTAACGGCGGTGACCTCCTGGATTTGCAGGAAGGCGTGCCCCCGTCCCGCGCCGCGGGCGCCGGCAGGGGGGGCGGGGCACGGGCGCTGCCCCGTATAGGTGGGCGGGGGTGATCCCCAGGACCCGCTCCGGGTCCCTGCGGGTTCTGACGACGAGGAGGAGCAGGGGGGTGCCCGGGCGCTCTTGCCAGAGGACCTGCCCCCTGTGGTGGGCACCCCTGGTCCTGGAGAGGGGGGGGGGCAGGTGCGGGCTGGCCCTGCCGCGGGGTGCGTGCGTCGCCGGCAAGAGGGCGAGCAGCAGGTGGGCTCTCTGGGGAACGCCTCGCACATGACGGCGTACGGGGGGGTCGGCCTGGTGCCGTCGTACACCGGGTTGGTCGGGCGGGGGCGGGTGGGCGCCTCGCCCGCGCCTTCCACGAATACCCTGATTTTGCCCAGTTCCAACTCCTCGTCTGGTGGATGTAGAAGGTGGAGTGCCGCATCCAGTTTGGACACTCCTCCCGGGTACGCGGCCCGCGCCTGGTTCAGGTACAGGGCCCCGTCCCCGGGGCAGCGCTTCCTGAGGGCGTGCAGCAGGGCTGGGGCGCTGCTGTGGAGGGACATGGCAGACCCTGCGCCCGTCAGCCGTAGGGTGTGCGCATGGACAGGGGCCAGCCTGACCAGTTCGAAGTGCGCCACTCCATCCATTGCCCGTAGAGGGCTGCCTCAGGGCTTATGAGCCCCGGCCGGACAGCGTTCACGATCCGGTGCATCGCCGGGAGCAGCGTAGGGCCCCCCGCTCCGTTCAAGGCGCGGACGGCCGGGAGGGCGGCCTCGCTGAGGAAAGCTGCCCGCCGGGTCGTGCTGGGCGGGAGCGTGTGCCTCGTGCACCTCGGTCACCGCGTCCGCCACCAGGACCTGGACGGCCGCCTCCTGCGCTCGGCGGCTGTCACCCGTGTGCTCCGGCCCGTTCCCGGCGAGGCATGGTGCTGCGGGCTCTGCAAGGCGCGGCGGCGGGCGGGGGTCAGGGCGCGAACACGTGCGACAGGTGCGCGACGGACGTGGGGTCCCGCAGGTGCACGTGGAACCACAGGAGGGCGGCGCCCGCGCGTCTCGCGCGGCCGTACGATGGCGCGTGCGCGCCCCCGATGCGCCGCTGCAAAGCCTCCTCTTCCGTGCGTTGGCGCGGGCCCGCGGGTGGCTCGGGCCAGGGGCACGCGGCCACCTGGGAGCACCGCTCGCACCTGTTGGCGCCCGTCTGCGCTGCGGAGGATACCGTGTCGCATTCCCCGCAGAGGTGGCAGGTGTGTGGGAGGTAGGAGGACGGCGACCAGGGATGGAGACGGCGGAGCCAGAGGCCGTCCCACCGCTTACGAAGGGGGTCCCGGAGCTCTAGCAGGCGGGCGCGGACGCTGCGCCAGTAGTCCCTGCCGAGCGTCTTCTGCCGGACCTCGTGCCACGTGTTGTCGGGAAGGATCCCCTGGTCGTGGAAGGCGGCGATGAGGTCATCCCACGCCGGGCGGGGATGCCCCCGGGGCTGGGTCGCCATATACGTGTGGCGCCGGGAAAGGTGGGGCACCAGAGCGCCCCACTGGCACTAGTTCTCGGCGCCCTGGTGGAGGAGGGCCAGTAGGTTGCCATCCGCGATCGCCTCCCACTCTACCCGCAGTCCTTCTCAGCTGTCTAGCTCCCGGCGTAGCGCGGCTGCAAGGTCGGTGGGGAGTATGAGGAGCAGGGGCCCCGGAATGTCGCCCAGCCGGGACAGGGCGTCGTCCTACACAGGCCCCCCATATTTGAGGTGCGCCACGGTGAGCCGGGGGGCCCTGCCCTTCCGGGGGAGCCACTGGACGGTGCCCGCGTCGCGTCCCCATGTGTGTATCTCCGTGGCTCAGAGCACGTTGGTGGTGTTGAGGACGATGCCTGGGGGGGAAGGGCGCTCGGATGAGCGAGGACAGGTCCCCACTCCACCCCACGTGTTGCTCCGGGGCCGCCTGTAGCCATCCTTCTGCCGCTGCGTCCCAGGGGTGGTCGGAACCCGCCCCGCGGATCATGGTGGGCCGTGGCTGGGTGTGCGGCCCCCACCCCTCGAGCGGGATGGCGGCGTACTGCTGCGCGGGGCCCCCCGCTGCGCGCGTGGTGGCACATCACCGGCCCCATTTGCGCCCCCACTCCGCGCCCACTATACGGGCCTCCCACGCGGTCATGGAGCCGCGCCCGATGATCCGGGGCGGGAAGAGGGCGTCTTGTAGGTGCTTCGAGAAACCCCTCGGCAGGTCCCGGTACAGGTGGGGGTCCTCTTGCGGTGGGCACTCCAGGGTGCCATTCACGACACGGAGGGAGGCCACGAAGTCCCTGCCAGGGCGCGGGGGAGGGGGGGGCCAGTTGCCCTCCGTCGCGGTGAGCGATCGGTGCACCCGGGCCGCCGCGCTTAGGGGCTCGTGGAAGAGTTGCTCCAGCCGGTGATTGCGGAGCTCCCACGCGAAATCTCCCAGCCATAGCATTTGGCGGAGGAAGTCGTCTACGGAGGTCCCTACCGGCGGGTCGTATCGGGCTATGGCGCGGAGCTGCGCTTCTGCCGCCCCGGGCACCAGCCCAGAGCAGAAGACTTCTGTCCATGCGGCGCCCGTGGAGCGCCACGAGGCCACCCGTAGGGCCTTGTCCCCGGACGGGAGGCGGCGGGCCGCCTCTTGCACCGCCTGGCGGTAGTGAGGCCAGAGGAGCCGCAAGTGGGTGCATCCCACGTGCATGTACACCGGGGTGTCCTCCGGGCCGCCGCAGAGGAGGCACGGTTGCGGGAGGATGGCGACGCCGGAGAGCCGCTCTTTTCAGATGCGGAGCCTGCGCTGCACCGGCGTTTGGCTGTCCCTGGCCCGCAGCGCCCGGTGGTTGGTGGCCGTCGCGGTGAGGTCCCCGGCGTGGAGATAGGCCGTGGCGTGGGCCGCGCCCAGATGCGTGTTCCCTCGGTGCGTCAATGCATGGTCCATTTGCGCCCGCTGCGCGACCGTGCTGAGCGTCCGCATTGTGGGAGGCCGCAGGTCGAGGTGGCCGTCATGACCGGCGACTATGAGCTGGGCGTGGCTGGGGCCCGGGAGCGTGTTCTGTAGGACGGTGTCCTGAGACGCCGCCGAGTCCGCCTTGTGCAGTAAGGCGTCCCTGTGGTTGGAGGTGGCTCGGGCAAACCAAAATGGGTGCTCGGTGTGTTGCCCTCGCGCGTGCAGGCCGTCCCGAAGCCATCGCAGGGGCATTTGGTTGACCACCTTCGCCGCGCCCGCGGGGACCCCCGTGGCCCGCTCGCGATCCACGGTTCGCAGAAGGTGGAGGATGACTTCGGCGTCCACCGTATGGATCCATGGCCTGTGGACGCCGTATTGCAGGGGGAGGGAGGCGGCCACCCCCTCCCCGTCGGGCACCGTGCCCGAGATGGTCACTGCCCACGTGCGGGGGAGGTCGGCGGCGAGAGCGACGCTGGTGGCGTGCCTGCAGGGCCCGCCCTCCGACGCATTGGAGGAGGTGTCGCCCCAGGCCTCCGGGATCCAGTAGTATCTGGTGGGGCTGAGCCACCCTGCGTTGAGGTTGGTGGAGTGCCATCGGACGTTGGGGTGGCCGGGGGTCAGTTGGTCCACGCTCAGGGTGGGTGGTCGTGGAGTCGGACCTCAGCCCCGGCGATCGTGCTTGCCCAGGACCGGAGCGCCGTCAGATGCTCCCTGAGCCACGCCGGGCCTCCCCGCTGGTGCACCACCAGGTGTCCCGTGTCTTCCGGCTGGTCCTCCAGCGCGTGCACCGCCATGTGTGGGTCGTGCGGCACCTCCGTAGCCACCAGCAGGGCGGTGCCGCGGGGGAGTCCACGGGGCCTGGGCTGGCCCGCCCCCACCTGCACTATCACCCACTCGGCCTGGAGCTGCGCTTGTTCCGCCGCTTGGGGGCATTGGTCGTCCGTGGTCACCAACCATACCGGCGTTGGCGCGTGGGGCCGTGGGCACAGAGGCTCGGGCCACGCCACATCCGCGGTAGGTTCCTGGTGCTCACCGCCCGCGAGTACCTCACGGAGGATGTACAGGAGGGCCGTCGGTGGGTGGTATGCCGCCCCCTGCGTGGGGGGGGACCGACTGCCCCGACGGCCGTAGCCCCCGACGTGAAGGTGCAGGCCGCCCGGGGACACCCGTGTTCCAGTGTGGGCGTCCTGCTTAGCCCTCGAGGGCCGGACGAGCCTGAGGCGGGGGTCCCGCGTGCTGGTGGTTTGGAAAAGGTGGACCAAAGCGTCGTGCCACCCGGGTCGGTGGGTGGGCTCCTGTTCGCGGCGGCAGTAGTGGAGGTGCTCATCGGCGCACTGGTTGAGGCATTCCCGCACCGCCGCCGGCCACGGGTTGTCGTTGTCGGGGAAGGGGTGGTGCGGCCCGTGGTGCCCGTGCCACGGCGTAGTGTGTGGGACCCTCAGGCGGCACGTGTCGCGTTGCCGCAGCTTGGCGGTGCGCAGCTCGACAATGTTGCCCGGGGGGGACTGCAGTTGGACGTGGGCTGCCCTCTCACTCCCAGGGAGGCCAGGGCCGAGGGGTATGCGGTGGACCCAGTCGCCCCCTGCCAGGGTTGAGAACTCCGGGACGGGGTAGTGTACCTCGAGGCATATGCCGTGCGCACCGGCGATTTCCCAGAACATCCTGGTGACCTCGGCGCGCACGGAGGCTGAGCGGTGGTGGACAAGCGTGCCCACGAGGGCCCCTGCTGCCTGCTGGCACCGCGTTCGCACCCGCGTGAGTCCCAGTGTCCGGTCATCCTGCAGGCTGTCCCACGAGGCGTCGAAGGCGTACTGCGCCCTGTCCTTCGCGACCTGGACCGTGATGTGGTCCAGGTGGCGCGCGGTGTCGGAGTCGTTGGCGATGAAGGGGTCGACATATTGCGTCACTTCCCCAGGATACCCAGGATGACGTCCTGCACCACATTCGGCGGCGCGAGGGTGTTGACTTGGGTACGACTGTTACCCTGGGCTGTCCTAACCAGAAACTCTCAGGAGAACTCCTCAACTGGCTATACCCCCCCACGAGCTGTTCCATGGGGGGCGTCCTGCGTGGTTCTTCAAAACCCCTTTCCCAGAGGACTGCAAGAGGCCCGTAGGAAACTGCCTGGAACACAGGCAGGAGCTGGCTACCTTGGCTAGAACAAGAACCTGAGTTAACTAGGCGTAACCGCACGAGGAATCCTGCCACCTTCAAGGTAGGGGACCTTATGCTGGTACACCACTCGCGATTGCCCACTTGGCCCCGCAACTGTTTGCAAGACCCTTACTTTTGGCCTTACCGCATTATAAAGATGGATGGATTCAGGATCCATGCGAGGTGCAGTCCCTGCCTAGGTGGAGAGTTCCAGTGTGCACCTAAAAAGCTGAGACATTACCACTCGCCGGACGAACTGACCTGGGACGAGTGGCGTCTGTCTGACAGAGAGGTTGAGCGCATCGACCTAGAGAGCGCTGTCAACCCTGAGGAGGCGGACGAAGGCGAAGAAATGACTGCCGCTGAGACGGCAGTCGATGCCTACTACGTGGTTGCAGGTATTGCACGCCACGAGTATAAACAAGGCTGGAAATTCCTTACCCTGTGGGACTGATATGGGCTATCTGAGGTAGGTAGGTAGGTATCTTCGGGAGCTCCGGATGCCTCCTTTGACAATGCAGGAAGAAGGTCTTACCAAAGGGACGTCCTGTCCCTCTCACTGCCCTAGTTCAGGTGCCTCTTAAGCTGCTCCCGCAGGTGCTTGGGAAGGCAGTGTCGCGGCCATCCAGTCCAGGCGTCCCGGGTGGGAGGGTGTCCCCACATGTGTCCATGGGTAGGGCCACATGCCCCCTCCTTTGGGCGGCAGCTCTAGCGGCTGCCCAGCCGTGTGGAGTATCTCTCACCACAGGGGATATTGCTCCCGTGGGTCTACAGTACGACCGCCTCATCCCTTTGGCTCGAGTTGCGGGGCCTCGCTGCTTGGCAGGGGACCCTCTCTTGGACTGTGTACCGGTTCGCCTGTCACCGGATGCTTCCATGGCGGGTGACGTCTGCCATGGTCCCGGATGCACCCTGGCCGGGCTCCGACCAGCCGCCTTGGGGTACCACCCCTACTGCTGGCCTGGTGAGCCGGCTGGGCCACCGCAGTGCGCCCGACCCATGGGGTGTGGTTTGTTGTTGCTCGTCCCTTGCTCGCCCTAGGTGCGCACCTGTGTGCGGTGCCTTGGGCCCCTTGGCTCCTGTTCACCGGTGTGCCCGGTTGGTGTGTTGCGTTGCGTGTGCGGTGTCCTGGGCCACTTGGCACCTGTTCACCACTGTGCCCGTTCGGTGTGTTGCGTTGCCTGTGCGGTGTCCTGGGCTACTTGGCTCCTGTTCACCGGTGCGCCCGCTCCGTGCGCTGTCTTGCTTGTGCGGTGTCCTGGGCCACTTGGCTCCTGTTCAGAAGTGTGCTCGCTCGGCGTGTTGCGTTGCGTGTGCGGTGTCCTAGGCCACTTAGCTCCTGTTCACCGGTGTGCTCGCTCGGTGCGTTGTGTTGTGTGTGCGGTGTCCTGGGCCACTTAGCTCCTGTTTACCGGTGTGCCCACTCGGTGTGTTGTGCTGTGTGTGCGATGTCCTGGGCCACTTGGCTCCTGTTCATCGGCGTGCTCGCTCGGTGTGTCATGTCGCGTGTGCGGTTTCGTGGGCCTCTTGGCTCTTGTTCGCCGGTGTGCTCGCTCGGTGTGTTGTGTCGCGTGTGCGGTGTCCTGGGCCACTTGGCTCCTGTTCACCGGATGGCTCGCTCGGCACGTTGTGTTGCGTGTACGGTGTCCTGGGCCACTTGGCTCCTGTTTACCGGTTGGCTCGCTCGGTGCATTGCGTTGGGTGTGTGCGATGTCCAGGGCCACTTGGCTGTAGTTCACCGGTGTGCCCGCTCGGTGTGTTGTGTCGCGTGTGCGGTGTCTGGAGGCACTTGGCTCCAGCTCACCGGTGTGCCTGCGTGTGCCCTGTCCCGGGCCACTTGGCTCCTGTTCACCTGTGTGCTCGCTCGGCATGTTGTGTTGCGTGTGCGGTGTCCTTGGCCGCTTGGCTCCTGTTCACCGGTGTGCTCGCTCGGTGCGTTGTGTCGCGTGTGCGATGTCCTGGGCCACTTGGCTCCTGTTCACCAGGGTGCTCGCTCGGCGCCTTGTGTTGCGTGAACAGTGTCCTGGGCCACTTGGCTCCTGTTTACCGCTGTGCTCGCTCCGTGCGTTGCGTTGGGTGTGTGCGGTGTCGAGGGCGGGTCCTGTTCACCGATGCGCACGCTTGGTGTGTTGTGTTGCGTGTGCGGTGTCCTGGGCCACTTCGCTCCTGTTCACCGGTGTGTACGCTCCGCGTGTTCTGTTGCGTGTGCGGTGTCCTGGGCCCCTTGGCTCCTGTTCTCCGGTGTGCCCGCTCGGTGTGTTGCGTTGCGTGCGCGGTGTCCGGGGCCACTTGCCTCCCGTTCATCGGTGTGCCTGCGTGTGCGCTGTCCTGGGCCACTTGGCTCCTGTTCACCTATGTGCTCGCTCGGCGTGTTGTGTTGCGTGTGCGGTGTCGTGGGCCGTTTGGCTCCTGTTCACCGGTGTGCTCGCTTGCCGCATTGTGTTGCGTGTGTGGTGTCCTGGCCCACATGGCTCCTGTTCTCCGGTGTGCGCGCTTGGCGTGTTGTGTTGTGTGTGCGGTGTTCTGGGCCACCTGGCTCCTGGTCACCGGTGTGCTCGCTCGCCGTGTTGTGTTGCGTGTGCGGTGGCCTGGGCCACGCGGCTCCTGTCCACCGACACGCACGCTTGGTGTGTTGTGTTGCATGTTCGGTGTCCTGGGCCACTTCGCTCCTGTTCACCGCTGTGTGTGCTCCGTGTGTTGTGTTGCGTGTGCGGTGTCCTGGTCCCCTTGGCTCCTGTTCCCCGGTGTGCTTGCTCGGCCTGTTGTGTTGCGTGCGCGGTGTCCCCAGCCACCTGGCTCCTGTTCACCGGTGCGCTTGCTCGGTATGTTGTGTGTGCAGTGTCCTGGGCCACTTGGCTCCTGTTCACCGGTGTGCGCGCTGGGTTTGCTGTGTTGCGTGTGTGGGGCGTCGCTGCGGGGCGCGCACTCGTCCATCCGGACGGCAGCTATTCGTAGCCGGCAGGGGCTGGGTGCCCTCCGGGGGCGCACACGTCCATCCGGACGGCGGCTTGTTCGTAGCCGGCAGTGGCTAGGTACGCTGCCGGGCGCGCACTCGTCCATCCAGACGGCGGCTGTTCCATATCAGGCAGGGGCTGGGGTCGCCGCCGGGTGCGCACACGTCCATCCGGACGGCGCCTAGTGTTGCCTGGCACCTGTTCGAGTGCCGTGGTTCGCTGCGTCTTGTGCGCGCTGTCCGGGTTTGCGGCACCCGGTGGCCGTTGTTGCCACCTATGATTGTAGCAGCTGTTTTTTCCCAAAATTCAAGGTCATGCATTTACAGAACGGCGATATTAAACTTTACACAGTAGTACTGTTGTTTTTGTATTTTCTCAAAAATTTAACAAAATTATGCTGTCGCTGGAGCTGGAGCCGCAGATCAACTGTCAACAACTGCCGCGTACGCGAGTTTCAGATTCCCGACCGCCGTGCGCAATAGAAAATCGCCAAAAAGTCCACTTTTTTTCGCAGTTGGAAGCAAAGTAAAGGCATGAGCGTGTCCCCGAGATCAATACCTTGCTGCCGACCTAAAAAAATCCAGATTGGCAGGCACAGATTTTCAGAAATTCACACTTTTCTAGCCAAAAACCACTCTTTTGTATGGTTTTAGGGTCTATGGAGGCCATGTAGAGGGCCTTGCAGGGCTGGAAGAGGTGGTATAGAGGTGATATATGAACAAATTGTCATCACCATTGGTAGAAGCCTACATGACAAGCGATGTTTTGCCTTTATTCTAGGCTATTCATCCCTTTCTCATGCACCATGGGGCCCAATATCCATATGGTTCATAGGTAGGGTTTTGATCACCTATCACCGTCCACACACATGTTTGGGGCTTGGGTTGGTATTGTATGCATTTGAATGATAAGAACTACATAAAATATGATACTATGTGCATAAGAATGGGATGAACAATGAACATTTTAGGTGCTTTTGGCCCTATTTTGCACCGTTTGTGGTCCATTTCCATATGGTTCATAGGTAGGCTTTTGCGTGCCTATCACCGTACACACACATGTTTGGGGCTTAGGTTGTTATTGTAAGCATTCGTATGATAGGTGCTACATATAATAGGATAGTATGTGCATAAGAATGGGATGAACGATGAACATTTGAGGTGTTTTTGGCCCTATTTTGCACCGTTTGTGGTCCAATATCCATATGGTTCATGGGTAGGGTTTTGATCACCTATCACCGTCCACACACATGTTTGGGGCTTGGGTTGGTATTGTATGCATTTGAATGATAATAACTACATAAAATATGATAGTATGTGCATAAGAATGGGATGAACGATGAACATTTGAGGTGTTTTTGGCCCTATTTTGCACCGTTTTGTAGTCCATTTCCATATGGTTCATAGGTGGGTTTTTGCGTGCCTATCACCGTACACACACATGTTTGGGGCTTAGGTTGTTATTGTAAGCATTTGTATGATAGGTGCTACATATTCCTTTGTCTACCCGCCTATGTGCAGCCGAAAAAAGCAGCCGAAAAATTTTTCGTCACAAAATTTTATGAAAAGTGGTACACCTATGTTTTTGAACGTGCCGAACGCGATGGAAACGTCGGTTTTTGATGGTTTGAATTTTTTATTTTTGCCTGCATATGTGCAGCCGGTATGCACCCGAAAGCCTCAATTGGGGCAGTTTTTAAACAGAATTTTGGGTGCACACGTGCAGCCAAAAATGCACCCAGTGTCCCTAATTTTCCGGGAATCACACCGTTTGGCTGCATCTTTGCAGCCGATTGGCTGCACTTTGCATCCAATCGGCTGCAAAGTGCAGCCATTTGGATGCATAGTGCAGCCGTTTAAATAAAGATATGCATCTCTCTTGTTTCTCGTGTTTGTCCCAGAGTCACACATCATGGCTGTGCCCCCCCTGCGTGACGACTATCAGCGGGAAGGTGGTTACCTCGCGGTGACCAAGCCGGAGGATTTGGAGTTTGAGACGTGCATCTGCTTCCAGGTTGGTTGCCCCTTGACTCCCGTTACACCCTGCTACGTGTGTTCCCCTGCATTCACGCTCCCTTCGCAGCCCTTAATTCCCATCCATTCCCTGCACTCATCCACTTCGCATGCAGAGCACGGCGGCACCCAAGCTGTACTATGCAGCTTGGGTGCAGAAGAATGCTCCAAAGAGCAAGAAGCTGTGGTTGACGAGCATCGTCAGCTACAAGGTCACCGGTCGGGGCAACAACCGGGTGGCCGGTGCCACAACCAACGTGGCGGATGGTACATGGAAATACTCTGAGGTGTGCAGCTGTAGTCGCCTATCCTATCGCTTGCTTTTGTTCTTCATTGTTGTCGTGTGGTTTACCTAGGAATTTCCGTCTCCGTGCACTTGTTTTTCAGATCACAGTGTTGTGGTCCCAATGGAAGGATGAGTCGGATGAGGAAGGACAGGAGGAGGAAGAGCAGCAGCAGGAGGAGGAGGAGGAGGAGGAGGAGGAAGGGGAAGACCCAGGGAAGGTCCCCATCACCCCTCCCCCCAAGAAGGCCCCCCGCACCAGCCAAGGGAAGGAGATCGTGAAGAAGGGCAGCCCCAAGCCCGGCCCCAAGAAGAAGGCCAAGAAGGCACTCCCCGCCACAAGTTTCAAGAAGATCGTGGTCAAGGAGGGGCCAACCCGGAGGCAAGCAGACTTGCGGCGCCCTGGGTTCAGGCAGAAGATACAGCAGGCCTTGGAGATGGGGTGTCGCGCGACAGGCAGACCTGGAAAAGGGTATTAATTTTGAGCTGTCGATTTCTCGCAGACGGATTTGAAAATCGTGTTGAAATCACTAAATTTGTTGATAATTTTATTTTGTTTCAAGAGAATTCCAACAATTAAATGCAGAACTTTCTGTTTTACTTGTCTGTTTTAGCGCGATAAGCACCTTGTTGCACCCTTGTTGCGCCCCTTGTCGCGCCCTTATCGCGCCCCTTATCGCGCGATAACGGGCGCGATAACCCCCTTGTCGCGCCCCCTTGTCGCGCGATAAGGGGCGCGATAACCCCCTTGTTGCGCCCCTTATCGCGACTTACTTTGTTCTTCTTTTCATATTTCTCTTACCCAATTGCCCTTTTCCTTGTCTTAGGGGCTCCTATCTGCCCTACACCATGTCTTTGGAGGACCTTGGGGTGAGCGGCCTCACCATCCAGGAGTGGTTGGATGCCCACAAGAGGGTTGTGGGTACAAGAAGGGTTGCGGGTAACTCACTAGTAGTGCAAGCTGCCAGCATCACAACAGTTGACCAACCTGTCAGTTTTGCTGAGACTGCTAACTTTGCTCTTATTCGGTGTTGTGCCCCCGTTCTGAAGGCAAGGGAAGGGTGCCACTTGAGTGATTTACTTTTTTCCATTCTTCAAACCAACCCCCACTTGGATGGTTTCCTATTTGATTTGTCCTTTGCTGACACAAACGATCTTAGCAAGGTGCTTGGTGAGCGTGTTGCCAAGGGTGCAGGTACCCGAGTTGCTAATTTCGTTAACCCCATGTATCCTGACAATGAGCCTGAGCAACCTGTTAAGCGAGTTGGTTGCACATTTAGTTCCCAAAAGGTTCGTGCCTATGAGAAACCAGTTGTTCATAATGAAAGAGTGTTTGAGGTTCGTGATTGCAACCGGGTTTTGCCTGTGTACTCCCTACAGAATAGTTCTGGCTTGCAGTGGAGTGAACCTTTGTGGGGAATGACAACCCCACACCTGTTTACTTCCACCAATTGTGTTTCATGGCCCGTGCATACACAGGATCCGCTTATTGGGCCAGGTGATGAACCCATTGAGGTTTCTCCTTTTAAAGGGTTCAATGTTGATTTGAAGCAGTTGCCGGAGCTGCAACATGTAAAGCTTGAGGGTTGTGTTGGTCCCCGTTTAGCCGCTTTGCAAAATGAGGTGGCACGGTTGGATATCACAAGCGCAGAGACCATTTTTAATGCTCAATTCCCCTCTGCCACTCGCTATGATGACACCCATGAACGTTTTATGTTCTATGGTAGGCATAATTCCATTCCTCAAGATGATTGGGAGGAAGGGTGGGAGGACCTGCCTGAATTGGAAGTTGTGACCATGGAAATTTATAACTCCATGTTGCAAGCCATGACCCTTCCCCTTCAAATTCTGGGTGTTGGTTACATTGGTGCTGTGGCTGGGGACCAACACTGGCATCGCGATTTTCCTAAGAATCTTGTTCCCAATGGTGACAGGGTTTTTGGGGTCTTCATTCCACTCACCTACCCCTTGAACAATAAATGGATTCCAGGTTCATCGGGTGGGTTTCCTATGCCATGGGAGGAGCAAGTGATGGAGGCTGGACTAGGTGATGCATTCATTTTGGATGCTCTACTTGTGCATAGAGGTGGTGGACGTCCACAAGACATCCCTGCCATGGATCCTGTGTCACAAGTGCCCAATGTTCGTTGGGTTGCATTTATGCATGTCGCCACATGTCAGCTTCCAAAGAATGTGACTGATGGTATCCGCCCCCCTTTTTGGGCCTCGAATCCTAAGTTCGGGCAAGGTGACAAGGTGGAAACCTGCACTACCAAGGGCTGTCGGAAAAGGGCAACTGAGGTTTGTTATTCCTGCAAGGAAGTTAGGCTATGCCCGTCCCACAAGATGAGCCTTTGCTCTACCTGTGACATTCCTTCTTCAAGTGTGAGTAGTGCTCCAGTTGTTGAGCCTGTCCAAGCATCTGCTGCTGCTGCCCCTATTGCCGATTCTGTTGCACTGGATTTCCCTGTCCAATGCTTTTTTCCTGTTGGAACCACTACTTTGTCTCTTGCTTGGTCAAGCAAGAAGCCTTGCTTGAGAAAAGATGTGGGCTCCACTGAATGCCCTGGGGTGGAAGCCCTCCATGGAGACTATGAGTTGCCTGCACCTGACCCCACCACCACTGCTTTGATCCGTTGTGATGCTGGCAGCATCCTTGCACTTAGGCATGGTCGGTGGGGGGGGTTTGGTGTACGGGCAGAGGAGAAGGAGAAGGTTCAAGTGTATGGGTGGTACCTCGTGGCACCCGACGCCCACATGGTGGACATGCAGATGCTCCTTCGCGCGGGAGCTGCCACCCCAGCCATCAATCGGAAGACCGGGGCCACCGTGGCAGGCCAGTACTGGTGTACGTGCCATCAGGTGTGCATATGCACATGATTTGTGACTGCTCTAAGGGGCGCACTAAGGGGTTGTCGCGCCCCTTATCGCGCGATAAGGGGCGCACTAAGGGGGGTTATCGCGCCCCCTTATCGCGCGATAAGGGGGCGCGATAAGGGGGGTTATCGCGTCCCCTTATCGCGCGATAAGGGGCGCGATAAGGGGGGTTATCGCGCCCCCTTATCGCGCGATAAGGGGCACGATAAGGGGGGTTATCGCGCGATAAGGGGCGCACTAAGTGCGAAACAAGCAACGTTCGTGTTACTGATTTCCACTGAATTGGACCCCTTCCCTTTTCTCACTTGTCCCCTCATTCCGCTTAGGTCACCATTGGCCAATGGCCGCGACTGGATCGCCTTGAGGTTCCTGGAGTGGGTGGAGCGGGTGGAGTGGGTGGAGGAGCAGCAAGTGCCGCAGCTACGGGTGCCCAGGCTACGGGTGCCCGCATGGAAAGTGTGGCAGCACCGCTGGGGGAGGAGTGGGAAATCCCCCCCCCCCTGCACTGTTGGAGGCCTCTGGCTTTGGGTCGGAGGTCCAGGTTGCAGGGATGGACCCCAAAGCGAAAACCCACTGGTGTAAAGAATTTACCCTCAAAGCAAAACAAGCAGGGAAGGAAGTTGTGTCCAAGAAAATTAGGTTGCCCATCTGTGTCCGGGTTCACGGGGCTCCTGAGGATACCCCAGTCATCCTTTGCTATATATCACATTACGAAGGTGGCAGAAAAAATCAAATGAAGTGTTTGGAAGTTGATTTGGAACAAAACTGGCGTTGGATCACGTACAAAGCCCTAAGAATGTTTAAAAGCATTGGAGGTGATGAGGTGCCTGCTTTTGTGAATGAATGGATGGCTGATTGGGAGGGTGACACAACGAGGAGGTACGGAAGGGGGCTGAAGAAAGAAGAGGTCCAGGTGTCCTCTTCGGATGATGATGGCACCCCCCTGGCACAACAACCCAAGAAGAGAAAGGCCACAGCAAGTCCCAGTGGCACAAAAAAAGGCAAGACTCCAAAGCCCCAAGCAGAGGAGGGTATTAAGCTAAGCTCCACAAGTGTAGAGGCAGGATAAGGGCGCACTAACCCCCCTTAGTGCACCCCTTGGGGCACCTCTCCTACTTTGTTTCCAGCTGGCACCATGAGCCTAGAGGCCATCGTTGACAAGTGCTGCACATCCCTAGAAGCCCTTCGCCAACACCCCTTTTCAACTGTCAAGGGGAAAACAAAACATAGAAGATTGAAGGCTGCTCAGAAGTTACTTCGAAGCCTGCTGCAAGATGGGGATTTGGAGTTGAGCATGACACACAAAGGAGTGGTGTTTCTACGAGGGGGCTCTGCAGCATGGCATGAGGACCAGGAAGAGAAGGACCCAAAGACTCTAGAAGCGTTACGTGTGGTAACCATGGCCCGCACAATGAAGCTAAGTGTGAGGTCCATGCTAAAGGTTCCAAGGGCATGCAGGAGGAGTGACCTAATGAGGGTAAGGGAAATGAATACACCCTACAAGGCTCGACCTAGGGCCATAAGCACAGAGACAGGTCTAAGGAGAGCCTCCGCAGCCAATAAGCTGAGGGAGGTTGTAACATATCAGGTCAATTCGGCCCAAAGGGCCAATGCCTTCAATTGTGTGGGGAACACACTTTTTGTGGTGACCTCGGCAGATGCCACACCACTTTGGAAATCTAGTGCAACAAGGTGTGACACCTCTGTCCACTGTTGGCTAGAAGTGGGAGATGCCGGGGCCCCAAACCTTTGGCCCACATGGTGGGCAATGTGGGGGGGGGATGATGCAGCTTATTTACTGGCCATGGATGCCACTCATGGCCTCAACGAACAAGTTGCTGACTTGGAGGCAAATGAGGATGTGGTTTGGCAAGGCAATGTATTAGGATTTAGCTGCATCATTACAGGGGATGGCAAGAATCTTCTTGCAGGAAATCCATCACGAGTATCCAAGTGTTGGATTTGTGATGATGACCAAAGCCTCCTTTTGTTCACCGGGTGCATGGATGGTGTTAGGTGGGGGGCCTACTTGAGATGCATCCCAGTAAGTAGAAGAGTAGGGGACTATGTTCATGCCACCAGCCGGGTCCTTTGCATTTTGGTCAAAAGACTTAGGAAGGAGCTCCATAGTAGGGGCATCCATCCAGGTGTGCGAGCATTGGATGCTATAGTGAATGATGTTAAGGAAGCTTGCAAAGGCATCCCAGAAAGTGAGCGCATTGCCCCCAGAAGGGCTAAGGAGCACACTTTTGACCTAACCATGGCACTTGCATTTATGGCAAAACCTGTGTGGCATGGTGAGATGATTAACGTGGTGAAGCACTATATGCCCGATGTTGTTAGCCCTGCAGGGCCCTATATTTGGGTGGTGGTGCACACCTTGCTTCGCCAATTTGCAACAATTCACCATTTTTGGCGACAAAAGTCATACTTCAATGAACCCGAGGTCCTTTGTTATTGCAAGGCTGTTGAACAATTTGCAACTGGGTGGGGTGACCTTGGGTGGAAAGTGAGCACATGGGTCCATTGGACATGTGCCCACTCCCCCTTTTTTGCAAAGAAGTATAGAAACTTCTATATTTTCTCTAGTATACCTAGTGAAAAGAAAAATAGCCCTTTTAAAAGGGATTTGCACAATAGTTGCAAAGGTTGGGCATTGCTCAACCCCGGCCTATCAATTTTCTCCATGGGCCATGTTGTAAATATGTCTAACCTTGACTTAGGTCTCTTGGCAAGGAAGATCATGCAAGCAAAAGAGAAGGAGAGGCGTGGCATCCTCTTGGGGAGGAAGTGCTTGAAATAAGGGGGCCCATTGTGTTATGTGTCATGCTTGCGAATGTGAAGGGCGTTCGGAGGGACCTTTGGGGGGGTGCACTAAGGGGTGCACTAAGGGGTGCACTAAGGGGGGTTAGTGCGCACTAAGGGGGTGCACTAAGGGTGCAACAAGGGGGGGGTTGTTGCGCAACAAGGGGTGCACTAAGGGTGCACTAAGGGGTGATGTGCAAATTTGAAAATCGGTGTTGTACCCCTAGGAACGAAGAACCCAGGGGTGCTAGGGCACAAACAAGCACTCCATGTGCCTATGAGGTCCCTCCAACCCCCCCCATGGCCTAGTAAGGTAGTTTAGGGGGCTTTGAAAAAAGGGTGCACTAAGGTACCCTTTTCCAGGTGCGCCTGGTGCGTGACACCTCAGACCTGCGCAGAGGCCGGGTACAACTTTACCTGGGCCAAGTGGCGCAAGCACTACGCCGAGTGCATCGCCCACGCCGCCAGGGGGCAGCGGGCCTACTACAAGGAGGTCTTCTGCCTGTCTACTACGTTGGTGTCCTTGGCCAGCGGCGACATTCTGCAGGCTGCCGGCAAATGCCACGCTGGTTGGGCCGGCTCAGTGCAGCGCGCCAAGGGGAAGGTGCAGGCGATGTGTACGGAGAACAAGGTTGACAAGGTCCCGTATGAATTTGCAGGTGTGCCTGCTACATCCAGTCTTTTGGGCTGCCCTGTGCAGCCCGTCGGCTGCACAATGCAGCCAATTGGCTGCATCATTGTAACTACGAAGCCAACCCCAGATACTGTACATTCGCCAACTCCTGGTCAACTCCATGTCGAGAGCATTCAACTTGCTTGTACTTGTGCACTGTGTTGTTGCTACGCCTTGTGCATGAAACGTGAGGAACTATTGATATTTTACAGCTTTTGGTTGCGTTGCTTTGTTGTTATGATGCAATATGTGGATTTTTTGGGTTGAAGCCAACTTTTTGGAAGCCAAGTCAAAGTTGGCGCGCCAACTTGGCAGTTGGCGCGCGCCAACTCAAGAGTTGGCGCGCCAACTGCCAAGTTGGCGCGCCAACTTGGCGCGCCAACTCTTGTGTTGGCGCGCGCCAACTCCGGTTTTGGCGCGCGCCAAGTGCCCCATTCTTCCTCTTCTTTTGCACCCTTTATGCATTCCCTTTCCCTTCTAGGCATTTCTCGTTATCATGCCTCCAAAGCAACCCAAGAAGGGCAAGGGGAAGAAGGTGACAGTCACCGACCCCACGTCTGCCCCAGCCCCAGCCCCCGCTGCACCACCTAACCCCGAGGTGCAGGCGGTGCTCGACGCCCACATCGCCAACGTCGGCTCCGAGCACTTCCCCGGGGGCTATTTTCCCATCCCCTACACCCTCACCTCCCCGGACGCCGAATCCTTCCCCCAGCCCCCCCCCCTCCGCGAACCCCTGGAGGCCGCCCTCTTCGGCAAGTGGGACCAGCCGGGCAATCCCCACTTGGTTTGGCGAATTGACGCCACCCGTGTTAACTTCGCCCTGACCAGGGGGGTTCTTAGCAGGTTCTGCTGTGCCGTGATGGGCCGGTACCCCACGACGCTCGCGGTCGAGTTGAAGCTTTCTCAAGTCACCCTTGAGGCCTTCAACAAGACCCTGAAGCTGTGCACTGCTGCAGCGTCAAAAGAGTTCGTTAACGTTCTCGACCTGCAGGAGATGCCGCCTCAGGGTCTCGACCCCGAGGAGCAGTGGCTGTGGGTGGATCCAGTCAAAAAAAGTGGCTGGACGCACCGCACGGCCACTGACGCCGTCGTGCGGTACCAGTCGGTGAAGGTGCAGGCGTGGGATGCAGTAGCTCCCACGGAGTTCTCCACCAACCGTCGCCTGCGCACCCACATCCCCGACATCACCCACCCCACCCTCTACAGCACCGACGCCCCCTTCACCATGCTTGGCATGGGTTGCCCCCACCCCTCCTTCCACAACTCCTACCCCGTCGCCAACCACGACATCCCCAACCCCCCCATCGTCACGGAGGAGGGTTTTGCCGCGGCGGGCTACCGCCAGTATGACCGCATCATCCCCGAGGATCTGTGGGCCAGACTGGCGGAGCTCGCCACGGTGGAACTCAACCCGTCGATGCTCGAGGAGGTGGACCTCCAGGCCCCCGGGGAAGGTGGGGGGCGCTATCAGACGACGGTCTCCAGCGTCCCCCACTGGCTCCCGGACGACCTCTGGCAGGCTGTTCTGGCCCTGCTGGGGTTCTCCCTCCCACCGCTGCAGGGACTTGAGGCCTTGTGCCCCAAGATCATCGAGCGGTGGGAGGCAGAACCCTGGAAGGGTTTCCAGATCCCCCACCGCGATTTTGCACTGTCTGTGAAACAGTCAGTGCAGTGCATGGTCGTGTTCATCCCCCTCACCACCTCTCCCCCGTCCAAGTCCCTCCAGGTGTGCCCGGGCACGCAGGGGGGCTATCACGCTGCGCATCGGTGGGATATTGTTATCCAACCGCTTCGCAGCGTGACGCTCCTCCGCGGGACGGTGATCCACCGCGGTGCGGGCGGGCCTGGCCGGGCACTGTTCATCCCGTTTGCACCCGTCGGCCACCGGTCCCGCATGCTGACCGTAGAGCCGGAGAGTGTAACGGAGCTGATGAACAGTGTTCCGGTGATGCCCTCCGAGCTTCTGGCCGAGGGGGCTGCAGTCGGGTCCCCTCTGTGCCTCCCGTATGGGTCCGACCCGGACAGGTACCGGCCCCAGGATCCCGTGCCTGCCCCCCACGAGGTGGACATGCCGGAGGCGCCGGCGGATGCGGAGGAGAGGCCGGCCGCGCCGGCTGACGCGGATGCCGCCCCCCCCCCACAGAGTGCGGCACAGGAGGAGGAGGAGATGCCGGCGGCGCCAGCGGATGCGGAGGCGCCGGCGGATGCGGAGGCGCCGGCGGATGCGGAGGCGCCGGCGGATGCGGAGGCGCCGGCGGAAGCGGAGGAGAGGCCGGCCGCCCCCCCCCCGGCAGAGGAGGACTTCCTCACTCCCGACGCGATCCCCCAGCCAGTCTGCTTCGTGTCGCAGGCTGAGCAGCCGTTGGACCCCCCGGTGCCCTACATGGGGGATGTCCTCCTCCTGCAAGAGGGGGTGTCTGCGGGTCTGTTTCTGACCCCCACCGACCACGCGCACGTGGGGCCCACCGCCGAGGCGGCCAGAGCGGATGCCTGCCTCACTCCGCACATCCACCGGTGGTGGCTTCCCCCCCCCGAGGCCACCGACTTCTGCCGCGTGCGCTGCACGGCCGGCACGGTGGTATACTCGTTCGCCGCACTGGGCGCTGCGTTCGTGCGGGAGCCAGGGGCCGGCCGCATGGCCTGGATGGCCATGGCCCACTTCACCCCGCCCCTGAGCTCCCAGGACGCCGAGATGTTGGACCTCGTCCGCGTGGACACCCGCCGCACCATCTGCTCCTGCAGCGAGAAGGTGTGCCCGCGGGGTGCCTTGCATGCATGCGATGTTGTCACACGTAACACGAATTTGGCGCGCGCCAAATAGCAGATTGGCGCGCCAACTTCGCAATTGGCGCGCGCCAACTTCCATCTTGGCGCGCGCCAAGTCACCGGTTGGCGCGCCAAGTGTTCGGTTGGCGTGCGCCAAGTCCAGTTTTGGCGCGCGCCAAGTCAAGTTTTGGCGCGCCAAATAGCTAGTTGGCGCGCGCCAAGTGCCGTTTTGGCGCCTGAATTTAATTCGTTGGGTTTTATCGGAAACGTTTTGCATCGTTTTCAAGCCTGGTAGCACGATAGAACACGATAGAGGGATAGATCAGAAGATTGCAGATGATTAGAGGTGAGATTAGGGAAAAACAGATGGCCTTCGGCCAGGGAGTGGTTGTCACGGGGGGCTACCGGTCCTGTCCTACGGTGCAATGCGGGGCAACCGTGACAACTGCTCTTACACACCAACCTCCCTTTTTTTGTAGCACCGATTAGAACATACACACGTGTGCATAACCGATTTGCTTCGCTTGTGTTTCGTGTCAAGCTCCCACTTTGTTTGCAGGTCCCCATTCACTACGCCAATTTTCAATTGGAAGTGGACCCGCGTCCGGTGCCCGTGCCGGCCGGGGCGGAGGAGGTGGAGGGGCAGCCGCGGGAGCAGCGGCAGGAGCAGCGGCAGGAGCAGCGGCAGGAGCAGCGGCACGAGCAGCAGGAGGGGTTGGAGGTGGATGTGGACGAGGTGGTGGATTGGGACGTTCCGGCGGTCCCGGAACCGGCGGACTTCGGGGACGAGTTGCACCGCCCCGACAAGTTCCTGAAGGTGACGTCCGCCGAGGCGACGGCGGTGGACGTCGTCGATGGGGGGGGGACGATCATCAGCCGCCTGTTCCAGGCGCAGGTGATTCGGCGGGGTTCGGGACAGAACCGGGTGGTGGAGTGCCCGTTCTGGGCAGTGGTGCAGGGGAAGGGTGGGGTGCAACCATGGGTTGTCTCCGTTGTGCCCTTTGTGCAGGTGCGCCCCCCCTCCACGCACAACCGGCTCCTCCTCTGCAGCATTGACGCTCTGGGACAGCTGCAGAGGTGGAAGCAGTGTGAGTGGAGCGACGTGCGGGCCATTGCCCCCGCCCCCCACTTGAAGGAGGCAACGCAGGCGTTTCTGCTCCGCTTCCAGAAGCAGCTCGTGGGGAAAGGGCCGAAGGGGGAGAAGGGGGGCAGGGCCGCATCTGACGTGTCTGGGGACCCCTCCCTGCAGAGCAAGGGCCGCACGGAGCAGCAAGCTAGGGGCTCCAGGCGCCCTCGCCCCACGACCACCCCCCGGGAGGCAGCACAGGCAGCGCAGGCAGCGGGAGACGGGGGGGGGGCACGGGAGAAGGCGGAGATTCTCCGCCTGGAGGCGGAGAACAAGCTGCTGCGCGAGCAGCTGAAGGCGGCGGAGGCCGCCCGCAAGACGGCACAGGACGCGCTCACCGGTGAGCGCGCCTTGTGGGAGCGGCGGGAGAAGGGGTGGGAAAAGCAGAGGGGGGAGTTGCAGCAGCAGGTGACCGCCACGGCGCAGGTGCGTGCAGTTGGGGGGGGGGCAGAGGGTAGTGCCGACCCCGACCAAGGGCAGCATGTGCTCTACCTGCAGGCGGCGGCGGTGGAGTTGCACTCTGCACTCAGCGCCCAACGCCATGTGGCCATCAACATGGGGGTCAAAGAGGCCACCCTCACGGAGCTGAAGGGCGTGCTGGACAAGCACCCGGTTTCGCACCTGCTTGACCCCAAGCGCAGGCGGGCGGAAGAGAGCGAGGGGAGTCAGAGTCAGGGCAGCAAGCGGTCGAAGAAATGAGCAGGCACTGGCTGGGCATGGTTTTGGCGCGCGCCAAGTGGTAAGTTGGCGCGCCAAATCCTGATTTGGCGTGTGCCAACAGGGGAGTTGGCGCGCGCCAAACGGGAAGTTGGCGCGCCAACTTGCTACTTGGCGCGCGCCAACTCAGGACTTGGCGCGCGCCAACTGACGAGTTGGCGCGCGCCAAATCCTGAATTGGCGCGCGCCAACTGCCTGCCAACTGTGTGCCATCTGTGTGCGAACGTGCAACAACGTTCCGTTGCATGATCTAACCCGCCTGCCACGTCCTCACGTGCCGCAGGTCTTTGTTTGTGCACCATGCAGCGGCCCTTTGAGCAGCTGGCGCCCTCAAACTACCGCGACAGGCGCGCGCGGCTGGCACGCCTTCGCGAAGTCGTGGGGGAGATTTTGGGGCCACATTGGGAAGTACACGTCAAACCCGGCCGCCGCCGCATCCACCTCGTTTGCGGGGAGAGCAAACCCCCCACCCCCGATTTGGAGCTGTTGGCCGCGGCCATTCTGTGGGAGAGCCGCAAAAATGGCGACAGCTTACGCAAACTGCAGTACAGCCGGGCACACAGCCAATGGAAGTGCCCATGGGGAACCCTGATGCAGGTGCGAAAGGCATTGTCCGCCCCCCGTGTCACGGAGGTCCATTTTCAGACGGACGAGGACAATGACATTTTTGGGGCCGCATGCAATCTGTGGCAGAAACTGCAGGTATTTTCACCCTGCACCAAAGCGTTTCCCGGCGACCGTTCACGGTGACCCGTTACACACGGCCTGTTTTCTGGCATAGGTGATGTGGCACCGTGACGGCCCCACGTTCCTGACGGACAACGTGTGGGTGGGCATCTCCTTCGACGGGACAAAGCTCTGGCAGGCCTCCTTCGTGCATTTTGCCGTTGGAGACCTGGGGAGTCATATGCCCTTGGGCTCTTGGATCTTGCTGCGCGGATCCGAGAAGAAGGCCATCATTTCCCAATTGGCCGAGGTCTATGACCTGAACGCGGACCTCACCGAGGTGGCGCAGCAGCAAATCCCCGATAAAGGGGGTTACCTGCGTAAGGTGATTTGTTTTTTTATAGCAGACACCAAGGCGCAGGTCATTTTGGGGGGTTGCTCCTCCTTCACGGCCAAAAACCCCGCAGCCACCGTTTGTTGGCTGTGTGGGAAAAATCGGGCAACCATTCTGCACGAATTTGGTTGCGGGATGGGGGTGATTGTCGAGGAGTGGCTATGGGCGGGGATGATCTGCCCGATCGTGCGCCCCGCCCAGCGGCCCCCCGACTATGGGCTGCATGGTGTGCACCGGCAAGTGCACAATGGGCTTTCAGCCCTTGTGAACAGCCTCCACACGGTGCATCGGTGGAAAAGGGGAAAGGCCGTGAGGTGGGTGCAATGGTTCCTGGATCCTATTCGGATCCAGGCACGGACCGCCACCGGGGTGGCGTTGGAAGAGGAGAGGAAGGATAAGAAGAAGGTGCCCCTGAAAATCGAGCAGACGGCGGCTGCCGAGTGGGTGAAGAGTGAGGGATGGGACACCATGTGTGACCATCTGGAGGGGGAGGGCCTCCTGCAGCATGTCGTTGACATGGGGGGGGTCCAGGTGTCCTGGACGGACGCCTTCCGGCAATGGGGAAAATCCCTGTTGGCAACAAGCGATGTCGTCTGGAAATCCGGACCATTGCAGTTGCCCGACATGAAAATTCTGCGAACAGAATTGAAAAAAATGGGGGAGGCCCATAAGGCCTGTGAAATGAACGTCACCCTGTGGGCCCATCTGTGGATTGACCACCTGTTGGGATGGGCCCGCAGGTGGGGGCACATTGCCATTTTTGCCGCCTTCAAAGGAGAGGGGCGGCACAAAGCCCTGAAATGTGAAATCTCAAAGCGCAGCTTTCGAGGTGGAAGTAAAGGCGGCCGGGTGTCCAGACTGCGGGGGGCCAGAGTGCGGGTGAAGGGGGGCAAGGGGGATCGCACGCGGAAGGGGTGGGGGGAAGTGATCCGCCCAGATAATCTGGACTGGGGGTTATATAATAAAAAATTTTCGGTTTGGGAGTCGTCGTGGACGAAGCAAAGGGGGTACATAGAGAATAAGGGGGTCTTCGTCCAGGCTGAACAAGGCATGTGACCTCTATATATGATTTATATGATTGATTTGACAGCTTCTTGCACATTCGCAGTCTTTTGCACATTAATCAAAAAAAGATGGAACAATGCTTTCTTCGTGCCAAGTGTGCAAGGGCAGGTGAGGGACGGAATTTCCAGTGACAACAATGGTATGCAAGTCGATGGTTTGATCGATGGGGGGACATTTGGCGCGCGCCAAGTCGCAAGTTGGCGCGCCAAGTCCGGACTTGGCGCGCGCCAACTTCCCAGTTGGCGCGCGCCAAGTCCGGACTTGGCGCGCCAACTTGCGACTTGGCGCGCCAACTTGTGAATTTGCGCGAGCCCAGGCCCGGGAAGCCAACTTTGGGGCTTTTGTACCGTGTAGGAGTGTTTTCAGCACGAGACGGGCATGAAACCCGGGGGTTTTTAGGGTAAAAAGTTTCCATTTACACCAAAAAGGAGGAAAAAATCCCTAGGTAGCCAGTGTAACAACATAATAGACACCCGCCATGATTTGGCTGCATTCCGAAGCAAGTTGGCGAATGTCTCTTGGCTTCGTAGTTACAATGCAGCCATTTGGCTGCATACCTGGCTGCATACCCGGCTGCACTGTGCACCCGACTGGCTGCAAAGTGCAGCCCACAGTATATTCCTTGTTCTTTCATAGGAGACTGCCTTCGGTCTTTCCTCGAATGCGAGAACTGCGACGATGCAGTGGACTCGGACGAACTGCCGGAGGATGAGGAGGGCGGCGACCTTCCCTCGGCACCCGCTGCCCACCCTGTCGCTCTCCCAGCAGCACCCCCGAAGCTTGGGTTTGCTGCTCCCCAACGGCCAGTAGCCCGGCCAGCAGCTCGGCCAGCCCTGGGGACCCTGCATGGACGTCGCTCAACTGGAGAAGCAGCGCCAGCTGCCAATCCCTCCCACCCGCGGGCACCTCGTCGTGCTCACTCGCGATGAGTATGAGGAATTGTCCCGAGCCAGCAAAAGGGAGAGGGAGCGGGACGAGGCGGACAACGGGAGGGGTCCGAAGAAGCCCAAGCACCCCGCAGACCCGGAGGAAGAAGAAAAGAGGAAGGCCGCAGAAGAGAAGAAGGCCGCAGAAGAGAAGAAGGCCGCAGAAGAGAAGAAGGCCGCAGAAGAGAAGAAGGCCGCAGAAGAGAAGAAGGCCGAAGAAGAGAAGAAGGCCGAAGAAGAGAAGAAGGCAGAGGAGAAGCAAGCCCCTGCGGAATCCGCCAGCCCCCGGGACACCCAGGTGGTCATCCCCCGCCCCAGCTCAGTTCCCAGCCCCAGCGGTCTGCACTTGACAAGTGGGGAGACGGCCAGGCTACTGGAGGACTCCCCGAAGCACGACGTTCCTCCGAGGACCTTGTCCTTCGCAGAAACGGTATGCTGCCAGGGCGGCTGCGTGGTGCAGCCATATGGCTGCAGTGTGCAGCCAGATTGGCTGCAATTAAGATGCAGCCATGCGGCTGCAATGTGCAGCCAACTGGCTGCACAACTGGCTGCACAATGCAGCCAGTTGCCGGCTGCATTATGCAGCCGTACGTTTTTCAATGCAGCCACCAGTGCAGCCAAATGGCTGCACCATGCAGCCATGAATGCAGCCAAACGGCTGCACGATGCAGCCAGCATAATTTACGATGCAGCCAGTCGGCTGCGTGATGCAGCCAAGTGCATTTTGGTTCCCTGTTTGCATCCTGCTTCGCACTGTCACCTGCTCCCTGTCTCGCTGTTCGTTGCAGAGTGACAGCGCCAAGGCGGCGGAATCCAACGACGAGGTGGAGGAGGTGAAGGCGGACCAGGACGAAGCGGGGGAGGTTAAGAGTGACGGGGTCGGGGAGGGTGCGCAAGCCTAACTCCTATTTATTTTCCCTGTTGTTGTATATTTCCCATTTCCCAGGTCCCGTGATCTGGTCTGTTTGGGCCTGTTGTTGTACAATTGAACAATTGAACTCGATTCCGCCTGAAAGAGAGCGGTACCACAGTCTGACTGAGTGACGTTGACTGACTGTTGTTTTGCTTTGTGTTGTGTCTCCGCTTTCCGTCTGTTTGACAATTGCAGAAAGATAGAAAATGTATTGGAAATGAACGTGGAACATAGAACGTGGAATAGAACAACGGGACGAATCGGTGGTGTAACTACTTGGCTGCTAGGATGCAGCCATTTGGCTGCATGCATGCAGCCAGTCGGCTGCATAGTGCAGCCGCTGTTATGTAGAGCCAGGACTCACTGTCTTTGTTCTAGGCCCCCAACAAAATGCGGTACGAAGCCAGAGAGCTCAACTACAACGAGGTGCAGAGCCAACTACCTCGTGACCCCCTTCCGGGACACTGCGTGCTACCCAGGGCGCACCCGGGTCGATTTTTGAAGATCATGCTGAAGCCCATCCACATGGTGATGCGCCACCACCTACGCAACCGCGGGAAGGGTGGCCTAGTCAAACATCTTTGGAGGTACCTGGCCTTCAAGATGTGGTTAGGAATGCTGAAGCCCCGTCGTATTGACGACCTTTTCGAGAACGGGCACCCGGATGAGGACAAATATGTCGCCAACCTCTTGCACCGCAAGCTGTTCTACAAAATGCAACGCAATTGCAATGTGGACATCACCTCCCTAATCGAAGCGTGTAATAAGGGATGGGTCCAATGGTGGGAGCAGGGGGATGCAGTTGCAATCGATGAAGCAGTTGCACCCCATAAGGGTAGAAGAACTGGGGGTATAATTCAATATATCCCCAGGAAACCACACAGCACGGGGATTAAGCTATATGTTTTATGCGATTCTGTCTCTGGCTATGTACTGCAGGTGTATTTATACACCGGGAAGAAAGGTCAGCTCCGCAGGAGTAGCCCAAAAGTGGCTGGCAAGTTCACAGGACCAGAAATTGTAAATCATTTTTGTTCATCCCTACAGCCAGATGTTGTCGTTGTTTGTGACAGTTTTTTTGGATCTCAGGTCTGGGGTGTTTGGCTGCACATGGGCTGCACATTGGCTGCGCAGAGGTTACTGTGGCTGCGCATGGGCTTCATTTTGTGGGCGTGGCTGCACACTGGCTGCATGTTTGCAGCCAAATGGCTGCAACTATTGGCTGCATAGTAATACATACTGGCTGCATGTATGCAGCCAGTTTGGCTGCATACATGCAGCCAGTTCGGCTGCATACATGCAGCCAGTTGGCTGCACCATGCAGCCACTTTTTTGGTTGCTTTTTTTGGCCTTCGGCTGCACTTGGCTGCGTTGGTCCTATCGACAGCTGAAAATGCAGCCAAAATCTTGGCTGTCCGCGGCCGGACCAGCCGGTAGACAAAGGAATATAATATGATAGTATGTGCATAAGAATGGGATGAACGATGAAGATTTGAGGTGTTTTTGGCCCTATTTTGCACCGTTTGTGGTCCAATATCCATATGGTTCATAGGTAGGGTTTTGATCACCTATCATCGTCCACACACATGTTTGGGGCTTGGGTTGGTATTGTATGCATTTGAATGATAAGAACTACATAAACTATGATACTACGGGCATAAGAATGGGATGAACGATGTAGATTTGAGGTGTTTTTGGCCCGTTTTTGCACCTTTTGCGCTCCATATCCATATGGTTCATAGGTAGGGTTTTGATCACCTATCACCGTCCACACACATGTTTGGGGCATAGGATGGCATCGTAAGCATTTGAATGCTGGGTAAGAAATAAAATATGATACTACGGGCACAAGCATGGGATGAACAATGTAGTTTTGACGTGTTTTTGGTCCGTTTTTGCACCATTTGTGCTCCATATCCATATGGTTCATAGGTAGGGTTTTGATCACCTATCACCGTCCACACACATGTTTGGGGCTTGGGTTGGTATTGTATGCATTTGAATGATAAGAACTACATAAACTATGATACTACGGGCATAAGAATGTGATGAACGATGTAGATTTGAGGTGTTTTTGGCCCGTTTTTGCACCTTTTGCGCTCCATATCCATATGGTTCATAGGTAGGGTTTTGATCACCTATCACCGTCCACACACATGTTTGGGGCATAGGATGGTATTGTAAGCATTTGAATGCTGGGTAAGAAATAAAATATGATACTACGGGCACAAGCATGGGATGAACAATGTAGTTTTGACGTGTTTTTGGCCCGTTTTTGCACCATTTGTGCTCCATATCCATATGGTTCATAGGTAGGGTTTTGATCACCTATCACCGTCCACACACATGTTTGGGGCATAAGATGGTATTATAAGTATTTGAATGCTAGGTAATAAATGAAATATGATACTATGTGCACAAGAGTGGGTTGAACAATGTAGATTTGAGGTGTTTTCGGCCCATTTTTGCACCTTTTGTGGTCCATATCCACGGTGGACAAGTATTGCAAATTTCTTGTCATACCTGACGTTGTTCCACACCACATATAATCATATACAAAGATTGTCTCACTGCCTTCATGCCATTGTTGCGTGCTTTGTGTGCCAAGAGGAGGTATTTCCTGTGTATTACGCCTTCCGAGGTAGGGTGAGCGAAGGGTGAAAAGACGGTGATCGAACATGACATTGCTCCACACCACATATTCTAATATACAAAGATTGTCTCACTGCCTTCATGCCCTTGTTGCGTGCTTTTTGTGCCAAGAGGAGGCTTGTCCTGTGTATTACGCCTTCCTAGGTAGGGTGAGCAAAGGGTGAAAAGACAGTGAACTAAGGGTGAACGAATGGTCAAAAGACAGTGAGGGAATAGTGAATTGCGAGCATGCATGGCAACCAAATGTGATTTCCCTTTGGTACAACCCACAGGGCTAAGCAATGGCTCCTATGCGGACGTAGATGAGGCAGTTTGAGAACATTGCCTGGCTTTGTGTTTGCGCTGCCATTGCTTCATTGCCCACATCGCACTCATATCATGTTTGTGACCTAACGAGGTATGGGGGAAATTTCATCCGGTTTCAAATTGGATGGTTGCCCATGTCATGTGTCTCGTTATGGGCAGATGAAATATCACACACACAACACACACCACACGCACTCAGTGGAATGTACCAATGTGCATTGCAACGCGCGTTGCATGGCAACCCAAAGAGCCGGCTTAGGCAATGTCCTAGAAACACTTGGTGGCAACAATCTCCCAAACAGCTGTATTTGCACTTTTGAACCCACAATGGTTGATTTCATTGCTGTCGCTGTGCTTTCGTGTGATTTGGCATTGATGAAATTTTTCCCTAGAGCTCGGTTAGGCTTGCCAAGCAACAAATTGTGACCCTACATGCCTTTTACTCAAGATAATCTTCCGGAGGGTGCAAAAAGTGCCCCTGAATAGCCATATTTGCACTTTTGAAGCCACAAATGTGGATTAGAGTGATTTCGTTGTGATTTCGTCGTGATTACCAACCTGAGTGATTTGTGGAACCCAACAAGATAACTCCATGCATGCACACACATTTGCATTTGCATATTGATGGTATGTTGGGTGAATTGTATGGGAATGCTTAAATTCGACCCAGTGGTGGAGGACAGAAGCAACCGTTAGGGAGCTTGTGGGTCCATGCTTGAAATATCATAGTTGAAATATCGCAGAGGAAATATCACAGTTGTGTCGGTCATTTTTTGCCCGCCTGTCCCATCTCTCCATTCAAGTGGTGGTTTGGCTTGCCGTTGTGGTGGTTGATAATTCTGCTGCGGTTGCAATCCATGATGCATGATGCATGATGCTCCACTTCTCTTCTCAAAGCAATGTTGTCTATCCCGCAAATTGGCGGTACTCTTCCAGTGTTGGCAAGGGAGCAACTGTGCATGTGGCTGCTGTTCCTGAGCAATGAGATGTTGGAGCTTGCGGCCAACGCATCAAGAGAAAACAAGAAGTAGCAACGTATCACGCCTCGGCTCTTGATGGTATGCACTGTGTGCCCCGTGCACATCCCATGTTGCACGCACGCACCAACTGTGCACACTGCGCGCACGCATTGTGCACACTGCATGCACGCACGCATGCACAATATCAGTGTGTCACAATATTAGTGCCTTCTGTCTGCTAAGAGTTTCAGCGAAAATCTCTGGGTCTGGGTGACAGAACACCTTCGCTGTTTGTCCGTTCCCGACTCAGATTATGTCTTTTTGACACTGTGGAGCTTTTGCTCGTGCCTTTGGCATTGCGTTTTGCACTGTGCACACTGCACGCACACATTGTGCACGCTGCACGCACGCGGCAGAGGTGGGGCATGCATGCGTTGTGCGTGCCCTGTGCATGCTTTGTGCATGTTGGGGGGGCTTCGGGGCACAGGGCGGGTGTGTATCCAAGCATTCCGAAATGATCCCATGAACGACGCCAGCCAAGTGGCCCTGCACGACCTTGAAATGGAGAGAGATGGGAAAGGGTTTTAGGGATGGGTTAAGGAAGCCAAAACTTTCCTCGAGTACACGAAGTATGCACGCACGCACGGTGCACACTGCACGCACGCATTGTGCACACTGCGCGCATCTTATTCTCTTGGCCATCGCCTCTTAACCCATTTTTTTTTGTGGGGTGGACTCGATGCAAGGCATGCTGGAACGGCGCGTTCCGGACTGCAGATGCAGCAAATTCTGCGATCGCTTTGCGATAAATAGGGTGCCACGTGGAGGCGAAGACACTCGTTCAAGTCATCCTCCAAAAACTGACCCACTGTGAGCACTCCTGCCCGAATGAGCGCTGGCGCAAAAGGAAAGTTGAAGTCTGTTCATTGCGAAAGGCGGCATTGTGACAGACACGCTGATGAGCTTTGCATCCCCTTCTGTGCATCACACAGGGCCAGTCGCCGATACATGTTGCCGTCGGTTCATATGCCGCCGTTGAGGCGTTGAGGCCGGATGACGCCTTGGTATTGAGGATGCAAGAGGCCTTGGCGGCGTTCCTCCCCCTCCTGTTCAAGGTGCCGCGTGTCCAAGATACAACATGTGCATGTACCACATTATTTTGGGACCTGGCTACAAGGGTACTGTTTCATGGGAATCAGTAACATCAAGAATGTGCTGAAGCTGCATTTGAGGCTCTCTGGATTGCAATCCTTGGATTCATGACACTGGTGCTGCTGGCAGACACAGAGAGGGAGCCCCTGCTGGAGCACGTTGAGTGGGGCACCCTCTTGTTCTTTGCAGCACTCTTTGTGCTCATGCACGGTCTCGAAAAGCTTGGGCTCATTGAGTGGATTGGAAATGTTGTGGTTACGATCATTGAAGCGGTACGTTGTTGCATTGCGCATTGGTTATCAAGGCAGTAGGAATACGTAATGCCACCGCATGCAGGGATTCCATTTCATGCGAAAAAGTTGCATGGCCGCAACACATGACAGAATACAGTGATCAGTCTGTGGGTCTCACTGTTTTTTGAATTTTGTTTTGTGCAAGCAGGAATCCAGTTTCTGCCACCCTCGGTACCTACCCCCTGTGATGCGCGGTCGCTGGCATGGCGGTAAGTGAGTCCCTCAACGCCTCTCACAACACATTCCAACTTTTCATCCCTAGGAAAAGCGATGGCGGCAGTGGTTGCTATCATGGCAACCATTATAACAGCTTTTTTGATATTTGGGCAAATGGTTACGGCAGCGTCGATTGCAGGGTGGCGTTAACGCAACCAAATGGGGGATGGGGGCTTGATGAAAATGTTTGTAGTGTGCACGCACGCATTGTGCACGCTGCACGCCCGCATTGTGCAAACTGCACGCACGCACTGTGCACACTGCACGCACGCATTGTGCACGCTGCACGCCCGCATTGTGCACGCTGCACGCCCGCATTGTGCACGCTGCACGCACGCATTGTGGACACTGCACGCACGCACTGTGCACGCTGCACGCACGCACTGTGCACGCTGCATTTGACGCTCTCTGGATTGCAATCCTTGGATTCATGACACTGGTGCTGCTGGCAGACACAGAGAGGGAGCCCCTGCTGGAGCACGTTGAGTGGGGCACCCTCTTGTTCTTTGCAGCACTCTTTGTGCTCATGCACATCTCATGCACGTCTCGAAAAGCTTGGGCTCATTGAGTGGATTGGAAATGTTGTGGTTACGATCATTGAAGCGGTACATTGTTGCATTGTGCATTGGTTATCAAGGCAGTAGGAATACGTAGTGCCACCGCATGCAGGGATTCCATTTCATGCGAAAAAGTTGCATGGCCGCAACACATGACAGAATACAGTGATCAGTCTGTGGGTCTCACTGTTTTTTGAATTTTGTTTTGTGCAAGCAGGAATCCAGTTTCTGCCACCCTCGGTACCTACCCCCTGTGATGCGCGGTCGCTGGCATGGCGGTAAGTGAGTCCCTCAACGCCTCTCACAACACATTCCAACTTTTCATCCCTAGGAAAAGCGATGGCGGCAGTGGTTGCTATCATGGCAACCATTATGACAGCTTTTTTGATATTTGGGCAAATGGTTACGGCAGCGTCGATTGCAGGGTGGCGTTAACGCAACCAAATGGGGGATGGGGGCTTGATGAAAATGTTTGTAGTGTGCACGCACGCACTGTGCACGCTGCACGCCCGCATTGTGCAAACTGCACGCACGCACTGTGCACGCTGCACGCCCGCATTGTGCAAACTGGACGCCCGCATTGTGCACACTGCACGCACGCACTGTGCACACGGCACGCACGCATTGTGCAAACTGCACGCATGCACTGTGCACGCTGCACGCACGCACTGTGCACGCTGCACGCACGCATTGTACACACTGCACGCACTCATCGTCGCCCGCATTGTGCACACTGCACGCACACACTGTGAACATTTGCACTGTGCGCATGCACGCATTCCGCACACTTCACACACGCACTGTGAACATGCACACTGTGCACACCGTACGCATGCACTGTGCACACCGCACTGTCTTTTGGCAGGACCTCTGTATTTACTGATTTTTGTTGGCCATACCTGGGAACATTCTCTATGGGGCATCCGTTCTGGCCTACTCCATGGAGGCCTCCTGGATCTGAAAACAAATCCCACTCCTATTGGGGAGCATGGAGACCGTGGTCTTTAATTTAATTCTGGTGTTTCAGATCATCTTGTTTGGCAAGCCGTCGAGCAAACCTCTGCTAGCCAGTGCATACAGTCCAATGCAGTATGAGTATTGGCCTTGGGTGCAGGAATGCTGTGCTCCTTGGAGGAGGGAGGGACCCCATGGGGCAAATGCATTACTCAGTGCAGGCACTGCTCAGTGCACAATTTGGCCCAGAATTTCATGCTCAAGTTGTTGCTCTTTCCAAATGTCCTCAAATGATCAGTCAACATGTGCGGACCATGGTGCACACAGGGATGGATGCAGGTTCTGTATTTCTCAAGGTGGTCCCCTTCTCCACAAGGAAGACGTCTTGGGCATCATTTGTTGCGTTTGAAAAAAAGATTATCCAAAGCCCCCCCCCCCATATTTCAGGCTGTACCATGGGTCCAAAATGTTGCCTTTGCCCCCTGAACAACAGGTCAGGGACCCCCCTCCCCTATTTTGAGGGTGCTGGATGCGAAAAAAGAGATTGTAGGGACACACAGATCGTGACTCACACAATTTGCAACATCCGTATGCACCAAAATCTGCCGTTTTTCCATGAAAAAACGGCCAAAAATGGCCGTTTTTCGGTCAAGAATTGAGTTTGTTGGCCTCAGACAAGCAGTTGAAGACCCCCCCCCTATTTTGAGGGTGCTGGATGTGAAAAAGCAAGTTGTAGTCACACACAGGTCACGCAAACACAATTTGCAGCATCCGTATGCACCAAAATTTGCCATTTTTCATGAAAAAAACGGCCAACAATGGCCATTTTTTGGTCAAAAGTTGGGATTTTTGGGCTCTCCCCTATTTTGAGGGCGCTGGATGCGAAAAAGCAGATTGTAGGGACACACAGATCACGCAAACACAATTTACAGCATCCGTACGCACCAAAATATGCCATTTTTCATGAAAACCGGCCAAAAATGGCCGTTTTTTTGTCAAATATTGATTTTTTTGGCTTTGTACAAGCAGTTGAAGGACCCCCCCCCCCATTTTGAGGGTGCTGGATGCAAAAAAGCAAGTTGTGGTCACACAAAGATCACGAAAACACATTTTGTAGCATCCGTATGCACCACAATTTGCCGTTTCTCATGGAAAAAACGGCTAAAAATGGCCATTTCTTGGTCAAAAAGTGATTTTTTTTGGCCTGAGACAAGCGGTTGAAGAGTGCCCCCCTATTTTGAGGGTGCTGGATGCGAAAAAGCAAGTTGTAGGGACACACAGATCACGCAAACACAATTTACAGCATTCGTATGCACCAAAATTTGCCATTTTTCATGAAAAAACGGCCAACAATGGCCATTTTTTGGTCAAAAGTTGGGATTTTTGGGCTCTCCCCTATTTTGAGGGCGCTGGATGCGAAAAAGCAGATTGTAGGGACACACAGATCACGCAAACACAATTTACAGCATCCGTACGCACCATAATATGCCATTTTTCATGAAAACCGGCCAAAAATGGCCGTTTTTTTGTCAAATATTGATTTTTTGGTTTTGTACAAGCAGTTGAAGGACCCCCCCCGCCCCCAATTTGAGGGTGCTGGATGCAAAAAAGCAAGTTGTGGTCACACAAAGATCACGACAATACATTTTGTAGCATCCGTATGCACCACAATTTGCCATTTCTCATGGAAAAAACGGCTAAAAATGCCCATTTTTTGGTCAAAAAAATGATTTTTTTTGGCCTCAGGGTTGAGGGTGCTGGATACGAAAAAGCAGATTGTAGGGACACACAGATCACGCAAACACAATTTACAGCATCCGTACGCACCAAAATTTGCCGTTTTTCACGAAAAAAACGGCCACATATTGATTTTTTTTGGCTTCGTACAAGCAGTTGAAGGATCCCCCCCCCTATTTTGAGGGTGCTGGATGCAAAAAAGGTCCTTTTGCTTGCCTCCCTCATTTTTTTTTTCCTTCTCCCTGCGCCCCCGCCGTCTCTTGTTTTCTCTGGTCTCCGGCCCCGGGTGTCCTGGGCCTTGGCGCTCCGTGCTCCCGCTTTTTCTTGTCTTGTTTGTCCTCTCGGCCTGCTTGGTTTGTTGTTTGTTCCCCACCACCCTGCTTTTCCTCTTTCCCCCCCCTCTCCCTTTTTTTTTTTGCTTTTTGTTTTTTCCGCTTTTCTTGCCCCTTCCCCATTCTTTGTTTTGGGGGTGTCCCGCTGCTTGGCTCTCTGTGTGCTCCTTTGTTTTCAATTTTTTTTTTGGTGTGTTGTGCTGTGCTGTTGGGCCGCTGCATGTTGTGCCGTGTCTCTGGTTGTGTCGCCGTGCTGCCTTGTTCGCGTTGTGACGTGCTGTCTTGTTTTGGTGTGCGGTGCCGTGTGCTGTGCTGTGCTGTGTCCCTGGGTGCGGTGCTGTGCCGCGTTGCTGCGCATCGCTCCGCCCCGCGTTGTGCTGTTTTGTGCCGTGTTGTGTTATTTCGCTCGTTTGGTGCCGTTGCTTGCTGTGTTGTGCTTTCAGGCGCTGTGTTTTTTTGCTTTTCCCGCGCGCTGTGTGCTTCGTGCTGTGTCTCCCTTGCCGTGGTGTGTTGGT
Source organism: Eutreptiella sp. 'Long Island Sound 2002' (assembly GCA_964036045.1). Taxonomy (NCBI): domain Eukaryota; phylum Euglenozoa; class Euglenophyceae; order Eutreptiales; family Eutreptiaceae; genus Eutreptiella; species Eutreptiella sp. 'Long Island Sound 2002'. The sequence continues at coordinate 42,116,956 of OZ038379.1, read as the reverse complement.
GCGTGCTGTTGTTCGCCGCTGTGCTTTGTGCTGTGTGTTTGTGCTGTGTGTGTCCTGGGGTCTTGTGCTGCGCGTTCCCTGTCCTCTCTGCTGTGTGCGGTGCTGTACCGCGTTGCGCTGGTGCGCTTGCTCTGTGCTGTTCGTGTGGTCTGCGCTGTTTGGGGTGCCTGGTGCTGTGGTGCGTTGCTGTGTGTTGTGCCGTGTCCTGTGGTGTTGTGTGGTGCGGTGCTGGGTGTGGCCCACATTAGACAGCTAGGGGCCGGGGTCGTGAGGCTTGGTAGGCGAGCGTGTAAGTCTAAAGACGTAACCCATGGTGTATATGATCCAATTTCAGGGTTATGCGGCGCCCGTCAGTTTTATATAAGGCACAGCAACTCATCCCATCAGTTTTGTGGATTATCAAACCCTTCCATAGGTGTATGTCAGGTTTTAGGAGGGGAGTGTAATGGGATTGAGTTGCAGCGCATGCGGTCGCGGACGCTGTAGAATATAGGTCGCGCAGGTGGGCAGAATATTCAGGATTTGTTACGAGATTGCTTGTATGTTTTACCAAAATTGTTTCATAAAAAAGCCTTGTGTGTTATCATCTTATTTTGTAGATATGACATGAGGACCCGGAAAAGGGTATGAACTTCTGGGTCCCTAAGGAGTGCATTGTGATGTCGGTGCAGTGCATGCCTTACACATAATCAGTATTGAAGGTCGGTTCACTGTCACATTTCAGGATTCTGTTTCACGATGCATCAATGACAATGAATGGATACTCGTGGTCTTAATGTTGTGATCCTTCTTTGGACATCATTAAGGTCTGTGATTTCGTAGTTGGCGTAACTCCGGTGTGAAAACGAGGTCCCTCAGTTCAAGGAGTAAAACTACAAGTGGCCTTTGCACAATTGGATCAATAAACACTCAGTAAGAAAAAGTCACTGCCATGTCTTTCTTGGAGGGCTTGATCCAGGCCAAGCCCCCCTTAAAACCCTTTTGTTGATGCTAAGACTAACTTAAGTATTTTCATCTCTCTTTTGAAGCCTAAAGTACACTTTCTCAAAGTAACTAGGGTTGTAACCCTAGCCCCCCATGAAGTTCACCCCTACCACTCAACTGAGCGGAGGTATCTTCCTTCATGGAGGATTTACCGAAATAAAATAGGCATTTCATGCTTTAGGCCTTGGAGGTTAAGCCTAGTGGTCTCCCACCCCAAGACCCCTATACTCAATTGTTTCTACCACTTATTGTGGTTCTACTTTTTAACTGTTTCTGAATTCAGTTGCTTGGCCAAGTCATATTCTGTGTCTGGCCTGACACCTATGCCCCATATTCCTAACCAGCACCATTTCTCCCAAAAGAGTGCACATGAAGTGCTTGATGCTATCTTTGAGGCTAGAGTCAGTCCAGGTTTCATATAAAGTCTTTTGTATTATCCATTTGTGATTGAATCTTTGTGTTTATACCTGCTTTGTCTATCTGCAGCCCTTCTGTGTTACACTGGATTTCAAACTATTCATTGATTCGATCCACATCCTGTTCTTGCTCTACTTGCTCCTTTGGTTTTGGGATTTCACCATCACAAACCTGCGGGATTTCATCAAAATCCATAGGGCACTAATCAAGGACATCTTTCTGGTAGCAGAGGAAAACCCTGAGAACCTTTCGAACCGACTCTGAGCAGAAGCACAAGAAAAAGACACTGAAAATGTCCTACCGAACCTGGCCGATCAGAAGTGTACAAGTCCAACTATCTCACCCAGTGAGTGAACCGCCACTCAGAGCAGCATCTGGGTCTCTGGAAGATCCAGAGCACAGAAGGGCGGAACTAAATACGCCCAGAACAATCCCATTAACCATCGAAACCTTAGCAGCCCATGGTGAAGACAGCCTGCAAAGGCTCCGCAGGCGTGTTGAAGCTTCCATCGCCCGGTCGGCTTGTCCAGCTTCGTCTTCTTCCGAACTTGGAGTTGCCCCTGAAGAACAAGAGGACCTACGAAGGAGGATGGACGAGTTCATGCTCCACCAAGAGTACCACCTGTCCACCGTAGGAGTAGATGGAGAATTACCTCTTGATGCCCTCGGGTCGCCGCCCCAAACTGAGATGGGCTCCTTCCTCTATTCTCCGCCATCTACAGACATAGCGGACACAGTATCACTACCGAGACGACCGAGAGTACACGAACACCCGAGAGCAAGGCATCCAGACCTGCCGATAATCGATCCACCTCGCCCAGAACCCACCCATGGGGCTCTGGATCGTACGGCCGAACTATTGGCCAAACTTGGATACGGATCGGAAGACCCGGATGTGACAGCTCTGTCGGAGGCTGTCAAGGCTAAATCGGGTATCACTGAACCCTTACCCAAGCCAGCGCCACTCTCACCTTCACCCGGACTGTGCACGTTGGCTGATGATCTCAAAAGATCAAGGGTGTCCAGGTTGCTACCTAAGGTCACTTGCCCCAGCCCTTTTCATCCTCGCGCCAGGACAGTCCCTATTGCTGAACTACAGGACGTGCCGGTGACGGAGACTGAGAAAAGAGGGCTGTCAGCCCTGGCACCTCTTGCCGGCGTATCACCTTCTGGCCTAACTCCGGGGGGTGGGAAGACGGGCAGACCCATTGCCCAGGCGAACATCCAGCAGGAACTGCCGGAGTTCGACCCCGAAAATCTGCCCGAATGGGCAGAATAATTTGCTGAGTTTCTTTTGCTGACTGGCCGATCCCATGTGGATGTGGCCACCAAATGCTCACTGCTGAAACGCTCATGCAAAAAGAAATTTTTGTAGAAACAGGTGAAACAGATTGTGAAAACCTGTTCCACCTGGGCAGAGGTACTCCAAAGACCCAAGAAAACATTCCCAGTCTATGAGATTGACCTCAGTGTACGCACACAGATAGAGGAGCTACCTATGCTCCCCGAGTTTTCATTCCGCTGCGCGAGTTTCTGAATACATGTGCGACCTGGAGTATCTGTTTTCACGAATGAACGTGGGCTCCTACGGAGCCACTGAGCCCCACCTGTGGCTCATGAGTAAGATCCCCCAACGTACGTGGGATGATTGCCGCTCTATCTCTGAGAGGAAGAGTCGGACCCACTCGTACGATCAACTAGTGGACCTTCTGATTGAGCTAGCTCTTGAGAGGGAGAATGATTCCCACATGGAGAAATTCCTCAAGAAGCACTTGGGTCGAGGGGGTAACCCTACCCCCAAACGTGGCGAAGGGAAAGGGCCTAAAAATCCCACTAACGCCAACCAGGGAGGTGGTAAAGGAAGGGGTCACCTACGTGCCATGAATGAGGTTAAACCTGATGCAGGTACACCCCCTCTGTTCTACTGCAAACCTGTCAATGACAAGGGGGGGCCTTGTCATGCCCCTGACTGCGATCACCACAGTAGTTGTACGCTGCAGATGAAACGACAGCAGCATACCAAGGATGGGAAACCTGTGACCCATCAAGATCATTTCAGGTGTACCATCACCTCTGGCTATTGTGGCAAACGTCGTCACTACGAAGACGAATGTCACATACAGAAACGCGAGAGTGATAAACTCAAGCGGCAGGAGGCTGAACGCCAGAAGACCAAAACACCCACCAAAAACCCTCAGAATGGGGATAAAGGGGGTAAAGGAGGTGGCAAGGGGGGTAGTAAAGGTGGACCCCCTAACCCCCGGAGGCGCTCATCAGCGCCCGTTGCCACACCCCCTAATGCTGCTACACTCCCTCCTGCCGCAGGTGATACCAAGAAGCGCCCACAGGGGGATAACGCTACCCCTGTTATAGGACACAGTGTAAAGATCGCGTAGAGTCGCGCGCACAGCTGCAGAATGTCGATAGACCCAGAAAGCTTGAATGATCTGTGATTAGTTTGAGGAATAATGATCTGCAAAACAGGAAGTTCAATTCAATGAAGACAATGAGTACAGGAGCTGAAGAGCAAGGTAAATACCATTACAATCCCCTTGATCGAAGAGGTATTCTGCTGTTGTGCCGCCGTGAGGGCCGAGGAAAACCCATGCAGCGAAAATGAGCAGCGTCGTGACGATGCCCAAACACCGTTGGGTAAACCTTTGTTCCCGCCAGAAGCGTAGAGAACGCCGTCGCCAACGCGTCCCGCAGCCAGTTCCATCCGAGGAGTGCAGCGCTGTGGAGTTTGGTGCCACAGGAGTTCAGCGCTGTGGAGTGCGCCGCCACAGGAGTACAGCGCTGTGGATTGCGCCGCCACAGGAGTACAGCGCTGTGGATTGCGCCGCCACAGGAGCACGGCGCTGTGGAGGGCGCTGGCACAGGAGTACGGCGCTGCTGAGGGCGCCGCCACAGGAGTACGGCGCTATGGACAGCGCCGCCTGACATCCAACTCGAGGGAATCAGCGCTATCGAGAGCGCCGCCTGAGGAAATTTTTTTCGCAATGCACGTTTTGAACGCCGCCGCGAACCATGAAGGAGGGACGCCGATGGTGCTTGACGAGGAGGCGCCGCTGACCTCTGCACGACGGCGCCAGTCACCAGAGAGGAGTAGGTAGTTTAAGTCTTGGGTGCTTCGTGGGTTTTGTCTCGTGTTGTATATTTTTTCTCGTCGTTTGCTTCGTTCTTCTTATTATTATTATTATTGATACTGCTTTTTTTTTGTGGTGTTGGCCTGTGTGTGTACAGGTGGAGTAGTCAATTTTCATTCATTCAAGGCAAACTGGCGCGGCGCGGCGCAACACGACGCAAGGTGAGCACGCGCAGACACCTCTTCTTCACAGGTGTGCTGTGTGTTGCATGCCGGCTTTGTGTTTGCCTGCTGCCTTTTTGGGTTTGCCTGCTGCCTGGCTTCGTGTTCGTCTTCCGGTGTTTCATTTTTTTTCTTTCCCTCTTCTTACTGTGTGTGCATAGGACGGAGCCACACAAGGCAACGCGAACGGTGAGCACACGCGGACACGTCCTGGTTACAGGTGTGTTGTGTGTTGCATGCCTGCTGTGTGTTCGCTTCGTTTTGTTTTTCTTTCTCTTTGTGTTTGTGCTCCTGCCTTTGCAGGTTGAAGATTCAAGATTCAAATGCATGAATGTAAAATTTTGGTACGTGCTGCATGCTCAGTTTGTGTGTTTTTGGGTGTGCAGTGTGTTCGTATATGTATATGTATAGACGGGCTTGCCTTCTTTTTCTTGTTTTGGCAATTTTTGTCAGTTTTTCTCATTTCGGTGTTTTTTTGTCTTTTTTTGGGCTTGTTTGTTTGGTTGCAGTTGCGTTCCTTCGCCTTCGGCGGAAACGCACGACCCTGTTTGGGTGCTTCTGCTTCCTCTTTGTTTCTTTCATTTTCTGTTTGTGTTGTTGGTGGTCTCTACTTCTACTTCTTCTGTTTTTAGCCGGTGAGTGGCAGTTTGTTGTTTGGTTGGTCCTGTGCTTAGCGAGCACTCGTTTAGGTAAGACAGTAACCCGCACTGTAGGCATAGCAAATTTCGCTCGAGGCGCCTTATAAGTCTTGTAGGCCTTTGGGCGCCTTCTTAAGCCCTTTTTTTTTCCTAGTCCTGGCCTTTGGTTTGTACGGCAGGACACCCCACCTTGAGTTGAAGGGCGATTCTTTTTCTGGGGGTGGCGCCTACTCGGGTCGGGCGGGTGATTCGCCACGGCCTCTGTTTGCCTGCTGGGGCGTAGGTGGACAGGAGTGTTACCGCTGCCTCGGGCAGCTTGACAGTTTTATTTTTCTGTGTAGGCTCTCTGAATATTTTTTCCACATGACCCGTGATTGGAGTGTATGTCTTTTAATTCCTCTTGTTCAGTTTTTGTGTGTTGCCCAGTCTTTTTTCTTCCAGTCTGTTTCTTAGTTTGGATTTTTTTCTGTGATGTATTTTTGTGTTGTGTTTGAAGTGTTTTTTTTCATTCTTTTCAAGTATGGTTGGTGTGAGCATTTGTGCGTGCGTGCGGGGTGTCAATGCGCTCACGCGATTTGCTTGACTCCAGCCTTTTTTTTTTTATTATCTATTACAGAAGTACGGTTACGCGTTACAGAACAGGATATAATGATAAAAATTTCTCAGGTTGAATGTCAGTGGTTTCGTTTGCGTTTTTATACATCGTGCGCATTAGCATAGTTGTCGTTTGCGTGTTTGTAGTTGCTAACCTCTTGGTGTCTGTTGTGCAGGTCAGGAGGTGAGCAATGCAAAGGAAGTGGGTATCAGCAGTGTTGGATAAAGATTGTTTTCAGGTATGACTGACGATTGACACGTCGTCGTTTTTTTATATATGATATGCATGTTCAGTTCCTCTTTGTCTTTGCAGCACCAGCAAGTGGATATCAATGAAGGGTCCTGAATTCGGGGCAGGACCGAAGCCTAATCAGGTGCAGGTTAATGGGTTTTGTAGAGTATTTCAGGTTTTTCTTTTTGCACTGCACGACTGAGATCAACAACAGAACCACCAGTCCACTTGCTGTGTATGCTGCAGGGCAGGCAGGGATTTTGTACATTAGCTAACCTTTTTACAGGCAGGCAGAAAATTGTTAAAGATTTTCTGACAGCCCCCTCTTTTGTTTTTTTTCCCTTTTAGTGCTGCATTGCCTGCTTAGCCGTTGCTGCGGGCAGTTCTCTGTTTGTAGGCGGGTTAGTACTGTAGGGGTGCAGTGTTGTTTAGCCCCACCCCACACAAGACAACCCCCACCCTGAATTCTAACTAGTATGTAGGGCCGCAGTGTACTTCAGTCCTGCAGCACGACACAGTAAATTTTTTTGGGGTGTGTGTTTGACTTTTTTGTTTGACACCCTCTCTTGGGCTGTGTACAGCTGCTCAGCCCCCCCCCCCCCCCCCCCCTCCCCCGTCCCCCTCTTTCACTAGTGTAAAGATCTGAGTGTCTATTTTCCTTAGTCAGCCATTTGCTGAGGTAAACCCCAGCAAATAGCTTCGGAAGGGAGTGTAATAGGACACAGTGTAAAGATCGCGTAGAGTCGCGCGCACAGCTGCAGAATGTCGATAGACCCAGAAAGCGTGAATGATCTGTGATTAGTTTGAGGAATAGTGATCTGCAAAACAGGAAGTTCAATTCAATGAAGACAATGAGTACAGGAGCTGAAGAGCAAGGTAAATACTGAAGCGGTACCCAGAACCCCATGACAATGGTGGGGTATGTACGGAGGGGAAGACGCCCGGTGAAGCCCGGTGAGAGCCCGGCAGGAGCGTGTCCCTAAAGCCCCCGTGACGGCATTCCGGCCACTTGGGGCATGTTACCATGTACCGGCAAACTGCCATTTGCCGGTATCTTACTATTTCACGCCAATCTGCCCCGCACCGCCTTCGGCCGTCGATTCGGCAACCTAACCCTAACAACAGATGTAGGTAAGACGTGTTTGTGTGAGAGATCTGGGCATTTCAGCTATTAGCGGCCGCATCGGCAACCGATGCGTCGCCCGCTGAGATTTACACATCAGAATATCAGGAATCAACAGGGTTTTATTTTCATATTGTTTCCGTAAATTTTCACGCTTCCGTTCTGATAATCAATGTTTTGACTGCTGGCGGTTGGCTCGCGACTTTAGCGTAACCAACCGCCAGTTTAACTGTTATTTACAGACATTTTAGCGCAATCCGTGACGAAGACTCTAAAGTCTTCAGGAATTGCATCGATGCATCTGCAATTTTCACATTGTACACTCGCAACCTTAATCTGAATTTTTCAGGATGTCGAAATCAGATTTTCGACTTCGACATCCCCGCACTTGATTTGACCTCTTTCGAGTGGACCTACGTGCTTCCCTATGCACGAATCAACTTTCCTTTTGTCTTGCCCTCCATTTGTCTTAGAGATATGGGCAAAACAAGATTGATTCGTGAGGCCACTTGTGAGGGTCATATCTCGTGCTGCTTGCGAGGAATGACAATAGGGAAGCATGGGATGTATTCACAATACTCCCGACGTAATTTAGGAAGCTTTATCTGCCTTGCGTCTCCACACGTGCGCGCTAGCGTAATGGATCATGGTCAAGAGGGTAGAGTTTGCGTTATAACTCTTTGGCCATGATATTGCGTGCATTAAGATAACTTTCGAGTGTAGCGCGCGAGTGTTGGTGTTGCATAGGAACTTTCCTTGAGTTTCTATGAGCGATTGACACAAAGTTATGCCCTTGGAGGGGCATGACATATCGTGGGGGGAGCTACCTTTTTGGGCAGTATGTGGTATGTGCCATGTGTTGTATTGCGTGCCCATTTGGCGGGTTTGGCTAAGAGCGATACACCCACCAATGGTGAAGCCGGTTCGGACCCCCGTGGCCATCTTGGGGTCACTTGGGGTGTGTATCTATGTGCCGGCAAGCCGCCATTGGCTGATATCATACTCTCCCATCCACCTGAACTAACCCGATGTGATAGTGTGATAGGTTTGGCCATTCCGGCTATGAGCGGTCATATTCAGAACCGAGGCGCCGCCAGCGGAGATTTATATATCGGAATATCAGGAATCAACAGGGTTTTATTATCATAATGTTTCCGTAATTTTTCAGCCTTTCGTTCTGATGGTCAATGTATCGGCGACTGTCAGTTGGCTCGCGATTTTGCGTTAACCGATTGGTTAACTGTTATTTCCAGATATTTTGACGGATATTCCGTTGAAGGGTCAGATCTCATCAGCAAAGGGTTCGTTGCTTCCGCAATTCTCTAAATAAGCACTCGAAATTTTAATCAGATTTTTTCGCGATGTCGACATCGGATTTTCGACTTCGACATCGCCGCACTTGATTTGGACTTCTTCGATTGGTCATACTCCTTTCCCTATGCCCGAATCAGGTTTCCCTTATACTTGCCACCCATTTGACTTGGAGATATAAGGGAAACAAAAGCAAATCGTGGGACCACTTTGAAGAGCCATATCTACGAGCGAGTGTGAGGAAAGAGAATAAGGAAGGTTGGGTTGGAACTGCCTTGGTCTCAACTTAATTTAGGAAGCATCAAACGCCTTTGGTGTGTACACATGCCCGATATAGCAAGGGATAATGGTCAAGAGGGTATAAAGTGATATATAACTCTTGGACCGTGCAACCGAACATTTTATTGTGACTTTCGAGTGTACCGCATGAGTGTTGGGGTTGCATAGCAACTTTCCTTGGGTTCCCACGTATTTTTAACGTGAAGTTATGTCAATGGAGGGACGTGGCATATCATGGTGGGAGCCATATTTTGAGGGTATGTGTTGTATGCATGGTATATGTTTGATATGCTCGCGCCCATGTTATATATCTTCGTGTGGCCGAAGAGATGGGGAGCCATACGTGACAAGGGCCTTGCCCATGTCCCAATTGTGGAATTCAAAGCGCTAGACCAAGTCTACCGCGTATGTATTGCTCATGGTATGTTTGACAAAGAGATCCATGGGTGCACTCCCATTTTCATGGGGCATGTAGATATTAGTGGCGAAGGTATCTCCATGCGCCTGATTGGGGATCCAAGTGGGGGAATTGTTCGCAAATGGTTCCAATCATTTGTGTATTGAACCATGAGCGGATATCATGGGTGAGCATAGAGATATACTATCATGACAACTTTGTATTTGGTCATATTTTCATGTTTTTGACCTCAATTTTTGCTCATTTTTGCGTTTTGTGTACTCACCTGGTCAGCTAACAGCAAGAAGCCTACAGAGAGTCGAACCATGGTATGTTGTTCATATGTTGGCATATGCTTTGGAGTTGAACACCACCATATGCCGGATCGTGTAATCCATTTGGCTTGGCGCACGAAGGATTTCAAGAATTGGTCTCAAGATCATGGGCTGACTTGGGCAGTGCGTGGCGCCCATATCCGAAGGAGTTTCGAGGGTAGAATGGGGATGTACATGGACATTGGCCTTTGGTCTCTATCCTCCATGAATAGTAGACTTCGATTCCACGCATGCTTGGAGCCTTCGGATAAGTAGTAACTTCAATTTTGAGCATATATGTGATATATGGCCAATATGGTGTGAATTGGCAGTTTTTTGGCATGTTATGAGTTCAAACTCATAGGTCTTTTCTCTAAGCCCATTCAACTCCAAGTCCAACCAAGGTTATGTCAGGGTAGGGCATGGTCCTGAGTGCCACTCTAGGCCATGACACGCCACCTCCCCTATTGGGCTAGGATTTGGAGGCTTGGGAGTGAACACATTTTTGGGGTTTATGCAGTGACTTTTGATACATGGCATTTAACCATCTTATTGGATTGGGTTCAGGGCATCATGTTGGTGAGTCAAGGGAAGGTCTTGAGTCCAGGGAATGAGGGGTCTATGGCTGTGATTGTATAAGTTTCCATCTTTCCCCAACTTTGCTTTATTTGTGTTCATATGCCAATTTCAGGGCTTCACTCTTTGGTGCAATTCTTGTACATGCCCGCCACCGAGGGAATACCAGTGTGCTGAACGGAAGCCCGCAGCCTGATTTGGATTGTGAATTGGGCTATTGCTGTATTTGTGGGATCTGGTTGCTGTTCAGGGTTGAAGGAGGATCACATTTTCTATATTTTTGGATTTTGGACCTTGGACTTTGAGGATTTTGAGAAATGCAAGCATTGATCCGGAGCAAGTCAGCAGGGATTACAGGCGGAAGGCGCACAGCGGGGGCCGGTCCTGGTAGGGACCTTCTTTATGGTAGCAGAGGCTTACCTGCTGCCCCTACCAACCGCCGACCTGGGGACTTGGGCCCTTATGAGCCCTGCCCAAGTACGCCCCGGGTGCGTATTGTGGACTCGGTGGAGACCACGCCGGAGATTGGAGCCATAGAAGAACCGAGACGTTCAAGAGCATGGCGAACTCCGGAAGTTGAAGCCCGAAGAGAAGTACGACAGTCGGGAAGAGGAGGACGTGACATGGAGGACTTGGTCTCCATGTGTGAGCGTCGCTGCCGAAAGGCATGCAACCTCCGTTCCGTCGCGGAGGACTCAGATGAGGCCTGCCTTTCAGGCAGCAGTGGAGGACGGGCCCGGCGCTACCGGAAGCGCGGGTCACCCAAGTCCGCGGCAAGGGACGCCGGGGCTATGGACACGGACCCCAGCCCGGTCAGGCTGTGGGAATCCGAGGGGCACTCCGAGGGCTATCGGACAGCCCACGAGCCACCTTCGGAGCCGGAGATGTCCGCGCCGATCGCCAGGGCGCATACGGCCCCCGAGCCCGCCCTGCAGCACGACGCCGAGGGCTTGGAGAGGTCAGCGAGGGCCCGGACGGCACCTGTGCCCCGGCACACGGGACCAGAGACGGACGCCATAGGCGATACGCCCATGGGCGATGAGTCTGAGGTGCCGGGAACCGCGGGTTGCGCTGAATCCGGCGGAAAGCACGCTGCGTGCCACTGCGAGCACGTGTCCTTCCTCATGGGCAAGTACCCGAAGATGGGGATGGACGCCATCGTGCATCACCTTGACCGGCTGGACAACGCCAAGGACGCTCTAGAGGAGGACGTCGCGGGGATCCTGGACGACCAGTCGGCCGCGGAGAACCACATGGAGGAGCTGCGAGCGGATCAGGCCCGGTACCGGGAGAATCTGGAGCTGGCCCTGCAGAAGCAGCAGCAAGTGGTGGACAGCCTCCTCCACTTAGTGGAGGACATGTCGGGACGCCTGAGAAGGCTAGAGGAGCGACAGCCCCTCGCCCCGGGTCCGGAGCTCCCGGCAAAGCCGGCCGCGGTGGAGCTGGTGGAGCGGGTTGAGACCCTCAGGAGCGCCATGGAGAAACCCATGGGCGGCCCTGCAGAGGCACCATACGCGCCTCCGCGTGTTGACCCGGGTGCGCTGCCGTATGTTCCCCTGTTCAGCGAGTCCACAATGCTCGGGGAACACACGGCACCGGCTGGGTCCATGCGGGAAGGGCACGTGACCACTGACCCGAGGAGCCTGACGGTACGGATGTCCCATGCCGCCCAGGATGTACCGCTCACGACGAATATGGCAGTCTATGCGGAAGAGAAGACCGAGATCCAGAACCAGACCATGCAGGGGCGAACCATGGGAAGCGCCGACGGACATGGTCGAGGCCATCCAAGCGGAAACCTGTGGGCGAAGGATCCCAATACGGGGATATGGACGGCCGATGGGGCAAATCTTTTCCGCATTCCAAACCCCATGGGTTCAGGCCCAACTGGACCGCACTCCATGGAGGAGAGGGATGTACGGGGAGTGTACTCACACCCCCCGGCCACAGGTGGTATCCGTCTCGGTGGAGTGGTGGCTGGAGACGTCGGAGACGCCATCAGGATTGACGACCTCAGGGGAATCAAGATCCCCTATTACGACGGGAACCCCTCCAACCTGGATGACTTCATCCTGGACTGGGAGGACTTCGCCGAGGAGGTCGTCGGCGAGATGCGGGGAGCGCCGCGGGATAAGTGGGTATGCCGGACATTCCCACACCGCCTGGCGCAGGACCTGAAGGAGGAGCTGCGGGATCAGATACGAGAAGGATTGATCCGTACGGAGCAGGCCTGCCTTCAGTGGCTGGAGGATGAGGAGCGGGTGGACGCTCCGAATCAGAAGCTGGAGGACCTGTGGTCCATTCCGCTGCCGCTGGACCGCGGTGAGTTGCGGGTCCGGGAGTGGAACCGGTATCTGCGGAAGTACCGCAGATGCCTCAAGCTGGTGGAGGATTGGAACGAGGCCAGCGAGATCCCCCACCTCCTGAAGGACGTCCTCCCCGGCAGCTGGAAGAGGAGAGTGGAGGACGAGGAGAAGAAGCGCGCCAAGAGACGGGTGGCGGTGAGGATCATGGCGGCGGAGGATACCCATGCGGGTATCATGGAGTTCTTCAGGAGGAACCTGGGCGAACCCGACCGGATGTTGGGCCTGAAGAACGCCGTGTACGTGGAGGTATTCGGGGACTCCATGGGGCAAAGGTTGCTGCGCCTCAACAACGTGGAGTGGAGGCGCGGGGAGCCGCTGAAGATGCAAGTCATCTTCGCTCGCATGAGCCTGGACGAGATCGTGAAGTACATCACGGTGGAGTTGAAGCTCAATGCGAAGAACGAGGCCCACGTGCAGGATCGGCATGGTCATGGACAACGAGGACACCGAGAAGACCGCCATCATCGGGAGATCCAGGAGGACACGGCCAACTCCGCGGAGGATGGTAGTGGAAGTGGCCAAGACCACTGGTCCCGGGAGGATCACGAGGAGGCCCATTTCTTTGCGTTTGTGGCGCACAACGTGAAGAACAATGGGCAGGATCGGTGCAGATGGAGCCAGGTGGGACCCAAGAAGGGCAAAGAGCCAAGGAGGATCGGGAACCCACCGCTCTCGTTCCGGGAGTACAGGTCTCAGCACAACGGGTGCTGGGTCTGCTATGGCAAGGGAAACAACCATGCACATGACCACCGTCAGTGCAAGGTGTATGAGGCGGACAAGAAGGCTTACTTCGCCGCCCACCCCGAGAAGAAGCCCAAGGAGCAGCGGATTTCCGACTGGAAGGCGAAGGGCGGAGACGGGGGAAAAGGCCAAGGCAAAGGCCAAGGAAAAGGCGGAGGAAGAGGCTATGGTGGTGGACCTGGTCAAGACCGACGACTGAGGTCGATCGAGGAAGTTGCTGAGGACATGTTGAGGACGTTGGAGGAACTCAAAGCCCAGCAACGTGGAGGACAAAGTCCTGGCGGATCGCAGCCGGGAGGGGCTGCGGGAAGCCAAATCTAGAGGAGCCCCCACGGGAGTGGGACCTCGGAGGTCTCTCCTCCGAAAATCAGTGGAATCCCAGAGAAAGCGAAGGCACATCGGGTGCCGAAGAAGGCTCCAGAAGAGCCAAAACCACTGAGTTTCGCCACTCCCAACCCCTGGAGCGCCCTGCCAAGGGAAGTACCTGTGGGTACGGGACATGGCAAGAAGGAAGGAGCGACCACGGAGAGCCCCGTGGACGGGCAGGACCAACCCAAGATCTACACCATCCGTGACCATACCCTTGAAGTCCTGATGCACGCGGACGTGCTAGAGTTGCATGCCGTGAGAGTCGTCCATACACCTCATGGCGACGAGCGGCAGTTGCACTTGAAAGTGCGAGTACGGTGCGGACGAGAGGAGAAGGTGGTGGATGTGTTGGTGGATACGGGTGCCCAGGTGAGCCTGGTCCGGAGAGGGTTGTTCAAGGAGGAATTCCTGCAGCCCAGCCGGAGACCGGTCCGCCTGAAGGTCGCCAATGGAGAGATCATGGGTGGTGGCACCCATGAGGCCACTATCAGTATGGAATTCTGGGAACATGAGCGCTTGAACCGCCCTGATCAGGCGAAGAGAAGCACTCTATCCGGGAACTTCTATGTGGCCGATATCACCGATTGGGATATGATCATGGGGTATGACTTCATGGTGGCCAACGCCATTGGAGCCCTTCCCCATCGCGCAACGCTGGTCCGGGAGGACGACGAATGCCTCACATGGCTGTCCACGGATTATGCGTGCGGGTCATCCCAATGGAATGCTGAGGAAGAGGATCGGATCGTCCGAGCGGTGCAAGCTGTGGGTGCCAAGTCAAGAGGAGACCGTGGAGTTCAGCTCACGGAGTATGGAATGGCGCCACAAGTGTACACCAGGATGATTCAGACGCTGGGAGCTGAAGTGCCTGAGACGGACGTCTTCGCTTCCCGGGATGCCCCACTTCTGCGGAAGTGTAGGAGGCATTGGCATCGAGGAGACTCAGCCTGGCACAGGCATTGGGGTTTGAAGGAGTGGGGACCCATGTATTGGCATGGCTCCCTGGACAATACCAGACGTACGGTGGAGAAGATCATCGCGGATAGGGCGAAGGGGATCCTGGTCATAACCGGCATAGGATCCACCCCATGTCCGCTGGAGGGTCTCAAGTCGACGCTGGAATCCATCACCCTGAACGAGATGTCATTCGGGCCAGAGGAGGAGATCTTCATCGACGCCAAGGGTGTATCAATGCCCTCCCCGGGTCAAGCGTGGGGTACGAAGGCTTTCCTGGTGGATGGGGCGCAAGCCCAGCCCACGGGTGATGAAGCATTCATCCGTAGGGTCGAGGCGGTGCCCATGAAGGTCATGTTTGAGCCCAAGGAGGGGACGGATCAGCCTATTGATGGCATTGACGTCCTGTCCCACGCCGAGATCGACGACGTGGTCAACTACATGCGGATGGGGATGCACGACCGTGTGGCAGCCAAGAAGAGGCGGGCCATGGTCACATCTCCGCATTGGTGGGATGACAAGATGTTGGTCACCGGCCAGTACGAGAAGGACGAGTTCGTGGCGAGGGTCATGGATCACATCGCGGACCAATACGATGGTCCGGTTGGGTCGGACCCACCAACATGGGATTTTCCAAGAATGGGTGCCGATAGCGACAGTCACCAGCCCGAGGCCGCAAATTTCCGAAGATTATCGGTGGGAAGAGCTCCCCACGACGATGAAGACGGCATATCGGACGAGGAGAAGTCGGAATCGGACCCAGAAGAGGCCTATACCGCAGTGCGGTCGGTTGTATCGATACCGAAGCAAGCGGTTGAAGAGGCCCAGGAGAACCCGAAGGTCGCCGAGCTGAAGGAGAGGCTGATC
The DNA here is from genome assembly GCA_964036045.1 of Eutreptiella sp. 'Long Island Sound 2002'. Lineage (NCBI taxonomy): Eukaryota > Euglenozoa > Euglenophyceae > Eutreptiales > Eutreptiaceae > Eutreptiella > Eutreptiella sp. 'Long Island Sound 2002'. Next base: position 42,101,487 of record OZ038379.1, on the reverse strand, counting down.
AAGGCCTATCCGCGGCTATTCAGTGGCGTCGCCAACAAGAACCCTCCAGATCGTGGGAGGTTTGGTACAGCGAAGATCAAGCTGAAGCCGAACCCGAAGATCTATCGTCATCGGGAGTACCAACTTCAGGGCGATCGGGCCGAGGCCATGAAGAAGCTGTTAGCCGAGTTCATTGAGCGGGGATGGATCGAACCCTCCGACAGTGAGTGGGCCAGCCCAGCCTTCATCGTGCCCAAGAAGGAGAAGGGCGAGTGGAGGTTGGTGGTTGATTACAGAGGTTTGAACGAGCAGACCGAGCACGACTCGTACTCGCTCCCCCTGATCGACTCCATCCTCCAAAAGCAACAGAAAAAGCGGATCTTCACGGTGTTGGACCTGAAACACGGTTACCACCAGATGCCGCTACACCCGGACTCCAGGCCCAGCACAGCGATGTCGACGCCGCTGGGGCCCATGCAGTGGAAGGTGGTGCCTATGGGCGCCAAGAATGGCAATGCCGCTTTCCAGCGCATGATGGAGGACCTACTCGGTCCTGTCCGGGACTGTGCCGATCCCTTCGTTGATGACATCATCATCGGGTCCGGCACGGAGAACATGAATGAGGACGAGCTCATCGACGCGCATGAGAAGGATCTGCGCCGAGTGCTCAGCGAGTTGGACAAGCACAACATGGTGTGCAAGCCCACCAAAGCCTCACTCTTCGTGAAGGAAGTGGAGTTCGCGGGTCACGTGGTTGGTCACGGGCAACGCCGTCCCATGCCTGGGAAGCTGGCGTCCCTGCACCACTGGGAGAAGCCCCAGACCATCAGCGAACTCCGGTCCTTCATGGGGTTCTGCAACTACTATTCGGGCTATGTCCGGATGTATGCAGAACTGTCGGGGCCGCTGCACAAGATGCTGCAAGTGGGCAAGTTCGATGGCCGGAAGGGGAGCAAGAAGAAGCTTGCTTGGACCCCTGAGGCCGAGGATGCGTTCAGCCGCCTGAAGGAGCGACTCCTGGGGCAACTGGGACTATTCCTGGTGGACCCGGACAAGGGATTCGTGCTACGGACGGACGCCTCGGACTATGCTGTGGGGGCAGTCCTCGAGCAGATCCGAGACGACGGGTCACATGTACCCGTGGCGTTCTGGAGTCGGATCCTGGCCGAGGGCCAACGCCGCACCTCGACCGCGAGGGAGAAGGAGACGTACGCCATTGTATGTGCGCTCAGGAAGTGGTCTGGCCACATCGGATTGCAACCGGTGGTGGTTTGCACGGACCATCAGTCCTTGCAGAGCTGGCACAAGGAGCACGTCGACACCCCCTCGGGACCGGCGGCAAGGAGGGCCCGATGGCATGAGACGTTCGCCAAGTTCGACCTCAGCGTCGTATACGTCCCGGGGAAGGACAACACTGTGGCAGATTGCCTCAGTCGATGGGCCTACCCCGCGGGCAAGGCTTGGATGGACATATCCAGCCATGGGGATGCCGAGGAAACCGAGGAGGCCAAGCGCATCATCGAGATGGAGAAGGTGATGGAGCAAGAGGGGGTCAAGTGCTTTGTGGTGATGGCGAACCGTACGGACCTGGCCAAGTTCCGGGGTACCCGCGTCCAAGCTATTCGAGAAGAAACCCTCGAGCAATGGATGGTGGCCCCTGTAGAGCTAGTCAGGTCAGTGCTCACAGAAGACTGGTCGGATGACTACGCGGCATTCGAGCACTGGAGCAAGTACTGGAATGCCGTGAGCGCCCCGTCGGACGACGAATGGCCCGAGGGCTTGACCGAGGATGGCGACAAGTTGTTCCTCAAGGACAAGCTGCTGGTGCCCGAAAACCGAGTGGAGGAGCTCATTGACCATTGGCACAACGCCCAGCTCATGCACCCTGGCCGAGACAAGATGCAGCAGGACCTGGAGTGGCGTTTCAAGTTCCCTCCGGGGTACTACGCCATCCTGGATAGGTACTGCAGCGACTGTGCCGTGTGTCGGGCCACGAAGAGCCCCAACCATTCCACAGCGGGCAACCCGGTGTACACAGCTATACCGGAGGCACCTATGCGGTCCGTTGCCATGGATGTGTTCGCCATGCCTGAGGTCACCGTGGAAGGAGAGACCTACGACTGTGTCATCCTGGCGGTGGACAGGCACAGCGGGTATATCATGGCGGTCCCGGGCAAGAAGTCCAAGAAGAAGGACAAGAAGGACAAGCATGGAGTGGGGCTGCAGGCCAAGACCGTCGCTAATGCCATGATCAGGCATTGGCTGACGATTTTCGATGTCCCAGCTGTCATCTGCAGCGATCGGGGCAGTCAATTCGTGGGGACGTGGTTCAAGACGATGTGCAAGCACATGTAGATTCGGCACGCCAAGACCGTGGCGTACCACAGCCGGTCGAATGGCCGTGCTGAGGTGCCCGGGCGGCAGATGTTCGAGAAGTTCCGCCAGCTACACATTCACGAACCAGGCCGGAACTGGTATAACTCGCTGTGGAGAGTGCTCCAAGCGTATCACGACCTTCCGGGACCCACTGGACTGTCGCCCCATCGCATCCTGTTCCTACGGGATCGAGTGTCACGCACTCTCCCGTGGATGAACCATGGCAAAGTGGCCCGGGATGCGAATGCCATGATGGCTGAGGCGGACGACACGGCGGCCAAGGTGTGTAAGGCACTTCAGGACGAGCAGGACAAGAGGGCCAAGTACTTCAAGCAGGGAAAGGTCCAGAAGTATGCTCTCCAAGACACCGTGTGGGTGGAGCGGCACCACAAGGATGTCCTGTCCAGGCATCGGCAGGCGTCCTGGTATGTGCCGGGGGTAATCGTGCGGAAGGTCGGGCAGGATGTGTATGCGGTTCGTGTGGGGGATAACAAGATCCTGGACCGCGACCACACCCAGCTTCGTCCCCGAGCACCAGACCCCAGCGGACGTCCTGTCACCTTCGAGTTCACGGCCGGCGATGTGGACTCGGACGATGAGGGTGAGGACGACGATTTCACCGCGGAGAAGATCCTGGCGGACAAGCCGGACCCGGGGACGCCCGGGGGAAGGCTTTACAAAGTCCGTTGGAAGGGATTCGCCGCATCCAGGGACTCGTGGGAGCCTCCGAGCAGTTTCGTGCCGAGGTATACCACGGTCTGGATGGACTACCTAAAGAAAAAGGGTATTTCTTTGGATGTCAAGGACGTATTGGTCCATTTGGTTGCTGCCGTAGCACCGTGATGGATCCCCCCTTGGCATTTTGTTTGTTTCTGTGAATGGGGAGACCAGTGAGGGCGTTCATCCGGGGATTTTTCGGCCTTGATCGGCCATATACCCCCTTCACTCGATCCCCACATATATATTTCATTGTGGTATACTTATTTAGGTCGACCGACGACGTTTTTCTATCTTTGATCCCCTTGGTCCATGTTGTAGATCAAGAGGAGACCGGATATGGCGTAGGGCGCTGATTATCAGTGTCCTCACCCCTCCCTTGGGGCATGGGGGACGCCTACGACGTGTGTGGGGCCTCCATGTGTCCTTGGGACATGGAGGGGGGGGTTGGAGCCCATTGGGGTCCTCCCGTCCTCTCTTCATTGGTTTTCGACCGGATACAACGCTCTGAGAAGGGGGGTGAAGCCGGTTCGGACCCCCGTGGCCATCTTGGGGTCACTTGGGGTGTGTATCTATGTGCCGGCAAGCCGCCATTGGCTGATATCATACTCTCCCATCCACCTGAACTAACCCGATGTGATAGTGTGATAGGTTTGGCCATTCCGGCTATGAGCGGTCATATTCAGAACCGAGGCGCCGCCAGCGGAGATTTATATATCGGAATATCAGGAATCAACAGGGTTTTATTATCATAATGTTTCCGTAATTTTTCAGCCTTTCGTTCTGATGGTCAATGTATCGGCGACTGTCAGTTGGCTCGCGATTTTGCGTTAACCGATTGGTTAACTTTTATTTCCAGATATTTTGACGGATATTCCGTTGAAGGGTCAGATCTCATCAGCAAAGGGTTCGTTGCTTCCGCAATTCTCTAAATAAGCACTCGAAATTTTAATCAGAATTTTTCGCGATGTCGACATCGGATTTTCGACTTCGACATCGCCGCACTTGATTTGGACTTCTTCGATTGGTCATACTCCTTTCCCTATGCCCGAATCAGGTTTCCCTTATACTTGCCACCCATTTGACTTGGAGATATAAGGGAAACAAAAGCGAATCGTGGGACCACTTTGAAGAGCCATATCTACGAGCGAGTGTGAGGAAAGAGAATAAGGAAGGTTGGGTTGGAACTGCCTTGGTCTCAACTTAATTTAGGAAGCATCAAACGCCTTTGGTGTGTACACATGCCCGATATAGCAAGGGATAATGGTCAAGAGGGTATAAAGTGATATATAACTCTTGGACCGTGCAACCGAACATTTTATTGTGACTTTCGAGTGTACCGCATGAGTGTTGGGGTTGCATAGCAACTTTCCTTGGGTTCCCGCGTATTTTTATCGTGAAGTTATGTCAATGGAGGGACGTGGCATATCATGGTGGGAGCCATATTTTGAGGGTATGTGTTGTATGCATGGTATATGTTTGATATGCTCGCGCCCATGTTATATATCTTCGTGTGGCCGAGGAGATGGGGAACCATACGTGACAAGGGCTTTGCCCATGTCCCAATTGTGGAATTCAAAGCGCTAGACCAAGTCTACCGCGTATGTATTGCTCATGGTATGTTTGACAAAGAGATCCATGGGTGCACTCCCATTTTCATGGGGCATGTAGATATTAGTGGCGAAGGTATCTCCATGCGCCTGATTGGGGATCCAAGTGGGGGAATTGTTCGCAAATGGTTCCAATCATTTGTGTATTGAACCATGAGCGGATATCATGGGTGAGCATAGAGATATACTATCATGACAACTTTGTATTTGGTCATATTTTCATGTTTTTGACCTCAATTTTTGCTCATTTTTGCGTTTTGTGTACTCACCTGGTCAGCTAACAGCAAGAAGCCTACGGAGAGTCGAACCATGGTATGTTGTTCATATGTTGGCATATGCTTTGGAGTTGAACACCACCATATGCCGGATCGTGTACTCCATTTGGCTTGGCGCACGAAGGATTTCAAGAATTGGTCTCAAGATCATGGGCTGACTTGGGCAGTGCGTGGCGCCCATATTCGAAAGGGTTTCGAGGGTAGAATGGGGATGTACATGGACATTGGCCTTTGGTCTCTATCCTCCATGAATTGTAGACTTCGATTCCATGCATGCTTGGAGCCTTCGGATAAGTGGTAACTTCAATTTTGAGCATATATGTGATATATGGCCAATATGGTGTGAATTGGCAGTTTTTTGGCATGTTATGAGTTCAAATTCATAGGTCATTTCTCTTAGCCTTTTCGACTCCAAGTCCAACCAAGTTTATGTCAGGGTAGGGCATGGTCCTGAGTGCCACTCTAGGCCATGACACGCCACCTCCCCTATTGGGCTAGGATTTAGAGGCTTGGGAGTGAACACATTTTTGGGGTTTATGCAGTGACTTTTGATACATGGCATTCAACCATCTTATTGGATTGGGTTCAGGGCATCATGTTGGTGAGTCAAGGGAAGGTCTTGAGTCCAGGGAATGAGGGGTCTATGGCTGTGATTGTATAAGTTTCCATCTTTCCCCAACTTTGCTTTATTTGTGTTCATATGCCAATTTCAGGGCTTCACTCTTTGGTGCAATTCTTGTACATGCCCGCCACCGTGGGAATACCGGTGTGCTGAACGGAAGCCCGCAGCCTGATTTGGATTGTGAATTGGGCTATTGCTGTATTTGTGGGATCTGGTTGCTGTTCAGGGTTGAAGGAGGATCACATTTTCTATATTTTTGGATTTTGGACCTTGGACTTTGAGGATTTTGAGAAATGCAAGCATTGATCCGGAGCAAGTCAGCAGGGATTACAGGCGGAAGGGGCACAGCGGGGGCCGGTCCTGGTAGGGACCTTCTTTAATGGACCTCATATTGCACGAGGCCCTTCCTTATAGTCCCCACAATCAATTGCAAGCCTAACCTTCGTGGAGGGAAGCTTGTGTGGCGATCCCGAAGCGATGCGTTGGGAGCAAGGTGTGTGTTTTGCAATTTTCCACATTTTAATGTGCCCACTTGGGAAGTAGCGCTCGTGACCTCTCAAAGCGCCCCAAGTGGAGCACATATGTGGAATAGAAGGTCATTGGTGTCAAGTCATTGTGTTTAGAAGAATTGGTCGATTACTCAATCCAAGCCGAAGATATTAGAATATATATTTGTGCGCCTTTCAAGGCCCTTTTCGACGTTTTGTCGCCAATATTGCTGTTTTTTGCCCGTCATGATGTCAAGTGGCGACTGTGTCTCTCAACGTTGCGCCCAATTGACATCATGACCCAAGTATGTTTTGGAGGTACATACTTCGGTGCCCAACATATCTTGGACCCGGCGAATAACTCCCCTTGGGCTTGGCGTACCGTGGCCGCCATGTTGGCGATTTGGGACCATCCCAAATCATGGGCTCACTTGGCGACCCTGCCATTCCCAAAACCGGAGGAGTTGGGCGACGCCCAAAAGATATGTTGGACGCATATGACTTGATACCAATCCTATGGCACACTCTGGTCCAAGTCGGGCATGTGCCTCATTTGCCCCCACCATGACTGTGCGTATTTTCGGCCATTTTGAGCAATTTTCCACATTTTCTGCCCGCCGTGCACCATGTTCAGCTACCTCGTGCACGCCAGACTCATGGACCAATGGACCATATATGATATGGGTGTTATGGACATTGGTCCCCATGGTTCACACACCACGTGGGCGAAGCGGAGCAACCTTCGTTAGGGTGCTAGCCCAAAGTGAGCGTGAACAATTTTGCCATTTTGGCATTTGTGGACCCAATTGGGACTGTCACCACGCCGAGTGGCATGCAGATCTTTGGAAGCCAAAGGCATGGGAGTCTCTGTTCGACTCCCGGTGGATCCCGTATGGAATGGCGGATCCGATCTCCAAGCCGGCGTGGAGATATACTATTGAGAGCACCCCCGAATTTTGGCTCATTTCGAGCAGCCAAAATGACCCCCTTTTGGGACCCCAATTTCACTGTAATACGTCAGGGCATTTGGGCCTCTCAGAAGCTTTCTGAAGGATCTATACTAGACCTCTCCAAGCTTCAAGATCCTAGAACACTAGGATATTTGCTCATATTTGGCTTCTATTCCAAGCCTATAGCTTACTGCTAGACTCTACTGCTCTTAGGTACACTACAGAGAGCAGAGATCTAGGATACATTAGTAGCCATACATGAATAATCACATCCCATATGCTTATATTGTGATTTCATCATGTTTTATGCTATTTTAGAAGGTTCTAATGTATTAGAAGCTATTTTGAAGCTATTTCGAAGTTTCAGATGGCCTGTCGCGACTGTCGCCGTCTTTTGCCGCCGACAGCAATTTGCGTAATGTTGACAAGGCCTGTGATAAGATAGACTACTCAGAAAGTTGATAAAATATAGGTTTTATTGCCATTTTAATGAGAATTTATTGTTATATCAATTTTCTTGTTATTTAGGCATGTGAACCCGTATTACTGGACCAGCCAGTTGGTCCAGCTCAATGTTCGTTCACGACTTCGTCTTCTTGCTGTTGCCTGTGTCCTGTACTTGCCAACAAGATCAATTGTAATGGAGAACATTGGAAACAATTTGATTTTTAAGTGCAAGACAAGGAAAATGGGTTTTCTATATGCACCCAAGCACAAGCATATGACAGTCCAGTAATCTGAAGTTCCAGCAGGTCGACGACGACGAGGACGGCGAGCAGCAGCTGGGCCAGCGTACGCTGTTCAAGTAAAGTGAGTTCCTTGCTTGAATTTATCAAAAAGTTCAAGAAACTTTGAAGTTTTGACGGTATACTTCCTCCTATGGTCAAAGAACCTTCAAATGAATTCGAAGACTGGAGGAGCGTAGCGTGAAGCGACCTTTACGCAAATACGACGACGCCAGAGGCTTCAGAAGAGTTCGAAAAGGCGTCCAGTGGGTTTATTTCATTGAGTTTGGTGAAGATTTTGAAGGATTTTAAGTTAACAAGAAGTTTCAAAAATGTGGTGACCTTCTACAACACAAGGCGACTTCCCAGCGCTTCAGCGACGACGACAACGACTTCTACGACGACGACATGCTGCAGGAGCGCTGCAAGCGAGCTTCCAGAGGCTCTCTTGAGGCTCCTTGAGGCCTAGAGCCATTGATTGTGTGGCTTTTGTTTGCTACATTTTGCATGCTTGTTGTTTTGATTCTCAAGGCTTTACTTCTCCTTGCTTACGGTCCCTCTGGTTGACCCTATGTCAAGGGAAGGGGCAACAGCGACGGTCCGTGACTAGAAATCCCCACCCCAGTCACTGTGCACCCTCCTTGGAGCCCAAAAGCTTTGATTTCTTCATGATTTCTTCCATCTCTTTCATCTATCAAAAGGCCAAAATTGTCGAAAATGGCCTACTTCATTTTACACATAACTACGCGCCAGTGCGTCGAATCGCGCCAACTAAAGCGCTGTTGTAAAGTAGAGAGCGCTAGCTTCCGGATGCGACTCTCACTTTGTTTCAATTTTCCAAGGGCTTTTTTCTGTGATTTTTTCGGAATGACCCATGAATCACTTTTTGCCCAACCCTCTAAAACACTCAAAAATGACATTTGGTGTTTTACGAATATCTTCGCGCCACTGCGCTGGAAAAATTTGAACCAAGTATTTTTTGGAAGTAGACAGTGGTATGCTTCTACACCCCACTTCACTTTCTTGGAACCAATTTTTCTGCTAATGTTACCATCCCCAACAATGTCACCCATAAACCACACCCCAAAAACCCCTCAAAAGTCCCTTTTGTGCTTCCTTCATATCTCCCTGAGAAAAAAGGTTTGAGGTTTGACATTATTTTTCTAAACAACACTGAAGTATGCGCTTTCTAACCCTGAGTTGTTTTTATTTTCAGAAAATTAGAATGGCTATGGTTAAGATGCCACAAGTTACCACCCAAACCACTTGGTGAACAATCATGAAAAATGATTTTGGAGGTTTATTCAGTTCTCTGAGACCATGGTGAGTTCGAACCTGAACCAAGGTGTTTTGTAAACACTGGAGCATGGAGTTCCGAAAACATATTTACTTTGAATTTCTGTGGTCAAGAATGGGTTTTTCCCATGTAGGTTTACTTAGTGCATGGAAGCATGTTTTCAATTTTTGTGTTCATGAATCTGCAAGAAAAAGATCTTTCTCAGTGCTTATGGTGAGTTGAACAGTCATCAAAGCTGTTTTCGAAAGGTAATGGTGTCTAGTTTGCAGAAATCTAATCATTGGATTTTCCTGAAAATGGGATGACAGCGAAAAAGTTCGGTTTCCTTATGCTTTTTTGATGGTTTTTCAGCATGTGTGGCATGTGAGATTCATGTGTCTCCCCCCAACTTCTTTTTCTCTGAGCTAATGATGAGTTGGGGCAACATCAAATATGTTTCGCAAACCTGAGGACATGCCCTACACAGTGCGGATATTCTTTTTCTGACATGTCAGCAACATAGTGCACAAAAAAAGTCCAGAAGTTGCACATCTTCAAGGAAAAACATGGTTTTTGGTCGTTGTTTTGCAAAACCATTCGCGATTTCTGTGGTCTTCTAACCTTGAATCATTGTATGATATTGCAGTTTGTGATTGTTTGCATCAGTTTTGATTCATTCTGACTAGGCTTAGCCTAGGTAGAAAGGTAGATACCTTAGAATTACTTTAGACAGGCAATAAATAGTGAAACATTTTGTTGTCTTTTTGGGCCACAAAACAAACTTGGCCACAACCATTAACAGACCGTCTGCGACCGCCACATTCACCGTCCAAGCCTTTCCCTTCGACTCCCCAGGCTGAGTGGCTCAGTTCGGCTGGCCCGTTGTCATGGGGACAAAGAAGGCGTGGGGCTTGTTGCCACCAGGGAGTAGGGAGGCGAAAGACGGGTGTGAGCGGAAGGCGGAAGAGAAGACTCAATGCAGGAGCACCCAAGTGAAACATTAAAAGACCGCATTCGACCAAACCATTGGCATTGACCTCTCTCGGGGTCCTTGTGACCATCCTCCGATGAGAGAGGTTAGTGGTGGTAACTGGTCGCGGAAGAAGCTTGCAAAACTTACTTACTCTTACTTACTTACTCTAGCTAGCTAGCTAGCTAACTAGCTAGTGTAGGAGGTGCATTGATTTTATGGCATTACCCTAATGCTAACGGTTGCATATGCAACTTAATGTCTCCGGTCCTCCCCCTGTAGGGCAGGGTGGTGAGGAGAAGTGCCGCAAGGCGCTGGTACTGTAATAGAGGTAACCATTCCAGTAGGTGCAGGCCGGAATGTTAGCGTGCCATGCCATTTAACCGATTTTCATCCCCTTACCGTACCGCCCGACATAGTTCAATGTAGTTCTGAGCACGGTCCGTGCCCTCTCATGGGTTGCCGAGACTCTGCATAGACTGCATGACTTCTGGTCACGGTCCGCCACTCATGCGTGTGCTGAGACCCTTTCCGAAAGCCTGAATTTGTCAAGCTATTTCATTTGAGCACCATTGCATTTGAGCTAGGAAGTGATTTGTCCTCATTTCACTCTACCATGCATCTCATCCTTCACTGCATGGCCGTCAAGGCAAGCGTTTGACTAGTGACGTATTCTACTCTCCATTCGGATTGCATTTCATTCATTCGTTCAGAAAGGTCACTCATTCCCTGCATTTCACTTTGCAAATCTTACATTTCATACTTATTGCATTACTTCCTTATTGCAAGGGCTTGCCCATAACGCTCAACATGCAATATGGTCCGTAATTATATGCCCTACGTAGTTCTATGAGCACCTTTTGCTCAATAGACCCCGAGTTTTGGATCGCAGCGACGAACAATCAATTTGTATCCACTCAACTTTTGTTGATTAACTGCAAGTTGTGAGGAATGAATCTCTTTTCCCACCCTCGCGATCATTGACCTAGGTCATTTGGTCTAAAGAGCTAGTTTATCCTCAAATTTGCTACCGAACCACTACGGGTACGTTCCGCTTCGTTAACTTTCGCTAGATCGCCTGGTACAGCCTCAATTACTGGGTTTGAGAGTGCTCAATTGAGTGTCTGTAGTCTACAACATTACATTCTCTATCCCCCCGACCAGACCATCAGCATGACAAAGTTACTTGGATTTTTCACACATTCCCTCCCTCATCACACCACACATACAACCCACACACAAACACATACCATGAACTGTTTGATTATTCCATTTGTTCTCTTTGGATATCACACTCTGAGGAATTGCTGTAGTACCACGTCCATCAAATTTTCGCCTACGAGCCAATATCTAAGTCATTTCCTTCGTGTAGACAGTCAGTGTCCGCTTACAAGAGCCGGCATTGGTCTCACCCCGCCACGTCTTTGTTGTGTAACACAAGTGAACAGGTTTAAGCTTGGTCACTTAGCCTGTGACTTGGCTAATGCATTCCGCGATGTGTTAGTGAAGAGCCCTACGCCGGTAGCCACTGAGACCAGCAGTGCACTACGGTAGGCTCATTGAAAAGGATTATCGAAAGGTATCGAAAGCCTACAATAATGGGCTTCTACCCTCGCGCGGGTAGATAAGTACTTTCCCTGCAGTGGGATAGACCCCTTCTCTTGCGGTAGAGATAGATGACGGAGTCAAGCTCCAAGAGGATAGCCTGAATCCTGCAATTCAGTTGAGCGGAATTCACTCTTCATGTAGGAAGACAGGCCCCCGCACAGATGGCTTTGTACAACCATCTGCTGGGCAAGGGGCTCGCCAAAATTGGTGTTCCGGTAAAGTACAGAACACACTTTAACTACAATAGCATTTTTCGGAGATTTACTACTTCCACTTGTTTGAGACAACCTGACGATGATACATTTCGCGTATGAGGCAGTGGCAACCCTCTAGTCGTGTAGGATATCTGTTGGCTCGCACTAGAGCTGAACGGCGTTCCATGAAAGATCCGACCTTTCAACTTTTTTTTCACTTATCACTTACCTACTTCGTTTCCAACCAACCCCAGGGGACCAACCCACCCCTACCCGTGAACCCAAACCCCTACATGCACACGTACAATTCATTGGTTTTGTCATCTTTAGCACTTGCCACAACCCATACATCTTGTTTCTCTGAATTTACATGATGAACACACCTCTACATTTTCACTTCCTTGTGCAAATTATTTGCTTTGGTAATTTAAGTCATTTAGGACATGTCTACACAAATCAGTATTCCCGCTAGCTTCATATCTCATTAGATTCCTGTTGGCTATGTCCTATTGAGGAATATGGTTCATATGCTCTGCGGCCCAGAGCATTTTTCCGTGATGGAATATTGATTCTTTTGTACATGATTGCTAAGCTTGTTAGGTAACTGACGTTTCAGCTTTGTTTTTAGAGATAGCTAGAAAGTATGAGTAAAAGGTTGGTAATGACAGACTATATCTTTCAACGTTTTTTTGGTTGAAGTATTAGTATAAATCCCCATACCCCCAGACGGATCAATCCCCATGGTCGGGATAAGAAAGAGCAGATCCGGGTCAGATGGTGTCTACTCATCGTGACTGCCACCCCCCCCACACACTATGAGTTATCCCTACCCGCTAAACTAATCAAGAGTTAGTCATTACTGATGCTGCCTCGCTTTCTCTGTCCATGTAATGCAGGCCAAGAAACCCATTGCATCAAATAGGTACCAATGCATCCATTGCAACAGGTAGCCACATGTAACGCGTCCGTTGAGTAAGGTGGTATATCCTCTCTTTGGGTGACGAAGACAAGCCTGTCAATAGACAGCTTGGGCAGAGCTTGAATTTCCAGTTTAACCCCACATGTTGCATTTCATTCTCAATTGTGATTGATTTTCCGTATAGCTCATTGTAATTTATACGTCGACATCCAGGTGTATTACCCTTACCCTCATTGTTTGCCTGAAGCTTTAGGTTATCATTGTTCATACTTTGTATAATAGCTTTTTGCTTAGTGTTTCTCATGTTTCATTTTGAGCCCTACCATACCCAAGACTTAGGAACTTTACCCTCTTAGGTGGAGATACATCTTTACCTCTAGGAAGGGGGTACTAAAACACTACATTAGACACTCAGAACATTCAATATGAGCATTCCTAATGCCCATACCCCTCCTTATGTTAGATTATCAGCTTGTCATGAACATTCTTAGCGAATGTGCATGAAGCTTAGGAAGGGGGTGTAATAAGTCAGGGCATTTGGGCCTCTCAGAAGCTTTCTGAAGGATCTATACTAGACCTCTCCAAGCTTCAAGATCCTAGAACACTAGGATATTTGCTCATATTTGGCTTATATTCCAAGCCCATAGCTTACTGCTAGACTCTACTGCTCTTAGGTACACTACAGAGAGCAGAGATCTAGGATACATTAGTAGCCATACATGAATAATCACATCCCATATGCTTATATTGTGATTTCATCATGTTTTATGCTATTTTAGAAGGTTCTAATGTATTAGAAGCTATTTCCAAGCTATTTCGAAGCTTCAGATGGCCTGTCGCGACTGTCGCCGTCTTTTACCGCCGACAGCAATTTGCGTAATGTTGACAAGGCCTGTGATAAGATAGACTACTCAGAAAGTTGATAAAATATAGGTTTTATTGCCTTTTTAATGAGAATTTATTGTTATATCAATTTTCTTGTTATTTAGGCATGTGAACCCGTATTACTGGACCAGCCAGTTGGTCCAGCTCAATGTTCGTTCACGACTTCGTCTTCTTGCTGCTGCCTGTGTCCTGTACTTGCCAACAAGATCAATTGTAATGGAGAACATTGGAAACAATTTGATTTTTAAGTGCAAGACAAGGAAAATGGGTTTTCTATATGCACCCAAGCACAAGCATATGACATTCACCCCACCATGTGGTCAATTGGCGGCCCCATATCTCTTTCTCCACAGTGAGCCCGGACCCAATTCCACGTTGTACACTCAGATATATGTTTCAGGTTCCGCCTCCTATCCTTTGAGCAATTGGCCTTGCCCTGGCCGGGCGAACCACGCGTGGGAATGACGCCGATTTTGGTGATTTTGGCATCATGACCCCACTTGACGAACCCGTGGTGCCCTGATGCCGGGACCTCAGAGGGAACCAGGTTGGGTGAGGGATGCAGGGAGTTCATACTCGAAGGGCATAGGGTCGGCTGCCTCGTGCCTACCTCTGACGGGTCCGAACCAGGGATCAATTTTGGAGGTTTTTGAGCTAATATCAGTTCCGGCTGAAACAGCCCATTTTCAGCTACCAACTCCTAGGGGATAATGGCGGGGCCATATCTCTTGCTCAGAAGAGAGGTCGGACCTGCTGTTAAGGAAGCAGAGGGAACTACTGTTCGTTGGCCTTGGAGCCACTTGGTTCCCAGGAGCTCGCCTGTGGCTGGGCGGGACACCTCCCCTATTGGCAGGGTTTCAGGGTCCGGACTGAGCAGGGCATGGGTTGTGTTTGAGTCCCCGCCCCCACCAGCCACTGAGAGGGTCGGACCTGAGATTGGGATATGAGTTGGGACTGAGTTTCCATTGTCCTGTGATGCCCTTACCCCAGTCCAGTCTTAACCGCATGTGTACATATCCTGATGTGTTGCTGTACATACTTTCGTTCCCTTGTTGCAGAGTGGCAAGGATCCTGAAACGCTTTGTCACATGACACGAGCGCATTGATGCCCTTGTGAACGCAGTGCTTTGCCTGCCTGCTTGCTTGTGCGTGTCACCGCAGCGTCCCGTGGCCAGGCCCCCCACGGGAACGCGTCAAAAGCGCTTCACCGCCGCGGGGTTACCCATCCCCCGCGTGCCACTCGGGGCCACCAACCCCTAGCAGCGCGGCGCAGCAGCTCGCAGCTCGCAGGTCGCAGCGCAGCGTAGCGGCTCGCAGTGCCGCCCAGCGACAACGCCGAGTCCGTGAAGGAAGTGCGGGGACCGGAAATCCGTCATCAACGAGTTCCCTCGGCCGACCAGCAAGGCCGCACTCCCAGCTACAGCAACCACTTCCACAACCACCGGCCGACCAGCACCGGCCGCACGTCCAGTCCAGTGCTACATCACTCACCTCAACAACCACCCCAGGACCACTCCATCAAGAGCACCGATGGTGAACTGGGACGAGGCGGGAAAGACCTGGCCGCAGCCCCACCCCCATGCGGCGCGCCTACTGCGTGGGTTGCTGTGGGGGCAGCAGTACCGCCACAGCAATCCCCAGTGCGAAAGCGGCATGCCCGGGAGCTTCGAGCTCCGCGAGGACATGGGCGAGGACCGCCTGCGGGCAGTGGAGGAATGGCTGCGGGCGGAAGGGTGTGAGTACCGCTTCCGCCGCAAGCGTTGGAGGACCTGGACCCGCCCGGACAGGCCCGGCGAAGGGCTGCGCCCCGACGGGATTGGGGAGGACGAGAAGCCGAACGAATACCCATCGGGCGCCTCGATCAACGTCTCCATGTGGGACATGATCGAGAAGGAGTTCCCGGAGCTGGGGAACGAGCGCAGGCTGCAGGGCAGCAGCAGCAGCGCGTCTCCCTGGAAGGAGAAGCGTTCCGCCGGGGACAGGATGCGGGACAGGAAGTGGCGGGAGTACCAGGAGTCTCTGGCCGCCGAACCCGCCCAAGGCGCCAGGGGCGGAACCCCAGCCCACAGTCCCCAACGGGCCAATGGCGGTCACGACCCCGGCCACACCACCCTTGGCGCCTTCCTGGAAGTCGCCAAGCAGGCCAAGGCCAAGCCCCGTCCGCTGCTCCTGAGGAAGTCAGGCCCCAGCAGCGACGTGGAGTCAGCCCACCGCGGGAGGATGCCGGCCGACCAGGCCAGCTCCAGCGGCAGCGTGGCTCCCGACCAAAGGGACGTGGCGCGCGCCTGTGAGCGCGCCTGTGGGGTGCCCCGCAACCTTCGGGTTGCCCGGCAACGGGCCACGCAGCAGAGCGCTGCCGTGGAGGGCGCCGTCAGCATCGCCCAGCAGGAGGCTGCGGAGTGGGCGCATGGCATGGCCATCCACGCCTCGACCGTGGCGGCCACTGCGGCCGGACTCACGGCCGCAGCCGCCCATGAGGCAGCAATTGCCCTGGTCAAGGGTGAGGTGGCGGCAGCCGACGAGGAAGCCCGCCTGACGCAGGAGGTCATTGCCTGCAAGGAGGCCGAGGTGAGGGCGCTGGAAGAGGCGCTTGCCCAAGAGAGGGCAAAGAAGGAGGCGGAGGAAAGGGCCCACGCCGAAGCGACGGCTAAGGCTCAGGCGGACGCCGCCAAGAAGGACGCCATCGAGGCCGCGCGACGGAAGGTCGCTGAGGAGAGGGCCAAGACGGAGGCGGAGTTAGCGGCGTTGGAAGCGGAGAAGTCTCGGCTGCAGCAGGCCCGGGAAGCCGAAGGGCAAGCTGCCGCAGCCACAGCCGCCGCGATGGAGGAGGCGGAGGCAAAGCTCTGCCGCGAGACTCCCCCGGGAGGATCCCGAGTGGAGACCCTTCGAAAGCTTTTCGAAGGGGACGCCTCCTCCAAGATGACGCTGGACGAGGTCAACACATGCAGCAGTGGGAGCAGTGGCCCCACCGCCTACCGACGGAGGAAGGGTAAGGGGAAGACCCCCGAGAGGCCACGGAGGCCAGCGGGCGGACACCCCCACGACTCCGCCCCCTTCTTCACCGCCAGCGACGGGGATGAACGAGGCCGCCGACATCGCCGAGGAGTGGCTGGCAGAGGAGGCGGAGACGTCCCCATGGAGCCGGAAGGTGAGGATGAGGATCTCCCTCCTCCCTACCGGAGCTCGGAGTCTTCCGAGACCGAGACGCCCAGGTGGGGCAACATGGACGAGGATGATGACATGGACTTCGACCACACGAAGAAGCCCCCATCCTCTGACCCACCGAGGCGACCCGGCGGAGACCCACCTGGACCCCCTGGCGGAGGACCATCAGGACCCCCTGGAGGACGCTCACCAAGTGGACCCCCTGGAGGCAAACCACGGGCGGGGGCGGACCCCCTGGACCGGGTGGAGCCGGCGGAGGCCCTCTTGGAGGGCCCCCTGGGGACCCCGACGACCCACCAGATGACGGCGACCCGGATGCCACCCGGCGGTGGATTGTCTACCTCCGCAGGAGGGTCGCGTCCCTCAAGCGCGAGGTAGACACGGGCAAGGGCGATATGACTCGCATCGCCAGGGTCGCCGCGCGCGCACAGAGGGAGCTGGACATCGCCAAGATCGAGATGGTCAAGAGCGCCAGCGTCGCCACCGCCACCCAGAGGCAGCTGGACATCGCCAGGAGCGAGACCAGGCAGCTGAACAAGGTCATCAGCGGCCTGCAGCAGAGGCTGGACGCGCTGGAAGCTCGTGGGAGCGTCGCCAGCGACCACCCACCCCTGGAGTCTGGCTCGTTGGACGACGGCTGGGGACCCGGACTAGGTCCAGGCAGACCCCACGCCCCCGGCGGAGCCCCCAGGAGTCGCCCCAGCGCCAGTGCCCCCTCTCTCACCACCCCCTCTCACCACAGCGCGGGCCGCCGCAACGAGCGCGTGCCGCCCGGCAGTGGCAGTGAGGATTGGCATGATGAGTGGCTCAGCGAGGAGTACCACAACCGCCGTGCTCCACCGCGGACACCGGTACGCTCCCGACGCCCCGCACCAGCCCCGGAGCCAATCCCAATGGCTGGTGGACGTTATGGTGGACTCAGGGATGAGGTCCGCAGAGGAGACGTGGAGTGGGATGTCGGCGGAGGTGAGGACCTGGACCTGGACATGGAGGAGTTCAACATTTCCCCGCCGCGTGGTGTACGACGGGAGGCCGCTGAACGCAGCCGCCGGCGCCGTGATGAAGAGGCATACATGGAAGGAGTACGGCGTGAACATCTAGGTTCAGCGTACATGGAGGAACCACGGCGTAGCCACGCGGATACCGGGGAGGAGATGGAAGTGGCGGCCGTGGGAGTCCGTGAGAGAGGCCGATGGGAACCTCGGTCGACCTTGCGACCGGCGTTCATGGTCTCTAAGGCCGCGGATGCCGCCGTGTGGGAAGACCTGAAGGACATCAAGCCCCCCATGTACGATGGCAACCCCCTCAACCTCGATTGCTTCTTGGAGAAGCTGGACGATTGAGGGGTGACTGTCACTGAGGACATGGATCCCGCAGAGGCGGAGAAATATGTCTTCAGACGGTTCAGGTACTGCCTGCCGGAAGTGCTCCAAGAGCTATACTTCGTGGCGACCAAGGAGGGGAAAATCAAGACCCTCAAGGAAGCCAAGAAGTGGCTCAACGAGCAGGAGCGGGTGGACGCTCCGCAGGTGGCTGCCAAGCGGTGGAAGTCCATCAAGCTTTAGCATGATGGACGGGAGATCCGCCTAGGAGATTGGCGGGACTTCCGAGGGTAATACACCCTCTTCCGCCGCAACGTGGAGGACTGGAACGAGGGTGACGAGCAGGCTCGCCTGCTCTCCATGCTGCCGGAAGCATGGATCAAGAGGGTCACCAAGGAGGAAGCCAAGCGGGCCAAGTCCAACCACACGGTCAAGATGATGCTCCCCAAAGAGTATCATACGAACGTGGTGGCTTGGACGAGGAAGAACGTGGCCCGGGATGTCAAACGGCACTCCTTGCGGAACGCTCTCCTCATCACCGTCTCGGCCGATCGCGAGAAGACCGCGATGTGGCGCCTTGACGAGTGTGACGTGAGCGGCCAGACGATCCGTCTACAGGCCATCCCGGCGCGGATGAGCTGCGACGAGATCCTGGAGTGGGTTGGAGAGGAGGTGCTCAAGGAGTACCGGAACCTCCAGCACACCCGCGGGTTGAGGCCCGGTGATCATGACGTCAACTACGTTGGCGAGGGGCCTGGCGGGGAAGCTGCCATGGACCCAGTGGGAGCCGATGGCGACGAAGCTTTCGTCGACGATGACGACGACGATGAGCCCGCCGAGATGGCCGTTTGTGCCTTCGTGGCCCACAACGGCGCGGGGAGCAACCGGGGAAGCTGGAAGCCCCTGCAGCCGGGTTGGAAGAAGAAGGAGAAGAGGGACCCTCGCCGCATTGGCGACCCTCCGCTGTCCTTTGGGGAGTTCATACGAGCTCACCCTCAGGGCTGTTTCGTGTGTTATGGGAGGAAGAAAGGCTTCAACCATGACCACCGAACATGCCCCACCCACCAGGCCGACACAGAGGCCTACAAGAAGGCGCACGGGTCGAAGAAGCGTGCACCTGCGGGTATCCGAGAGGCCAAAGTGGAGGTGGACAACGACGAGCTCTCCAAGCTGATGTCGGTGGGGACCGAGTTGGCCAAGGAGATCCAGGAGATAAAGAGGAACTGGGTCCCCAGGTCGGACAACAAGAACAAGGAGAACAACGAGAACGACAAGAACAAGGACAAGGACAAGAAGCCTAGGAATAGGGGAAGGAAGAAGGGTGTCAACGAGGTTGACGCGGAGGAGAATACCCCTACTTCCACAACCGACGCCCCCTAGCGGAGCCCCTGCAGCCAAGGGCCCCAGCTAGGGCGGTGGCAGGATGGTGTCGTGGGAACCGCCACACCATCCCAATCGGGAGTCGGTGAGCACAAAGGGATCGCCGCAGGCGGAAGGCCCGGTCCGGCACCCAGTCGCGGTGGCGGGGTGAGGGCAAGTGAAGGCACGAACCCTTGCACCCGTCCATCCTTCCCGACCAAGAATGTGTTTGATGTACTTCAAGATCTATCCGAGAGTATCGGACGATCACCCGGACAGCAGCTGGATGCTGCAGATGGGCAGCCTGAGCCCATTGTCCACGACCTGCACCAGTCGCTTGTTGAGCTTCTGGAACGGCCGGAGATCCTGAGCTTGCACGCCGTGCGCCGAGTTGGGCGCGAGCGGCAGTTGCACCTTAAGGTCCGTGCCTTATGCGGGGAAGTGGAAAGAGTCTTCGACGTGTTGGTCGACACGGGAGCTCAGGTCAGCTTGGTCAAGGCTGGCCTACTTCCACCAGAGTGTTTGACCGACAGTCGGAAACCTGTCAGGCTGAAGGTGGCGAACGGCCAGTACATGGTGGGAGGCACGAAGGAAGCGGCCATCGGGCTGCAGTCCGTGAACCATCGTGAGCTGAGCCGCCCAGACCTCGGCAAGGAAATCCTCCTGCAAGGTCGCTTCTACGAGGCCGAGATGGACTGGGACATGATCGTTGGGTACGACTTCATGATGGAGACGGACTCCGGCGTCCTCCCGGCCCAGGCCTCGATGACCCTGTACCAGGACGACCAGCTCTCGTGGAATGTCAATGGATCCACCCGGAACGCAATCTGCTCGAAGTAGCGGCGCTGGGCACTGAGCCAACTGGGCCAGCAAACCTGGAGTACGGCGTAATGCCGGAAGTGGCGAGCCGAGTGGTCTCGGACCTGGGAGCTTCGGATCTGGCCCTGGATGCGTTCTCTTCAGGAACCTCCGCCCATCTGCGGGTTTGTGAGAAGTACTGGAGCGCACAGGACTCCGCGTGGAAGAAGCACTGGGGTCCGCATCAGGGCTTGATGTGGATCCATTGCCCCCGCTGGGACATTCCAAGGGCGGCAGCGAAGATACGCAAGGACCGCTCCAAGGCAGTGCTGGTTGTTCCTATGGGATGCTCCGAGGAGGAAAGTACCCGACATTGGGTAGTCTCATTGACCAACATGACCTTAAACAAGGTCGTCCTACCGGCTGGAGAGAGTGTCTATCAGGACGCTAAGGGACAGCCCATGCCACCCCAGAGATGGCCAACGGAATTCCACTATGTGGATGGGGGCCTTGATCAGGCCGACACCAGGGATTTCGTGTGTGTCAACCGCATCGTAGCAGAGCCATGGCGGCAATGCTTCGCGGTTTTTCCTGTGGACATCGGAGAATCGGAAGACCCCCTCACTGAAGAGGAGTTGGATCTGGTTCAGGGGTATATGGATCAGCCCTTTCGGAACTGGGGAAGCCAGCGTGAGGGCAAGGGCCAGGACAAAGCCTGGTGGGAAGTGGACTCAATCGTCTCTGGTTCCTATGATGGGGATACCTTCGTGAGGAGGGTGGTGGACCACTTGTCCAGCCAGGACGAGCCAATAGGAGGCAACCCACCCACCTACGGCGATCTGTTCCGAGGCAAGACCAGAGATGGCCCTTTGGGCCACCTGGGAGGACCACCTGAGCCGAAACCGAGTGGGGTCGCTACCCCTCAAGTAAGCTCAGTGGTCCAGGTGCCCGGAAAAGCCAAGGCGGAGTCTGATGATTGCCCCAAGATCCAGGCAGTGAGGGCCAGGCTGAGGCAGAAGTATGGGGACACCTTCTTCAGCGGAAAGCCTGTGTTTCCCCCACCGGTGCGTGGACCGTATGGCGAGGCCAAGATACGACTGAAGCAGGATCCCCATGTGTATCGGCACCGGGAGTTCGCCCTGAGGGGCGAGAGGAAAGAGGCCATGGAGAAGATCCTCCGTGACTTCATCGAGAGAGGCTGGCTCGAGCCGTGCCACTCCGAATGGGCCTCTCTGTGCTTCGTCGTCCCCAAGAAGGTGGCCTGTCAGTGGCGGCTCGTGGTCGACTACCGCGGCCTAAACGCCCAAACGCAGCACGACAGCTATACGCTGCCCCTCATTGAGGACATGCTGCAAAAAAAACACCGGCGGAGGATCTTCACGGTGATTGACCTGAAACATGGTTATCATCAGATGCCTCTCGCCGAGGAGTCCCGTGCCTGCACAGCCATGAGCACCCCACTTGGACCTCTCCAGTGGAAGGTGATGCCCATGGGCGTTACCAACGGCAATGCGGCTTTTCAGCGGATGCTGGAGAACCTGCTTGAGCCGGTGCGTGACTGTGCGGACCCCTTCGTGGACGACGTGATCATCGCGTCCGGGGACCCCAGTATGAGCTACGAGGAGCTTCTGGAGGCACATGAGAGGGACGTCACTCGAGTGCTGGACCTTCTGGTTCGGCACAAACTCACGGGCAGCAGTGACAAGCCCACCATTGCGGTAAGCGAGGTGGTCTTCGCTGGCCACGTAGTCGGGAACGGGCAGCGAAAGCCCATACCTGGCAAGGTGGCTGCGATTGAGCACTGGGAAAAGCCCAAAACGGTCTCTGAGCTACGGGCGTATCTCGGGTTCTGCAACTACTACTCGGGGTATATCAAGATGTATGCCGAGTATGCAGCCTTCATGACGACCATGCTCAAGGGCAACCGAGAGGAGACCAAGAAGGGGTCCAAGAAGGCTCTGGTCTGGAATGAAGAGTCCGACCGTGCCTTTGAGGGGATGAAGCAGGCGCTGCTATCCGCAGTGGGTCTGCACCTTGTGGATCCCGACCGAGGGTTCGTCCTGCGCACCGACGCTTCCGACTACGCTGTCGGCGCTGTGTTGGAACAAGTGCTTGACGATGGGAGGCACGTGCCCGTCGCCTTCTGGAGCCGAGTCCTGGCGGAAGGCCAGAGACGGACGTGGACGCCCCGAGAAAAGGAGGCGTATGCCATCGTCATGGCTCTCAGGAAATGGGCTGGGTACATAGCCCTCCATCCTGTCAGCGTCTGCACCGACCATCAGAGTCGGCAGTCGTGGCACAAGAAGCACGTGGACACCCCCTCAGGTCCCGCCTCCCGACGGGCAAGATGGCATGAGACCTTGGCCAAGTTGGATCTCACGGTTGTGTATATTCCTGGAAAGGATAACACCGTGGCGGACTGTCTCAGCAGGTGGGCTTATCCCGCCAGCAAGGGCATGACGGATATCTCTGCCCATGGCGATGAGGCTGAGACCGCTGAAGCCAAGAAGATCATTGAAATGGAGCGCCTGATGGAAGAGGAGGTAGTTAAATGCTTCGTCGTCATGGGTGCGGATGCCCCCCTCGGAACGAGGATGGGCAGAGCGGTCAGAATACTCGCCCCTGATGGAGCTGAGTCCGACAAGCACCTCTTCCCTGAATCTTGCCTCCAGGACGACTGGACCGACGACTACGCCAAGTCCGAGGCCTTTGCGGCCGAGTATAGGGCTGTGACCGACCCTGATGACGGGCAGAAGTGGCCAAAGGGGCTGACTGAGGAAGATGGCAAGCTCTACCGGAATGGTAAGCTGCTAGTACCGGAGTCCCGGGTGCTTGAGCTGTGCGAGGCCTGGCACCACCACATGCTGCACCCAGGGGTCAAGAAGCAAGCCCTTGACATGCAGCGCTGGTTCGAGATCGACCAGATCAATCTCTACACCGCCATCAAGAAGGTCAGGAAGGGTTGCTCGGTCTGTCAGGCCTGCAATCCCGATAACCGGAACGTCAAGGGGGAAGCCCAATGGACCCCGGTTCGTGACCAGCCCATGGAGAGCGTGGCCATGGAAGTCTTCTCCATGCCCGAAGTGCACATTGGCAAGGAGACCTTTGACTGTGTGGTCCTTTGTGTGGATCGGCACAGCGGCTACGTAGTAGCCGTTCCGGCACGCAAAAAGGGGTTGCTTGCCAAGGTACTGGCAGTCATTGGCTGACCATCTTTGACATCCCCCGCACCGTTTGCAGTGACCGAGGGCCCCAGTGTACTGGTGGCTGGTTCAAGGCTACGTGTTCCCTCATGGGAATACGTCATGCCAAGAGTGTCGCCTATATCAGCCGGTCTAACGGCCGTGGTGAAGTGGCTGGACGGCAGCTGTTCGAGAAGCTGCGCAAGATTCACATCACCAATCCACGTCGGAACTGGTTTGAGGAGATGTGGCCTGCTCTGAAGGCCCATCATGACACCCCCACTCCGGGTGGTTTGTCCCCTCACCAGATTCTGTTCGGCAGGGACCCCCTGGGTCGGGGACTTCCCTTGTCTGGTGATGGTATGGCTATGGACGCCAAGGAATTCTTCGCGCGGCAAGAGGGGACGGCGCGGGACATCCGCCAGCAGCTCGAGAAGGAGCATGCTGAGCGTCAGAAGTCCGCCCCGAGCTCGACAGCGCAGAAGTTCAGGGTGGGAGACCCGGTGTGGGTGATCAGACCCCGCCCTATGGGCACCCACCGCACCAAAACCTGGTTCACACCCGGAGAGGTGGTCCGCTGGATTGGTGAGGACACCTACCGCATCAAGGTGGGTCACGGACAGTTCTGGGAGCGCCACGAGAGTCAACTTTGTGTGCGGGACCCGACCTCCGTGGCCAACATGTGTCCCTGGACTATGCCGCGCATGAGGCAGATCCGGACGACGACTATGCCGAGCAGGACGACTATACCGTCGAGAAGATCCTGGCTCAGCGTCCGAACGCCTCGGCACCCGGAGGCCTGGAGTTCAAGGTTTGTTGGCGGGGCTATGGGCCGTCCCACGACACCTGGGAACCCGTCTCCTCGTTCGTGCCGCGGATCAATACCCCCTTCATGGACTACATCCGCAAGCACAAGACCAAGATCCATGTCTCGGACTTGGCAGCACTCACCCGGGCGATTGCAGCCAGGGGCCCCTGATCATCGCCCTGAGCTCTCCCCTGATGTGATTGGAGCGCTCGTTTGGTCGACGGATCGTCCCTCACTTGCTTGCTCTCCTGCATCTTCCGGTGACCTGCCATCAGAGTGGCCATATACCCCCCCCTGCTGATTCCAGGGGAGGATGACTCCTCTCTTTCAATTCTATTTGTCACTCCCCCCCTGCTGAATCCTTGGGAAACCAGGTAGGGCGACTGACCGTCACATTTTCTGAGCTCTTGGGGCCTTGAAGCCCAAACGACGTTGCGCAACGGATGCCGCTGTCATCGGCATTGCGATTTTTTGGTGTGTGGTCGGGACCCATGGCACTTGCGGGATCCAGACCAGTCTACGTGTGTCTGCACACTATATATAGCCTGAACTCAGGCGTTTTCCTGTCCACCCTCCTGCATATGCCTTATCCTAACCAGTGCGTGGTTTGGCGCTCTGTCCAGAGTGTGTTTACACGCCTATTACCCTGCTTTTTTCTTTTCTGCCCCCCCAGGATATGTGCATTTGTATGTCAGCCCATCACCGAAGTATGGACTGTTTTTCCCCCGATGGGATGCGAATCGACTAGGAAGGCGCCCTGAGTCGCCGTGTACATGCTCTTACATATGGTCCAGCCTGGACCAGTACCTAAGTACAGATTCTTCTGTTTGAGTGCCCGTGTTACAGTGTGCCCTAGTGGCTTTGATGTGCTGAGATCCTGATGGCGCCAGGCGGGAAGCCCAGTTGCCTGAATGCACTCCCAGCGGTCCGCCACTGTCAGTCCCAGTGTGAGCCTACCGACTCGCAGACGCACTTGCAGTCGGGTGGCGACCTCCGGTGTTCCTGACCTCGGTCAGTCTGCCTGGGAAACTAGTGGTTTGAGGAGTTGACGCCTCCGCCCACACTGCATGGGGACTCCCTCATGTATGGCCTTCGTGGTAATAGGGCGAGGGAAAAGACGGCCTTGATGCCCGATCCCTTAAGGAGGAGCTCATTCGGCTGTACCACTCTGGACTCGCGTCGTGGATATGGACATGGTGCGCCCGAGGAAGGACCCGTGGGGACTCTCCCCCTGCCGGCGGGCCTTGGGAAGCCTGGGGTAGCCTGATGGATCTTTGTGGTCGCTTTCGACCTGTGGGACCACCTCGGTCGTCGTGTGACGCCTATGTTGGCCGTGTATGCCACTGCCACTGTCATAGTGACCGTAGCAGCCGGCACCCGGTGCGCCTGGTATGGGTTAACGGGTCCTTTGGATGCCGAACAATCCCCGCCAGTACCGGGGACTTGATACTTGATACTATACTTGCAGTTACTAACGACTACAGCACCGTACCTGTCTTACTGTGGGATATGGACAGCCTAACCTGCGAATCAGCCTGAAGCGAGGATGTGACACCCCCCCCCCCCTTCAGGGGATGGTCCTGGGTACCCGCTGCCATGCTTGGGTGTTATCGAGCCCCCCCCAGGGTTTGCTCTAAAGAGGGGGGTGAAGCGGTACCCAGAACCCCATGACCATGGTGGGGTATGTACGGAGGGGAAGACGCCCGGTGAAGCCCGTTGAGAGCCCGGCAGGAGCGTGTTCCTAAAGCCCCCGTGACGGCATTCCGGCCACTTGGGGCATGTTACCATGTACCGGCAAACTGCCATTTGCCGGTATCTTACTATTTCACGCCAATCTGCCCCGCACCGCCTTCGGCCGTCGATTCGGCAACCTAACCCTAACAACAGATGTAGGTAAGACGTGTTTGTGTGAGAGATCTGGGCATTTCAGCTATTAGCGGCCGCATCGGCAACCGATGCGTCGCCCGCTGAGATTTACACATCAGAATATCAGGAATCAACAGGGTTTTATTTTCATATTGTTTCAGTAAATTTTCATGCTTCCGTTCTGATAATCAATGTTTTGACTGCTGGCGGTTGGCTCGCGACTTTAGCGTAACCGCCAGTTTAACTGTTATTAACAGACATTTTAGCGCAATCCGTGACGAAGACTCTAAAGTCTTCAGACATTGCATTGGTGCATCTGCAATTTTCACACTGTACACTCGCAACCTTAATCCGAATTTTTCAGGATGTCGAAATCAGATTTTCGACTTCGACATCCCCGCACTTGATTTGACCTCTTTCGAGTGGACCTACGTGCTTCCCTATGCACGAATCAACTTTCCTTTTGTCTTGCCCTCCATTTGTCTTCTAGATATGGGCAAAACAAAGTTGATTCGTGAAGCCACTTGTGAGGGTCATATCTCGTGCTGCTTGCGAGGAACGACAATAGCGAGGCATGGGATGTATTCACAATACTCCCGACGTAATTTAGGAAGCTTCATCTGCCTTGAGTCTCCACACGTGCGCGCTAGCGTAATGGATCATGGTCAAGAGGGTAGAGTTTGCGTTATAACTCTTAGGCCATGATATTGCGTGCGTTAAGATAACTTTCGAGTGTAGCGCGCGAGTGTTGGTGTTGCATAGGAACTTTCCTTGAGTTCCTATGAGCGATTGACACAAAGTTATGCCCTTGGAGGGGCATGACATATCGTGGGGGGAGCTACCTTTTTGGGCAGTATGTGGTATGTGCCATGTGTTGTATTGGGTGCCCATTTGGCGGGTTTGGCTAAGAGCGATACACCCACCAATGGACCTCATATTGCACGAGGCCCTTCTTTATACTCCCCACAATCAATTGCAAGCCTAACCTTCGTGGAGGGAAGCTTGTGTGGCGATCCCAAAGCAATGCGTTGGGAGCAAGGTGTGTGTTTTGCAATTTTCCATATTTTCATGTGCCCACTTAGGAAGTAGCGCTCGTGACCTTTCAAAGCGCCCCAAGTGGAGCACATATGTGGAATCAAAGGTCATTGGTGTCAGGTCATTGTGTTTAGAAGGATTGGTCAATTACTCAATCCAAGCTGAAGATATTATAATATATTTGTGCGCCTTTCAAAGCGGTTTCGGGTGTTTTTTCGCCAATATTGCTTTTTTTTTGACCGTAATGATGTCAAGTGGCGACCGTGTATCTCAACGTTGCGCCCAATTGACATCATGACCCAAGTATGTTATGAGGGTACATACTTCGGTGCCCAACATATCTTGAACCCAGCGAATAACTCCTCTTGGGCTTGGCGTACCGTGGCCGCCATGTTGGCGATTTGGGACGATCCCAAATCATGGGCTCACTTGGCGACCCTGCCATTCCCAAAACCGGAGGAGTTGGGCGACACCCAAAAGATATGTTGGACACATATGACTTGATACCAATCTTATGGCACACTCCGGTCCAAGTCAGGCATGTGCCTCATTTGGCCCAACCATGAGTGTGCGCATTTTCGGCCATTTTGAGCAATTTTCCACATTTTCCGCCTGCCGTGCACCATGTTCAGCTACCTCGTGCACGCCGGACTCATGGACCAATGGACCATATATGATATGGGTGTTATGGACATTGGTCCCCATGGTTCACACACCACGTGGGCGAAGCGGAGCAACCTTCGTTAGGGTGCTAGCCCAAAGTGAGCGTGAACAATTTTGCCATTTTGGCATTTGTGGACCAAATTGGGATTGTCACCACGCCAAGTGGCATGGAGTTCTTTGAGTGCCAAGGGCATCGGAGTCTCTGTTGGACTCCCGGTGGATCGCGTATGAAATGGCGAATCCGATCTCCAAGCCGGCGTGGAGATATACTATTGGGAGCACCCCCGAATTTTGGCTCATTTCGAGCAGCCAAAATGACCCCCTTGTGGGACCCCAATTTCACCCCACCATGTGGTCAAATGGCGGCCCCATATCTCTTTGCCCACAGTGAGCCTGGACCTAATTTCAAGTTGTACACTCAGATGTGAGTCCTAGGTCCTGCCTCCTATCCTTTGAGCACTTGGCCTTGCCCTGGCTGGGCGAACCACGCGTCGGGATGACGCCAATTTTGGTGATTTTGGCATCATGACCCCACTTGACGAACCCGTGGTGCCCTGATGCCGGGACTTCAGAGGGTACCAGGTTGGGTGAGGGATCCAGAGAGTTCACACTCGAGAGGGCATGGGTTCAGTTGTCTCGTCCCTACCTCTGACGGGTCCGAACCAGGGATTCATTCTGGAGATTTTCGAGCTAATATCAGTTTGGGCTGAAACAGCCCATCTTCAGCTACCAACCCCTAGGGGATAATGGCGGGGCCATATCTCTTGCTCAGAATGAGGTTCGGACCTGCCGTTGAGGGAGCATGGGCGGCTACTGTCAATTGGCCTTGGAGCCACTTGGTTCCCAGGAACTCGCCTGTGGCTGGGCGGGACACCTCCCCTATTGGCAGGGTTTCAGGGTCCGGACTGAGCAGGGCATGGGTTGTGTTTGAGCCCCCGCCCCCACCAGCCACTGAGAGCGTCGGACCTGGGATTGGGATATGAGTTGGGACTGAGTGTCCATTGTCCTGTTATGCCCTTACCCCAGTCCAGTCTTAACCGCATGTGTACATATCCTGATGTGTTGCTGTACAGACTTTCGTTCCCTTGTTGCAGAGTGGCAAGGATCCTGAAATGCTTTGTCACATGACACGAGCGTATTGATGCCCCTGTGAGCGCAGTGCTTTGCCTGCCTGCTTGCTTGTGCGTGTCACCGCAGCGTCCCGCGGCCAGGCCCCCCACGGGAACGCGTCAATACCATTACACCCCTGAGGGGAATAACTCCAAGAAGAGGCGATTGACCTGGATGGCCAGGTCCCTCATAGCTGCAGGGGTGGATGTCAAGTTCCCTGATGAGGGGTAGGGGGGCGGCTCCGAAGAGGAGGACTTGGTTTTCTGGATCCTCGTCAAAATCAGGGATCAAGTTTTTCGAGCGGTGCTTGACACGGGGCCAACACTTCCATAGTGGCCCGGCCCCTGCTAAAGACTTTAAAGAAAAAAAGACCGTGGCCATAAGAGTAGGGGCTGGGCGTACCATCCATTCCTTCGGGGGGGTCGATGTGACTATATGCCTGGGCGACGAAACCGTGACCCAACACTGCAGAGTGCTGGACACCGACACCTTTGACATCGTCATTGGTACAGACTTCCTAAGAAGAAACCCCCAGGTAAAAATGCTGTCTCTCCAACGCCCCTATTCTTTGCACTGCGACTTTGGCAGTGGGCTGTTCTCCGTACCTTTGGAGCTGTCAGGACGAAAAGAGTCTGGGCTGCGCTACGCATCCAAGACTAACCATCGTACTGAAAACTACCAATTGGCCCGTCACATTCTTGAAAATGGACTGGCGGCGCTTCAGGTAAACCTGGATGAGATCCAGGTGGAATTGTTTGCGAGCCAACAACAGCACATCATGCGGTTGTGCTGCTCGAAACAATTGAACAATGCTTTTCTGTTTCTTCTGGAAAGCAATGGGCCTAGCGTATGCTAACACTCCCTTCTCCCTGCTCGCGAAGGTTCTAACCAAAATTTCTTATGAGGGAGGAAGGGTTGTCATGTGCACCCCTGACTGGGGCTGCTCTGGTGAACATGCTTACTGGCGCCGTATGCTAGGTCGAATGACCGTGGGAAGAGTGCAACTCCCCGACGGCCCCATCTATGTGCCTGAGGACTCAGACACAGCTATGCAGGCCCCTGAGTGGGCCAGTTTCCTGTCCATCGTTGATGGATCTCTCAATCCTGTACCCCTGTGTGACCTAGACCAGGTGCTACTGAAAGAGGTCATGGCCGAAAATCGTGGCCTGACCCTTTCTGATCTCAAAAATCGACCGCCTGAGCACCTATCTGCCACACTTACAGGGTGTGAGTCTCCCGATGACTATCTGGAACCTGCAGCTGTAAAGGAGGATGCTGACGACCAACTGTCTGAGATCGCCAGCACTTTTCCTCCTGTTGATCCCAGCTGTGTTGACCTAAAACACAGTGCCTTCCTAGCCCAGCTGCTGCTGGAGGAGGTAGATCTAGAGTCAACCTCTGAGCCCGCATCCCCTGTTGGGAAGCCAGTGCTACACATGCAGCCTATGCACACAGGTGAACCCGTGGCCCGGATTGCTGATGCTCTGGCACGGCCTGCTTCTAATAACATGCCATTGTCTGAGCATGACACTCAGGAACTCCGGCAGCTGTTGTACCTGAAGGCCGAAGGTATTGAGCGCCAAGAGCGGCTACAATACCCCAGACAGACCTGGAAATCCTCCATCTGGTCTGAGGAGGACGATGATTCCTATATGCTGCCTGATCCTGAGATACCGCTAGTGTATTCTCTGCACTATGGGCAATAATGTTCCCCTGAATGTCTGTTCAGGAATTCAGGTCTGATTTCCTTATCCAGCCGGCAGCAAGTTTGATTGGCGCGCGCTCTTTGGAAAGCGTGGACAGATTTGGGATTGGATCAGGACTTTGTTTTAATTATCAATAATTTCAGCACGCATCGATGGAATAATAATTATTATTTTATGGGCATTTTTCAATAGACAGATTTCAGCACGGTCCTTGTGTTTGAATGTACCATACTCATGTTTTCTCTTGCTCACTTTGTAGCTGATGAGGGGCCTATAAGCCCGAAAGGCGTACAAGTTAAAGGGACACCAACAATGGTGGGTTCATTGTCACGAGCGTGCCTGTGTTGACTACTATTGAGGTCGAGATTTTGAAAAGATTTGGTGATTTCACAAAATCAATCAAACGGCGTCTAGTGGTCAAGCAAGGGTTGAAACCATCAAGGCTTTTGTCAAAAGGAGTGCCTGCCGAAACTGCTGATCGGCAGAAAGAGA
Source organism: Eutreptiella sp. 'Long Island Sound 2002' (assembly GCA_964036045.1). NCBI lineage: Eukaryota > Euglenozoa > Euglenophyceae > Eutreptiales > Eutreptiaceae > Eutreptiella > Eutreptiella sp. 'Long Island Sound 2002'. The sequence continues at coordinate 42,070,387 of OZ038379.1, read as the reverse complement.
AAGAACATGGAAAGAGCAACCTCCATGCCTAGGAGGGTTTCCTGCAGAAACCTGAGAGTCTTAACCTTGACCCCCGACTGAAGAAACTGCTGATAACCTATGAGGAGGTATTCGGCGGCTTGCCGCCCCCCCTCTCTTGAAAAAACTGGTCCAGATGGACCTGAAACTGAAACCTCAATTTGAAAAGACGCGAGTGAGGCGTTGTCCCTATCCCGCTCCACCGGAACAGGTTGAAGAAATCAAGCGCCAGATCCAGGAATGTATTGATGCTGGCCTCGTTGAAGAATATAAGAAGGGGGACTACCCCCATCACTGCAGTCCCTGTTTCCTGGTTGCCCAACCAGGGTCGACTGCACTACGACTGGTTGTTGACTATGGTGAGGTCAACAAGAAAACCCAGAACCACTCAGGGAGTATTCCTAACATGGAAAATACCCTGGAGTATATTGCCAAATGCGGGTACAAGACCAAAATGGACAAACTCTCTGGTTTCTGGCAGGTGGACCTAACCGCCGCAGCTCAGGAGCTGCTGGCTTTTATAACCCCTAAGGGCCGTGTCTTTAAGTGGAAGGTTATGCCTTTCGGGGTGGCTAATGCCCCAGCGCTCTTCCAAGAGCTAAGGAACAAAATTTTTGTACAGACTGAGGCGCAGGCCTCTAGTACAGGAGTTGATTTCTCGGGGTGCAGAAATGGAGGCCCACATCGACGACGTGAGTTTGGGTATTAATACCCAAGAGGACCATGTCCTTCTCCTCCGTGAATTTTTCATTTTTTGTCAAGAAGACCATCTCCGAACCAAACTGGAAAAATGTGAGTTTATGAAAGAGGAGATGGAAAATTTGGGTTTCGACGTGGGGTATGGTTGGTGGAAACCAGCCGCGTCTAAGATGCAGCCCCTACAGGACATGCAGATTTGCGATGACCTCAAGAAGGGTCTACACGACGTGAGGAGTTTTGTGGGCGCCTGTAATTTCTATCGGTGTCACATCCACAATTTTACCTACTCCTCTGCACCCCTCACTGACCGAATCAAGAAAACTACTTCCTGGAGGTGGACCGCCAGAGAGGAAGAGTGTTTCCAGGAGTTGAAGAAGAAAATTACCTCCTCCAACTGCCTGGGAGTACCCCGCCCTAAGGGCGAGATAGTCCTGATCACTGATGCCAGTGATGTAGGGGGGGGTGGTACAATCTACCAATGGCAGGAGCTTAACCCCGCTGAACTAACCCACTGCCATTATCGTACTAGTGGGCTGAACCGTGATGGTTCGTTGAAACATGACTATCCTACCGCTGAGTGGCGGCTGGTGCCACTGGGACACTGGAATTGGAAATGGAACCAAGCGCGTTCCAATTACAGCACCTATGACCAGGAACTCCTGGCCGGTATGTTGGTGTCTTCGTCACAATCCCGACTCCTGGGATCTAACCCTATTGTCTAGCTGTGTGACCAGGAACCTGTGAAGTCTTTCCAGAAGGGCCCACCACCAGAGAAAGCAAAGCTAAAGCGGTGGTGGACTTACCTGAGCCAGTTCAGTCTGACAGTTCATCATATCCCCCGAAAGGAAGAATGAACTGTCTGACTATATAGGTGAGAGCTCTGAGGCGCTCGCTAGAGAGGCTTTCCAGCGTATGGATGTCCAGCTTGACCTGCCCATGCGCACTGCTGGAATCCTGGAGGGTTGGAGTCTAACCGACTATCAGTCAGAGTATAAAGAAATTCTCCAAACCCCCAGCACTGGTCTCGAACCCCGTGTCATTGACGGGCACCAATGGTATAAAAACAATCAGTACCCTTTCTACGAGGACCGAATTGTGGTGCCTGAGGCACGACTGGATGGGTGCCTACAGTGGTCCCATCTCAGTTCTGGTCGCACTGGCGCTAATCGCTCAGTGGACTTCTTCCGTGAGTGTTTCTACTCTAGTCTAACGCTGACTGAACTGAGGTCGCGTATGCAGAGCATTGTGAATGCTTGTGGCTGTCATGCCAGCAAGCAGAGCGACAGTAGGGATAGGGGCCTGATTTCCAGCTTACCCATACCCTATTGTGCTAACTCTCTTCTCTACGTGGATTTCATCCACGGCCTACCACGCTTCGGCGGCTATGATAGTTGCCTAGTGGTCACCTGTGGCCTATCTCGCTTCACCCGTATGTTCCCTTGCAATAAGAAAATCACAAGTGAGCAGACTGTGAAAATGTTGGTCGATCAATGGTTCGAACCCTATGGAGCACCTAAGCAGGTGCACTCTGATGAGGATGTACGCATCCGCAGTGACACTGGGTTGTACAAATGAGTGCCAAATGCCCTCAACGTGGAGGTAGCCAAGGTGTGCCCTATACCCACACGTCTAACCCTCTCTGTGAGAGACAGAACCGTGTGGTGGAGCAAAACTTAAGAATCCTGATGAAACAGGAGCGTATCAAGGACTGGGTACGCCTAGTGCCCTGGGCAGTGCTGACCATGAACTCCCAGCGAGCTCCTCTATGAGTTTCGGCCCCCACGAACTGTTCCATGGAGGACGACCTGCATGGTTCTTCAAAACCTCTTTCCTGAGGACTTCAAGAGCCCTGTGGGAGATTGGCTGGAACACACGCAGTCCCCGGCTAGCCAGACTGGGACTAACCCGAGACACATTCGTGACCGTGAACTGAGCCGACGGAACCGCCTATGGCAACCTGCCAGCTTCAAGGTTGGTGACCTTGTTTTCGTTCACCATTCACGCCTACCCTTCTGGCCACGTAACTGCCTACAGGACCCTTATTTTCGACCCTATCGTATCATCAGGATAGATGGATCCAGGATCCATGTCAGGTGCAGTCCACGTCTAGGTGGTGAACTGCTGTGTGCACCTAAACAGTTGAGGCACTATCACTCCCCTGACGAATTGTCCTGGGATGAGTGGCGCCTCAGCGACAGTGAGGTCGAGCGTATAGACCTAGAGAACGCTGCCAGTCCAGAGGAGGCAGACGAACTCGAAGAGATGACTGCCGATGAGATGGCAGTCGATGGTTACTACGTGGTCGCAGGTATTGCTCGCCACGAGTATAAACAGGGCTGGAAATTCCTAACCCTGTGGGATGGCTATGGGTTATCTGAGGCGACCTTGGAACCTATGTCAGCCCTCATACAACCAGATGGGAGTATCAACCCCATCTTTCTTTCCTACCTCGTTGAGAACAACGAGGGGCAGCTACTAACCCGTGCTGGGACTATGTCCCAGCGTAAAAAGCGAAACTACATCCCTGTGTCAGTCTACTGACTGTGTTCTAACCTCACAGGTGCAGTGAGCACTCTTGTGCAGACGTGCCTGTGTATGGGTGTAAGAGCAGTTGTCACAGTTGCCCCGCATCGCATCGCAGGACAGGACCGTTAGCCCCCCGTGACAACCACACCCTGGCCGAAGGCTATTGGTTTTACACAAACTACTGCTTACTGAGCACTGCACTGACCCTGTCTGTGCCCTGCAGACCCATGCCAATGGTTTCCAGCGTGGACCAAGTGGCCGCTTATCAGGTTTGCAGCCACCCAGTGAGTGTATGCCTTGTTGACCATGTGTTGCATGGGGACTGCCCTGATGTAATGACCTTGGGGAGCCAACGAAGAATAGTGGCTTACTACACCAGGGGGGAATGACAAGCAAGGTGTTATGAGGCAAGGTGTGCCTTCCCTCCTTTGGGACAAGCGAGCCCACAGTTAGGACCCCTGACTGGTCCAGATCCGTGGGGTTCTACCCTTCCTTACAGGGTTTACCATACCCCTAAGTGTGCTACGTATGTCTGTGTGTGTCTCACTTCTCTCCCCGGCGTGGCTCCCAACTCAATGGGCCTCGCTGATGTCGGACCTAAGGTCCTAGTCAGTTCAGTACCACTCGTATGGCGCCCATTTTCTGTGCTGGCGCCTATCCTTGGGGGAAGACGGCAAAAGCCCTACCTACTAGAGGGGAGGGGTGGCCAAGTGTGCTAAAGGCATACGAAACGCCCATTTTTGCTAAAGGCCAAAAGCTAACGCACTCCCCTGCCCACGTTGAAAAGCACGCGGGACAGGAGACACCACTACACTACACTCACTAACGCCAGCACCGGCCTTCGAAGGCAGGGTGAGCACTCATCACCTGCACTCAACTCCTGCCAGGCCTGCTGACCCTAACACCTACACACCCTACTTGGTGTTGCTGTCAATGAGGTCTCGGGTCCTATTGACCCTCCTGTGAGAAAGCAAGAGAACACAGCGCCACTAAGCGGCTTTGGCCTAACAGGGACGCCACTACGCGTTTCCCTGTCAGGGCTTGGAGGGAGGGAGTGCTCAGCGTGCGTGCACAGCGTGGATGGCAGTGAAGTCGGACTGCACTCACCACTCCCGGTTGAGCTGCAGTTATTTGTTTTTGTGATCTGCGCAGCATATTTTAGCGCTGCCAAGAGGGACTGCACGAATCGCCCTTACCTTCCGACCTTTAAAGCAAAGGCCAATGACTGAGGTTCAAGACTGAGGAGCCAAGACAGCCTCCACGTGTTATACGCTTCTCAGGCTGCCCTATAACACGCTGTTCCTGAACCTCAGTACAAGCAAGCAAGCTTAAGGAACTCCACCCGTTCTCTTAAAAAACGTAGGGTGGAGCCCCTGGGTAACCTAAACAAGGTTTACCGTGCGCACTTCGCGTGGCCTACCCTTTGATGTGTCATATGCATGCACAGGTATGCACAATCTCTCCAACCCAACATCTAACCCAACATAACAAATCACAAGCGTGACTCAACCAGGAGGTGAGCTCCTCCTGGGCTTACCTACCTTACTCACCACGCATGATGTGAATGCCGAGGAAAACACGAGCGCACAACAACCCTACGCGCTTAAACAAACCTACGGCGAATTATAAACCACCCGAAGCGATAAATGCACTGTGTGTCATGCACGCTTCCCTTGTCTTGTTTCCTGCAGAAAGAGGAGAGAAAGCGGCGCACTGCACAGCACAAAAAAAGCCTAAGCGTTTTAAGCAACCCTACTTTAGCGCTACGGCTACACGCGAGCAAACAAACACGAGCAGGCACTTTCTCTTCTTACCTGTGAAGAGAGAACAAGGGTGAATTGGGGTACAGGGAAAGCGCCACAGCGTGTGAATGCCTCAAGTAAGCACATGCATCGGGAGCACAGCGCATATTCTAACCCTACCCGCGCGCTGCGCGCCGCATTCGCATCGCATACCTTTCATTCCTCTTTTGACCTGTGCAGAGCAAGAGAGAGGAGAACCCGAGCCCCCAACGAACACAGCATTGACAACCCTAACGTTTTGACTAACCAACCAGCACGAATGCAATGCATGTGTGTGAAATGACACTGGCATACCTCAGAGGTGGGTTGTCCACCTGCTCTTTGGTGTGGGCTGAGTTTGAATACGTTTCCTAAAGTTTATAAAACTTTTGATGCAACTGTGCAAAAATTTCCTTTAGAACTTTAAAAACTACCGCTCATACCTTCTTTTTCAAAAGCGGTTTACGCTTGCGCAACCTTGTTTTTGAAACTCCGCTTGCGTTGTGCTTGTCTGCGACTTTGAGCTTTGGTGTAAAAATGACGATTTCTCGCGTGATTTTGTCAATTTTTAGCGATTTGACTTGTCAAACCGCTACACCTTTCGCTAAACCGCAGGAATCACTCCCTGTTGGTTACATTTTCTTTTTTTTTCAGCTCCTGGAGACTTGTGTCCTCCATTGGGAGTATTGCTCCGCCCTGGCCCTTGGTCAGGATTTTTTCTAAAACGCTGTTAATGCAGCGATAGCTGTCCGCATTAGAGCGTTCGACTCTACCCTAGTGGGCAAGCATATCTGCTCTAGGGAGGGAGTCCTGGGTTAAAACCCCACTACCCCCAAATTTTTACCAAAAGCTTTCGTCGCACGCTGGCGACTTTTGAGGAATGCCCCATCGAAGGGACATCATTCACGGTACATTACACTGTTTTTTCGACGGTACCTACAGTGTGATAGGCTTTCATGAACTGATGAGGATGTTTTTGGTAAGTTAAATGCATTCTCTGAGGTAATTTTCGGAATATTTGAGCCTTTTTCCTTGGTCCTACTAGCTTAGCTAACTAGTACTCCAGGGGGGAGTAAGAAAACGTTACTGCCATGTCTTTCTTGGAGGGCTACATCCAGGCCAAGCCCCCCTTAAAACGCCTTTGTTGATGCTAAGACTAACTTAAGTATTTTTATCTCTCTTTTGAAGCCTAAAGTACACTTTCTCAAAGTAACTAGGGTTGTAACCCTAGCCCCCCATGAAGTCCACCCCTACCACTCAACTGAGCGGAGGTATCTTCCTTCATGGAGGATATACCGAAATAAAATAGGCATTTCATGCTTTAGGCCTTGGAGGTTAAGCCTAGTGGTCTCCCACCCCAAGACCCCTATACTCAAGTGTTTTTACCACTTATTGTGGTTCTACGTTTTAACTGTTTCTGAATTCAGTTGCTTGGCCAAGTCATATTCTCTGTCTGGCCTGACACCTATGCCCCATATTCCTAACCAGCACCATGTCTCCCAAAAGAGTGCACATGAAGTGCTTGATGCTATCTTTGAGGCTAGAGTCAGTCCAGGTTTCATATAAAGTCTTTTGTATTATCCATTTGTGAATGAATCTTTGTGTTTATACCTGCTTTGTCTATCTGCAGCCCTTCTGTGTTACACTGGATTTCAAACTATTCATTGATTCGATCCACATCCTGTTCTTGCTCTACTTGCTCCTTTGGTTTTGGGATTTCACCATCCAAAACCTGCAGGATTTCATCATAATCTATAGGGCACTAATCAAGGACATCTTTCTGACTCCATGGCTTCACAAATGTCTAGCAAGTCCATAATGGAGTCCTGAGGCTGTCACGCCAGCAAACAGAGCAACTCACTTGACCGGGGACTGGTCTCCAGTCTGCCTATCCCCTACTGTGCTAAATCTCTGTTGTAGGTGGATTTCATCCACGGTCTGCCTAAGTTTGGTGGTTATGACAGTTGTCTGGTTTTCAGTTGTGGCCTGACCCGTTTCACCCGTGTGTTTCCCTGCAACAAAAAGATCACAGGGGAACAGACTGTGAAAACTTCGGTTGAACAATGGTATGAACACTATGGGGCACCTAAGGAGGTGCACGCGGACGAGGACGTACGTATGCGGAGTGACACCAGAAGGTACGAGGGAGTACTGGACGCCCTGAACTGCAGGTGTGCAGTTGCCAGGGCGAGTCGAAATAGCATGCGCACAATCTCTTGTTTCCAATAAGGCAGTGAAGAGAATGTTGATAGATTTGATGTGCTATGGTGTTTTGTTGTATGTATGTTATCTCAGTATTTTATAGAACGTTGAGCACATTATTTAGTGGATTATCAGAAAGTGCAATTCCGTGCTGCGCAACACAGGGAAAAGATAGACAGAACGTGAAGTCCTACATGCTCAACGTTCAACTCCTGTGAAGCGCCGTCTGTGGCGCATTGCGCAATTATGGAGAACCAGTTTCAGCCTCTTTTTGCGCTGCGTGTGCAACCACACTTTGACAGGCCTCGCTGTGAAGAGCCGTTGAAAGTGCTGCCCTAGGTCGTGGATGGTGCCGGAGGGCTCAGGGCCCGCAAGACCGGGGGGGCAGGCACGCGAGGAGTCGACCTGAACGCTGCTGTTGGGGGCAGAACCGGATACACGGACACCAACGGAGGCAAGAGCGGCGACAACGGAGGCAAGATCCATGCTGATTGTTATCCGGCAAAAAATCCCAGTCTATGAAGAAAATTGATACGGATGATCCTAAGTACATCTGAGTGTCCATATCTATCTGAAAAGATTTATATAAATCCGATTGTGAAAAAATATTTGGCCGATCTGGCTCGCGCACGCGCGTCAGCGGCAAATGGCGATTCCGGGTAAATGATCGGAACGCGGCGGATTTACGATGAATGGACCGCGGAATCAGATCCGGCACATCAGAAATATATAGGTCTGATCCTGAGACTGAGCTGCGGGGCGGCGATTCCGCCGAAGCAGAGAAAATGGCCAAAATGTAGCCAATCTGGGGCAGATCTGCGAAAATCTGAGCAGATGGGGGGTTAGCCGCACTTACACTCCCCCTCCAAAAACACACTGGGGTGTGTCGCTACGTCAACGAAGAACGTAGTGCGGGTAGGTCCAAGAAAAAAATAGAAATGTAGCCTCGATGGGGCGAGATCTGCTTGATCTGACTTGATTCGGGCTGAATTGGCACTGAATCAGGATGGATGAACCTGAAATGAGACAGAATGAGGAGTGACGAACAGTCCTCCGTGCAGTAAAACATTAGGTTAATGGCTAAAAAGCATGTAAACGTATCGAGAATCGATACCAAACCATGCCGTGGTTGAGAATGAGGTAGATTATTGGTGGATTGAGTGGGAGAATCAAGAAATGGAGTGACATCTCGGCGCTCTAGCACAGTTTAGCTGTCGCGGGCACGCTACGGTGTCCTCCACGTACTCTACATCGTGTTACTCCCGCTTTTCTCGTTCTGAAAACTGCAGCATGTGCATCAGATTTGGCGCATCTGGTGGATGATCACAAGATTCGGCAAGATTGAGAATCAAATTGAGCAGAGATGAAGGAGATGAAACAATCACAGAGAGGGAAAACAAATACAAATGAAGTCTGCAGGCCCTAAGTGAACAGAAAAACATCAGCGTCAACGAACTAACTTCGCCTAACTTGCCTAACTTCGTTGAATGAGAGGAGATGACAGGGAAATCAAACTAAACTGTCCTAAAATGAGGCAAATTCCCTCAGATGAAGCTGAAATGAAGCAGAATGTCTAGAACTGAAACTACTAACACCTTCGTTTAGACTAGAGTTAATATATATTGTCGTTTATTCAGCTGAATTGTACTTTCCGGCACGTTGGTTCGCGAGCATCCAACAGATTCCATGAAAATGTGGATCATGTGATGATGCATCATGATGGGACATGATGGCCCTGGATCCTTGGCATGTAACGCGCCGAAGGTTCGCTGAAGGCGCTTTACTGACAGTATATAACTGAGAGACACCGAATAGTCCTTTATTTACAGTGGCGACGGTGTCAGTCGACTTGGACAAGGCCCATCTTTCGATTGAGTCCCACAAGACACTTGGATTCACCATTTTCGACAGTTTCAGTTCGGATTGAGCTCACATTGGCGTGTGCCAAAAATACACAGAAGCTTACGGAAGCTCTGAGGTCCGAGAGGTTGCTGTTAGAAGTCCCTGGAGCTCCTATGTGAAGGTTGTCTGAACAATTGACGTCGGGGTTTTGCTGCAACAGTGCAAGAATGATGGACAAACCTGAGGAATTCAAGGTAAATTCAAGGAATCTGGATCTGAATCTGGACTTTGCCTTCAGCATCACGGCAAATGAAGGTAAAATCTGAGTTCCTGGCGTCGCATCTAGTGCCGCCAGTACTACAGGGGGTGCCTGTAGGGGTGAATGTCGCCGGCCGGCGTCTTTACTATGTACATTTGCTTCCATCTGCACGAGTAGCCAAATTCCAAAGATGCACAGACCAACAGAGACAAGATTACCCCGAATCTGCCTGAATTAAGCCTGAGTTTGGTTTTTTCTGGACACGGCAGCACACCCCGTGGGTTTCGGCAGCGTATCTACGCCTTGTCTGCCGAGCGGAGACCAAAGAAAAGTTGATTGACGTCAAATTATCAAACATTCGCAGTTCTCCACATCATGTCGTAATCAGGAAGAATGAACAGTGGATTGAGCAGAATGTGGTTTTTTCAAGTCGTCAGAACACTCACATTGGAAACAGTGGTCGACGGGGCGAGGCTGGAGCTTTTGTAGGAGTTGGACATGCAAGGGTTTCGAACCTACACCCTTGAGCCCTAGCGACGAGTGCCATGACGCCCTGGACTAGACGACTGTTACCCAGATTATGGCGTCGGCGACTCAAGTCACCACGGTTCTCCCTCAATTCGGCCAAGCACGAATACATGTGACCACCAACCTGTCTGGTGGGGCCCTCGTACGGCTTGGGCGCTGCAAATCAGCGGCCGAACTCGAAGCTTGGTCCTCATTTGGCTCCTGGGCTGGCCTGACCGCAGGAGGGGGGATCAACGGATCAGCCCTGGAATGTGGCTGCTGAGGGCCGTAAAAGGCTGGATCTCGATTCACCACAGGTCTTTTTCCGTCGCTCTCCACCTGTCTGTCGGGTTTCGACAGACAGTCTGTCAGGAGTACGCCAATTTCGGGGTGCTTCTTGAGGAAGTCGATGAACCCCTTGGTGTACCCATGGACAAAAGAATGGGCTGGTTCCGAGTTGTTGTGACTGGAATCAAAGCCCCTCCACTCACATAGAAATTCCCATTCGCCCTTTTCGTCACGTCTTGCTTCTAAAATCCTCTTGAGTTCGTACTTCCCCCCTTCGATGACCCGATCGGACAAAAATTTCGAAGTCCAAAAAAGGGATTTAACCCGATCCTTGGGGGAGGGGATCTCTCTCTTGAGGCGATCGCCCGAAACTTCAATTTCCCTGCTGACATCCACACGAATCCTCCACCTGTTCTCACCTAGACGCGCTGTAACAGCGAATGGCCCCTCCCACAAGGGAAGAAGCTTATCATCTCAGCCCAGGGTGGTTTCGGATTTTCGAAGCCAAACTCGATCATCGACTTCAAAATTGTGGGGGTTTTTTCGGCCTTGATTCTGGAACCAAAGCCAGTCAGCTTGATGCTTATCGATTAATTTCGAGACAGTTTTTTCTGTTCGTTGGATTTCGTCCAAAAACAACGAAGCATCTTTACAAGGGCGAGGATTATTCAACGGCATGTTCCACCAACACTTCTTTCGTCCAAAGACAATTTCATTTGGAGAAAGGCCATGGTACAATGGCGTGTTGTGGTAACGGCGAAGCAATGCGAAGAGAACTTCAAGCCAATGGAAGTCTTTCTCACTGGCGAGCTCCTTACGAAGCATATTTATAATAGAGCGGCCGGCTCTTTCGCCAGGCAGCGCTCGATGTGAGTGGATCTCGCATCTCAGGTGGTGGATTCCAAGGCGAGCACATAATTCTCTCCACCATTCGGAGGTGTACTCTTTGCCTGAGTCCGTAACCACCTCGGATGGGACGTCCCAACCTCCCATCCAGGTCTGCGCGCACCATTTGGCGGCAGCCTTGCCAGTCATTGACTCGATGTTGCAAGGTAACACCTGAATGTAGCCAGAATGACGGCATTGTATAAGGAGCACTCCATTGACCTTTTTGTTGGTCCAATCACACTCCTCGTCGTCGAGTTCACCAAGATGGAAAAAATCACTGGTGACTCTGTTAAAGAGGCGCTCCGGAATAGGGTGTGGCCTCAGATGGCCGTGCTTCTTCGCGCTGGGGGGCGTCGAGACAGCACATTGGGCACATCAGGCGGCTACTTTCATACAATGAGTATATAGCCTTGAGCCAAACAACCTATGTTTAATCATCGACCATAATCTACGGCCATGTGCGTGGGGGGACTCCCATTTGTGCCACCAGTTTAACACTCGGGGGGCCAGGGCGTCTGGTACGCACAATTTACCCTCCATCCACAGCTTCCCCCGAACCAACGAATATTCAGCATAAATTCCATCCTTGTGAGCATCTTTGGATTTGAGATTCTCAAAGACCTCTTTAAACATGGAATCATGCAGATAATCGTCCGTGCAGTCACGGATGATAAGGGAATCTTTCGGCAGGGGTGGAGTTTTGGCCGGATCTCGAGGCTTAATGCCCTGAATCAACCGAAATCCACTTACAGGACGGGTATACTCAAACCGTTTCACACTCTTTGAGGAGGGATCGGTGACTTTCTCCACGACTTTCAGTGATTTGGTGATAATTTCATGAGCATGCGCCGGATCTGAGAAGGCCGTGATGTCATGACACGGTAATGCATGCCGTTTAACAGAGCATTGCGTGCATTCACGTCGAATGAGCTTTTTTTCTTCCTGATCCCACTCGATTACGACGTTGCGGTCCTGCTCCGTACCATGGATGTTGGTACTTTGCAGCCCCTCTGAAGCGGGGTAAGCCCATCGGCTCAGAGCATCCGCTACCGTGTTGTGTTTTCCAGGAAAATACGACACATGGAGGTCAAACAGACTGAGATATTCGTGCCATCTGGCCCGTCGACCAGCTGGGCTCGCGACAGTATCAATGTGTTCGGTGGCCCAATACTCCAGAGATCGATGATCCGTTAGGACCTCGACTCGATTGGTGCCAACCCACGATTGGTACTTCTTCAGAGCGCAGATTATGGCATACGTCTCTTGCTCACGCGGTGACCATTGCATCTGGCGTGGAGCTAGCTTCCGAGACCAAAATGCAAGAGGGTAATGATCACCTGTGGCTTCATCAACCTGTTCAAGGACAGCTCCGATCGCGTACCTAGAAGCGTCGGTTCTTATGTAGAAGGGTCGGTCGAATTTCGGCACATGCAACGTGGCAACTTCGCAGAGGGCCGCCTTCAAGTGATGGAAGGCCTCCTCGCACTCGTCAGTCCACTTGACCCGAACCTTTGAACCTGCCTTGCCCGCATCTCTCCCTACCTTCAATAGTTCAGTGAGGGGGGCAGCAAATTTGGCATAATTCGGCACAAAAGTGTCATAAAAATTGCAACAACCCAGGAATCCTCTCAATTCCGTGATCGTCTCAGGGCGCTTCCACTTCTGAATAGCCACGAGCTTCCCTGGACTGGGTCGTCGGGTGCCATTCTCAAGGAGAGAACCACAAAATTCGACTGATTTTAAAAATAGTTTTCCCTTCTTTGGCCCACAAATCAGCTGATTGGCATCAAGAATGTCCAAAACCTGGTTCAGCTGCTTTTCATGTAGGGCCACCAGCTCGGCTTCGGTCAGTCCCTCCCCCTCTGTCGCGATGATTATGTCATCTATGTACACACTCACGAAGGCACGAAGCTCAGCATGAGCTGTAAAAAGCACATCCTCCATCATTCTTTGAAAAAACGAAGGGGCGTTCTTCAGGCCCATGGGCATGACCGTCCACTGGACTGGGCCACATGGCGTGCACATACAGGTCAGAGGTCGGCTGTCCTTCCTCAACGGCATTTGGTGAAAGCCGTGACGGAGATCCAGCACAGAAAACAAACGACCTCTTGCCCTCTTGGCGATTTCCTCCTCAATGAGGGGCAGGGGGTGTGAATCCGCCTTGGTTTCGGCGTTGAGGTTGCGAAAATCAACAACCATTCGCCAACCATCAATAGTGTTCTGGTCTGCAGGCGGCGGCTTCGGGACTGTGAAGGGTGCACAGCACCACTCGCTGGTCATACAACCCTCAAGCCAACCAAATTCCCTGAGATTTCTCTCGATTATTTTTCTGAGTATCTCATGTTTCTGTCCATGGTTCTCATAAGGACGCTGTTTCTTCGCCTTGTACCCTTCACGAAGCTCGATGAAGGCTTCACCGAACTGCCCACGGACAGGGAGGTCTTTGATCAACTTCCCCGAAAGGGTTGTGTCCTTCCGTTCCTCAAAAATCTTGTCTCTTTTCTTGGAACACAAGTCAGTGTCCACCTGATCGCCAGGAATTACTGTCGAAAAAACTTTGGCGATTTCTTCGGCCTTGGCAGGAGGAATCTTCTTACGGATGTCCCTAAAAAGGTCCGTATCAACTGCCTCTTGAAGATGGGTGGGTAGAGTGTCGACATTCCAGAGATTCTCTTCGTGATCCAGCTCCTCGAAAGGATCTATGAAAGCTTCCACACGGGGTTTTTCATAAAAAACTCTGAATTTGCGCGGCGAAGAAAATTTTTTTGTCGTCCGTGCGCTGTAGATTCTTTTGGATGTAGATCGTATTGGGGAAGAGGGAGACGAGGCGGATCCATTTGACGTTGGATCACCTTGGGCATCTGACGGACAAAAATCAGAAAAAATAGATTCATCATCAGTACCACGCTCAACCTCAGATTCAGACCCAACACAGGAATCAGTACTAGAATCAGCAGAATTAGAGTCAGAAAGCTTTCCATCCACCAGGAATGCAAGCGAACTCCAGGGCCGCTGTGGCAGGGGACCTGTGTCGTCCCTGGCATACAGCTTAATCTTCCTGGGAAGTTCGATGTAATCTACACAAATGTCTTGCAATTCCTGAAACCAAGGCTTGTCGTCCCACAAGGGCACAACTAAAATCGCCTGGGTTTTATCTTGCTTGATTTTGTGGATGACCTGCTGGATTAAGTGAAACAGAGGATTAATCCATAACTTCTTGTCCCATTTATGGGTCCAAGCGTCGCGAAAGTGCTTGTCAAAGCGCTTGTTCTCGCGGTTAGCAAAGGCATCATACTGTGGCCAAAAGGAATGGTGTTCATAAAAATATTCACAAATTGTATCGCGCAATTTGTCGACAACTCTGTAGGATGAAGAGTGCCAGCGCGAAGGGCGTCGTGGCTGGGAGTCCCTACGAAGACATTCTAACTCTCGGGAGTAATCGGCACTCCCATTCACCTCTGCAATGGTGACATCTTCGCCCAACTTTGGTGTAACCTTTTGCTTCAAAAATTCTTCTGCACTTTTAAACCCTGCGTGCAAAAGACGAAATTCAGGACGCTCCAAGGGACCTGACTCCAGCAAAAAACAACGCCGATGACCTACGGGCGCCACCCTGTTCTTGCGAAGCCAAGGATGGCCCAAGTAAAGGTCATACTTTATGTCGGCACGATAGAAGTAGTCATCCTTAAGGATAACTTCCTCCACATTGCCATCTTCCCAAAGGTCTTGAGCGACCAAATGAGTTGATATATAACAACCGCATTGCCCACCTGCGAGAGAATGTCCAGAAACTCCCTCGAGGGTAACAGGATGAGGCGAATCAAACACGCAGTCGTCAGGCAAAAAGGAATTGGATTGGAGATTTACCTCCAATCCATTGTCACACAAACAAGTGGCGAGGTGGAAATTGCCCTTGCAATCAGAGACCCACCGCTTTGTGACAAACTGACGGGCCCTGTGCTTGGACTGTACACCAACCTCGTCCACTACAACAGAAGGATCCGCTGCCGGATCCAGGGGAGAGGAGACAAGCGACCCTACATCAAGTAGTGGTCGAGAACGAATCTGGGGATCATGCCTGAAATCGCCTGGGGAGGGGCGATTTTTGTGGCTCCCCTAGGCGTTCTGACCTCCAGTGGCTGCGTTAACATTATGGACACACCCTGATTCGTCGACCCACTCATCTTGGAGCGGATCATCTGCTGGATTCAAGGCATTTTCCACATAATCTCGGTCCGCATCGGACACCTGATCTGCACCTGAGACCTGATCCACACGATGGTTGCCCTTTCCACGTCCACGGCCACGGCCGCCGGATGATGGACCTCCACCTTCGCCACGCCCTCTGCCCTTACCAAAGAAAGGCGTTCCCGAAGGATTTCCCTTACCTTTACCCTGGAATCCTGGAGCATTTCCCTTGTTTGCACCGGATTGAGGGGTTTGGCCTGGATTTCGATTTCCGCCTCCGGCGTTGCTATTGGGATTTTTCTGGCCGTTCGGCTGCCCACCGGAGCCGGATGGCGTCCGATTTCCTGTGCCTTGGGACCCGCCAGGGCCTCCAGGATTTTTGTTTCCACCGGAGGGGGTCGGATTCCCTTTTCGAGCTTTCCCACCGTGCACCTGTCTGTCATTCCTGTCTGAATTCTGCGAATTACTGATATTTTCACCAATCACCTTGTGATCGTAAGGAGACCATCGGTGATTATCAGTAGAATGCGTCTTAGCTCGGTTCGTAGAACCTAAAAGGAGGCAGATGCTACAGTGCTGCTGAACATTCCGGGTGTCATTCACCTTTTTGTTGCCCTTTTGGGCCCCATTTTGGGTGTTTTGCTGGGTATTCTTGTTTCCCCCAAGACCCTCATGGAAATTCTGATTGGCGGCGTCGGCGAGCCGCTCAACCTCCTCCCAGAGTTCCTTCGGGGTGTACGAAAACACCCAGTTTTTGGCCTTCAGGCGATGGCCATGGAAGTTTACTCCCCTGTTGAGGACTTGGACAAACAAGTCCCGATCCTCGTGTTCATGAAACTTGATTTTCCACGTCTCCTCAGTGAATTTCACCTTGGAGAAGGACGTGGGGGAGCACTTTTGAAGTGCCTCCCTGACGGAAAACTTGTTGGCAGAGGCATCGAAGCCTTCCACCTCCGCCCACCAGGTCTTGACCTTTTCTTCGGACTGTTTGTTCCGAAGGGTGGCGGCAGTTTCTGAGGGGATCTTGTCAAAAATCAGACTTTTCAGCTCGGCACTAGAAAATTCTTCGCCTGAATGTTCAGCTTCTTCCACTAAATTCCAGAAGCGCTGTTTTTTGTCTTGCACTTCGTGCAAGATTAATCGCGAGAATGAAGGAAAATTCTTCAACATTTGGTGGTAGTGGTCCTCTGGCAGCCGGGATCCACGTACCTCCAACTGTTCCCGCACCTCATCAAAGGTAAGGGGGGAACTTGTATCCTCGCGATCACTCCAAGTCCTGAGCCAAGTGTTGGCCGGCGCTCCCTCAAGGCAATCCAAGAGGGCCATCAGGAACTGATCATCTTGGAGTTTTTGAGTCTTAACCCACAGTTTAAATTCCCGTTGGAACTGAGGCCAACGTCGGGGGTTCCCATTATACTTCGGTTGCTTGGCAACCTGACGGGGTCGCAAGGAAGTAGGATTAAGAAGCGAATCCAGCCCAACACCTGCCGTAATGGCAGACACCTTGGCGGCATCATTCGCCACACCAGCTCCGGCGAGGGTCTGGGCGAGCAACAGCTGGGCTAAGGTATTGGAATCAGCAGCAGGAGGGGCAGTACGGGAGGCAGTTTGCTTGGCATTCTGAGCCTCAGTCCTAGCCTTCGCCGTCCTACTCTCAGAACGAGAGATTTTAACCCTTTCCTTTAGCTTGGTCCTGCTGATCCTTGCATCGGTGGTCCTGGAGTCCACCGAAGGAGCAATTGAAAAAATTTCTGTCGCCTCCTCCGATGGCTCTGTTGCTTGTTCCACCGATGAGGCGCCCTCAGACCGCATGTGCGTCTTGAAAAGATTTTTTATTCCCAGCGTTTCAATGATGAGGTGCATTTAATCTTTGAGCGTTTGGAGCTCAGCATCTCGCTGGAATCTGCAGGAGCAGTCGGCAGGACAGTACATGCCGTGTCCTGAAGGGCCTGAGCAGGCTGTCGGACCGCTGATCTCGGTGGTCCGCAGCCAGGAGTCCACTTGGGGAGCTCCTTCAGCCCTGATTTCCAGGCTTGCCTGCCTGGCCGCCTCTAAAATTCCCTCCTCAACCGCGGCGGCTAGATCGTCGCGGATGGAAACAGGGGGATGAGGGGCGGAGGGCCCGGGAACAGGTGCGCAGCCCTTCTCCTTCGGGAAGGGGCTTGCCTCCCAGATCTGCAAAACAATGGCAAAAGAGTCATCTTCTTGAGAACGCCACCACATCCTGGTATTAATTTCGTTCTGAAGGAGGAAAAAATATTCCGTAAAAAAATCAGAGGCGATTCTTTCTTGTTCGATCAGCTTAGACGAGGCTAAGTAACAGAGGGCCTCAAGGGCCTCAATGTTACGGGTCACTTCTGGGGACAAATGGTCGCCCCAGTGTGCCGGAGAGGCTGGTCGATTATAGCTAGGTACCTCACCTGGACCGCCCATCTCAATGTCGTTCAGATCGGCGTCCGTGGTCTCAAATGTTGGACCTCCGTAAGGAAGGTTGGTACCTGCCAGGTCCGTAAGCTCCACCGGAGCGTTGCCATCGTCGTAGGCCGGCGAATTCCAGCTGCTCGATGGCCAGTTTCGACTGGGATTGTGGTAATCTGGGTCCCCACAGCTGCTGATGTGCGCCCTTCTTGGGCAGCTTGGACTTGCGCAAGGCATTCCTCTCAAGGCCTCGTTCGCACAGCACCAAGGCAGTGTAATCGTTACTTCTCCAGAAGCGGCGGGGTCTACGGGGCCGTACTGGGGAGCGGGCTGTGGTTGGGACGCCACTGAAGCAACATTCAGGTAGCCTCTGCTACCATGAAAGTGCTGCCCTAGGTCGTGGATGGTGCCGGAGGGCTCAGGGCCGGCAAGACCGGGGGGGCAGGCACGCGAGGAGTCGACCTGAACGCTGCTGTTGGGGGCAGAACCGGATACACGGACACCAACGGAGGCAAGAGCGGCGACAACGGAGGCAAGATCCATGCTGATTGTTATCCGGCAGAAAATCCCAGTCTATGAAGAAAATTGATGCGGATGATCCTAAGTACATCTGAGTGTCCATATCTATCTGAAAAGATTTATATAAATCCGATTGTGAAAAAATATTTGGCCGATCTGGCTCGCGCACGCGCGTCAGCGGCAAATGGCGATTCCGGGTAAATGATCGGAACGCGGCGGATTTACGATGAATGGACCGCGGAATCAGATCCGGCACATCAGAAATATATAGGTCTGATCCTGAGACTGAGCTGCGGGGCGGCGATTCCGCCGAAGCAGAGAAAATGGCCAAAATGTAGCCAATCTGGGGCAGATCTGCGAAAATCTGAGCAGATGGGGGGTTAGCCGCATTTACACTCCCCCTCCAAAAACACAGTGGGGTGTGTCGCTACGTCAACGAAGAACGTAGTGCGGGTAGGTCCCAGAAAAAAATAGAAATGTAGCCTCGATGGGGCGAGATCTGCTTGATCTGACTTGATTTGGGCTGAATTGGCACTGAATCAGGATGGATGAACCTGAAATGAGACAGAATGAGGAGTGACGAACAGTCCTCCGTGCAGTAAAACATTAGGTTAAGGGCTAAAAAGCATGTAAACGTATCGAGAATCGATACCAAACCATGCCGTGGTTGAGAATGAGGTGGATTATTGGTGGATTGAGTGGGAGAATCAAGAAATGGAGTGACATCTCGGCGCTCTAGCACAGTTTAGCTGTCGCGGGCACGCTACGGTGTCCTCCACGTACTCTACATCGTGTTACTCCCGCTTTTCTCGTTCTGAAAACTGCAGCATGTGCATCAGATTTGGCGCATCTGGTGGATGATCACAAGATTCGGCAAGATTGAGAATCAAATTGAGCAGAGATGAAGGAGATGAAACAATCACAGAGAGGGAAAACAAATACAAATGAAGTCTGCAGGCCCTAAGTGAACAGAAAAACATCAGCGTCAACGAACTAACTTCGCCTAACTTGCCTAACTTCGTTGAATGAGAGGAGATGACAGGGAAATCAACCTAAACTGTCCTAAAATGAGGCAAATTCCCTCAGATGAAGCTGAAATGAAGCAGAATGTCTAGAACTGAAACTACTAACACCTTCGTTTAGACTAGAGTTAATATATATTGTCGTTTATTCAGCTGAATTGTACTTTCCGGCACGTTGAATGGACCGCGGAATCAGATCCGGCACATCAGAAATATATAGGTCTGATCCTGAGACTGAGCTGCGGGGCGGCGATTCCGCCGAAGCAGAGAAAGTGGCCAAAATGTAGCCAATCTGGGGCAGATCTGCGAAAATCTGAGCAGATGGGGGGTTAGCCGCACTTACAGCCGTCACTACAACTCATGGAGACAGGCTTCGAAAAAGTGCATGGAGTGGGAGTCCTCAGCGGAACTGGTAAATCAGATTCACGCAAAGTGCCTGGAGCGCTGGAGTACTTAGCGGCACGACACACCGGCACGTTTGGAGTTGAGGAAAATATTCTTAATGACAAAGGAGGTCTACGGCCCTTGGGGAGGTGGGAAGAAGACGTGCTGCTCGCTCTCATGTCTGTGAAGCGCGAAGGAAAATTGTGCCTCTGTTGTCTGAACAGGGACACCGTGTCATCAATTGCGACAAGAAGTACTGTGAGCACCTGCGGACGCTCCAGCGGTATTCGCTGGGCAAAGGAGGCCCGCGAAACATGAAGAAATTGTGCGAAATGGCGGTGAAGTTCCAGACCTCTTTGCGGAGTGGCATGTTCAAATAATGGCCGCGGAGTATTCACTAGAACAGAACCAAGGAGTGGGCCGCGATCAGCTTGAGAAGGTGGACAACACACATCACAGGACAAGAGAAACATGCGCAGGGCGTGAAAAGAAGCTCCGCACAGGATTTGATCAGTAAGGTAGTGTTTTGTGTGTGTGTGTTTTCTGTTCTAGTGAGACGGGGGCTGCTGTGAGCGCCGCCGTCAGTAGCGTAGAGTCGGCGGGGGCTGCTGCACGCGCCGCCGCCCGTGCAGGTTAGTGTTGTGCTAAGGTGGGGGCTGCTTTGAGCGCCGCTACCATCTTTTGCTCTGTGTGCCTGTGCTCTGTGCTGTGACTGTTCTTTGCTGCTATGCACGTTTGTTGCCTCCTGTCAGTGCCTCGGTGCATCAGTTTCTAAGACAGCCGTTCCCCAGTGGAACGAAGCTAGTGGAGCCGCGAATGCCAGCCATACTGGTATGTGTTTGTGCGCTTCGTGGGTTGCTGCTTCGTCGTTTCTGTTGTCTTCGTTTTTTTGTTCTTGCACTCTATGTGGCGGTTTTTTTATGTACCTCTTGTTGCAGCGAGCTGTTTTTCTGTCGCTGCAGTGACTGCCTTGTCTTGCTGTGTGTGTAGGAATGCTCAGAATCTGAAGTGAGTTACAGTGGAGAATGATTCTTTGTTTGAGCGGGAAGATACTTTTTTTTATATGGGTGTGTCCACTCTGTGCTTTGCGTTTTTTGTTGTCTCTTCGTGTTTTCATCTTCTTCGGTGTGTTTTGCTGTCCTCGCTCTTTGTACCACGCGAATCTGATTTGTGCGATGGGGACCTCTGAGAGGTATACATTTCGTGTGATGGTATAGCAGAGACATACGTGCTTGCTCTTGTTTTTGCTCTGTGTCCGTTTTTTGCATCTTTTCGAGTTATGTGGCCTTCGCTCTTTACAAGCCAGATGAGAAGCAGGACGCCCCTGCAACGCAACGTGGCCTTCATTCTGTTTCCTGCATTCTTTCATTGGTGTTGTTTTGCCACGTGGACGCAGTGTTCGTTTCTGCTACTTCGTTTTTAGTTTCAATGGGTCCAGCTTTTGTCTTTATGCTGCTGTGTTTGCTTTTGTGTCACAGGCAAGTCTGAGGACAGAATTGGGAGAGCTCAAGATAAGTGTGGGTAAACGGCTTGGTGCGCTGTACATTATTAAGCGGTTTTTCTTTTCCAGCAATAAGTCAGACTTGAAAAAATGTCTTCCAAAGACCACACTGTTGCTCTGCCCTGTCGTGTTGCATGCTTTTGACAAAGTGTGTTTGTCTTTGGTGCTGCAAGTTTGAAAACATTTTGAGTACTTGTTGTGTATTACAGTATAAGCTTGTTTTTGCAGTTTTACGGAGTTGTATGCAGGCCAGCTGGTGCTTGTAGCCCAGCACAGTGGCCTTGAATGTTTTGCACTAATTACCGGCTTTGTGGCCATATGGCAGTCCATCATTAGGTTTTTTTGCAACCTTTTTTTGGAGCAAAATATATGTTTTTTTTACATGTGTCCCGGGACGACCCACTAGGTTGTGGCGTGTACAGTGCCCAGTGGGGACAGCAGCAGATGCCTGATTGTAAATTACCTCAGGTAGACAGCACAGCAGTGTACCCACAGGAGTGGGGTGCTGTGTATGGGTCATCCGTTACCCTGGGAAAAGCATATGAATGCATAAGCACCTGGTGCCATGTCACCGGTGCTCTGGTAGTGCAGTTTGTTCTGATTTTGTGTTGTAAACTCTCCTTTGTCGTGCTGAGTGGCCGTAGCCATTGTTGATGGCCCTGGTACTGCACCCCTTGGTCATTTTTCGGCCATGTGCACTCCCGTGCAATGGTCCTGGGAGAGAAGTGCAGGTGTGCAGGTGCCATGGCGAGTGGGAATAGCACGCGCGCGATCTCTTGTGACGAATAAGGCAGTGAAGAGAATGTAGATATATTTGATGTGCTATGGTGTATTGTTGTATGTATGTTATATCATTACGTTATAGAACGTTGAGCAGATTATGTAGTGGATTATCAGAAAGTGCAATTTCGTGCTGTGCAACACAGGGAAAAGATAGACTGAACCTGGAATCCTACATGAACGTGGAGTCCATGCGACCACAGGTGTGCCCTACACTCACACTTCTAACCCTCTGTGCGAGAGACAGAACCGTGTGTTGGAGCAGAACCTGTGATTTCTGATGAAACAGGAGTGTACCAAGGGTTGGATACGCCTGGTACCCTGAGCTGTCCTAACCATGCACTCTCAGGTGAATTCCTCAACTGGCTATACCCCCCACGACCTGTTCAATGGGGGGCGTCCTGTATGGTTCTTCAAAACCCCTTTTCCAGAGGACTACAAGAGCCCCATAGGGGACTGGCTGGAACACAGGCAGGACCTGGCTAATTTGGCTAGAGCTAACCTGAAACACGTTCAAGAACGTAAGTTAACTAGGCCTAACCGCACGAGACCTCCTGCCACCTTTAAGGTAGGGGACCTTGTACACCACTCGCGATTGCCCACTTGGCCCCGCAACTGTTTGCAGGACCCTTACTTTCAGCCTTACTGCATTATAAAGATAGATGGATCCAGGATGCATGTGAGGTGCAGTCCCCGCCTAGGTGGTGAGCTCCTGTGTGCACCTAAACAGCTGAGACATTACCGACGAGTGGCATCTGTCTGACAGAGAGGTTGAGCGCATCGAACTAGAGAACACTGCCAAGCCTGAGGAGGCGGGCGAACTCGAAGAAATGACTGCCGATGAGATGGCAGTCGATGCCTACTCCTTGGTTGCAGGTATTGCACGCCACGAGTATAAACAGGGCTGGAATTTCCTTACCCTGTGGGACGGATATGGGCTATCTGAGGCAACCTGGAAGCCCTTGTCCGCCTTTATACAACCAGATGGGAGTATCAACCCCATCTTTCTTTCCTACCTCGTTGAGAACAACGAGAGCAGCTACTAACCCGTGCTGAGACTCTGTCCCAGCGTAAGAACAAAAATTAATCTCCTTATGCCTCTGTTTATTGTGCCTAACCGAACTGAGGAGGTTGCAAGGTTCATGAGGCGGTGATACACCCCAGACATCCCCAACTCCCGTTACGAGTCTCCTTCGGGCCACTCCTGCAGGAGTATTGGCTCACCCCGGAGCTGCACTTCCTCCTCACCAAGAGACAAGCAACACTGAGGATCACCAGTAAACCACCGAGCCGCTTATCTTGTTTGCAGCCCAATGGTCGGTGAGTCTAATTGCCCCAGCCTCCCCACCTAGGCTTGTAAGGCAGGTATTCTTCCCAAAATGGTGCTCAAAAGCGGAACGGTGCATCTATTGGCCTCATACACCTTGATGCAATTGGTATGGTGCAACCTAGGGTTGTTTGTACGATGATATACATATACACTGTGTTGTCCGCATGTCAGGTCTATGCTATTCAACAAATACCCGGTGAGGCACCTTGTGATGCGCATATGCGCTTCAGAATGTGTGTCACTACTGTTTTACCCTGTTACCCTCTATTGGCACTCTTTCCGGGGGGGGTATACATTGCAACATCCAAAGCTTAATGTGTGTTGAACATTTGTGGAGGCTTGTCTTCAATGGATCGGGGGCTGTGCTAACACTGCCCTGTGTGTTACGTGTGATACACCTTGTGACACGTATATGCGGCTCACAAGGTGTGTCGCAGGCCTACTCTTGTTTTGCTTTCCTAGACTCAAAAATTCTGTCTCATCCATTCTTGTTTAGTATTTCCGGGTATCACAATATTTTGTTTGCGCACTTTTCCAAAGCACTGAACTGAGGACTTGCAATTGTGTGTTATGTGATCTGCATTTGCGTGTTGCACGACGCGCCAGCAGGTCGCGCAGATCCGTCTATGGGGGTGAATTGACACACACTGTTGACCTTTTTGCACACCCAAAATGAGTGAAAGTATGGTGCCTTCCTTAATTTTGAAAATGCTTTTGCCTGTTGTCTGTGTGGCGCGCTGTGACAGGTAATAAGCACGTCTCACAACCTGTCACCGGCTCCGCCATGTTCTACCTTCACAGCCGTTCTGGAATGTGTCAGATAATGCCAAGCAACCAAATAAGCACCCAAAACGGAAGCTCCCACCCACAGAAGCGTCGGATCGCCAGCAGGTTCACATATGCAGTGTTCTGTTGCGCTGTGATACATTATAAGCAAGTCACACAACCTGTTATTGGCTCTCCCATCTTCTACCTTCACAGCCTTCCTCCGATGTGTCAGATGATGCCAAGCAACCAAAGAAGCACCAAAAATGAAAGCTCCCACCCACAGAAGCGTCCGATCGCCCGCTGGTCTACATATGCAGTTTTGTGTTGCGCTGTGATAAGTCATTGTTGCGTCGCGCAACGGCTCACCAGCGGCCACTCTTTGTGTGCCAGAAATGTACAAAAGGAAGCACCAGTGAGGCCGCCCGACCACAGACGCAGACACTCGACACACACCCTGCTTCAAAATCCGCCGATCGGACAGAGGTGCGTTTTAGCAGCTTTGTGCAATGTTGTAGCGCGCTGTAACAAGGAAATTGGGCGTCGCACGACGTGCCTTGGCTATTTTGCATTCTACAGCGTGCAACGTGCGACCCAGCAACCGTGCTCTGTGTCAACAGGCTCCTGCAAGCCATGAAGGCAGCCCTGAGATCCCTGAAGGCAGCCCCAAAATGCCTGAGGGCAGCCCTGAAATCCCTGAAGGCAGCAACCACAGTGAAGGTAGCCCTAAAGACAAAGAGGTCCATGGACTGAGTGAACCCAGTGAGCCTGGATCACAAGATGAGAGGCTCAGACGATCAGACGACCACCTACAGAAGGCGTACCTGCTCCAATATGTGTACGGCTACCTCACACATGTCCACGAAGGGAACAACGACTATGCACGCATGAACCCAGCGGTAACCGAGATCATCCGCCAGGGAATAGGCATCTACGCTACCCGAAGGCTCCAACCGGCCACCACAAAGCCGTGGGCCACCACGGAACAGGGGACACGCGTCCAGGCCTACCAGCCAACGACGCTGTGCCGCGTGCCATGCCTGGACGACCGCAACACCGTCATTTTTGCGGATATTTCCAGCACCACGAGCCTCACCCCAGCGGCCGGGGGGGCAGCTTCAGAGTTGCGGACGGACACGGCAGGCCAACTGCACCAACACCACTTCACAGGGGCCACCATCTTCAGGGCCTCCTCCCACGCGGAACTAAAGACACTGGCGGTCATCGTGGACGCCGTCAATGACGCCCACCAACAACCACGAGACCACATGCACCATGTGTGGGTCGTGGTAGACTCAGCAGTGGACTTCCAGATCATCCGCAAACTGGCCCGGCAGCCCCTGTACAGGGCAACCGACTCCAGCCTGGGCACTCAGGCCCTACACCTCTGGGCGGCTTTCAGACGCCTCCCCAAACACGTCGTCTTGCACCTCGTCAAACAAGAGTCCCATCGGTACAGCCTGGGCAACGGACACATAGACTTACACGCCCACAACCAGCTTGCCGAGCATATGCCGGACGGCGAGGACCCGCCGCTACAGGACCACATGCACACACACCTCCAACACCTACCGCCGATCCCGCACCCCCCGGAAACCACCAGCCTGGGTACCAGACGACCGGATCTACAACGACACAGGACAGGCGTATCACTACCCACAACCTATCCGCAAAATGGCGCACATCCGAGGCAGCCATGCCGACTACACCCTCATGAACCACCTCCAGCATAAACTGCAAACCGCGTTATACTTCTCAGCTCTGGACCCAATCCCTGCTGCCGGTACACCTACAAGCACAACGTGCCCAACTCCTGCTTGATCAACTGCCCCTCCTAGACAGGGCCGCACGCTGGTATGGCCGACGAGGTATAGACATACCCCCGGAATACACCATATGCCCGTGGCAACTCCAGCAGCCGGAGACATTGGAACACTGCAAACAAGCTCCGTTGGCTCAAGGAGGCGCCCACCTGGCCACCTGGACACCGGAGGACACCATAGCACAACACGCCGGATGGGGCCCGACCGCGCCACCGACAAATGAGGTCCAGCGCCTGATGCGGCAACCGGAGATCAAGGAAGCGGTGCTCAGGGGAGAGGTACCACTCCAGCACTGCAGGGTTATCGCCGAGCACACCCCGAAACCCGAAGCCACAGTACGTCACATGAAACTCACCGCCGACAAGAGGGCAAACACACAGCTGCAGCACTGCGTCCAGTTGTACGCCCAGGAAGCACAACAGACCTACCACAACCGCCGTACTTATTACAACCCCCTCATCCATTACCAACCCGTGCAGCCCAGCGACTAGCCACAAACACTGACACACCGCAACCCCAGGGAAACTGCCATCGCACCACCCGCCACACCGGACTGCACACAAGCGTGCACACTCCCGTTCAGTAACCTGATTGCCACACGAACTGTACCTCTCCTCAGGATGCCTGCCAGTGAAGCTCCACATTCGCGGCCTGGGAACCCATGGGGTGTCTGCTGGGAAATACTCGACGAGAACGACGACCCGCTCCTTGGGCATGACCTTGGCTGCGGTAGCGCCAAGCAGCTGCACTGGTTCTGCAGCCCGTGCATCACGCACCTGCATGCCTCACCACCTTGCCGACGGCCGCACCCCCTCGTATGCGAGGCGTTCCCCACGGAGCCCACCTGGTGCCCCGCCCTCCTGCCGGCGACGCACGCGCCCCGCGGCTGGCTTAACCCAGACCCGTCCCCCCCCCTCTCCAGAACCAGCGGTGCCCACCACAGGGGGCAGGTCCTCTGGCAAGAGTGCCCTGGCACCCCCCTGCTCCTCCTCGTTGTCGCGACCCGCGGGGACCCGGGGCGAATCCTGGGGATCACCCCCTGCCACCTCTATGGGGCAGCAGCCGTACCCCGCCCCCCCCTCCCGGCGCCCGCGGCGCGGGACGCAGTACACACCTTCCTGCGAACACAGGAGGTCACCGCCGTTACGGGGGTCTACCTAGTGCGGCCCCCCCCGACACCACCCGACGACCCCCGGGGGCCCAGGGCCCTGGGCCCCGCCCCAGACTGGGAGCTGTGGCGCGACGCGTGGGCCGCCTGGCTCCCCCGCCTCCCCTCCCAATGCCGATGGATGGCCGCCGGCCCCTGGCCGTGCGGGGCTGACGCCACAGCCGGCCCCCCAACCCCTCCCCCCCTCCCCCCCGCAGAGCACCACACGGCAGTGCCCACAGCACGGCACTGATGCACCAGAAGGTAGTGGGAAGGGCGCGCCTGCCACCACGCATGCCTACCAGGATAACAGTGATGGCAGACTCCGATGGCTCCCCCCAGCGGGACGACCGCCACCACCGCCGGTCCCGCTCCCGCTCCCCCGCCTCCCCGGAGTGGACGGGGGAGACCCTCGCGGAGCGCGAGGAGCGGAAGCTGGCGGAGGCGGCGGTGCTGGTCGGGCCGCCGCCGCCGGCCCGGGAGCCTGAGCCAGCCGAGGTGATCGCCCCCGCCGCCCAAGCAGCAAGCCCTGCCGCCCCGCCCCGGGAGGGGGCCCCAGACGCGCAGGAAGCGGAGACCGCAGCCCCAGCGAGCCACGCCGCGGGCCCGACCGCGGCCCCCGGCACGCCGCCGACACAGGGGGTAGTCCCGGCGCAGGAACCGTGCGCATCGCCGAGGGCTGCTGCAGCCGCAGAGGAGAGCGAGGAGGGCGCGCGAGGGGTTGCGACCGCGGCCCCGGCGGGCTGCGCCACCGCCTCGGCCGGCCACGCCGCGACCCCCAGCACGCCGCGAAAGCGGGGGACGGACCCCGCACGGGCCACGGGCCCCTCGCCGGCGGCCGCCGCAGCAGCGGCAGTGGGCAGAGAGAGCTCGAAGTACCGCGCCCACGCCAACCCCACCCACACCCACACCAGCCCCCCCAAGCAGTCTCCCCAAAGCCCTTCCCCCCGGGGCGGGCGCGGCATATCCGCCCCCCGGCGCCCGAGCGCTCGCCGCCGGGCGTCACGCTGCCGCAGCTGCAAAGACAGCGGGACGCCCGGCGCGTGATCCAGGAAGGAGGGGAGGGCGCGCAGGCAGAGCTGCGTGCCAGCCACGGGAGCGCGGAGCGGGGGGCAGGAGGTGACAAGGGAGATGCCCAGGAACGTTCGCAAGGAGCAGGCCAGGGCACGCGCGGCAGGGAGCAAGGGCGCAGCAGCGGGGGGGGGCAGAGCGCAGGC
The DNA here is from genome assembly GCA_964036045.1 of Eutreptiella sp. 'Long Island Sound 2002'. Taxonomy (NCBI): domain Eukaryota; phylum Euglenozoa; class Euglenophyceae; order Eutreptiales; family Eutreptiaceae; genus Eutreptiella; species Eutreptiella sp. 'Long Island Sound 2002'. The sequence continues at coordinate 42,042,283 of OZ038379.1, read as the reverse complement.
AGCTGGCGGCGCGACTCAGGGCAGGGGGCCGGGAAGGGACCAGGGCACGGAAAGGGCGCGCAGGGGCGCGGGCAGGGAGCCCAGGTGCAGGGGGCGGGACGAGAGCGGTGGGCGAGCGGGCTGGTCAGGGCGTGGGGGACGGGGGGCGGGACCCGCGGCACGGGCAGGAGGCTGGAAAGGGGCCCAAGGGCAAGAACAAGGGCGCCGCGGGCCCCAAGGGACAGGCGGGACGGGGCATGTGAGCCCGGGGGGGAGGGCGGGCCGAAGGGAGGGGGGCGGGGAGCGGGGCGCCCCCGCAGCCAGACGTGCAGCCGGTGAGGTGCATCCCCCCCGGCATCCAACAGATGCCGGCGCACCACACCCACCACCACCACCACCACCACAACCACCACCTCTACAACATCGACCCTGACGCCGGCGAGCTCGTCCCCCCCAAACCCCCACGACCCCAGCAGCAGCCAGCCCCCCCCGCGCCGAGAGCAGAGCCGGCGCGGATGGCCTCGACGGAGAGGGGGCGGGGCGCGGCATTGGCGCCGCAGCCACAGGGGCAGCGGGGGGAGCCGGCGGGAGGGGCAGAGGGGCCCCGGCCGTGGGACCGGGACTGGGGCACGGTCCCGGACCCTCTGGGGGAGGTGTACGGGTGGTTGTGCTGGGCCAACCAGGGGACCACCAGGGGGTTGAGGAACCGGCCCTTCGATGCCGTGCTCCTCCGGAGTGACGGAGGAAACCGAGAGGTACCCCCGGGGGGGTGAGCAGCCCCGGAGGACCATGAGAGGGTCCTCAGGTCAGTGATCCGAACAGCGTGGCCCGACAGGGAGCCGACGTAGCCGGCCTTCCTGGAAGGGGGAGCGGTGCTCAGCATCACGGATGCGGACGCCAACAACTGGCTCCCCCGGGCCTTGCGCAGCGCCCTCGCCCACTGGCGCTACCGCCGGCGCAACCCGCCGCCGTCACAGCCCCAGCCCCCACACAAGCGGCGGCGCAGGTGACGGCCCAGACGGCGGACGCGAGAAAGTGGGGGGGGGAGCTGGGCCCCCCGACCCAGGCCCCCCCGAAGGTACGGCGTGACGCAGGAGCGCGCGCCACCTCCCGCGGGAGGGAGGGCGGAGACAACGAGCGGGGGGGGAACCTGCTGCCCCGCAGCCCGCTAACCGCTGACCGCTAACCCTCACGGCCGCCCCCGGCGGGCCAGCGCCGCGCAACGACGGCCGGGGGGATGAGGGGCCCCAGCGAGGGCCTGCACGAGGGTCCGGCTCTAGGTAGAGGGGGGCGGGGGCAGAGTGCGACCCCCCAGCCGATGGCTGGCCCTCGGGGCCGGGACCGCCATGCCGCCCCCACCCCCGACCGTCAGGAGGCGGCGCCAGGGGACCAGAGGGCCCCCCTTACTCCCCCCCCCCCCGCTCCCACTCAGGCCCAAGAGCGGACGGAGGCAGACCGAGAAAACGGCGGCCCCACACCCCCCCCGGAGAGGCCGCTGCACCCGGGGTGCGGGGGCACCACGGCCGAGGCAGGCGCCCACACGCCCTGCCTGCTGCCGGCCGACGGCGGACCGGAGACGCCCAGGACGGCGCAAACGGATCGGCCTTATCAGAGGCGGGCCCGGGGAAGACGGCCCCCCCCCCCCCCCCCCCCCCCCCCGCCGCACTGACCCGTCAGCGGCTGACCGGACCGCGCCCAACACCCGCGGCCGCCCGGCAACCCCCACGGCACGAGTATACCCCGAGGCGGCATGCCAGGGACAACGGAAGGCAGGCCAACGCCCGATGGGGCGGGGGGGCGGGGAGGCTGCCCCCCCCCCCCGCACCCCCCCCAGCTAGGGAGCCACAGGAGCGGCCCTCCGCCCCCCCGGAGCCCAGGCCCCCCCCCCCTCCCAGAAGGGACCGCGACGCGGGGGGGGGGGGGGATGCGGCTGGACCTGCTCCCGCGGGGGTCGCGGCCGCGGGGCAAGCCCACACCAGCGTGCCGGAGCAACGCGCGCACCAGAACAGTATGGGGGCCGCGCCCCACATGACCCTCCCGTGACCACAGCCCACTCAGGGAGGGCAGAGGGGGGGCGGTCCACGGGCCGCCCCTCACCCCCCCCCAGCCCGGGGCGGTGCTGCGACCCCGACCGCACGCGCACGCCGGAAGGGAGTGCGCCGATGACACAAGCCAGGATTGAGTACCGCAGGCCGCCACCCAGACGGGGAGCAGGGAGGCCGCGGCGCGACCCCCCTCCCCCACCCCCCCACCGGCCCGCAAGCCGCGGGGCCCCAACCCCCACCCCCCGAGGCAGGGGGGATGGTCCCCCCCCCGCCCGAGAGAGGAGCCGGAGGGCGACCCGCCCCCCGCCCCAGCCGCCGGCTCCCACGGGGGCCGCGTAGAACAAGCGAGCCCGCGCCAACACGCCAGGACGCCGCACATATCGCGCCCAGAGAAGGCGGCTGAGCATGAACCGGAGTGGTATGGGGGGCCACGCCCCCCATGGTCAGCACGACGCCAGTGACACCCGCTTTGTTGCCTGTCCAGGGAAGGCAGAGGGACGGAACGAGGCAGAGCGACCCCCCGCCCTACAGGCACCCCCCGGCCGCACAAACGGGGGGTGCGGCGCACGCCCCCCCCCCCAGCCCGCCCCGCGGCACACGAACGCCACGGACCCGCCCCGCGGCGTGCAGCCCCCACAGAGCGTGCAGGCCGAGGGGACAGAGAAGGGCCCCCACAACCGCACGCCCGCGCCCACAACACGTGGATCGCGGACCCCAACAGCCCGCCGAGTGGGCGGGCAGTCGGGGGAGGGGGAGCGCCTGACCTTAGACACCCCTCGCAAGAGTAGAAGGCACCCCCCCCGGGGACGCCCTACCGCCGCCCCCACAACCCCAAGCCAAGTAGGGGGGAACCGAGACCGGACCCCCCCAAGCACGCCAGACGGAGCACGGGACCGGGGCAGGACACGCGGAGGGGCACGGACGACGTGGAACGGCCCTACCAGCGCCCAGTGCCGGGACCACGCGAGGTGCGCACGCCACACCACCCGAGGGGGGGAGAAGCAGACGCCGCGGGAGCGCGAGCGCACACACACGTAAAGGGCACGCGGGGACTACCAGAAGGGCAACCGGACCGAGCGCGCGGAAGGCACAGACCGCGTGGAACGGCGTACCAGCGAGCGAGGGTAAGGGACACCCGGACAGGACGGCCCGCCACACGCAGCCCCGAACACGCGGGGCGGGAAGGGGGAAACGAGAGAGACACAACACCAGGTACCGGCCCGAACCCCCCGAACCGGCCACGAGCGCCGCGCACACACAGACGGGGCACTGCACCCGCCAAGGCAGTAGTGGCGCACCGCGCCACGCCCCAACCCCTAGGCTAGGCAGCCTCTGCGCCAGCCCAAGGGGGTCCCACTGGCGACAAGCCAGTAGCACAGGCCCGGCGGCGCCGGCGCCCTGGGCAACCACGCATTGGGGGGGCGACTCAGTGGGTAAGTGCCCGGCTGCGAATTGATGCACTGACCGGGGAGTGGCGAAACGGGGAAGCCGGGGAAGGACGGGGCTCCTAGCCCTGTGAACCCGGGGGACTCCGCCACCAGGCAGGAGGTGCGTCTTGGAGGGCCCCCCACTAGTACCCGGTCGGGAGGATATCACCTGGCCTGACCAGGTGGCCCCCCGGGGCCGAAAGGCGTCTAGTACCCGCAAAATCAAACCTCAAACCTCAAACCGCCAGGGAATGGGCATCTACGCTACCCGAAGGCTCCAACCGGCCACCACCAAGCTGTGGGCCACCACGGAACAGGGGACACGCGTCCAGGCCTACCAGCCAACGACGCCGTGCCGCGTGCCATGCCCGGACGACCGCAACACCGTCATTTTTGCTGATGTTTCCAGCACCAGGAGCCTCACCCCAGCGGCCAGGGGGGGCAGCTTCAGAGTTGCGGACGGACACGGCAGGCCAACTGCACCAACACCACTTCACAGGGGCCACCATCTTCAGGGCCTCCTCCCACGCGGAACTTAAGACACTGGCGGTCATCGTGGACGCCGTCAATGACGCCCACCAACAACCACGAGACCACATGCACCATGTGTGGGTCGTGGTAGACTCAGCGGTGGACTTCCAGATCATCCGCAAACTGGCCCGGCAGCCCCTGTACAGGGCAACCGACTCCAGCCTGGGCGCCCAGGCCCTACACCTCTGGGCGGCTTTCAGACGCCTCCCCAAACACGTCGTCTTGCACCTCGTCAAACAAGAGTCCCATCGGTACAGCCTGGGCAACGGACACATAGACTTACACGCCCGCAACCAGCTTGCCGAGCATATGCCTGACGGCGAGGACCCGCCGCTACAGGACCACATGCACACACACCTCCAACACCTACCGCCGATCCCGCACCCCCCGGAAACCACCAGCCTGGGTACCAGACGACCGGATCTACAACGACACAGGACAGGCGTATCACTACCCGCAACCTATTCGCAAAATGGCGCACATCCGAGGCAGCCATGCCGACAACACCCCCATGAACCACCTCCAGCATAAACTGCAGACCGCGTTATACTTCTCAGCTCTGGACCCATCCCTGCTGCCGGTAGAACCTACAAGCACAACGTGCCCAACTCCTGCTTGATCAACTGCCCCTCCTAGACAGGGCCGCACGCTGGTATGGCCGACGAGGTATAGACATACCCCTGGAATACACCATATGCCCGTGGCAACTCCAGCAGCCGGGGATATTGGAACACTGCAAACAAGCTCCGTTGGCTCAAGGAGGCGCCCACCTGGCCACCTGGACACCGGAGGACACCATAGCACAACACGCCGGATGGGGCCCGACCGCGGCACCGACAAATGAGGTCCAGCGCCTGATGCGGCAACCGGAGATCAAGGAAGCGGTGCTCAGGGGAGAGGTACCACTCCAGCTCTGCAGGCCGAGCACATCCCGGAACCTGAAGCCACAGTACGTCACATGCAGCTCACCGCCGACAAGAGGGCAAACACACAGCTGCAGCACCGCGTCCAGTTGTACGCCCAGGAAGCACAACAGACCTACCACAACCGCCGTACTTATTACAACCTCCTCATCCATTACCAACCCGTGCAGCCCAGCGACTAGCCACACACACTGACACACCGCAACCCCAGGGAAACTGCCATCGCACCACCCGCCACACCGCACTGCACACAAGCGCGCGCACTCCCGTTCAGTAACCTGATTGTCCCACGAACTGTACCTCTCCTCAGGATGCCTGCCAGTGAAGCTCCACATTCGCGGCCTCGGAACCCATGGGGTGTCTGCTGGGAAATACTCGACGAGAACGACGACCCGCTCCTTGGGCATGACCGTGGCTGCGGCAGCGCCAAGCAGCTGCACTGGTTCTGCAGCCCGTGCATCGCGCACCTGCATGCCTCACCACCTTGCCGAAGGCCGCACCCCCTCTGCACAGCTCCGCTGCCGTGCGAAACCGAATCTGACGACCTCACGCTCCACACACTGCGCACCCTGATTGCCCAGAATATCCTGGCGGGTGACGCAGGGGACAGCCCCGACGTTGAATGGTTGGACGTCCTCAGCGATGATGACCCGGCGGCACCGCTACCTTGCCCCCCATGGCGCGCACTAACGTGGGCGCTGTCAGAAGAGTGGGCGGACGCCATGATCTGGGTCCCCGACTACGAACATTATAACGACGCGCCTCGGGGCAGCCTAACCCCCGTTGGCAATCTTCGAGACAGTTGGGGCCCCATCAGCACCATGAACCGCGACAACTGGCGCACACCGTCATCACCCTCCCGTTCACCTTCAGCTGGCTTGTGGGGGACGCGGAGTGGGCCATGGGGGTCCTCCGCGGCGCCCATGGCAACGAATGGGGGGACCTCTTCCACCGCAGCGGAGGCCTGGTCGAGAGGCGTCCGAGAGGCTGATGGTGGCCTATCTCACGTGGAGCGGGATACCACTCCCCCGCAGCCTCGTGCCAGTGGCGCGGCGCGCCCAACAACCGCTCGTCCCACCGCCGCGGCCGGGCACATACGGCAATGGGGCGGTGGCCAGGACGATGGCCCGAGGCGCCGAACACCAGAGCCCGGAGAACCGCGACCATCACCACCTAGCCCCGGTTGCGCGCCACAGCAGCAACCAGGGCCACAAATGTGCGCGCTCTAGCACCATCGGGGGACGGCCCTCTGCAAAACCCAACGGCCTCCACGTCCTCCATGCCGCACACCCGAACCAGAACAGCGGGGTACAGGCAGAGCGCGCACACAGCCACAAGCGCCCCAAAACCCCAACCAAGAATGGTGGGGTGCAGGCCGAAACCCAAGCCCAAGCGCAAACACCGTGAACCCAGGCCGGGAAAAGAGGGGCGAAACCACAACCCGTACCAGAACACACTCACCCAAGACCCCAGCCAGGGCTGGTGGGGTTACCGAAACCCAAACCCAAGCACAAACCGGACCCAAACGCAAACACCACACAATAATAGGAAACCCAGTGTCCATAGCCCGGGCACTGACGCAGCCCGTGCCATGCAGGTGACCCGGCCAAACGAGATCTGGAGACCGGGGGTTAGGCTGCATCCTAAGCCCTGCGCTGCTTTGGGACTCGAGGCGGAGCTTTCGACACCCAAGCGCGTCGGAACCCCAGTACCAAGAACATGCCTGCATGCCTTCGGAACAGGGTACGCCAGGAAGTCCGGTGAACCTCCAGGGTACCGCCCAAAGGAGGGGACGTGCGCAAGCACGGGGGCACACCCTCCCGGCGAGAAAAACAGGTCACGCTGGCGGCGATCAGCCCTCCCGGTGTTGCCCGGGGCAGCTTTGTTGGGGGCCACAAGTCAGGTCTAGCGGGATGTAAGCCGCCTCCCCTCTTCATGCGCGGAACCTCTTCCTGTTCGTCACAGGGGCGACGCCGGGGGGAACCATGGGGCGCCTCTCCACAACCGAGTGCACCTACCTACCTACCTACCTACTTACCTCCACGTCCTCCAGCCCGTCCACGTCCGCCCCCCACGCAACCGTCCACTCACCACACCGACCGCAGGCCACGGGTGCCACACAAGCTACGGGCGTTCCCGCACTATCGGGGGCCGGCACGCCACAGAGCCCCCGACAAGAAGGTGCATCCAAACGGGCGGCGCAACGTCACCAGCAACAGCACCACACAGTCACAGCGATCCGGGAGCACCGGGCATCACCTGCCAGGAGGGAAACCATGCCCAGCGCGACGAATACGGCAACAGCAGGCACCCGACCCGAGCCACCCCTCGGCACCGTACAACCGCAAATGAGCCCAGGCCCGGGCCCCACAGACGACCCAGCTCCACAACCCCAAACACCACGCAACGCGTCCACACGCAGCCGCCAGCCAGCAGCCCGCCAACCAGCGGCGACACAGGCCAACCCAGAGCCTAACCCGCACCACAGCCCAGCAGTCCGGCCAACAGAGGGCCCAGACACGCGCCGTCCGAAGGCCCTCCCACACAGACCTGTACCGCTACACTGACCGACGACACCAGCGCCCGGCCCGAGGGACCCCTCGGCACCATACGCCCCCACGCCCACAACCCCACCGGGAGCCTCCGTCCCCAAGCTCCGGCGACACCAAGCATATCAGCCCCGGGGTACCATCCGCGGCCCCGGCACAGGCCGAGCCAGCGTCCCAGCAGCGCCACGACCCACCAGCCGGACCGGCAGCACGGCCCACGAAAACGCCATCTGGAAATCGCCCGGCCCCGAACCTGGACCCGGACCCGGACCGGACGCACGCCACCGTCCCGGGTGACACCCCGCGGAGGAACGCGCCAGGTTGCGAGCTACCGCCCGGGGGCCCGCATCCCGAGGGCGGGATAGCGGAAACCAGGCCTGCCGCGGCGGGGGGAATTGGCGGCACGCGGGCACTGGCAGGCCACGTCGGAGGCCAGCCCAGGCTGACACCCGTGCCGGATGGCCAAACCCGGGAGGCGGCGCAACTGGCAGATAGCGCAGCCACGCCGCCCACACCACCTGCCCAGCCGCAACGCGAGGAGCCCACGGTGGACGCCAAGGAGGAAAGGGGGGGACCCCCGCAGCGGACAGAAGCACCACTGCAAGCGGCGGACCTACCCACCCGGGGACCACCCCGAGCGGAGATACCTAGAGGGGTGGCGGGCCAGCCAGGAAACCAGCGCGCAAGCGCGCCGGCCAATCGCCTGCCGGACATGGCGGCAAGCGGAAGCGATGAGGCACCGGACGCTGGCCAACCTGGTACGGGACCTGGTGGACCGACGCCGGACGACGGGCATGCCGCCGGCCTCCCCACACAAACTGCCCACGGGGCGCAACGCGCGGGTCATGCGGGTGCCGCCCCATCAAAGGCCCTAGCACATCGCAGCGACGCAAGCGCGCCGGGGAACGCAGCATCCGGGGATTCGCCACCACGGGGCCCGCCTTGAGCCCATGCGAAGTCCGAAACCCGGGCAACCACACCCGACATGCCCAAGCGCGCATCCGACAGGGGAACATCGCTTAGCGGGCACAACCGCGACAAAGACTCTTTTGACGGCTTCATGGAGTCCTGCAGGAGTGCCCCCCACACTGACCCAACACCGGCTGCCCCGCGCGGCCATCCGGAGCCACGGGACGACCATGCAGAGGGCACACCCCTCACGGTGTCCGACCAGGCACTCCTCCAGCGCGATTACGCCGCCCTGGGAACGAAAACTGAACATGCCGCCGCCACAGATGATGGGCCCGCGACCGCAAGCGGGGAAGCGGACCAGGTCCCGGACGAGCACAGCGCCCAAGGGAGCGGAACACGTGTGGAGACGGGCACCAAGACCGCTGGTGAGCCTGCTGACCAGCCACCGGGGACCAACCCATCCTGGGGGCGGGGGCATCTGAACTACGCGCGCTCGCAAGGCGACGCCCGCCACCCCAGCGCCCACGCGGAACAGGCGGCGGCCCGAGACCTGGACCTATGGATCAACAGGATCACCACAGGGGAGGGGCTCGCCCTAGCGGTCAGCATCGGATGGCTGCTTACTTCGCGATCCCGCCACCTCGAGGAGGAAACCGGCACCATGGCGGACGTCACCTTCGGCCATCGGGCGGAACCGCACGCACCCCGCAGCACCATGGACCACCCCGGCCAGTGGCACTACCTGGCCATCCGGCTCATGACGCATCTGGGGACCTACAGCCCGGACAAAATGAACGGGCTACACTGGCTCTGGCACCAACGCGCGGCCCGGCGCATCCCTACAGCCATGCAAAGGCACAACATCTGGGCCATCCCTGGGTCCCTGGGCTACCAGGGAGACGCCCCGGTCCACCAGCGACCACGGTCCCAAGAGGTCCCGGAGCCCCCCAGGGCAGGCGGCCCGCCATAACTCCCCAGGACGCCACCAAGGGCAACCACACGGGGTGGGTTCCCCCTCCGGCACGTACAGAAGCCCCCTCCGGCCATCCGCCCCGCGGAGGGACCGAGGCAGCCGTCACACCCCAGGGGTGCAGGGCGGCACGCCAGAGCGGCACCGGGAGACAAGGAACCCTGGCAGCTCCCGGCGCTGCAGGCGCACGCGCCCCCGCAGCACGCTGAGTCGTCTTACACGAGGGTATGGACCGAGGCCATGGAGGCCCCAACGACCCCAACGCCCAACGGACATCATTTGCCACCAATATCCAACGCCGGTCCAAGACGCCCCGCACCGAGCGGGCGCACATCATTCCCACCATTCCCACGCCGGCCGAGCGAGAGCGACAGACAGCGCTCCACACAGACTCCCACCAGGCGGCAGACAGTGCGTCCAGCTCGTCCGCCGCCTGCCTCCCAGGGTCGGCCGCCCGCTGCCAGGGGGCCCAGCGCGCCGCGGACACACGGCCAAGGGGACCCGAGGCCAACCAACGGCCCGAGCAGCGGGTGGGCGGACGAACCCCTCAAGGCCCTCCCCCGCAAGCAGGGCGCGCCGACACCGGCCCCGGACACGGGCACCCGCCACACGACCAACTGGGCCCATACGCCACGGGGCTCCCCACCCCGGCTGCAACGCAGCCAAACCGCCAGGGCGCGGGGGACGCGCCGCGACAGCGGGGGCACGACGCGGGCGGCCCAGGAGCGGACGAAGAAAGGACACAGACCTGCGGCCCTCAGAATTCGGGTGGCACACCGCCCACCGCCGCGTCCTGTTCGATGCCCCAGCAACGGGAGCCCTCAACGGCAAATGTGCCTGAGAGACGACTTGGCACAAATCCAGGGCACCCCTCCCCAAATGGCACCACACCGGACCAGGACCGGAAGACCATGCCCCCCCACCCCCCAGACCACCCCAACGGAGGAACACGGACCACTTTGATGACCTGGAACTGAGGGCAGTCTCCGATATCCACGCCCACACATTCTCGAGCGGGGTGGTGGCAGCCCCTTGGGAACACCTCCAGGACGTTGACTCGAACAGGCTCCTCGCAGTAGTCCCCCTGCCGCACGCTGCAACCACAGACATCTGCGTGCGGCAGCCCAAGGCGCTCGTCATCCCCGGGATGCAGATCGCGGATGACCTTGTTGACGCGTGGATCTGGTGGCTCAACGCCAACCAGCCGGACCAGGGAGCCCTATGGGTCCCGCACCACGGCTGGGCACACACAGTCATAGCGCCACCGACTGACCCCAGGCCCGCGCCCAGCACCGGGGGCCGGAACGGGCCGCCTCACAACCAAGAGCCAACACCCTCAACATCGCACCGTACAAAGACCTGGCGGACTGGTAAAGCAGGACAGCCCGTGATAGGGAGCGCAACCTCAGGGACATGGTGGAGCGGTACCTGCCAGGAGCGGAGGCGGCACGTGCAGGGCTCCACCACGCGAAGTTGACCCCAGCATCCTCGCCATGATCGTGTTGGAAGGTGGCCACTACTACCAGGTGCGGATCACCCCGCACCCGCAGGAGTGCCACTGGAGCCTTGAAGCCGTCGACTCCATGCTCCCGGCGAGCGCAGCCCTGCCACACCGCCTTACCCCCCTGCCCCAAAACCAGCCCCCAGACCCCCTGACGGCCATCGTGGTGGGGGAAGCCGGCACCTGGCAACCAGGCCATGCCCTCTACTGCCCCTGGCGGTGGGCTCAGCGCCGCTGGTTGCACACCAGGGACTGGACGGCGACGTGGAGCTTCCACCTGGACGGCCGGCAGCAACTGGAGGCCATCCCCCCACGCGAGCGGACGGCGGAGACCCCCGAAGCGACCAACCTGTGCCCTGTCTTCGCGATCCACCAGATCCGGTCGCTGGCAATGGGGGGGCAACTGCAGCCCGCCATCGGCACTGAGACGGAAGCCCAAGCGACACACGCAGCCCTTGTGGACGAGATCCTTAGTGCCCTCCGCAGCGCCCTCGTGCGGCGTGTGGGAAACGCCCCAGGGCCCTGAAGCAGGGCGAGCGGAAATCAGGAACACACCCCCATGAACACGCGCAACGGCACCATCGGGACCGCCACGCCCCGTCAAAACACAGCTGACGCATGCCCTGCCCACTGCGGCCGGTTGCCGGCAGTGGAAGGGGACCATACCGACCAAGGGACCCTCCAGGTACCGGAGGGGCACTGCGGCCGATATGCGGCAACACGACGGCGCGCACACGCGGCGCGAGTCCCACACCGGCCACCGGCTGATGGGGAGACAACACGGCACCCCTGGGACGGCGTCGTCTCACCAGAGGCCCCGACGATGGGCGTCAAACCAGCGGCCAAAAGACCAGCCATAGACCGCGACAACCCCAGGCAAGCCGACCTTGAACGGGAGAGCCCCCTTGCACAACCCAACGACGCGCGACCGCGCAACACACTCCTCCCACGCCTGCTGGTCGGACGCGCCGGCGACAGTGGCACCGAGTTGCCGGCTTATGCAGCGGGCATCCAACAAATGCGGGCTAGCCTTGGCGGTCCTACAACCGGTGATATCGAGCACGAGCACTAATCAAACGAACCCGCCGAACCCCAGCAAATTCCCCCCCACGTGTCCCGGGCGAGGGCCACGCTCCCTGAGCCCCCGCAATCCATCAGCGTCAAGGAAAGGAACGGGGGCCCCGACACGGACCTGTCATTCTGCCTGACCTTCCTCTCCCATAAGCAGGGCACGAGGACCGGCCCTAGGGAGCAGCTGAGCACGCAGGGCCCACGGGCCTGCCGATGACCACGGGAATGTTACGTCGAGCCCAGCCCGCTTAATTGAGAATGTTACTTCCAAGGGCAGGGGATCGAGGGATGACTATGCCACCAGAGCCGACACGCATAACCTCCGAGAAAGTCAAACACCAAGGCACCAGGTCACAGGGCATACACAACGGCACCACTGGGGCGGCTTCAGCACATTTAACCTGCGAGAATGTTGTGAGGGAGGCGTTCCCCGCAGCCCCGAAAGCTATCAGCGTCAAGGAGCGGGAGGGGGGCCTCGACACTGACCCATATTCCTTTATTTCCTCCTGATGCCCTTCCGAGGACACAAAGTAGGCCAAGGGCTCAACGCATGGGACCCACGAGCCCGCCGGCTCCTGCCGGCGAACACGGGAATGTTACAACGAGCCCGGCCCGCCGCGCCGTATGGGACGCCGCGACACCAGAGCACAAGCCAGGCCACCCCAACCCCCGGTAACCGCACTGAGGGACCGACACACACACCACCAGAGCCGCAAAGCACCGCACGACACGGCACATGACGGACCCAGCACCCCGCGGGCCGAGCCACGGGGACTGGCTGGCGGACACCAGCATGAGCACCGCACCACCGAGCAGGAACAGCACCCTGGGACTCCCATGGGGAACACGGGGGTGCACAGAGGACGACCGGAGAGGCCTTGCCACCGACGGGGGTGTACATATGATCGGCACAAGCGAGGCCGAAAGGACAGCCGAAGGGCACCGCCATGTACCAGATGATGAGTTGTGCCTTAAACGCTGCCTCCAGGGCGGGACAGGGCATGTCGTACTGAATTTCAAAACTTTTCTCAGCGGTCGTACCAATTGTCAATACTTTTCTTACCCCAAGGACACCCCCCACCATGAGGGGGCGACGCAACGTCAATACCTGCCATGCCGGCCGTATGCAACTAGAACAACCTGAACCGACCCCACACGGCCCAACCCATCCGACACCAGGACGGGCCGGCCACTAGGCGTCGGAGACGACGGCCAACCCAACAAAATGCTGGCAACAACGCAACAACCTCCCACGCGGACACACCGCAACCGGGCGAACCACGACAAAAGACGCCTGACGGGAAATACGGGCCACCGCACAACCCCGAACGAGCCGACCACCTGTGGCCACGACGAAGACGAACCAACACAACACGCCGGGCACGCCCCGGTTGCACCAGGACCGCCACATTGGGCGAGCCAGACAAAACGAACCTCCGAACTAACCGGGAAGACAACCCAGACAACACCCGGCTACACCGGCACGGGCTGCAGCGCAATCGACCCCGCGACGCACGAGCCGACCATAAGGCGGCTGACACGGCCGGATACCAACCAAACTACTGCAGAAAAAACGATCCGACAGTCAACAGACCGCACGCAAGCCAGCCAACACCAAACCAGCCAGGCATGCGAGGGTCAAAACAAGAACGGCGTCCCGTCGGTTGGCGACACGAAGATGCGCCACGCCCACCGGCAACCATCCTCACGAACGCACCACAACGCCGAGATTTTACCATTAAACGACCGACCAACCAACCACAACGACCTACTTCCAACCCCCGGCCCCCCGGGAAAGCGTAAGCTCGATCGAGTCAGGAGGCGTGAGTGTGCGCCACGGCATGCGAGTCCTGTAGCACGTGCTTCTTCAAGTTGCCTCACGCCTACTGAAAACCAACCCAGGCGGGGGTGCCTGCAGGACAGGGCCTTTGGCCCGGCTCCGGGCCCCTAGCCCCCAGAATGCGGAGGTTGATGAGAATGTGCGATGCGACCCTCCCCCACGTATCATCCGCCGAAAGGAGAGGAATGTGAGACTTCGGTCGAACATCGGTTACCTCTTTGGGCAGAACCCGCAGTGGGGTACTGGTCGCGGCGACAGCGCCCTTCCCCCATGTGGGGGAGCCGCTTTGTGGGGGCACGTGCAGTAGGGCCCTGGGTAGGTGAGCAAAAGCCCCTTGGTAGGACCCCCCTGCGGGGCAACTCCAGTCCCGAGATGACCTACCTACCTACCTATCTACCTCACAAGGTGTGTCGCAGGCCTCCTCATGTCTAGCTTTCCTAGACTCAAAAATTCTGTCCGATCCGTAGCTGTTGAGTAATTCTGCGTATCACAATATATTGTTTAAGCACTTCCTCAAGCCACTGAACTGGGGACCTGCAAATGTGTGTTCTGTGATCTGCATTTGCGCGTCGCACGATGCACTAGCAGGTCGCGCAGATCCGTCTATGCGGGAGAATAGACACACACTGTTGACCTTTTTGCAGATGCAAAATGAGTAAAAGTATGGTGCCTTCCTTAATTTTGAAAATGCCTTCGCCTGTAGTCTGTGTGGCGTGCTGTGACAGGTAATAAGCACATCTCACAACCTGTCACCAGCGCTGCCATGTTCTACCTTCACAGACGTTGTGGAATGTGTCAGATGATGCCAAGCAACCAAATAAGCACCAAAAACGGAAGCTCCCGCCCACAGAAGCGTCGGATCGCCCGCAGGTTCACATATGCAGTGTTGTGTTGCGCTGTGATACGTTATCAGCACCTCACACAACCTGTTATTTGCTCTCCCATCTTCTACCTTCACAGCCTTTGTCCAGTGTGTCAGATGATGCCAAGCAACCAAAGAAGCACCAAAAATGAAAGCTCCCACCCACAGAAGCGTCCGATCGCCCGCTGGTTTACATATGCAGTTTTGTGTCGCGCTGTGATAAGTCATTGTTGCGTCGCGCAACGGCTCACGAGCGGCCACTCCTTGTGTGTCAGAAATGCGCAAAAGAAAGCCCCAGTGAGGGCACCCGATCACAGACGCAGACACTCGACACACACCCTGCTTCAAAATCCGCCGATCGGACAGAGGTGCTTTTTACCAGCTTTGTGCAATGTGGTAGCGCGCTGTGACAGGTAAATCGCGCGTCGCACTACGTGCCTTGGCTATTTTCCATTCCACAACGTGCAACGTGCGAGCCAGCAACGATGCTCTGTGTCAACACGCTCCTGGAATCCATGAAGGAAGCCCTGAACTCCCTGAAGGCAGCCCTGAAATCTCTGAAGGCACCCCTGAAATCCCTGAAGGCAGCGACCACAGTGAAGGTAGCCCTAAAGACAAAGAGCTCCATCGACTGAGTGAACCCAGTGAGCCTGGATCACAAGATGAGAGGCTCAGACGATCAGACGACCAAGAGGAAGAGGAAGATGAAGCGCCAGAGGAAGACGAAGGTGAAGATCCCAAAGAATCAAACGGGGAATGCGAAGAATGGGAGGTAACCTTAGCACAAAGTGCATGTAAGCAATTGCATTCAACTGAAATTTTGCTGCATGGAGTTACTAAGAAAGCAGCGTGCTTCAAGGTAGAGTGATACTGGTGAAGGCCTTTCATTGAGTGATGGGTTATCAGAGCAGGTCAGGGACTACATTCGACTGTGTGTAAAACAAGAGGGTGCTGAGGGCCGTATGGAGACGGCAACAGCTTTTCAGTTTCAGTAAGGCCTGAAGAAAACATTTCTTTTGGAAGCAAGCATAACACCAGCCAAAGCTCCCTTTTTTGCAATGGGAATCGGTTTTGAGCGACGACTGGCCGTCCAGGATAGGAACGAATCTGAAATGGTTGATGTACGTCGCACCATGCCCATGTTACTACACTTGCGCTGTGGAGACAAAGTTCAGATCAAAGCCAATCAAAGATGCTATGGCTTCCGTTTGCTCTGGTGTCGTGAAAAGCCTGCTGACATTGCATGAAATGTGGCGCATTCTGTTGATCCGAAGCCACTGTCCTCCCGCTCTGGCAGCTGAGCTGAAGTGGCTGCTCTGGCTTGTATACAGAAACAGTTGACCTCGATCCAAGAAACACGAAGTGAGTTGATTGTCACACTTAAAATTTTGCAGCAAGAAATGGATAATTCGTGTCAGCTATACACCACTTTACAGTGAATGGTGGACCAGTCTGGGAGCCAGCAACAGGGCCAGCAGTCCCAAGCACTTACACAACTCGGATATCAGGTGCCCTTTGTGTTTCAACCTCGACCTTGATAGTCAGACTGTAGACTTTCACAGATGGCAGATGACACACGGTGCTCTGTGTGCTAATTTGCTGTTGCTGTGCTATGTGGGGCTGTGGGTGTATCTGAGGCATCCCTCTTTGAAAAATGTGCTTCATTGTTGTTTTGAAGAGGAAATGGTGTGGCAAAAAACTTCCAAAGGGCTCTGCAGAGGTACAAAACGAGGGATAGCCAGCGACATGCTCTGGGACACAAATATTCGTGTCCCAAAGCATGTCACAAACAGTACATGGCAGAAAACAGCGAGAACAACCCTGTTGAAAAGCAAAAACATATTTCAAACCATTCAGGACAAACGGGCAACACTTGGCACCGAATGCATTTGCCCCTTATCCGCGTCAGTTTCAAGAAGTTTGAAGAATAGGTGTAACACACCTTGTGGAGCGCATTTTGTGTGTCACAAAGTGTGTCATGGGTTTTTTTTAAAAAAACCGGGAGTGCGACATGCGGACAACACAGTGTATACGTATGTCATCGTTCAAACATCCCATGGTTGCACCATACCAATTGCATCAAGGTGTATGAGGCCAATAGATGCAGCTTTTGGCTTTTGAGGAAAATTTTGGGAAGAATAACTGCCTTAAAAGCCTATGTGCCACCACACATCAATCCGCGCTGTGTAGTACCAAGAAGGCGCACACACGCTGGACTACGTACCCGTGGGGTTGGATCAGTTCGGGGTGCCCACCTCCATACGACCACCTCAAATGCGGGTCACCTGAGCACGCCGGCCAACGTGAACAGATTCCCTCCCATTGGAACTCACAATATAGGCCCTTTACCCGCAACGCCCTCTGTTTTCTAACCTCCCAGGGGCGGTGAGCACTCTGACAACCAGACCTAATCAATGTATACCCGGACAGGTTCAGGACTCCATTAAAGCTCCAGTTCCAGTGATTGTACTAACGCCCTCCCTCAATCAGGATCAGCTTTAAAAACACCTGAGAATCCATGGCTTTTGGAGCACTGCCCCTGCCCTGACTGTGCCTTGCAGTCCCATGCCTGTGGTTACCAGCGTGAACCAGGTGGCCGCTTATCAGGTTTGCAGCTACCCAGCAAATGTGTGCTTTGTCGACAACGTGTCGCATTAGATATGCCCTAATGTTATGATCTTGGGGAGCCAACGAAGAGCGGTGGCTTCCTAGTCCAGGGGGGAATGACAAGCAAGGTGCTGTGGGGCAAGGTGTGTTCACCCTCCTTTGGGAGCAAGCGTGTCCACAGTTAGGACCCCTAACTGGTCCAAATCCATGGGGTTCTACCCTTCTTGGCGGTGTTACCATACCCTGAAGTGTGCTACGTATGTATGATTGTGTCTCACTACTCTCCCCGGCGTGGCTCCCTTTCAGGCTTCGCTGATGTCGGACCGAAGGACCTAGATAGGTACTATGACCACTCCTAGGGTGCCCAATTTCCGTGCTGGCGCCTAACCTTTCGGGGAAACGGCAAAACCCCTACCTACTAGAGGGGAGGGGTGGCGAATTGTGCTAAGGGCATACAAAATGCCCATTTTGTTAATGGCCAAAGACTAACACACTCCCCTGCCCGCAAGAAAAAGCACCCGGAGCAGGAGACACCACTATAGTACACTCACTGATGCGAGCACCAGCCTTCGAAGGCAGGGTGAGTAGAACCGCACTCAGTCCCTACCAGGCCTGGTGACCCTAACCCGTACACACGCTACTGGGTGGCGTTGTCAAAGATGTCACGACCTCTATTGGCTCTCCTGTGAAATTGCAAGCGAACACAGCGCCGCTGGGCAACTGCAGCCTGCCAGGGACGCCTCTACGCGCTTCTCTGACAAGGATTGGAGGGAGAGGTGCACTGTTTGAGCGCACAGTGTGTGTTAAGGGTTGTACTCGATGAAGTCGTCCGTTGACCCATGTTGATTGTGTAATCAGCGCCCTTTTTAGCTTTGGCGAAAAATGGGAAGTTGCCGAAGGCAACTGCTGCTGCACCACTTCACCCTCCCTTTCCCACCTGAGAGCATAGGCAAATGAAGGAAAGTTCTGGACGGAGGAACCTAACCTGCCTTCCTGTATTGTACGGCTCTTCGACAGGAAAATAATACACTGTTCCAGAACTGCCCTATCAAGCAAGCAAACTTAAAGACTGCGCCAGCCCTCTTATAGAATGTAGGGCGGGGCCCTGGGTAACCTAAACAAGGGTTACACCGCGTGCACAGCACGTTGCCTACAGCCCTCTAATGCATCATGCAGCATGCGGGAAAAGAAGGCGATGGATAGCAAAATTTTCTCGTAACATTAACCATTTTAACCAATCACAACGAAACTCAACCAGGAGGTGAGCACCTCCTGGGCTTACTTACCTTACTCACCACGCATCGTGTGTATGCCGAAGGACACGAACACAAGAGCAACCGTAAGCGTTTAAACAACGCTACGGCGATTTCTAAAAAACACTAAGTGATTACTGCATCCTGTGTACTATGCACTTCTTACCTTGTTTCCTGCAGGAGAAAGAGAGGAAAATGGCGAACAGCTGCACAGCGCAAAACGAAGCCTAAGCGTTTAACCAACCCTATGTTAACGCTACGGCGAGGCAAGCACGAGCAGGCACTTTCTTTTTTGACCTGTGGAGAAAAGGAAGGAGTGGATTGATGCACAGGGAAAGCGCCACAACGTGTAGATGCCTAGATGAGGAACATGCATCGCGAGCACAGCGCATACTCTAACCTTCTGTGTGCTCCATTCGACTAACATACCTTTGATTCCTGTTTTGACCTGTGCAAAGCAAGAGAAGTGTACACCAAAACCCCCAACGAACACAGCAGTGACAACCCTAGCGTTTTAACAAGACTAAGAACACGAACACAATGCATGCGTGTGACATGACAGTAACATACCAGAGAAGCAGGTTATCCACCTGTTCTGTTGTGTGGTTGCCTGTTAAGTACTTTTTCCTAAAGTTTATAATATTTTTGGTGCAACTGTGCAAAATGGTTTTTCAAAAGTTAACAAACCACACCTCATACCCTCTTTTTCAGGGGCTGTTTACGCTTCCACACCTCTCTTTGGAGTGCGTATCTGTTGCGCTTGTCTGCGACCTCAAGTTTTGGACTATAAATGACGATTTCTAACGTCCTTTCGTCAATTTTTAGCAACTTGACTCCTTGAATCGCTATCCCTTTCGCTAAACCACAAGATTCACCCCCTGTTGATTTTACTTTCTTTTTTTTTCAGCTTCCCGAGGCTTGTGCCCTCCATTGGGAGTCTTGCTCCCCCCTGGCCCTTGGTCTGGACAGTTACTAGGACGCTGTTTATACAGCGATCGCTGTCCGCATCAGAGCGTTCGACGGTACCGTAGTGGGCAAGCATGTACACTCTAGGGAGGTTGTCCTGGGTCGTACCCCACTACCACCAAATTTTTACCAAACGGTTTCGCCGCACGCTGGCGACTTTTGAGGAATGCCCCATCAAAGCGACATCATTCATGGTACATTACCCTGTTTTTCAAGGGTACCTACAATGTGGTAAGCTTCTACGATCTGATGGGAGTGTCATGACTGATATTAGCTGGTGTGAAGCATTTTCTGAGGTAACTTTGGAAACCCTTGAGCCTTTTTCCTTGGTCCCAGGAGCCTGATCAACTATTACTCCAGCGGGGAGTAAAAAAAAATTACTACCATGTCCTTTTTGGGTAGCTTGATTCGGGCCAAGCCCCCCCTAAACCTTGGGAAGGTGTTGAGACTAACACTTAATCATTTTCATCAATCTTTCGAAGCTTGAAGTACACTTTCTCAAAGTATCTAGGGATATTCCCCTAGCCCTCCCATGAAGTTCACCCCCACCATTCAACTGAGCGGAGGTATCTTCCTTCATGGATGTAATACCGAAATAAAGTAGGCACTTCTTGCCTTGGGCTTTGTAGGTTAAGCCTAGTGGTCTCCCACCTCAGGACCCCTATACTCAAATGTTTCTATCACTTATTGTGGTTCAACGTTTTAACTGATTCTGAATTCAGTTGCTTGGCCATGCTGGCCAAGCCATATCATGTGTCTGCCCCAACTCCTATGCCCCAGATTCCGAACCAACTCCATTTCATCCAGAAGAGTGCCGATAAAGTGTTCGGAACTATCCTGGGGACCTGAGTCATGTCAATTTTCACTTAAAATTGTCCACTTTTTTTATAAACCATTGAAGCACTGTATTTAGATCTAGATTTGTCTATCTGCAGACCCCCTTTGTTGCACATGTTCTTATTCTGGAAGGACTTATCCTGATTTTATTGATCCGGTGCCGGGACTTGTTCTATTTCATCTTTGTGTGGTATTCATTTTGACTTCCGGAAAACTTTCAAGGTTTTCTAAAACAAATACAAGGAACAAGCACAACTGTGAGCAGACCAGAAACCTTTTCTGACCTTACCACTCTCCTGACGAGCTGTCTTGGGATGAGTGTTGTCTCCCTGACAGAGAGATCGAGCGTATTGACCTGGCGAACGCTGCCAACCCTAAGGAGGCAGTCGAACTGGAAGAAATGACTGCTGATTAGATGGCAGTGGATGGCTAGGCAGTGGATGGCACGCCATCAGTAGAAACAGGGTTAGAAGGTCCTTATCCTGTGAAATGGTGATCGGCTATATGAGGCAACCTGGGAGCCCATGTCAGCCTTTATACAGCGACATGGGAGTGACAACTCCATCTTGCATTACTACCTGGTTGTCAACAACCAGCGTTATCTACTAACCCGCGCTGAGACTCTGTCCCAGCGTAAAAAGAAGAAGTAATCTCCTTGTGCCTGTCCATTTGTTGGTCCCAACCGAACTGAGGAGGTTGCCAGCTTGAGGGGGACACGGGGATGAAGGAACGGCGCAGAAGGAGGCAACCGGCAAAGCAAGAAGAAGAAAGAAGGATGGTATGGTGCCACGGGCTGGAGCATCTGGGGAAAAAAGTACCATGAGCAGGAGAGGGGGACCCAGAGAGGAGGAGGGACGGAGGAGAGAGACCGCAGAAGCCGGGACGGGGTTGCGGCAGAGGGAAGGGATGGAGGACCGGGGGCTGGGGGGAGGGGAAGAGCCACTCCACAGAGCGGGAGACACCGGGGACAGAAAAAGGGGGGGTCGAAAAGGAACAAGGCGAAGGCGTGGGGTAAGGAGTCAGCTGTGGAGTACCCCAGCGGCTAGACGCCCCGTTACACGAGCCGTAGTCGTGGGTTCCATTCCCAGTAGCAGCGCTCGAGGGGCACACTTGAAGACAAGCATCGTTCAAAGGTCCGGGCGACAGTACTCTTGCAACAGGTCCTCGAGTGGCCATAGAAGTACACAAACACCCCCGGACGCCGGGATGTTTTTACGCTATGTCCAATGCGGGCAGCAAGATGTGCAAGGACGGCTGGATGCAGACGGTGAAGGGAACAAAAAGGGGCAGTGGAGGAGAGGCATGCTCATGTGTACGCAGGAGACACACAATGAGCGTGACCGAAGAAGAGGCCGGCGTGAGGAGCAGGGAGTCAGTTGACAGCCTGCCGACGATGGAGGACGCGGAGAGCATCGGGATTGAAGGACAGAGGAGATGAACTGCGTGCGCATGGACAAGGAGTGAGCGGGCGTTGGACGGTGAATGAGAACCGATCCATGCAGGAGTGGTAACACGGGGTATGGAGGGCGACCGAATGGACTCCCTATGGAGAGCAATAAATCTTATCGAAGGAGGCCAAGGCACAAGTTCAGAGGCGAAGGAAGTCCGAGAAGAGGTAGTCACCTGCCGTCGGAGAGAGGTGGCAAGCAGGGGAGATGCAGGAGCCCCTGCCGCAGGAGGAAGCGGGATGGCAGGGGTATGTACAGAAGCTGTTAGAAGGGAGAAGGATGGGAGGACCACCGGAGGTTGAGGCATGGGCGGTTAGGAGTGAATACAGAGTGAAGGTGTACAGGGAGACGAAGGATGGAGCGGGCTACAGGAAGATACAGGAGTATGGAGGGGAGAAGGGAGTGAGTGTAGGAATCCTGTGGAAGAAGACGAGGGTGTACGAGGTAGTGTGGGGGCAAGAAGAGGCGGAGAGCAGAAGTACAGCAAGGGAAGGGGAAGGAAAAGGCTTATGCAGGGGGGCACAGGCAAGGGTGAGCGTGGGAAGCGAAAGAGGACACAGTGTGGCGTTCCGCGAGAGTCGGCCGTCGACGTGTGGTGCGGGGAGTGTGGTGAGTACAGAGGGAAATGAAGTGGAACAGCAACGCAAGGCAGCATGGGCATGAAGAGCTGCCGAGCTGTCTTGGGATGAGTGTCGTCTCCTGACAGAGAGATCGAGCGTATTGACCTGGCGAACGCTGCCAACCCTGAGGAGGCAGTCGTACTGGAAGAAATGACTGCTGATTAGATGGCAGTGGATGGCTAGGCAGTGGATGGCACGCCATCAGTAGAAACAGGGTTAGAAGGTCCTTATCCTGTGAAATGGTGATCGGCTATATGAGGCAACCTGGGAGCCCATGTCAGCCTTTATACAGCGACATGGGAGTGACAACTCCATCTTGCATTACTACCTGGTTGTCAACAACCAGCGTTATCTACTAACCCGCGCTGAGACTCTGTCCCAGCGTAAAAAGAAGAAGTAATCTCCTTGTGCCTGTCCATTTGTTGGTCCCAACCGAACTGAGGAGGTTGCCAGCTTGAGGGGGACACGGGGATGAAGGAACGGCGCAGAAGGAGGCAACCGGCAAAGCAAGAAGAAGAAAGAAGGATGGCATGGTGCCACGGGCTGGAGCATCTGGGGAAAAAAGTACCATGAGCAGGAGAGGGGGACCAAGAGAGGAGGAGGGACGGAGGAGAGAGACCGCAGAAGCCGGGACGGGGTTGCGGCAGAGGGAAGGGATGGAGGACCGGGGGCTGGGGGGAGGGGAAGAGCCACTCCACAGAGCGGGAGACACCGGGGACAGAAAAAGGGGGGGTCGAAAAGGAACAAGGCGAAGGCGTGGGGTAAGGAGTCAGCTGTGGAGTACCCCAGCGGCTAGACGCCCCGTTACACGAGCCGTAGTCGTGGGTTCCATTCCCAGTAGCAGCGCTCGAGGGGCACACTTGAAGACAAGCATCGTTCAAAGGTCCGGGCGACAGTACTCTTGCAACAGGTCCTCGAGTGGCCATAGAAGTACACAAACACCCCCGGACGCCGGGATGTTTTTACGCTATGTCCAATGCGGGCAGCAAGATGTGCAAGGACGGCTGGATGCAGACGGTGAAGGGAACAAAAAGGGGCAGTGGAGGAGAGGCATGCTCATGTGTACGCAGGAGACACACAATGAGCGTGACCGAAGAAGAGGCCGGCGTGAGGAGCAGGGAGTCAGTTGACAGCCTGCCGACGATGGAGGACGCGGAGAGCATCGGGATTGAAGGACAGAGGAGATGAACTGCGTGCGCATGGACAAGGAGTGAGCGGGCGTTGGACGGTGAATGAGAACCGATCCATGCAGGAGTGGTAACACGGGGTATGGAGGGCGACCGAATGGACTCCCTATGGAGAGCAATAAATCTTATCGAAGGAGGCCAAGGCACAAGTTCAGAGGCGGAGGAAGTCCGAGAAGAGGTAGTCACCTGCCGTCGGAGAGAGGTGGCAAGCAGGGGAGATGCAGGAGCCCCTGCCGCAGGGGGAAGCGGGATGGCAGGGGTATGTACGGAAGCTGTTAGAAGGGAGAAGGATGGGAGGACCACCGGAGGTTGAGGCATGGGCGGTTAGGAGTGAATACAGAGTGAAGGTGTACAGGGTGACGAAGGATGGAGCGGGCTACAGGAAGATACAGGAGTATGGAGGGGAGAAGGGAGTGAGTGTAGGAATCCTGTGGAAGAAGACGAGGGTGTACGAGGTAGTGTGGGGGCAAGAAGAGGCGGAGAGCAGAAGTACAGCAAGGGAAGGGGAAGGAAAAGGCTTATGCAGGGGGGCACAGGCAAGGGTGAGCGTGGGAAGCGAAAGAGGACACAGTGTGGCGTTCCGCGAGAGTCGGCCGTCGACGTGTGGTGCGGGGAGTGTGGTGAGTACAGAGGGAAATGAAGTGGAACAGCAACGCAAGGCAGCATGGGCATGAAAGAGGCGAGAGGAGGCATTAGAGGGGGCGAGAGAAAGGACAGGGGACGGGGTGCTAAAAGAGCACATGTACGGGAAGGATGTCAACTCTTTCTGGGAGGTATTGTGTGCACTGGAGGGCACGCCGAACAGTGAGGAAGAGTTGCAGCGGATCAGGCAAGGAGTGGCTAACAGGGTGGAGAGTAGGCACAATATGGGCGAGATGGAGGAACGCCTGCCATGGGAGGAAGTATCGTGGCAGAAGTACATACAGAGGACAAGGCAGGGGAGATGGTTGGGAGGGCCACCGGAAGTGGAAGCATGGGCAGCAGAGGGGGGATACAAAGTGGCGGTTTACAGGGAGACAAAAAGCGGGGAAGGATACAGAAAATCGGTGGAGTATGGGGACGGAACCCCGCTGGATGCGGGAATCCTGTGGACCAAGCTAAGAGCCTACGTGCTTCTTTGGGCTGTCAGGGGTCCCAGGAGTGACGCAGCGGAAGTGGCGGCAGCGGTGCAAAGAGTGCTGGACAATGCACAAGACGGGCAGGAATGGCCTGAAGAAATGCCGGAAAGGGGGAGGCGACAGGTCATACCAGGGGATGGCATGTGCCTATATTGGGCACTCAGCGCTATGGATGGAGCAGGCGGGCAAGCGGCGGCGGAAGAGGTGCACAAAGCACTCACGGAAGGGGATATGGCGTGGCCCCCAGAGTCGGGTTGGGCACGGGGGGTCATGAGAGATGCAGGAGCGCGGACATGGGAGCAGTACCTGGACAAGGTGCGCAAGGGGGTGATATGGGGAGGAGCATGTGAAGCTGGGAGGTGGGCGCAATAAAAGGGATGCAGAATAGCAATGTACCAGGAATGGGGACCCCGGAGGGTAAATGGAAAGATGGCAGAGGTGGGTGAAGGAAAGCGAACGGCGGCGGCGCTGCTGTGGAGCAGAAGAGGAGGGGGACACTCCGAACTGCTGTGGCCCCCGGAAAAAGATGAAGCAGAGGCAGTGGCGGAGGCAGAAGAAGGGGACGGGACAAAGTTGACGGGCGTGGAGGAAGAGGCGCTGGAGGTGGTGTTGGCAGAAGAAGGTCAGGAGACGAGGGCTGGGTAAGGAGGACAGACAGTGGAACAAGTGTGGCAGGATTCGCATCAAATACAGATCCAGGGGAGAAGTGCGGGGTGGTGGTACCAGGGACAAGAGGGTCCCATGAGGCAGAGGAGGAAGGTGGGGGAGGGCACAGCGCGAGACAGGAAACTACAGGCACGATGGGAAGGTGTGCTAGGAATGCAGCTGCAGGCGATGGAGTATGAGGGGCTACGGGAGGGTACGGGGAAGGATGAGTGGCAAAGGAGGCAGGATGGAGGGTTGGACGTGTTGGTCACCGGGGGGGGGAGAGGCAGTGTTACGGCTGCAGCACAGGGATGACGTGGGGTCCGGGTGGCGGGCAGAGAGAGCGGTCCAGATGCCAACGGACCGAGCGGCGTGGCTGGAGCCGAGATGGAGGGGTAGGTACAGGGTGGCGGCTGGGGGACAATGGTGGTGGTGTTGGCATATGACGTGGCAGGCGGACAGGGAAGAGGGGGTCCTCGTCAGGAAGGAGTTGGAAGGAAAGCTGCCTGGAGGAGAACAGGATGCAAGTGGGATGCGAGCACAATTCACTAGGGCAGCATTGTCCCCAGCACCCACAACACAGGGACACCAGGGGCAGGAGTGGGTGTATATGTTCCGAGAGGAGATGACGCTGAAGGCGGCAGAGGCCATCAAAATGGCACCGGATGCAGGGCCAACCGCACGTACCATGTGCACCCCCACACGGGGGACACGTCGCATTACGCGTTACCGGGGGAAGACGGCATGGAGAGTATAGCGCCACTGCCGGAGTGTGAGAGGCAAGGCAATGAGATATCGGCCCTCGCCAAAGTGGCAGAAGAATGGGTGCGGGAGAAGGGAGGAGTAGAGCAGGGGACGTGGGCGGTGGGGGCCATTCAAAGTGCGAGGTATCGCAGGGAAGAATGGATGACGCGGGATGACACAAAAGCGAAATTCCCCGTGGCGACGAAGGGGCCAGCGGCGGCACAGTGGAGGGGACAGGCATTCCACATGATCCTCCCGGATGACAGGGTGGGAGGCAGGGGGATGGTGGAAGTCGAGGTACGCCGGGGGCAAGGAGCAGGATACCAGTACAATGTGCTGGTCCCTAAAGTGGTCGTCACCACAGCGGCAGCGACAGGTATGGAGGTCTGGATTGGACTCAGCCAGGAAGGACAGGCGGTACAGGTGTACACCATGGGACACTGGGAGGGCCCGCCGGTAATCCAGTTGACCGCAGAGCCCACGTGGAGAGAGCCGCTACATTCCGAGGGGCAGGTGGGACGGGGAAGGGCGGATGGGGAGAATGCTGCGGAGCTGGTCAAAGCGGAGCAATAAAGGGAGAAGCGCCAGAAGGAGGCAGCGGCGGAGGGGCTGGACATGCTCGGGGACGGAAGGGACAGAAAGGACATGCTACAGAAATGGGCACAGAGGCTGAGGGGGAAGGCAACAGCATGGCAGAATGTCTTGATAGACAATGGAGAGGCACAGCCGGGGCTGGAAGAGCGCATAAAGGGATGTAGGGGTGAAGAGGTACCAAAGGCAGTGAGCAAGGCCAGGTACCACTTGGAGGCCAGAGCGGAGGCGGCAGAGGACAAGGGCAGGCCGGATTGCAAGCTGGCCACGTGCCTGTGCAGGCTGGATGGGCCGCAAGAGCCCAAGGGAGGATACCATGGGATCAGAGTGCGGCAGCCCAGGAGACAGGGGCCCATGTGGCTACAGATGAGGGACGATGATGGGGCGCCACTGGTGTACTTCCATCAAGTCAAGCACATTTGGGTGGGATATGCGGATGGTCGGAGCAGAGCGGTGGGGGAGGATGGGGAGGCGGGTGAGAGACAGGCGAAAGCGCAGGTGCTCACGGCACGGAAAGTGGAGCCAAAGCAGGCAGTACTGTGGATGCAGATGCAGCGGGATGCGCAGGTAGCGGCGTGTGCGGACAGCACGAGCACAACGGTGGAGGTGTGGGGGCCCACGAGGCAGATCTTGGCCCAGGGGCAGTTTGTTGGGGAGACAGTGCGTCGCAGCAGGGGCATGGCCGGAGAATGGGACCCGGACACAGAAAAGCACCGGGTGCGAAGGGTAACCGCCATGGTTGACTACGACGGGGCGGTCGTGGGGAGGGCCAAGGGACACACAATACAAGTAGTGTCCCCGCAGGCGAGTGCCACAGGAGCTGCGGACCAAGGGGTCACTGACCTGGTGCAGGACAGGCACACATGGTGGGTCGTGGAACCGAGGGGGGACAGGCACCAGGCGGTGGTGTATACGGCGGCACCGATGAAACGAGTGGAACACCCACTCATGCGGTGGGTCGGGGAGGTGGAAAAGGTGCGGGTTGAGGGAGCTGAGGAGGTACATGAGTGGGCTGTCCTACGGGCGTTGGAGTCGCAGATGGATAGGTGTGGGGAGGCAGAGGAAGTGGAGGACATCAGGGAACAGATCCGGTCGGCAATCGAGTGGGTGGCCAGCAGCAAGGGAGGGGAGCAGCCGAGGTGGATAGTGCCAGCCGGCACGGAGGACGAGCACAGGAAGGAGGCATTGGAGAGAGCGAGAAGGCTCTTGGAGGGGGAAAGGAAGCAGTGTCTGGAGTTCGAGGAAGGCCGGTAGGGGGAGAGGCCTAGTAAGTGGAGGGGATTGCAGAGGGGAAGAGGGGGACAAATAAGGTTTATAGTTGGGGACGGGGATGTGGGGGAGCAGGAAGGCGGAGAGGAAAGCCAGGGCGGGAAGACGAAGGCTGGGAGCCGGGGCAGGAGGCAAACGGGCGAGAGGAACGGGAGGAGGAAGGAGAAGGGGTAGAAGAGGGACCGGCGGAGGAAGGAGGGCACGAGACTGCCGCTGGGGACAGGCCTGGACCAGCGCGACAGTGGGGGGGGGACAGGAGAAGGCAGGGAAAGGGACGACAGCAAGCGGAGGAGGGAAGAGGACAAGCAGGAGCCACAAGAGAGGCAGCAACAGGAGGAGGACGAAGATGGGAGGCCAGAGAGGAAGCGGGCGAGGGGAGTCAGGTACGGAGGGGGACAAATGGGCCGGGAGGAGCAGGGAGCGATGCGAGAAGGGCCGACAGTGTATGGTCCGCACAAATTGCATGGGAAGTGGAGGTGGTATCTGGGGACGGTTGAAGAGACCCCCAACGACGGCGGCACGACGCAGGAAGAGCCCACCCCGTCAGCCGAAGGCCGGACACCACCCACCATCCTGCTACTAGCACCAAACGGCCACAAACATGCTACCCGCACTGTCCAGCAACACCATGCCCCCTGGTCCATCCCGTAACACAATGCACCGGAGACCGATGTACCACCGGTCAGACACAGTGACCAGGGCATACCACGCACGTGCTGGCACTGCGGCTCAGCAGCCCTCGACACTCCGTGGCCCCTCTTACACCTCATCTCCACCCACTACCACACCCCCACCGCCGCCGCCACCGCCGACCAGCAGGCATGGCTCTCCCCCTGGTTTCACACGGTACCCCCAGACCACCCGGCGCACGTAGCCTGGACCCGAACACCCACAGCGACATGGACGTTCCCCAACGAGCGGGCAGACCCGGACAGCGTGGCCATAGAGTACGACCGCTGCGACCCACACCGCACAGGACCTCAGGAGGCACCCATGCGCCCCCTACAGCACAAATGCCCCACCCTCCGCGGCGACAAAGACGACAAGGAGCGGCGACAGACCATCACGTGCCAGAAGTTCCACCCCAATACGGGATACCTCTTCCTCCTGATGTACGTGTATATCACCCAGGGGGCCCAGACAGGGGCCTCCTCCGCCTCACCCCACGAGCCCAGGCCATCATCACCCAGGGGATAGGCGTCTATGCAGCGCCACTACTACAACCCACGCAAATCACCGCCAGAACCGCCCAAGGGAACCCCATCTACGTCTATCACCCCACAGCAATTGCCCGCCTACCCATACCCAGCGACACCGACATCATCTACTTCACTGACGCATCCGGCACCCAGCAACGCACCCCCTCGAACCGTTGCGCCTCCGTGCGCATCACTCGGCACGCGGACAGCCTCCACTTGGAACACCACCCCGGGGCCACCATCTTTGGGGCGTCCTCCCACGGCGAACTGCGCACCATGGCAGACGCCGTCACCGCCACACCACAACCCACAACGATCCGGCCCCGCAACATCTGGGTAGTCGTGGACGCCACGGTCGACATCCACCTCACCAGGCACCTTGCGGACCTGCCCCTCCACAAGGTACTCGAGTCCGGCCTCACCACACAAGCGTTGGGACTATGGATGGCCTTCAGGGGCATGCACCCCCAGGACGCCCTACACATCGTCAAACAGGTGGCACACCGCTACGCATACGGCAATGGACGCACAGACACGCAGGCCAAACACCAGAACACCAGCCACAACCCAGGGCTCGAACACGTGCGACTGGACACCCCACACCACAGCCACCTGCAGCACCTGCCCCCGATACCCCCGGCCACACAGCCCCCCCAATGGATGCCCGAGGACACGCCGTACACAGATCGAGACAAGCAGTACCACTACCCCACACCCATCCAGCAACTGGCCACCACACTGGGCCACCCAGCGAACACCGAACTCCTCCGACGCCTCAAAGACTCCGTCCACACCCCCCTCTACTACTCCGCCATGCGCCCGGATAGCCTCCCAACACACCTACAAAAGCCCTGACTCCAACTCGCCCTCGAACAGCTTCCCCTCCTCACCCGATACCACCGATGGTATGCGCGCCGCTCGATCCACGTCCCCGCAGGATACACCAAACGCATCTGTGGCCACGCGGAAGAAGAAACCTGGGACCACTTCAAGGTGTGCCCCCTGTACAGAGGACTGGACACCCTCACAGACTGGAACTCAACCCACACCATCGCACAGCACGCCGGATGGCTGACGCAGTCCCCGGTGACCCAGCAACTCACCACCGTCCTCAAGCAGACGGAAGTACTCGAGGCGGTCCGCAGGGGACTCGTCCCCACTGCCGTCTACACCTTGCTATGCACCCACGCGGAGGACCCCCAGGCCACGGCGGCGCACATGCAGCAGACAGCAGTTGCCAAGACAGCGGAGCAGCTCACATACCGCACCCACAAATACCTGCAGCATGCAGCAACCCTGCGCAGAACAGACCAAGCCAACCTCCGTAAAATCCTGTTCTACCAACCATGAGAACCTACCCCGTGACATACCAACACGGAACCCCCACTGCGTCTACACACCATCCACCAAGCAGAACACTGGCACGGCACACACGGGCACCACAGGCACCGCACACACTCCCACCAGCATGCGCGCGCCACCAGCCCCCATCCCCCCACGCCGCCGTCCGTCCACAGGTACCACCAACCGCCAGCCACCGCATGTCCCCTCTGCGTACGCCAGCGGTTACCACAGACGACCCTGCCCTGCAACCCAGACAACTGGGTCTGCCTGGGAGCCGCGCACCGCCTCACCCACTGCCCCCACTGCGGGGACCTCAACCCCCACCACCGCGAGCGGCCCGCGGCCCCAGCCGCACCCCCCCCCCCCCCCCGCCAGCCACCCCAGCTTCTTCGGGCCACTCACCGACACCCTCCGGGACCACCTGGGAGGGTACTACGTGGCGGACGCGGCGGACCACGCATGGACCATAGCCGTGGCCACGGGCAGCACACCCCTGCCCCCCCACAGCCCACCCTTACGCCACAGCGGAGGCGGCTTGAACGTGGCGGCCTGCCACACCCTCCTCGCCCTATACCTCCACCACGGTGACCTACACCTCCCAGACCCACATCTCCCTGCCCCCCAAGCAGCAGCCCTGACGCCAGAAGCGTGGGCGGACACGGCACCAGAAGAGATAGCAGCCTACCTCCAAATCACTTGCCGCCGGTTCAACACTGCTCTCGGCCGACGGAAGGGAACACCTTACCCACTCAGCGCACTCCTCTACCCGGCACACCACCCCCACCCCGCACAACTGAAGCCCCCCGAGAGCTGGGCGTCTTTTTGGGGCGCCCACCTGGCCGCCCCCGACGAGGCCACCGCCACACGGATGGGCCTCACGGACCAGCGCACCTACGTCAGAGGCCTCGGGACGAGCCTCCGAGAGGCACACCGCTGGCACGCCCGCTCCCCGTCGCCCCCACGGGGACAGGGGGGTTCACCCGCCCCCGACACCCACCAGGCCAAGAAGACCAAGACAGGTCAGGGGGCCCGCAAGCGCGCCCGCCAGCAGGGCGCGACGCCCTGACCAGGGCCCGGGTCCAGCCACACCGCACCACCCCACGCCCAGACCCCCGGGGCACACCAACAACACCGCCCCCGCCAGCGCCCAGCACCACCACCGTACCGCAGCAACCAAACCCTGCAGCCAAGTCAGCCACCACCGCCCACACACGTCCACACCATGCCAGGACCACCATACGCGCAGAGCCAGGGGACATGGCACCACCAACACCACCACCACGCCCCTGTCCCTCCCAACCCCTACCTCCTAATGCCCCCATGCTACAGCGACCCCCACCAGCTACATCCCCACCACGCCCGAGCACAACCAGGCCCCACGAACCACCCACGCCACATGGCACACATCACCGCACCACACCATCACGTATTCCACCACCACCAGCCCCTACCACCACACCCACCAACGCCGGGGTCCCACACACAACCAGCACACCCTCAACACCACCACCACGCGGTCCAGCACCACCCGTAGCCCCCGCTACACGGGCCCACGACACGAGAGCCACGGTACACCCCCATGGACCCGCGGGGAGCCGCGCACGCACACCAGCAACACCAGGGCCTAGTAGGAGCGCCCCACCACCACCAGCAGCCCCCCCACCCACACTCCATACCAGCGAGCACCATCCACCAGCAGCCACCCATTACATACGGACCACAGCCCCACCCGGACGCCCATGCGGCCGCCTCCAACCCACACCCCGGCACCACAACCAGTCAAGAACCGCAAGGACTGCACGGCGCACACACGCAACACCCACACAACCCACAGGGACATCCAGACCCCCAGCCAGCACAACACCCGACCCCGCCCCCCCCACCACCAACAGTGCCAGCCCCACACCACCCCCCCCCGCCCCCCCCCCCGAGACCAGGCCACGGACGCAACACGCGGCAGCCAGCACCAGCCAATTGACGTCGATGCCCCCGCCGACACACGCCACCACGAATCCCCCCTCCCGCGACCGCCACAAAAGACCCCATCACCGGACCCCACGCGCGACAACGACGACCACCCCCCCCAACCCACACCACCCCCCCCATCACACCCCGCACCACCAGCCGCCGCACCGGCCGAACCCTACGCCCTACACAACCCCGCTGCGGTACGGCAGCACCTCCGGGGACTCGGGGAACAGGACGTGCTATGCCTCCGCACCTCCGGCACCAGCACCCGCATCCGGGCGACCACCCTGGTCCAGGCAGCCACCCTGGGGGAAGGCGTCCGAGACTTCCTCTTCGATGCCTTCCTCCACGTCGCCCGACACGACCGCCCCCCACGCGCCACCCCAGACGGCGAGAGCCCGTCCCCCACGGGGAGCCGGATCTGGGTGCCCCCCATCGACTGGGGCCGACACCTAGTCGGACACCCCATGCCGGAGCGGGACAGCACCCAGGGCCGCACCCGCTACCGCGAGCCCAACATGGTCCAACCCCCACCCAGCGCCACCCCCAACAACACCAAAGAGTGGGAGCGGTAAACATGGGTAGCCCAGATGGCCTTTCTGAGCAACTTCCATCACCACGTCCCGGGGGACATCCCCACCCCCGACGACCGGCAGCCAACCCCCTCCACGTACATGACCCTCATGTACAATCTGCACTACACCCTCTCCACCACCCACTACCACGCACCCACTGACCACTGGGCGGTACACGGCACCGACTCCCTCCTCCCCGCCTACTACACCCCCCCCCCAACACAACCCAGGCCTCGACACGTACGCCAGGGGGGACGACCCGGACGACCCCCACATCTGGGGCACGTGGGAACGCACATCCCTGGACATGCTGATCTCCATCCGCAGCGGCAGCCAGAGCCTTGGTAGGGCGATGTATTGCCTCGCCAAGTGGACCCAACGGACCTGGGGGATCCCCACGGACCGGTGGGTGTGGGTAGTCACGCTGCGCCCCCAGCAGAGGGAAGCCCCCCCAAACCGCAGGGGACCCACCCCCCCACGCCCCACCACCCTACAGCTCTGCCCATACATGGTGGCAGCCCGCCTCATGGCGCTGCTGTGGCCGGGCCCAGACACCCCCACCCAAAACTACCCCCACCTCACAGAGGAGGACATGCCTGGCATCCAGCGATGCTTCTTCCGCACCCTCGACTACCTCCAACAAACACACCCGCACGTCCTGGAGCAGATATGGCCACCCCCCGGGTAACCCACGTGCCCGGGCAGCTGAGACAACGCCGCCACACCAGCACCAGCACGCACGGATCACCAGGGAAAACGCGCGCACACGCCCAGTGCCCGAACCAACACCCTTGTTCTCGCTACTTCCAGGACCGAGCATCGTACGCCCGCCCCTGAAGCCCAGGGCCCTCCGCCGTCTCCCACAGCCCTCTCCTCCGCCTCCGACTCCACAACCTCCACCACCACCACGTCCTCATCCAGCACTCCACCCCCCAGGCCGCGGTAGACACCTCCCAAACGGGCCCCAAAACCCGCCCCCACCGCGAGCAACCCCGCCGCCGCCAAGGCCCACGCCCCGACGAGGCCCACACCCGCGACCCAGCCGAAACCCAAGACCGCCGCCAAACAGCCACCCAAACCCGTCAGCGCGCCACGACCGCAACCGGCAGCCAAGCCCAAACCCAAGTCCAAACCCGGTGCCACGAGGGCAGCGCGAGCCCGGCCCCCCGAGGACGTCCCCTACGACATTCGGCCCCAGCCGTCCCAGGCCCGGAGGCAGCGGCGCCCAGCACGGCGCCCCACCACCGTCACCGACGCCGCCGCCACTACCTTCATAGCGGAGCACGCCGCGGCCGAAGCACGACGCACCTCGTCCCGCCACCTCTCAAAGCCTGCATCCGCGGCCCACGGACCGCCCCCGACCAGGACAGAACGACGCCAGGGTCCGCAAGCAGCGTCCCGGCCCCCCTACCAACCCTCGATGACAGCCCACATACAGCGCATGCCCCGCCACCGCCGCCGTCACGAGTCCCCGCCAAACCCCGAGGCGGAGACCGTGCGCGCACACCCGCGGGTCCACATCCGTGCGCGCCCCCACTCCCCGCACACCCCCACGGAACAGGACTACGAGGAATCCCCCAGGCCCGCCACCGCCACCGGTCCCCACGACCCCGTCACACCCACCCACGCCCACTCCTCCGCCCAAGACCGCAGGCCCGCCCAGGGACAGTGGTGGCAGCGCTGGGCCCACACGCAGCTCTGGGAGCTGCGAAAGTGGGCCCGGGGAGAGCCCTCCCTCAAGGGCCTGGTTCAACGGCCCCGCAAAGGGGTCGGTGGAGAACTGCCGCCTCCGGCCTGCGGGGGGGTGGATGCCGCAGGCCGCATGGGAAGCCATGCTGGCCGATGCGCTCCACCCCGTGGGAGTCCACCTCCGCAACCTCCCCGCGCCCCAGGACCACCCGTATGTCCTCAGGCGCCTGCGGGAGACCCTCCAGGAGACACAGCGAGACGGCATCCGCCTGTGGGACGTCACCAAAAGCCCAGCCCCGCACACACACACCCCCTCATCACCCCACAAGCGTCGGCGCACCGACACTGGCGGCACCCACAGCACCCCAGGAGCACTGCGCACCACACAACACGACGCGCCTGACCCCCCGGCCAGCGGCGCCGCCACCTAACCCCGTTACCCAGCAAACCACCACCACAGGGCGCCACGCCAGGCCCCGCCCAGAAGTCACCAAACAAACCGGACGCTGAGGGACGCCAACGCACACGACAGCGGGCACGACTACGCCCAAAGGCACCGAACCGAGGTCCGCTACCGTCGCAACCGCCTAACCGAACCAAAACCCAAACACAAATCGAACCCGAGCCACACCCCGAAACTGCTAACCCTTGACTCCCAACCAGGTCCGCTGAGGGAACAACGTAACCACAGCCCACACCCACAGCCCACACAGCCGCCTAACCAGCCAGCTCCAGAAGCAAAGAGACACCTAACCAAACCCACCCTGGCCCAAGGCCTGTGTACATCAGGAAGCGCGAGCCGCACCCCTGGGGCGCGACCGCCGCCACAGCACCGACGACACACGCCAGAGGACACAACACTATTGCACCGCCGCACCAGCTGCCCGTGCCTGTGCCTGCAGTGTAGGGCGCGCCCCTGTTTTTCTTTTTTTTTCCATAAAAAAAAAAAAGAAAATTAGGGGGGAAGGAAGAGGGACACAACCACCCATGGCACACGTGCACCGCACACAGCGCGCACACCGGTGAACGGGAGCCAAGTGGCCCGGGACACCGCACACGCAACACAACACACCGAGCGAGCACACCGGTGAACAGGAGCCAAGTGGCCCAGGACACCGCAGACGCAACACAGCAAACCGCGCGGGCACACCGGTGAACAGGAGCCAAGCGGCCCAGGACACTGCACACACGTAGGGCGGCAAAGGGACAGGAAAGATCCAACACCCCATGGGTCGGACGCACTGGGGCGACCCAGCCGACCCACCGGGCCAGTGGCAGGAGCGGTACTCCAAGGCCACTGGTCCGAGCCCGGCCAGGCTGCATCGGGGACCATGGCAAACGTCACCCGGAGCCATGGAAGCAACCGGTGACAGGCGAGCCTGTACACAGTCCAGGAGTGGGTCGCCTCCCAAGCAGAGTGGCCCCGCAACTCAAGCCACAAGGGTGAGGCGGTCGTACCGTAGACAAGCGGGAGCAATACCCCTTGTGGTGAGAGATACTCCACACGGCTGGGCAGCCCCCAGAGCTGCCGCCCAAAGGAGGGGGCATGTGACCCTACCCATGGACACATGTCGGGACACCCTCCCACCTGGGACACAATGCCTTCCCAAGCACATGCGGGAGCGGCTCAAGAGGCACCTGACATTGGGCAGTGGGAGGGACAGGACGTCCCCTTGGTAAGACCTTCTTCCTGCAATGTCAAAGGAGGCATCCCGAGCTCCCGAAGATACCTACCTACCTACCTTGAAGAGATGATCGAACAGCAAGATCGCACGGGACATGTGAGGAGGGCAGCCATTGTGCAGTGGGAGGATCAGGGGGAGGAGGATGAGGAGAGGCTGCCGTACCCGCCGGAGAGATTGCAGGTATGCCCGCAAGGTAGAGAGATGGAAAAACACGGGCAGCTGGTTTCAGAGCAAGAGGCGCGAGAATTGGAAGGTGAGGAGGTGTCAACGGGGAGGAAGAACAAGAAGCGGAAGTGACAATTGATGAAGCGCAGGGCGGCCGAGAAGACGGAGAAAAGCGCCAGGCGAGGCAGGGGGGAAGGAGCAATGGGGAAGGAAGATGCCCGGCTGAAAGTGGGGAATTGCGGGAAGATGTACACCCATAATGACCCCGCTGCACTGTATCAGGCTGACAAAGCAGCGTGGCAGCAGATGAGGCTGCATGAGGCAGACCCCGAAGTGGTGGCGTACCAGGAGATACGGTTGAAGGGGAAGGACAATGTCGCGTGCGCGCAGATGTACGACAAGGAAGGAAGAGAGTACCAGCGGGAGCGGGCACAAAGGGTGCCGCTGTTGGTGCGCAGAGGACTCAGCGTCGTGCAGGACAAGAAAGTGGGAGCGAGGGGACGAAGGGCGGTGTATGATGTGGTGACGGAGCATGGACAGGTGGTCATCATCAACTGCCATGTCCCACATGCGTGGAAGGTCAAGGAGTATGTGGCGCAGCTGAGGAATGAGTACTTCAGGGCACTGGAGAGGGGGCCAGTCATCATGGTTTGGGATTTCAACTACGATCCCCAGAGGAGAGGCGCGGAGACGGAGGTGGACCCCGAAGTGCGGATGTTCGTGGAGGAAATGCGGCTACAGGATGTGTCATATAGTGGGGCATCAGGTCCCTCGCAATACCCGGCACCGGAAGGCAGCACAGCGTCGCGGATAGACGCGGTGTACGCGGACCCCAGGTGGGTCAAGGGGGTGACGGCGGGGGATATGGTGGGGCCGGACAAAATGTAGGACAGGAAGGGGCATTGCCCCATGATGGTGACAGTGGACGTGAAGGTGGGGGAGCCAGGGGATGACGAGGAGGATGAGCAGGGGTCGGACGAAGAGGGAGTCAGCCTGCCGCCACAGGTAAAGGGGCCGGAGGAGGGGGACGAGAGCTGGCAGCAGTGGGGGCAGCAGATGCACGTCAAAATGAGGTCGGGGAGCCATGTGCATCAGGCCATGAGGAGCGCAGCAAGAGTATGCGGGTTTAACAGACAGGAGGGGGAATCGGTGGCACAGCCCAAGTCGCAGCGGCTGGTAGCGACACTGAGGAAGCGGCAGCAAGAGGAGGTCGACGGGAGGGCACAGGCAGAGGGAGCAGAGTGGCAAGCAGAAGTGACACAAGCAAAAAAGAGGGTACAGGCGGCAAGGAGGGCAGTGGAGGATGAACAAAAAAGGGTATACCAGAAGGTGGTTGCGGAGCATGAACGGTACATGGAAGGAGCAGTGCCGTACAAGCCGCTGCGGTACATCAGGGAACTCGCGGAGGCTGGAAAGCCTCAGGAGATCCGGGCTGTGAGACTGAGGGTTGGCAGGGTCATGGGCAACAAACGGGGAGTGCTGGAGAAGTTGGCCGTAGAGCTTCAGGAGGCAGCACAACCAGGGGCAGAAGGACCTCAGCAGATTCACGCGGAGGATGGTAAGGGCATTGCCGAGAGTGTTCACGGCTGAGCAGAGCGAGGCCATACACCGCAGCGGGGTGACGCTGAGGGAAATAAAGGAGGCAGTACGGGCTCTCAAGAGGAGAAAGAGCCCAGGAGTGGACCAGCTGGTGGCGGAGGCATACCAGCACCTGGAGGCGCCAGAGCTGGATGGTCTAGCGGGGAGGGTCACGGAGGTGTTGCGCACAGGCAAGCCCCCAGCGGAATGGGGGGGCAAAGTGTGGCCCCTGTATAAGAAAGGGGATCACCTCAGGCCAGGGAACTGGAGGCCCATATGCTGTACCGTCATGGAGGACAAGCTGGTCTGGATGGTGATCTTCGGGAGGATACAGCGGCGGCTGTAGGCGGCGGGGGTCATACCAGACAACAGTTGGGGGTCCGTGCCGGGCAGGTCCACACAAGAGGTAAGCTTCCTGTACGACATGTACCTCGATGATGAGGACCTAGAGGCATTCATGGCGTCCGTGGACGTGAGAGGGGCGCTCCCCAACACAACGCATAGGCTCATAGAGGAGGTATGGTGGCAGCTAGGGCTCCCGTATGGTGACTTCGTAGGGAAGTACGTGCGCTCAAGAAGGTACAAAGTCCCACAGGGAAGGGATGTACGGAGTGGGTAGCCCCAGGTGGCGGTGTGCCACAGGGCAGGGTGGAGGGCCCATTCCTGTACATGCTGGCCATGCTCCCTCTGATGAGTTGGATAGCATGCGTATCCACAACTGGCGAGGGCACCACACAGGTCACCAGCACAGGCATATTTGGATGATGCGGTGCCCATGACACGGGATAAAAAGGCCCAACAGGTGGTGCAGGACCTGATGCAGAGGTACGGGAGGGATAACCACCTGGTCTGGAGCACGGAGAAGTCGGCGGTTCTGAAGAGGGGTGGCGAGGGTGGTATGGCGCTGGATGTGGGGGACGGAGTGGCATGGCCGGAGGGGGCAGACCAAGCGGTGTTGCTGGGACATGTGCAGGCCATGGAGGCCGGGGGCGTCAGGCTGCCCAGAAAACTGCTCAGGGGGTTCGGGGCGATGCTGGTAGTCCTCCGGCATCACCCCCTGTCGGTACAGACGACCCTGTACTACCTTGGCCCGTGCTCAATGCGGCGATAGGGTACCGGGGAATGCACCTCCCATACTGGAGGGGGCAGTCGGAGGAGGTAGAAGGGGAAGTGCGGAGGCTCATCAGGGGGTATGAGGGGATACCCACGGAGGTACGGTGGTTTGTGTTGCGGTTGCCGACGGCCTACTATGGAGAAGGGATGCCCACGGCGGGGGAGGCGTACAGGGCACACACGGCGAGGACGCTGAGCAGGATGTGCCACAATCAGGAGGAGGTGGTGCGACGGGTGTGCTATCACGCGATCACGGAGGTGCAGAAGGAGGAGAACATGTGCCCGCGCTATGTGTGGCACCGACGAAGGCGGTTGGCGGCGGGGAAGAAGGAACACATGTCGCGCGTCCTACGGGCCTAGTTGCCGGGGGGAGGAGCACATGTTGGTGACCAACAGGACGTGCGGCAGGCGGTGACCGATCCTGGTACTGGACACGGACTTCGGGGGCACGGCGCATGGAACCGTACGGTGGGTCAGGAAGGAAGGAGTGAGTATGAAGGTGCTGCACGTGCGCAGGAAAGATATGAAGGAGTACAAAAAAGCGGGCCTGCACCACGCAGAGTTCTATCGCGACTCCAGGATAGTGGAATGGGGTGTATACAAATGGATGATGAGGAGAGTGCGAGGACAGGAAGACCGCGCTAGGTGGGACAGGAGGATGCGGAAGATGTGGAACGAGTGGTTGGCGCTGTGGGGAAACAAGAGGGAGAGGACAAGGCATGGGAGGGGAGCGGAGGCCCAACAAGAGAGGGTGGTGCTTGACAGGGGAGAGCGGGACAAGGCCAGACCGGGCATACTGTTGTGTGCGCCGCTGGGACTCAAAGGGCCGAGGGGGAAGGTGCAGAGTCAGAACGGACAGTGGTACGATGACCATGCGGATATGTTCCGGAGAGACAACATCCTTGAGGTGGCAGGACAGGGGGACCAGTGCTGGAGATGCACGAAGGAGGCTGGGCAGGTCCCGTGGCCAGTCCTGGGAATGACAGCATGGGGGTTCCCGACCGCGACCATGCGCACTACGGACGCCAGGGGCCAGTGATGGGGGCCGGTACTGCGGCGGCCCAAGGAGGTGCAGGAGGATGAGGAGGCCCAGGGGGGTGTGGAGGTCTGGTGGGGAGAGGAACAGGAGGGGAAGAGAGCAGGAGTCCAGATGGGATGGGACACAGTGCGGGGACTGCAGGAAGAGGATGAAGGGGTGGCGGTGAGTTTCCCGATGACAGACACGGGGCGGCCCGAGGAGGAGGCGCCCATAGTACCCGTTGGCCACAAGTGTGGGGAAAGTGCGAGGAGGATCAGACTGACGGTCCACGGGTCGCCAGCGAACAGGTTATGGTACCTGGTTCTGGTGCAGGCGTACCTGGAGCGGGGCAGGGAGAAATGGGACAGGGCATGGTGTCACGGGGTGGTGGTGACGAAAGGGTGGAAGGCCAGGACGGACATTAAGTGGGCAGTGTACAGGGGGGTGAGAGAACTGAGCATCGAGTATGGAGTGCGGGAGTATGGCATCGGGAGGCACAGAGTGTACTGCCACTACCCAAGGGAGGTGGTGCGCATACCGGAGCCCACAGAGGATAGGGTAGTGATCTTTTTGGACGGGTCCGGGGTGGAAGGACAGCCTCCCAAGGCGGGGGCAGCGGCTGTAAAGGTCAAGGGGGTGGGACAGGAGACGGAAAGCGTGATGGAAAGGAGGGTGTACGGGGCAGCGTCCCATGGAGAGGTACAAGCGGTGGCTGAAGTGGTTTGGAAGATAGGGGAAGACGTACGGGAAGTGTGGATGGTGGTGGACGCGGAGGCGGACATGGCGTTCCCCAGGGGACTAGCCAGCAGGCAACTGCATGAGGCCCTGGGCACGGGGCTGGCGTTTAAGGTGTACGCGATACGGCACTGGCTAGAGATGAAGAAAGTGCCCCTGGTCATACACCTGGTAAAACAGGAGTCACATCGAGCGGGAGTGGGGAGTCATGAGGCGGATGGGGCGGCGCAAGCAGTGGACAAGGAGCAGGAACCAGAGTGGAGGATGCCAGAGAGGAAGGAGCACCTGCACTTGGTGCATATACCTCCAAGAGTGGGGGAGAGAAGGCAACGTGGGTGGTGGAGGAGGACAGGGGCAAACGGGAACCAACAGTGTATCCGCAGCCGGTG
This sequence comes from Eutreptiella sp. 'Long Island Sound 2002', assembly GCA_964036045.1. Classification (NCBI taxonomy): domain Eukaryota; phylum Euglenozoa; class Euglenophyceae; order Eutreptiales; family Eutreptiaceae; genus Eutreptiella; species Eutreptiella sp. 'Long Island Sound 2002'. The sequence goes on along the minus strand of OZ038379.1, from coordinate 42,000,930 downwards.
CACATGCTAGCTCAAGTACGAGGGGGGCCGGAGGTGGTAGAGCTGAGCGGGTATTTGGAGGGCAAGGTGGGACAGCGGGTCCACTTTCCCAGTGTGCTGAGGCCTGAGACGCTGCCTAAAAGGCTGCAAACCAGACGACTGCAGGCAATCACGGGTCAGGTGCCAGTGCGGGAAACAATCACGAGGTGGTACAGGCATAAGGGAATGGACCTCCCGGAGGAGTACATGAGATGCCACTGCGGCCGAGGACAAGAAACATACGAGCACCTCATGCAGTGTGAACAGTATAAGGGGATTGAGGAGCCGCTGGTTCGGGACTACGACATCCTGCTGCTCAAGAAGGGTGAGAGAGGCAAAAGCGCGATGGAGAGGGAGCTGGGAAAAGAAGGGCATCGAAAGGGGTTGTGGCACATGGTGATTGTGAAGTCGCTGTGGCGGGCACTCCAGAAGCATACAGTGGCGCTGGATACCATGGCCAGCAGGCTGTTGCGACGTATGGTGGAGCATCTGCAGGAGCGCATGGTGTGCAGAGAGGCACAATTGGAGGCGCGGGCGGAAGACATGCGTGATCCGGTCACCAAACGGGTGAGATGGCGTTGTTCAGGTACAGCCCACAAATCAGGGAGGTGGAAGTGCGAACGCAGCCCGACTGGCGACAAAGGCGGTCGGAGGGCGAGAGGGAAGTGCAGGAACGAGAGGGAGCAGAGCAGAAGGAGCGCCCTGATGGCCCGCAGACCGAAAAGAATCCGGCAGATTTGAGGACAGGACGGGTGAACCCTGTCGCCTCAAAGGGGGAAAGCTGGGGCCACCGGGGACCAGAGGGAAAGAGGACGCAGTGTCACCCGTCACTCGGACTGGAACATCGGGGACTGGGCGGACCAAGCCACAGAGCGAACCCCGGCGCGGGGCAGGCCATGGGGGAGCAGACCGGGACGAGGTGACCAGTTGATGGCCCAGCGGGCACAAGAGCGGGTGACACAAGGCGAGAAGAAGGAGCGGCCAAGGGGTACCAAGAGACGCACGCCGACAAGAGGAACATGGCAAGGGGTGCGAGGACAAGGAAGACAAGGTCCAGTACGAGGCCAGCGGCCGCCTGGAGGAGTCCACAGTGCGCGGAGGCGTGGACGAGAGGGAGGAACAGCGGTGCACCACGAGCATAACACAGGTAGGGCCGGCGAACAGTGGCACCGAGGGGGCCGCCGGGTGTAGGGCGCGGGTAGCGGGGGAAGCGACGGCAAGGCCCAGGGCTCGGACACGATGCCATGTGTGCAGAAAGATGTCCCAGAAACCTGAACCGAAGTCAAGCCAGTCGCCGGCAGCGGAGGTGGCCCCGCCGCCGCGAGCAGTGAGGGGGTACGGGGGGCCGGGGCCTTGGGGGAGTGAGGGGCAATGTGGCCTGCATGCACACGGACTCAGCCCCGCAGCCCCCCTCACCGACGTCCTCGCTGGCTTCCGCGGAGGTGTCGTCACCCTTGTCTCCGGAAAGTGCAGAGACGGTCCAGCGAGAAGGGCTACGAACGGAAGGGCAGCTGAGGAAAGAAGAGGCCGCGGCAGGGACAGGGGTGGGGGGGAGACAAGGGAGGTCAGGCACAGGGGCAAGTGAAGGGAGGAGGGAGGTGCTGGCAGCGGAAGCTGAGGGGCAGGGGGAGGAGCAGGGGCAGCAAGCAGTAGTGAGGCGGCGGGCGGACTTGTTCATCCTGGCAGAGTTGATGGCTGGCGGAGATGTCGGGCAGGGAGGGTCGGTAGTTGACGACATCCTCGTGGTGTCAGAGAATGAGAGGGAGGAGGCGAGGAGGATGGCAGTGGAGGGGGGCTCAGGGCAGCCAACAGCGCCCAATGTGCCGGCGGCTGCCATGAAGTCCATCCTCCCGGAGGTGCGGAGAAAGGAGGAGGACAAGGGAAGGCGAGGACAACCGGCGGCGGGAGCAGCAGAGAGCGGGGACAGCACTGTACGCACCGGAGGGCGGGGACAGACAGGCAAGGGAGGGAAAGGGCAGGCGAGGACGTTGGGTACTAGGCATGCGACGGGACACCAGGAAGGGAAAGGGGGAAAAGGGGGCGGACAGGGGCGACAGTGGCCGCAGCCCCAACGCTCGTTCAAGCAGCCGCCGCCGGGGTTGCCCCCACAGGTCAGTGCGGCGGTGCGGGCAGAGGAGGAGAGGGAGGTGCGCCGCCAGCAGGCAGCGCGATACGAGGCGCTGACGCACATGGAGCGCCAGCGTCATCGCCACTAGCCCCCAGCGCCGGGTCCAGACACCATCTACCGGCTGAAGATGGGGTCAGGAAGGGCAGGGTCAGGGCGCCAGGGAGGACAGGAGGGGTCGGGAGGGGAGCACAGCGGACAACCCAGTGACGGGCTGCGGAGATAGGAAGGGCAGCCAGGACAGAGCAGCGCAGCGGTGGAGGGGCACCAGGGCCAGCGGGAGGGGGGGCAAGAGAGTGGGAGCCAGCAACGTGGACACGCAGGCAGCGCGGTGCAGGGCAGGGGTGCGGGACTGGAAGAAGGCTGTAAGGGCAGGTATGGTGGGCACGGTGCGCAAGGGAAAGAAGAGGGACAAGAAGGGTGTCAGGGAAAGGGAAACGGGAAGGCGGGACTCCACGGAGTAGGCAGCAAGGGGCAAGGGGCAGCAGGGCGAAAGGGCAAAGGGCAGGGGAAGGAGGGTGGGCATGGGTACATGGGCTCACCCGTGTTCCAAGGGGAGGGATTGGGATGGTGGGGAGGTGTCTTCCCGCCAGCCATCCCGCCAGTCATCCCACCATTTCCACCACCACCTTACCCTGCGATGGGGATGATGTACCCACCCCCACCGTCGTACCCGGGCGTGCTGTCGCAGGCACACGTACAGCAGCGCCCGCAGGCCGGTGGGACGACGTGAGGGGCGCAGGAAGGGAGGGAAGAAGAGCCCAGGAGGGCATGAGAGAGGATAGGGGAAGAAGAGAGCAGGCTGCGGGAGAGAGAGGCAAGGGTCATGGGAGGGGCGGACAGGGTGGCGGAGGGGAGGACGGAGGGGCCAGGCAGGCCGCAAGGAGGGGAGGCGCAGGCAGTGGAGGAGCTGCCGCGGGCGTGGGCGGGCCTTGGGAGAAGGCAGGAGAGGGTTGAGAGGGCGGAACGGGGAGGCGGATGGCACGGGGAGGGAGGGGGGCCGGGGGGTCGCCCCCCACTGATGCCTTTCAGGCAACCGGCGATCCCGCCGAAGCAGGAGAGTGTAATGCAAGAGAGGGCAAGGGGGAGGCAGCGAGGCTGGTGGAGAGAGTCAGGGAGGTGGCGGCGCGGGAGTGCAGGGTGCGGCAGGACGGGGAGGCAGTGGCCAGGAAGGCAAACCGGGTCCTCCCGGACCCGGATAGGAATACGCCCACCACCGATGTGGAGGGGCGGTCGCCGTCCGGAAAAACGGCCAGAGAGAAGGAAGAGGAGCATGTGCAGGAGAGGGGGAAGCGGCGCTGGGTGGAGGAGCGGGGAGCAGGGGGAGCAGAGGGGGCGCCGCGGCCTGCCAGCCCAAGCCCGGAGCCGACGCCGACGAACTGGGACTCCGGGTCGCCACCGCCGCGGCGGTATGCGCCTCCGCCGGTACGGCGGGGGCCCGGGACGGTCGCTGGATGGACGGCGGGGGACGTCGCGGACCTGGTCCGCTACCCGAAGTGGGTGGCGAGGACGAGGGGAGGACGGGAGAGGCAGGGGACCCACCCCTTCAGCAACCTGGTCGGCAGGGCGGGGAGGCCCAGGGAAAGGGGGCCTGAGATGGAGGAGGGCCAGTGGAGGAGGATGCTTGGAGAGGCGCTCCCGGGGATGAGCCTGGATTGTCCCCAGGAAAAGATTACGAAGCCCAGGGTTCGCATGCTGCGGGAGCTGTTGCAGCGGGAGGGGTGGTACGGGGGCGAGGCATAGGACGGGGCAGGAGCCGGACTGAGGTGCTCATTGTCATCAACACGGGGGCGCCAGGCGCCCGGGGAGTGCTGGAGGGACGGGCAGACGAGAGGCAAGGAGGGCTGCAGGAGAGGAGGACTCGGGGAGTTGGCAAAGGTAGGAGATGGTAAAGGGAGGGTGTGGATGACACCAGGAGAGGGGGAAAGGCGCGGAAGGGCGCGGGTGCGCAGGAGAGGGCAGGGACACGGCCGGCGGTAGTGGGTGACCAGCATGGCAGCGAGGGATGTTGTGATGGCGGACACAGACGAGAACGCCAGGGGGGGGAACTGGGTCCGCAGCGGAAGCGGATGGAGCGGCAGGGTACAGGAGCGCCGACGGGTGCGGACGGAGGGGCCGGGCAGGGGGAAGCGGGAAGTACAGTGAGTACCGCAAACAGCGCGGTTCAGAGCAAGAAGCCTGACATGATGCCGAAGTACAGGTCGAATGGGGTACTGTACTGGTGTGCTGGTGGAGTACGGCGAGCGGTGGTAAGGAACCGGGCTGCATTGCCAGAAGCGCTGGCGGGGATACTCAGCGTGGGGTCGTGACAGTCGCGAAAGACCAGAGGTGGCATGGAGCACCAACGTTGCCCGCTCGGAATGCCGGGCCTACGAGGACGGCAGTGGCTACTGTGGACCCCATGGGCGGTTCAATCGTGCATGCTGCGTGAGGGAAATCACGGTCGTCGGCTCTCAACAATCACGAGCAGGGCCACAATCCAGTCCGCAAGTAAACCCCCCCCCTCAACATGAACCGGTGGCGTCCCGGAAGGGGAGAGAGTCGAGGAACGAAGGCCAAGCACAAGGATAGGGGACAGCAGCACAACAGAGAGGGCAGGGTGAGGGTGCGACACGACACCACGGAGAAGGGTAGGGACAACAGAGAGGGGCAGGGATAGAACACACGCGTGGCACACACGAGTGAATGCGCGGCAAAGGCAGTGAGGGCGGACAGACAAGTACCGACAGGAACCTCAGAGTGACAGCGGATAGGAGGTGAGGAGGCAAGAAAAGGCGTGACAGGGGGTGAGGGCACGGGGCGGCAAGGCAGGGGTAGCGCAGAGAGGAGCAGGGGGCACACGCAGGGCGCGCGTCAGCAGCGATGAGCGCGCCAAGAGAGGCAATCAGAAAGAAAAAGGCAGGTGAACCCGAGGGAACAGGGCCGCGCGGGAGGAGGGGGAAGCAGGGGGCCAACAACGGCACAAAAGCACACCTTGTCTCGCGCAGAGAAACGCCACGTCGATGACCTGCATTGAACCGAACTGGCCGCCCCGCCCCACCATCAGGGAACTGATGGAGGGGAGTCCGGCGGGGCCGGACGACGGCAGAGTTCCCCCGAAGGGGTATCTGAGGAGGCCGGCCAAGTCAGCCTACAGGATGGATGACAGGGCGGATGCCAAGAGGCGCGTGAGAGCGCGCAAGATACAGCCCTGGCGCGGGGAAAACCAGCAGAGAGCACAGGGAGCAGGAGAGCAACAGTAAGAAGGTGGGCAAGAGACAGATGAGAGGGGAGGGAAGAGAGGGAAGAGAGGAGAGTGACGCGAGGGAGAAGCGCCCAACTGGCTTGGCCGGGGACCACCAAGGGCCACGCTCCAAGAGGGCGATGGGACAGGAAAAGAGCACCGAGGGGAGCCCTGACCAGATGAGCAGTGCAGCTGACGTGCGTGCATGCAGGGAGGAGGGTTCCGCAAGGCAGGATGCACAGAACGAAAGGGGGGGGGGGGCAGACGGAAAGAAAGAATCAAAACCACAACGCATCAAGACAGGGCGTAAAGCACAGACCAAGCAGGCAGCGGGGGAACAGGAAGGAGCAAACGGGCAGAAGAGGGACCGCGGCTGGCGCGCGAAAAGAATAAAAAAAACAACAACAGCAGGTGACCAGGTGGGAAAAAGGCACGGGTACCGGGGGAAGCGGGGGCGGGGCCAGGAAGAAGGGCCACCAACAGGTCCTGAAAGTAACACACCACCCAAACGGAAGGGGGCAGGAAGGGAGCGACCAGTGCTAGGCACACGAAACGCTCCCCAGATGGATGAGGATCCAGTGGGCCCACGCCAAAGAGTAGCTGGCGGCCCGGTGGGGTATAAACACGGGATGATGGGAAAAGGGGACGGGACAGAGAAGGGCATGCGGCTAGGGCCACACAACAGCCCAAGCAGAATGGGAAGGCGCGGGACGCAGGGAAAAGGCTGAGAAGGGTAACGGGACGTGGCACAGGGGAAAGGGACGGGAGTAGGAAGGGAGTGACCCGTGCTAGGCGCACGAAACGGTCCCCGGATGAATGAGGATCCAGTGGGCCCGCGCTAAAGGGTTGCTGGCGGCCCGGTGGGGTATAAACACGGGATGATGGGAAAAGGGGACGGGACGGAGAAGGGCCTGGTGCTAGGGCCACACGACATCCGCAGGAGAATGGGAAGGCACGGGACGCGAGGAATGGGCCGCGAGGGGTGACGGCACGTGGCACAGGGGAAAGGGACGTCCGGGGTTGCGAACCAGGGGAAGAGGGGAGGCCGAGAATACTCAGCGACAGCCCCGTGGGATTGGGAAACCAGTCGCCATGGAGTGGTGAACCATGGGCAAACTATGGGGAGCCTGACCACGGGAAGTCGTGAAAATGCCCTGAATTCCGGGACGGCCGTGAGGTGTCCGCAGGGGTGAGGGTTGATGCTGAGGTTCCCGTGTTAATGGCCTGAGTACACGTTGGTTCACGCGTGAGCGCCACCTGGGGGAAGGTGGAAAGGGTCGCTCCCTGGCCTCCAGCCGCGGATGGACGACACCCAGGTGCATCCGGGAGCCGAGTGGGTACTCCAACCCGTGAGGGATGGGGAGTGGTAGAATGTGGTTGAGAGAGAGAAATGCTGCGCTATCGGCGACGGCTATCCACAGGAAACCGACCTGCAGGCGCCCGAAAGGCTGTGCTAGGGGGGGAAGACCGCAGGGTCCTTCGATGGGTGACCGGAAGGAGCTGAGACCGTGAGGGCAGCGACTGAAGGAAGCCTACCCCCGGTCATGCCCCAAAGGAACCTGGTTGAAGTTCTCGGTCGTGAGGTGAGACAGGGGTCGCCAGGGGAACTGATGGTGGAGAGCTCCCCTTCCCGCCAGCGGCGGGCGCGGTGTAAAACAAACAAGGGGATATCAGATGAGGCTGCAGACGCGGCCGCCCTTACTTACTTACTGTTTATACAGCGCTTGCCGTCCGCATCAGAGCGTTCAACAGTACCGTAGTGGGCAAGCATGTACACTCTAGGGAGGACGTCCTGGGTGCGAACCCCACTACCACAAAATTTTTACCAAACGTTTTCGCCGCGCGCTGGCGAATTTTTGAGGAATGCCCCATCGAAGCGACATCATTCATGGTACATTAGACTGTTTTTCAAGGGTACCTACAGTGTGGTAAGCTTCTATGATCTGATGGGAGTGTCATGACTAATATTGGCTGGTGTGAAGCATTTTCTGAGGTAAAGTTGGGGAAATTTGAGACTTTTTCCTTGGTCCTACTGGCTGGATCAACTAGTACTCCAGCGGGGAGTACAAAATAGTCACTACCATGTCCTTTTCGGGTAGCTTGATCCATGCCAAGCCCCCCCTAAACCTTGGGAAGGTGTTGAGACTAACCCTTGATCATTTTCATCACTCTTTTGAAGCCTGAAGTACACTTTCTCAAAGGAACTAGGGTTATTCCCCTAGCCCCCCCATGAAGTTTACCCCCACCGTTCAAGTGAGCGAAGGTATCTTCCTTCATGGATGTAATACCGAAATGAAGTAGGCACTTCTTGCCTCCGGCCTGGTAGGTTAAGCCTAGTGGTCTCCCACCTCAGGACCCCTATACTCAAATGTTTCTATCATTTTTTGTGGTTCAACCTTTTAACTGATTCTGAATTCCGTTGCTTGGCCATGCTGCCTAAGCCATATCATGTGTCTGGCCCAACTCCTCTGCCCCAGATTCCGAACAAACTCCATTTCATCCAAAAGAGTGCACATGAAGTGTTCGGAAGTATCCCGGGGACCTGAGTCATGTCAATTTTCAGTTAAAACCGTCCATTTTGTTTATAAACCTTTGCAGCACTGTATTTAGATGTAGATTTGTCTATCCGCAGACCCTCTCTGTTGCAAATGTTCTGATTCCGAAAGGACTTATCCTGATTTTATTGATCCGGTGCCTGGACTTGCTCTTTTTCATCTTTGTGTGGTATTCATTTTGACTTACGGAAAATTATCAAGGTTTTCTGAAACAAATACAAGGAACAAGCACAAGTGTGAGCAGACCAGAAACCTTTTCTGACCTTACCACTCTCCTGACGAACTGTCTTTGGATGACCGGCGTCTCTCTGACAGAGAGATCGAGCGTATTGACCTGGCGAACGCTGCCAACCCTGAGGAGGCAGTCGAACTGGAGGAAATGACTGGTGATGAGATGGCAGTCGATGGCTACTACGTGGCTGCAGGTATTGCACGCCATCAGTAGAAACAGGGTTAGAAGGTCCTTATCCTGTGAAATGGTGATCGGCTATCTGAGGCAACCTGGGAGCCCATGTCAGCCCCTATACAGCCACCTGGGAGTATCAACCCCATCTTGCATTACTACCTGGTTGAGAACAACAAGGGTTATCTACTAACCCGCGCTGAGACTCTGTCCCAGTCTAAAAAGAAGAAGTAATCTCCTTGTGCCTGTCCATTTGTTGGTCCCAACCGAACTGAGGAGGTTGCCAGCTTAGGGAGGCTGTGATACTTCCGAGACATCCCCTCCTCCCGTTGGGAGTCTCCTTCGGGCCACCCCTGCAGCAGTAGAGGCTCCTTCCGGAGGTACACCTCCCCCTCAGCGAGGAAAGCAACACTGGGGATCATCAGAATACTACCAGGCCCCTTAGCCTGTTTGCATCCCAATGCCCGGTGAGTCCTACTGCCCCAGGTTCCCATCGTGTCATCATCCGGCACAGCGTAGTACCAAGAACCTGCCCAGCCGCTCGACTAGGTACCCATGGGGTCAGATCAGTCCGAGATTCCCCCCTCCATACGACCACCCCAACTGCGGGTTGTCTGTACAAACCGGCCTACGTGAACAGATTCGGTCCCTTCAGAACTGACAGTCGGGGCCCTTCACTCGCAACCCCCTTGGTTTTCTAACCTCCCCGTGTGTCAGACGGCTGCATATCGGGTTTGCATCCAACCAGCTACTGAGTGCCTTGTTGACCACGTGTTGCAAGGGATATGCCTCAAGGTGATCACATTCGGGGAGCCAACGAGAAGCGGTGGCTTCCCGGACTAGGGGGGAATGGCAAGAAAGGTGTTGAGAGACAAGGTGTGTCCACCCTCCTTGGGGACAAGCCAGCCCACAGGTAGGACCCCTAAATGGTCCAGACCCATGGGGTTCTACCCGGCCTGGCTGTGTTACCATAGCCCCAAGTGTGCTACGTATCTCTGTATGTGTCTCACTTCTCTTCCCGGCGTGGCTGCCATCATCGGTCTTTACTGATGTCGATCCGAGGGTCCTAGTCAGCTACTGGTACCACTCCTAGGGCGCCCAATTTGTGTGCTCGCGCCTATTCTTTGGGTGAACGGCAAATCCCGTACCTACTAAAGAGGGAGGGGGTGGCCAATTGTGCTGAGGGCGTAGAAAATGCCCATTCTTCTGAGGGCAAAAAAACTAAGACACTCCCCTGTTCGCAAGGAAACACACGCAGAGCAGGAGAAACCACTACACTACACTCACCTTTGCCAGCACCAGCCTTCGAAGGTAGGTTGAGCACTATCGCACTTAGTGCCTACCAGGCTTGCTGACCCTAACCCGTACACACGCTACTGGGTGCTCGTGGCGAGCAGTTCTCAAGTCCCATTGGCCCACCCTGTGAAAAGACAAGCGAACACGGCGCCACTAGGCTGCTGTGGCCTCACAGGGACGCCCGAACGTGTTTCCCTGACAGGGCTTGGAGTAGGGAGTGCACAGGGTTTTGTATTCGTTGAACATGACCATGTGGTTCATAACCCCAATGTGGGTTCTTTTTGTTTTGGTCTGATCAGCACCCCTGTCTAGCAATGCTTTGCAGTGACACCAATTTTCCCTACCTTGTCCCACCTGAGACGGGCACATGCAAAGCAGTTTGGACCTACAGCCTAACCAGCCTCGCCGTATTGTACAGGTCTTAGACTGGAAAATAACTTACTATTTCCTAACTGCCCTGTCAAGCAAGCAAGGTCCAACGACTCCGCCCGCTCTCTTATGGAAACCAGGGCGGAGCCCTGGGTAACCTGGCACGGGTTAATACCATGTGCACTGCGCCCGGCTTAAAGCATTTAACGCATTGTAAGCATGCAGGGAAGGGAGGCAATGTTGCAACAAACCATTGTAACCTACCATTTACACGTAATCACATACAAAATCAACCAGGAGGTGGGCTCCTCCTAGGTATACTCACCAAACTCACCATGCAGGTCATGCGAATGCTGAGACAACGAGCACAGAACAACCCTAAGGACTTAAGGCCGCCTACAGCGATTTATAACAACCCTAAGTGGTTCATGCATTGTGTGTATCACGCACTTCCTCCCTTGCGACCTGCAGGAGAGAGAACAGGGTGAATGGCAAAAGAACAGCGCAAAACGGATCCTGGCGCTTTAAGCAACCGTAGTTCAACGCAACGGCAATGGCAGGCACGCACAAGCCCTTTCTTTTGAACCTGTAGAAAGAAGTAGAGAGTGATAGGATGCACAGGAAAAGCGCCACAACGTGTGAATGCTTGAATTAGGCACATACATCGCAAGCACGGCGCTTACTCTAAACCTACAGTAAGAAAAAGTGTGTTTCCATGCCTAGAGGTAAGCTTTAGTTGTCTTGAAGATGCCTAGAGGCATACTACATTTTTCTCTTAGTATAGGCCTAACCAAAAACGGGTGACGAAGCATTTTGACCTGTAAAAGCAAGCACTAAAGTTTGGATGTTGTGTGGACCCCTGACCCTCCAACTGATTGGACATGAACACCATCTCTCAGACTGACTGAGGCGCTGACATTGATCCAGAGCCCATACAGTTTTCTATATTTTCATATGAATGCTTAGCTATCCTAGTGGTCTGCACCCTGGGGGGCTTAGGTAGCCCTTTTCGAGGGGTCCTGGGTTCAATACTCAGTCAGCCTAGCTAAGGAGGAAGTTCCCATGTCACATAGCAGTGACCTCAGTGCCACAAGTAATGCCACCTCAGCACCTATGGGACCGAAGAAAAAGAGTGCACATCTCTCACCTAGGCTTTTACCTGAAATGTCTGCTTTGGAGACACAGAATTAAGGAAGTTGGATTCCAAATGACGCCGATGGCTACAGGTCTGCATGTCACACGATGTAAACTTCTCTGATACACACAGTAGGTTAATTACACTACTTGGATTGTGCGCATTTCGTGTTTGCAAAGTTGTGATCTCCAAGAAATGGAGCGACTTATAAAGGAAAAATGCGTAGCTATTGTAAGCCACCCCGCCACAGCAGGGATAGCCTGCAACCATAAATGTACCACTCTCTGTGTTACAGAATACCTCTGAACAAATCTGAACGTCTAGGACAACTCAAAAGGCCAAGGTGAAACGTGCAACCGATCGTTGCATGCACCAGGTCTGGTTACCGCAATCCTCGTCCAGCCACTGCCTTGTCTTTGCTGTTGCGCTACTCACCAGCTCAACAGTCTGTGAAGAACCTTTGCGATCGTGGACTTTGGACACACAGATTATGCACTTTGGACAAACCAGAAGTTTCCTGTCTGCCCTTTGTTACCCTTTCGGTTGCGCGGTTTGTGTCTACGCCTCTTCCTGCTCCCACCTTCGCCACCAGCTCTGCACAAAGTGAAAACAAGCTCATGGACAAGGAGAAATTCGAACAGTGGCTGACTGCGTTCGGCAGACACCAAGTGTAAAACCTTTGCAGTCCGGAACTTTGGACACACAGATTATGCACTTTGGACACAGGAGCTGTTTCTTGTCTGCCCATTGTTACTCATTCGGTTGCTTGGTTTTTGTTTTCCTTTGTGCCTGCCTCCATCTTTGCCACCAGCTCTTCACAAATTGAAAACAAGTTCCAGGACAAGGAAGAATTTGAATGGTCGCTGACTGTGTTTGGCTGCAGAGACATACTCGGAGATGAGAATCAAATTGGAGACCGTGAACTCGGATTGAAATGCTGGTCAAAACCAAACCCAGGTTCCTCAAGTGGGATTGAATTCTTTGTCCGAACTGATTTCAGGTTCCTTGCCGCAGTGCCGGTGTCCCAGTGTCCCAGTGTCACCATCTTGTCGTCCTGAGCCCCCCCCCCCCCCCCATCGCAGGCAGTCTTGCTCACTCCTCCAATATCTTGAAACTGCCCGCCACACCCGTTGTGTACGCTACAGTGCCTTCTACAAAATGGCTAACAACAAGAACAACCCCGAAGTCCCATTGCTGAATCTTGCGCAATTGACGAAACGTCGCCTCTGAGTCTGCTCATACCTGCGCGATAGTATGAAGCCATCTGAGGAATTCACTGCGGAGGAAAAAAATTGCACTACAAAGGAGAGAGTACCCATGTGGGCAGTTTTCCCATGATTGTAAGATATTTTCTAACTATCTTTTCCTGTGAGTTCCTTTATGTAGATACATTGTCTATCTTTTCTGCATTGACTGCAGCCCTTCATGTTGTGGATTTGATCCTGAATTTCCTATGATAGCACTGTGGGTACTCGGGAGCTTTGTTCAATCATTTCATTTTACCAAAACGAACCATCAAAGCCGGCACCGCGGCCCACACTTAATGATCCTGAGCCTGAGGAGCCTGTACCTTCGGTGCCCTTAAGCCGGCTTGAGGACGATTTGCTTGAGGGTTGGGGAGATGCCTTCAGTGGACTATTCGTTGGAACACGTGAAGGCAAGACCAGTGAGAACGGAGCAGTAAGTACCCCATCTTCAAAAAGTCGCGCGCTCTATCACAATGGTCACAGCAACTTACGAGACTTCGCAACAATTACAAGATGAGCGGATGTAAGCATTTCTCTAATCATTTCAATGGGTACATTAATTTCCGAGGCAACTGCCCCAGAAATCGCGACCATTTCCGCATCCCTTAATCTCGTCGCACAGGAATGGAGAATTGACGTTCTTTTGTTTATCAACAAACTCATAGCGAAACACACCGCACATACCAGACTCTGTCTTTACCAGAACAACTGCCGCGTTCTAAAACACTGCTGGTACAAACACCAAACACCAAACACTCACAACCCATGTGCGCCGTCACCTCGCTTTTCTCTAAGGAACAACCTTCAGCGCAACGGTGAATTCACGCTTCAAGGCAACAGCGATACCAAAACCACAGCGCACGATTTATCCCAGACAGGTACTCTCTTCCCTTCAGCAAGCACAGCACCTGGACCAAGTATATATCGTTCCCACTATTCACCAGCCACCACCACTCACTCCCTCCGCAGCGCCCCAAATCAAGAAAACAAGCCGCGCAAACTCGCGGGAGAACAGCTCAAGATCACAATCCAATCTGATCACTGAAGCGAATGACGAGGACCAGGTCATCTGTACTTCACCTACTCAAAAGCCGGCTTCCGGAATTTTCGCTTCGCAAGAAAACAGCACGTCAAGTGAAACAAGCTGTTCGTCTGGCAAATCTGGAAGCTGGACTTCAGTTGACAATCAACGCAATCGCCTTTCGCTTCGAGCCCGCCGTCCAAGCGTCCAAGGAAAACCGAACTCTACTTGCAAAGACTGCTGCAATAGTTTCGCACTGACAGAGGCAACAAAGAACTGGTATCTTACCCGTGACCTTCACGTACCACTTCGCTGCGAGGACTGCAGACTCAAACGCAAACAGGCAGCCGCTCAAAAGGACGAAAAATCAACACCGGCGAAAATCATTCTCTATCAGTCCATCCCGCCAACAGGGAAAAAATGGGCCACAGGCCCTACTGCCCTCGCCCACCACGCAATCTCAAACATCACCAAGTCGGCCGTTGATCCTCACAACCATGACCAAGAGACATCTACCTCGCACCGCACAGAAACAAGCACCACGGATGCGCCAGATATGGAGGAGGACCTCCAATCACAACGCTCAGGCTCTATTGGCAGCAATACACCTAAACCCGAAGCTGATAACCTAGAAAAAGGGGAAACCTCCTCATCCAGGTCTACCGCCAAAACCTCAAGGTCAGCGTCATTTGATGAGCACGAGTCACAGGTCCAAGATGAAACAACGAGCAATTCTTCCGTCCCCTCTTCATTGCAAGAGGACTCCAGCGACACCACCGAGTGCGACACGCCTTCAATTCACGATTGGCACTTCAAAGACCCTCGCCTCCGTCAAAAACTTCAAACTACATTGAGCAGCCCCCATAAAGCAACTCTCTTAAGTGCTTTCGAATATACCAATGATCAGATGAAAGAAACCATCCCGTATTCAGCCAGAAATGCAGACCTACTACTTCGAAGATTCAACCTCACTTTGCCAAAGTAAGGACTCACCAACTTCACTGTTCTTCATCCAGTGCCTCGCTTGCTGCAGGGTTTAGAGATCAGAATTTTTGTACGCCATTTTTTATTTTTTTTTATTTTTAGACAGCTCTGAGCAACCAATCCCAATCAATCAAGCAGTGTGCATCACTCGAACAGACAGCAATGACCTCAATAAGCACTGAAACAACTTCAGTGACCATAACTCAACATTCTTTACAAAACGTACATGGACACAATCATTTTCACTCCTCAGCAGCAGGTTTGTTTCTGACTGAGATTTCAGGTCCCTGCAGCCAGCCACCATGTGGCCTCCTAGAATTTTTGCAAGCCTCTGGTGCCATTAGGGCAGTGCATTGCACCTTCGACTTTTCAAGGCAGGATTTCAGATACTCCGTCTCTTCATCCTGCACTTCAGTGTTCATTTACTCTGTAAATTAGGGAAATGGCGGATTTGCATGGGAGACCCCTATGTCACTGCCACCCACCCAGCACTGAACTCAGTTTGTTGCTACACTTTGGGCGGGAAACCGCCATGCCCAAAAAAAAAAGGAGAACAGAGCAGTGGATATTGTAGCCGAAGAGGAGGACCCTAGCGATGAACATGATCCATTCGATGAGGTACCCTTCGATCAAAAACCTTCTGAGAGCGCACCAAGCGCCTTTCAACACCCTGCAACACCCTCTCCAACAACCACTACACTCCCAGCGACACATCCAGCAACATCCTCACCCACAAGCACTCCACCTCTGGCCGAGGGTCTAGGCCTTACTGGTATGCCTTACGCCACGTCTATTTGAACCAAGTCGCGACTGCGCAACCTGTGGCGACTGCAGTCAGCCACCCGTGGCATCCAGCTCCACCTACACCCGTAGCCACGAGCCTATGCCTCGCCGATACGCTCAGGACAATCACAGCCCCCCTGCTGGTGCGGGCCCAACCTATTTTCCTGGGTATGCAGCGCCTAAGCCTGGCAATGCCATGCCAGCGCCTGGCTTCGCCTCTCTGAGTCCTGTGCAGGACGGAGCAGGAGATCGGGAAGATCCTCTAACAGTTCCAGATCGCGCTCGGAGATTAAGAAGGCTCTCTGTAGCGCTATTGGAGAGCTAGTTGCCGACATGATGCAGAAAATCAGGAACAAGCTGAAGCCCCTGATCATCTTTTCGACTCTGCGCCCTGCCTGTCTTTCTGCAAAGCACTAGACCAGCACGTCCAGGCATACATCCCTTCCTGGGGCCCGCTTTTGAGTCCCATTGTCCTACACTTGTGGCTCTCTGGGCCCTCAAAGGCTGACCACAGGAACTTCATGAGAACCCTGGTCCCAAAGTCCTTCTGGTCCTGCCTATCTCAGCCCATTCCGGGCTCTGCTCACGCTGAGCTAAAGGCCACGCTTGGCCAGGACCTCGCGGAGCGAGTGAAGCAAATGGAAGGGGCTGTCCATCAAGCACATGACTGACTTTGTTCCAATCCCCTTCCGTGGGATCCTATACTGTGGGTGCATCCTCCCGACCCTCTCATTCCTTTCTCGGTTTCACACGGTGCATTCAGTACCTTAGTCCAGATGCCGCCTCGGACCCACCCCACATACCAACACCCCCGACCTCTCCCCAAACACGCCTTGAAGAAAACGTCCAAGCCAGGAGCGGTCAAACCACAGCCAGCCATCCGTCACACGCCCAGAAATTCCAAACAATCATCCAAGCACGAATCAGCGGCTCCTCTGGCCCCTCCTCCCTCAGCAAGTCCACGCCCTACTCAACACTCACGCCCACGGCAACCACAAAAACGCCTGCGGTCGCCGCAGCGCACTCAGACCACCATCACCTGGGCGCCTCCGAAACGCACAAAGGCCACCTGCCCTCTCTCACCACCAGAACCCCGGGCACGCCACCGTCAAACACGCTTACCCCTCAACTCTAAGGCCACCACTACTAGATGCTATGCACCGTCTGCCCCACCCCCCCACAGCGCCTCCCGGGACATCCGGAATTTTTTCCGCCCATCCAGTGACTTTCTGTCCCCTCCACTTCACCCCTGCAGCCCTCTACCCCTTCCCGAGCCCCCAACCCCCCCTCCAGGGTAACTCAGCATTCGTCTAACCACACCATCAGAGCCATCAATTTCCCTTTCCTAGGGGAGCCGCGTCCGTGATGTATTTTATGCTCCATGTTGTGTACATACTCTCAGGAGGTCTTCCTTTGGGGGACGTTAGCCCCTGAACAAGTTGATGCGATTCAGAAGATTCAAAAAAAGCTGAAGCCCATGATGCCGCCTGAGGGGTTACCTCTGACCATCGAAGACTCTCCGCACCGAATGCACACCAACCACCTGGTTGCGGGACTGACTCGCACTCTAGCTGCCGTGAGAAGTCGACGTATGTCGACCCCTGTTGCCGTACCAAAGAGTCCCCTCGTGGTGCCAAATGGCAGTTTTAGACAGCTCTGAGCAACCAATCCCAATCAATCAAGCAGTGTGCATCACTCGAAAACACAGCAATCACCTCAATAAGCACTGAAACAACTTCAGTGACAATAACTCCACATTCTTTACACAACTTACATGGACACAATCATTTTCAAGCCTCAGCAGCAGGTTTGTTTCTGACTGAAATACTGCAGGTCCCTGCAGCCAGCCACCATGTGGCCTCCTAGAATTTTTGCAAGCCTCTGGTGCCATTAGGGCAGTGCATTGCACCTTCGACTTTTCAGGGCAGGATTTCAGATACTCCGTCTCTTCATCCTGCACTTCAGTGTTCATTTACTCTGTAAATTAGGGAAATGGCGGATTTGCCTGGGAGACCCTTATGTCACTGCCACCCACCCAGCACTGAACTCAGTTTGTTGCTACACTTTGGGCGGGAAACCGCCATGCCCAAAAAAAAAAAGGAGAACAGAGCAGTGGATATTGTAGCCGAAGAGGAGGACCCTAGCGATGAACATGATCCATTCGATGAGGTACCCTTCGATCAAAAACCTTCTGAGAGCGCACCAAGCGCCTTTCAACACCCTGCAACACCCTCTCCAACAACCACTACACTCCCAGCGACACCTCCAGCAACATCCTCACCCACAAGCACTCCACCTCTGGCCGAGGGTCTAGGCCCTACTGGTATGCCTTACCCCACGTCTATTTGAACCAAGTCGCGACTGCGCAACCTGTGGCGACTGCAGTCGGCCACCCGTGGCATCCAGCTCCACCTACACCCGTAGCCATGAGCCTATGCCTCGCCGCTACGCTCAGGACAATCACAGCCCCCCTGGTGGTGCGGGCCAAACCTATTTTCCTGGGTATGCAGCGCCTAAGCCTGGCAATGCCATGCCAGCGCCTGGCTTCGCCTCTCTGAGTCCTGTGGAGGACGGAGCAGGAGATCAGGAAGATCCTCTAACAGTTCCCGATCGCGCTCGGAGATTGAGAAGGCTCTCTGTAGCGCTATTGGAGAGCTAGTTGCCGACATGATGCAGAAAATCAGGAACAAGCTGAAGCCCCTGATCATCTTTCCGACTCTGCGCCCTGCCTGTCTTTCTGCAAAGCACTAGACCAGCACGTCCAGGCATACATCTCTTCCTGGGGCCCGCTTTTGAGTCCCATTGTCCTACACTTGTGGCTCTCTGGGCCCTCAAAGGTTGACCACAGGAACTTCATGAGAACCCTGGTCCCAAAGTCCCTCTGGTCCTGCCTATCTCAGCCCATTCCGGGCTCCGCTCACGCTGAGCTCAAGGCCACGCTTGGCCAGGACCTCGCGAAGCGAGTGAAGCAAATGGATGGGGCTGTCCATCAAGCACATGACTGACTTTGTTCCAATCTCCTTCCGTGGGATCCTATACTGTGGGTGCATCCTCCCGACCCTCTCAATCCTTTCTCGGTTCCACACGGTGCATTCAGTACCTTAGTTCAGATGCCGCCTCGGACCCACCCCACATTCCAACACCCCCCACCTCTCCCCAAACACGCCTTGAAGAAAACGTCCAAGCCAGAAGCGGTCAAACCACAGCCAGCCATCCGTCACACGCCTAGAAATTCCAAACAATCATCCAAGCACGAATCAGCGGCTCCTCGGGCCCCTCCTTCCTCAGCAAGTCCACGCCCTACTCAACACTCACGCCCACGGCAGCCACAAAAACGCCTGCGGTCGCCGCAGCGCACTCAGACCACCATCACCTGGGCGCCTCCAAAACACACAGAGGCCACCCGCCCTCTCTCACCACAAGAACCCAGGGCACGCCACCGTCAAACACGCTTACCCCTCAACTCTAAGGCCACCACTACTAGGTGCTATGCACCGTCTGCTCCACCCTGCCACAGCGCCTCCCGGGACATCCGGATTTTTTTCCGCCCATCCAGTGACTTTCTGTCCCCTCCACTTCACCCCTCCAGCCCTCTGCCCCCTCCCGAGCCCCCAACCCCCCCTCCAGGGTAACTCAGCATTCGTCTAACCACACCATCAGAGCCATCAATTTCCCTTTCCTAGGGGAGCCGCGTCCGTGATGTATTTTATGCTACATGTTGTGTATATACTCTCAGGAGGTCTTCGTTTGGGGGACGTCAGCCCCTGAACAAGTTGATGCGATTCAGAACATTCAAAAAAAGCTGAAGCCCCTGATACCGCCTGAGGTGTTACCTCTGACCATCGAAGCTTCCCGGCACCGAATGCACACCAACCACCTGGTTGCGGGACTGACTCGCACTCTAGCTGCCGTGAGAAGTCGACGTATGTCGACCCCTGTTGCCGTACCAAAGAGTCCCCTCGTGGTGCCAAAGGGCAGTGATTTTCCAATGAACTGATTTTTCTTCAGTTTGCTATGTTCAATATTTTGGGTACCCTGTACACTAAACTTTACAATCAAAGGATCATGGCGGATCAGCAAGGGCTACGCCTTGTCACTGCCATCCCAAGAATGGAACAATGTGGACACAGAATGAAAACCGGCGGGGAAACGCCATGCATAAAAAAAAAAGAGTCCCCTCGTGCCAAGAACTGCCCAGCCGCCGTATAGCCATGTGGAGAACTCCACCCGAGCTGAGCTGGATCAATTGGGACTGCCCGCCTTAAGGGCTATGGTTGATGTGGTGACTTTGGCAGTGATTCTACGGATGATGAGCCGCCATCTCTGACGTCTGCTTCACCCTCTGAGGACGCTTATCCTGAGGACCCCGAGAACCCGAGTGGCAGAAAGAGGACAAAGAAGAGGAAGAGCAAGCGCCACGAAAGACGCAGATCCAAGGAGGCTAAGGCTATCGCCGCCGCTCAGATTGTGGTGAACCTGCCTGAAATCACTGGGAAGGACCTGAGCGAGTTCGCGGAGAGTTTTGGCCAGTTCCTGAGGATGACCGGCCAAACCCACGCTCTTCAGGTTGTTGGCCAAGATGCCACGGGACGTGTGGAATGAGTGTCGGGCTACGGCGGAACACAAGGCAAGAACGCTCACCTACGAGGACTTGTTTGTACTTCTATAGGAGCTGGCGCTGGAGAAGGAGAGTGACCAGAATCTCAACGCCTACCGCCCCAGAGGTGGCAACTCTGGGAACCATGGCCGTGCGTATCAAGGACCTCGACCTGAACAAGGGACTATCCTTAAGAATGCTCGCTACATGAGCAATGTAGAAGACCTCTCTAGTGTGACGCCAGAAATGAGCAGGGCGGCCTCGTGCATGCCCCAGACTGCGATCAGCATGAGTGCTTGGTGATCCAGGGCAAGAAGCAGGGGACCAACACCGGTGTGAAGTCTAAGATGCCTGACCACTACAGGTGTACCATCACCTGTGCCTTCTGTGGCAAGCGCAGGCACTACCAGGATGAGTGCGACCACAAGCAGCGCTTGTCAGCCAAGCTGAAGAGCCCCAATTGGCGCTGGAAGTGCTGGAGGCAAGAGCAATGGCTAAAAAGGCAAGCGTAAGTCTCAAGGACGAGGCAAAGGTCAAGGTCGATCGCAGGGCAAAGGTGGGGGACGCGGAGGTACTGACAAGAAGAACCAGGACAAGAACAAGGACAAGAACCAGGACAGGTCCGGGGGAAACCCAAACCCTAGGCCAGGGGGGACCAATCCTGAGCCCTCTGGTGGGCAGCAAAACACGGGGCCTACGACCCGTTCCCAGACGCAAGCTCCACAAGAACAAGGAACTTACACTGCCAACAAAGATGGGGGCGAGTCTAACGCCTGTGAACGTTCCGGCTTCATGCCGATTGCTTGAAAACTGTGCAAGAAGGGGTTTGACGTTACATGTTCCGCCAAGTTCTGACGGGGACGCTCTTGGGGATCTACAGACCTGGTGTTCTGGGTACGTATCCCTGTCACCTAGGATTTTATGGGGTCCAAAAATCCCAAAACCAGCTAAAGTCAGAAATACTACTTTTTTTGTCCAATTATACCATAAGGAGCATATTTTTCGGAGTTAGCCCCCCCCCCACCCTCCAAATTGGAAATTTTCCAGCCCCTAGATCGACAATGCAGGCTTGATTCCATCAACACGTTTTTCTGAGTCCACCACACTCAAAATAGGGTATGGGGCCGTACAACTGACCACTCATGCCCGAAAAATGCTGTTTTAGGCCAAAAAATTGGCATTTTTTGGGAAAAAAAGCGGTTTTTTGGTGATGGTGGCTCCGGAACCCCTGGTCATTTTCTCCAAAACACTGCAAAATGCGCTTTTTCCAGTCCAGCATCCTCAAAATAGGGTATGGGGCCCTACCTGTGACCACTCAGGCCCCAAAAACACTGTTTCAGGCAAAAAAAGGCTTTTTTTGGCCATTTTTGGCCAAAAATGCGTTTTTTTGGTGATGGCGGCCCTGAAACACTTGATTGTCTGCTCCAAAACCTTGCAAAACACTTTTGCTTGAGTCCAGCACCCTGAAAATAGGGTATGGGGCCCTACAACGGACCACTCCGGCCCCAAAAACGCTGTTTTAGGCTACAAAATGGCTTTTTTTGGCCATTTTGGGGCAAAAAATGCCGTTTTCCTTTGGTGATGGCGGCTCCGAAACACTCAATAACTTGCTCCGAAAACCTTGCAGTACACGTTTTTCTGAGTCCACCACACTCAAAATAGGGTATGGAGCCCTACAACTGACCACTCATGCCCCAAAAATGATGTTGTAGGCCAAAAAATTGGCATTTTTTGGGCAAAAAAAGCGGTTTTTTGGTGATGGTGGCTCCGGAACCGGAAAACTCAGAACTCATTTGTGGCTTGCTTCTGTTTGGTGCAGTGTGTCAATGCATGGGAAGGGTAACAATTTTCAGTGGTTCCTTTGCATACCGACGGCATGTCTTCTTAGTGAAGATGATACCATCATGCCTATTGCAGACGCGTGCTTCCTATCAGAGGCAGCACAGTGTCAGAAATACACACTCAGAGACCTCGTAGATCATGTGGACCCGAAACACACAGCGGCCCAGCAAGTTGTTACTATTGGGGCGTTTTGTTACCCCTTGGTGGGTCATTTAAGGGAGAAGGACACACCTTACAACCCATATAAACGCAGCTTGTACGTGCTCACGTACAAGGGGGATTTCTTTTTGTTTTTTCTGACAGGCAGTGCCAAGGGAGTGTGGCTCTGACCATTACAGCATTTGCAAATCTAATGATGGCGTGTGTGCAAATGCAGTTGTTTTGAGCCTTTCTTTGCACCCTCCGGTTCATATTCTTGAGTAAAGAGCATGCACGGGCACAAATTCTTCATTGTCTAGCCTCACCTAGCACTAGTGACCAACTTGAACAACTTGAAATCACACACACGGGCAGCGATAGCAGTTTAATCAACATTTATGTGTTCAAAAGTGCAAATGTAGCTGTTTTGGGCCTTTTTTGGCACCCTCCGGGCCCTAACCTTGAGTAAAGAGCATGCAGGGTCACAAATTGTTGCTTGCCAAGCCTCACCTAGCACTCGGGACACATTTCATCAACTTGAAATCACACGAAAGCGCAACCGTATCACTTTAATCAACATTTGTGTGTTCAAAAGTGCAAATATTGCTGTTTGGGGCCTTTTTTGACACCCTTCAGGCCATAACCTTGAGTAAAGGGCATGCACGGTCACAAATTGCTGCTTGCCAAGCCTCACGTAACACAGCAGACAAACGTGATCAATTTGAAATCACACGAAAGCACGCCCGTATCACTTTAATCAACATTTATGTGTTCAAAAGTGCAAATATAGCTGTTCTGGGAGTTTTTTGGCCCCCTCCGGATTATTATCTTGGGTAAAGGGCATGCACGGGCACAAATCATTGCTTGCCAAGCCTCACGTAGCACAGCCGACAAACGTAATCAATTTGAAATCACATGAAAGCACGGCTGTATCACTTTAATCAACATTTATGTGTTCAAAAGTGCAAATATAGCTGTTTTGGGCGTTTTTTGGCACCCTCCGGATTATTATCTTGGGTAAAGGGCAGGAACGCGCACAAATCATTGCTTGCCTAGCCTCACAGGGCACTAGGGACAAAATTGATCCATTTGAAATCTCGTGACACCACAAGGACATCATCAAAATGACCGTTTATGGCCCGGAAGTGGCAAAAATGGGCAAAAATGGTCGTATTTTGGGTTTATCTGGACATCCGGTAATGCAATCGACGTAATTTCAATACAGCAACTAGATAACATTGAATTTCACCGATTGCGCTATCTAAATCGGGGCAGATGCGCACAGATTTGGCACAAATCACCAAAACCTCGGCAAAATTGGGTTGCGGCGGGCCGTAAATCGCGATCGCGGCAGTTTTTGGACGGTTCAGTTACAGGATTCCGGTACCTCATAAAATCCTAGGTGTTGGGGGACGAGAACACCTTGGGGACACTGGGTACTGGGGCTACTATATCATTTGTGGCCAAAACATTTTACCTCGTGGGGGGGGATGGTCATGTGGTGCACAGTTGTGGGGATTGCGAGGTCGACGTGCCTATGGGATCTAGGAGCGTTGCCCATCCGATCTACGTGATGGACACCGAAGCCTTCGACTTCGTACCGGGGACCGACTTCTTAGTGGAGCGGCCGCAGATTCTATCCCTCACGCGGCAAGCACCACCTTTCCTTCATGTGGAACAGGGTGACGGACGGGAGTCTGTACCACTGGAGCAGTCTGACCACACGTCAAGCTACCTGAGGGTATGCAAGAAGGATCCCTCTACCAGGATGGTTGCCTCCGAAATGAAGGACTATGGGCTCGTTGGCAATGTCCTAGACCAAGGTCTCAAGGAGTTGGGATACTCCAGGGAAGACCTAAACGTGGAGTTGCTCACCAGTTACAAGCAGCACAACCTGGACCTCTACTGCAGCAAGGGGCAAAATTGCTGCTACAAAATTTACTGGCGCTCTTTCGGGATGGCCTACGGAAACCCCAGGTTCAGTGAATTGGGGAAGGTCTTGACCAAGGTGGTTTTGGAACGTTCCCGCATGGTCCTGTGTTCCCCCGATTGGGGGGCCAATGGGGGAAATGAGTACTGGCGTACTCTATTGGGGAAGTTGACACTCACCTCCATCCAGCTGCCCGGCGACGCCATCTAGGTGCCCTGGTTCGTAAGACGCCTATTGGGAAGCCAGGATGGGGGAGCATGCTAAGCATGGTGGATGGGGGCCTAGCCCCAGTACCCTTGGAAGATCTGGATCCTGCTATGGTCGAGGAAATTCAACGTGAGAGCAGCGGCAACACCCTGGGTGTCCTGAAAGACCGACTCCGGCCTCCAGAAGCTGTGAAAACTACTCTCGCGGGAGACGAGTACGTCGTGTCTGACGCTGTTGCCCCCACATCCCCCTGCCATGTACCTAATTCTGATGTACTCTCAGAGTGCGGGCTATCCGAGCAATCCAGCTGCATACACTCTGAGGACCAAACCGAGCATGTCTCCTTCTTCGTTCAGACGTCCGTGGGGGAAGTGGAGAACGCCGAGTAGGCTACCCGACAGGAACCTGTACTCTTTATGAGGGGAGAGGAGCCGTTGGACGAGGACTTGGACCCGTGAACCAGGCTGAGTGAGTACGTGGACTCCAAGAGGAGATTGGTGGCAAAAAAGCTATGCTACGCTCAGCCTACCCGCCGCTCATGGCCGTTGAAGCAAGGGTCTATGTGGGATATCTCCTAACTGAAGGAGGACCCTGAAGAGCGTTTGGGGTACCCATGTGCACATGAGGACCCCTGAGGAAGATGGACTCTCAGAGGAACGCGTGTGCAAACCCGCCCGAGCGTGCCTATGCTCTCATCGGCCACCTGAGACTGTGGAAAGGGACCTTCTATACGCCCATCAAGGGCTGAAGGACACAAACAAGGACGCAGAGCTGGTTGAGGACCACCTCCCTGCTTCTAGTCACCAAGGGACAGGCACTCTGCACTCCAACAAGGACCTGGAGGACAAGATCAAGCTCTTGGACCAAAGAGTACAGAAGCTGATCAAGACCTACCCAGAAGTGTTCGGGAAATTACCCCCTCCAGCCTCCTGTGACAAGCTGGTACAAATGGACCTCAAGCTGAAGCCCGAGTTCCTGAGTCACAAGATACGTAGGAGAACCTATCGGGCTCCTAGAGAGGAGGCCGATGAGACTGCGGGACAGATACAAGAGTGTATCCAAGCTGCCCAGGTTCTGGAGTACAAGGATGGGGACTACCCCAAACACTGCAGCCCCTGTTCCATGCTGGCCAAACCTGGATCTGCAGCCAAACGGCTGCTGGCGGACCATGGAGAGGTGAACAAGAAAAGACTGAACCTCTCGGGGTCTATTCCTAATTTGCAGTCAACCCTAGAGAGGATAGCTTCCTGCCGCTACAAGACAAAGATGGACAAGCCGACTGGCTTGAGGTTTGAGGTTTGAGGTTTGTCTTTTCAGGTACTACGCCCTGTTCGGCCAGGGGGGGCCACCTGGTCGGGCCAGGTGATATCCCCCCAACCGGGACCTAGTTGGTGGCCACTCATGACACACCTCCTGCCTGGTGGCGGAGTCCCCCGGGTTCACGGGGCTCGGAGCCCTGTCCCTCCCCGGCTTCCCCATTTCGCCAGGCCCCGGTCAGCGTGTCACTTAGTAGGCGTGGTTCCAGGCGCTTACCACCTACGCCGCCTCCTTGATGCGTGGTCGCCCGGGCTGCCGGCACCGTCGGGCCCATGCTACTGCCTTGCCTCCAGTGGGACCCCCATGGGCTGGCGCGGAGGCTGCCTAGCCGCAGCGTTGGTGCGTAGCACTGTGTGCTACTACTGCCTTGGCGGCTGCAGTGCCCTGGTCGTGTATGCGCGGCGCTCCTTGCAGGCCTGGGGGATCGGGGCCGGTGCCGGTTCTAGCTTCTGCCCTGGGGCTCTTCCCCCCCTCGCGTCCCTGGCGGTGCGTGTTGAGGGTTGTCCCGTCCGGGTGCCCCTTCCCTTCGCCTGCCGGTACACCATTCCATGCGGTCTGTGCGTTCCGCGGGGTCGGTCCAGTTGCCCTTCGGTTCCGCTCCGCGTGTCCCTTGGGTGTGGGAGCGCTCCTGCTCCCGCAGCGTACGCGCCTCCCCCCCCCCCCGGGTCAGTGTGGTGCGCGCAGGACGCGCAGTTCTGGTGTAGGGCGCCGGTAGGGCCGTTCCAGGTGGTTCGTGCCCCTCCATGTTTCCTGCCTCGGTCCCGTGCTCCGCCTATTTAGCTCTGGGGGCGTTGACGGTCCCCTCGCACCCTTGCCTGGCTTGGGGTTGCTTGCCCCCCTGCGGGCAGGGCCTGCCCTTGCGAGCTGGCTTTGCGCGCTGTGGGGGCGGCACGAGGGCGCCCAGGAGTGGGCGCCTCTTGCCTTGGTGTGGGGAGTCCGGGGTGGGGCGCTGTCCCACGCCTGACCGCCCGTCCTTAGGGCATGCGGCCAGGGCCCGCTACCAACCGGCTGTGGGTGCGAGGGGTGTCGGCGTGGGGACCCTTCATCAGCCCCACAGCGCGCACTCTTGCTAGCTGGCTTTGCGCGCTGAGGGAGCGGCATGAGGGCGCCCCTGGGGGGGGGGCGCCTCCTATTTGGGTGTGGGGTGTCCGGGGTTGGGCGCTCTCCCACGCCCGACCGCCCGTCCTTGGGGCGTGCAGCCAGGGCCAGCTACCCACTGGCTTTGGATGCGGGGGGTTTGGGCTTGGGGACCTGTCCCCATCCCCGGAGCGCGCGCCCTTGCGTGCTGGCTTTGCGCGCTTTGGGGGCGGCAGGAGGGCGCCTGAAAATTGAGGGCGCCTCTTGCCTCCTTGTGGGGTGTCCAGAGTTTGGCGCTCTTCCACACCCGTCCACCCGTCCTTGGGGCGTGCGGCCGGGGCCCGCTACCCACTGGCTGTGAGTGCCGCGGATGTGGGCGCGGGGACCCGTCACCGACCCCACAGCGCGCACTCTTGCGTGCTGGCTTTGCGCGCTGTGGGGGCGGCAAGAGGGTGCCCAAGGGGGGCGCCTCCTGCCAGGCTGTGGAGTGTCCGGAGTTGGGTGCTCGTCCACACCCGACCGCCCGTCCTTTGGGCGTGCGACCGGGGCCTGCTACCGACTGGCTGTGGGTGCGGGGGATGTGGGCGTGGGGACTTGTCACCAACTCCACAGCGCGCGCTCTGGTGTGCTGGCTTTGCGCGCTGTGGAGGCAGCACGAGGGCGCCCGAGGGGGGCGCCTCTTGCCTTGGTTTGGGGCGTCCCGGGTTGGGCGCTCGTCCACACCTGACCGCGCGTCCTTGGGGCTTGCGGCCGGGGCCCGCTACGCACTGGCCGCAGGTGGGACCCATCACCAACCCCACAGCGCGCGCTCTTGCGAGCTGGCTTTGCGTGCTGTGGGAGCAGCACGAGGGCGCCCGGGGGGGGGCGCCTCTTGCCCCCTTGTGGGGCGTCCGGGTTGGGCGCTCTTCCACGCCCGACCACCTGTCCTTGCGGTGTGCAGCCAGGGCCCGCTACCCACAGGCTGTGGGTGCAGTGTGCGGGCGTGGGGGCCCGGTTTTCCTTGGCACCTTGTCCCGTGCTGCGGACGAGGATGAACAAGCGGAGTGGTTTCTGGCACGTCGACCTGACGCCCAACAGGCAAGAGCTCCTAGTGTTCATCACCCCTCAGCGGTAGGTGTTCAAGTGGAAGGTCATGCCCTTTGGCGTGGCAGACACACACGCTCTTTTCCAAGAGCTGATGAACAAGATCTTGTAAATCCAATGTAGGAGACCTGTGGTGCAAGAACTCATGTCGCGAGGCGCCCAGATGGAGGCATACATCGATGATGTATGCCAGGGAAAGAATACTCAGGAGGTCCACTTCATCCTCTTGGGCCCGTTCTTTGCTGAATGCAAGGAGAACCACACCAGACTCAAGCTGGAGGACTGTACACTGGAGTTCATGCAGGAGACTCTGCAGTGCCTGGGGTTCGACATTGGCTATGGGTGGTGGACCCCTGCGGCCTCTAAGGTGAAAACCCTGATGGTTGCCAAGGTAGAACATGAAGACCCGAAGAAAGGGGTCCATGATGTACATCATTTTTTTCGGTCTTGCAATTTCTACCGCAGCCACACCAAGAATTTCACCTACACCAGCGCCATCCTGACGGACCTCATCAAGAAGAGTACTACCTGGCGCTGGGGCCCTGAGGAGCTACAAGCGTTTGACAAGCTCAAGGACAAAGTGGCTAACGCTAAGTCCTTTGGCGCGCCTATAGCAAGGGGAGAAATTATCGTGGTGACTGACGCCAGCAATGTGGGTGGAGGTGGAACGTTGTTCCAGTGCCAAGCACTAGAGAAGGACGACTTCGACGGGGCCATTCCTCAATGGGGGACTGATGGACTGAACCGAGACGGTACTCTCAAGCACAGCTACCCCGACGACAAATGGGTCCTGGTTCCCCTAGGCCATTGGAATTCGAAATGGAACCAGGCCAGAGGTAACTACTCTACCTATGAGCAAGAACTGCTAGCGGGTATGCTGCTGCTATCCTCTCAGTCCCGACTGCTGGGGAGCAACCCTGTGGTTTGGCTATTTGACCAAGAACCGGTCTGTACCTTTCTAAAGGGGCCTTCACCTGAGAAGGCTAAGCTCAAGCGCTGGTGGACCTACCTGAGCCAGCCACAGCTCCGAGTACATCACATCCAGCGCGTCAAGAACGAGTGTGCGGACTACATCAGCCGCAACAACTTTGAAGACATGATTGGTGCCAGGTCTGAGGAGCTAGCCAAGCAGGCGTTCAGCCGTATGGACGTACACCTGGACCTGAAGATGACCATGATCAGACTTTTAGATGGAATCCAACAAGTTGAGTACCTGAAGGAGTTTGCGGACATCTACAAACGCCTGGAGAAGCGTCTGGGAACCGGCCTGGTCAACCAGGAGCAATGGAAGCGGGACAAGACCTACCTCTGCCATGGGGACCAGATGCGTGTGCCAAGCGACTGTATCCCGGCACTCCTCAAATGGACCCATGAGTGCAGTGGTTTTCAAGAAGCGTTTCCACTCTACGTGGAGTGATGACCAACTACAGAAAATTCTCCAGCCTATCGTGGACCAGTGCCGGTGTCGATCCTGTAAACCTGGGGATATCAGGGACAGAGGTCTCTCTTCAACCCTTCCTATCCCACACTGTGCCGACAGTGTTCTCTATGTGGACTACACGGAGATACCCAAGTGCGGGGGCTATGACTGTGCCCTAGTGGTAACCTGTTGGTTGACCAGGTTTACCAGAGTGTTCCCGTACACCAAACACATCACCGGTGAGGAGACCATCAGGATAATCCTGGAAGAGTGGTTCTGTGTCTATGGGGCACCCAAAGAAATGAACTCCGACGCGGACTTCCGAGTACGCTCTGACACTGGCTGGTACAAGAGAGTCCTGAGGTCCGTGAATGTCCAGCCGTCAACGGGGATTCCCTATACTGATACGAGTAACCCCCTATGTGAGCAACAGATTCGAGTTCTCAAAGGGAACTTGAGGATATGGCGCAAGACTGAGCGCACCAAAGACTGGGTGACACTTCTCCCCGTCATATCCTTGATGATGAACTCCCAAGAGAGTTTAACGGCTGGCTACTCGCCCCATGAGCTATTCATGAAACGCCCGGCGTGGATCCTACACGCTCCCTATCCTGAGGACTCCTACTCTACGGTGGGACAACGGGTGAAGGACCAAAAAGACAAGGTGGACAAGGCCAAGGCCATGCTCCAGAGAGTGGAGGAGCGACAGTGGAACAAGAAGAACAAGCACCGAGTGCCAGCCTGTTACCAAGAGGGAGACTGGGTGCTGGTGCACTACAGTCGGCTACCCGCCGGGCCATCCTCCACCGGCAATGACCCCTACTTTGGGCCCTACAAGATCCTCTCTGAGGATGGTCACCGCATCACTGTGCGGTGTTCTCCCTAACTAGGGGGGACCCTGGTGTGCGCAGCTTAACAGCTCAAGCGCTACTACGACCCAGAGGCCCTCTGTGCGGAAGAATGGGAACTGCAGGAGGAGGAGATGGCCGCTCTGGACCTACAGGGCGCTGCCAGCCCTGTGGAAGATGAAGGAGAAATCCCTGACATGAATGCCGAGAAGATGGCTGAGGAAGGCTTCTACCTGATGGAGTCGGTTATCCGACACCACTACCGCCAAGGGTGGCGTTTCCTCACCATCTTGGAAGGGCTTGGAGTTGAGGGAGCTACCTCGGAGCCCTTCTGTGCCTTCGTACTTCCTGAGGCACGCCTAAACTCTGTTCTGGTAGACTACTTCTTCCAGAACAACCTCGCGGAGCTCCTGAGGCCCGGTGAAACGCTTACTTCGCAGAAGAACCCTAGGGACTGAACCCTTCCTATACCTGCCTATGTCTAAGTCACTGTGCTGAGCCTGAGGACCTATGAGCAAGCTGCAGAAATTATGTGCTAATTCTACCGGAATCTGCACCCTTGCTCAACCCAGCGGATGTCTTTACACGATGCCACCGGGTACGCCCCAGGTCTCTCCGCCCCTAGGTACCCAATTTCTGTGCTGTGACCAAAGATCCTTGTGGGGAATACCCAGCGCTAACGCCAAGGTATTGGTTTTGCCTACCTACCTGCCTACTACAGGGGAGGGGTGGCAAAAAGCTACGAGGCATGAAAAGGCGTGTTTGCTAGACGGCCAAAACCTAGACTACCACTGTCACTGCCCACCAAAAACCCTGGTAAAGTTCAGGAAACAGGCGGGACAGTGACACAGTGACTACAGGCCTACCACTCCTACACTCAGAGGCTACTTGGTGGCGTTCATGAGGAGTTCGCGGGCCCTAGTGGCCCATCTGTGCGAATGCAAGGGAACACAGCACTACTAAGCTGCTGTCGCCTAACAGGGACGTCAAACACGTTTCCCTGCTAGGGCTTGGAGGGAAGGAGTGCTCTGTGT
This sequence comes from Eutreptiella sp. 'Long Island Sound 2002', assembly GCA_964036045.1. Classification (NCBI taxonomy): domain Eukaryota; phylum Euglenozoa; class Euglenophyceae; order Eutreptiales; family Eutreptiaceae; genus Eutreptiella; species Eutreptiella sp. 'Long Island Sound 2002'. The sequence goes on along the minus strand of OZ038379.1, from coordinate 41,970,278 downwards.
GCGTGCGCAGCATTTGAGGATGTCGTCGTCACGCCATACAGGGCCTGGCGGAGGCAGTATGAGAATGTTGTGGTGTCATCAGCGCCCCGTTTAGCTGGGCAGAAAAAAATTGCTGCTGCACTGATCCCCCCAACCTTGCCCACGTATGAACAGAGGCAAATGCAGGACAGCTTTCAGTGGAGGAACCTAACGTGCCTCGCCGTATTATACCGGACTCCGACAGGAAAATGATACGCTGTCTGAGAGCTTCCCTATCAAGCAAGCAAGCTTAGGGAAATCCGCCCGGTCTCCTATCGAACAAAGGGCGGAGCCCCTGAGTAGTTTGGACAAGGGTGTGGCCTACCCTTTAATGCGTCATATGCATGCACGAGTATGCACGAGTTGCACAGTGCCCTATTTTTAACAATTGAATTTCCAACATTCCATACCCATCTTTGAGCACACTCACTGACTCAACCAGGGAATGGCCGCTCCTGGGCTTACTCACCTCACCTACCGCTGGAGAACGATAGCAGGTGGAGGACAAAACGAAACACAAACAAAGCAAAGCGAGTTGCAGTCCAGTGTATGTTCTAATCAGTGCAACAGAAAGAGGGAGGTTGGTATGTAAGAGCAGTTGTCACAGTTGACCCGCATTGCACCGCAGAGCAGGACCGGTAACCCCCCGTGACAACCACTCCTTGGTCGAAGGCCATCTGTTTTGCCCTAATCTAACCTCCAATCACCTTGCAATCTGCGAATCAATCTCTCTACTGTATGTATCCGCTGCTACACGGCTTGTCAACGGAAACACGAGGCAAGCAATGTGTATGCTGCATGTGAAGAAATAACAACATGTATGTTTATACATCTCTCTTTGAACTCTTATCGAATTTTGGAATTCTTGATTCTTGAATATTCCTATAAGCAGGGGTGGACTCTCTACCTTTATTATTTATTGTGTGTCTGGTCATTTGTTGATTATTATGTGACGTAGTGGTATGATCTTAGTTTCTCTGGCTTTACGGGCCGTGAACTAGGACGCGCCCCTGCGTGCCGCTTTTGTCTGCGTTTGAATCCAGAAATTGAAACTTCCTGTGAAGAAATGTGAACATGGAGATTCTGCACAGGTGTGTACCCTCAGAAAAATCCTGGGCCGGCATTTCACAGATTTAGGTGTATCGTCGATCGTTTGCGCATAAATCAGGCCCTCATCTCTTACATCTTTGCTGTTCAGATGTCCCTGTGAGGCGAAGCGAAGTAAGCCGCGTTCTGGCCAAACCGGGGACCAAGGAAGACTATCCAGAATCCCAAGACCCCATTGAGGGGCAGACAATTTCTAACGCCACCCGCTCGCCAAAAGAACAGGACAGTTACAGTCTGCAGGTACAACAGAGACCCAGACAGCGTGCCCTGACCGTATCCTGCGTTGCGTTTTGCGTTTTGCCACTTGGAGGGAGGGATGCATGATCACATGACTTTGCATGCACATTGTAAACCCCGCCCAAGCCACAGCCGCGCCAACGACGCCACTGAGCGCAGTGAAGGCTGTGGGAGTTTGTTACGACAGGGCAGAAACTGGCGACTGCCCTGGAGCAGCGCGCTCTTTTCAGTGTTAGGGAAGTTGTAGGTAGTTTCAGAAAGATGCTGAAACCACGGGGAGGTCAAGAAAATACCCTTTTTTCCTTGAAATGCGACAGCGGTGGCCACCACAGCACAAGTGAGGGGTAGGAAAAAGTGCATTTCCATGCCCAGGGGTAATGATGAATTGTCTTAGAGATGCCTGAAGTCATGCTACATTTTGATCTCAGTAATGGCCTATCCAAAGAGGGCTGACAAATCATTTTGACCTATAAAACCAAGCATTAAACCTTGGATGTTGTGTGGACCCCTGACCCCTTAACTGATTGGACATAAGCACGATTTCCTGGACTGACTGAGGCGCTGACATTGATCCAGAGCTTATACATTTTTCTATATTATCTCATGAATGCTTAGCTATCCTAGTGGTCTGCACCCTAGGGGGCTGGGGTACCCCTTTTTGAGAGGTCCTGGGTTGAATACCCAGTCAGCCTAGCTATGTAGGAAGTTCCCACGTGACATGGCAGTGACCTCAGCGCCACAGGCCATGCCACCTCAGCACCCATGGCACCCAAAACAGAGGGTGCACATCTCTAGATTGCACTGTAAGATAGGGAGTGCCCATGTGGGCAGTTTTCCCATGATTGTAGGATATTTTCTAACTATCTTTTCCTAAATCTGTAGTTATTGTGAGTTCCTTTATGTAGATACATTGTCTATCTTTTCTCCATTGACTGCGGCCCTTCATGTCGTGGATTTGATCCCGAATTTCCTCTTACTGCACTGTGGGTACTTGAAAGCTTTGGTCCATCATTTCATTTTGCCCAAACATTGGCATTTGAAAAGCCTGAGCTACACCAAGAAGCTGCAGGAGCAAGCAGAGGCACAAAAGAAAACAATGTCATCAAGAGCATCAACAGTGGAAGCCTGTTTTACCTTTTGTTGCACCTGCGCGCTGCGTCCTACATTCGTTTGACATACCTTGGATTCTTTGTTTTGCCTTTTGAGAACAAGGATGGAGAGGACCAACACCCCGAACGAACGCAGCAGGGAGAACTTTATCGTTTTGACGAAACGAACAACACAAACACAATGCATTTTTGTGTATTGACCGTAACATACCTGAGAAGTGAGTTGTCCGGTTGCCTCTTGTGTGTCTGTTGTTTCATGTTTTCTTCCTAAAGATCATAACGGTTTTGATGCAACATGTGCAAATCATTCTTGTAAAAGGTTTCAAAACAAGGCTCAAACCTTTTTTTTCCTCGAGCCGTTTGGGCCTCCGAGCCTCTTTTCGTCACTGCGCCCCTGTTGCGCTTGTCTGCGACTGTAAGTTTTGGACTAAAAATGACGATTTTCAACGCCTTTTTGTCAGCTTTTAGAAATTCGACTTCTGAAAACGCTAACTTGTTCGCTAAACCGCGCGATACACACCCTGTTGGTTTTTTTTTCTATCTTTTTCAGCTCCTGGAGTTTTCAGAAATCTTTCAGGAGTGTACCTACGCCCTGAACCTTGGTTAGAACGCTTACTGAAACACTGTTCATACTGCAATGGCCGTTCGCATTGGAGCGTTCGACCATACAGTAGTGGGTAACCATGTACACTCTAGGGAGGAGGTCCTGCGTTCCATCCCCTCTACCCCCAAATTTTTGCCAAACGGGTTTGCCGCACCCAGCAACTTTTGAGGAATGCCGCTTCTGAGGGACATCGTACACGGCTCATTACATTGTTTTTCAAGGGTACCTACAGCGTCATAAGCTTCTATGAAGTGATGAGAGTGTCATTTGCTGGTTGGAAGCATTTTTTCAGGTAACTTCAGGGTCATTTGTGCCTTTTTCCTTTGTCCTGCTAGACTGATCAACTAGTACTCGAGGGGGGAGTAAGAAAAAGTCACTACCATGTCTTTCTTCGGGCTACATGATCCAGGCCAAGCCCCCCCTAATCGTTGGGAAGTAATTAAGACTAACACTTAATCATTTTTATCACTCCTTTTGAAGCTTTAAGTACATTGTCTAAAGTAACTAGGGTTATAACCCTAGCTGCGCCATGAAACTCACCCCTACCACTCAAGTGAGCGGTGGTATCTTCCTTCATGGAGATTATACCGGAGAAAAATAGGCAGTTCCTGCGTTGCGCCCTGTAGGTGAAGCCTAGTGATCTTTCACCTCAGGACCCCTAAACTCAATTGCTTCTCCTAGTTATTGCGGGAACACTTTCAGCTGATTCTGAATTCAGTTGCTTGGCCATGCTGGCAAAGCCATGTCCTGTGTCTGGCCCAACGTGTGTGCCCCAGATTCCTAGTCAACTCCATTGCATGTCCAAGTGTGCACATGAAGTGCTTGGGTTTATTCTTGAGGCCAGACTGATCCCAGCTTTATCTAAAAAATCTTTTGAGTTGTCCATATGTGATTGGAACTTTGTATTTAAGCCTGCATTGTCCATGTGCAGCCTCTCTTAGTTAGTCATGCTTTGATTTGGAAGGACTTATCCTGATTTCATTTCGATGCGGTGCCTGGACTTGCCGTACTCTATATCTTTGTGGGTTTAATTTTGTACTGGGGAAAATCATCAAGGTTTTCGCTAACAAAAACAAGGAAGAAGCACAAGATTCGGTAAGCGAGAAACCTTTTCTATATACCTAAATCCAACCCCTATCATAGCACCCATCCCCACCCTCAGCCTACTCCTCACCATACAAGTAAAAAGACCTGCCTGTATCAGTAACCAAGATTGAATATGGGGTCTGAGCTAGTGGTCAAAGGAACAGGGTCTAGCAGATTTTATCGACAAATGCAGCACCTATTGGAAAGTGGACAAAATCGTCTCAAATAGGGCTCAAAATGCTCTATCTTCATTCGTTCTGGCACCACAACCGGGTAGAGTTGGACAGACAGATTGACGTTTTGCGCGCAGTTGCAAGTTTGAGGTTTGAGGCTTGAGGTTTCGGGCACTAGAAGCCTTTCAGCTCCGGGGGGCCACCTGGTCGGGCCAGGGGATATCCTCCCGACCGGGACCTAGCAAGGGGCCCTTCATGACACACCTCCCGCCTGGTGGCGGAGTCCCCCGGGTTCACGGAGCTCGGAGCGCTGGCCCTCCCCGGCTTCCCCTTTTCGCCACTCCCTGGTCAGGGCGTCACCTAGCGACCGTAGCTGCAGGCGCTCACCCACGGCGTCGACCCCCTAATGTGTGGTCGCCCGGGGTGCCGGCGCCGCCGGGCCCGTGGTACTGGCTTGTCGCCAGTGGGACCCCCATGGGCTGGCGCGGAGGCTGCCTAGCCGCGGGGCTGGTGCGTGGCTCGGTGCACCAGTACTGCCTTGGCAGGTGCAATGCCCTGTTCGCGTGTGCACGGCGGTTGCGGCTTGTCTGGGGGGTCGGGGCCGGTGCCGGGTTTTGTGTCTTTTCCGTTCCCCTCCTCCCGCCCCGCGTCCCCCGCGCTGCCTGTGGCGGGTCGTCCCGTTTGGGTGTCCCTTACCCTTTCCCGCTGGTACACCGTTTCATGCGGTCTGTGCGCTCCGCGAGCTCGGTCCGGTTGCCCTTCTGGTATTTCCCGCGTGCCCTTTGCGTGTGTGTTCGCTCGCGCTCTCGCGGCGTCCGCGCCCTTCCTCCCTCCCCGGGTCGGTTTGGCGCGCGCACCTCGCGTGGTTCCGGTGCAGGGCGCCGGTAGGGCCGTTCCATGCGGTCCGTGCCCATCCGCCTTTCCTGCCCCGGTCCCGTGCGCCGTCTGGCTTGCATTTGGGGCGGGGCGGCCCGGTCCCGTTCCCCCCGTGCCTGGCTTGGGGTCGTGTGCTGCCTTGCGGGCAGGCCTGTGCGTCCGGGGCGGTCCGGCGCCGGGGGGGGCGGGGGGGGGGGGGGGGGCGGCCTGTGTGCCGCCCCCCCCCGGGGGCGTGGCCGGGGGGCCCCGAGGGGCGGGGGGTCGCTCTGCCTCGGTCAATCCCTCTGCCTTTTGCGGGGCGGGCACCAAAGCGGGTGTCAGCGGCGTCGCTCAGATCATGGAGGGCGTAGCCTCCATATTGCTCCGGTTCGTGTTCGCTTGTTGACCCCGAGTGTGGTCCGCGGGGCGCCCTTGTGTGCTGGCACCGGTCTGCCTGCCTATCGTAGTCACAGTGGGGGCAGGCGGGTGGCGGCGTGGGGGCGTGCGTCGTACGGGCTCAGCGGCGTTCCTCCCCCGGGCGCCGTGGCTCTTTTGGGGGGGGGGGGACTTCCCCTGGCCTTGGGGCTGGTAGAGGGTTGGCGCCCCCTTGGCCCGTCTCCAGTATCCCGCGGGCCGCAGGGGGGGGAGTGGGGGGAAGAGGGGGGGGGGGTTCGCGCCGTGGTTCCTCGCCACCCTCCTCCGGTTCCCCGGCCCGCACCCTTGGCGGCTGCGGGGGGGTGGCCTGTAGCCCCCGGCCATGGCCCCCCCTCATGGCCGGCGGCGTGGCGCCGCGCGTTCCTCCCTGCCGCGTGCTCGGCCGGGGCTGTTTGGCAGCCCCGGGCGCTGGGCGCGGTCCAGCCGGCCGCTTGTGGGTCAGTCTTGTGGGGAGGAGGGTGGGGGGTTGGTGCGCTGCCCCTCATCAGGGGTTCGGCCGGGGGGCCCCGGGGCCCGGGGGTCGGGGGGTCGCTCTGCCTCGGTCTGTCTCTCTGCCCCCCCTGGGCGGGCATCAAGGTGGGCCGCCCCGTTGTTGCCCTGCCCCTCACACTGCACCAGCTCCCGTCCGCGTGCCGCCGCCCAGATGCGGTCCGCGGGGTGGCCGCGCGCGCCGGCGAAGAGCTGCTGGCCTGCCGCGGCTACTGTTGGAGTGGGTGGGCGGCTGACTGGGGGCGTGCGCCCCTCCCCGGGTGCCGCGGCCCTCTCGAGGGGGGGAGGGGGTCTCCCTCTGGCCCCGCGGGGGGGTGCGGGGCCGCCGTCCCCCTGCCCGGCCTCTGGCTGTCCGTGGACCCCGGGCAGGGAGAGGGGGGAGGGGGGGAGGGGGGGGGCTCCCCGCTGTCCCCCTCTGGTCCCCCGGTGCTGCTCTCCGGTGGCTGCGGGGGGGGCGGCCTGACGGTGTCGGTCCCGGGGGGCCAGCCGTTGACGGGGGGAGGGGCGCTCTCCCTTCCCGCTCCCCTTCCACCCACCGGGTGTAAGGCTGTTGTGCGGGCCCTCACCCACGGGCTCCCCGCTCTTTTCGCCGCTGTCGCCTCGCCTCGTGGCACCAGCGGGGGGACGGAGGGGTGGGTTGGCGGGCGCTGGGAGTGGCGGTCTGGGTCAGCGGTTAGTGGTAGCGATATGCGGGTCAGTTGGGCCCTCGCGTCGCGCGCGGCCGCGGGCTCGCCGCTCCCGCCCTCTCCCCTACCGTGGGCGGCGCGTGTCCCCCCGCTGTGCGAACGGCGGGGGGCCGGGAAGGGGCGCTCTGGGTCGGGGGGGGCGGGCCTGCCGGGGGGGTGTCCCCCGCCACTGGTCCTCTCCCGGCCCCCTGTGCCCGCCGCCCAGGACCATAGCCGCCGGGCTCCGACGTCACCTGCGCCGCTGCTTGTGTTGGGGCTTGGGCTGGGGCGGTGGCGGGTTCCTTCGGCGGTAGCGCCAGTGGGTGAGGGCGGTGCACAGGGCCCGGGGGAGCCAGTTGTTGGCTTCCACGTCCGTGACGTGGAGCACCGCCCCCCCTTCGAGGAAAGCCTGCCACGTCGGGTCCCGGTCGGGCCACCCCGCCCGAATCATGGCCCGGAGGACCCTTCGTGGTCCTCCTGGGCCACCCACCCCCCCAGAGGGCACCTCCTGGTTTCTGCCTGTCCCTTCGGAGGAGCATGGCATCGAAGGGCCAGTTCCTCAACCCCCTGGTGGTCTTTGAGGTGGCCCAGCTCAGCCACCGACACACCTTCATCACCAGGGGGAGGCCCTTCGCGCCCCAGGGAGTCAGTAACCGCCTCCCAGTGCCGGGCCCAATCGCCCTGGGCCCCCTCTACCCCCCGTGGCGGCACTGCCTGCGGCTCCTGCGCCTGTGGCGCCGGTGCCGAGCCAGACCCCCGCGCCGCCCGGGCAGCGGCCATCCGCGCCGGCTCCGCCCTCGGCTCTCGTGCCGCGGGATGGAGGCCGCGCGGGGCGCCGCTGAGTAAGAGAAAGTGCTTTTCTAATGCTTTAGGGTATACTTTAGTTGTAGTAGAGATGCTCTAAGCACCGATGCGCTTTTATCTTAGTATTGGCCTAACCAAAATGGGTGATAACACATTTTGACCTATAGAACCAAACACTAAATCAGGATGTAGTGTGGACCCCTTAATCCCCAAGGTATATGCACCAAAACATCTTTCTCTGGGTGACTGAGGCACTCGAACTTACCAAAATGTAATGCAGAGGAAGGAAGAGGGGGCAAGGCGAAAGCACAGCACAAGACACATACTGAGCACTACTCAAAACTACCGGTTTACTTTACAAGTGTACTCTCCATTCCCCTTTTGGTACACTTGTCCCCTGATTTTGTTTTGCTTATATCTCTACACTGAGGCCACCATCGGGGAAACGGCCTTCACCAATGGATCCAGCATCCTCAAACTATGGGGGTATAGCCCCTTATAAAAATACTTGCTAATTCATCAATTTTGGGTTTGAACCCGGGTCCCCCGTTTGCAATGCCATGCCTTTAACCACTAAGGCAACCAGCCAGCCTGCCTAACTGCCTGTCACCAGAGTATATATAGCAAAATCAAAATCAGTTCTCACTCACTGACCAACTGCCAATAACTGTCTCCCTATGCTCAAAACAAACGGTTGGCTTCAAGTAGCACGTATGTTTCAAAACCAATAGAACCTTATATCCCGCATTCTTTTTACCCCATACATAGGGCGTGGAGGGAGGGCAGCATGTGTCTTGTGCTGTGCTTTTGCCTCGCCCCCTCTTCCTTCCTCTGCATTACATTTTCGTAAGTTCCAGGAGGCTCTGCTTCAGCACAGCACAATCCCCATACTGAGCACAGACAGCAGACACCGTAGAAAAATGGAATAAATAATATTATAAAAACCAATAAAACTCCCCGTTATTCGAGCAACAGAAGCTCAGAATCGTCAGAGTCCTTTGGCACCAGCGACTGCGCGAAATTAGCCAGGGCCCGCACTCTGTTATAGAAACACCTGAAAGTGTCGTAATTTCTCCAATCACCCAGTTCACAAACAATATGTGGATCAACCCCCAACAGAATCAGAGCAGTTGCCGCAGAACCCCTCGTACTGTGCGCAGTAAACACATGCAGTCCCACGCTCTGCAGAAATGTCGTAGTCAATGAATTGATCGTCCCTGCCACAATGGGCTTCCTGGGAGCCTTGAGCGACACGAAGAGTTCGTTCCCTTCGTACGAGCTGGTCATCTCCAGGTATACTCCCAACCAATAAAAAGGACAGTATGCTCTGTTCGACATTGCGTGGATTGGACTTGGTTCGTAAACAGGGCGTCCTTTACGCCTGGCCTGGACAAACCAAACTTTGCCCTGCTTAATGATACCCGTGCCTTTAGTACGTTCCAGATTGATGCCCCGAAAAAGCGCGAAAAAACGCAATACCAGAATATGATGCAAACGAACTTGAGATTCAGTCCTTGCCTCCAAGTATGGCAGCTGTTACAGAAGCTTGGGAATGTCGTAATACACCACGTAACGTGGCACTGAATAGTTCCATTGTTTCTTGATACCTTTCAAAATAGGCTCAAATCGTAAAGCATGCGCCGCAAAGAATAGGAGCAAATCAGCGTACGCGCAACGCGCCTCCGCGAACGACTCCTTCTCAGAGAATTGGATCAGCCAGTAAGGCAACGAAGAAATTGAAATGGTGTCCAGATCCCTTATGGAAGTAAATGATCGTTTGGAACTCGCCAACGCCAGAAACTTGAGCCAAGCCCTGTTGTATCTTTTGAAGGTTCCTTCTCCCAGCGCCTTCATGTGTGTTTCAATTTCTTCTGCGGGTGTTCCTCCAAGTCTGAGATAGTCTTGAAGAGCCACCCGCAGATCATAGGCTGACGTGCCCTGACAGGTAATCTATTTCGAAGATGATAGGTTGCTCGATGGATTGTGATCGTGCGTTGCGCCAAACACTGGAACTTGTGCCACCATGGTTTCAGCGGATGGTATGGAACCACGAGAAGAACCTTGTATTTGGTCGCCTCCTCCAGATAAGCTAGAACTTCGGGGATCATATGCCACGGCGGGTTGCAAAAACCTGGCGATATCTTTTGCGCTCGTTGAACAAAAATGTCCACCCCTGACGCCCCCGGTTGAGGGTACTCTGAAATAAACTTTTGACATTGCTTGTTCACCGCACTTGCCATCCAATCGACTGCCGTATCTATCCACGAAAATGTCTTCCAAATCGTTGCCATGCTGCACGGGTCCAGTGATGCTTCCGTCAACGTCACTTGTTGATGGCTCCACACGTTGGCTGGGTTGAGCTTGCTGGGCACATAATGTGCAACGATGAACACGTTCATCTGCCGGCAGTAATCCCATAATTCTTGGATGAGACTGTTTAACCTTCGGATGCGACCTCCCCATTTCTTCAGGTAGTAGAAGAACACCATGTTGTCTACGTGGAGATGAAGCTCTGTGTCTCGCAGTTGGTACGCTTTGATGGCATTGATGCCTGCACTGAATTCTTTCAGGTCTATGTGACCCTCTGATGTGCTGAACCAACCTTAAGTTGCCACGTGATTGTGCATGGTTGCTCCCCAACCGTGATCGGATGCATCCGTCCACATGTGCGTCTTTCCGAGTTGGACAGTGAATTGACGCCCTTTCCATTGAAGTAGCTCCTCCAGAACCAGTTCCAACTGAATAGTTACTTGGTCCGGCAGGTCTGCTCGTGCCTCCCATCCGCGCTTGCTCTGTACCGCCACGTGTTGCGCTAGTGCATCCGTGAACAACCGCATTTGTGGAGCCGCGAATAGGAGTGCCCGGAGGCGACCCAGAACTGACGAGCATCGTCTGCAAGTTGGCGTGTCCGCTTCCAGTAACCGCCTCACATCGTGGGGAAGTGACTTGAGCTTGTGTGGTGGTATGCGAACGGCTGCCTCGCGTAGATCCAGTAAGAAGCCCAGAAAGACCAGCGCGTGAGTTGGGCTCAATACGGACTTGGCGACGTGGATCTGTATCCCGAGCCTACACAGAAGATCGGCCAGTCATTGGGTATGCTTTGCTGTGAGCTCCCTCGTCGGTGCAAGAATCAGGAAATCATCCAAATAGACCCAAAGTAAGACCCTCTTTTTTCGTAAGTGATTCACCACCGGTAGCATCAACCGCTGCCATTCCCTGGGGGCGATATTAAGACCAAAAGGTAAACAATTCCAACGAAACTCGCGTCCTCTGTGTCGGAAACACAACCATGATGCATCTCTCTCCGCAATCGGCATGTGAAAATAAGCCGATTTCAAATCCCGTTTGCATGCGTAGTATCCCTTCTTCAGGTACGGCAAAATTTCTCGTAGCGTTGGTAATGTAAAATGGGTCACGTGTCTGAAACGATTCACCCGCTTTAAATTTGTGCACGGCCTGGATGATCCTTCTGGATTCTCTGGGTCAGGTGTTTTGTCGACTAAGAATATGGAAGTAACACATTTCGCCTCTTCAGGTTCAATTTCGCTGACATGACCTGCAAGAATAAACTTGTCTACCTCTTGTCGCAAGACTACGTCATCGTCTGAAATGTCTCGAGCGTCCGGAGCCAGGGAAAAAGGTCTGTAATCGTCTTCAGGGTGTAACGGATCGAAACCAGGGACCCAATCAAATAATAGTCCGTTCTGCACTACGCGAGAAACATACGAGTCTCCCAGTGCATCCCATTCGCGCCAAGCGGCCTGCAGCCGCTTGTAAGGAGGAATGGAAGTGTCCACTCCCCGCACTATGATTTCCGACATCAGAAGATCATTGACGGACGTCATTTCTCTGCAACACGCTCGGTGTGGAAGGGTTTATCCAAGCCTTTGCCCTTCCCTTTCCCTTTGCCCTTTCCTTTCTCAGACCGATACGTATATCCTTTGCCATAACGACCACGTGATTATTGGAAGCTGGAATACGTCGACCTGCCACGCAGTTTATGGTTCAAGGTATCTTTGTGTTTCAATAGCTTCAGTTCTGCCTCAGCAAACAACGGTGTGGAACCTGGTTTTTCCACCTCCAGTCGCTTATCCACTGCCACTCGTCGCGACTGTGTGATGGAAAGACACAGCGCCCCTAACGACGCAATGGTGTGATGCAACAAATTCACCGGATCAATGTCTGGCATCGACTCTGGTTCTTCTGACACGAGTTGCAGTCTGGTGGGCATACGCAAACATTCACGCACGTGTGTGTCCCAGCGCACTTTCTCTGCATCGTGTTCTCTACGCACTGGCGCGTTATACACTGGGGTTTGCCCTATTTCCTCGTAGTGCGGTTCCTCGTGCATGAACTTGCGTCTTCTCGCAGGCTCCACGAACGCGGGCGCCTCCGCGAGCAATCACTTGACGATCGCCGGAGTCGAGTGCGTTTTGTCCTGCCACACGAAGGTCTGATCAGATGACCCAGGGCGCTTCAGCGCGTCCTCCAGCGCCGACGACATCAAGAAGACGTCCTCTTTAATTGCCGTGGACATCGTCCTTTTGGGTTTCCCAGTGTTCACCATATGTAAGGCGTTGTGCAAAAAAGGGAAGAAATCTTTTGCGACACAGAATGTCTTATGCCCAGTCAACTTGGAATACGCCTTGGTCACTTGCCACTCTGTCAGTGCATTGGCATCCATGTGTTCCATTGCATCCAATAAGGCATGCAAATCTGCAACCTGCTGCATCGCTTCTTGCAATTTCGTGATAAAATCCAGGCTTGTTGTGTGCATCCATTTTGGCCAAATTGTATTCTGTGATTCTAAATTTTCCAAACAGAAACTCAAAGAACAAGAAGTATATCAATTCTTGAAGGAAACCGGTTTTTTTGAGCATAGGGAGACAGTTATTGGCAGTTGGTCATTGAGTGGGAACTGATTTTGATTTTGCTTTATATACTCCGGTGACAGGCAGTTAGGCAGGCTGGCTGGTTGCCTTAGTGGTTAAAGGCATGGCATTGCAAACGGGGGACCCGGGTTCAAACCCAAAATTGATGAATTCGCAAGTATTTTTATAAGGGGCTATACCCTCATAATTTGAGGATGCCGGATCCATTACTGAAGGCCGTTTCCCTGATGGTGGCCCCAGTGTAGAGATATAAGACAAACGAAATGAGGGGACAAGTGTACCAAAAGGGGAATGGAGAGTACACTTGTGAAGTAAACCGGTAGTTTTGAGTAGTGCTCAGTATGGGGATGGTGCTGTGCTGAAGCCGAGTCTCCTGATATACTGAAGGCAGAGCCTATGAATTTATCTATTTCTTCTCATGAATTCTTAGCTATCCTAGTTGTATGCACCCCAGGGGGCTGGGGCACCCCATTTTGAGAGGTCCTGGGTTGGATACCCAGTCAGCCTAGCTAAGTAGGAATATCCCATGTGACGTGGCATTGCCTCAGCGCCACAAGCCATGCCACCTCAGCACCTTTGGGACCCAAAGACCAAGAGTGCACATCTGTAGATGGCACTATGGAGGAGAGTGAGCCCTTTGGGCAGTGTTCCAATCAGTGGTTCTCAAACATGTAAAATATTTCATCCTGAGTTGCATTGTATGTTAATTGCTGTGGTCTATTGTTGATAGTTGTCTTTATCTCACTTCTTGTGACTGCAGCCCTTCATGCTTTGATCCTGTTTATCTTCCACTTGCGTGGTTCTGGCTTGAGTTATCCTCGAGTGGTTGTATTTCAGCAAATAAAAGGTTTTCCTCATCAAAAACCAGCAGCAGGAACCCTACACCAGCAGCAAGCAGCAGGAGAGGCACATCGAAAACACAGTGCAGAAAACATTAGAAAACCTTCTGGTAGCAAGAGGCAGTACTGGCAGCAACCTGGTGCCCCACATCCAGTGCGCCGAGTAGTGTCATAAGCAAGAAGGGCGAATACGGACACAAAGCAGAAGGAGACCGACGCGAGGACGGCGCCTGAGGCACCAGCAATGCCAGCACCTGGTGAACCCGGATCTGGACCTAGCGCTGTACCTTCGGTGCCCTTACATGGGCCTGTGGATGTGGTTGATGACTCGCTGGAGGGACCTCAGTCGCCCTTAAGCGCCCTCTCAGTCGAGGAGGTGGACACCAACCCTGTGAAGAGAATGAGGGAGAGAGAGAAGGATGCTGGAGAAAGCATGGCAGACGAAGGAGTAGACCATGGGCACGACCCGACGAGTGAGTCTACCTTCGAGGGCGCACGAAGCGCCTCTGGCCTCCACGCATCACCCTCTCCTACAACCACCACACTCCCAACTCCAGACCCGGTTGCTGCAACATCCACACCCATAACCACCCCGCCTATGGCTGAGGGCACAGGCTTTACTGGTATGCCTACATACCCTGCCTATGGTGTGGACCCATCTACCACTGCGTTTCCAGAGGCAACTACTGCCAGTAAGCCAGTGGCCTCCAGTTCTGCGCCCCGCTGGTATGCGGCAGACTTTCACCATCCCCTACCCGCTACGGGAGCCTATGTGGATGTTCCTGGGTATGCAACCCTAAGTGGGCTGAGGAGAGACCCCGGGTCATGCGGGAGCAGGAGTAGAGGTTCCGGGAGATCCTCCAACAGGTACCTGCCGCGGTCGGAGATCAATGAGGCACTCCAAGAAGCCAGCTCCAAAATTGTGGGTGATCTCACTCAAGAGATTCGGGCTAAACTGGAGCCCCTGATTCCTCCCCAAGTGTCACCTACCGTCCTCGGAGTTTCACCCCACCGAGTACAAGCCAACCATTTGGTGGCAGGGTTGACACACACTCTGGGTAGCCTGAGGAGCCGACCGATGCGGACCCCTGCTGTGATACCGAGAAGCCCTTTCATACCGAGAACGCTGCAGCCTCCCTACAGCCACGTAGGGAATTCCACGAGAGCCGAGCTGGACCGTCTTGGGCTGACAGCCCCAAGGGCAATGGTTGACGTGGAGCCCTATGAGTAAGAAAAAGTGCTTTTCCATTGCTTTGAGGCATACCCTAGTTGTATTAGAGATGCACTGAGCATCCATGCATTTTTATCTTAGTATTGGTCCCACCAAAACTGGTGATAACACATTTTGACCTAAGGAACCAAACACCCAATCGGGATATGGAGTGGACCCCTTAATCCCCTTTCAATCTGAAGTAAATCATCTTTTCCTGAGTTAACTGAGAACTGACACATCCAAGGCAGAGCCTATGAATTTATCTATGTTTTTCCATGAATTCTTAGCTATCCTAGTGGTATGCACCCTAGGGGGCTGGGCACCTCTTTTTGAGAGGTCCTGGGTTCAATTCCTGGTCAGCCTAGCTAAGTAGGAAGATCCCATGTGACATGGCAGTGACCTCATCGCCACATGCCCTGCCACCTCAGCACATATGGGACCCAAAACAAAGAGTGCACATCTCCTGAGATGGCACTATGGAGATAGAGTGACCATGGGGCAGTTTTCCAACTCTTTTCCAAAACATTTCAGCTATCTTTGTGAATATGCATTCCGATTTGACCTGAGTTGCAGTTTCTGTGAATATCCTTTCATCTTTCACTGTTTACACTGCAGCCCTTCATGCTTTGATCTTGATTCTCTTCTCCTTGCACACTTCTGGCTTGGGTTATCCTGGATTGATTATATTTGTGCAAACAAAAGGTTTTCATCTTCCAAAACAAGCAGCAGGAAGCCCTACACCTACAGCAAGCAGCAGGAGAAGCAAAAACACAGTGCTGAAACCACTATAAACCTTTCTGGTAGCAAGAGGCAGTCTGTCTCTGCGCACCGGCAGCAACCCCGTGCCGTACATCCAGTGCGCCGAGTACAGGCACATATAAGCAGAAGGGTGAAAGGAGATGGATCCAAGAAAGGAGGACGCCGACGTGAAGACAGTGCCAGCGCCTGAGGCACCGGCAAGGCCAGCACCTGGCGCTGTACCTTCGGCGGAGCCCTTACATGGGCCAGTGGATGCGGCTGAGGACCCCCTGGATGGACTCCAGACAGCTTTCGGGGCCCTGTCTGTCGAGGAGGTGGTCGTGGTCACTCAGCCTGTGAAGAAGAAGAGAAGAGGGAGCGAGAAGGATGCTGGAGACGAAGCACACGAAGGAGAGGAACAAGGGCAAGACCTGACGAATGTCCCTACCTTCGAAGGCGCACCAAGCGCTTCTGGTCTCCACGCATCACCCTCTCCTTTAACCACCACACTCCCAGCCGCTGCAACATCCACTTCCACAACCAACCCGCCTATGGCAGAGGGCACAGGCTTTACTGGCATGCCTCCCTACCCCGCCTATGGTATGGGCCCACCTACAACTGCGCTCCATGAGGCAACTACTGCAGGTGAGCCGGTGGCTACCAGCTCTGCGCCGCGATGGTATGCGGCTGAATATCCCCATCCACTACCCGCTACTGGAACTTATGTGGATGTCCCTGGGTATGCACCTGGCTATGCAACCTTGAGTGGGTTGAGGAGAGGACCTGAATATCTTGGTGGCAGGAGTAGAGGATCGGGAAGATCCTCCAACAGGTCCCTGACGCGGTCGGAGATCAACGAGGTGCTTGGAGGAGCCACTTCAAAAATCGTGGGCGACCTCACTCAAGAGATCAGTGAGAAACTGGAGCCCCTGATGATCCCGCCCCACGCGTCACCTACTACGTTGGGCATGTCGCCCCACCGAGTACAGGCTAACCACCTGGCGGCAGGGCTGACAAATACCCTGGGGAGCCTGAGGAGCCGACCGATGCCGACTCCTGCACCTATTCCGAGAAGTCTATTCGTGCCGAGAACGGCCCAGCCGCCCTACAACCACGTGACAAACTCGACGAGGGCCGAGCTGGACCGGCTGGGGCTAACAGCCTTGAGGGCTATGGCGGACGTGGAGCCTTATGGCTCCAGTGATCTAGGCGGAGACCCCTCCAATGATGAGCCGCCGTCGATGGATTCTTCTTCGCCCTCAGATGACGATGATCCAGAGGACCCCGAGGACCCAAGGGGTAAGAAGAAGAAGAAGAAGAAGAAGAAGAAGACCCGACGCCCTGAGGGACGCAGGTCTCAGGAGGCGAAGGCTATTGCCACCTCCAAGATCGTGGTGAGCGTGCCTGAGTTCACAGGCAAGGATCTCAGCGAGTTCGCTGAGAATTTTGGCCGGTTCCTACGACTGACCGGCCAAACCCACGCTAGTGGGCGAGTGAAGTGCGATCTGCTCCTGCAGTGCTGCAAGACCAAGTACCTGGAGAAGCAGGTCAGGCAGATCGTGACTAACTCCGCCACCTTTGCCGATGTGTTGGTTGCCCTGGAGAGGCAGTACCCGACCTACGAGACCGACCTCTCCATCAGGGCCGAGATCCAGAACCTGCCCGTGCTGCCCAACAACCCCAAACCTGGCAGGGTCTCTGAGCTGTTGGCTGACCTGGATCACTGGGCTAGACGACTGACGCCCGGTTCCTACAGCAGCGACGACCTGCTGTTCTGGTTGGTGGCCAAGCTCCCTCGAGAGCTATGGGACGAGTGCCGTTCGACGGCGGAGCGCAAGGCTAGGTCCCTCCGCTACGAGGACCTATGCGTGCTACTCCTGGAGCTGGCGCTGGAGAAGGAGAGCGACCAGCACGTGAACAACTACCGTCCTGGTGGTGGAGGTTCTGGAGGTCATGGCAAAGGGTACCAAGGGTCCCGACCTGGGCAGGGGACTACCCCCAAACACGCCCACGCCCGCATCATGGAGAACGTGAAGGAGCTATTCTGGTGTGATGCCAGAGACGAGCAGGGCCACCTGCAGCACGCCCCTGACTGCGAGCAGCGAGACTGCTTCATAGTTCAGGGGAAGCAGCAGGAGAAGAACACCGGCGCCAAAGTGAAGCTGCCGGATCATTACCGGTGCACCATCACGTGTGCATTCTGCGGTAAGCGGAAGCACTACGAGGATGAGGGCTACCATAAGCAACGCCTATCGGCGAAGCTTAAGGGTGAAGATCCTGGCAAAGGCTCAGGCAAAGGTGGAGGCAAGAGCAAAGGCAACGAGTTCCGGCAAGGGCAAGTCGAAAGGACGTGGTCAAGGGCAAGACAAGGGTCAAGGTGGACGAGGAGGAGGCGCTAACCGCCAGCCCGACAACAAGAACAAGGACAAGAACGGAGGCAACCCCAACCCTAATCCAGGGGGGAACTCCGAGCCCTCTGGAGGGCAGACAGGTCCTACCACACGCTCACAAACGCAGGCCCAGCAAGAAAAGGGAGCCAAGCGTGAGCATGAAGGTGGTGATGACGGCAACGCTAAGAAGAGGAGCTGTTTCATGAGGATGGCCCGCAAATTGCGGAACAAGGGGTTCGAGGTGACCTGTCCCGCGGAGTTCTGACGGGGACGCTCTGGTGGCACCCAAGACCTGGTGTTTTGGGTACGTATCCGACTAGGGGGACGCGAATACCTGGGGGTATTGGATACTGGCGCCACAATATCTATAGTGGCCAAGAAAATTTTACCTTGTGGGAGCCTGAAGAACACCATGACCACCGCTGCTATACGTATGGGGGATGGACATGTGGTGCACAGCTGGACTGTGAAGTGGAGGTACCTATGGGCTCCAGGACTATCGCCCCTCGGTTCTATGTGATGGACACTGAGGCCTTCGACTTTGTACTTGGTACTGACTTCTTCGTACAGCACTCCCAGATACAATCCCTGACGCTGCTAGCGCCCTACCTCCTCTACGTGGACCACGGCAGTGGCAGAGAGTCTGTGCCACTGGAGCAGTCGGAACATACCTCGAGTTACCTGAGACTATCGAAGGAGGAGTCCTCGAACATGATGGCGGCCTCCAAAACTGAGGACTATCAGCTATTGGGGGAAGTCCTAGACCACGGTCTGAAGGAGTTGGGTTACTCTAGAGAAGACCTGATTGTGGAGTTGTTCGCCAGCAACAAGCAGCATGTACTGGACCTTTACTGCAGCAAGGGAAAGAACTGCTACAAATTTTACTGGCCCTCTTTCGGGATGGCCTACGGGAACCCCAGGTTCAGTGAACTGGGGAGGGTGCTGACCAAGGTGGCCTTGGAACGTTCCCGTATGGTCCTGTGTTCCCCCGATAGGGGAGCCCATGGGGGCAATGAGTACTGGCGAAACCTCCTGGACAGGCTGACTATCAGCTCTGTTCGTTTGCCTGATGAGGCCATCTACGTGCCTCTGGGACGCAAGACGCCTATTGGGAAACCCGGATGGGGGAGTATGCTGAGCGTGGTGGACTGAGGTGTTACCTCCATCCCCTGGGAGGATCTGGACCTGACTCTGGTCCAGGCTATACAACGAGAAAGCGACGGACTCGCCTTGGGTGACTTGAAGGATCGCCTACGACCTCAAGATGCTGTTGAAACTACACCCGGAGGGGATGAGTACGTCGTGACTGACACCAACGCCCCCAACTCTCCCTGCCATGTACCTGTTCATGATGGAGTCTCTGAGTGTGGACTATCTGAGCTACCTAGCTCTATCCACTCAGAAGACGAAACTGAGCACGACGCCTTCTTCGTGCAGACCTGTGTGGAGGAAGTGGAGAACGCCGAGTACGTCGCCCCACTAAACCCCCTACTCTCCATGAGGGTGGAAGACCCCGTGGATGAGGAGCTGGAGCCTCGATCCAGGCTCAGGGAGTATGTGGATTCCAAGAGGAAGTTGGTGGCAAAAAAGCTATGCTACGCGAAGCCTACCAGCAGCTCGTGGCCACTGAAGCAAGGACGTATGGGAGACCTATCCCAATTGAAGGAGGACCTCGAACAGAAGATCGCCACCTGGCAAAGGGAGGTAGATCTTAAGCTCATGAAGAGCGTGTGGGGCACCCATGTGAGGACCCCAGAGGAGGACGACCTCTCGGAGGAATGTGTATGCGAACCCCCTCGAGCGTGTCTATGTTGCCATCGTCCACCGGAGATGGTTGAACAAGATCTTCTCTATGCCTACCAAGGGCTGAAGGACACTACCACGGGCGAAGAGTCGGTGGAGGACCACCTCCTGACCACCTCCCGACGTCTATTCAGGGGGCAAGCAACTTACACTCTGACGAGGACATGGAGGACAAGATCAAGGTATTGGACCCGCGGGTACAGAAGCTTATAAGGACCTACCTGGAGGTGTTCGGAGAACTACCCCCTCCAGCCTCAGCTGACAAGCTGGTACAGATGGACCTCAAGCTGAAACCCGAGTTCGTGGGTCACAAGATCCGGAGGAGACCCTATCCAGCTCCTAAAGAGCAGGCCGACGACATCGAGCAACAGATACAAGAATGTATCGACGCTGGCCTAGTCCTGGAGTACAAGGACGGGGACTACCCCCTACACTGCAGCCCCTGTTTCCTGGTGGCTAAACCTGGGTCTACAGCCAAACGGCTGGTAGTGGACTACGGAGAGCTGAACAAGAAGACGCTGAACCACTCAGGGTCCATTCCCAATATGGAGTCTACCCTGGAGAAGATAGCCTCCTGCCGCTACAAGACCAAGATGGACAAGCGAAGCGGATTCTGGCAAGTGGACCTAATGCCCAACGCACAGGAACTACTGGCCTTCATCACCCCTCAGGGGAGGGTGTTCAAGTGGAAGGTCATGCCGTTTGGCGTGGCTAACGCACCCGCTCTATTCCAAGAGCTGATGAACAAGATCTTGTCCATCCTACGAAGGAGACCTGAGGTGCAGGAGCTCATATCCCGTGGTGCCCAGATGGAGGCACACATCGACGATGTATGCCTCGGGACCAATACCCAGGAGGATCACCTAATCCTCTTGGGTTAGTTCTTTGCGGTCTGCCAGGAGAACCACACACGACTCAAGCTGGAGAAGTGTGAGTTCATGCAGGAGACCATGCAGTACCTGGGGTTTGACGTTGGCTATAGGTGGTGGACCCCAGCGGCCTCTAAGGCCAAACCCCTGATGGATGCCAAGGTATGACACGAAGACCCCGAGAAAGGACTTCATGATGTACGCAGTTTCATTGGGGCGTGCAACTTCTATCGCCGCCACATCAAAAACTTCACCTACAACAGCGCCGTTCTGACGGACTTGATCAAGAAGAGTACTACTTGGCGCTGGGGCCCACAAGAGCAACAAGCGTTTGACGAGCTCAAAGACAAGGTAGCCAACGCTAAGTGCTTGGGCGTGCCCAGGGCACATAGGGGGATTATGCTGGTAACCGACGCCAGCCATGTGGGCGGTGGTGGAACGTTGTTCCAATGGCAGGCACTGGAGAAGAAGGAGTTCGACTCGGCCATTTCCCAATGGGGGACGGAAGGTCTCAACCGGGATGGAACCCTCAAGCAGAGCTACCCTGACGACAAGTGGGTCCTAGTACCTCTGGGCCACTGGAACTGGAAGTGGAACCAGGCCAGGGGGAACTACTCCACCTATGAGCAGGAATTGCTCCTGGGTATGCTGGTGCTATCCTCACAAGCACGACTGTTGGGGAGTAACCCTGTGGTCTGGCTGTGCGACCAAGAGCCGGTCCGCAGTTTCCAGAAGGGTCCCCCACCTGAGAAGGCCAAGCTACGTTGCTGGTGGACCTACCTCAGTCAACTACGGCTGACGGTACACCATATCCAGGGAGTGAAGAACGAATGTGCCGCCTACATCAGCCGCAACAACTTCCACGCCCTGATTGGTGCCCGGTCTGAAGCGCTGGCTAAGGAGGCGTTCAGCCGTATGGACGTCCACTTGGACCTCAACATGACGATGATACGCCCCTTGGATGGACTCCAACAATCGGAGTACCTGAAGAAGTTCGGGGATATCTACAAGCGCCTGGAGAAACGCCTTGAATCCCTCCTGGTCAACCAAGACCAGTGGAAGAGGGACAAGAGCTACCTCTGGCACGAGGACCGCATCGTGGTGCCTGGTGACCGAGTCCCAGCGCTGCTGAAGTGGACCCATGAGTCCAGTGGTGATGTGGGTGCTGACCGTACCCTGAGGCTGTTCAAGCAGTGGTTCCACACTACGTGGACTGACGACCAACTGCGGAAAACCGTCCAGCCTATCGTGGACAAGTGCCCGTGCAGGTCCTGTAAACCAGGGGATATCAGGGACAGAGGTCTCTACTCGACCCTGCCCATCCCTCACTGTGCTAACAGTGTTCTATACGTGGACTACACGGAGATGCCGAAGTTCGGAGGCTATGACTTCGCCCTCGTGGTAACCTGTGGGTTGACCAGGTATACCAGGGTGTTCCCATGTACCAAGCACATTACCGGGGAGGAGACTATCAAGATACTCCTGGAGGAGTGGTTTTGTGTCTATGGGGCGCCCAAGGAGATCAACTCCGATGAGGACGTACGAGTACACTCAGATACTGGCTGGTACAAGAGGGTCCTGAGATCCCTCAATGTCCAGGTGTCTACGGGGATTCCCTAGCTTCACACGAGCAACCCCCTATGTGAGCGACAGATCCGTGTCCTGAAGGAGAACGTACAGATATGGTGCAAAACTGAACGCACCAGAGACTGGGTGAGACTACTCCCCGTCATATTCTTGATGATGAACTCCCAAGAGAGTTCAGCCACTGGCTACTCGCCCCATGAGCTCTTCCTCGGGCGCCCGGCATGGTTCCTACATGCCCCCTATCAAGAGGACACCCATTCTTCTGTGGGTGAATGGGTCCAAGAGCAACAAGCGAAGGTGGACAAGGCCAAGGCTATGCTCCAGACAGTGAGGGAGCGTCAGTGGAACAAGAAGAACAAGCACCGAGTACCGGCCACCTACCAAGAGGGGGACTGGGTGCTGGTGCACCACAGTCGACTACCCGCCTGGCCACGCTCGACCAGCGATGACCCATACTTCGGGCCGTACAAGATCCTATCAGTGGATGGACACCGTATCACCGTGCGGTGTTCTCCCCGTCTAGGGGGGACCCTGGTGTGCGCTGCTCAACACCTGAAGCGCTACCATGATCCTGAAGACCTCTGTGGGGAGGAGTGGGAGCTGAACGACGAGGAAATCGCCGCTCTGGACCTACAAGGGGCTGCCAGCCCTATGGAAGTTGAAGGTGAACTCCCCGACATGAACGCCGAGGAGATGGCTAAGGAGGGCTTCTACCTGGTGAAGTCTGTCCTACGCCACCGCTATCGCCAGAGTTGGCGCTTCCTCACCCTCTGGGAAGGGTTTGGAGTCGAAGAGGCCACCTGGGAGCCCTTCTCTGCATTTGTTCTACCTCAGGGACGCCTAAACTCAGTTCTGGTTGACTACTTGTCCCAGAACAACCTTGAAGAGTTGCTGAGGCTCGCTGAGACGCTTGCCTCCAAGACTAAAGCTAGGGACTGAACCTTACCCCTACCTGCCAAAGCGTATGTGTGAGTGTGCTATTCCTAAGGTCCTGAGAGCAAGCCGCAGAAGTGGTGTCCTAATTATACCCAAGTCTGCACACTTGCTAAACCTGGAGGGTTGGCTTATTGATGCCACAGGGTACGCCCCGGGTCTCCCCTCCCCTAAGCGCCCAATTTCTGTGCTGGCGCAAAACCTTTGGGGAATACCCAGCGTACTAATCCAGGTATTGTTTTCCCTACCTATCTGTCTACTACAGGAAGGGGTGGCCAAAAGCTATGAAGGCTTGAAAACGCCGTTTTGCTAAGTGGCCAAAACACTGACCTAACCACTGCCACCGCCCACCAACCCTGCTAAAATTGCAGGAAACGGGTGGGGCAGTGACACACGCACTACAGGTCCTACACACCCTACAGTGGCACCATCCTGGTGGGCGAGCACTGGGGCAACTGGCTCAAGCCCCCACTCAGGACTACCACTCCTACACGCACACTCTACTTGGTGTTGTTGAAGAACATGTCGTGGGTCCTAGCGACCCTCCTGTGAAATGACAAGAGAACACAGTGCTGCTAAGCAACTGTGGCCTAACAGGGGACGCCACAACGCGTTTCCCCTGCTAGGGCTTGCAGGGAAGGAGTGCTCTTGCGTGCACGGCGCAGATGTCGATGGAGTCGGACTCCCTGCTCTGCCACAGGCAGAGGGGAGTTACTTGTTTGTGTGATCTGCGCCCTTGTTGAGCAGGGCATGAAAAAAATGGTATGCTGCTGCACCAATCACCCTACTTGCCCACCTGTAAAGCAAAGGCAGGTGAATAGGCGTTTGCGGCGGAGGAACCAAGCCACACTCCCCGTATTATACGGTTCTCAGTGTGACCTATAATACAGTGTCCGCAAACACGCTGAAGATTCAGCTACCTCTGTCAAGCAAGCAAGCGTTAAGAGACTCCTCAGGTTCTCTTAAAGAACGTACCGAGGAGCCCCTGGGTAGCCTAAACAAGGTTTACCGTGCGCACTTCGCGTGGCCTACCCTTTAATGCGTGTGTGCATGCGCGAGTATGCATGAGCGTTTTGGGCAAACCTGCCCATCTCATCACCAATCACGACTCCACCAGGGGGTGGCCCCGCCTGGGCTTACTCACCTTACCTACCGCTGGAGAGAGAGAGCAAGTGAGGGGCGCACGCGAAGAATGTTGCTATGCACTTGTGTGTATGTCTAATCACCCTGATCTGACCGCTAATCATCTGCAATCTTTCTAATCAATCTCTCTATCGCGTCCTATCGTTGTTAGCGCTGCTACAAGACTCGTTCACGGAGACACGAGCGAGCAATGTGTTTGCGGCATACGAGACGAGCATACCTATAGTTTATACCTGATTCATTGACGTGTTTTCGTTCTCTTTCGCATTCTTGAATTTTTGATTCTTCTAATAGTGTGGGTGGAATCTGTATGTTTATTTATTAATGTGTGTCTCGTCACTTTCAAGACTAGGTGAGACATAAGTTTATAATTCCATTATTTCTCCATTTTCCGGCGCTTCGCTAGGAGCCGCTCCTGCGCGCCGCCATTTTATGCGTATGAATTTCTGGATTTGAAAAATCCAGAGATAACTCTCATTTTTATAAAAATGTGCTTCTGATGCTCAATTGGATTCTGCTCAGGTGTGTCGTCTTAGAAAAAATCTAGGCCGTCATTTGACGGATTTTGGTGTCGTCGCGTCGTTTTTGCGTGGATTCGTCCATAATTCTCCCATTCCTGCCTCTGCAGATACCCACGCGCCGCCTCGCTGAGTAGGCCGTGTTCGGGCCGAAACGCAGGTGCCTGGAGAGACTCACATATGATTTTACGATGTCGCCAGATCCCAAAATTCAGTTGCGGGACTACCGTTGAAACCGCCGCGGTCGCGATTTTCCCGCCGCCGCGAACATTTTTGGCTCATTTTGCGAGATTTGTGCCAATTCTGTGCGCAGTTAAGCAGATTTAAGAAGCGCAATCTGCCAATCGCAATCATATCCTTCTCCTGTGATCAAAAACACGGTCATCCCATCAACCTTTAGTGAGATATTTCGAAAATACCGCCTTTTCGGGGTTTTTTGGCACTTTTGCACAAAGAAAGTGGCATAAGTGGATTTCGGGGAGGTCTCATGAGATTTCAAATGGGTCAAGGTTCTCCCTAAGGTTAGTTTCGCCTTAGCAAACCACAATATTTGACCCTAAATGGTGGTGCATCAAGATAACTGAGTGGCGGGTGGCAAAATTGCCCCAAAACAGCCATATTTGCCCTTTTTAACTTTTAAATCTCGCATAAGTAGATTTAGGGGAGGTGTCATGAGATTTCAAATTGCTCACCCTTGTTGCTAAGGTTAGTTTGGCCTTGGCAAAACACCATATGTGACCCTACATGCTCTTGAATCAAGATGTATCAACGGCGGGTGCCAAAATTGCCTCAAAACAGCCATATTTGCCTTGTTTGACGTCTAATTCTAGTATAAGTAGATTTAGGGGAGGTATCATGAGATTTCAAATTGCTCCACCTTGTTCCTAAGGTTAGCTTGGCCTTGGCAAAACACCATATGTGACCCTGCATGCTCTTGCATCAAGATATATCAACGGTGGGTGCCAAAACTGCCTCAAAACAGCCTTATTTGCCCTGTTTGACGTCTAATTCTAGTATAAGTAGATTTAGGGGAAGTGTCATGAGATTTTAAATTGCTCAACCTTGTCCCCTAGGTTAGTTGGGCCTTGGCAAACCACCAGTTGTGACCCTAAACAGAGCAGGAAAACACAATTTACAGCATCCGTATGTACCAAAATTTGCCGTTTTTCATGAAAAATCGCAAAAAAATGACCGTTTCCGGTCAAAAATTGAGTTCTTTTGGACTCAGACAAGCAGTTGAAGACTCCCCTCTCCATTTGGAGGGTGCTGGATACGGAGAAGCAGGTTGTAGAGGCATATATATCACGAAAACACAATTTACAGCATGTGTATGCACCAAAATTTGCCATTTTTCATGAAAAAAACGGCCAAAAATGGTTGTTTTTTGGCAAAAAATTGAGTTTTTGTAGCTTCAGATAAGCAGTTAAAGACCCCCTCCCCCTATTTTGAGGGTGCTGGTTGCTGACAAGCAGGCTGTAGGGGCACACAGATCACAAAAACGCAATTTACAACATGCGTATGCACAAAAATTTGCCGTTTTTCATGGAAAAAAACGGCAAAAATGGCCGCTTTTTTGTGAAAAATTGTGTTTTTTGGCCTCAGCCAAGCAGTTGAAGACCTCCCCACCCCTATTTTGAGGGTGCTGGATGCAAACAAGCATGTTGTATGGGGACACAGATCGCCCAAACACAATTTACAGCATGTTAACTACTTGAATGGGTGTTTTTTTTTATGTTGCAGGTTTTGGGATTTTTGGACGTCATAAAATCCTATGTGTGAGCAGAACCAAGACCCCACCAAGGGGCAAATTTAATTTTCTCACGACTCCCTTCGCCCTAAGACAGGTCACAGGTCGCCAGCAGGCTTACGAGAACCCATGCAAGTGTGTATATTGTGTCTTGCGTTGGGTTTGTGTCGCGCTGCGTCTTGGAGGGAGGGATGCAACCCAACCAAGCCACAGGAGCCCCGGCAGCGCCATGAGCGCTGAGTCTTCTGTAGGAAATGTTACAAACAGAGCAGCGGAAGAGCGCCAGCCATGGTGAGCGCCCATTTTTCTGTGTGAGGGAAGCTATAGGTATTTTAAAGTAGATGTGGAAACCAAGGAAAGGCCAAGAAAAAATCCCTTTTTTCCTAAAATGCGACAGTGTTGGCCACCACAGCACAAGGGGGGAGTAAGAAAAAGTGCTTTTCCACTGCTTTGAGGCATACTCTAGTTGTATTAGAGATGCACTGAGCATCCATGCATTTTTATCTTAGTATTGGTCCCACCAAAACTGGTGATAACACATTTTGACCTATGGAACCAAACACCCAATCGGGATATGGAGTGGACCCATTAATCCCCTTTCAATCTGAAGTAAATCATCTTTTCCTGAGTTAACTGAGAACTAACATATCCGAGGCAGAGCCTATGAATTTATCTATGTTTTTCCATGAATTCTTAGCTATCCTAGTGGTATGCACCCTAGGGGGCTGGGCACCTCTTTTTGAGAGGTCCTGGGGTCAATTCCTGGTCAGCCTAGCTAAATAGGAAGATCCCATGTGACATGGCAGTGACCTCATCGCCACATGCCCTGCCACCTCAGCACATATGGGACCCAAAACAAAGAGTGCACATCTCCTGAGATGGCACTATGGAGATAGAGTGACCATGGGGCAGTTTCCCAACTCTATTCCAAAACATTTCAGCTATCTTTGTGAATATGCATTCCGATTTGACCTGAGTTGCAGTTTCTGTGAATATCCTCTAGTCTTTCACTGTTTACACTGCAGCCCTTCATGCTTCATCATCCTGATTCTCTTCTCCTTGCACACTTCTGGCTTGGGTTATCCTGGATTGATTATACTTCTGCAAACAGAAGGTTTTCATCTTCCAGAACAAGCAGCAGGAAACCCTACACTTACAGCAAGCAGCAGGAGAAGCAAAAACACAGTGCTGAAACCACTATAAACTTTTCTATACGGCTCTAGTGACGTAGGCGGAGACCCCTCTGACGATGAGCCGCCGTCTGTGACTTCTGTTTTGCCCTCGGAGGACGACGACCCTGAGGACCCCGAGAACCAGAGTGGGTGGAAGAAGAAGAAGAAGAGGAAGACCAGGCGCCCTCAGGGACGCAGGTCTCAGGAGGCTAAGGCAATTGCCACCTCGAAGATCGTGGTGAACTTGCCTGATTTCACAGGCAAGTATCTCAGCGAGTTCGCTGAGAATTTGCGCCGGTTTCTCCGAATGACCGGCCAAACCCATGCTAGTGGGCGGGTCAAATGTGATCTGCTCCTGCAGTGCTGCAAGACCCAATACCTGGAGAAGCAGGTCAAGCAGATCGTGACTAAGTTCGCCACCTTTGCCGACGTTTTGGCTGCCTTGGAGAGGCAGTATCCTACCTACGAAACGGACCTCTCCATCAGGGCCGGGATCCAGAACCTGGCCGTGCTACCCAACAGCCCCAAACCTGCCAGGGTCTCCGAGCTACTGACTGACCTGGATCACTTGGCTGGACGACTAACGCCCGGTTCCTACAGCAGCGACGATATGCTTTTCTGGTTGGTTGCTAAGCTCCCCCGGGAGCTGTGGGACGAGTGCCGGTCAACGGCAGAGCGCAAGGCTAGAGCCCTCAACTACGACGATTTGTCTGTGCTACTCTTGGAGCTGGCGCTGGAGAAAGAAAGCGACCAGCACCTGAACGGTTACCGTCCTGGAGGAGGAGGCTCTGAAAGCCATGGCAAAGGGTACCAAGGACTCAGACCTGGACAAGGGACTACCCCTAAGCACGCGCGTATCATGGACAATGTCAAGGAGCTCTTCTGGTGTGATGCCCGAGATAAGCATGGTCACTTGCAGCACGCCCCCGACTGCGAGCAGCGAGACTGCTTCGTGGGTCAAGGGAAGAACCAGGAGACCAACACCGGCGCCAAGGCTAAGATGCCGGATCACTACAGGTGTACTATCACCTGTGCCTTCTGTGGGAAGAGGAAGCACTACGAGGATGAGTGCTACCACAAGCAGCACCTGTCAGCAAAGGTGAAGGGCGAGAATCCTGGCAAAGGCCCTGGCAAGTGCAGTGGCAAGGGCAACGGCAACGACTCCGGCAAGGGCAAGCCGAAGGGACGTGGAAGAGGACAAGACAAGGGACAAGGGGGACAAGGAGGAGGCGCTAACCGCCAGCCAGACAAGGACAACAAGAACCCGGACAGGAACAGAGGCAACCCCAAGCCTGATCCAGGGGGGAACTCCCAGCCCTCTGGAGGGCAGTCTGGTCCTACTACACGCTCGCAAACTCAGGCCCCGCGAGAGCAAGGGGCCAAGTGTGAGCATGAAGGTGGTGATGACGGCAACGCCAAAAAGAGAAGCCGTTCAATGAGGATGGCCCGCAAACTGCGAAACAATGGGTTTGAGGTGACCTGTCCCGCGGAGTTCTGACGGGGACGCTCCGGTGGGGCCCTGGACCTGGTGTTCTGGGTACGTATCCGACTAGGGGGACGTGAATACCTGGGGGTACTGGATACTGGAGCCACGAAATCTATAGTGGCCAACAAGATTTTACCTTGTGGGAGCCTGAAGAACACCATGACAACCGCGGCTATACGAATGGGGCATGGACATGTGGTGCACAGCTGCGGGGACTGTGAAGTGGAGGTACCACTGGGCCCCCGAACTATCGCTCATCGGTTCTATGTGATGGACACTGAGGCCTTCGACGTTGTAATGGGGACTGACTTCTTCGTGCAGCACTCCCAGATGCACTCCATGAGGCTACGAACGCCCTACCTCCTCTATGTGGACCACGGCAATGGCAAAGAGTCCGTGCCACACGAGCAGTTGGCGTATACCTCGAGCTACCTGAGGGCATCGAAGGAGAAGCCCTTGCATATGATGGCTGCCTCCAAAACCGAGGACTATCAACTATTGGGGGAGGTCCTAGACCAAGGTTTGAAGGAGTTGGGTTACTCCAGAGAAGAACTTAGCGTGGAGTTGTTCACCAGCGACAAGCAACATGTCTTGGACCTTTACTGCGGCAAGGGGAAAAACTGCAGCTACAAACTTTCCTGGCCCTCTTTCGGGATGGCCTAGGGGAACCCCAGGTTCAGTGAACTGGGGAGGGTCTTGACCAAGGTGGCCCTGGAACGTTCCCGTATGGTCCTGTGTTCCCCCGATTCAGGAGCCCATGGGGGCAACAAGTACTGGTGAACCCTCGTGGACAGGCTGACTATCAGCTCTGTTCGGTTACCTGATGAGGCCATCTACGCGACTCCCGGACGTAAGACGCCCCTCGGGAAACCCGGATGGGGAAGTATGCTCAGCGTGGTGGACGGAGGTCTTACCTCCATTCCCTGGGAGGACCTGGACTCGACTCCGGTCCAGGCTATACAACGAGAAAGCGGTGGACGTACCCTGGGCGACTTGAAAGACCAACTAGGACCTCAAGATGCTATTGAGACTATACCCAGGGGAGATGAATACGTCGTGACTAACACCGATGCCCCCAACTCTCCCTGCCATGGACCTGTTCCTGATGGAGTCTCTGAGTGTGGACTATCCGAGCTCTCCAGCTCTATCCACTGAGATGACAAAACTGAGCATGACGCCTTCTTCGTGCAGACATGCGTGGAGGAAGTGGAGAATGCCGAATACGTCGCCCCACTGAAACCCCTAATCTCAATGAGGGTGGAAGACCTGTACAAGACACCGTGGACGAGGAGCTGGACCCTCGATCCAGGCTAAGAGAGTGGGTGGACTCCAAGAGGAGGTTGGTGGCGAAAGAGCTATGCTACGCTAAGCCTACCCGCAGCTCAGGGCCACTGAAGCAAGCACGCATGGGAGATCTATCCCAATTGAAGGAGGACCTCGAACAGAAGATCACCACCTGGCAAAGGTAGGTAGATCTTAAGCTCATGAGGAGCATGTGGGGTGCCCATATGTGAGGCCCCTAGAGGAGGACGACCTCCCGAAGGAATGTGTATGTGAACTCCCTCCAGCGTGCCTATGTTGCCATCTTCCACCGGAGATGGTTGAACGAGACCTACTTTATGCCTATCAAGGGTTGAAGGATACCACCAAGGGCGAAGAGTCGGTGGAGGATCACCTCCTGACGTCTATTACACAGGGGGCAAGCTACTTACACTCTGACGAGGACATGGAGGACAAGATCAAGCTATTGGACCCGCGGGTGCAGAAGCTTATAAGGACCTATCTGGAGGTGTTCGGGGAACTACGACCCGCAGTCTCATGGGACAAGCTGGTACAGATGGACCTCAAGCTGAAACCCGAGTTCGTGGGTGAAAGGATCCGGAGAAGACCCTATCCGGCTCCTAAAGAGCAGGCCGACGAGATTGGGCAACAGATACAAGAATGTATCGACGCTGGCCTAGTCCTGGAGTACAAGGATGGGGACTACCCCGAACACTGCAGCCCCTGTTTCCTGGTGGCTAAGCCTGGGTCTACAGCCAAACGGCTGGTAGTGGACTATGGAGAGCTGAACAAGAAAACGTTGACCCACTCAGGGTCCATTCCTAATATGGAGTCTACCCTTGAAAAGATAGCCTCCTGTCGCTACAAGACCAAGATGGACAAGAGGAGCGGATTCTAGCAGGTGGACCTGACGCCCAACGCTCAGGGGCTACTAGCCTTCATCACTCCTCAGGGGAGGGTGTTCAAATGGAAGGTCATGCCCTCTGGCGTGGCCAACGCACCCGCTCTATTCCAAGAGCTGATGAACAAGATCTTGTCCATCCTACGACGAAGACCCAAGGTGCAAGAACTCATATCCCGTGGGGCCCAGATGGAGGCGCACATCGACGATGTATGCCTCGGGACCAGTACTGAGGAGGATCACCTAGTACTCTTGGGTGAGTTCTTTGCGGTCTGCCAGGAGAACCACACACGACTCAAGCTGGAGAAGGGTGAGTTCATGCAGGAGACTATGCAGTACCGGGGGTTTGACGTTGGCTATGGGCCTCTAAGCCAAAACCCTGATGGACGCTAAGGTATGACATGAAGACCCCAAGAAAGGACTCCATGATGTACGCAGTTTCATTGGGGCGTGCAACTTCTATCGCCGCCATATCAAAAACTACACCTACACCAGCGCCATTCTGACGGACCTGATCAAGAAGAGTACTACTTGGCGCTAGGGCCCACTAGAGCAACAAGCGTTTGACGAGCTCAAAGACAAGGTGGCCAACGCTAAGTGCTTGGGCGTGCCTAGAGCACAAGGTGAGATTATCCTGGTGACCGATGCCCGCAATGTGGGCGGTGGTGGAACGTTGTTCCAATGGCAAGCACTAGAGAAGGAGGAGTTCGACTCGGCTATTTCCAAATGGGGGGCTGAGGGTCTCAACCGAAATGGAACTTTCAAGCACAGCTACATTGACGACAAGGGGTTCTAGTACTCCTGGGCCATTGGAACCGGAAAGAGAACCAGGCCAGGAAGAACTACCCCGCCTATGAGCAGGAATTGCTCGTGGGTAGGCTGGTGCTATCCTCTGAGGTACAACTGTCCGGGAGTAACCCTGTGGTCTGGCTGTGCGACCAAGAGGCGGTCCGCACTTTCCAGAAGGGTCCCCGACCTGAGAAGGCCAAGCTCAGGCGCTGGTGGACCTACCTCAGCCAACTACGGCTGATGGTACACCATATCGAGGGAGTGAAGAACGAGTGTGCAGACCACATCAGCCGCAACAACTTCGATGCCCTGATTGGCGCCCGGTCTGAAGCGCTGGCTAAGGAGGCGTATGGACGTACACTTGGACCTCAACATGACTATGATACGCCCCCTAGATGGACTCCAACAAGCAGAGTACCTGAAGGAGATTCAGGATATCCACAAGCGCCTGGAGAAACGCCTTGAACCCCTCCTGGTCAACCAAGAAGAGTGGAAGAGGGACAAGAGCTACCTCTGGCACGAGGACCGCATCGTATTACCTGGTGACAGAGTCCCAGCGCTGCTGAAGTGCACCCATGAGTCCAGCGGTCATGTGGGTGCTGACGGTACCCTGAGGCTAGTCAAGCAGTGGTTCCACACTACGTGGACTGATGACCAGCTGCGAAAGACTCTCCAGCCTATCATGGACAAGTGCCCGTGTAGGTCCTGCAATCCTGGGGATATCAGGGACAGGGGTCTCTACTCGACCCTGCCCATCCCTCACTGTGCTAACAGTGCTCTCTACGTCGACTACACGGAGATGCCGAAGTTTGCGGGCTATGACTTCGCCCTCGTGGTAACCTGTGGGTTGACCAGCATTCCCAGGGTGTTTCTCATGTACCAAGCACATTACCGGGGAGGAGACTATCAAGATACTCCTGGAGGAGTGGTTTTGTGTCTATGGGGCGCCGTAGGAGATCAATTCTGACGAGGACGTACGAGTACGCTCAGATACCGGCTGGTACAAGAGGGTCCTGAGATCCCTCAATGTCCAGGTGTCTACGGGGATCCCATACTCTCACACAAGCAACCCCCTATGTGAGAGACAGATTCGTGCCCTCGAGGACAATGTAAGGATATGGTGCAAAACTGAACGCACCAGAGACTGGGTGAGACTACTCCCCGTCATATTCTTGATGATGAACTCCCAAGAGAGTTCGGCGACTGTCTACTCGCCCCATGAGCTATTCCTAGGGCGCCCGGCGTGGTTCCTACATGTTTCCTATCCAGAAGACACCCATTCTTCTGTTGGTGAGTGGGTCCAAGAGCAACAAGCGAAGGTGAACAAGGCCCAGGCTATGCTCCAGAGAGTGAGGGAGCGTCAGTGGAACAAGAAGAACAAGCACCGAGTTCCTGCGACATATCGAGAGGAAGAGTGGGTGCTGGTGCACCACAGCCGACTACCTGCCTGGCCACGCTCTACCAGCGATGACCCCTACTTTGGGCCCTACAAGATTCTATCTGTGGATGGTCACCGTATAACAGTGCAATGTTCTCCCCGGCTAGGGGGGACCCTGGTGTGCGCTGCTCAACACCTGAAGCACTACTATGATCCTGAAGACCTCTGTGGGGAGGAGTGGGAGCTGAACGATGAGGAATTCGCCGCCCTAGACCTACAGGGGGCTGCCAGCGCTATGGAAGTTGAAGGGGACCTCCCCGACATGAACGCCGAGGAGATGGCTAAGGAGGGCTTCTACCTGGTGAAGTCTGTCCTACGCCACCGCTATCGCCAGGGTTGGCGCTTCCTCACCCTCTGGAAAGGGGTTGGAGTCAAAGAGGCCACCTGGGAGCCCTTCTCTGCGTTTATACTACCTGAGGGACACCTAAACTCAGATCTGGTAGACTACTTGTCCCAGAACAACCTTTGTGACTTGCTGACGCTCGCTGAGACGCTTGCCACCAAGACTAAGGCTAGGGACTGAACCTTACCCTTACCTGCCTAAGCGTATTTGTGAGTCTGCTATTCCTAAGGTCCTGAGAGCAAGCCGCACAAATGGTGTCCTAATTATACCCAAGTCTGCACGCTTGCCAAACCTGGAGGATGTCTTACCGTTGCCACGGGGTACGCCCCGGGTCTCTCCTCCCCTAAGCGCCCAGTTTCTCTGCTGGCGCAAAGCCTTGGGGGAATACCCAGCATACTGAACCAGGTATTGTTTTCCCTACCTATCTGCCTACTACAGGGGAGGGGTGGCCAAAAACTATGAAGGCGTGAAAACGCCTATTTGCTACGATGGACAAAATCTAGCCTAACTACTGCCACTGCCCACCACCTCGCTGAAATTGCAGGAAACCGCTGGGACAGTGACACACACACTACAGGTCCTACACACTCTGCAGTGGCACCATCCTGGTGGGCGAGCACTTCTGCAACTGGCTTCAAGCCCCCACTCAGGACTACCACTCCTACACGCACGCTCTACTGGGTGGCGCTGAAGGAGAAGTCATGATCCCTAGCGGCTCACCTGTGAAATGGCAAGCGAACACAGAGCTACTGAGCATCTGCGGCCCAGCAGGGACGCCACAACGCGTTTCCCTGCTAGGGCTTGGAGGGAAGGAGTGCTCTTGTGGCGTGCACAGCGCATATGTGGATGAAGTCGGACTCCGTACTCTGCCACAGGCAGAGGCGGAGTTATTTGTTTGTGTGATCAGCGCCCTTGTTTAGCAGGGCAGGAAAAAAGGGATCGCTGCTGCACCAATCACCCTGACATTCCCACCTGTAAAGCAAAGGCAGATGACTGAGGTTGGCGGCTGAGGAACCAAGACTACCTCCACGTATTATACGCTTCTCAGGTAGCCCTATGGTACACTGTCCTCAAACCTCATTACAAGCAAGCAAGCTTCAGGAACTCCACCCGTTCTCTTATAGAACGTGGGGTGGAGCCCCTGGGTAACCTAAACAAGGGTTGAACCGAGCGCACCACGCGTGGTCGACCCTTTAATGCGTGTGTGAATGCACGAGCATGCACGAGTTTTCCAACCTGTCAACAACCTTGTTCAATCCTTCCCTTTTCCTAACAATCTTACCCACAATCACGAACTCCACCAGGGAGTGGCCCGGCCTGGGCTTACCTACCTTACCTACCGCTGGAGAGTGAAGCAAGGTGAGGAAAAAGTGACACACAAGCGAGAGACGACGCTATGCATATGTGTGTGTGTCTAATCAGCCTGAACTTACCTCTAATCATCTGCAATCTTCTAATCTATCCCTCTATCGTTTGTTAGCGCTGCTACCAGGCACGTTCACGGAGACAGGAGACGAGCAACGTGCATGCTGCATACGAGACGAGCACATCTGTGGTTCATACCTGATTCATTGAAGTCCTTCTGTTGATTTTCAAATTCTTGAACCTTGAATTTTTTCTGTCTGTGTGGGTGGAATCTTTATGTTTAATTATTTATGTGTTTTTCGTCATTTTCATCATTGTGCGTAACATACGTTTATAATCTTATTAATTCTGTGTTTTCCGGCACTTCGCTAAGACCCGCTCCTGCGCGCCGTCTTTTTCTGCGTGGGAATTCCTTGATTACAAAAATTAGGAGATGACCACAAATTTTATAAGAATGTGCATCTGATGCACAATTGGATTCTGTTCAGGTATGTGCTCTCAGAAAAATTCTAGGCCGTCATTTGACGGATTTAGGTGTTGTCGCTTCGCGTTTGCGTGGATTCTTCCCTCATCCTCCCATTCCTCTGTTGTACAGATATCCTCGCAAAGCGTCGCTGAGTAGGCCGCTGTTCGGGCCGAAAAGCAGCAGCAGGAGACTGAACCAGAGCCAAGACCCCTCCAAGGGGCAATTCTAATTGAATCATCGCCCCCTCGCCCCAGTACCAGGACAGGTGTCTCCATCAGGTTCGATGAGACTTAGATCGAGCGTCCTATGAGGGTCTGGAGTTGGGTTGTGTTACGCTGCAGTTAGGGCGCTGAGCTTTCTGTTTGAAATTGTCATGAACAGTGCAGCAAGAGTCGCTGGCCATGGTAAAGCGCTCTTTTCCAGTCTTAGGGAAGCTATAGGTATTTTAAGTTAGGTGCGGAAACCAAGGAAAGGCCAAGAAAAAATCCCTTTTTCCCGAAAATGCGACAGTGGTGGCCACCACAGCCCAAGGGGGGAGTAAGAAAAAGTGCTTTTCCAATGCTTTAGGGTATACGTTACTTGTATCGGAGATGCTCTAAGCACTCATGCATTTTTATCTTAGTATTGGCCTAACGAAAATGGGACATAACACATTTTGACCTATAGAACCAAACACTAAATCAGGATGTGTGGTGGACCCCTTAATCCCCAAGCTATATGCACTAAAACATCTTTTCCTGGGTGACTGAGGCACTGATATACTGAAGGCAGAGCCTATGAATTTATCTAAGTTTTCTCATGAAATCTTAGCTATCCTAGTGGTATGCACCCTAGGGGGCTGGGGCACCTCTTTTTGAGAGGTCCCTGGTTGGATACCCAGTCAGCCTAGCTTAGTAGGAATATCCCACCTGCCATGGCAGTGCCCTCAGCGCCACAAGCCATGCCACCTCAGCACCTATGGGACCCAAAACCAAAGAGTGCACATCTCTGGATGGCACTATGGAAGAGAGTGAGCCCTTGGGGCAGTTTTCCAATCAGGTTTTGCTCAAACATGTAAAGTATTTCATCCTGAGTTGCATTGTATGTTAGTTGCTGTGGTCTATTGTTGATAGTTGTCTTTATCTCACTCTTTGTGACAGCAGCCCTTCATGTTTTGATCCTCTTTATCTTCCACTTGCTTATCTCTGGCTTGGGTTATCCTGGAGTGGTTGTATTTCAACAAATAAATGATTTTCCTCATCAAAAACAAGCAGCAGGAACCCTACACCAGCAGCAAGCAGCACGACAGGCACATCAAAAACACGGTGCTGAAAACACTATAAAACGTTCTCACTGTGCTGCTGGGGGGCCGGCGGGTAGGGGGGTCGGGGCAGTCGGGGGGGGACTAGGTCCCCCGCGTCGGGGTCGATGCTATAGAGGTGGGCGTGGTGGTGGTGGTGGTGGTGGTGGTGGTGGTGGTGGTGTGCCGGCATCTGCTCGATACCCACCTTTGATTTTGCCGGGCACAAAGTGGCCAAAACCCGATTCTATCCAAATGGTTGACAAAATTGACACATCTTTGTTGTGTATTAAGCCTGTTTTGAAGGTTTTGTGGTTTTTGCCTATCATTCATAATAAGAGTTGACGCATGGCTCATTTTGAGTGCCAAAATGTCATGCACATCCAATATTTCGGGCAAAACAAAAACTCAATTTGTGTGGAGAAATGAATTACTTACTTGTCCAACACAATACAAAATGGAAACCATTGCAATGTATGTAGACAACATAGATTGACCCTGATCTACACACGATTCACATTGTCCTTGTGTGCGGGGGGGATGCACCGCACCGGCTGGACGTCCGGCTGCGCGGGCGCCTCGCTCCCCGTCCCTGGCCCTACGCCCTGCCCGTCCCCCCCCACCGCCACGCCCCGCCCTGCCTGTCACCAGGGGCCTACGTCGCCCTTCCCCCCCTTACCCCTGGGCCCCCTCCCAGCCCCTAGGCCCTGGCTGGGGCGCACGCTCTCCCCTTTGTCCTCTGGCCCGTGCCGCGGGTCCTGACCTCTGTCACTCGCGCCCTTGCCTGTTCTGCTGACGCGCGTGTCCTTCCCTCGTCCTTGCCCGTGTCCTTGGCTGTGTCCTCGTCCGCTGACCGCGCCCTGGCCCGCGCCCCGCGCCCCGATGCCGCCGGCCTTGGCGCCCTGCTCATGTACTTGTGTCCGTCCCTGGGCGCTGCTGCTCGTGCCCGCGTCCCCCCAGTGCCCTTGCCCTTTCCCTGCGCTGAGTCCTGCGTCCCGTCGTCCGCTGCTCGCGCTCTGGCCTGCCCCTTGTGCCTTTCATCCTTTGCTGCCGCTGGCCTTGGTGCCTTGCTCGTGCCCTTGCCCTTTCTCCTTGTCGTGTGCGCCCTGGCCTGTCCCCTGCGTCCCTGGGCGGCCCCCCTGTTGCCTCCTGCCCCTCGCTCCGCGCTCCCATGGCTGGTACCCTGCCCCGCTCGTGTGCCGTCCCCCCCCTCCTTGATCACGCGCTGGCGTCCCGCTACCGCTGCAGCTACGGCAGCCTGATGCCTGGCGGCGTACGCGTGGGCGCCGGGGGGCGGACGGGCCGCGGTCTCGCGGGTACGGCCTCGGGGGGCTGGTGTGGGTGTGGCTGGGCCTGGTCTGGGCCCCTTACTTGGCGCCCTCCCTGCCCTCCGCTGTGGTTGCGGCAGCTCTCGGCGAGGCGCTCGGGGCCCGCGCGGGGCCCGTTCCCTGCGCTGGCGGCGTGCCGGGGGCCGCGGTGTGGCCTGCTGGGGCCGTCGCGGCTTGCTGTGGCCGCAGTCTCAGCTCCTTGTGCACCCAGGGGCTTCCTCCGGGGGCGGGGCGGCAGGGGCCGCGGCCTGAGCGGCGGGGGCGGCCTCCTCGGCCGGCACGGGCTCCTGGGCCGGCGGCTCGGGGTCGGCAGGGGCCGCTCAGGACTGCCAGACCGGCGGCCCGACCAACACCGTGGCCTCCGCCAGCCGCCGCTTCTCCCGCTCCGCGAGGGTCTCCCCCGCGTATCCCGGGGAGACGGGGGAGCGGGAGCGGGAAGGGTGGTGGTGGCGGTCGTCCTGCTGGGGGGAGCCATCAGAGTCCGACATCAATGTTATCCTGGTACGCATGCGTGGTCGCAGGTGTGTCGGTTCCACTACCTGCTAGTGCATCAGTGGCGTGCTGTGGGCAGTGCCGTGTAGTGCTGCACGGGGGGTAGGGGGGGAGGGGAGGGGGTGGCTGGCGGTGGTGTTGGTTCCGTGTTGGCAGGGGTTGGTGGTCATTGGCCGGCACTGGGGCGGGGGGCGGGTGAGCCATGCGGCCCACACGTGGCGCCACCGCTCCCAGTCTGGGGTGGGGCTCAGGGCCCTAGGCCCCCGGGGGTCGTGGGGCGATGCCGGCGGGGGGCGCACAAGGTGGACCCCCGTAACGGCGGTGACCTCCTGTGTTCGCAGGAAGGCGTGCACCCCGTCCCGCGCCACGGGCGCCGGGAGGGGCTGGCGGGGCACGGGCGCTGCCCCGTGGAGGTTGGTGGGGGTGACCCCCAGGACCAGCTACGGGTCCCCGCTGGTCGTGACGACGAGGAGGAGCAAGGGGGTGCCCGGGCGCTCTTGCCAGAGGACCTGCCCTCTGTGGCGGGCACCCCTGGTCCTGGAGAGGGGGGGGGACAGGCGCGAGCTGGCCCAGCTGCGAGGCGCGTGTGTGGCCGGTGCGAGGGTGGGACACCAGATGGCATCTCTGGGGAACGCCTCGCACACAACAGCGTATGGGGGGGTCGGCCTGGTGCCGTCGTACACTGGGTTGGTTGGGCGGGGGCGCTTGGGCGTCTCGCCCGCGCCTTCGACGAACATCTTGACTTCGCCCACTTCCAAGTCCTCGTACGGCGGATGTAGAAGGTGTAGTGCCGCGTCCAGTTCGGACACTCCTCCCAGGTACGTGGCCCGCGCCTGGTTCAGGTACAGGGCCGCGCCCCTGGGGGCAGCGTGTCCTCAGGGCGTGCAGCAGGGCTGGGAAGCTGCTGTGGAGGGACGTGGCCGACTCTGCGCCCGTCAGCGGCAGGGTGTCCCCCAAGGAAAGGGCCCGGCCCGACCCGTTGTAGGTGCGCCACTCCATCCAGTACCAGTAGAGGGCTGCGTCCGGGCCTATGAGCCCTGGCCAGACGGCGTTCACGATCTGGTGCATCGCTGGGAGTAGTGTAGGGGCCCTCGCCCTGTTCAGGGCGCGGATGGCCAGGAGGGCGGTCTCGCTGAGGAAACTCCTTGCGCTGCTTGCCAGGTCCTGCTGGGCGGCAGCGTGCGCCTCGTGCGCCTCCCCCACTGTGTCTGCCACCAGGCTCCGGACGGTCGCCTCCTGCACTCGGCGGCGGGCTCTGGCGTGCTCCGGCCCGTTCCCCCTTTCGGCGAGACATGGTGATGCGGGCTCTGCAAGGCGCGGCGTCGGGCGGGGTTCAGGGCGCAAATACGAGCGACAGGTGCGCGACGGACATGGGGTCCCGCAGGTGCACGTGGATCCTGAAGCCGGTTCGGACCCCCGTGGCCATCTTTGGGTCACTTGGGGTGTGTATCTATGTGCCGGCAAGGCGCCATTGGCTGATATCATACTCTCCCATCCACCTGACCTAACCTGATGTGATAGTGTGATAGGTTTGGCCATTCCGGCTATGAGCGGCCATATTCAGTACCGAGGCGCCGCCAGCGGAGATTTTCATATCGGAATATCAGGAATCAACAGGGTTTTATTATCATAATGTTTCCGTAATTTTTCAGCCTTTCGTTCTGATGGTCAATGTATCGGCGACTGTCAGTTGGCTCGCGATTTTGCGTTAACCGATTGGTTAACTGTTATTTCCAGATATTTTGGCGGAAACCCCGATGAAGGGTCAGATTTCACCAGTAAAGGGTTCGTTGCTTCCGCAATTTTCTAAACATGCACTCGAAATTTTATTCTGATTTTTTCGCGATGTCGAAATCGGATTTTCGACTTCGACATCGCCGCACTTGATTTGGTCTTCTTCGGGTGGTCATATCCTTTTTCCTATGCCCGAATCAGGTTTCCCTTATACTTGCCACCCATTTGACTTGGAGATATAAGGGAAACAAAAGTGAAGCGTGGGACCACTTTGAAGGGCCATATCTACCCGCGAGTGTGAAGAAAGAGAATAAAGAAGGTTGGGTTGCAAGCGCCTTAGTCTCAGCTTAGTTGGGGAAGCATCAAACGCCTTTGCTGTGTACACATGCCCGGTGTAGCAAGGAATAATGGTCAAGAGGGTATAAAGTGATATATAACTCTTGGACCGTGCAACCGAATATTTTAATGCGCCTTTCGAGTGTGCCGCATGAGTATTGGGGTTGCATAGATACTTTCCTTGGGTTCCTACGCATTTTTAACGTGAAGTTATGTCCATGGAGGGACATGGCATATCATGGTAGGAGCCACTTTTGAGGGTATGTTTTATATGCATGGTATATGTCTTGATATGCTCACGCCCATGTTATATATCTTCGTGTGGCTGAATAGATGGGGAGCCATACGTGACAAGGGTTTTCCCCATGTCTCAATTGTGGAATTCAAAGCGCTAGACCAAGTCTACCGCGTATGTATTGCTCATGGTATGTTTGACAAAGAGATCCATGAGTGCACTCCCATTTTCATGGGGCATGTAGATATGAGTGGCTAAGGTTTCTCCATGCGCCTGATTGGGGATCCAAGTGGTGGAATTGTTCGCAAATGGTCCCAATCATTTGTGTATTGAACCATGAGCGGATATCATGGGTGAGCATAGAGATATACTATCATGACA
This sequence comes from Eutreptiella sp. 'Long Island Sound 2002', assembly GCA_964036045.1. NCBI lineage: Eukaryota > Euglenozoa > Euglenophyceae > Eutreptiales > Eutreptiaceae > Eutreptiella > Eutreptiella sp. 'Long Island Sound 2002'. The sequence goes on along the minus strand of OZ038379.1, from coordinate 41,928,998 downwards.
ACTTTGTATTTGGTCATATTTTCATGTTTTTGATCTCAATTTTTGCTCATTTTTGCGTTTTGTGTACTTACCTGGTCGGCGAACAGCAAGAAGCCTATGGGGAGTCGAACCATGGTATGTTGTTCATATGTTGGCATATGCTTTGGAGTTGAACATCACCATATGCCGGATCGCGTACTCCATTTGGCTTGGCGCACGAAGGATTACAAGAATTGGTCTCAAGATCATGGGCTGACTTGGGCAGTGCGTGGCGCCCATATCCGAAGGGGTTTCGAGGGTAAAGTGGGGATGTACATGGGCATTGACCCTTGATCTATATCCTCCATAAATCTTAGACTTCGATTCCATGCATGCTCCGAGCCTTCGGATAAGTGGTAACTTCAATTTTGAGCATATATGTGATATATGGCCAATATGGTGTGAATTGGCAGTTTTTTGGCATGTTATGAGTTCAAACTCATAGGTCATTTCTGTAAGCCCATTCGATTCCAAGTCCAACCAAGTTTATGTCAGGGTAGGGCATGGTCCTGAGTGCCACTCTAGGCCATGACACGTCACCTCCCCTATTGGGCTAGGATTTAGAGGCTTGGGAGTGAACACATTTTTGGGGTTTGTGTAATGACTTGTGACACATGGCATTCAGCCATCTCATTTGACCTGGTTCAGGGCAATATGTTGGTGAGTCAAGGGAAGGTCTTGAGTCCAGGGAATGAGGGGTTTATGGCTGTGAATGTGTATGTTTACCTCTTTCCCCAACTTTGCTTTATTTGTGTTCATATGCCAATTTCAGGGCTTTCTTCCTTGGTGCAATTCTTGTACATGCCCGCCATCGTGAGACAATCGATGTGCTGAACGAAAGCCCGCCATTTGGATTGGATTGTGGATTGGGTTATTGCTGTATTTGTGGGATCTGGTTGCTGTTCAGGGTTGAAGGAGGATTGTATTTTCTTTTTTCTATATTTTTGCATTTGGACCCTGGAATTTGAGGAATGCAATCGTTGATCCGGAGTAGATCAGCAGGGGTTACAGGCGGAAGAACCGAGACGTTCAAGAGCATGGGTAACTCCGGAAGTTGAGGCCCGAAGAGAAGTACGACATTCGGGAAGAGGAGAACGTGACATGGAGGACTTGGTCTCCATGTGTGAGCGTCGCTGCCGGAAGGCATGCAACCTCCGCTCCGCCGCGGAGGACTCCGATGAAGCATGCCATTCAGGCAGCAGTGGAGGACGGGCCCGGCGCTACCGGAAGCGCGGGTCACCCAAGTCCGCGGCAAGGGACGCCGGGGCTATGGACACGGACCCCAGCCCGGTCAGGCTGTGGGAATCCGAGGGGCACTCCGAGGGCTATCGGACAGCCTACAAGCCACCGTCGGAGTCGGAGGAGACGTCCGCGCCGATCGCCAGGGCGCATACGGCCCCCGAGCCCGCCCTGCAGCACGAAGCCAAGGGCTTGGAGAGGCCAGCCAGGGCCCGGACGGCACCTGTGCCCCGGCACACGGGACCAGAGACGGACGCCATAGGCGATACGCCCATGGGCGATGAGTCTGAGGTGCCGGGAACCGCGGGATGCGCTGAATCCGGCGGAAAGCACGCTGCGTGCCACTGCGAGCACGCGTCCTTCCTCATGGGCAAGTACCCGAAGATGGGGATGGACGCCATCGTGCATCGCCTTGACCGCCTGGACAACGCCAAGGACGGTCTAGAGGAGGACTTCGCGGGGATCCTGGATGACCAGTCGGCCGCGGAGAAAGACATGGAGGAGCTGCGAGCGGAACGGGACCGGTACCGGGAGAATCTGGAGCTGGCCCTGGAGAAGCAGCAGCGAGTGGTGGACAGCCTCCTCCACCTGGTGTAGGACATGTCGGGACGCCTGAAAAGGCTAGAGGAGCTACAGCCCCTCGCCTCGGGTCCGGAGCTCCCGGCAAAGCCGGCCGCGGTAGAGCTGGTGGAGCATGTAAGACCCTCAGGAGCGCCATGGATAAACCCATGGGCGGCCCTGCAGAGGCACCATACGCGCCTCCGCGTGTTGACCCGGGTGCGCTGCCGTTTGTTCCCATGTTCAGCGAATCCACAATGCTCGGGGAACACACGGCACCGGCTGGGTCCATGCGGGAAGGGCACGTAACCACAGACCCGAGGAGCCTGACGGTACAGATGTCCCATGCCACCCAGGATCCATCACCCACTACGAATACCTATGCAGTTTATGCGGAAGAGGAGATCCAGAACCAGACCATGCAGGGGCGAACCATGGGAAGCGCCAACGGACATGGTCGAGGCCATCCAAGCGGAAACCTGTGGGCGAAGGACCCCAATACGGGGATATGGACGGCCGATGGAGCAAGTCCTTCCCGCATTCCAAACCCCGTGGGTTCAGGCCCAAGTGGACCGCACTCCATGGAGGAGAGGGATGTACGGGGAGTGTACTCAAACCCCCCGGCCACAGGTGGTATCCGTCTCGGTGGCGTGGTGGCTGGAGACGTCGGAGACGCCATCAGGATTGACGACCTCAGGGGAATCAAAATCCCCTACTACGATGGCAACCCCTCCAACTTGGATGACTTCATCCTGGATTGGGGGACTTTGCCGAGGAGGTCGTCGGCGAGATGCGGGGAGCGCCGCGGGATAAGTGGGTATGCCGGACATTCCCACACCGGCTGGCGCAGGACCTGAAGGAGGAGCTGCGGGATCAGATCCGGGAAGGACTGATCAGGACGGAGCAGGCCTGCCTCCAGTGGTTGGAGGATGAGGAGCGGGTGGACGCTCGGAACCAGAAGCTGGAGGACTGGTGGTCCAATCCGCTGCCGCTGGACCGCGGTGAGTTGCGGGTCCGGGAGTGGAACCGGTATCGGCGGAAGTACCGCAGATGCCTCAAGCTGGTGGAGGACTGGAACGAGGCCAGCGAGATCGGCCACCTGCTGAAGGATGTCCTCCCCGGCAACTGGAAGAGTCGAGTGGAGGTCGAGGAGAAGAAGCGCGCCAAGAAGCGGGTGGCGGTGAGGATTATGGCGGCGGAGGATACCCATGCGGGTATCATGGAGTTCTTCAGGAGGAACCTGGGCGAGCCCAACCGGATGTTGGGACTGAAGAATGCCGTGTACGTGGAGGTATTTGGAGACTCCATGGTGCAAAGGCTGATGCGCCTCAACAACGTGGAGTGGAGGCGCGGGGAGCCACTGAGGATGCAGGTCATCTTCGCCCGCATGAGCCTGGACGAGATCGTGAAGTACATCACGGTGGAGTTGAAGCTCAATGCGAAGAACGAGACTCACGTGCAGGATCGACATGGTCATGGACAACGAGGCCACCGAGAAGACCGCCATCATCGAGAGATCCAGGAGGACACGGCCAACTCCGCGGAGGATGGTAGTGGAAGTGGCCAAGACCACTGGACCGGGTTCCGGGAGGATCATGAGGAGGCCCACTTCTTCGCGTTTGTGGCGCACAACGTGAAGAACCATGGGCAGGATCGGTCCAGATGGAGCCAGGTGGGACCCAATAAGAGCAGAGCGCTAAGGAGGATCGGGAACCCACCGCTCTCGTTCTGGGGGTACAGGTCTCAGCACGACGGGTGCTGGGTCTGTTACGGCAAGGGAAACAACCATGCACATGACCACCGTCAGTGCAAGGTGTATGAGGCGGACAAGAAGGCCTACTTCGTTGCCCAGCCCGAGAAGATACCCAAGGAGCAGCGGATTTCCGATTGGAAGGCGAAGGGCGGAGACGGGGGAAAAGGCCAAGGCAAAGGCCAAAGAAAAGGCGGAGGAAGAGGCTATGGTGGTGGACATGGCCAAGACCGACGAGTGAGGTCGATCGAGGAGGTTGCTGAGGACATGTTGAGGACGTTGGAGGAACTCAAGGCCCAGCAACGTGGTCGACAAAGTCCTGGCGGTTCGCAGCCGGAAAGGGGCTGCGGGAAGCCAAGTCTAGAGGAGCCCCCACGGGAGTGGGACCTCGGAGGTCTCTACCCCGAGAATCAGTGGAATCCCAGAGAAAGCGAAGGCACATCGGGTGCCGAGGAAGGCTCCAGAAGAGCCAAAACCACTGAGCTTCGACACTCCCAACCCCTGGAGCGCCCTGCCAAGGGAAGTACATGTGGGTACGGGACATGGCAAGAAGCAAGGAGCAACCACGGAGAGCCCCGTGGACGGGCAGGACCAACCCAAGATCTACACCATCCGTGACCATACCCTTGAAGTCCTGATGCACCCGGACGTGCTAGAGTTGCATGCCGTGAGAGTCGTCCATACACCTCATGGCGACGAGCGGCAGTTGCACTTGAAAGTGCGAGTACGGTGCGGACAGGAGGAGAAGGTGGTGGATGTGTTAGTGGATACGGGTGCCCAGCCGAGCCTGGTCCGGAGAGGGTTGTTCAAGGAGGAACTCCTGCAGCCCAGCCGGAGACCGGTACGCCTGAAGGTCGCCAACGGAGAGATTATGGGTGGCGGCACCCATGAGGCCACCATCAGTATGGAATTCTGGGAGCATGAGCGCTTGAACTGCCCTGATCAGGCGAGGAGAAGCACTCTATCCGGGAACTTCTATGTGGCCGACATTACCGATTGGGATATGATCATGGGGTATGACTTCATGGTGGCAAACGCCATTGGAGCCCTTCCCCATCGTGCAACGCTGGTCCGGGAGGATGATGAATGCCTCACATGGCTGTCCACGGACTATGCATGCGGATCATCCCAATGGAATGCTGAGGAAGAGGATCGGATCGTCCGAGCGGTGCAAGCTGTGGGTGCCAAGTCCAGAGGAGACCGCGGAGTTCAGCTCACGGAGTATGGAATGGCGCCGCAGGTGTACGACAGGATGATCCAGACGCTGGGAGCCGAAGCGCCCGAGACGGACGTCTTCGCTTCCCAGGATGCCCCACTTCTGCGGAAGTGTAGGAGGCATTGGCATCGAGGAGACTCAGCCTGGCACAGGCATTGGGGTTTGAAGGAGTGGGGACCCATGTATTGGCATGGCTCCCTGGACAATACCAGACGTACGGTGGAGAAGATCATCGCGGATAGGGCGAAGGGGATCCTGGTCATAACCGGCATAGGATCCACCCCATGTCCGCTGGAAGGTCTCAAGTCAACGCTGGACTCCATCACCCTGAACGAGATGTCATTCGGGCCAGAGGAGGAGCTGTTCATCGACGCCAAGGGTGTATCAATGCCCTCCCCGGGTCAAGTGTGGGGTACCAAGGCTTTCTTGGTGGATGGGGCGCAAGCCCAGCCCACGGGTGATGAAGCACTCATCCGTAGGGTGGAGGCGGTGCCCATGAAGGTCATGTTTGAGCCCAAGGAGGGGAGGGATCAGCCAGTGGATGGCCTTGACATCCTGTCCCACTCCGAGATCGACGACGTCGTCAACTACATGCGGATGGGGATGCACGACCGTGTGGCAGCCAAGAAGAGGCGGGCCATGGTCACATCTCCGCATTGGTGGGATGACAAGATGTTGGTCACCGGCAAGTACGAGAAGGATGAGTTCGTGGCGAGGGTCATGGATCACATCGCGGACCAATACGATGGTCCGGTTGGGTCGGACCCACCAACATGGGATTTTCCAAGAATGGGTGTCAATAGCGACAGTCACCAGCCCGAGGCCGCAAGTTTTCGAAGATTATCGGTGGGAAGTGCACCCCACGACGAAGAAGACGGCATATCAGACGAGGAGAAGTCGGATTCGGACCCGGAAGAGGCCTATACCGCAGTGCTTTCGGTTGTATCGATACCGAAGCAAGCGGCTGAAGAGGCCCAGGAGAACCCGAAGGTCGCCGAGCTGAAGGAGAGGCTGATCAAAGCCTATCCGCGGCTATTCAGTGGCGTCGCCAACAAGAACCCTCCAGATCGTGGGAGGTTTGGCACAGCGAGGATCAAGCTGAAGCCGAACCCCAAGATCTATCGTCATCGGGAGTACCAACTTCAGGGCGATCGGGCCGAGGCCATGAAGAAGCTGTTGGCCGAGTTCATTGAGCGGGGATGGATCGAACCCTCCGACAGTGAGTGGGCCAGCCCAGCCTTCATCGTGCCCAAGAAGGAGAAGGGCGAGTGGAGGTTGGTGGTTGATTACAGAGGTTTGAACGAGCAAACCGAGCACGACTCATACTCGCTCCCTCTGATCGACTCCATCCTCCAAAAACAGCAGAAAAAGCGGATTTTCACGGTGCTGGACCTGAAACACGGTTATCACCAGATGCCGCTACACCCGGACTCCAGGCCCTGCACAGCGATGTCGACGCCGCTGGGGCCCATGCAGTAGAAAGTGGTGCCTATGGGTGCCAAGAATGGCAACGCCGCTTTCCAGCGCATGATGGAGGACCTACTCGGTCCTGTCCGGGACTGTGCCGATCCCTTCGTGGATGACATCATCATCGGGTCCGGCACGGAGAACATGACTGAGGACGAGCTCATCGACGCGCATGAGAAGGATCTGCGCCGAGTGCTCAGCGAGTTGGATAAGCACAACATGGTGTGCAAGCCCACCAAAGCCTCACTCTTCGTGAAGGAAGTGGAGTTCGCGGGTCACGTGGTTGGTCACGAGCAACGCCGTCCCATGCCTGGGAAGCTGGCGTCCCTGCACCACTGGGAGAAGCCCCAGACCATCAGCGGACTCCGGTCCTTCATGGGGTTGTGCAATTACTATTCGGGCTATGTCCGGATGTATGCAGAACTCTCGGGGCCGCTGCACAAGATGCTGCAAGTGGGCAAGCTCGACGGCCGGAAGGGGAGCAAGAAGAAACTTGCCTGGACCCCTGAGGCCGAAGATGCGTTCAACCGCCTGAAGGAGCGACTCCTGAGGCAGTTGGGGCTGTTCCTGGTGGACCCGGACAAGGGATTCGTGCTACGGACAGACGCCTCGGATTATGCCGTGGGGGCAGTCCTCGAGCAAGTCCGGGACGACGGGTCACACCTACCCGTAGCGTTTTGGAGTCGGATCCTGGCCGAGGGCCAACGCCGCACCTGGACCGCGAGGGAGAATGAGACGTACGCCATTGTTAATGCGCTCAGGAAGTGGTTTGGCCACATCGGATTGCAACCGGTGGTGGTTTGTACGGACCATCAGTCCTTGCAGAGCTGGCACAAGGAGCACGTCGACACCCCCTCGGGACCGGCGGCAAGGAGGGCCCGATGGCATGAGACGTTCGCCAAGTTCGACCTCAGCGTTGTATACGTCCCGGGGAAGGACAACACTGTGGCAGATTGCCTCAGTAGATGGGCCTACCCCGCGGGCAAGGCTTGGATGGACATATCCAGCCATGGGGACGCCGAGGAAACCGAGGAGGCCAAGCGCATCATCGAGATGGTGAAGCGGTATGGGGTGCTTCACCCATACCCGCTGCCCAGCCTGTGGCGCTCTTCGCCAGGCCAGATCAGGAATTTTCCTGTGGATGCTACGGCATCCTGATTTCTGTGGGATTTCTGTAAAATACCCCAGAAATCGTCATTTCACGTCTTTTTTGGGCTGGCGACGACAGTCGTCGCCTGCGCGACGCAGCCCCAGATCGAGAATTTAACTCTTGATTTCTAAAGATTTTAGGCAATTTTATTATTGTTATATCGTTTTTAGAACTAAAAGATTATAGCGTGACCCTTTTCGCGGCGTTCCGAGAAGGTCCATTTTTGCGAAAAGTGGCACGTTCACGCATTTTTCAAAAAATGCTGAGGCGATTCCAGGAATTGCCCAGACGCCCATGGCGTAGCCCAACAGTGGGGCTTTTCATATGTGGGTTGAATTGGTACAGAAACGCGTCGTGTCGGCTACGCGACGCGTTGGGGGGGGACGCGTGAAATGAGTGTTTTTGGCTCAAAAATCACTTTATTTCAATGTTTTCGCCCAAAAACCACTGTTTGGCCCAGTTTGGGCAGGATCTCAGTGGAGATCCTGATGGCGACGCCTCGTAGCCGTCAGATTTTCTGATGGCGGCGACGCCGTCGCCTTCATTTCGTCCCTTTTTCTAAGCAATTTTTTAGTTTAGAGGTGATACATATACATTGTACATGTCAACGCATTTATTATGTTACATATACCATCTCTTTGTTCATAGACGCCAGATTGTGTCCGCGGACGCTCCCGGTGGGGTGAGCAAGGATTCCAAGACCATTTAAGCAACTCAAATGGAATCGAAGTTTGGAATAGATTTCATGTAGTACTTGGAGAGGTTGGGGTGATGGGTTGAAGGATTTTCGATTTTTCTGTGGACGCACGGACATCACCCCCGCCGAAAATGCTTCAAAATGGTCTTGCCGCTGTCCGCGTGGTTCACTGGCGGACCTGTCGATGAGCTCCCACAACGTCGAGGTGGTATCCTGCTGCCTGGTTTTCGACAACTCCCGCAGCGCAACAGACTGCAGCCTAAGGTATTGCACTGGTGGAAATACAGTGCAAGAAGGGACGCCTGGGCCAAGACTGGCCCCCAAGGCAACAGCAGCGACGACAACAGCCCTGAGATCAGCTCCAGGAGCTCCTGCGGTGACGACGACGATCCCAGCAGAGGTCTTGAGGAATTCTGGACCCTGCAGCAGCTTGACAAGTGGCGTGGACTTCTATGATGGCTCATCCTTGAAGCGACGACAGCATGCTGCGCGGAAGGCGCTGCTCGTCCACCAGTAACCAAATCAGGCGCGTTAATTCGTCGCCTTGGGTTGGTTGACCCTCCGGGAGGTCCCTTCCTAAATAGGCGTGGAGCGCCTTGGGTAGGAAATGACCCTAAATCCCCCAAATCAGGTGCGTTCATTCGTCACCTTTGGTTGGGAATCGACCCTAAAAGGCACGAGCAATTCGTCGCCTTGGGCAGGAAATGGCCCTAAATTTAGGCGCGAGGAAGTCGTTGCCTTGAGTTTGACCCTAAATAATTTTTCCGAATTTATTGAATTATTATGTTTCCATGCCCGTGGAGAAAAAGGGCCCATATGTGCGCCTAAGCGCCATCAGTCAGGGCAGAAGGCCCTGCAGCGCCCCTGGTTTGGTCACCAGAGGCTATGAGGAGTGCCAGGGACCAGTGTGGTCGCCTGAGGGGCAATTGCCCTATAAATATTTCAAGATCAAACAAAAAAAAATTCTTTTTACATGTGTGTGGCACGTAAATTACGCACCAGGCCCCCCCCCCCCACTGTCCTGCTGAATCAGAGTTGAAACCAGGGCACTGCAGGGGTCAGAGCGCCTCCTTAGCCTTGCCTTCCTTTGGATATAGGCAAGGCTTCTAAGGAGGGGGGTGAAGCGGTATGGGGTGCTTCACCCATACCCGCTGCCCAGCCTGTGGCGCTCTTCGCCAGGCCAGATCAGGAATTTTCCTGTGGATGCTACGGCATCCTGATTTCTGTGGGATTTCTGTAAAATACCCCAGAAATCGTCATTTTACGTCTTTTTGGGGCTGGCGACGACAGTCGTCGCCTGCGCGACGCAGCCCCAGATCGAGAATTTAACTCTCGATTTCTAAAGATTTTAGGCAATTTTATTATTGTTTTATCGTTTTTAGAACTAAAAGATTATAGCGTGACCCGTTTCGCGGCGTTCCGCGAAGGTCCATTTTTGCGAAAAGTGGCACATTCACGCATTTTTCAAAAAATGCTGAGGCGATTCCAGGAATCGCCCAGACGCCCATGGCGTAGCCCAACAGTGGGGCTTTTCATATGTGGGTTGAATTGGTACAGAAACGCGTCGTGTCGGCTACGCGACGCGTTGGGGGGAGACGCGTGAAATGAGTGTTTTTGGCTCAAAAATCACTTTATTTCAATGTTTTCGCCCAAAAACCACTGTTTGGCCCAGTTTGGGCAGGATCTCAGTGGAGATCCTGATGGCGACGCCTCGTAGCCGTCAGATTTTCTGATGGCGGCGACGCCGTTGCCTTCATTTTGTCCCTTTTTCTAAGCTATTTTATAGTTTAGAGGTGATACATATACATTGTACATGTCAACGCATTTATTATGTTACATATACCATCTCTTTGTCCATAGACGCCAGATTGTGTCCGCGGACGCTCCCCGTGGGGTGAGCAAGGATTCCAAGACCATTAACGCAACTCCAATGTAATTGAAGTTTGGAATAGACTTCATGTAGTACTTGGAGAGGTTGGGGTGATGGGTTGAAGGATTTTCGATTTTTCTGTGGACGCACGGACATCACCCCCGCCGAAAATGCTTCAATGGAGCAAGAGGGGGTCAAGTGCTTTGTGGTGATGGCAAACCGTACGGACCTGGCCAAGTTCCGGGGTGCCCGCGTCCAAGCTATTCGAGAGGAAACCCTCGAGCAATGGATGGTGGCCCCTGTAGAGCTAGTCAGGTCGGTGCTCACAGAGGACTGGTCGGATGACTATGCGGCATCCGAGCACTGGAGCAAGTACTGGAATGCCGTGAGCGCCCCGTCGGACGACGAATGGCCCGAGGGCTTGACCGAGGATGGCGACAAGTTGTTCCTCAAGGACAAGCTGCTGGTGCCCGAAAACCGAGTAGAGGAGCTCATCGACCATTGGCACAACGCCCAGCTCATGCACCCTGGCCGAGACAAGATGCAGCAGGACCTGGAGTGGCGTTTCAAGTTCCCTCCGGGGGACTATGCCATCCTGGATAGGTATTGCAGCGATTGTGCCGTGTGTCGGGCCACGAAGAGCCCCAACCACTCCACAGCGGGCAACCTGGTGTTTACGGCTATACCGGAGGCCCCTATGCGGTCCGTGGCCATGGATGTATTCGCCATGGCTGAGGTCACCGTGGAAGGAGAGACCTATGACTGTGTCATCCTGGCGGTGGATAGGCACAGTGGGTATATCGTGGCGGTCCCTGGCAAGAAGTCCAAGAAGAAGGACAAGAAGGACAAGCATGGAGTGGGGCTGCAGGCCAAGACCGTCGCTAATGCCATGATCAGGCATTGGCTGACGATTTTTGATGGCCGAGGCGGACGACACGGCGGCCAAGGTGTGCAAGGCACTTCAGGACGAGCATGACAAGAGGGCCAAGTACTTCAAGCAGGGAACGGTCCGGAAGTATGCTCTCCAAGACACCGTGTGGGTGGAGCGGCACCACAAGGATGTCCTGTCCAGGCATCGGCAGGCATCCTGGTATGTGCCGGGGGTGATCGTGCGGAAGGTCGGGCAGGATGTGTATGCGGTTGGTGTGGGGGATAACAAGATCCTGGACCGCGACCATACCCAGCTTTGTCCCCGAGCACCAGACCCCAGCGGACGTCCAGTCACCTTCGAGTTCACGGCCGGCGATGTGGACTCGGACGACGAGGGTGAGGACGATGACTTCACCGCTGAGAAGATCCTGGCGGACAAGCTTGACCCGGGGACGCCTGGGGGTAGGCTTTGAAAAGTCCGGTGGAAGTGATTCGCCGCATCCAGGGATTCGTGGGAGCCTCCGAGCAGTTTTGTGCCGAGGTACACCACTGTCTGGATGGACTACCTGAAGAAAAAGAATATTTCTTTGGATGTCAAGGACGTGTTGGTCCATTTGGTTGCTGCTGTAGCATCGTAATGGATCCCCCTTTGGCATTTTGTTTGTTTCTGTGCTTGGGGAGACGGGTGGGGGCGTTCATCCGGGGATTTTTTGGCCTCGATAGGCCATATACACCCTTCACTCGATCTCCACATATATATTTCATTGTGGTATACTTATTTAGGTCGACCGACGACGTTTTTCTATCTTTGATCCCCTTGGTCCATGTTGTAGATCAAGAGGAGACCGGATATGGCGTAGGGCGCTGAGTATCAGTGTCTTCACCCCTCCCTTGGGGCGTGGGGGACGCCTACGACGTGCGTGGGGCCTCCATGTCTCCTTGGGACATGGGGGGGGGGGTTGGAGCCCATTGGGGTCCTCCCGTCCTCTCTTCAATGACTTCCGAGCGGTAACAACGCTCTGAGAAGGGGGGTGAAGCCGGTTCGGACCCCCGTGGCCATCCTTGGGTCACTTGGGGTGTGTATCTATGTGCCGGCAAGCCGCCATTGGCTGATATCATACTCTCCCATCCACCCGACCTGACCTGACGTGATAGTGTGATAGGTTTGGCCATTCCGGCTATGAGCGGCCATATTCAGTACCGAGGCGCCGCCAGCGGAGATTTATATATCGGAATATCAGGAATCAACAGGGTTTTATTATCATAATGTTTCCGTAATTTTTCAGCCTTTCGTTCTGATGGTCAATGTATCGGCGACCGTCAGTTGGCTCGCGATTTTGCGTTAACCGATTAGTTAACTGTTATTTCCAGATATTTTGGCGGAGACCCCGATGAAGGGTCAGATTTCATCAGTAATGGGTTCGTTGCTTCCGCAATTTTCTAAATATGCACTCGAAATTTTATTCTGATTTTTTCGCGATGTCCACATCGGATTTTCGACTTCGACATCGCCGCACTTGATTTGGTCTTCTTCAAGTGGTCATATCCTTTTCCCTATGCCCGAATCAGGTTTCCCTTATACTTGCCACCCATTTGACTTGGAGATATAAGGGAAACAAAAGTGAACCGTGGGACCACTTTGAAGGGCCATATCTACGCGCGAGTGTGAAGAAAGAGAATAAGGAAGGTTGAGTTGCAAGCGCCTTAGTCTCAACTTAATTGGGGGAGCCTCAAACGCCTTTGCTGTGTACACATGCCCGACGTAGCAAGGGATAATGGTCAAGAGGGTATAAAGTGATACATAACTCTTGGACCGTGCAACCGAATATTTTAATGCGCCTTTCGAGTGTACTGCATGTGTGTTCGGGTTGCATAGATACTTTCCTTGGGTTCCTACGCATTTTTAACGTGAAGTTATGTCCATGGAGGGACATGGCATATCATGGTGGGAGCCACTTTTGAGGGTATGTTTTATATGCATGGTATATGTCTTGATATGCTCACGCCCATGTTATATATCTTCGTGTGGCTGAGGAGATGGGGAGCCATACGTGACAAGGGTTTTGCCCATGTCTCAATTGTGGAATTCAAAGCGCTAGACGAAGTCTACCGCGTATGTATTGCTCATGGTATGTTTGACAAAGAGATCCATGAGTGCACTCCCATTTTCATGGGGCATGTAGATATGAGTGGCGAAGGTATCTCCATGCGCCTGATTGGGGATCCAAGTGGGGGAATTGTCCGCAAATGGTCCCAATCGTTTGTGTATTGAACCATGAGCGGATATCATGGGTGAGCATAGAGATATACTATCATGACAACTTTGTCTTTGGTCATATTTTCATGTTTTTGACCTCAATTTTTTCTCATTTTTTCGTTTTGTGTACTTACCTGGTCAGCGAACAGCAAGAAGCCTATGGGGAGTCGAGCCATTGTATGTTGTTCATATGTTGGCATATGCTTTGGAGTTGAACATCACCATATGCCGGATCGCGTACTCCATTTGGCTTGGCGCACGAAGGATTACAAGAATTGGTCTCAAGATCATGGGCTGACTTTGGCAGTGCGTGGCGCCCATATCCGAAGGGGTTTCGAGAGTAAGGTGGGGATGTACATGGGCATTTCTCTTTGGTCTATATCCTCCATGAATTTTAGACTTCGATTCCATGCATGCTTTGAGACTTCGGATATGTGGTAACTTCAATTTTGAGCATATATGTGATATATGGCCAATATGGTGTGAATTGGCAGTTTTTTGGCATGTCATGAGTTCAAACTCATAGGTCATTTCTCTAAGCCCATTTTATTCCAAGTCCAACCAAGGTTATGTCAGGGTAGGGCATGGTCCTGAGTGCCACTCTAGGCCATGACACGTCACCTCCCCTTTTTTGGCTAGGATTTGGAGGCTTGGGAGTGAACACATTTTTGGGGTTTGTGTAGTGACTTGTGACACATGGCATTCAGCCATCTCATTTGACCTGGTTCAGGGCAATATGTTGGTGAGTCAAAGGGAGGTCTTGAGTCCAGGGAATGAGGGGTTTATGGCTGTGAATGTGTATGTTTACCTTTTTCCTCAACTTTGCTTTATTTGTGTTCATATGCCAATTTCAGGGCTTTCTTCCTTGGTGCAATTCTTGTACATGCCCGCCATCGTGAGACAATCGATGTGCTGAACGAGAGCCCGCCATTTGGATTGGATTGTGGATCGGGTTATTGCTGTATTTGTGGGATCTGGTTGCTGTTCAGGGTTGAAGGAGGATTGTATTTTATATTTTCTATATTTTTTGATTTGGACCTTGGAATTTGAGGAATGCAATCGTTGATCCGGAGTAAATCAGCAGGGGTTACAGGCGGAAGGGGCACAGCGGGGGCCGGTCCTGGTAGGGACCTTCTTTAATCCACAGGAGGGCGGCACCCACGGGGCCTGCGTGGCCATGCGAGGGGGTTTGCGCGTCCCGGATGCGCCGGTGCAACACCTCTTCTTTCGTGCGCCTCGCGGGCCCGGGGGCATTTTGGGCCAGGGGCACACGGCCACCTGGGAACACTGCGTGCACCTGTTGGCGCCCATCGGCGCGGCGGAGAATACCGCGTCGCATTCCCCGCAGAGGTGGCAGGTGTGTTGGAGCCCGGAGGCTGGCGACCAGGGGCCGAGACAGCGGAGCCAGAGGTCGTCCCACCTTTGGTGAAGGGGGTCCCGGAGCTCTGGCAGGCGGGCATGGACACGGCGTCGGTAGTCTCTGCCGAGCGTTTTCTGCCGAGACCTCCTGCCACCTGTCGTCGGGGAAGATTCCGTCGTCGTGGAAGGCTGCGATGAGGTCATCCCACGCCGGGCGGAGGTGCCCCCGGGGGGGAGTTGTCATATACGTCTGGCACCCGGTGAGGTGGGGCACAGGAGCGCCCCACTGGCACCCGTCCGCGACGTCCCGTTGGAGGAGGGCCATCAGGGTGCTGTCCGCGATTGCCTCCCACCCTACTTTCAGCCTGTCACAGCCGTCCAGCTCCCGTCGTAGCGCGGCAGCAAGGTCAGTGGGGAGCATGAGGAGCAGGGGCCCCGGAACGTCGCCCATCTGGGACAGGGCGTCATCGTAAGTAGGTCCCCCGTCTTTGAAATGCGCAACGGTGAGCGGGGTGGCCCCGCCTTCCGGGGGGAGCCACTGGATGGAGGCCGCGTCGCACCCCCATGTGTGTATCTCCGTGGCTTGGCGCACGTTTGCGGCGTGCAGTACGAGGCGGGGGGGGAGAGGCGCCTGGATGAGCGAGGACACATCCCTACTCCACCCCACGTGTGGCTCAGGGGCCGCCCGCAGCCATCCCTCGGCCGCCGCGTCCCACAGGTGACTGGGTGATCGGGCCCGCCCCGCGAATCATGGTGGGCCGTGGCCGGCCCCCACCCCTCCAGCGGGATGGCAGCGTACTGCTGTGCGAGGGCCCCTGGCGCACGCGTGGCGGCGCACCACCGGCGCCATCCGCGCGCCCAATCCGCGCCCACTTTACGGGCCTCCCACGCGGTCATGGAGCCGCGCCTGATGATCCATGGCGGGGTGAGGGCGTCCTGCAGGTGCTTCGAGAAACCCGCCTGCAGGTCCCGGTATGGGTGGGGGTCCTCTTGCGGTGGACATTCCAAGGTGCCGTTCACGATGCGGAGGGAGGCCACGAAGCCCCCGCCCGTGCGCGGGGGGGGGGGGGCAGTTGCCTTCCGCCGCGGTGAGCCATCGGTGCACCCTGGCTGCTGCGCTTAGGCGCCCGCGGAGGAGTTCTCCAAGTCGGTGATTGCGGAGCTCCCACACGAAGTCTCCCGGCCGGAGCATGTGTTGGAGGAATTTGTCTACAGAGGTCCCTCCCGGCGCGTCGTAGCGGGCGATTGCGCGGAGCTGCACTTCTGCTGCCTCCGGCACGAGTCCAGAGCAGAAGATTTCCTTCCATTCGGCGCCTGCGGAGCGCAACGAAGCCACCCATAGAGCCTTGTCCCCGGGCGGGAGGTGGCGGGCCGCCTCTTGCACCGCCTGGCGGTAATGAGGCCAGAGGAGCCGCGAGTGGGTGCAGCCTACGTGCATGTGTACCGGGGTCTCCTCCAGACCGGCGCAGGGGAGGCACGGCTTCGGGGGGATGGCAACGCCAGGGAACCGCTCCCTCCGGATGCCGAGCCTGCGCTGCTCCGGCGTGTGGCCGTCTCTGGCCCGCAGCGCCCGGTGGTTGGTGGCCGCCGCCGTGAGGTCCCGGGCGTGGACGTAGGCCGTAGCGTGGGCCGTGCCCGGGGGTGTGTGCCCTTGGTGCGCCAGCGCATGGTCCAGCTGTGCCTGCTGCGCGACCAAGCCGAGCGTCTGCGTTCTGGGGGGCCGCAGGTTGAGGTGGCCGTCTCCATCAGTGATTATGAGTTGAGCGTGGCTGGAACCCTGGGGCGTGTTCTGCAGGACAGTGTCCTGGGACGTCACCCAGTCAGCCTTGTGCAGGTAGGTAGGTAGGTAGGTATCTTTGGGAGCTCGGGATGCCTCCTTTGACATTGCAGGAAGAAGGTCTTACCAAGGGGACGTCCTGTCCCTCCCACTGCCCTATGTCAGGTGCCTCTTGAGCCGCTCCCGCATGTGCTTGGGAAGGCATTGTCGCGGCCACCCGGTCCATGTGTCCTAGGTGGGAGGGTGTCCCCACATGTGTCCATGGGTAGGGCCACATGCCCCCTCCTTTGGGCGGCAGCTCTGGGGGGCTGCCCAGCCGTGTGGAGTATCTCTCACCACAAGGGGTATTGCTCCCGCTTGTCTACGGTACGACCGCCTCACCCTTGTGGCTTGAGTTGCGGGGCCACTCTGCTTGGCAGGTGACCCCGTCCTGGACTGTGTACCGGCTCGCCTGTCACCGGTTGCTTCCATGGCTCCGGGTGACGTTTGCCATGGTCCCCGATGCAGCCTGGCCGGGCTCGGACCAGTGGCCTTGGAGTACCGCTCCTGCCACTGGCCCGGTGGGTCGGCTGGGTCGCCCCAGTGCGTCCGTCCCATGGGGTATTGGTTCCGCTTTGTGCAGCAAAGCGTCGCTGCGGCTTGGAGGTGGCTCAGGCAAACCAAAACGGGTGCTCAATGTGTTGTCCGCACATGCACAGGCTGTTCTGATGCCATCGCAGGGGCATCTGGTTGACCATCTTTGCGGCGCCTGTGGGGACTCCCGTGGCCCGCTCGCGATCCGCGTGTCGCAGAAAGTGGAGGATGACATCGGCGTCCACTGTATGGATCCACTGCTTGTGGATGCCGTACTGCAGGGGGAGGGAGGCGGTCACTCCCTTGCCGTCGGGCATCGTGCCCGTTATGGCCACTGCTCAAGTGCGGGTGACGTCAGCAGCGAGGGCGACACTGGTGGTGTGCCTGCACGGTCCGCCCTCCGACGCGTCGGAGGAGGTGTGGCCCCAGGCCTCCGGGAACCAGTAGCACCAGGTGGGACTGAGCCACCCTGCTTTGAGGTCGGCGGATCGCCATCGGACGTCGGGGAGGCCGGGGGTCAGCGGTCCCACGTGCAGCGCCCGGGTGTCGTCGGGGCGGATTGCCGGGTGGTCGTGAAACGGACCTCAGCTCCGGCGATCGTGCTCGCCCAGGACCTGAGCGCCGTTACGTTGTCCCTGAGCCACGCCGGGCCTCCGTGCTGGTGCACCACAAGGTGTCCCGTGTTTTCTGGCTGGTCCTCCAGCGTGTGCACCTCCATGTGTGGGTTGCGTGGCACCTCCGTAGCCACCAGCAGGGTGGTGCCGCAGGGGAGTCCACGGGGCCTGGGCTGGCCTGCCTCCACCTGCACTATCACCCCCTCGGCCCAGAGCTGCGCTTGTTCCGTCGCTCGGGCGCATTGGTCGTCCGTGGTCACCAACCACACTGGCGTTGGCACGTGGGGCCGTGGGCGTAGAGGCTCAGGCCAAGCCACATCCGCGTTGGGTTCCTGGTTCTCACCGTCCGCGAGTACGTCGCGGAGGATGTACAGGAGGGCCGTCGGCGGGTGGTATGTCGCCCCCTGCGTGGGGGGGATAGGCTGCCCTGACGGCAGTAGCCCCCGACGTGGAGGTGCAGGCTGTCCCAGGTCACCTGCGGGCCAGTGTGGGCGTCCTGCTTAGCCCTCGAGGGGTGGACGAGCCTCAGTCGGGGGTCCCGCGTGCCGGTGGTGTGGAGAAGGTGGACCACGGCGTCACACCACCCATGGGGGGTCGGCGGGCTCCTGTTTGCGGCGGCAGTAGTAGAGGTGCTCATCGGCGCACGGGTTGAGGCGTTCCCGCACCGCTGCTGGCCACGGGTCGTCGTTGTCGGGGAAGGGGTGGTGCGGCGCGTGGTGCCCTTGCCATGGCGTCGTGTCTGGCACCGTCAGGCAGCACGTGTCGCGGTTCGGCAGCTCTGCGGTGAGCAGCGTGACAACGTTGCCCGGGGGGGGCTGTAGCTGGACGTGGGCTGGTTGTAGGACCCCGTCCCCAGAGCGGCCAGGACCCGGGCTACGTGGCGGACCCAGTCGCCCTTCGCCAGGGTTGCGAACTCCGGGACGAGGTAGTGTACCTCGGGGCAGATGCCGTGCGCGCAGGCGATTTCCCAGAACATCCTGGTGACCTCAGCGTGCACGGAGGCCGAGCGGCGGTGGACGAGTGTGCCCACGAGGGCCACCACCGCCTGCTCGCACCGCGTTGGCACCCGCGTAAGCCCCAGGGTCCGGCCGTCCTGCAGGCTGTCCCGCGAGGCGTCGAAAGCGTACCGCGCCCTGTCCTTCGCAACCTGGACGGTGATGTGGTCCAGGTGGCGCGCGGTGTCGAAGTAGTCGGCGATGAAGGGGGCGACGTATTGTGTCACTCCCCCTAGGATCGCTAGGATGACATCCTGCACCAGTTTCGGTGGCGCGGTGGTGTTGAGGCAACAGTGGTGCACTGCCCCCAGGCGCAGCCGGTGTTTGCGCTGCAGGGAGAACTCCCCATCCGGCTCCAGCTGGAGTTCCAGGTAGGGGACGGAGTCCGCTGCCGGTACCCAGTGCCATGAGTTTTCCAGGTGGGGGCAGAGGCGTAGCTGTAGGCCCAGGACC
This sequence comes from Eutreptiella sp. 'Long Island Sound 2002', assembly GCA_964036045.1. Lineage (NCBI taxonomy): Eukaryota > Euglenozoa > Euglenophyceae > Eutreptiales > Eutreptiaceae > Eutreptiella > Eutreptiella sp. 'Long Island Sound 2002'. Next base: position 41,910,135 of record OZ038379.1, on the reverse strand, counting down.
CCCTCCGTAGTGGCCATGGCGCACTTGCGGGGGTTGAGCTCAATGCTCATCATCCCGAGGTACGCGGCCACCGCCTCCACGCCCTCGACGAAGTGCTGCAGCATGTGGGCCACTACCAGCAGGTTGTCTATATATGCACGAAGGAGGCCCCTTTCGGCCTCTCCGGGCGGGTGCAGGCGGTGCCCCTGCGCCCAGAGTAGGGGCTCCAGGAGTAGGGCATAGAGCAGGGGGCTCTCAGGGTTCCCCTGCTGGACGCAGCGCAGCATGTGGACGTGCTGTGTCAGCCCGTCCGCGGTGACGATGCGCAGCCTGGCGCATGTGTGGAGGAAGAGCAGGAGGTCAATGACCTCCAGCGGCAAGGAGAGGTGGCGCAGGATGAGCTGGAGTGCGCCGTGCGGGGCGGTGTCGAAGGCCTTGTGGACGTCGACGGAGAGGACATAGTTGGGCCTTCCCCGCTGGAGCAGCCGCTGCGCCATGAACAGGGGGGGGCCGGTATTGGAGCCGGGGAGGGCCCCCTGCTGCCAGTCGCTGACCACACCGTGTCGCGTGAGCACCTAGGTGAAGTGCTGGGTGAGGCAGCCCGTGAGCAGCATCATGTCCAGTTGGCCCAGGGCTATGGGCCGGTAGAAGTCCAGCCTGGTGGAGCCCGGCACCTTGGGGCTCAGCCAGATGTGCGCATCCCTCCAGTGCATCGGCGGCGGGGCGCCGCCAAGGCTAGCCCGGTGTGAGTGGACAAGGAGCCACTGGACGGGCGCCGAGACGGCCTTGATGAAGCGGGCTTCCACGTGGTTGGGGCCCGGGGCCTTGCCATCGGCCTTGTTCAGCGCAGACTGCAGGTCCTGCATAAAGTACTGCTGGACCTGGGCCCACGCCCCCTCAGGGACCGGGCACGTGGCGGCCGAGAACCGCCTGGAAGCTGGGAAGGTTCACCGGGAGCTTGTCGAACAGTTACCTACAGAAGGCGCGAACCGCGAACATCACGTCGTGGGCCTCCGTGAGGAGCGTTTGAGTGTTTGGTACCCGCACGTTCAAGAGGCCCGACGGGCCTGGGGCCTCCACCTCAATGGCTCCTTGCACAGCGTTCCACCGTTGGGCGATGTCCTGGGCGTGGCGGCACCAGAAGTCTTTGATGGCGCGCTTGCTGTCGGCCGCCAGGAGTGCGCGCAAGTTGCGGATGTCCTCCTTGAGGGTGGCTTCTTGCCTCTCCAGCACCTCCTGCAGCTGGCTCTGTGTGGCTGGGTGGAATCCGGACGATGCACCCCGCAGCTCCTCCGTGAGTCGGAGCGCTGCATCGGAGTGGATGCCATGCCGGGCCGCGTTCACCTGGTACGCCGCCGGCGCGCACGCTGCCAGGGCGTCGTAGCGGAGGATCGCCGCCTGTAGCCGTTTCCCGCCCTCAGGGGGGTCTCCTCCCGCCGGGTCCGACGCCTTCGGGGACGATTGTTGGCGCCCCACCGTGCGCGCCAGGGCGTCATGCGCCGCCCGGAGGTGTTCGAACACCTTGTCCACAGCGGCCGTGGGCATGGACCCGTAGGCGTGCTGCTCAGCGGGGCCCACCCAGGGCGCCAGGAAGGGCTCGTCCTGCGCGGCGGTGCCCGCCGCCCACGCGCCCACGGGCGCGGCCTCGGCGTCGTACGGGAGGAGGCGGCCCTCCGTGTAGCTGTAGGGGCTGGGCATCGCCGCGTGCCCTGTCGCGTTGAGGAGGCCCGGCAGGGCCAGGCGGACCGGGAGGTGGACCGACCTGATCACCTGGGGGTGCGCCATGGCGCGGGCCCACTCGCTCCCCCGAAGAGAACACGGCAGGAGTGGCTCGATGACCAGGAAGGTGTCCACCCTGTGCCGGGACGGGTGGAGCGTGGGGGTCATCTCCTCCACGCCGCCTGCCGTGGCCCTCCGGAAAGCGCGGTCCTCCCAGCCCGCGCAGAAGTGCTCTGTGGCCGGATTGGTGGTGGCATCCATGTAGACGTTGGTGTCGCCGGCGATGACTACCGGCTGCCGCCCACCGAGGCTGCGCGCCGTGGCATACCTTTCCATGTCGGCCCAGAAAGCCAGCCGCCCCGCCCATTGAGAGCAGCCTGCCTGCGATCCCCGGACGTTGATGAGGGTGAGGCCACCCCTGTCCGTGCGGATCTCCAGGGCCGCAGCCTTCCCGGGGAGGATTTTCGTGAAACTGAGCACCTCGTGCTCGGCCACGAACTTGCTGCTGACGGCGGTGAGGAGGCCTCCCCCTCTCGGGGTGGAGCTGGCCTCTGTCTCCGCCAGCCAGCTGCTGAAGAAGGGGGTGTACACCTTGTCCTGAGGCGCCGTGGCCACGTGCATCTCCTGCCCCCAGCCGCAATCCCTGTCTCCTGGATGGTGGCAAAGCCCCCCTCCCGGGGCAGCATGCCGGTGATGAGGTGCTCCTTATCGGTACAGGCCGCCGGCCCCCGGCGTCGTCGGAGTGTGTCCTGGAGGGACTGGTCCGGGGGCACGAGGCCTTTACTCAGGTTCCAGGAGAGGAGTCAGAGGGCATCGCCCGCCGCATCCTCCTGGAGTCGGCTGTTCCCTGCCGGCATCGCCGCGGGGTCCGCTGGGGCAGCCAGATCCCCGGGGTGTGCCGGGGTCATGGGGTGTGGGGAGCCTGCTCCCAGGGGGGCCCACGGGGCGGCCAGAGGGGCCAGTCATGCGGGGATGGACCCCTGATGGCCTGCACTGCTGGCTCCAGGGGCCGCGTTGGATGCCTCCTCTTCCTCCCCCGGGGCCGCTGCGTGGCCAGCCGCTTGGGGGAGGGAGGGCGCTGGGCGTACGGGGCGTGCCACGGGGATCTCCGTGCCCGCCCCTGGAGCATGTGGGGGGGCGCCTCCTTCCCTTCCGTTGGGGCGGTAGCGTGCACCGCGTGCCACGCCAGGTGTTCCAGCATCACCCCGCTTGTGTAGTACTTGTCCGCACATAGGGGGCATTTCGTTGGTTCCGTGGCCCCCCTTGCTCCGGGGAGCGGCACCGACTTGCGGATGGCGCCCTTCGGCGCCCGGTCGAAGGGTAGGTTGGCCAGTGGAACCGTGCGCGGCGCCAGCGCACGGCCCAGGGGCCGACGCATCGAGGGCTCGTGTCGCAGCGGCGGGGGTCCGACACCCTGGACGGCGTCGCGCTGCGCGTCCGCCTGCAGCCACTCTTGCCAGTGTGTGGCGCCGATTTGACAGTCGGGCTTGCCTCTCCACCGCAGGTCCTGGAAGGCCTGGAGCCAGTGGTATACTGTGGTCAGGACCGCCAGCTGGAGCTCCAGGTTGGCGGGGCGCGCGACCGCCGGCAGCACCCCGGCTTCGCCGCTTTTGTGTTGTCCTTAAGGCGGACTTGCAGCAGGAGGGCGTGGTGTTTGCCCTCTCGCAGCGCACTGACGATCACGCGGGTGCAGTCCGCTACGCAGATTATGGCCTCAGGCGCCGGCAGGCGCTCGGGGTCGCAGACGGCGATATGCGCGTCCGCCGGGCTGAACATGCAGACCACCCACTGTGGGTTCTGCTGTCCTCGTTGCGCCACCGCGAGGGTGGCTGCCCGACAGGCGTGCGTGATGGGCCCTGCATGGAGGTCCGGGACATCCGTGGTCCTGATGGCGTAACCTTGCCATGCGGCCCGTAGATGCTCCTCCTGGTTGGGGCTCCAGACCATTGTTGGGGGGTCCGCCCACCCCGGCTCCTGCCATTTGTTGGGAGCGCTGATGGTGTGTAGCAGGACGGCTAGCGGCCAGGGATCCGCCGTCACATAGTAGGCCTGGGTGGGCTCCTGCTGCCAGTTGACATGGGGCGGGAAGGCCCCTTGCCTGGTGGTGCCGAGCCAGACGGTCGAATGGCCCCAAGCTGGGATGTGCGACCGGTAGCCCGCCGGCGTGGCCGTGCAGGATGGCCTGGTAGCCCGCCGGCTGTAGAACCAGTGCCTCCCCCTTCTGAGGCCTGGGGGGGATGTGCCACTGCCTGCGTCCCTGACACAGGTGCGCTCGCGGAGCGTGGCGTGCCACGGTCTGGGCGCCTTTTTTGCACTGTGCAACCCCGCGTTACCCCTGGGGTGCTGGGGCGCCTCGCGCTGCGGCCCTTGTATGCTACCCGCGATCTGCGCCGGGCAGTGGTGGTGGACAAAACTCTCCCCGCCTTCCGCCAGTAGCGCCGCCGCAACGACGTACAGCTGTTCCGCCGTGAGGGGTGCCGTTGGCGTGTGCGTTGCTGCTGGTTGGCAGGGCCGCGTGTCCCGGCAGGGGACGTTGGGCAGCAGGCGCACTGACCACGCCGCCGCGGGTCCCATGGTGACGGCCGCAACCGTGGACGCCGGTGCCATGCAGTCGCCGGCCGGTACTGCCTAAGTCCCGTGGTGTCCCGGGTGAGGTGCCTGCAGGTCGCAGTCCAGGCCACTACCCCACATTTCATGCGGTCCGGCTCGGCCCCGTCCGCGTTGCTGCTTCCTCCTTGTTGCACCGTGGTGGTCGTGTCGAGCGGGGGCCCCTGCAGCAGCGCCTCCGGGCCCTGCCCCTGTGGGAGCGCGGGCAGGGCCGCCTGCCGAAAGCCCTGCGCGCCCAGGCGCTCCGGGGGCGTGTGGTACGGGTTCTGCCGGCGGTGCTCCGGGGCCGTCCGAGGGAGGAAGAAGAGTTGGTGCAGGTACCAGTGGCCCTGCGCGGTGGACGGGTTGTGGAGTGCCAGCCACTGTTGCACCACGCCTCCCGCGTGTGCGGCCTCGACGCGGCGCTGCAGTCCCAGGCGGGCCAGGTGGTTTGACGTGCCTGCAGGCCGAATGTGAGCTTGCGGGTAGAGCACCCGTAGGGGTTCCAGCGCCAGGTCCAGCACCTCGTCGGTGAGCTGTTCCGTAGGGGCTGACGCCCTGTGCAAGACGTGGCGGACCCCGGGCGTGGGGGCCGTGAGCTGCTCCAGTACCGGTCCCGGCAGGTATCGTGTGCCCGGGGTCGCCATCCACTACCTAGGGTTGCTCAGCATGGCTGCCCACACGTCACGTGTGAGGGCCTGGCGGGGGGCCAGAGGGGGGACCGCTCGTAGAAGGCAGTGGCACGCCGGTGGCGATTGCATGGGTTGCGGGCCGGCTGCCGTTATCCATCTGCACGCCGTGTTGGGCACGATCGCCCCCCATTCCAGGGTTCCCATGTCCTCGGCGTGATGCAGCGCCTGGCCCTGCACCAGGGGGAAATACGGGCCCGGGCGTCCGTTCTCCTCTCGACACCGTACCAAGGACGCCCCCGCCTCTAGGCTGCGGAGCAGGGCCACGCCAGGGGGTTGGAGCTGTGAGAAAGCTCCCTTGACGGCTTGGGTGGCATGGGCCAGGGTGTCTGAGGGCAAGTACCACAGCGGGAGGATCCAGGGGTTTGGCAGCGGTTTTGCCTTCCCTGCACCCCACCGCCACCCTGAGCCTGGTTGGGCGGCCGGAACGGTGCCTGTCAGCAGGAAGTGGCGCGCCCTATTGTTGGGGTGTTGCTGGAGGGTCGGCGCGACGCTGAACCCCTCTGCCGCGGGCGCCACTGTGAGGCCCCCCTGGGGTTGCGCCAGGGGAAGTCCTGGTCGGCCGGCCAGGCGTGGAGGTCCCAGGCGATCCCCTCCGCGGTGCCTTTGGGGGTGCCCTCCGGTGCCACATGCCACATGACGGCGAGTACTGCCCATGTGGAGAAAGGCCACGCCCGTGGAGTGGTGGACACCTGGATGGTCCACTGCGGGCGCGCGCGCCGCCCGTCGGATGCGTGGAGCACCCCTCGGACGATGACCGCGGCCAGGACTAGCACCATCCCCGTAGACTCCACGCCGATACCCTCCGGTGGTCCGCCGTGGCGGCCCCGGGTGTGCAAGGACACCTCCATCTGGCCCGTGTGGGCAACCAGGTCGAGGGCCTCTTGGATGTTCACGCTGCGGCACGTGGTCACATCCAGGTTCCAGCCCTGCGCTAGGCCGTAGCGCAGGGCGCCGCGTGCCCCACCGCGGGTAGCGCCCCGTGATCGGCGGCGGGTCGGGGGTGTTGCCTCGGGCACCAGCCTTCCCTGGTGCAGTAGCTCCGCTTCCACGCGGGGCAGAGGGCTGGCACGCTGCCTGCCGGCGGCGCGGGCTTGCAGGCGCGCCGCCCGCGGGGGCCTCTGGGATCATCTTCAGGTTGGAGTCCGCGTCCGCGTTCTTCGGGGGTGGGTCCCCGTCGCCGTCTCGGAGTCCCAGCGCCCTGATGACCTCGTGCGCCGCGTCCAGCGTCGGAGATCGGGGGGGCGTTTTGCCTGGGGGTGTGGGCTCCGCCATAGTTGTGTTGTTGTGCCTGAGAGCAGGGGAAGGGCTGCGGACGTCTTGTGGCTGTCCCGTGCCTGTAGCGGCCCCTTTTGTTGCACGTGACGTGGGCGTGGTGCGGTGTCGGTGGGGGGGCTTGAACGTTGGCTCCGCGGGCTTGTGCCAAACGTTGCGGCCCAGGCTCCGCTGGGCATTCACTTACCCGTGAGGGCGTCAGGCGCTCCCCCGCCACGGGCCTCCCGCTTGTGGGGCCGGCAGCCAGTCCGCTCATCCGGGGGGCTGGGAGTGGCCTCCCGCCGATGTGAGGGGCGTCCGGTGTCAGGAGCCGTCCCTCTTCCGGCCGCCCATATCTGGAAGGAGGGTGCGGCATCCAGGGCCCGTTGCCCGTGCCTGCTGGGCGGTGTGGGTGGTACAGGGGACCCCGCAACGGCCCAACTGCGTGCGCTCTTGCGAGCTCGCGTTGCGCGCCGTGGGGGTGCCGGGGGAGCGCCCCCGGGGGGGGCGCCGTGTGCCGTTGCGGGGGATGTCCGAGGTGTGGCGCTCCTCCTCTCCTTCGGCTGCCGGCCGTCGGGGTCCGCTGCCCTTGCTGTGGGTGCGGGCGTGCGGCCGTTGGGGCCCGGGACCCCCCCTTTGGTGTGCATGCTCTGCGGGGGTCTGCGTGCCGCGGGGTTGGTGGGAGGCTGTCCCCGGGGGGTCTGGCCTCCCACCAATGTCAGGGGCGTCTGGTGTCAGGAGCTGTCCCTCTCCTGGCTGCCCGTCTCTGGGGCGGGCAGCCAGGACCCGTTGCCCCTGTGTCCTGGGCACGTGTGCGTTGGGTATGGGGGACCCAGCACCAGCCCCACAGCGTGCGCGCTGTCAGGGTGGCAGGAGGGCGTCCCCAGGGGGAGTGCCTTGCGCCGATGTCAGGGGCGACTGAGGTCGGGCGCTTGTCCTCCCCCGGCTGCCGGTCCTCAGGGCGGGCTGTCGGGGTCCGCCACCCACTTGCCGTGGGCGCGGACGTGCGGGCGTGGGGGCCCAGCAGTGTCCCTTTGGCTTGCATGCCCTGCGGGGGGCTGCGTGCCGCGGGGGGGGGGGGATGGCCTTCGACCCTCGTGAGGGGCCTCTGGTGTCAGGCGCCGTCCCTCTCCCCGCCTCCCGTCCCTGGGACGAGCAGCCAGGACCTGTTGCCCGTGTGTCCGGGGAACGGTTGGTGTGGGCATGGCAGACCAAGCACCGGCCCCACGTGCAGCGTGCGCTCTTGCGAGCCGGCGTTGCGCGCTGTGGGGGTCGCGGGAAGACATCCCCAGGGGGGGGTGCCTTGGGCCGTTGTGAGGGGCGTCTGAGGTCGGTCAGACCTCGTTCTCCCCCGGCTGCCTGTCCTCAGGGTGGGCTGTCGGGGTCCGCTACCCGCTTGCTCTGGGCGCGGGTGTGTGGGTGTGGGGACCCAGCACTGTCCATTTGGTTTGCATGCCCTGCAGGGGGCTGCGTGGCGCGGGGGTGGTGGGAGGCCATCCCGGGGGGGTGGCCTTCCACCGTTGTGAGGGGCGGCTGGTGTCAGGCGCTGTCCCTCTCCCGGCTGCCAGTCCCTGGGGGCGAGCGGCTAGGACCCGTTGCCCGTGTGTCCCGGGCACAGGTGGTATGGGCATGGGCGACCCAGCACCGGCCCCACAGCGTGCGCTCTTGCGAGCCGGCTTTGCGCGCTGTGGAGATGGCGGGAGGGCATCCCCGGGGGGGGGTGCCTTGCGCCGATGTGAGGGGCGTCTGAGTTCAGGCGCTCGCCCCTTCCCCGTCCTCAGGGCGGGCTGTCGGGGTCCGCTACCCACGTGCTGTGGGCGCGGCTGTGCGGGCGTGGCCCAGCACTGTCCCTTTGGCTTGCACGCCCTGCGAGGGGCCGCGTGCCACGGGGGTGGTCGGGGGCCCTCCCGGGGGGATGGCCTTCCATCGTTGTGGGGGGCGTCTGGTTCTAGGCGCTGTCCCTCTCCCGGCCGCCTGTCCCTTGGGGCCGGCAGCCAGGGTTCCGCGGTTGGTGTGGGCGTCGGAACCCAGCGCCAGCCCCACAGCGCGCGCTCTTGCGAGCCGTCGTTGCGCGCTGTGGGGGTGGCGGGAGGGTGTCCCCGGAGAGGGTGCCTTGCACTGTTGTGAGGGACGTCTGAGTTCAGGCGCTCGCCCTCCCCCGGCTGCCCGTCCTCAGGGCGGGCTGTCGCGGTCCGCTACCCCCGTGCTGTTGGCGCGGGTCTGCGGACTTGGGGGTCCAGCACTGTCCCTTTGGTTTGCATGCCCTGCAAGGGGCTGCGCGCAGCGGGAGTGGTGGGAGGCTGTCCCGGGGGGGGTGGCCTTCCACCGTTGTGAGGGGCGTCTGGTGTCAGGCGTTGTCCCTCCCCTGGCCGCCCGTCCCTTGGGGCGGGCGGCCAGGGTTCCGCGACCCGTGTTTCTCGGGCGCGGTTGGTGTGGGCGTGGGGACCCAGCACCGGCCCAACAGCGGGCCCTCTTGCGAGCCGTCGTTGCGCGCTCTGAGGGTGGCGGGAGGGCGTCCCAAGGGGGGGTGCCTTGCGCCCTTCTGAGGGGCGTCTGAGTTCAGGCGCTCCCCCTCCCCCGGCTGCCCGTCCTCAGGGGGGGCTGTCAGGGTCCGCTACCGTGGTGCTTTGAGCGCGGGCGGGTGTGCGGGCGTGGAGGTCCAGCACCGTCCCTTTGGCTTTCATGCCCTGCGGGAGGCTGTGTGCCGCGGGGGTGGTGGGAGGCCCTCCCGGGGGGATGGGCCCTCCACTGTTGTGAGGGGCGTCTGGTGTCAGGCGCTGTCCCTCCCCCGGCCGCTCGTCCCTTGGGGCGGGCGGCCAGGGTTCTGCGACCCGTGTTTCCCGGGCGTGGTTGGTGTGGGCGTGGGGACCCAGCACTGGCCCCACAGCTTGCGCTCTTGCGACCCTTCGTTGCGCGCTGTGGGGGGTGCCGGGGGGGTGTCCCCGGGGGGGGGGTGCCTTGCGCCGTTGTGAGAGGCGTCTGAGTTCACGCGCTCTCCCTCCCCCAGCTGCCCCTCCTGAGGGCGGGCTGTCGGGGTCCGCTACCCACGTGCTGTGCGCGCCGGTGTGCGGGCGTGGGGGCCCAGCACTGTCCCTTTGGCTTGCATGCTGTGCGGGGGGCCGCGTGCCGCGGGGGTGGTGGGAGGCCGTCCCGGGGGGGATGGTCTTCCACCGTTGTGAGGGGCGTCTGGTGTCAGGCGCTGTCCCTCGCCCGGCCGCCCGTCCCTTGGGGCGGGCAGCCAGGGTTCCGCGACCCGTGTTTCTCGGGCGTGGTTGGTGTGGGCGTGGGGACCCAGCACCGGCCCCACAGCGTGCGCTCTTGCGAGCAGGCGTTGCGCGCTGTGGGGATGGCGGCAGGGCGTCCCCGGGGGGGGGTGCCCCGCGCCATTGTGAGGGGGCGCCTGGGGTTAGGCGCGCTCTCCCTCCCCTGGCTGCCCGTCCTTGGGGCGGGCAGCTAGCGCCCGTCGCTCACTTACTGTGGGCGCGGATGCGTGGGTGTTGGTGTGCCGCCCGTTCGTGGGGCAGGCGGCCGGGCTTGGGTGCGTCTGGTGTGTGTGGTGCCTGTGCGGTATTTGTGTGCTGGTGGGTGCGTGGCGGCGCGGTGTGTGCCGTGGTGCCGTGGTGCGTGGTGAAGTCTCCCTCCGTTTGTCGTCCTGGTGCCCCTCTCTCTTGCGCTACCTCATGGTGTTGTGCTTGCCATGGCTTGTGGCTGTGCCCCCTTCCCCGCGTGTGTCCCTCGTTCGGCTGCTGGCTATCCTCCTCCTTCCTTCTGCGTTGCGGTGTTCCTTACCCTTTCCTCTACTCTCCGTTGGTCTGCCCTTTTCCCTGGCGTGCATTTCTCCCTGCCTCAATTGCGTCCTTGTGTGTGTTTCGGTATTTTTCCTTGCCTGCTTCCTTGTTTTCTGGGTCCTCCTCCTCCTCTGCTTCTTGATCCTGTGAGACAAATGAAGGGTGGGGGTGTGGGCTGTTGCGGGGGTGGTGGTCTCGACGATGACATGCGCACTTCGTTCGCGGTGGCTGGTGTATGCGTTGCTGCGGCGGGGGTGTCTCCTAACGTGCCTTTTGTGCGTGGCTGGGTCGGGGTTTTTTTCCATACCACTTGTACGGCGTTGGCGACCTATGAGAGCGTGGCGTGTGTCGGGATTGTTTGTTCCGTCACATGGCGAGCGTGTATGTTGCCGTTGTGGTTGCTTGTGGGCACCAGGCATCTCTCTTGCTCTTGTTGTATGTGCGTTTTTTTTCGCGGTGGCATGCACTCATACGATCCATTCTTCTTTCCGCGGTTGCCCGCCTCTTCGTGCGTCGTCTTCTTCTTCCCGCCTCGGTCCCCTTGTAGTGGACTTGTGCCCTGTAGGGTGTGGGTCGGGCGTGGGTGGCAGTTCCTTTGTGTTTGCGGGCGCGGGTCGGGCGCCGTGTCGCGTCTTCCTTCCCTCCCTTGCTCTATTCCGTCCCCTGCTTGGTTTCCGGCGCCCTTCTTGCTTGTTCACGCTCGTGCAGTTCTTTTGTCAGCGGCGGCCTTGAGCAATCTTGTTCTCCATACCTGGTGGCGTCTGACCCCCTCCGTGCTATTGTGCACGTGCTTTCTTCCTCCGATTCACCCCCCCTTCTAGCCCCCTCATACCTGTTTGCTTCTTCGCGGCGTCTCTATTCGGTTGCATTGCATACCTTGCTTTGCTTGCGGCAGCTTGTATGCGTGTGTATAGTATGGGCATACCTTTCGCTCCATATGCATGTGGGGTGGGCATGTTCTCTCGGCTACACGTCTTCCGTTACCACTCTTCCTTCCGCGGTGTTGGCGGCCTCGTCTTGTGTCTCCTTCATGCCACCTTCGTCCCGGTGTGACTTGTTGTGGCTCTGCGCCCTGTAGGGTGCGCCCTGTGGGGAGGTGACAGTGTTGGGGGGGCGTGGGTGTTGGTTCCTTTGCGTTTGTGTGCGCGGGTTGGGTGGTGTGTCGCGTATTCCTCCACTTCGCTGCCCTATCCCGTCCCCTCCCTGGCTTCCATCGCCCTTCTTGCTTGCTCACGCTGTTCCGTTGGCGGCGGCCTTGGGCGGTCTTGTCTTCCATACCTGGTTGGTGGTGGCGTGTGGCTCCCTCCGTGCTTTTGTTCCTTCATACCTTCTTGCTGCTCCGCGGCGTCTCTGATTGTATGTATTCGGCTGCATTGCATACCTGGCTTTGCTTGCCGCGGCTTCTATGTGTGAGCATAGTATGGGCATACCTTTCGCTCCCTATGCGGGCGTGCGGGGATGGGTGTGTTCTCTCGGCTACACCTCCTCGGTTACCTTCGTTGGCGCGGTTATCGTTGTGCCTTTCCGTCTTTCTGTGGCATGGCGCGGCATGTAACATACTTGTACTTCTGGCCCCGCACGAGTGCCCTTTGTGTTGGTGTGTGTGGCTCCCTCCGTGCCTATATCTTGCTTTGCTTGCGGCGACATGTATGCACATATGCGGGCGGCATACCTTCTGTTCCCTATGTAAGCGGGCGGGCGGTGGTGGGCATGTTCTCTCGGCTACACCTCGTGGTAACCTTTGTTGGCGTGGTTATCGTTGTGCTTTTCTGGTTTGCATTGTGTGTCGTGGCGCGGCACGTAACATACTTGTATTCGGCGGCCGGTGGTGTTGTGGTTGCTTGTTTGTTTTTGGTTTTTTGTTTTTGTGTGTGTTGTACTTTCTTTTGCTTGTGTCTGGCTCCCTCTATGCGTTCTTCGTATCATTCTTTCACCCTTCATGCCCCTTCATACCATGTTGCTTTTCCGCGGTGATGGTGGCCTATCTGTGCTTGTGGTGACGGGCATTCCTTTTGTTCCCTATGTGTGCGGCGTGCGGTGCTGGGCACGGTTTCTCGATTACACCTCTTGGTTTTCCTTGTCGGCGCGGTTACCGTCTTGCTTTTCTTGGCGGCGTACCGTAGCGTTGCACGGCATCTAACATACTTGCGTCTCGGCGGCCGGCGTTGATGTTGTTGTTTCTGTGTGTTTTGTATTTGCTTGTTTTCTTTTGCTCTTCTTTGTGCATGTTTTCCCTTTCTTTCTTCTCCTTTGTGGTTGGGGCGCGCACAAGTCCTTAGTGCCTAGGACACGGACTTTGCTAGGTGTTTTGGGACAAGCAACGCTCAAATTCGCAACGCTCTCTTGTTCTTGGTTTTCTGTGAGTGTTGTAAGTTTTGCGACCTCGCCAAACAGCGGAATAAAATTTTTTGGGCGGTTTGTGAGGTCGGAAAAAACTATTTTCCGCTTTATTTTTTCCGGCTGTACCTTTTCTTTCTTGGTTTTTTTTCTCTGCTGCGATCGCCCGCAGCATAGGCGGGAACTCTTCCCCTGAAGGGGGCATGCATGCAGTTGCACTAAATATTTGCCAGTTGCACAGAATTGCACTACAGTTGCACAGTGCAACCCCTGTGCAACAGCGTTGGCGCCGTCGTCCCGTCTGCCGCTGTTGCTGCCGCATTTTGAATTGCACGAGAGATTTCCTAGCTATTTGCCAGATTTGCAATGATTTCGCAAGGAAATGCTGTTTCCAAGTTCATTATAACAACTTACAGTAGTTTTGGCAGCGACGACTTGATGGATGACTTGTGGGACAATGTACCTCAATTGCACCGGGTACCGCCCTATTGGATCGCCTCAAGGAACGCATCAGCAAGCAAAAAAAATACAAGAAACGTGCAAAGAACGCCATTCGGCAGGTTTATACACCTACCGAGGCTGTCTGCCCAGTTTTGGAGCTTGAAGTGCCAAACAAAAGGTAGTTTTCATTGCTCTGTCTCTTTTTTGCGTTATTGATGCGTTGTGCAACTGCCCTTCGTGGTGTGCAAGTGGCCCCTTGCACACTTCTGAACCCATGTCATGCTCATACATCGTCTAATGTGGTCATTCACTCCATTCAGCATACCTACATACTCAAACCTGCCCAATAGGACACCCTATAACACTAGATTGATAAACATAGTGTGATAATGGTGATGTTATGCTTTGTGCAAACATGTCCGCAAGTAGTGTACCGCACCGTTTGCGCACGGTTGCACTTGTGCAACCGTCAATATATACCTTTTGCTTTCTAGGTACAAGAACCTTATCCTTCGGGTATCCAAGCTTCGCAATAATGATGGGAAGGAGCGCCTTACCTCAAATAGGGAGCACCCCTTTCCATCGTTTGAGGCTTTCAAGATGGATTGGCGGGAGCTTGGAAGAAAGCAAATCCTAGTCCCACGCAATTATGATGGGAAGGTAGGTGTCTGTTGGGATCTTGATGAGGTTTTTGAGTATATCTCAACGCAACATGATATACTTGATACAATGATGTTCCCTTCTTTGGACGGGGAAGCTACATATGTTTTGATCATTAGGGGTGATGGATTCCCTTGTGGATCTCGCTCTTGGGTGCAATTGGCCATTCGGTTTGCCAACCATGGTCAAAAGGAGCGCACCCTAGCTTATAATTGAACCATCAATGTCGCCCTCAGAAGTGAGAACGACATCGATGCTCTACCTGTAGTTTTTTCAAAGCCGTTGGAGGCAATCCAAAGTATTTTAAGCACCAGATGAATCCTCATTCGTGAGAAATGGTGACCTCCCCCAGTCATGTTAGGTGGTGACTCCCCATGGCTCCGGAAAGAGCCAGGAGTTTCATCCTACTTTCGTATTGGGAGTATTTATCCTTATGCCGTATGGTGCGACCTGAAGGGAAAGTGGCTGGACCGAAAGTTGCGGCGTTCACCCAAGAGTGACAAAAGATTATATAAACGATATAAGAAGGGGTCGACTGGTATCAACGCCAAAGGATGTGTGAGTGAACCCTTGTTGCATATAGAGGAACGGTTCAAATTTGTGGTTACGTGTATATTGCACCTTGTTACTTGGGTTGGTGAATACCTCACCAAATTTTGTTAGGAAGAAGTGTAAGGACCTTCCACCAGCCAGTCGTGATCGTGTTCAAGATCGCCTCATTTGTGGCAAGACCAAACTTAGTCTCAAGGGCCATGCCTCTCCGGATGGGGAAGAGACATGGCTCTTGTTGGCAAATTGGGGTCATATGGGCCGCCGACAAGTGTGCGGAGGCGTGCAAGAAGTTTGGCCTCCGGAACGGTTGCTGTGTACACTGGTGCTTGTTGGAAGGGCCAAATGGAGGCTACCGACTCGCCATCGGTGCCAAAAGCGAACCTCAAATAGGCCACAAGAGACCGAAGAAAGGCAAAGAGTTGGTCTGCATCCCACCGCAATGAGAAGATGATGAGGAGGTTGCGGCAGACGTCATGTGTTCCGTATGTGTCGTCCTGGGATAGACCTCATTTACAAACGAAGACAACGCGGTGCAAGCACTCAAAAAGATGAACGAGAGGCACCAGGACAAGGACGTTGGCAAGGAGAACAATGCGAATGACAAAGTGACGGATGCCACCGAGGACAATGGAAAAGACAAGGTGACGGATGCCGGGCCAAAGGGTGGTGGTGACTAACCCGATGGGGATGGCATTGCTGAGTTGAGTGGGGCCGGCGACCCTTCACATGGCGAAGGTGTGATAGAGCCCAACGGTGACGGTGACGGTGACGCCCGAAAAATGGACGAAGGGGAGTCTGCACCGAAGGCCGAAGAGGGAATGGTGCGTACCGACAAAAAAAAGGAACCAAGGAAGTGGATCAACCCATGGAAAAGGGAGAGCTGGGAGGAGAGGCAAAGCCCACGGAGGATGTCAACGACAAGCCCGCCACCCCAAGTGACACAAGTGTGGCCGTGGCACAAGATGGGAAGAGCCATGAGGCACCCAACACGAACACGCCGAACAAGGAGGGTTTGGATGCAACGCAAAAGCTATGGAGCTTGCCACCTCTGTAATGACTCGCAGACAAGCTGGTCGAGAAACTACGACATGCAAGGGGTTGGGAGAAGATGAAGAGACATGGCACTCACCATCGGGGGCTCCTCCTGGGGGCCGTTAAGGCTTTTCCAAGCTTTCATAAGGAGATTGGCATTTCCACACGTATCTCCAAAATGGAGCCATTGGTGCGATGTATAAATGAAATTGTGCGACGACACCTCCCCTATTTGTCCTACACAAGCATTGCTTTTGTGCATGGCGCGTGGAGAGAGCCCCCATGAACCTTCATACTCATGGCCACGACAGTTGTGCTCTCACCGGCGAAATCACCATTGGTGATTTCGATGGGGGATGCCTGTACACGACGGGTTATTTGGGAGGGGGGGAAGTCAAGGCCCTTGCGGGGGCACATTGAGGGGAGCGAATTAAATGGGTACGCTTGGTTGATGCCAGAGCCAGCGTCCTCTTCAATGCATATCATTTGAATGGACCTACCCGTTGGCGTGGGGAACGCTATGATATTCTATGCTACACAAGTTCATGGTGGGCACGCTTGACGCCCGCTGTCCGACAAAGACTCCTTGAAATGGGGTTCCATTGTGGTGATGATATGTGATTCCAATGATGAAGGATGCGTCCTTGCTCGTGCTATGTGTGATTTGTAGTGGATTGTCCAAATGTACCTGCATTGAATGGATTCTTCATTTTTTGTAGTACGGCGCGCAGCGCGCGTAGCATGGTTTTTGCACTGTGCATCCCCGCGTTACCCCTGGGGTGCTAGGGGGCTAGTGTAGCATGGTGGTTGCACACGGTTGCACACGGCTGCACAAGTGCGACCGGTGAAAAATGGGTGGTTGCACACACCAATGGGGGTACTAAAGAATCGGTTTTAATGTGAAACGTTCAGGTGTTTGATGGCAGCAAACATGGTTCTCCTTTCTCTACAACGTATACATTACAAGTATACCGTGAAAGCAAGGTCCCTTTGGTTAGGATGGCATGTCCAAGGGGATGGTTGCGCAATCGGACGATTGCACAACCCCCACATTTGGGAATTTTCGGGGGAGGTGTCACGTAGGTATGGGACACACTTATGAGGCATGTGAGAGGTCTGTGGCATCAAAAACCAATGGGATATGCCACAGGGTATTCGGCTGCACCCCAAAACCACCAAAAAAGAGGGTGAAATGAACGTTTGGGTTCGGTGAGCAAGGGGTATGCAAGCAGCCTATGTCACACGTCATCACACGGGTTGCACACTAGTATTGCCATCTACGTGGGCAAAACAAGTTCCGAAAGAACTGGTCTAGGATCATGTTTTGAACGCCATGGCTTTGACTCTTGATTTTAAACATTTGGGGTCCCAAAGTGGCCCATTTCAAAAGCCTTTCCGGCCGTGACAGAGGCCCATTTGCTAAACATGGGTTTAAGATGAAGTCATTTCACTAGTTTGTGCACCCAATGGTCCAAAAGTTTCTTTGGTGTGAAAATCTGGACCAATCCTCTGAAAATGAATAGCTAGGCTGACAGTCACGCACTGAATGAAGAAGAGCATTCAAATCTGACAAAACACCAATGTATGGAGAGCAAAGGATGGACAAAATCGTTATAAGAACATGTTAAATACAATGCAGAATCAATTACAAATCACTGCAAAACACGTTTTGGCAATGACTCTGTAATTGGGAAATAGCTGCAGAGAAATGGAACTTACTGCTTTTTGGAAATCTGACCCTTTGACACTGGGATTCCAACTAAGGGTTCTCCAGAATCATTGGCCGTAAGCTGATAGGCGTTACCGCTAATACAATGAACATCTCTGGTGGGTTTCGTCAAATCATTCAGAATGTTTGCATTCACCAAATGGACTGACACAGAAAACCGTCGTCTTTTGTTTCTGGATGACGTGACTGTTTTAGTGGTTGCTGTACAACAGACATTGCCTTTTCTGGGTGACCAACATGGCGTCATTGCAAATGGGGCTGAACACTACGACGCGTTGTGCAAGATCACCAAAAATCAGATAAAAGAATCTAAGGTAGGATGGCGTTCAATAGGGCGTTGAAGAATTAATACTTAGGGATGGATTAGGTATGAGTGTGAGCTAACTGAGTAGCAGTTGACACACATTCCGAATTTGTAACTTCGGCTTTGGGGATAGCATCACGAATCACAACGAATTCTATCAAAAGTTGTCTTTTCAGAAACTGCCTTTTGTAAGTACTTAGGCGGCTCAACTTGCAGGGTCAAAATGTGCCCAAAAGTCAGCACCACCAGGAAGAAATAATTCTTTTGGGGGCCTGAAAACAAAGAGACACAGAATCAAGTGAAAATTTGATTATTGGACTGTTTTGATTTGTTTAAAAGGGAACCGACTGCACTAGCAAAGGATTTGTCTCCCTGAAAATGCACTGCTTTTCCTGGGTGACTATGACTTTTGCTTTCTTCTACCATTTTTGCTTTCGTATGAAAATACCCATTAGCTCTGGATTCTTTCCAAAACCAGTTTTTGAAATGCATGTTGCACACAGCACAACAAGAACCATTTTATGACACCCTTATTTGCGCGAGGCCTCACACAAACATCAGCACAACACCGCAGTGAAATGTATCACAGGGAAAACGTGCTGCACAATGTGACAGCAAAAAGATCGTCAAAGAAGAATGACTAGCGCCAGCCCTCGCGCAAAATATATCAGACCAAACGTAGAAATTACTTTTTCTTCGGAGCAGCTTGCATCTTAGCACCGTTAGACTCAGCAACGGACGTCTTACTCTTTGGCGGTGGCTTTGCGGGCTGTTCTCTTGGTGCGGACTGACGAGCTGGCTGCTCGAATTGAATTCTGGCCCGGCTCTCCTCGGAGCCTGGTCTCACTGCCGCTCTCTTTGCTGAAGTACATATAGGCAACCAAAGAGGCACAATCGTTTCTAAACGTGACTGGTATCGTAGTCCCTTCACGCAATAGATTGGAGATCAAAAATGCATCATCTAAGCATGCAGAACCTGCAAGGGTCTCACCTACGAAGGTAGACTTAGCTACCGTCGGAAAACCCGCTTTTTTAACTTATGTTACAAAATGGCTCACGTTTGCCTTGACAACCTGAAGCAAGTATCCACAGCCAACCTTAGACAATGTTGCCTTCTTCAACATTTCTTCAGGACGAATTGTGGTATCAAATCAAATGGACACGCCAAAATTATGGGGATAACGAAGTTAGCGTGGTCTTTCTTTCACAGGTGCAATTGTGTTGTTGGCTTGAAGCGCCTTTATCACAGTGGGGCAATTTGACCTGTGAGATAGGCGGCAGACGGCATACCAGAAGTCTGGCTTCCTCTGCGCGGTACACCAGGATAATTCTCCCATTAGTCCACGATACACTGTCCTTTCTTTTTCATCGAACAATCTGCCATGGTCATCAGTGCTTTCCAGTGAAGTATCAGCAACCTCAGACACGTACTTGTCCTGATCTGATGTCACTTTGATGAGTCTCCCATGCGCCGCTCTGATACAGTGTAATTGCACGCCACATCATACGTACTCCTCTTTCTTTTCAGACCGAATCAGAAACGTCTCATAGCAACCAAAGCATACAAAAGCATTATTTGGAAAAACATTTCTTCCCCCCAACCCCGCACCCCCCCCCCAGTCGGGGCCGTTTGGGTTGAACTGCCAAGCCAGTTAGGACCGCCGCTAGAAATTCGCGCACAATTGGAAAGCTGATTGTCAAGTGGTTTGCATCTTCTTTGGGGTCATTTATATGCACAAAAAAACAGTATTTGAAAAAAATGTTTTTACCCCCCGCAAACCCCCCATTTAGGGCGATTTTGGTTGGGCGGGCAATATGTAATGTGAAGAGGTTGGGTGGCTCGCGCGATCGCACAAATCAAACATAAAAAGGAAGAAAAAGACGCGAAGCGCAAGAGAAAGTAAACCGGAAAATCGGTTTTCCCGGCCTCAGACACCCCCCCAAGAATTTTTGCGCTGCCGTTTGCCGAGGTCGGCAAGAATCCACACACACAGCGCAAGACAGAACGGCCCAAGGCTGAAGATCCAAAACTAAGCACTGGCGTGTCCCAAGAAACCTAGCCAAATGCGTGCCGTAGGTGCTAGGCACTTATGCGCGCCCCAACAGCAACCACGAAAAACACACGCGGAACACGGCAAGACAACAAGGCATAAACGCCGCGAGAGGATGCCGGCCGAGGAGACACAAGTATGTTGGACTTTGCGTTACGCTATGCTACGTTTACGTGGAGAAGAGACCGAGGGGCACAACGAACGTAGCGAAAAGCAGCAAAACAACAACCGCGCTGTGGTGCGTAACCGAGAGAGCAGCCCACCGCCGCTCGAGCATCCCCCACACAAATAGAAAGGGAACGCTATGAGACAAGCTGTGAAGGCAACAAGGGAACAAGGGGCACAAAAAAAAACACAAGGCACAAAAACACAAACGACACACAACACCACAAAACACATGCAAGAAGACCGAGCCCACAGGCGCCAGACAAGCAAAAGGTATGCCCATGCGCACGTACATGCTGCCGCAAGCACAGCAAGGTATGTAACCAAAGAGTGCCACCGCCTGAAAGGACACAAGCGCAGCACCAACGCGCCCGCCAACCAAGTAAACAACGCAAAGGCCAAGCTACCGCCCTACATCCCCTAGACACTTTCTAGGCCATCAATGCGGAGGGAAACAATATGGTATGAGGGACACACGCACACCAAAGAGAGGAGGGAACCACATGCCACCGGAGAGGACTCCACAGCCACGAGAAAACACACACAACAAGCCCCTGAGCACAAGCTGAGCAAGAGATATGCCCACCCACGCGCTAAGCCAACCAACGCAAGGTATGGCAAAGAAAACCGCCGCCGCCCATGGGATGACAAAAGCGATGTGAGCATGCCAAGCGTTCCCCCCTCCCCTGCCAGTCGCACAGTCTTTAGGTCGCCAATGGTGGCCAATGCCGCAGAGGGGAGCAGGGCCAACCACGGTCACCGAGAACAACCAACACAAGAGCAAACCGGCAACATATTGGACACACAGCGCACCACCGAAAAGGAGAGCACATAGGCACCACACACGAGAGGCATGACGGTCGCATGGTATGGACGAGTGCGGAAACCACGCACCAAAACAAGAGCGCAAGAGAAGGTGCCCGCGCACACAAACGCATGTGTGACTCCTTACTACTCCCCCCACAGAGTACACCGTCAAGCGAACGGAGGAGAGAGAAAAAGACGACGTCTGCCAGAAGACCACATCCGGTATGCCGACACACAAACACACAAGGCAAAGAGGTATGTGATGCAACGTGTAACCGTCACCATATGCGCCAATGGCAAGCACGAAGTAACGAACGACAGAAAGAGGACTGCACCGCCGTACTGCCGCACCGTCAACAAAGCCACGACTCCCCACCTACTCACACACACTCAGCACGTCAGAGAAGTGGGGAAGTTGGATGGCAAGCTGCCGGCGCCCCCACATAATCACAAATAATTGTAGCGCCATCGAACCGCACTATGAGTAGCACGCATCGCAAGTCGCACCCGAACACCACGCCCACAACGGCCCACGCCCTGCACCCTCTTTTTGCCCTACAGGCCCACGAAGGAGCGGAGGAAAGCAGGAAAGAGATAGCCACACACGACCGGGAGAGGGGAAAATGCGCGCAAGGGAGGAGGGCCGGCCCGAGCGGGTAGGGGACGATGAAAGGGTTAACAGTGCCTACTCTTTGGCGCCCGCCGAATGCGACGAGTAGAGCACGGGTTGGAGACAGTAGCGAGTAACGCCAGACCGCAAGAAAGAAGAAGTTAGGGTAAGCCACGCCAACAGAGTAGGAGGGGCACAAGGGCGGCAAGCGCCGGACACAAAAGGAGGGGTGCACCACGGGCGACGCACCCAAACCCGCACCCAGCTGCCTGCCCCAATGACGGGCGGTTGGTCAGTGAACACTCTGTAAATTCTGTGTTCTCTTGTGCTTCCTGTGCTATGTCCTCTGCAGTGTCTGGAGCAACTGACGTCAGTTAAACGGACAATGTCACTTTGAAAACACCTCAAAAACAGATGATCCACATTCTACAGATACATACAAGTCTGATCAGGATTTTGAGTCGCTTACATCCAAGACTATTGTTCCTGAATACTGCAAAGGCTCCTGCAAATCGAATCTACCAACAACACAATCACAAAAGAACACGTTATTTGTATCACTGTCAAGTTTCAAATCCGCTCAAAAGGAACAAACTTTTCAGCAAGCATGGTATAATCTCAGACTGAAACACTCACTACCACACTCAGATCTGCTCCTGAACTCTTTGAAAACAATTGAAACTGCCCTATGCACACTCTAGCCCTGACACTATACTATGGTCCACAGGTGTTCTAGTCGTTACCTACTCCGGTTCCACAAATGGCTGTTGTATGATACAAGAACACACGCGGACACGCCCAGGCGGGAACCAAAGCCGCCACAGAATGAATGAATGAATGAATGGATGGATGGATAAGTGAACTCGAAGCTGAGAGGCCATGAGTTTCCATTGCCCGTGATCGAAGACATGCTCCTTGGGCAGGCTGGAAACCATCTGTGGTCAATCATTGACCTCAAATATGGTTCCCAAAAAATGCCTCAGATGAAGGCAGCTGCCAATGCACCGCACTCTACACTTCCTGTGGAGTTTGTGAATGGCGTGCATTGCCCATGGGTGTAAAGGTAGGGCTTCAAGCCTTCCATCGCATGGTAGCAAACTGCATTCGCTCCTGCAGCCCCCAAGGTAGGTAGGTAGGTAGGTAGGTGGGTAGGTAGGTGCTCTCGGTCGTGGAGAGGCGCCCCATGGTTCGCCCTCGAGTCGCCCCTGTGACGGACAGGAAGAGGCTCCGCGCTTGAAGAGGGGAGGTGACTTACATCCCGCTAGACCTGACTGGTGGCCCCCAACAGAGCGGCTCCGGGTAACACCAGGATTGTCTCGCAGTAAGAATGTGCCGCCGTGCTTGCGCACATCCCCTCCTTTGGGCGGAACCCTGGGGGTAAACGGGACTTCCTGGCGTATCCCGTTTCCAAGGCATGCATGCATGTTCTTGGTACTGGGTTCCCGAGGCGCTTGGGTGTCGCACGCTCCGCCTCGATTCCCAAAGCAGCGCTGGCCTTAGGATGCAGCCTTACCCCCGGGCTCTGGGTCTGGTTTGGCCGGGTCACCTGCATGGCACAGGCTGCCTCAGTGCCCGGGCTACGGACACCGGGTTTCCTATTGTTGTGTGGTGCTTGTGTTTGGGTCTGGGTTCCGCGGTGACTCCGCCATTCCTCGCAGGGGTCTAGGGTGTGTGTGCCTGGGCTCGGGCTTCGGCTTTGCCCTGCCGTTTCTGGCTGTGTTTCGTTGTGCGTTCGTTTGAGATTGGGTTCAGCGGTAACCTCGCCATTGCTGGCTGGGGTCTAGGGTGTGTGTGTCTGGACACGGGTTTTGATCGCACTCCGCCTTTCCTGGCTGGGGTACGTGGTGTGTGTGTGTCTGGGTTTGGGTTTTCCCTGCGCTCCGGTTTTTTCTGGGTTCGGTATTGGGGCGCGTGGCCTCTTGCGTGCGCCGCGTCTGTTTTCTGCCTTCTTCTGGTGGGGCTCCTTGTGGCGTGGGGTTGTGCGAGGGGTTGACGTGGGTGGGGTTTGCCCCCCCCCCTCCCCTTTTGTTTTTTTTTTCGGGCTGCGGGGGGGATGCGGTTTTCGGCCCTGTCGTGTCGTGCCTTTGTGGTGTCCGCCGCTGTGTGTCCCGGTCTTGGGTCTCTTGGTCTCCGTCCCCCCTTCTTCTGTCGTTTCGGCTGCATCCATGTGTTTTTTTTCTGCCCGCCACTTCTGAAGTGGGGTGTGTGCCGGCGTATCCGGGGTGTTCTTTCCTCCCGGGGGGCGCTGCTCTCTGCTGGGTGTCGCCAGGTTTGGCAGGGCGGTCCTCCGGTGTTCGTTCGGGGGACCCCGTGGTGAAGGTTGCCTTCGGTGTTGCCTGGCCAGGGGGTTTGCCCTCCTCTTGTGGAGTGGCTGCGTGGCTTTGCGGCTGTGTGTCTGCCTCTTGCCCCCCCCCTTTTTTTCTCGTCTCTGCTCTTTGTTTGTTTCCCATTTTTTTTTGGGGGGGGGGGGTCTGCCTGTTCCTCCCTCTGCCTTCCCTGGGCCGGTGCACGCACTGGTCGTCATTCGGTTTGGCTAATCGGGTTGCTGTTGGTGCTTGCTCTTGGCTGGGCCGTGCCCCAGCCCCATGGTTCGGGTGGGTTATGTACACGCAGCCCTCAAAGTCGACTTGCACCCTGGGGGCTGCGACCACCACGGAGTCTTCTCCTGATTCCCCGCCCGAGGCTCCCGTATGTGTGCTGAGCTGAGCCTCAGGAAAGGCTAGCCTTGATACGAGCCATACTCGGGTCTCAAAGTCCCGCCTTACCTCTTTCTCTGTGCCCTTGGCCATTGTCTCTTCGTTGTTCTTCACTACTGTGTAATCAGAGTAGTACACGTTGAGGTTTCATCGAATCCTCGAAACATATTTCCAAAATCACTATTTCAGCGATGTTTCCGCATGCTTCAAAATATTCGCCCTGACATAACCTTGGTTGGACTTGGAGTCGATTGGGCTTGGAGAATTGCCGCATGAAGATGACCTCACAACATGGCAAAAACAGGCAAATCACACCATTATGCCCAAAGAACAATTATATACTCGAAAGTGCATACGGCAAATGTTCATATGCTCCATGCATGTGTCAAACCAGAAGGTAATATACAAGGGTTATATAAACCAAATATCTATGCCCAAGAATATCCCATCATTGGCTCCGAAACCCCTCCGGTTATGTACATGACATGCTTCACAAGTCAACTCATGAATGTGAGACCTAATTTTGTGAGGCCTCGTGTGCCACGCCAAGGTGACCACGTGATCTGACATATGGTGAGGTGCAGCACCAAAGCATATGCCAACATATAAGCAACATACCATAGTTCACGAATCTCTAGGCACTTTACTATTTGCCGACCAGTTGAGCACAGAAAATACAAAAATGAGCATAAAATGAGATCAAAAACATGCAAATAATGCCAAATTCAAGATAATTACAATAGTATATATCTTCGCTCACCCATGGTATCAACATATGATTCAAGACACAATTGCTTGACCCCATTTGCAAACGATCCCCCCACTTGGATCCCCACATGGCCGCATGGGGACAACTTCGAACCTCCTCCCAACACGCACCATGAAAATGGGTAAATTGATAGTGGCGCTTGTAGGTCGCTCCGTAAGCCCTCCCATATGCACCATATGAGCGCTAGACTTACTCTAGCGCTATGGAGCCCACCATTGGGACATGGGCGAGACCCTTGCCACGTATGACTCCATACATCCTCCTACAAACGGAGATATATAACATGGGTGTGAGCATATCGAAGCACATACCATGCATATAACACATACACTCAAAAAGTGGCTCCCACCATGATATGCCATGCCCCTCCATCGACACAACTACACGTTAAAAATACGTAGGAACCCAATGAAAGTTTCTATGCAACACCAACACTCATGCTATACACTCGAGAGTCGCATTAAAATATTCGGTCGCACGGTCCAAGAGTTATATATCACTTTCTACCCTCTTGACCATTATCCCTTGCTACACCGGGCATGTGTACACATCGAAGGCGTTTGATGCTTCCTAAAAACGAAGGGGATAACAAAAGAAAGGTTGATTCGTGATCGGGGAAAAATGTAGGACCACTCGAGATTCATCATATCAAGTGCGGCGATGTCGAAGTCGAAAATCCGATTCTGAAAGTCTGAAAAAATCAGATTAATTTTGCGAGTGTATAACATGAAAATTGCGGAAGCAACGAACCCTTTACTGATGAAATCTGACCCTTCATCGGGGTTTCCGCCAAAATATCTGCAGATAACAGTGAACCAATCGGTTACCGCAAAATCGCGAGCCAACTGACAGTCGCCGATACATTGAAAATCAGAACGAAAGGCTGAAAAATTACAGAAACATTATGATAAAAAAACCCTGTTGATTCCTGATACTCTGATATAGAAATCTCAGCCGGTGGCGCCTCGGTATTGAATATGGCCGCTCATAGCTGGAATGGCCAAACCTATCACACTATCACATCAGGTTAGGTCAGGTGGATGCAAGAGTATGATATCAGCGAATGGTGGCTTGCCGGCACATGGATACACACCCAAGGTGACCCCAAGATGGCCACGGGGGTCCGAACCGGCTGCAAGATATCCTGTTTGTTCGCGGGGAGCAATTTGCAAGGCAATGCCCAACATGTGTTCCCCTTCTTGAACTGCGACGTGCACTCTTGGATAGTGCAAGGGGTTGGCTTTCTGGGCTCACCTCCATGCAGAAACGAAACCTGCAGGAAGCAGAAAATGTCCTCGGCGTCCTGGTCCCCGAACTGTGCCTCAACGGCATCATCCATCGTAAAAGTCCACGAAGTGGGCTCAGGGCTCTCCGGAAGCGCAAAGTCGGCTTCAGGTTGCAGCTTCCTCACCTGAGTTGCACCTCTACGGAATCCCCTTTGTTGCAGGCGAAACTGTTGGAGCTTACCCTGCTCCTTGGCCTTCAACTTCGGCAGGATCATCAAGCACGACGGAAGATAGGTGTACTTGAGACCTCCCCTGGCCTCCACCAACACGATTGGGTAAAGACACCCATCTTGTTCCTTCTTGTTGGTTCCAAGGACATTGAAGAAGAGCCCAGGAGCATCAGTTTGGGGCACTCCATTCTAAACCCGAGTGCCCTATTGACTCCACTCTTCAAAGCAATTGGCCATTTATTGGGTTGTAGGATGAGATGGAGCCATTTTCCTCTCGAATTTCGTCTTGATGATGGTTTGCCAGCGTACCAATTAAAAACAAACCCTTGCATACAGACCCTGATAGTCCAACTGCCGCCGATTCAACATCTTCTGAGGCCACGCAAGCTGCACCCTGTTTTGCGCATGAAACACGTGGAAAATGACCGGTTCACAACACAGCAAGAAAACCATTTTTTTGGGATATTTGATCATGGTTTTTTTCGGCATTACGCACCTCAGTCTTCCGAATTTGGCAGTTTTTTATATGTTACGGTGATCTGAGTGCGCGAGGCTTCGCGCACTCAACATATTCGAAGTAGAGTTTGCTTTGGAAGCATACAAAACGTAATGACTGGAGGTATATTGAAGTATACAGCTTTCACACCTTATTAAAACTCACATTGTATTGACGAATCAGCATTGAAAGTATATGACCGGTAGACTTCCCATGGTCGGTAAAACACATGTACGCTACAGTACAAATAAAGTAGGACATTCGGCATCCGGAGTGCCTGAGGCCTCGCGCAGTCCGATCAGGTAATATAATGCTTTTCCGGGAAAGATGTGACTCGTAAGACTGCAGGTGTAGTACCATACCGAAAGGCACTTTTTTTTGTCGTGTACGTTGGTGCACACGCAGCGTTGGTCGCATATTACACGGTGCCCAACATCGTCCAACGGAAAAAATCAGTGCGCCAGACCTCGCGCACTCAAACCACACAAGAAAATAAAACAGGGAGCAGGTCACGCTACGTCGGCATTTACAATCCCTTTCAAGGCTACCACTTCTGACTGTCGATTATACGTCCGTAACCTTCGTCGTAATGTCTGCTGTAATCCTGGGGGGCAGGGGTCTGTTTTTCTCTTTTCTAACAGCCACTCAATACCAGGGGTGTGCAGTTTGAATGACGCCGTAGCCTTCAGTAAGGTTTGAGGTTTGAGGTTTGATTTTGCGGGTACTAGACGCCTTTCGGCCCGGGGGGGCCACCTGGTCGGGCCAGGTGATATCCCCCCCACCGGGTCCTGGTGGGGGGCCTTCCAAGACGCACCTCCTGCCTGGTGGCGGAACTCCCGGGTTCACAGGGCTCGGAGCCCCGTCCCTCCCCGGCTTCCCCGTTTCGCCACTCCCCGGTCAGTGCATCAATTCGCAGCCGTGGCTGCGGGCGCTTACCCACCGCGTCGCCCCCCTAATGCGTGGTCGCCCGGGGCGCCGGCGCCGCCGGGCCCGTGCTACTGGCTTGTCGCCAGTGGGACCCCCTTGGGCCGGCGCGGAGGCTGCCTTGCCTAGGGGTTGGGGCGTGGCGCAGTGCGCCACTGCTGCCTTGGCGGGTGCAGTGCCACGTCCGTGTGTGCGCAGCGCTCGCGGCCGGTTCGGGGGGCTCGGGCCAGTACCTGGTGTTGTGTCTCTCCCGTTTCCCCCTTCCCGCCCCGCGTGTCCCGCGCTGCGTGTGGCGGGCCGTCCTGTCCGGGTGTTGCTTAGCCTCGCTCGCTGGTACACCATTCCACGCGGTCTGTGCGTTCCGCGAGCTCGGTCCGGTTGCCCTTCTGGTAGTCCCCGCGTGCCCTTTGCGTGTGTGTGCGCTCGCGCTCCCGCGGCGTCCGCTCCCCCCCCCCCCTAGGTGCTGTGGCGTGCGCACCTCGCACGGTCCCGGCACTGGGCGCCGGTAGGGCCGTTCCATGTGGTCCGTGCCCCTCTGCGTGTCCTTCCCCGGTCCCTTGCTCCGTCTGGCGTGCTTGAGTGGGGGCGGTCCGGTCCAGGCTCCCCCCTACCTGGCTTGGCCTGCACGCCCTGTGGGGGCTGCGTGCCGCGGGGGTGGTGGGGGGCCGTCCCCGGGAAGGGTGGCCTGCCACTGTTGTCAGGGGCGTCTGGTGTCAGGTGCTGTCCCTCCCCCGACCGCCCGTCCTCTGGGGCGGGCAGCCGGGGTACCGCGACCCGTGTGTTCCGGGTTCGGTCGATGCGGGCGTGGGGACCCAGCTCCGGTTCCACAGCGTGCGCCCTTGCGGGCCGGCGTTGCTCGCTGTCGGGGTGGCGGAAGGGCGTCCCCGGGAGGGGTGCCTTCCACCGTTGTGAGGGGCGTCTGAGGTCGGGCGCTCCCCTCCCCCGACTGCCCAGCCACTTGGTGGGCTGTTGGGGTCCGTCACCCACGTGCTGTGGGTGCGGGCGTGTGGGTGTGGGGGCCCATCACTGCCCCTTTGGCCTTCATGCCCTGTGGGGGCTGCGTGCCGCAGAGGTGGCAGGGGGCCGTCCCCGGGGGGGTGGCCTGCTACCGTTGTGAGGGGCGTCTGGTGTCAGGCGCTGTCCCTCCCCCTGCCGCCCGTCCTCTCGGGCGGGCGGCCGGGGTCCCGCGACCCGTGTGTCCCGGGTGCGGTCGGTGCGGGCGTGGGGACCCAGCACCGGCCCCACAGCGTGCGCCCCTGCGGGCCGGCGTTGCTCGCTGTGGGGGTGGCGGAAGGGCGTCCCCGGGGGGGGTGCCTTCCACCATTGTGAGGGGCGTCTGAGGTCAGGCGATGTCCCTCCCCTGACTGCCCGCCGACTGGGCGGACTGTTGGGGTCTGCCACCCACGTGCTTTGGGTGCGGGTGTGTGGCTGTGGGGGCCCAACACTGTCCCCTTGGCCTGCATGCCCTGTGGGGGCTGCGTGCTGCGGGGGTGGTGGGGGGCCGTCCCCGGGGGGGTGGCCTGCCACAGTTGTGGGGGCGTCTGGTGTCAGGCGCTGTCCCTCCCCCGGCCGCCCGTGATCTGGAGCGGGCAGCCGGGGTTCCGCGACCCGTGTGTCCCGGGTGCGGTCGGTGCGGGCGTGGGGACCCAGCACCAGCCCCACAGCGTGCGCACTTGCAGGCCGGCGTTGCTCGCTGTCGGGGTGGTGGAAGGGCGTCCCCGGGGGGGGTGCCTTCCACCATTGTGAGGGGCGTCTGAGGTCAGGCGCTGTCCCCTCCCCCGACTGCCCGCCCACTGGGCGGGCTGTTCGGGTCCGCCACCCACTTGCTGTTGGCGCGGGTGTGTGTGTGGGGGGGCCCAACACTGTCCCTTTGGCCTGCATGCCCTGCGGGGGCTGCGCGCCGCGGGGCTGGTGGGGGGCCGTCCCCGGGGGGGGTGGCCTGCCACCGTTGTGAGGGGCGTCTGGTGTCTGGCGCTGTCCCTCCCCCGGCTGCCTGTCCTCTGGAGCGGGAAGCCGGAGTTCCGCGACCCGTGTGTCCCGGGTGCGGTCCGTGCGGGCGTGGGACCCAGCACCGGCCCCACAGCCTGCGCCCTTGCGGGCCGGCATTGCTCGCTGTAGGGCTGGCGGAAGGGCGTTCCCGGGGGGCTGCCTTCCACCGTTGTGAGGGGCGTCTGTGGTCAGGCGCTCCCCCTTCCCGAACTGCCCGCCCACTGGGTGGGCTGCTGGCGTCTGCCACCCACATGCTGTGGTCGCGGGTGTGTAGGTGTGGGGGCCCAACACTGTCCCCGGTGCCTCCATGCCCTGTGGGGGCTGCGTGCTGCGGGGGTGGTGGGGGGTCGTCCCCGAGGGGTTGGCCTGCCACTGTTGTGAGGGGCGTCTGGTGTCAGGCGCTGTCCCTCCCCCTCCCGCCCGTCCTCTGGGGCGGGCGGCCGGGGTTCTGCGACCCGTGTGTCCCGGGTGCGGTCGCTGCGGGCGTGGGGACCCAGCACCGGCCCCACAGCGTGCGCCCTTGCGGGCCGGCGTTGCTCGCTGTGGGGATGGCCGATGCACGTCCCCAGGGGGGGTGCCTTCCATCATTGTGAGGTGCGTCTGGTGTCAGGCGCTGTCCCTCCCCCGGCCGCCCGTCCTCGGAGCGGGCGGCCAGGGTTTCCGCGAACCGTGTGTCCCAGGTGCGGTCGGTGCGGGCGTGGGGACCCAGCACCGGCCCCACAGCGTGCGCCCTTGCAGGCCGGCGTTGCTCGCTGCCAGGGTGGCTGAAGGGCGTCCCCGGGGGGGTGCCTTTCAGCATTTTGAGGGGCGTCTGAGGTCAGGCGCTGTCCCTCCCCCGACTGCCCGCCCACTCGGCGGGCTGTTGGGGTCCGCCACACACGTGCTGTGGGCGCGGGTGTGTGGGTGTGGGGGCCCAACACTGTGCCCTTGGCTTGCATGCCCTGTGGGGGCTGCGTGCCGCAGGGGTGATGGGAGGGCCGTCCCCAGGAGGGGTGGCCTGCCACCGTTGTGAGAAGCTTCTGGTGTCAGGCGCTGTCCCTTCCCCGGCTGCCCGTCCTCTGGAGCGGGCAGCCAGGGTTCCGCGACCCGTGTGTCCCGGGTGCGGGTGGTGCGGGCCTGGGGACCCAGCACCGGTCCCACAGCGTGCGCCCTCTGCGGGCCGGCGTTGCTCGCTGTGTGGGTGGCGGAAGGGCGTCCCCGGGGGGGGTGCCTTCCACCATTGGGAGGGACCTCTGAGGTCAGGCGCTGTCCCTCCCCCGACTGCCCGCCCACTGGGCGGGCTGTTGGGGTCCGCCACCCACGTGCTGTGGGCGCGGGTGTGTGGGTGTGGGGGCCCAACACTGTCCCCTTGGCCTGCATGCCCTCTGGGGGCTGCGTGCCGCGGGGATGGTGGGGGGCCTTCCCCGGGGGGGGTGGCCTGCCACTGTTGTGAGGGGCGTCTGGTGTCAGGCGATGTCCCTCCCCCGGCCGCCCGTCCTCTGGAGCGGGCAGCCAGGGTTCCGCGACCCGTGTGTCCCGGCTGCGGTCGGTGCGGGCGTGGGGACCCAGCAGGGGCCCCATAGCGTGCGCCCTTGCGGGCCGGCGTTGCTCGCTGTGGGCATGGCGGAAGGGCGTCCCCGGGGGGGGTGCCTTCCACCATTGTGAGGGGCGTCTGAGGTCTGGCGCTGTCCCTCCCCCGACTGCCCGCCCACTGGGCGGGCTGTTGGGGTCCGCCACCCACGTGCTGTGGGCGCGGGGGTGTGTGTGTGGGGGCCCAACACTGTCCCCTTGGCCTGCATGCCCTGTGGGGGCTGCGTGCCGCGGGGGTGGTGGGGGGCCGTCCCCGGGGGGGTGGCCTGCTACCGTTGTGAGGGGCGTCTGGTGTCAGGCGCTGTCCCTCCCCCTGCCGCCCGTCCTCTCGGGCGGGCGGCCGGGGTCCCGCGACCCGTGTGTCCCGGGTGCGGTCGGTGCGGGCGTGGGGACCCAGCACCGGCCCCACAGCGTGCGCCCCTGCGGGCCGGCGTTGCTCGCTGTGGGGGTGGCGGAAGGGCGTCCCCGGGGGGGGTGCCTTCCACCATTGTGAGGGGCGTCTGAGGTCAGGCGATGTCCCTCCCCCGACTGCCCGCCGACTGGGCGGACTGTTTGGGTCTGCCACCCACGTGCTTTGGGTGCGGGTGTGTGGCTGTGGGGGCCCAACACTGTCCCCTTGGCCTGCATGCCCTGTGGGGGCTGCGTGCTGCGGGGGTGGTGGGGGGCCGTCCCCGGGGGGGTGGCCTGCCACAGTTGTGGGGGCGTCTGGTGTCAGGCGCTGTCCCTCCCCCGGCCGCCCGTGATCTGGAGCGGGCAGCCGGGGCTCCGCGACCCGTGTGTCCCGGGTGCGGTCGGTGCGGGCGTGGGGACCCAGCACCAGCCCCACAGCGTGCGCACTTGCAGGCCGGCGTTGCTCGCTGTCGGGGTGGTGGAAGGGCGTCCCCGGGGGGGGTGCCTTCCACCATTGTGAGGGGCGTCTGAGGTCAGGCGCTGTCCCCTCCCCCGACTGCCCGCCCACTGGGCGGGCTGTTCGGGTCCGCCACCCACTTGCTGTTGGCGCGGGTGTGTGTGTGGGGGGGCCCAACACTGTCCCTTTGGCCTGCATGCCCTGCGGGGGCTGCGCGCCGCGGGGCTGGTGGGGGGCCGTCCCCGGGGGGGGTGGCCTGCCACCGTTGTGAGGGGCGTCTGGTGTCTGGCGCTGTCCCTCCCCCGGCTGCCTGTCCTCTGGAGCGGGAAGCCGGAGTTCCGCGACCCGTGTGTCCCGGGTGCGGTCCGTGCGGGCGTGGGACCCAGCACCGGCCCCACAGCCTGCGCCCTTGCGGGCCGGCATTGCTCGCTGTAGGGCTGGCGGAAGGGCGTTCCCGGGGGGCTGCCTTCCACCGTTGTGAGGGGCGTCTGTGGTCAGGCGCTCCCCCTTCCCGAACTGCCCGCCCACTGGGTGGGCTGCTGGCGTCTGCCACCCACATGCTGTGGTCGCGGGTGTGTAGGTGTGGGGGCCCAACACTGTCCCCGGTGCCTCCATGCCCTGTGGGGGCTGCGTGCTGCGGGGGTGGTGGGGGGTCGTCCCCGAGGGGTTGGCCTGCCACTGTTGTGAGGGGCGTCTGGTGTCAGGCGCTGTCCCTCCCCCTCCCGCCCGTCCTCTGGGGCGGGCGGCCGGGGTTCTGCGACCCGTGTGTCCCGGGTGCGGTCGCTGCGGGCGTGGGGACCCAGCAACGGCCCCACAGCGTGCGCCCTTGCGGGCGGCGTTGCTCGCTGTGGGGATGGCCGATGCACGTCCCCAGGGGGGGTGCCTTCCATCATTGTGAGGTGCGTCTGGTGTCAGGCGCTGTCCCTCCCCCGGCCGCCCGTCCTCGGAGCGGGCGGCCAGGGTTCCGCGAACCGTGTGTCCCAGGTGCGGTCGGTGCGGGCGTGGGGACCCAGCACCGGCTTCACAGCGTGCGCCCTTGCAGGCCGGCGTTGCTCGCTGCCAGGGTGGCTGAAGGGCGTCCCCGGGGGGGTGCCTTTCAGCATTTTGAGGGGCGTCTGAGGTCAGGCGCTGTCCCTCCCCCGACTGCCCGCCCACTCGGCGGGCTGTTGGGGTCCGCCACACACGTGCTGTGGGCGCGGGTGTGTGGGTGTGGGGGCCCAACACTGTGCCCTTGGCTTGCATGCCCTGTGGGGGCTGCGTGCCGCAGGGGTGATGGGAGGGCCGTCCCCAGGAGGGGTGGCCTGCCACCGTTGTGAGAAGCTTCTGGTGTCAGGCGCTGTCCCTTCCCCGGCCGCCCGTCCTCTGGAGCGGGCAGCCAGGGTTCCGCGACCCGTGTGTCCCGGGTGCGGGTGGTGCGGGCCTGGGGACCCAGCACCGGTCCCACAGCGTGCGCCCTCTGCGGGCCGGCGTTGCTTGCTGTGTGGGTGGCGGAAGGGCGTCCCCGGGGGGGGTGCCTTCCACCATTGGGAGGGACCTCTGAGGTCAGGCGCTGTCCCTCCCCCGACTGCCCGCCCACTGGGCGGGCTGTTGGGGTCCGCCACCCACGTGCTGTGGGCGCGGGTGTGTGGGTGTGGGGGCC
This sequence comes from Eutreptiella sp. 'Long Island Sound 2002', assembly GCA_964036045.1. Lineage (NCBI taxonomy): Eukaryota > Euglenozoa > Euglenophyceae > Eutreptiales > Eutreptiaceae > Eutreptiella > Eutreptiella sp. 'Long Island Sound 2002'. The sequence goes on along the minus strand of OZ038379.1, from coordinate 41,877,047 downwards.
CAACACTGTCCCCTTGGCCTGCATGCCCTCTGGGGGCTGCGTGCCGCGGGGATGGTGGGGGGCCTTCCCCGGGGGGGGTGGCCTGCCACTGTTGTGAGGGGCGTCTGGTGTCAGGCGATGTCCCTCCCCCGGCCGCCCGTCCTCTGGAGCGGGCAGCCAGGGTTCCGCGACCCGTGTGTCCCGGCTGCGGTCGGTGCGGGCGTGGGGACCCAGCAGGGGCCCCACAGCGTGCGCCCTTGCGGGCCGGCGTTGCTCGCTGTGGGCATGGCGGAAGGGCGTCCCCGGGGGGGGTGCCTTCCACCATTGTGAGGGGCGTCTGAGGTCTGGCGCTGTCCCTCCCCCGACTGCCCGCCCACTGGGCGGGCTGTTGGGGTCCGCCACCCACGTGCTGTGGGCGCGGGGGTGTGTGTGTGGGGGCCCAACACTGTCCCCTTGGCCTGCATGCCCTGTGGGGGCTGCGTGCCGCGGGGGTGGTGGGGGGCCGTCCCCGGGGGTTGTGGCATGCCACCGTTGTGAGGGGCGTCTGGTGTCAGGCGCTGTCCCTTCCCCGGCCGCTTGTCCTCTGGAGGGGGCAGCAAGGGTTCCGCGACCCGTGTGTCCCGGGTGTGGTCGGTGCGGGCTTGGGGACCCAGCACCGGCCCCACAGCGTGCGCCGTTGCGGGCCGTGCGTTGCTCGCTGTGGGGGTGGCGAAGGGGCGTCCCCGGGGGGGGGTGCCTTCCACCATTGTGTGGGGCGTCTGAGGTCAGGCGCTCTCCCTCCCCCGACTGCCCGCCCACTGGGCAGGCTGTTTGGGTCCGCCACCCACGTGCTGTGGGCGCGGGTGTGTGGGTGTGGGGGCCCAACACTGTCCCCTTGGCCTGCATGCCCTTTGGGGGCTGCGTGCCGCGGGGGTGGTGGGGGGCCGTCGCCGGGGGGTGTGGCCTGCCACCGTTGTGAGGGGCGTCTGGTGTCAGGCGCTATCCCTCCCCCGGCCGCTTGTCCTCTGGAGGGGGCAGCAAGGGTTCCGCGACCCGTGTGTCCCGGGTGTGGTCGGTGCGGGCTTGGGGACCCAGCACCGGCCCCACAGCGTGTGCCCTTGCAGGCCGGTGTTGCTCGCTGTGGGGGTGGCGGAAGGGCGTCCCCGGGGGGGTTGCCTTCCACCATTGTGAGGGGCGTCTGAGGTCAGGCGCTGTCTCCTCCCCGACTGCCCGCCCACTGGGCGGGCTGTTGGGGTCCGCCACCCACGTGCTGTGGGCGCGGGGGTGTGTGTGTGGGGGCCCAACACTGTCCCCTTGGCCTGCATGCCCTGTGGGGGCTGCGTGCCGCGGGGGTGGTGGGGGGCCGTCCCCGGGGGTTGTGGCATGCCACCGTTGTGAGGGGCGTCTGGTGTCAGGCGCTGTCCCTTCCCCGGCCGCTTGTCCTCTGGAGGGGGCAGCAAGGGTTCCGCGACCCGTGTGTCCCGGGTGTGGTCGGTGCGGGCTTGGGGACCCAGCACCGGCCCCACAGCGTGCGCCCTTGCAGGCCGGTGTTGCTCGCTGTGGGGGTGGCGGAAGGGCGTCCCCGGGGGGGTTGCCTTCCACCATTGTGAGGGGCGTCTGAGGTCAGGCGCTGTCTCCTCCCCGACTGCCCGCCCACTGGGCGGGCTGTTGGGGTCGGCAACCCACGTGCTGTGGGCGCGGGTGTGTGGGTGTGGGGGCCCAACACTGTGCCCTTGGCTTGCATGCCCTGTGGGGGCTGCGTGCCGCGGGGGTGGTGGAGGGCCGTCCCCGGGGGGGCTGGCCTGCCACCATTGTGAGGGGCGTCTGGTGTCAGGCGCTGTCCCTCCCCCGGCCGCCTGTCCTCTGGAGCGGGCAGCCGGGGCTCCGCGACCCGTGTGTCCCGGGTGCGGTTGGTGCGGGCGTGGGGACCCAGCCCCAGCCCCACAGCATGCGCCCTTGCGGGCCGGTGTTGCTCGCTGTAGGAATGGCAGAAGGGCGTCCCCGGAAGGGGTGCCTTCCGCCGTTTTGAGGGGCGTCTGTGTTCAGGCGCTCCCCCTCCCCCGACTGCCCGCCCTCTGGGCGTGTCGTTGGGGTCCGTCACCCACATGCCGTTGGCGCGGGTGTGTGGGTGTGGGAACCCAACACTTTCCCCTTGGCCTGCATGCCCTGTGGGGGTTGCGTGCCGCGGGGCTGATGGGGGGCCATCCACGGGGCGGGTGGCCTGCCACCGTTGTGAGGGGCGTCTGGTGACAGGCGCTGTCCCTCCCCTGGCCGCCCGTCCTCTGGGGCGGGCAGCCAGGGTTCCGCGACCCGTGTGTCCCAGTTGCGGTTGGTGTGGGCGTGGGGACCCAGCACCGGCCCCACGGCGCGCGCCCTTGCGGGCCGGCATTGCGCGCCGTCGGGGTGGCGGAAGGGCGTCCCCGGGGGGGGGTGCCGTTCGCCGTTGTGAGGGGCATCCCGAGTCAGGCGCTCCCCCTCCCCAGGCTGCCCGCCCTCCCCTCGTCCGCTACCGATGTGCTGTGGGCGCGGGTCTGCGGGCGTGGGTGCCTGCACAGGCCCCGTGGTCTGCGTGCCCTATGGGGGGCTGCGCGCCACGGGGGTGGCGGGGGGCGTCTGGGTTCAGGCGCCCCCTCTTCCCTGCTGCCCGCCCTCTGGGTGGGCTGCCGGGGCCCGCTGGCCGCGTGCCGTGGGTGCGGGTGTGGGTATGTGCGGTGTGTGTGGTGCCTGTGCGGTGCGTGCCGTGGTGCTGGGTGTTGCCCTTCGCCTGGCCCTCTGGTGCCCCCCTCTCTGGTGCTTTGTTGCGGTGTTGCGCTCCCCGTGTGCTTGCCTTCCCCCCTTCCCTGCGCGCGTCCCTTGCTCGTCTGCTGGCTACATCCCGTCTCTTTCGTGGCTTCGTCGTTCTTTACCCTTTCCTCTGCCCTCCGTTGGCTTGCCCTCCTCCCTGGCATGCACGTTTTCCCTGCCTCCGCCCTGGTGTGTGTCTCGGTCTTTCCCCTTGCCTGCTTCCTTGGCCCCGGTTCTCGGGCCCTCTTCTTTCTCTCCTGTTGGGTCCTGTGAGACAGAGGGAGGATTGGGGCGTGTGGGCCTACTAGATAACTAGGCTACTAGGTTACATACTTGCGCTTGTCTCTTTACCCATATTGGCGCCATTAATGTTGCGTTCTCCGTTGCGTGGCACATAACATACCTGTGTTTGCATTGCTGTTCATACCATGCTTCTTGTTCGTGGCGGTGGCGGTCATGTGGCTCGTGCGGGCAAACCTGCTTGTTGTGTTATGCTTCCTTCCGCGTTGATGGCCTACAGAGAGAGGGGAGAGGGTGGGTCTCTTGGCGGTTTCCCGGGTGGCGGGTGCGCTGGCGTGGCGGCGTTGATTACGTCGTTCTCTTTGTCCATCCTGGGTCCTTCTATCCCCGTGGTGTTCGCGGTGGCGAGATCGGGCTCGCGCTCCCTCGCCATACCTTGCTCGTGCATGCTTGCGTGTGTGGGCATACCACTTGCTCTTTTTGTGCCCTCGGGCTTGTGGTTTGTGTGTTGCGTCCTCTCTGGTGGCGTGTGGCTCCCATCCCTCAGTTTCGCGGGGTTGGCCCCCTTCATACCATCGCTTCTTCCTGTTAGGTATTCCCTCATACCACGCATGTTCCGTTCCTCGGTGTTGGCGGCCTCTTGTTCTTCGCGTGTTCTTTGGCGGCGTCCACATTTTCTCCGGCGTTGGCGGCTTCCTCCCGCGTTGATGGCCTATGGAGAGAGGGTGGGGGGTGGCTTTCATGGCATTTCCTCGGTCGGCGTTGTGTACTTCGTGCTCGTAGTCCGTCCTTGGTCCTTCTATCCCCGTGGCGATTGCTGCGGCGGGTTCGGGCTCGTGCTCCTTTGCCATACCTTGTTTGTGTTTGCTTGCGCACGTGGACATACCACTCTTGCTCCTTTTGTGCCCGCGGGTCTGCGGTTTGTGTGTTTGGTGGCGGTGGTGTGCTCTCTGGCGGCTTGTGGCTCCCTTCCCTTGGTTTCGCGGGAGTTCCCTTCATACCATCACTTCTTCCCGCGTGGGCTGCCCACTAGGTATGCCCTCATACAATCCTTATTCCGTTCCGCGGTGTTGGTGGCCTCTTGTTCTTCGTGTGTTCTTTGGCGGTGTCCACCTTTTCTTCGGCGGTGGCGGCCTATAGGGTGTGCATGTTTGGGAAAGGAGAAAGGGTGGCGGTTTCTTTGGTTGCTCGGCGCATTGGCGTTGCATGTGTCTTCATCCGCGGTGGCCCTTGTTGTGTACATCCATACCTTTCGTTGTTTGCGGCGGCATATATGTGCGCGGGCATATCTCTTGCTCTTCTTGTGCCCCTGGGTGCTTGTGGTACGTGTGTTTTGTGGCGGTGGTGCGCCCTCCGGTGGCGTGTGGTTCCCTCCTTTTGGTTGCATATGGGTGTCCCTCATACCATGCTTCTTTCCTCCGTGCGAACGGCCTAGAGTGTAGAGAGCATAGAATGCGTACGTGAGTGGTTGGGCGGCGGCGTGGTGCTCGTGGCGGTTGTTTGTTCGGTGGTGGGTATGTCTCCTTGTTTATACCTTGTCGTGCATGCGGCGGCTCCAACGGCGTGAGCGTGCATGGACATACCTCATGGCTTGGCGTCCGCGGGCACTTTTGCATGTGTTTCATGGTGTGGTGTGCCTTTCCTTTTTTTTCTGTGTGGCGCTTTGCGCTGGGGTGTTCTTTTCCCCTTGTCACTCTCAAACACCTTGCTTGTCCCATGGCTTCCTTGTCCTATGCGTGCGGGGGATAGTAGCGGGTGTGCTCTTTTGTTGGTGGTGGTGTGGTGGTTATGCCCTTTCCCTTGTGCGTTGACCTTGGCTCCCTTTCATCGGGTGGCTGCGTGGCGTATCGTGTAACATACTTGGTTCGGCGGCCGGCGTGTTCTCGTGGCGTCTACCCTATGTTGTCTTGTTGTTGTGCTTTGCTTGTTGGTGTTGGGGCGCGCACAAGTCCCCTACTCCTATTGCATGCACTTTGCTAAGTGATTTGGGGCACGCAACGTTCCGCTTTCCCGTCTTGGCGGCTCTTTTGTGCTACAAAAAGGGCTGTTGGTGTGTAAGAGCGGTTGTCATGGTTGCCCCGCATTGCATCGCAGGACAGGACCGGTAGCCCCCCGTGACAACCACTTCCTGGCCGAAGGCCATCGTTTTTGCCCTAATCTCGCCTCTAATCATCTTCTTTGTTGTTGGAGCGCGCACAAGTCCCTAGCGCCTAGGACACGCACTTTGCTAGGTGTTTTGGGGCAAGCAACGCTCAATTTCGTCGCCGTCGCGACTCTGTTGTTTATCTTTTTCTGTGAGTGTCCTAAATTTTGCGACCTCTCCAAACAGCGGCGTACAATTTTTTTCCGGGGTTTCTGAGGTCGGAAAAATTGATTTTGCGCTTTATTTTTTCTGGTTGTGCGTCATTTTCTTGTTTTTTTTTTCTTCTGCTGCAATCGCACGACACGCCTCCAAAGTCCACGAAGTGGGCTCAGGGCTCTCCGGAAGCGCAAAGTCGGCTTCAGGTTGCAGCTTCTTCACCTGAGTTGCACCTCTACGGAATCCCCTTTGTTGCAGGCGAAACTGTTGGAGCTTACCCTGCTCCTTGGCCTTCAACTTCGGCAGGATCATCAAGCACGACTGAAGATAGGTGTACTTGAGACCTCCCCTGACCTCCACCAACACGATTGGGTAAAGACACCCATCCTGTTCCTTCTTGTTGGTTCCAAGGACATTGAAGAAGAGCCCAGGAGCATCAGTTTGGGGCACCCCATTCTAAACCGAGTGCCCTATTGACTCCACTGTTCAAAGCAGTTGGCCATTTATTGGGCTGTGGGATGAGATGGAGCCATTCTCCTCTCGAATTTCGTCTTGATGATGGTTTCCGAGCGTACGAATGAAATGCAACACCCTTGCATACAGACCCTGATAGTCCAACTGCCGCCGATTCAACATCATCTTAGGCCACTCAAGCTGCACCCTGTTTTGCGCATGAAACACGTGGAAAAGGACCGGTTCACAACACAGCAAGAAAACTTTTTTTTGGGATATTTGATCATGGTGTTTTTCGGCATTACGCACCTCATTCTTCCAAATTCGGCAGTTTTTTATATGTTACGGTGATCTGAGTGCGCCAGGCTTCGCGCACTCAACATATTCGAAGTAGAGGTTGCTTCGGAAGCATACAAAACGTAATGACTGGAGGTATATTGAAGTATGCAGCCTTCAAACCTTATTAAAACTCCCATTGTATTGACGAACCAGCATTGAAAGTATATGACCGGTAGACTTCCCATGGTCGGTAAAACACATGTACACTACAGTACAAATAAAATACAACATTCGGCATCCGGAGTGCCTGAGGCCTCGCGCAGTCCAATCAGGTAATGTAATCCTTTTCCGGGAAAGATATGACTCGTCAGACTGCAGGTGTAGTACCATACTGAGAAGCACATTTGTTTTGTGCTGTACGTTGGTGCAAACGCAGCGTTGGTCGCATATTACACGGTGCCCAACATCGTCCAACGGAAAAAATCAGTGCGCCAGACCTCGCGCACTCAAACCAGACAAGAAAATGAAACAGGGAGCAGGTAACGCTACGTCGGCATTTACAATCCCTTTCAAGGCTACCACTTCTGACGGTGGATTATACATCCGTAACCTTCGTCGTAATGTCTGCTGTAATCATGGGGGGCAGGGGACTGTTTTCCTTTTTTCTAACAGCCACTCAATGCCAGGCGTGTGCAGTTTGAATGGCGCCGTAGCCTTCAGTAAGCAAATGTCACTGCCATGTCTTTCTTGGGGGACTTGATCCAGGCTGAGCCCCCCCTTAGAAACCTTTTATTAATGTTGAGACCAACGTAATCATTTTTGTCTTTCTTTGGAAGTTTGAAGTACACTTTCTCAGCGTAACTAGGGTTATAACCCTAGCCCCCATGAAGTTCACCCCTACCACTCAACTGAGCGGGGTATCTTCCTTCATGGAGGTTATACCGAAAGGAAGTAGGCACTTCATGCCTAAGGCCTTGGAGGTTAAGCCTAGTGGTTCCCCACCTCAAGGCCCCTATACTCAATGGATTCTACCACTTATTGTGGTTCTACTTTGTAACTGTTTCTGAATTCAATTGCTTGGCCTTGCTGGCCAAGCCATATCCTGTGTCTGGCCTAGCTCCTTTGCCCCAGATTCCTAACCAACACCATTTCATCCAAAAGGGTGCCCATGAAGTGCGCGGTGCTATCTTGGTGGCCTGGGTCTTGCCAGTTTTCACAAAAATCATCTATTTTGTTTATAAACCATTGGAGCTTTGTAATTCCATCAACGTTTGTCTATCTGCAGCCCCTCTTTGTTACACATGTTTTGATTGTGGAAGGACTTATCCTGATTTGATTCATCCGGTGCCTGGACTTGCTCTACATTACCTCTGTGTGGACTTAATTTTGAGTTGTGGAAAATCAGCAAGGTTTTCAGAAGCATATACAAGGAACGAACACAAGTGAGAGCACAACAGAACCCCTTTCTGGTAGCAGAGGAAAGTCCTAGAAGAGTAACGCAGAACACGAAGAACACCAATAAAAAACCTGTATCCTGAACTGTGAAGATGTCTGTCACTCTGAGTGCCAAAACAGTGCCGATCACCAGCACCAGATCCGAGACCGATGTTGTGAGAGTACGGCCTTCATCTACAACTGCTGTACACGTTGATACTGGTCCTCTAGGAGAACTTGCAGTAACAAGCGGGGCAGAAAAAATCAAGGGGATATATACAGAAGGAGCCCGCCCGAGTGCAAGCACTCGGGCGCCCGGCTTAACGCGGGCGAACCTCAGACGTCTCAAAGGCAAGGACCCTGTGGCAGCAGCCTTAGCTTTCGTCGTTTCTTGGATGCGCCCGGTCAAAACTCCTCCTACCCGAGGGATCGAAGTGGCAAATGCCAAGGTCAAGGCCTGGAGAAGAGCAGCAAGGAAAGGAAAGGGGAAAGAGGCTTTGGGAACAATGTTCGGAGCTACGTGGGCCGAGGAGACGTTCAAGATACCTCACGGCGAAATGGACTGGTCGTCGTCGGCCCAATCATCTGAGTGGAGACCCGACTGGGTGTCTGTGGAACCTACGCCTCCAGAGAGACCGATGGAGCATGAGTGCATGAAGCCTGGCCCCAGTCCCAGGGCAGGGGCACCCGAACCTACGAGTGTGAATCGAGGTTTGCCCCAACGAATGGCGGCCCCTAAGCTGGGCCTCGATGAGACCATGGAGTAGCTATCCCGGGTCATTGGTGCAGGTGAAGCCGGTTCGGACCCCCGTGGCCATCTTGGGGTCACTTGGGGTGTGTATCTATGTGCCGGCAAGCCGCCATTGGCTGATATCATACTCTCCCATCCACCTGACCTAACCGATGTGATAGTGTGATAGGTTTGGCCATTCCGGCTATGAGCGGCCATATTCAGTACCGAGGCGCCGCCAGCGGAGATTGATATATCGGAATATCAGGAATCAACAGGGTTTTATTATCATAATGTTTCCGTAAATTTTCAGCCTTCCGTTCTGATGGTCAATGTATCGGCGACTGTCAGTTGGCTCGCGATTTTGCGTTAACCGATTGGTTAACTGTTATTTCCAGATATTTTGGCGGAAACCCCGAAGAAGGGTCAGATTTCATCAGTAAAGGGTTCATTGCTTCCGCAATTTTCTAAATATGCACTCGAAATTTTATTCTGAATTTTTCGCGATGTCGAAATCGGATTTTCGACTTCGACATCGCCGCACTTGATTTGGTCTTCTTCGAGTGGTCATACTCTTTTCCTTATGCCCGAATCAGGTTTCCCTTATACTTGCCACCCATTTGACTTGGAGATACAAGGGAAACAAAAGTGAGTCGTGGGACCACTTTGAAGGGCCATATCTACGCGTGAGTGTGAGGAAAAAGAATAAGGAAGGTTGGGTTGCAAGCGCTTCAGTCTCAACTTAATTTAGGAAGCATCAAGCGCCTTTGGTGTGTACACATGCCCGGTATAGCAAGGGATAATGGTCAAGAGGGTAGAAAGTGATATATAACTCTTTGACCGTGCAACCGAATATTTTTTTGCGACTTTCGAGTGTACTGCATGAGTGTTGGGGTTGCATAGATACTTTCCTTGGGTTCCCACGTATTTTTAACGTGAAGTTATGTCCATGGAGGGGCATGGCATACCATGGTGGGAGCCACGTTTTGAGGGTTATGTTATATGCAGGGTATGTGCTTTGATATGCTCACGCCCATGTTATATATCTTCGTGTGGCCGAAGAGATGGGGAGCCAAACGTGACAAGGGTTTTGCCCATGTCCCAATTGTGCAATTCAAAGCGCTAGACTAAGTCTACCGCATATGTATTGCCTATGGTATGTTTGGCAAGGAGATCCATGAGTGCACTCCCATTTTCATGGGGCATGTAGATACGAGTGGCGAAGTTATCTCCATGCGCTTGGTTGGGGATCCAAGTGGGGGAATTGTTCGCAAATGGTTCCAATCATTTGTATATTGAACCATGCGCGGATATCATGGGTGAGCATAGAGATACACTATCATGACAACTTTGTATTTGGACATATTTGCATGTGTTTGACCTCATTTTATGCTCATTTTTGTGTTTTATGTGCTCAACTGGTCGGCTAACAGTAAAGCGCCTAGAGATCTGTGAACTATGGTATGTTGCTCATATGTTGGCCTATGCTTCGGTGTTGTACCTCATCATATGCCGGATCACGTGGTCACTTTGGCTTGGCACACGAGGCCTCACAAAATGAGGTCTCAAACTCATGAGCTGACTTGTGAAGCATGCCATGTACATAACCAGAGAGGTTTCGGAGCCAATGATGGGATATTCGTGGGCATGAACACTTGGTCTATATAACCCTTGTATATTACATTGCGGTTTGACACATGCATGGAGCATATGAACATTTGCCGTATGCATTTTTGAGTATATAATTGAATATTGGGCACTATGGTGTGATTTGCCTGATTTAGCCATGTTGTGAGGTCAACATCATGGGGCAGTTCTCCAAGCCCATTCGATTCCAAGTCCAACCAAGGTTATGTCAGGGTAGGGCATGGTCTTGAGTGCCACTCTAGGCCATGACACGCCACCTCCCCTATTGGGCTAGGAAATATAGGCTAGGGAGTGAACACATTTTTGGGGTTTCTGTAGTGACTTTTGACACATGGCATTCAGCCATCTCATTTGACCTGGTTCAGGGCAATAGGTTGGTGAGTCAAGGGAAGGTCTTGAGTCCAGGGAATGAGGGGTTTATGGCTGTGAATGTGTATGTTTACCTCTTTCCCCAACTTTGCTTTATTTGTGTTCATATGCCAATTTCAGGGCTTTCCTCTTTGGTGCAATTCTTGTACATGCCCGCCACCGTGAGACAATCGGTGTGCTGAACGGAAGCCCGCGGCCCGTATTGGATTGTGAATTGGGCTATTGCTGTATTTGTGGGATCTGGTTGCTGTTCAGGGTTGAAGGAGGATTACATTTTCCATATTTTTGGATTTTGGACCCTGGACTTTGAGGATTTTGAGAAATGCAATCGTTGATCCGGAGTAAATCAGCAGGGGTAACAGGCGGAAGGGGCACAGCGGTGGCCGGTCCTGGTAGGGACCTTCTTTATGGTAGCAGAGGCTTACCTGCTGCCCCTACCTACCGCCGACCCGGGGACTTGGGCCCTTATGAGCCCTGCCCAAGTACGCCCCGGGTGCGTATTGTGGACTCGGTGGAGACCACGCCGGAGATTGGGGCCATAGAAGAGCCGAGACGTTCAAGAGCATGGCGAACTCCAGTAGTTGAAGCCCGAAGAGAAGTACGACATTCGGGAAGAGGAGGACTTGACATGGAGGATCTGGTCTCCATGTGTGAGCGTTGCTGCCGAAAGGCATGCAACCTCCGCTCCGCCGCGGAGGACTCTGAGGAGGCCTGCCATTCAGGCAGCAGTGGAGGACGGGCCCGGCGCTACCGGAAGCGCGGGTCACCCAAGTCCGCGGCAAGGGACGCCGGGGCGATGGATACGGACCCTAGCCCGGTCAGGCTGTGGGAATCCGAGGGTCACTTCGAGGGCTATCGGACAGCCTATGAGCAACCCTCGGAGTCGGAGGAGACGCCCGCGCCGATCGCCAGCGCGCATACGGCCCCCGAGCCCGCCCTGAAGCACGACGCCGAGGGCTTGGAGAGGCCAGCCAGGGCCCGGACGGCACCTGTGCCCCGGCATACGGGACCAGAGACGGACGCCATAGGCGATACGCCCATGGGCGACGAGGCTGAGGTGCCGGGAACCGCGGGATGCGTCGGATCAGGCGGAAAGCAGGCTCTGTGCCACTGCGAGCACGTGTCCTTCCTCATGGGCAAGTACCCAAAGATGGGGATGGACGCCATTGTGCATCGCCTAGACCGCCTGGACAACGCGAAGGACGGTCTAGAGGAAGACGTCGCGGGGATCTTGGATGACCAGTCGGCCGCGGAGAAAGACATGGAGGAGCTGCGAGCAGAACGGGACCGGTACCGGGAGAATCTGGAGCTGGCCCTGGAGAAGCAGCAGCGAGTGGTGGACAGCCTCCTCCACCTGGTGGAGGACATGTCGGGACGCCTGAAAAGGCTAGAGGAGCTACAGCCCCTCGCCTCGGGTCCGGAGTTCCCGGCAAAAATCGGCCGCGGCAGAGCTGGTGGAGCGGGTTAAGACCCTCAGGAGCGCCATGGATAAACCCATGGGCGGCCCTGCAGAGGCACCCTACGCGCCTCCGCGTGTTGACCCGGGTGCGCTGCCTTTTGTTCCCATGTTCAGCGAATCCACAATGCTCGGGGAACACACGGCGCCGGCTGGGTCCATGCGGGAAGGGCACGCAACCACGGACCCGAGGAGCCTGACGGTACAGATGTCCCATGCCACCCAGGATCCACCGCCCACTACGACTGCCTATGCAGTTTATGCGGAAGAGGAGATCCAGAGCCAGACCATGCAGGGGCGAACCATGGGAAGCGCCGAAGGACATGGTCGAGGTCATCCAGGCGGAAACCTGTGGGCGAAGGACCCCAATACGGGGATATGGACGGCCGATGGAGCAAGTCCTTCCCGCATTCCAAACCCTATGGGTTCAGGCCCAACTGGACAGCACTCCATGGAGGAGAGGGATGTACGGGGAGTGTACTCACACCCCCCGGCCACAGGTGGTATTCGTCTCGGTGGAGTAGTGGCTGGGGACGTCGGAGACGCCATCAGGATTGACGACCTCAGGGGAATTAAAATCCCCTTTTACGACGGGAACCCGTTGAACCTGGATGACTTCATCCTGGACTGGGAGGACTTCGCCGAGGAGGTCGTCGGCGAGATGCGGGGAGCGCCGCGAGACAAGTGGGTATGCCGGACATTCCCACACCGGCTGGGGCAGGACCTGAAGGAGGAGCTGCGGGATCAGATCCGGGAAGGACTGATCCGTACGGAGCAGGCCTGCCTCCAGTGGTTGGAGGATGAGGAGCGGGTGGACGCTCCGAACCAGAAGCTGGAGGACCTTTGGTCCATCCCGCTGCCGCTGGACCGCGGTGAGTTGCGGGTCCGGTAGTGGAATCGGTATCTGCGGAAGTACCGAAGATGCCTCAAGCTCGTGGAGGACTGGAACGAGTCCAGCGAGATCCGCCACCTGCTGAAGGACGTCCTCCCCGGCAACTGGAAGAGGCGAGTGGAGGACGAGGAGAAGAAGCGCGCCAAGAAGCGGGTGGCGGTGAGGATCATGGCGGCGGAGGATTCCCATGCGGGTATCATGGAATTCTTCAGGAGGAACCTGGGCGAGCCCAACCGGATGTTGGGACTGAAGAACGCCGTGTACGTGGAGGTATTTGGAGACTCCATTGGGCAAAGGTTGCTGCGCCTCAACAACTTGGAGTGGAGGCGCGGGGAGCCGCTGAGGATGCAGGTCATCTTCGCCCGCATGAGCCTGGACGAGATCGTGAAGTACATCACGGTGGAGTTGAAGCTCAATGCGAAGAACGAGGCCCAAGTGCAGGATCGACACGGTCATGGACAACGAGGCCACTGAGAAGACCGCCATCATCGGGAGATCCAGGAGGACACGGCCAACTCCGCGGAGGATGGTAGTGGAAGTGGCCAAGACCACTGGACCGGGGCCCCGGAGGATCACGAGGAGGCCCATTTCTTCGCGTTTGTGGCACACAACGTGAGGAACCATGGGCAGGATCGGTCCAGATTGAGCCAGGTGGGACCCAAGAAGAGCAGAGCGCCAAGGAGGATCGGGAACCCAGCGCTCTCGTTCTGGGAGTACAGGTCTCAGCACGACGGGTGCTGGGTCTGTTATAGCAAGGGAAACGACCATGCACACGACCACCGTCAGTGCAAGGTGTATGAGGCGGACAAGAAGGCCTACTTCGCCGCCCACCCCGAGAAGAAGCCCAAGGAGCAGCGGATTTCCGATTGGAAGGCGAAGGGCGGAGACGGGGGAAAAGGCCAAGGCAAAGGCCAAGGAAAAGGCAGAGGAAGAGGCTATGGTGGTGGACCTGGCCAAGACCGACGAGTGAGGTCGATCGAGGAAGTTGCTGAGGACATGTTGAGGACGTTGGAGGAACTCAAAGCCCAGCAGCGTGGTGGACAAGGTCCTGGCAGATCGCAGCCAGAAGGGGCTGCGGGAAGTCAAGTCTAGAGGAGCCCCCACGGGAGTGGGACTTCGGAGATCTCTCCTCCGAAAGTCAGTGGAATCCCTGAGGAATCAGAGGCACATCGGGTGCCGAGGAAGGCTCCAGAAGAGCCAAAACCACTGAGTTTCGCCACTCCCAACCCCTGGAGCGCCCTGCCAAGGGAAGTACATGTGGGTACGGGACATGGAAAGAAGGAAGGAGCGACCATGGAGAGCCCCGTGGACGGGCAGGACCAACCCAAGATCAACACCATCCGTGACCATACCCTTGAAGTCCTGATCCACCCGGACGTGCTAGAGTTGCATGCCGTGAGAGTCGTCCATACACCTCATGGCGACGAGCGGCAGTTGCACTTGAAAGTGCGAGTACGGTGCGGACGAGAGGAGAAGGTGGTGGATGTGTTGGTGGATACGGGTGCCCAGGTGAGCCTGGTCCGGAGAGGGTTGTTCAAGGAGGAATTCCTGCAGCCCAGCCGGAGACCGGTCCACCTGAAGGTCGCCAACGGAGAGATCATGGGTGGGGGCACCCATGAGGCCACTATCAGTATGGAATTCTGGGAACATGAGCGCTTGAACCGCCCCGATCTGGCGAAGAGAAGCACTCTATCCGGGAACTTCTATGTGGCCGACATTACAGATTGGGATATGATCATGGGGTATGACTTCATGGTCGCAAACGCCATTGGAGCTCTTCCCCATCGTGCAACGCTGGTCCGGGAGGATGATGAATGCCTCACATGGCTGTCCACGGACTATGCATGCGGATCATCCCAATGGAATGCTGAGGAAGAGGATCCGATCGTCCAAGCGGTGCAAACTGTGGGTGCCAAGTCCAGAGGAGACCGTGGAGTTCAGCTCTCGGAGTATGGAATGGCGCCGCAGGTGTATGCCAGGATGATCCAGACGCTGGGAGCCGAAGCGCCCGAGACGGACGTCTTTGCTTCCCGGGATGCCCCACTTCTGAGGAAGTGTAGGCGGCACTGGCATCGAGTAGACTCAGCCTGGCACCGGCATTGGGGTTTGAAGGAGTGGGGACCCATGTATTGGCATGGCTCCCTGGACAATACCAGACGTACGGTGGAGAAGATCGTCGCGGATAGGGCGAAGGGGATCCTGGTCATAACTGGCATAGGATCCAGCCCATGTCCGCTGGAAGGTCTCAAGTCGACGCTGGACTCCATCACCCTCAACGAGATGTCATTCGGGCCAGAGGAGAAGTTGTTCATCGACGCCAAGGGTGTATCAATGCCCTCCCCGGGTCAAGCGTGGGGTACCAAGGCTTTCCTGGTGGATGGGGCGCAAGCCCAGCCCACGGGTGATGAGGCATTCATCCGTAGGGTGGAGGCGGTGCCAATGAAGGTCATGTTTGAGCCCAAGGAGGGGACGGATCAGCCAATTGATGGCATTGACGTCCTGTCCCACGCCGAGATCGACGACGTCGTCAACTACATGCGGATGGGGATGCACGACCGTGTGGCAGCCAAGAAGAGGCGGGCCATGGTCACATCTCCGCATTGGTGGGATGACAAGATGTTGGTCACCGGCAAGTACGAGAGGGATGAGTTCGTGGCGAGGGTCATGGATCACATCGCGGACCAATATGATGGTCCGGTTGGGTCGGACCCGCCGACGTGGGATTTTCGAAGAATGGGGACCGATAGCGACAGTAACCAGCCCGACGCCGCAAATTTCCGAAGATTATCGGTGGGAAGTGCACCCCACGACGATGAAGACGGCATATCGGACGAGGAGAAGTCGAATTCGGACCCAAAAGAGGCCTACACCGCAGTGCAGTCGGTTGTATCGATACCGAAGCAAGCGGCTGAAGAGGCCCATGAGACCCCGAAGGTCGCCGAGCTGAAGGAGAGGTTGATCAATGCCTATCCGCAGCTATTCAGTGGCGTCGCCAACAAGAACCCTCCAGATCATGGGAGGTTTGGCACAGCGAAGATCAAGCTGAAGCCGAACCCCAAGATCTATCGTCATCGGGAGTACCAACTTCAGGGCGATCGGGCCGAGGCCATGAAGAAGTTGTTGGCCGAGTTCATTGAGCGGGGATGGATCGAACCCTCCGACAGTGAGTGGGCCAGCCCAGCCTTTATCGTGCCCAAGAAGGAGAAGGGCGAGTGGAGGTTGGTGGTGGATTACAAGGATTTGAACAAGCAAACCGAGCACGACTCGTACTCGCTTCCCCTGATCGACTCCATCCTCCAAAAATAACAGAAAAAGCGGATCTTCACGGTGTTGGACCTGAAACACGGTTATCACCAGATGCCGCTACACCCGTACTCCAGGCCCTGTACAGCGATGTTGACGTCGCTGGGGTCCATGCAGTGGAAAGTGGTGCCCATGGGCGCCAAGAATGGCAACGCCGCTTTCCAGCGCATGATGGAGGACCTACTCGGTCCTGTCCGGGACAGTGCCGACCCCTTTGTGGACGACATCATCATCGGGTCCGGCACGGAGTACATGACTGAGCTCATCGAGGCGCATGAGAAGGATCTGCGCCGAGTGCTCAGTGAGCTGGACAAGCACAACATGGTGTGCAAGCCCACCAAAGCCTCACTCTTCGTGAAGGAAGTGGAACTCGCGGGTCACGTGGTTGGTCACGGGCAACGCCGTCCCATGCCTGGGAAGCTGGCGTCCCTGCACCACTGGGAAAAGCCCCAGACCATCAGCGAGCTCCGATCCCTCATGGGGTTCTGCAACTACTATTCAGGCTATGTCCGGATGTATGCAGAACTGTCGGGGCCGCTGCACAAGATGCTGCAAGTGGGCAAGTTCGATGGCCGGAAGGGGAGCAAGAAGAAGCTTGCCTGGACCCCTGAGGCCGAAGATGCGTTCAACCGCCTGAAGGAGCGACTCCTGGGGCAGTTGGGGCTATTCCTGGTGGACCCGGACAGGGGATTCGTGCTACGGACGGACGCCTCGGACTATGCCGTAGGGGCAGTCCTCGAGCAGATCCGGGACGACGGGTCACACGTACCCGTGGCGTTTTGGAGTCGGATCCTGGCCGAGGGCCAACGCCGCACCTGGACCGCGAGGGAGAAGGAGACATACGCCATTGTTTGTGCGCTCAGGAAGTGGTCTGGCCACATCGGATTGCAACAGGTGGTGGTTTGCACCGACCATCAGTCCTTGCAGAGCTGGTACAAGGAGCATGTCGACACCCCCTCGGGACCGGCGGCAAGGAGGGCCCGATGGCATGAGACGTTCGCCAAGTTCGACCTCAGCGTTGTATACGTCCCGGGAAAGGACAACACTGTGGCAGATTGCCTCAGTCGATGGGCCTACCCCGCGGGCAAGGCTTGGATGGACATATCCAGCCATGGGGACGCCGAGGAAACCGAGGAGGCCAAGCGCATCATCAAGATGGAGAAGGCCATGGAGCAGGAGGGGGTCAAGTGCTTTGTGGTGATGGCAAACCGTACGGACCTGGCCAAGTTCCGGGGTGCCCGCGTCCAAGCTATTCGAGATGAAACCCTCGAGCAATGGATGGTGGCCCCTGTAGAGCTAGTCAGGTCGGTGCTCACAGAGGACTGGTCGGATGACTATGCGGCATCCGAGCACTGGAGCAAGGACTGGAACGCCATGAGCGCCCCGTCGGACGACGAGTGGCCTGAAGGCTTGACCGAGGATGGAGACAAGTTGTTCCTCAAGGACAAGCTGCTGGTGCCCGAGAACCGGGTGGAGGAGCTCATTGACCATTGGCACAACGCCCAGCTCATGCACCCTGGCCGAGACAAGATGCAGCACAACCTGGAGTGGCGCTTCAAGTTCCCACTGGGGTACTACGCCATCCTGGACAAGTACTGCAGCGACTGCGCCGTGTGTCAGGCCACGAAGAGCCCCAACCACTCCACAGCGGGCAACCCGGTGTATATGGCTATACTGGAGGCCCCTATGCGGTCCGTGGCCATGGATGTATTCGCCATGCCTGAGGTCACCGTGGAAGGGGAGACCTACGACTGTGTCATCCTGGCGGTGGATAGGCACAGTGGGTATATCGTGGCGGTCCCTGGCAAGGAGTCCAAGAAGAAGGACAAGAAGGACAAGCATGGAGTGGGGCTGCAGGCCAAGACCGTCGCTAATGCCATGATCAGGCATTGGCTGACGATTTTTGATGTCCCGGCTGTCATCTGCAGCGATCAGGGCAGTGCATTCGTGGGGACGTGGATCAAGACGATGTGCAAGCAAATGGGGATTCGGCACGCCAAGACCGTGGCATACCACAGCCGGTCGAATGGCCGGGCTGAGGT